>CATOUR010000081.1:11360502-12721004 GCA_951848785.1 Callosobruchus maculatus | reverse complement strand
CTAATAAAAGAGCTGTCATTCGAGACGTTTTGCGTTTTGCTACGGACTTCTGAATAGCTTGTCGTCATTTTTAGCATTGTTTCATTTGCTGCTTAGTCGTCGTATTTTTTGTATGGATAAGGTAAAAGAAAAATTAAAAAGGTTAACATGTTTGTGCTGCAATAAGCTGCTTTTCGAAAAGCTACCCAAAAAAAGTTTTTTAGGTGCCCTAAGGCTCCGACGATGATGATGATGATTACACAATACATCCCCAAAGATCCCTCAAAAAAATGACGAATTAACATTTATTAGTACAGATGAGGTAATGGCAATTACCCATAGCGATTTTCAAAAACTAAGAAACAAGACTATTCAGAGCTTTTGTTTTTTAGGAGTTTTATCATAAGAAACTGTAGTAGAATATACTGTGGAGTGATGGTTCAATAAATTAGCATCTTGTCCACACAGTAATAATTTTGTATGTTCCTAGAGCTAGAACGTGACTCATACAGAATCAAAGAGAAGATTTATAGGTCCTGGATGTTAACAGACTGTGCCAAAGTTATAGGCAATAATGTTTACGGATAGTACATGCCAACTGTTGAAATGGTACGCTATTCCATCAATATCCAGCCATTAGAAGGTTGTTCTGAAGGTTTTCGTACAACTCATGAGTATGAAAATCATTCTTTGGAACCAGTAAGCGTGCCTGTTCCAGAGGAAATTTCATCGAAAAAGATAAAGACTTTAGAAAGCATCACTATTGTTCCAGGTGCATATTATCTATTCTGTTCGCCATAGAAATTGATATTATGACGCTAGCTATAGTCAGATTTCCTTCACCTCAATATATTTTTTAATTCTATCCTTTTGTACTGATAATACTTATTTCTACTCCATCGCTGTTATTTTGAAAGAAACTAACACAAAATGGCGTCGCTGGCGTTAGGTGTTTGCAACATGTCATCACAAAGGAACCGACACTGAGTAAGACAGCTGATTGTTTGTTGATCTGTCACGACGGTACGAGACTAATGAGCGTTTCGCTGACTGGGTTGCCATGACTGCCATCGCTCAGCTGGTAGAGCGTCGAACTAGAATTTTAGAGGTCGCGGGTTCGAATCTCGCTGGCAGTCGGTTCTTTTTCGGGCTTCTGGATCCTTATGCAAAACAAAACTGATTTGTGTAACGATTTTGACCTGCTGTAACGAACTTAGTTGTAATTTTTTAGGGTTAGGTCAGCAATAAAACACACACACACTCATTATTCTTTGTCCATGGCGACGTCTCGACCATATATTAGTCCACTATGTATTATTCGAAATGTCGTATGAATAGAGAATAATAAGAAGAACCCTAAAAAATGGGCTTGTTTGCAAAATTTCAATTTCAAGTCAATTTTGACCTGTCTAAAATAAAGCTTAAATAGAAAAAACGTGATTCTGAAAATTTCATACTTGGAGGATGCTTCGTTCGCCTAACATAATCATTCGAATTCGCGAAATCCAAGCACGCGAACACCTAACTGTGACGTAAGCAGATATGTTCGCATGTGATTTCAGATCATCACTCAGTATATATGTTTTGTGATCATCACGACTCGTCGCGTAGTTACGTTCAATGTATGTATTTGTGTTATTGTGAAATCTATTGTCAGTGGTTGTGACTGGTGGTAGGTTTTGTGTTTTAAATGTGCAGCAGAGCCGCGGTCAACGTATCTGATGACGTCACGACAGCGTATCGAAAATGCGCCCGGCATTCATGTTTATAATTTTTTTTGAGCAACTTAGAAACTTCACAGAGGTCTTATTTTTGGCACGGTGACTAAAAAATATGTATTCTTTAAGATGCACAAATAAAAAAAGAAAGGTGAACGAGCCCATTACAACTAAAAACGAAATTGGCTATAGTCTTGAAGCTACAATTTTTAAATTTGTTTCTACCTGTATGCAGGTTTGTAGTATTCCATATCGCATGTGGGGTACTGGAGTCTGCATTGTTTTCAAATGCACAGATTAATTTCAGAATTGTTCTGGCGCTTTGCAGTAAAATGTTGGAGAATATTGTCTTGTTGAACCAATTTACTGAATCTGAAGGGACCATTCTACCGCAGATTTCTGATTACGGAATAGATATACTCCGGATACCACATGCCTATTATTAAGGTAACTTGTGAAACCAAGAAAATAATGTTTCTTACCAAAATAAGCGACGTATAGTGTTTGATACAAGCCTTCAATAAGGTTCTAAAAAGATCAAGAAAGACGCAGAATTTTCATGTCCTTGTCACTGGAATATGTAGGATGTTGAAGCTATGCCTTTTCTGTTTTGTGTAGCGATGTTATTAAAAAAGAGAGCAGGATAAGACGCCTCGCCAAGATGGATAATCTAGTTATTTCGCATCTGGCAAGTCTATATTGCATCCCAACACTGAACGATATCCAGCTGCATAAAGTGTGTCACTGTTTCAACAGTTTTATCCGGTTAAGTCTGGAGTGTCAAGTTCTGGTGGCGATTATATGTATGGGAAATATAGAGGGTGGGCCAGTAGTACATAAACTAAAGAGAGTGAGTTTACTAAAACGTATTTAAAAATGTTCAATCACCCTGTAGATATGGCACTCTTTAGCACATTTCAGTAGCTGGTAGGCTGTAGAAAATGCTCATTCCTGTAATACTTCAGGTTCTCTTTGACAGATAAATTGTGTTAGTAGTATTGAATCCGATTTGTGCTAATATATGTTGAAAGGAATTTTCATAATTTTGTGTCTTTACCCTATTTTGTTTGCATATTTCTCTTGAGTTTGTTGTTTTCTTTCACATGTACAGATTTTTAAGTATCTTTCATAGCCTAGTACGCTTTTTATAGGTAGGAAAATTGAAAGAACAGCGATCTTGTTGAAAATTTTAAATGAAAAGAAAACTACAAGATTGATTGATATTGACAATCTTATATCGTAAGAAAGGCTATCAAATTCTACAGTTGACATGAAAAAGGCATTTTCAGTCTGAAAAAAAATTAAGTCAAGTTGGTTGACGCATCAGTTTTCACACATTACGGTGATACCAGTTTGAACTTTTGATTAGAAATCCCTAAAATGCCTGAAAAAGGAGTTTGGGCTGTTTTTACATTTTTAGTTTTTTTTTGCTATTTCTGCGCCGCCACTCCCAGGATTTCTAAAAGCCACAAGCGCCTTTCATCTTCTCCACAGTAGCAATACTGTGACAAAGTTTGATAAAATCAGTTCAATAATTTCCACAATATACAATATACAATACAGAGCGATCTAAATCTGAATATAAATCAGAAAATTTCAGTCACTTGGTTTCTGTAATAGGCAAGATAATGTTAGGACGGACCTAAAAAAGTGTATTATGCCGCTATGTCTTTCCTTCACAGGTCAATGAACATTCTATTATAAATACAACAAATTATTCAGTTTTACAACCCCCCAACTACCCTCATTTTAGCGCCACCCAAGAAAAATGGATAATGACCAGGAACCCCAAAAGCACCTAAAAACGGAGTCTGCAGAACATCTGATTTTTTTGTTTTTTTACCTACTATGACCCCACAGCATCTCTCTTCCAAATTTCGTCACAATCCATGCAGCGATTACTGAGATTACGAGGCTAGAAAAACGACAACAGATAGACAGACAGATAGACACACAGACAGAGCGATAGACAGACAAACAGACCGACAGAGATGAGTGACGTGAATTTTCGTTATGCACATATATAATAAAACGCCCAAAAATCAGTGCGATATTCAGTTTTTCTCTGATATCTACTTATACCAAAAATGGCAATTTGAGCCTAAACGGTTTGTTTTAAGTACCATGCGTGATATACAAAGTCACACTACAATTGACCAAAGAATCGAAATGTGCAACGATAGACTGTTTAAGAATGTAACTATGACATGAATCATGTTGTATAAATATTAACTTTCCGAAAACGCCCAAAAACTGCTGTGAGGCACAAAAAGCCAGAACCATGTTGTACGACTGAAGAAGATCAGCTACCCTTATTTTCGTGCACAAAGAGACATGGCCCTTTCTTAGCTGTCTCCCCATCGGAGATTTGTAAGGGTAGTGCATGTCTGCTTAATTGGACACGATAACTAATTGTCCATGCATTTACTGAACTAGGTTAGTTGAGCAGGGAATCGCAGGTAAAATAATTTAATTATGCCCTGCAGTTTTATTAGCAACATGAGCGTAGTTGCCTTGTCTCCCTAAAGGTACCTTCTCCTACAAACTAGCTATACCTCGGTTAAAACAATTCGAATACAATAGTAATAATAATAGAGACCTGTAATATTGTACGATCCTCCGCAAATTCAAATCAGTAATAGTTCAGGTGTTGACTTGGCACATACCGTCAACATTTGTTGTTACCACGGTCATGCTAGATAAACTTGGAAAATCAGGACAAGGATAATAATAATACGGCGAACAGCACCGATCTCCTGGTCCGCTTTGTGCTAGAGCACGAGAATGCGGGTAAAAGAGCCTTTCCTTTTACCGCAGGCAGCAAAACGAGCAGCCACGGAGCTCAGCCTCACGCTCGACCATGACGAAACCTTGCTCCCGCATAATTGAAATCCCACATCAAAACTGCCAAAGTCAGCTTCGTTTTAAGACTTCATAAAGATAACCCAATGCATCTAATCTTCTACAAACATCTAGAAGAGCATGGCTAGTCTGAGAAGTTGACCTTCTCCTTTCCTAAGTTGAAGTCGGAGACTGAGGGCTTTATAATGACTTGCCAAGACGGTGTGGTCAACACCTTGATATACCGTAATAGGGTTATCGGCGTAGATGTACCCGACACCCGTTGTAGAGCTTGGCGACAGGCTCCATAGATGCTTATGCATCTCATGTCACCATGTAAGACGTACGCTGGGACGGCTTACGTCCATCGGCACAACGCGGCTCTACGAGTGCTCTACTATCATTTAAGGCACTCATACAATATCAATAAGACACTGGTGTTGTTATACGCTCCAGGTGATATAGAGTCCACTGTGGAGAACAAGAGTTACCGGATTTACTGGAGCTACTCTTTCTCCACGCTTGAGCTTGTACAGGTAAATAAGCCCGACATAGTCCTTCTCGTCCACCAACAAAAGACGATATTCATTGTAGAGTTTTCGGCACCTGCCGAGGTGAACATGACTTCTAAGGAGGAGGAAAAGCGAACCACATATCAGGAGTTGCTCGGACAACTTTGCAGTGTCTGGCCAGTCTACATTGTAAGTCTGCTGGTTGTGGTCATTTGGAACCCTAGGTGGAATCCTTCGGTCTCCCCGTCTACTTAGGGCGCACGATTCGCGGACCCAGTGATCACTTACCCCACGGTGTGAGGAGTAGTCATTGGGTAATGGAACAGCAGCTCGGTGTGTCGGAGCCCGGGCTGCACCTTTTTGTTTTAAAAAAACTGGCTTTTTTAACAAGCTTACATTGGCCTCATTTGTATGTTTGTTGGTTTTTTGTTTATTATTTGCTGGCTTGTAATTCTCTTTTGGATGAAGAGAGCGGACCTAATATTAAAAGCTCCAAATTCCAAAAACTAAAATCCAATGACAGACAATATGGATTCCGACACCAAAGATCAACTGGAGATCTCCTGGCTTACATCACACATGTGTGGAGCAAACTCATCCAGTCATTTGGCGAGGCTCACGTCGTTGCTCTCGATATTTCAAAGGCATTCAATCAACTGTGGCATGCAGCTCTTCTAAACAAGCTCCCGTTTTATGGGCTCCCTGTTAAGCTCTGCGGTTGGCTCGCAGACTTCCTCTCAAGTCGGAAAATCTCTGTCGTGGTAGACGGCTTTTCCTCTTCTTTCCATAACATCTATGTTGGGGTTCCGCAGGGATCGGTATAGGCTCCGACATTGTTTCTGTTTCATATCAATGATCTACTCTAGCACTACAAATCCAATCCACAGTTTTGCGGATAACAGTACGCTGAATCCAGGCATCATGAGCAATAGACCGATCTCTGTGGTCGAGCTGGAACGTGGAAGACTGGCAGTGGCAGCTTCATTTTCAAAGGATCTCGATGTTATTGCTGCTTGGGAGCTTAAGAATATGGTTAAATTTAATGCCTCCAAGACCCAGTATTGTGCGCTATCAAACAGGAAGTGCCCAAGCGAACACCAGGTTCTAATGAACAACCAGGCTCTGCCAAGGAGTCACTCATTCAAGCTGTTAGGAGTCAACATTACAGAAAATCTAATCTGGCACGAACACGTCGCGTCAATTGCAACAGCTGCTGGTAAAAAGCTTGTGTACCTATTTAGAGCCAGAAAGTATTTCTCACCATGTAACCTCCTCACGCTATATAAGGCCCAGATAAGACCTTGCCTGGAGTATTGCTCTCATGTCTGGGGAGCTGCTGCCCCCACTACCCTGTCTATACTAGATGCCGCCCAGAGAAGGGCAATTCGACTAATTGGCGATCCGGCCTTAACACGCCACCTTCAGTCACTTTCTCACCGGCGTGTTGTTGGTAACCTATAACTCTTCTACCGATATTCCAACGGAATCTGCTCCTCTGAGCTATCCTCTATCGTTCCGCCTCTCACTGCTCCTATCAGATGTAGCCGTGCGACCGCTGCATCTCATCCTAAGACGGTCGTTCTTCATACATCAAGAACTGAGCGGTACAACCGCACATTTATTCCCAGGGTGTCCCAGGCTTGGAATGGACTGCCAGAAGATGTATTTAATGGACCTGCGGGTATTGGCCCATTCAAATCTTGCGTTAACAAACTTCCCCTAACATAACCCTTTCACAGCAGCTGCGGTACTTTGGTATTTAGGCCCTGCCTGCACGGTCTGCTCAGTTATAAAAAAAATTGGCACCTAAATCACCAACAAGGCGTCGAAGCTTCTTTCGACGTATCTGGTGACTATGATCAATGCGCTGCTCAGAACACAATACTTTCCTGTGGGGTGCAAGACTCCTGAAGTCATAATAATCGCAAAGAAAGTGGGCTGCTCGTTTTGGGGTGCTAAAAAGGAAGATTCCTTTACCCGCATTATCGTGCTTTCGCACAAAGCAGGTCAGGGGATCGGATATTATTATTATTATTTGGGCCCCTAACGTGCGCTCATGGCGATAGCACAATTAGGTTCGTTCCTGCAGTTGGCGAAATTGCTCTCCGCAAGCCGGCTTTGCTGCGGTCCGACCAAGTCAAACTTGTTTAAAGTACTAATAAGTCTTCGACAGGCACAAAAGACCCGCCCGACACAACAATACACTTCCAGTAATTATGATGACTCCATAATAACTCATTACAGGGCCGACGCCGCGGGGACTCATTAAATCTACATGAGGTCCGAACAAAGCGCATTGAGGATTATCGACTGATAGACATCTCTTGAGTTAAGCGTTGGGTGATATGCGAGTTATTTGAAAGTCCTCGTGATGACCGCCCCATACTATCGAAGCTAGTAGAACGAATAGTCTACAGCCAAATATTACAACAAATCAATAAGGCCCAGTTTCACACTCATAGGCAACACCTGGTAGTCACTTAACCGACAGATGGAAGTTAATCAGCAGTTATTGGATTGCTCTGTCTCAGAAAGAAAACCAGTGGTTAAGATTATTTATCTTCAAGTTAGCAGCACGAATGGGTCTCAGAGCACTGCTATAATTGTGGTCTGTGAATACAACCTAACCCTTTGACAAATAAACCTAACCTTTATATTCATACTTTTGACTTGCGTCACAACAGACTATAATCAAAATACATCGACGTCTTAGGCCCAGTTTCACAATCATTGGTAACCTCTGGTAGTCACTCAACCAACAGACGGAAGTTGACCAGTAGTTATCGGGGAGCTATTTCACAAAGGAAACCAATGGTAAAGCTTATTTGTCTTTATGTTGGCACCACGTATTGGTCTCGGAGCACTGCCATAATGGTGTTCCGTGAATACAACCTAACCCTTTGACAAAGAAACCTAACCTTTTCATATTTTTCATTTATGTCATTACAGAGTATAATCAAAATCCATCGATGTCTTAGACGGCAGTGTCAAAATCCAAGCTTTTATAACCCCCAAAGCTGTCATCGGATGACTACAACAAACGTAAAGATAACCCATACCTTGTTCTTGGGTTAACATAACTACTGGTTGACCAGGGCTTTTGATGTAAACTGTCGAATATGAAATGGAATATTCTCGTCAACCACTAGTTCTCTTTTGACCACTAGTTAACGAACGATTGTGAAACTGGGCCTTAGACGTCAATGTCAAAATGAATTTCTTTAGGGCTGTTCCAAGTTACGGTTCTATCACCTCAACAGGACTGGTTCCATCATGCCCCGCCCATTTTGTGATTCTAGAATCAATGATTGGTTGGTACGCTGGCGAACCAACCAATCACCATTTTTAGAACTTTAAAATGAACGGGGCATGATGAAAACAGTTCTGTTACGCTGATAGAACCGTAATTTGGAACAGCCCTCTAATAACATCCAAAGCAAGCTTATGTGTCATCGGTTGACCACAACAAACGTCAAGATAGCGCACGCCTTATCCTTGGTTTAACTTGACGACTGGATAACCAGAGCTTTTTACGTAAACCGCCGTTATGAAACGCAAAGTGTTCGCAAACCACTAGTTTTTTTTTAACCTCTAACTAATTGCCGATTCTGAAACTGGGCCTAGGTGTAACTTAATATTATCTACTCAATCTACTTTCAGAATCAGACAGCACACTTACCACCTTAATAGATGTATGCAGCCTCCTCTATAAATTTTTGGTTCTAATACTTTTAAGATCCTTTCTCGAAGAATTTCGCGGCTTGGTGCTGGTGCGGTAGGTTCTGCAGAGCAGAACCTTGCGGACAATCACTAACGCCCGATGGTATGTTTCTAACGATACTCTTCACAGTGACCTTGACATCGCTTACCTGAGGGATTACACTAAACAGCAAGCGCAACGACATTATAGTCAAGCGGACCGCAAGCAATTCTCTGTTGCGTGAGTGAGTGAACTATATAGTCGAACAATTTGCAAGCATACAAATCATGCAATTTTAGAAACTAAATTTTTGTCCTTTGGATATGGAATCTCAAAATTAGCCCTCTTGTTTAAGCCCAAAAATTTCCGAACTCTAATCGACTATGTCAAGCTATGTCCTCCAACTGACGAACTTCTTTTTGCTCTTCTCCTGCTGTCCTTTCCTTTTCTTCCCCTGCTTCTCCCTGACTTGGTCTCGTCCCTGAGTAATCAGACCTGACAGACCGATCGACCAACAAGTCAAGCAAAGGTCCACCGGACCGCTCCGAGAAGCAATGACGAATTGAGTTGAGATGTATGCAATGATTGTCTAATGGCTGTAGATAACACTCTCATTACTTCAGCAGTGATTAATGATTTAACTGAAGCATTTGATTGTCTAGACCTTGAACTTTTCTTAGCTAAACTCGCATTCCTAAGATTTTCTGAGCGATCAGTTTCACGGTTATTTACATTCCAAAAACTCAGAGGATAAAAACTCATGACGAACTGTTCTTAATCCGTGATGTTGAAAAAAGTGTTCCGCAAGGATCACTACTAGGGCTCGTTCTTTTCTGCATATATCTCCGATTTTCATGTTGTGATTAATTACTGCTCAGTACATGCACACGCTGACGATACACAAATATGGTGCTCAATCCTTTTAGAGCTAAAAATCAATTGCCTGCATCGATTCAATAATTTGCATTTTTCTCGAAAGCTGTTAGCCCTATCGAGATATACCAAGAGACCATTTTCACGTATAAATCTCTGACATACCATATTCTAAAACGAACATGTCAAAAAAATTACCATTAAGGAAACGGGGTTATTTTACCCTTAACTCCTCCAGTATGATACGCCCTGATCAAAATTATGAAATTATGAATTCAGAATCAGATTCAGCGTCAAAAGCTTACCCATCGTACCTAATTTCGTAATTTTGTTGTAAATGGTTTGGAGAATATCGAGGGAAAACCGTCTTCAGATTGCCCCATGCAAAGGGGCGTAGCTCCCTTGGGAAGCATTTCCGGACCAAGTTCATATGACATTTTCTTTCTATTTTTTGGAGTACTATTCTTGGTTAAAGTTTGTTAACATACTTAACTAACACCCTGTATAATAGGGGTGTTTCCGTAGCTGATACTGGATCTGATCGGGTGGTATTTAGCTACCTCCTCACTAAGACAGCTAAGTAGTTCTTTGGCAGTTGAACTAACTATAATATTGAACATTCTTCCATGCCTGATTTGTGCTTACCACTTTCATAACCGCACTGCCGCTTTGGCAGATTTTAACGGAGGATCAGCGGAAATTAAATTCGGTGATGTATGTGATTCACAGTCGATAGTGCTTTCGCTTATATTTTCTATACTCCTGAGCATTTGGGTATTGTTTGGCGAGTAGGTAATTTTTAACAGTACATTGGTTAGGCGAAGGGATCTCTGCTTCGATTTTTCCTATCAGAGAGTATGCTTCTACATATCAGTCAGAGGTGTATGCCATCCTGTATTGTGCATGTATTGTGATATGTATATATGTATAGTTATAATAGATTAAGGGTTATGTTTGTAGTTTAGTAAAATAAGGGAAACTGGTAACACCCAGTATATGGTATGGTTCTACTTTGAAAAGAAGGTTACCAGCCCGAACATAGGTAAGGTAAGGTAAGAGTGTTTATAAACTGAGTGAGTGTGCTAGTAGGTCAATAGGATATGGATTAGATATAAGATAGATCTGTAGTTTATAGTAAGGGAATAGTAAAGATGAATATACACCACGTTACGAGTATGACGTAGTTTTACTCGGGGCCCGAGTAGGCCCCAGTTGGAGCAGTGTGCACGGGGGAAGTTATAGCATATCACCTGGGAGTGATATATTACAATATAAACAATGAGGAATACAACACTCACAGACAGTGACAGCACTCAGTGCACTCAGGACACTATGAAGCCCCTAAATGACATCTGCACTAGTCTTAGAATGCCGACAAACACCAGGTATGCATAATATTATTATTTTACAACGACAGGGCGAGTAAAACATAGTCGTGCCAAAATACTTATTTTTATCATGTATTTCGCACAAAAAATTAACTAGAAGGATATAGTCTATAATAATTTTCCTCTATTCCCAATAATTCCTCACTTTTGCGCCGCTACTGACACGATTTCTAGAAACCGTACTCGTGTATCATCATCGCCACAGTAGTAATAGTAGTACACGTATGTATACATAAAAAAATTCTAGGTACTTTGGTTTCTGTAATAGACAAGGCAATCTCAGGATGGACCCAAAAAAGTATAAATATAACAAGTTTTTCAGTTTAACAACCCTCCACTCTCCAACCGCCCAAATTTTACCTCACCAAAAAAAGTAGAAAACAATCAGGAAGCCCTAAAATGCCAAAAACGAAGTTGAGGAATATATGAAATTTTTTTAGTTTATACCGGGCTATTCGACACGGAGCATTATGGCTAAAGTATTTGATGAAAAAAAAAATATTTCGGATGTATGGGAACCCATTAAGGCTACATTTTAAAAATATTTTCATGTTATACAGGGTGTCCCTGAAACACGAAATGTATCAATCAAAGTTGTGTTTTTTTAAATAGAACACCCTGTATATTATTACATATTTAGATTCTCTGATGAATGTAAAATCGATGACAGTTGTATTTACCTAATTTAGGTTAATACCTATGCAAATCATTGCATAATTAAAATGACGTAGCTGGCCTGCGCCAGTGGCTAAATAGCTTTTTGAACTACCGATCTCTGGCTGTTCATCAGACGTATTTTCAATAAACGCCGGTGCCCCTCATGGATCTGTCCTATCCCCTACACTGTTTCTGCTGTACATCAACAAGCTGCTGGAAATCACATCCAATTCAATCTACGGCTTCGCAGATGACTTCTTCTTCTTCTTAAGGTGCCGTCTTCAATGAAGGTTGGCTACAAGTTCGGCAAATCGTTCTCTATCCTGTGCAGCTCTTAACAGTGACTGTGAGTTCAGACCGGTCCAGTCCCTAACATTTTTCAGCCATGAACACTGTCTTCTGCCCGGGCCTCTCCTACCCTCAATTTTGCCTTCCATTATCAATCGCAAGAATTCGTATTTCCGGCCTCTATACATATGTCCTAGGCAGCTTGTCTTTCGTCTTTTAAGTATTCCCAGGAGTTCTCTATCCATATTTATTCTTCTTAAAACAGTTTCATTCGAGATGTGGTCCGTCCATGATATTTTGAGCATTCTGCGCTTAAGCCACATCTCAAAAGCTTCCAGTCTACGCATCGAACAGACTCCCATTTTCCAGGATTCGGTTCCATATAGTAGGATTGAGTATATGTAAGTTGTGACAAATCTATATCTGATGTTAAGCGATAATGAGGGGTCCGTTAATAGTTTTTTCATTCTGAGGAATGCGCATCTTGCGCAGATGACAGTGGACATTAATATCGTGCATGGTACTAGGCAAGCCCCTATCATCCCAGGAGACGGTACGTCGGCGGCAGCAACATGCTGCACAGATCAACGTACATAGATATCAAAACAATTATCGAGTGGGGATTAGTGGATAAAGTACAGTTTAGGCCTACCAACTGTGGAGATGGAGGGTAACCCAGTAGTCGAGTCACCTTTTGTCAAGCTTTTGGGGATCAACATCAACAATAACTGTCCATCTCGTCAGAATTGCTGAAAAGGCGTCCTAGAAGCTTGGAGTTTTCTTCCGCTATAGGAAGCTGTATACACCAGAGCAACTGCTGTAGGTCTACGAGGCACAGATCCGACCATTGTTGGAGTATTGCTCCCGTGTATGGGGATGCGCTCCAAATCACTCTGTGAAGCTTCTGAATACTATCCAGAACAGAGCAATTAGACTAATTGGTACGCCTAACCTCACAAAGGACCTCCAAAGCTTGGATAATTGAAAAAGGGTGGCTGACCAATCCCTATTTTACAGATTCTATCACGGAAGATGTTCGAACGAGGAACACTAGAGAGGCTCTGCATACTCATCCTTACCAGGTCGTGGTCCCTACTCCCCGAACCACCAGCATTCCTTCTTCTAGAGAACTTCGACTCTGTGGAATGAGCTTCCAGGGAATTTGTTTTCCGACAACAACCTGCAGCGTTTCAAATCTAACGTGCACATACACCGACCTTCTCGCAGCGCTTCACAGCACCATATGTTTGTGAGAGGTTGACCATAAAAAACTAGTATTTCGCCGCTAATAATTCTTGATGCGGTTTTTTCTATTTAAATAAAAAAAGTAAGAAAGTGTTATACATCATTGACTTTAATAAAACAAAAAGGTGCTACTATGTTTGCACTCTGTGAGGTATGGTGAGCAATGAACATGTCAAGAGCTTTTGTCGATTAAAGCACTGAGCTCCAATTGAAGCAGCCTAATATGTTTGAAAATTTCCATAATCCCCCTCTTTCTTATGAACTACCAGCAATTTCCTGGATTAATTTCCATATAACGGTCTCCCTCTAAGCCGGAGAGTGGAAAACAAAGTAGCCCAGAAATTAGTATGGACGTTTATTTCAACGCGGCTGGCTGTCTAACGTGGAGGTGTTAAGTACGTAATTGAATACAAAATGAGTGGGGAGCTTTGTCTGGGTATTACAGGGCCGCATTGAAATTTCGCGAAACACCTTGTCAAGAGCGGCTTATAGTTGATGCAGAGAGAAGCGACATAAATAGACGACCAATTAGTGGCTTTCCTCGGAAGCTGTTCAGCGGATAGTTGAAGCTTTGCTGCCTGGAACTATTTAGAATGAAGTGAGGCTGACTGTTATTATTTACCACACCGATAGGCGATGGAAGTATTGTGATCGCGAAAATTTTCCATTTTGAGATAAGTTTTTTGGATTTGGATTTTCGTCGGTCACCCTGTTGGTGTTTCTGTAGCCTCGTAATTTCAGTAGCCGTGATGAAATTTGGGTAACTATTTGCTATGGGGTCGTAGTAGGTAATACTGCTATACTGTTTATAGATATACCGGGCTATTCACGTTATCCCCCTTTCTGAACGTTTTTGTTTATACAGGGTGTAACTTTTAAGGATGTCCACACCTATATTACCGTGTAGATCTTGCTGAGCTGATTATTTTTCAATAAGCAACATGGGTCCGGAAACGAACCGTTTCGGAGATAGCGCTACCGGAAGTAGTCCTTTCTGACGCCTGAAGTTAGGCAATTAATTCGACGCTTTGCGGCCAGTAGCGTGGCCAGCGCGGTCGCCAGATCTCAATCCCCTGGATTTTTTCCTGTGGGGTCACCTGGAAGTACTTGTCTACCAAGGGGGTTCATCGCACACATCAGAAGAGCTGATTGCACGCATCATTGCAGCAGCTGGAGACGTCAGGGAGCAGCCACAGGTAATCAACGCTGCCACTGCATCGGTCATCCATCGAGCCAGATTGTACGAGCAAGAAGGCGATGGCCACGTGGAGCCTCTCCTTCACTGATTTTTGACTGATCTCGGTGTTTTTTGTTGTTGTTTTTTCGCAATGCTTTTTTTTTGTTTTGTTTGGTTTACTTTTGACATTTTGGCCATGACGATTAAATGTTGACAAGCCGAATCTGTCTTAGCAGCTGATTCGTAACCCCCTCTCTCCTCTGCCAATTACGAGGCGTTGAATGAATTGCCTAACTTCAAGCGTCAGCAAGGATAACTTTCGGTAGCGTTATCTCCGTAACGGTTCGTTTTTGGACCCATGTTGCTTATCGAAAAATGATCAGCTCAGCGAGATCTACATGGTGGTATAGGTGTGGACATCCTTAAAAGTTACACACTGTATTTGATGGCCTGCTAGGTTGCTTATAAGTAGGAAAATTGAAGATACGATGATACGATTATCTGCTCTCACAGCCAGGTAGCATTTCTGGTAGGTTTACATCTAGGCTCGTTCTGCAATGTAGAAGGTGCAGATTTTGAAATTTTTTTCTTGTAACTAACATAACCTCGCTACTACGGTTACGCTGACCAAATTGAGTTATGCTGGCATTGCTTGTCCATCAGCCACTACTTCATGTTTATTTGAAGACTAGAAGACTACCAGAGCATACTGCGAATCTTGCAGGCCATTGTAGGACGGCACGATGAAATTCTCAATTCTAAGCACGACTGCAACCGATTCAAACAAAACCGTAATTCCTTGTAAACAAGATCTCAGAGCTCATTAGCTGACATTTAATCAACGAACAGCTGATTGAAATTCTCTTAGAAACCGCAGATTCGATACGGCTTTCCCGAATGCTTAGTTTATTTATTTTGGACTCTGCGACCGCCGTTTCCGTTGTGCTACGTCAATGCCGATACATTAGTTCTACGTTTGGCGTCATTTTGGGTCCGTGATTTCAAGCAGAGCATCTCCCCTCTAATAATGTTAGGGATGTAGCCATAGTTTCGGCTTACGGCGAATAGCAAATTGGTTTCGTCATGGCTCGAAGTGAGGTACTTTTACATACGGATGCAAATAGGTACACCGTAGTTTGTTCTATAGTAACTGATACGGGATCCTGACAAACCCAGAAACAAAAATAATGAAGCCAATGAGCGTTTTCAATAGCATCGTTCTTAAGACATGTGAAAATAATCGCTAGAAAAGCTGGAATATTTGTAAATAATTCCAAATTGGTCAGTCTCGAGTTACTTTAGTATGTGTTTTATTAACACGCTTCTATTAGCCTCACCTACATGTCTGTTTGTTTATGTATGAGCTTGTAACTCTTCTCTTCTTTGGATTACGAATGAATGAATAAGGACCAGAGGCTATCCAGCACGGAATGTGGCTGGTGCATAGGCCAGACGATGGGCCCTTTTGCGCCTCTATCCGCGCTAGTTCCTAAGACCTGCTCTTTTGGCAAAGGCAAGTGCATTTTTAGGTCCTATCCGTCTTATCTCTATTGGTTCCAAGGTTCTTGAGCCCAGCATAGTCTGCCTGTGATAACCCAGGGTTTCACAGCGACACAAGATGTGTGCCGAGGATTCTTCCTCTTCACCACACCACGTGCACGTTGGGCGGTTGACCACCCTCATCACGAACAAGTGACGCTTGAGGGTGTTGTGACCCGTTAATAGGCCTACTAGCATTCTCAAGTTACTCCTATCCAGAGAGAGACAAAATTGTCCTGTTCTCTCTGCAGGCCCTGCGAATAGTTCCCGAGCTTGACGGAGATGACCAGAGATGACCAGAGATGTTGTTCCATCTCAGAAAGTGTTGATTCTGGATCCACTCTCCAGTTTTTTTTCTAATCAAGTTTGCAGATAGTCCTAAGGCTGGTTCCGGGCCCACAAAACTGTTGCCGGGTCCCATCCTAGCCAGATGATCCGCCATTCCGTTACCCTTTACCCCAGCGTGCCCAGGTACCCACATTAGTGATACCTTGTGTTTAGCTGAGATGTCGTCAAGAGCCCTCCTGCACTCCAGGACTAGTCCCGATGTTATTTTCTAAGCACTCAGTGCTTTGATGGCTGCCTGACTGCCAGAGCAGATAGTAATCCGCCTACTAGACCCGTCAATTTCCCGAATACGATTTACACAAGCAAGTATCGCATAGACCTCAGCCTGGAGTACTGTGGTGTGCCCCCCAAGAGGGAGTGAAAGTCTTGTATGGGGTCCGTAGACTCCCGAGCCCGAGCCCTCTCTTCTCTTTGGACTAAGAGGTCGGACCGAACATTGAACGCTCCAAATTTGGCGCGAAAACGATTTTAGTGGCTCCAAATCTGTCTGACCAGCAGTTGCATCCGCTGACTAAGAGAGGGCGGAGACACCTTAAAGTTATAATATTACACAGAGGCGTAGCGGTGAGAGCTTAAAAGGCGTGACATCCAACTGTTTGGGAATGAAATTTATTTAAGAAAGTCGACAGTTTCGGTTATCATTTATGCAGTAGTGGTAATGATTATGCTATGAATATTGATCAAAAACAATTGTCCATCTTGATTATACAGAGTATCAATAATTACAGTTTAAAAAACTTGAGAAAACGCTTTAATGATAAAGTTAACTGAAACATTGAAAATAAATATTATTTAAAAAAATAAAAAAACATGCTTTTAAAGAACATCAATGACATTAAAACAGGCACTGTTGTCATTTTGAAAACGCCTTTTCATGATAAATCGGTTAGGTGACTTCAAAATTGTGTGGTGGTTTGATCAAGGGTAGAACCAATTAGGGGAATAAAGTATTTATGTAAATAATAATCAGTTCATCAACATTGAGATGTAAAAAGTGAAAACTGAGAAGTAGGTTTGCGGTAATTGAAAAAATGAAGTCAGGTTGATTGACTCAGTACTTCCCACACATAATGATGATGCTATTTTATTATTTTCCCATTACATGAAGCTATAGTTTGAAATCGCCCACCCGTCCGCAAAAAAACGTCCAACACAAAAACTCTCGTAAAAATTTCTTGCGTCTCCCTCCTTAGAAGCTAGGATGCCACAGTTTTTTTGCATGCTTCAACTCGACGATGCGAAACGATCAAGGATGTCCAAACCGTATCTAAAAACGAAGTTTTTATATTTTTTGTTTTTTTTATTATTGCTGCGCCGCCACTGGCATGATTTTTCAAAAACAGGTCCGTTTTCCATTCTCGCCGCAACACTAAATTCTGTGTAAAGATTTCATTAAAACCAATTCAATAATTTTCGCGTTACGCAATATACACAGAACGAAATAAAGCAAAACTCTTATGTAACATTACAAAACTGTAATAGGCTAGCCAATGTTCAGATGGACCTGAAAAAGTGTACTGTGCCCTATGTATTTCTTCCACGGGTCAATGGACAGACTATTATGAATACAAGAAATTTTTTAGTTTTACAACCCCCACCCCCCAACCACCCCAAATTCACACTCACTCAGAAAAACGTAGAAAAAGATCAGAAATCCCTAAAACGCCTAAAAACAAAGTTTGAGCTGTTTTTATATTTTTAGTTTTTTTATTTTTGCCACGCCGCCACTGACCCGTTTTTTCCAAAACATACGCGTTTTCCATCCTCACCTTTGGAGTAATACTATGTCAAAATTTAATTAAAGTCAATTGAACAATTTTCGCGTTACGCGATATCGAATGATCTAAAACAATACTCCTATGTATACATCACAAATTCTAAGCCCGTGGCTTCTATAGTAAGCATGGATGGACCTAAAAAAGTGTATTATGCCGCTAGATTTTTCATTTAATATCAATGGACAGCCCATTACGAATACAATTCAGTTTTACAACCCCCCACCCCCCAAACTACCCCAAATTCACCCCCACCCAAGAAAAAGTAGAAAATGATCAGGAACCCCTAAAACGCCTAAGAACGAAGTTTGAGGCATATTTGAAATTTTTTGTTTTTTGCTAATTACTCCGCCCCCCATATAAGGATTTTCAAAATTGTAAGAACATTACCCACTACGACCCCACAGCATAACGCTGCCCAAATTTCATCACAATCCATGCAGCGGTTACTGAGATTACGAGGGTAGAAAAACGCGACAGTCAGACAGACCGACAGACAGACTGACAGACATACCGATGGAAATGAGTGACGTGGATTTTCGGTATGTACACATCATAAAAAGCCCAAAAAGCGTATTATCTCAAAATCGAAAATTTTCGCGATCACAATACTCCCCTCACCTATCTGTGTGGGAAGTAAAATTAGCGGGATTTTAAAGTATTTATGTACATAATAATCACTTCACCAACACAGAGATGAAAAAAATGAAAACTAAGAAGTAGGTTTTAAAATATTTCATAACATTTGCGGCAATAAAAAACATAACGATTATACGTTTATTGATACAAATGAGACGTAGTGGGTAATATTATTGTCAGCAATTATTCTATCGAAAATGTAGAACAGCAGTATTAAACCAGAATTTAAGCTATATCTGTTACTGACTGTCATCAGCAGTGGGATTGCTCCCGTGTATTAATATTTCGCAGCTGAGAAACCCTTATTCAATTTGAAAGACACTAATGCTGGCAGCCCGCAGTGTTGCTGGTTGGAACGCTCTAATTGGACATTCAAGTACAGCTGCTGGATTCCTACAAAATGCCACATACGTGCTCTTATAATTCTCAGGATTTGGAAAGGCCCCCATGCCAAATGATCAAACGCAATTTAGTCTGATAGTGGTAGCAGATTGCTGTGATGATAGGGGGTTATTAACAGTGGCGGCTCATGGAGGTTGATCAAGATATGCGGGGTGTTTTCAAAGCTGGGACTTTCCTTTTCAGAAGCAAACTGCCTTTGAAATTACAAAACCATTGTACAGTGAACCAGCACCAGAAGAATAAAAAAAAATTGTAACAAAATCCGTAATATTCGTTCGCTACGAAGTTTAGAGTACGGTCGTGTCACATGAGTCTTATAGATACAGTTTGAAAATTGGCGCCGCAAGACTGACAAGCCCAAGACTTATGTCCGATTTTATCAACATGCGCATTTTAACAAAGACTTTGACCAATCAGAGTAGCCCATTTAAAAACATGCATCTGTCAAAGTACTCTGAAAATTATTGATTTCTCTTAAAGTTTACCTCAAAAAGATCAAAAGTGACAATATGTTTTATATACAGTCGGCCATAGTGAACTGTCTAGTATCTCTTCCAGTCTGATTTTCTATCCTGAATGGGTGAAAAATTGCATTTTCTTGTTTAACAGAGAGTTTAGCAATTGCTAATCTCAACCAATCAGATTCCCAAAAAGCAGTACATTTGATCACAGGATTGTTGGTCTATCAAATAATAATGATGGCTAGAAATTCAAATGATTGCATTATTTGGATGAAACAATAATTTTCTATCGACAATAATTATAAATAAATGCAATATATCTTTGTATTATAGTAAAAAGGGGGGTAAAAATAACATTTTGTTACATTTCACAAAGCTAAACACACGATTTAACTGTTTAACAAGCTGTTTCCCAAGTGTACATGTGCGTTACTGGTTGCCTGTCCTGGACAGCAAAGCTCGCATTTTTTGTCGTATGACTCGTATAGTCAGAAAGTGACTCAGGTGCTTGATATAGTTTTGAGAGAAAGGTAGCAACAAGCAGGAAGGATTTTTATTCATATGCATGCCTTATATTGTGTTTCTCATACACTGTGCTTTTTATCAACCTCTGTGAATATTTCTGTAAGAAGGTCTACAACAAACATGCATCCAATATATCGAAGATTCTTCATAAAAGTATGTATCTGCCTATAATTCATTTGACTGACTAAGGTGGGATTATTAATTATTAAATAAGGTTGCTGTGAGTGATACTAATTTTATGATTCTATCACAAACTATCGCAGTTTGCAATTAGTAACTATACATACAATTATTATAGTAATGATTTTGATCCATGTATTTCTAAGATAAGTTTGACAAAGTGTCATCCAGTTTTGACGTTTTGTTTTCCATATTGTTAAAAAACTATTGGATGATGCTTATTAACATAGCCCTCTATACCAAATAGAAAGCTTTTGCTAAACAATACCCAATAGAAAAGCTTTCTCAAAGCCTTTGTTAAAATATACCTACATGTTGATAAAATCGGGCCTTAGTATTTCTTCTTCAATTTGGATCATTGCAAGTTATCTTGGTCTTCCAGCGTGTACACAGTAATGTTGGTGCAAACATCCTGTCTCTCTAGCTCTTTGCACGAGATAGATATATCGAAAGAGTGCAGGGTAAATACTGTCAGGGAATTGTTGAGCTCATGTCCACCAGTTTATTATACTTATAATGATTGCACCGTTTTTGTTGTCTTTTATGATAGATGTAGCACGTATACAATTCGAGAGATCTAAAACGCGCGCTGCTACGTATGCTCCATAGCCACCTGCGTTGTTTGTGTCTATTTTGATCTAACGGATTCTGACGAAATTAGAAACGAGGATTTCTTAATCGGTTAAAATTTTTATATTTCTTAAGATTTTATTAATATGTTATTGGGAAAGATCCTTTTGGCGTGAACTTCTTAGAAAAGAAGAATCGAGCAACACTTATGGTTCTAATTCAGGACAAAATCTCGCATGTTGGTTGATTTGGAAAGGTATACATTAATTCTGAGAATGCAAGGTCAAAGTGCCAATGTGAGTGCACCATTGGATTTAGCAATCAATTCTATAAGAAAAAAGTTACTTGAGTAAGTTCAAACGGCGCTCTCACTGTGAAATTTGTTGGTACAAAAATTTAATTTTTTTATCATATTGACAAAACCGGATATTTCCGGGACCAGTAATCAACAAATTTAACATTTAATCCAAAAACAAGGAGAAAATAGTTGTTGACAGCGGTGAGATTCAAACCCACGCCCTTTCGGACTGGTGCCTGGCAGCTTAACCGCTCGACCACGCTGCCTGTACTTAAGGAATATCAATACACCGTACATAATACGTCGTTACTTACCTATCGTAATTTAATTCAATTTTTTTAAAACCGGAAGCAATATTGACAGAACCGGATTTTTCCTTGACTAGTTTTTTCATGCTGAGTCCGAATTTGTATTTAGTTTTTCTCTAGCACATGTAGTTTTGGCTATCCGTATAGGGACAGATGGACGGACGGACAGACAGAGGCTCTCAGTGACTTTAGTGAGTCAGGGAGAGCTAAAAGTAGAAAATAATGAGGTAGCATCCCAAAATTAGGAATAAAAGACAGCGTTCTAAAATCTAAAAGATTGAAAGTTTCTCTAAAAAATACCAATCAGAAGAAAGACTCGTATGTTGGTTAACTTGTAAGAATTGATCACGAATTGATCGTCTCATATGGAGCATTGGAACCAACCACCAACAAATACACATACCCTGCCTGCAAGCATGCAATGTCCTGGTCACACCACAAAACGTTGCTCTAGTATACACCATGTCCAAAGACGAATCCCGAAAATAAAAATCGCACTTAAGTTTCGGAATGTGAAGCCGATATCAAAAGGAATTATTCTGAAATTCGCATTTGTGTCAAAGAAATCAACGTTTGAAGTTTGGTGGTAAAGATAACTGAAACGTGTGTGTCCCACTTTCACCTTCGGGAATTCCTTGCAAAAACGGAGAAGGTCTGATTACGCTAGTTGCACAAACACCGATTTTGGACAGTCAGTTTTATTCCGGCCGTCCAAATTCCAATAGTGAACCACTGGATGGAATGGGACTGCACACACGACGACTGTAAAATAATACCGGTAAAATATCGGCGAGCAGCCGGCCACTGCCACTGCAAACCGTCGGTACCGGGACGTCCCGGCGACACAGTCACATACGTGGCTAAATACAACCTACAAGCTATTGCATATAATATCGTAGTATGGGGACAATCAACTGAGGTATCAAGGATATTTATCCATCAAAAGCGCATATTAAGGCTTATATATAATCTCAATTATAATGACTCTTGTCGAGAAGTATTCAGAAAGATCAAAATTTTCACAGTAACGGCAATATATCTATTCAAACTTTTATCTCACATCAAACGTAACAGAGAAAAGTATATCAACAATGGCTTCAATCACCATTATAGCACTAGATGTAGAGACGAAATATGTCTAGAAAAATTCAATCACTCTTTTTTTATGAAGTCCCCTGATAATGCAGGTTGTCGTCTTTTTAACCTTCTTCCAATCCAGATCCGTGAAACAAAAAATTACAGATACTTTAGACATCATCTGAGGCAACTATTGATAGAGTGCACTCCATATACAATATCCGAGTTTAATAATTTTATTCAGAATATGTGACTGATAATTGTTTGTTTGTCTATTTGAAATGTGTCTTACATATATCAAATGTTTGTCTTTTAACCGTGTTTTTGTATTTATACATATGCAATCTGTCCATCTTTATTGTATATTTTTTTGTAGTCTTGACTTGACCTATCTGTTGGAACAGCTTACAGGTTGAATAAACATTATTATTATTATTATTATTATTATTAACCTTGCACACGTATCGATAGTTTATCGACCGATAGTCGCTACGCATGTTCTAGTCCAGCCGTCAGAAACACAAAACAACTGATTGTTTGGCCGGTGAAAATCCCATGTGTCTTCAAGCATCTGCTACCGATAAAATATCGGCCGATTTTTTACCGGCCATCCAAAATCAGTGTGTGTGCAACTAGCATTACGCTAACGGGTATTTTGAATGTTTTTCTCGATTGTTCACAGCAAATATCATATGATGCACATTTACCAATTTGCGATCTATGTATGTATAGCGTTTATTGTAAATATAAATAAAATACAATAAACAACAAAAGTGCCCCAAAAAGGTTAAAAACTTGTGCTTGGGTATTAAGTTATTATTATAAAATAGAAGCAACAAATAAGGGTTAAGTCAGGAATATTTATATTTAAATATTATGCATTCTATAGATATTAGTAATAATAGGTATTACACATGTCAACAATTTGGTGAATTTTAATACGATCATTATTCACTATCCATTGTTTTAAACCACACTTGAATGAATTTAAAGGCACTAGACATTTTATGCTTTCTGGTATCTCATTGTATAGTCTTGGAGCAAGAAATGTATGACATCGTAATAAAGTATTTTTCCTTGCTTTTGGTACAACATTAGATGCATATCTTATGTCATATTTATGTTCGTGCTTTGTCAAGTTTAATTTATTTTTATATTGGTAAATACCTAATGACATGAAAAATGTTTGGCGGATATCTAGAATTTTTTTTTAGAAAATAACAAGTCGCTAGGATATGTACATTTCACTTTATATAAAATTTTTATTATCCGTTTTTGTATAATTTCTATTGCTTTTATATTATTTTTACATGCTGCGCCCCACACCACAATACAATATCGTATATGACTATCAACAAGTGCTTTGTATACAATGATCATCTGTTCATAGGTAAGGAAATTTCGACTTTTTTGCTATTAATAGTAAACGTTATTTAATCATATTATATGGCCGTACTTCTGATACTAAATCAGTCGTTCACGGAGTTCCTCAGGGATCCTTTTTGGGACCGATTCTATTTTTATTATATATCAACGATATTCCAAATAGCCTGCCTTCTGTATATAATAGTAATTTGTTTTTATACGCTGACGATACCACTATCATAAATTTTAATGAAAATTTAGATATTCTAACGGATAAAAGCGCGTTATGCAAAACTGTAATAGGAGAGTGGTTTGCAGCTAACAGGCTATCACTTAATGTTGAAAAAACCCAGTCCCTCATTCTCAGCCTTCGCCATTATGATACGGAATCAGCCAAATCCGTAAAATTCTTCGGGATACATATCGATAGTACTCTGACTTGGGAAGTACATGCTGATTATGTTGTAAATGCCTTGTCCAGAGTTGTCTACGTCATTCGTAATCTAAAAAACAAAGTATCTGATAGTGTATTAGTTACAAGCTACCATGCCTACTTCCATTCCAAAATGACCTATGCAATTCTGGTCTGGGGGCACTCTCCCCACATGCAAAAGGTTTTTGCCATGCAAAGGCGTTGCATTCAGTACATTTCTGGGTTGAAATATAGAGACTCATGTAAAACAGAGTTCAGTAAATTAAAAATTCTGACTTTACCTTGCGCATATATTTTAACCTGTTTGTTGTTCATTAAGAAAAGTCTCAATAATTACTTGACACACAGGGATATTCACTCATATGAAACCCGTAATAAAAATAACATATGTCCCTATCACTACCGTCTTCAAAGAACCAGGAATGGTACCAATTTTTATGGCGCAAAATTCTTTAACCTATTACCTGGCACTGTCAAGTCACTGGATTTTAAGACTTTCCATAGAAGACTCAAAGGTTGTTTAATAGAAAAGGCGTTCTTCACCATTGATGAATATTTATCTAATAATTTCTGTGATATGGCTTGAGTTTCCTGTCTCTTTTGTACATTAATTCTGTCTATTTTTGTGACCCCTATTGGTCTCGTTGTGATGTCTGTCTTGTGAATTATTATCGTTATACATTTGTGAATTGTTATTTACCTAGTTTTATACAATTTTTTTATTTTAGGCTTATTATTGGAGTAGCATTATTACGCATATTTTAACTGATTTTATTATTTTCCCAGTAATAGTTTCGAATTTTCAAATTCTCTGATGTTTTTCTAAATCTCTGTATGATATGTATTGTTTAAATTGTTGGACTTTTATACTTCAGTTAAATTTGACCTGTGTAAACACTTTTGAGTATTAACACTAATAAATTACTACTACTACAACTACTACTACTACTATATTATAAGTCGGTACCAGACATCATCCCTTGAAGTTTTTGCGAATCGTCCTGGTATTTATAACTCGTAGCTGAGAGACCCTTATTCAGTGTGAAAGACACTAATGCTGGCAGTCCGCAGTGTTGCTGGTTGGAGCGCTGTAATTGGACATTCATCTGCTGCCGGATGTTGGGATGCTGACAGAAAGGCAACGGAGCCATCCTTATAATTCCCTGAATTTGGAAGGGCGCACGCCAAATGAACAGCTGTACTTTATCCGGATAATACTAGCAGATTGCCAGAATTACCAGAGTTATAGAAAACAAAAACAAAAAATACACTAACGCTGTCCCAGCAACAGGCGTCGTCTTGAAACTGCCACTGGGATAGATTATTATACGGGGTGGGCCAATACTGAAAACAACTAATTTAGTAGAAGGATGCAAACGAACTAGAGTAGCGAGGCAAGAGCATGAAAATTCCTTACAATACATCAGCTCTAACCGGAAACAACAGTGGCAAGATATCTAATGTCAATGAGAAGCTGAAGTATGACAGATGTGTGGGTTTTTCACAGCCTACTAGGTCTACTAGAGCTTGACAACTTCCCAAAATGATTAGAAATTTTGAAAAAAGGGAAAACTACCAGTGATTTTTGCTTACAGTCTAACATGTTTAGAATGAAATTTCACATTTAATGGGATAAAAATTAGTCATTTCCGTTTAGTTAAGTCAAAAGTGAAGATATGTCTAACTAAATTTTTTAAATACGTTATTAGTAATTGTGTTAATTTTATGTAGTTTCAAGTTTCATTTTCCGCGATTTTACTAATAAGTAGAAGAATTGAAGAAGAATTTTAAGGGTTCCAGTCAGAGGTATCATTACTTTTGATTTACGGAAATGGCTACCTTTTTATGGCATTAAATGTGAAAATTTATTCAGGAGACGTAGATATTCTACTGCCCGCAGCAATTACTAGTAGTTTTCCTTTGGTTAAATGTTTTTTTACTGACTTTGGAAATTGGCTAATAGCTAGTAGGGTGTGAAAAATGAGCGTTCTTGTTATCACTATTGTTTCTGAATAGAGCTAATATGTTGTAAGGAATTTTCATAATCTTGCCTCGTTACCCTAGTTAGTTTGTATCGTTCTACTAAGTTAGTTGGTTTCTTCCATATTAACGGGCTTTTGTTTATGCTTGCACGCAGGAAGATTGAAAAACACCGATTTGACTGAAAATTTGAAATAAAATGAAAACCAAGAAAGATTAATATTGAGAATGCTATATTGTTAGAAAGGTAATCAGATGTTACATTTGATACTTTAAACCAAAATAGGCATTCTCATTTGAAAAAATCAAGTTATCTGTGATTGATGTTTCCTTAGTTAATCTACTGATTTCTCCAAGTACAAATAGAATTCAAATTTAGCCGTCTGAACTACGGTGACGCATTTCATGCTTAGTCGTACCGCAAAGTCACGGCCTTCTAAGTTTTATAATCGTTGCCATATTCCATTTTTTTCTGATACCTACTTATACCAAAAATGGTGATTTTCGCCTAAACAGTTCATTTAAAGTTCCATGTACGATACCTAAAGTCACACTAGAATTCACCAGGGAATCCAATTATGCAATAATGTATAGGGAGTTCCATTCAAAAAAAAATAGGTTTGATATGGATCACCCTGTATGAACGTCAAAATTTAAGTAAAAATATTTTTACGTTATAGCCCTCAAGGATCCCTACCATGATGAAATGACAGATTTTTGAAATATTTTTTAGTAAGCCCACAATCTTCCATCCACGCACTATAGGCCCACCCTGTATAGGCTGATCCATTAAGGCCTTTGTCTTTAGATTCTAAATGAAATACATAAAATTGAGTTCGACGACAAAATCCTCACTAAGACTAAAAGAAACAACCTTTGACATTTGCTTTTTAAAAATAATTTCATTTGAATGCTGACTGTAGCTACGTCGTAGGTGGTCCATTGGGATTGTCCAATTTTGGATCACTCTTTCTAACATTGCGACCGTTATCTGCCCAATTATGCGAGCGATGTTGGCTTCCACGTCCGGAATTGTAACGAGCTCATCTATAAAAACCTTTGACTTTACGTATTCCCATAGGTATAGTCTAAGATCCGAATATAAGACGACCTTCACCGAACTGGTTAATGGATGAAAAGCATTTTATATTAAATTCAATATGTTAAAAAACATATCGTGAGTGGGTTGGCTGAAAAGTTTCAGTCAAGGATTTGATTAATTAAATATTGAAAAATTATTTTTTTTTAAACATTTCACTGGTTTGGTTAAGACAAATCACACACCAATCGAAAGTACGAAGCCCATAGAATATGCAAACGTTAGGTTGGCTACGTTTTTCCCGTCCCAACTATAGGGTAGGCAGGTATAAACAGGTAAATCAATAATAGTAATTTGCACCGGTGTGGTTAATGCATGAAACTTATATCAAAATAAAGATAATTTTATTACAAACACGTCGATATAGGGTTGTCTGCAAAAAATCAGTCTGGAATTCCGATTGTCTAATTTTAAAGATCAAGATATTGCTGTCAGTGAATACGTGTGTCAGAGAGGGCCGAGGGAACTATCCCGTGTATTAACAAAGGACGCAGCATGCGTGTAGCTCGGCCATTGAATGAAAGAGAGTGCGCATGCCATGTGTCCGTGAAATTGAAATGAT
Organism: Callosobruchus maculatus; assembly: GCA_951848785.1. Taxonomy (NCBI): domain Eukaryota; kingdom Metazoa; phylum Arthropoda; class Insecta; order Coleoptera; family Chrysomelidae; genus Callosobruchus; species Callosobruchus maculatus. Next base: position 12,693,065 of record CATOUR010000081.1, on the reverse strand, counting down.
TTATTTGAAAGAAACATAATCAAAAATGTATAAGTTTATGAATCTTCCATGTCATTATTTCACAATTAAAAAAATTTAAAAGATGTATTTACTAAGATAGTTTTGAAGATTAAATTATTATGCACTTACCGTATCCTCACCAAGAAAGTTATTAAACTCTTCATTATATTTTTTACCCAAAGCAGTCACTTTTTGTAGCACGTGGTATGATAACCTACAAAATCGAGTGACGCATTGGTTAACTCAACGCCACTGTATTTAAAATTTCTCTTTTAACGAAAATTTAATTTCAACGAACAGTTTTTATACGTTTCGTCGTTAAAATCAAGAACATCATCGTCCGAGTTGCATAGAAAACACTTTTTAGCCATTTTTTATCACAATTTAATGTTTATAAATAACAACAATTAGTATAGTAGTAGTAGCAGCATGCTTTTTCAATTCAGAAGAATAAGGCAAACTGTTCCAATACAATGATGCACAGCATTTACGAGTGTATCGCTATCCTTTTCAATTTCACGGACACATGACACGCGCACTTTGTTAATATACGGGATAGTTCGCTTGGACCTCTCTGGCGCACGTATTCACTGGCAGCATTATTTTGATCTTTAAAATTCGAAAACCGGAATTCTAGACTGATTTTTTGCAGACAACCCTATATCGGCGAGTTTGCAATAAAATTATCTTTATTTTGATATAAGTTTCATGCATTAACCACACCGGTGCAAATTACGATTATTGATTTACCTGTTTATACCTGCCTACCCTATAGTTGGGACGGGAAAAACGTAGCCAATCTAACGTTTGTATATCCTATGGGCTTCATACTTTCGATTGGTATGTGATTTTTCTATTAACCAAACCAGTGAAATGTTCAAAAAAAAATAATTTTTCAATATTTAATTAATCATATCCTGGACTGAAATTTTTCAGCCAACCCACTCCCGATATGTTTTTTAATATATTAAATTTAATATAAAATGCTTTTCATCCATTACCTAGTTCGGCGAAGGTCGTCTTATATTCGGATCTTCTACTAATAGGAAAAACTCCAAAGACGTGACATCACACGATCTAGGCGGCTAGTTGATAGATCCAAAATTATCTGCGCACCAAAATGATTTCTTAATAAAGTTATTATTGTTTATATAGTATACTGCAAAAATGATCAAGTGACAGATCACTCAACGCGTTTTTTAGAAAACAAAGAACCCATAAATATTCACTGCGAGTTGTAACGTTACAGGCATAAGGTTCAGTGATCTTATTTTCAGTAGTTTTGAAGAAATTAGACGATATTTCTGACTTTACCGCGCTTGATATTCAAAAATGTATTAATACAGGTCAAAATAAATGTTATTTTTCTTGAGATAATAAACATAATCGTATTTCCTTTAGATAACAAACACAATTATTCTTATTTAAAAAACGTTGATTCCGATTCAGACCAGTTTGGTTCCGGGGCTTTGCTTTTCTTGTTCCGATCTACAAGAAGGGACTTATAACAGCTGTGATAGTCAAGATGGTAACGTGATATCTCTTACAATTTGTAAATATGAACAAGTCAAGTTGGACACTTTTACCTGTTATTTTGTTAGTTCTATGGACTTGGTCAAAACGAGCTGATAAGTAAACTGGTAAAAATATTCGAATATGGACCTGGACAACACTCCCTGAAAGTGACAAAATTATTTGTAGTCGCTTGGTACCTAAAACGTCAATTTTTAATTTGGTCACTTTTTGAAGTATACCGACAATTGGGTGTAAACCTGTTAATAGTAAACATATCTCTACCCATACCTATCTGCCTACCTTATGACCTGATAAGTAGAACGAACATACGTTTTGAGGCAGTCCAAAAACTCACACAATATGAGAAGACTCCAAAGTCTGGTGAGTTCGCACCTCGCTAATATAAAAAATGTAGTCAAGTTGATTGACTCAGTACTTCCCACATACATTCCGATGATACCAGTTTTATTATCTTCCCGAACTGTCAATTATGAATACAAAAAAAAAATCAGTTTTACCTCCCACCCCTCAACCAACCCAATTTCACCCCCATCAAAAAAAGTAGAAAGTGATCAGGAACCCCTAAAACACCTAGAAACGATGTTGGAGCTGTTTTCATAATTTTTGTTTTTTTAATATTGCTGCGCCGCCACTGAGATGATTTCTAAAGATCAGACGCGTTATTCGTCCACCCCAAAGTAGTAATACTGTGCCGAAATTTCATTAATATCAATTCAGTAGTTTCCACATTATAAAATACAGAAGGATCTAAAGCAATACTCGTGTGTATACATCGGAAAATTATCAGTCTCTGGGTTCATGTAATAGACAAGGCAATGTTCGGATGGACCTAAAAAGTGTATTATACCGCTGGGTCTTTCTCTCTCAGGTCTGTGGACAGCCTGTTATGATTATAATAAATTTTTCAGCTTTACAACCCCACACCCCCCAACCACCCCAATTTCAGCCCCACCCAAAAGAAAAGTAAAAAATTATCAGAAACCCCTAAAACGCCTAAAACGAAGTTTGAGGAATATTTGAAATTTTTAGTTTTTTGCTAATTACCCGCCCATGCACCGATTTTCAAAATTGTAGCAACATTACCTACTGCGACCCCACACCACATCGCTACCCAAATTTTATCAAAATCTATGCAGCGGTTAATGAGATTAGGAGGCTAGAAGAACGCCAACAGACAGGCAGATAGACCGACAGACAGACAGACCGACAGACAGACAGACAGACCGACGGAAATGAGTGACGTAGATTTTCGTTATGTAAGCATGATAATACGCCCAAAAAGTATATTATCTCAAAATCGAAAATTTTCGCGATCACCTATCGATGTGGGAAGTAAAAACAAATTAAATTTTTAAATTCTTTCTATAAATATATCAGAAAAACATAGTAGTCTTGAATACGTCTATGTTCTTCGTACCAGCATAATATAGCCCTTTTTTACATTATTCGCCTCACAATAGTGCCCTCTCATAATATAGGTCAGTCGGATTTCTTTAGAAATTTAAACGTAAAGCATTCTCTTCGATTTCCAGCTAAAGATAGCGCAAACAGACTGCCTTCCTAACCACCCTGGGATTCTGCGAAAAGCTCTCTGAGTTCTCAACAATAAATATTCAACATTCTACGTTCTGTCTTTATTCTCCCAGCTACCCGCTAGACTTCACTTATTATATTTTCCTTCACGCAGGAGAAAAGAGACCTAATTCCTAGGCTCAAATTAAGTTATTATATGTATGATCCTCAGGGCCGGTGGCGTAAAGCCCCTGGGTATCACTCTCTGCAGTTATTAATCATGCAATGCACAGTTGCACACATTATAATGTCGCAATGTTAGTAGAAGACTGAATTTAATTTCCTGTATTATGTAGATGAAAATTAAAATAATTATTAAGGTTTACAGTGTGGCTCCCAGGGTACCCATTATGTTTCCATGTGATAGTTAACTATTTTTGAAAGTGAAAAGTGAAATTTTTTTATGATCGATATTTCAATGACAATGCATATTATATTCTCCAATTAACTTATTCACATGCATGATAAGAAACTAAATATTCTATAGAAATAATAAATGCTGCATAAGTATAGTGAGTGCCCGATATAAAATGTATCCGCCTGTTGAAATGATAAATATTCGTTAGAATATAATGGATGGTAGATAAATGTAGCTTTAACATTTAATGGAAAACTGATGGTGCTTATTTTTCAACAAGTTCAAAGCGTATAAACAGTAGGTACTTTCATTTTCATCAAAAATAACAAAAACATTGACAAAGTAAACATTTATCCATTATAATATGTAATAAAAGATGAACTCCTTCAATTCTTAATTATAAGCTACTAACATAACACTAATATTCTAAATTTCTAGTTGAGAAGTAGTAACAAGTACAGAGCAGACAGAAAGAATTCTGCCGGTGCGCCATCTGGTACCCGAAGGTAACGGCAAACCAAGGAAATCGCTGCTGAACAGCAGTAGACTTCTTGGTGGGACGCCAAGGTGCGTCCGCTTGGCCACCAGAGGGCGCGGGTTCTATACGCCGCTGTGTGTGAAAGCCGATATACGAGGGCTGCTCTATACCTCCGTCAATCCACCAGTAGGCAGACAGCTGTTTCACGCTTATTAACGATCATCAGTGCGCCATAGGTCGATTGACGGAAATAGAGAGCATCAATTTTTCCATGTTTACTAAACATGTGAAACATGTGAGAGCAGACAGAAAGAATTCTGCCGGTGCGCCATCTGGTACCCGAAGGTAACGGCAAACCAGGGAAATCGCTGTGGAACAGAGTAGACTTCTTGGTGGGACGCCAAGCTGCGTCCGCTTGGCCACCAGAGGGCGCGGGTTCTATACGCCGCTGCGTGTGAAAGCCGATATACGAGGGCTGCTCTATACCTCCGTCACTCCACCAGTAGGCAGACAGCTGTTTCACGCTTATTAACGATCATCAGTGCGCCATAGGTCGAATGACGGAAATAGAGAGCATCAATTTTTCCATGTTTACTAAACATGTGAAACATGTGAAAGCAGACAGGAAGAATTCTGCCGGTGGTGGATTGACGGAGGTATAGAGCAGCCCTCGTAGTAACAAGTACAGTTTAAAAGTAATAAAGAAACATGCTTCAATGTTAAAGTTGACTGAAAAATTAGAAATATAGTGTAAGAAAGCAAAAAAATCCGCTTTTATTTGCTTATCACTATTCTGAACTCATTGCTGTTAGGAACATCGATATAGTGATTTGCCAGAAACTTGTAACTGAACCCTTGTAACTATACGCATGCATGATACAGTAGTTAATAGCAATACCGTCCTATATATTTAACACCAAGTCGGGGCATGCACACACATATAATGGAGTGCTTCCTATCTGCATCTCAGCCAAAGCAGCCGCAACCTCTTTGTGTTTAGCAGGAGAGCACATAAGAAATTGGTTCAGCTGAGTTAGCTTACAGGAGCTCCTGCCCCGAAACCACCTTTACGTGTGGTTCGAGCGTGCATAACATCTTCGTTGTGGGGAAGCGTGGGAGGATGTTCGCAGTATAAGGAGGATTAACCTTAAGGGGCCTGGGTATACACAATAGGGTACTTGCAGAGGTCGTAAAATCACCTCGGGAGTATACATAGCATAAAGAACACCATATCAAGAAGCAGTAGGAAACAAAAAACGTGATTTTACTGACGGCCAAAAAAAGATATTTGCAAAATAAAATAAGGATATATTCAAATTTTTCCACGTGACTTAAAACAAGGGCTGATGTCACAGATATCTTATCGACATCGACAATCGATACTGCTACAGAGCAGGTCAGTGAGATTCAACTGCAAACTAGAGATGATCTGAATTCTTTAGCAATGCGACTCAATTTATTGATACTGAAACAGGCAATTAATCCACTAGCATTTTCTCTGCAATACATTTTTATATCTGATAGGTATCACAGTTCATCCTGTTTGTGACCGAGATTCGCAACTAATCGAAGTCATCATTTTATTTCGGCGCATCCCATTATGAATGAATCCAAAGATAGAATCTAATTCAAGCCCATCCCTACAAAGTGAATTAGTAATCTAGCCTAACTTTTATTCTTTTGACTTTTGTACTTTTGTGTGTGACTGTGTTTTGTGGTTATAATGATCAATGTCAAAATGTTAGGTTAGCACTGGGTATCGATATCGAATATCAATACGTCACATCCCATCACTGTAGGATATCACTGGCATCAGAGGTTGTTTGCGCGTCATTTTCCGGCATTTGAAGTAATTTTTGGAATATCTCTAAGGAACGCGTAAACGACATAATATTTTTTTCTGCAAGTACCCTATTATACATATGTTTTGTTATGCTAAAACATGGATTCCCACTTCCAACAGAATTTACTTGTTTTTCAAACTACATACACAGTATTTCAGAAGGTGATAGTTAAGACCTCAATGAATGACAGCTATTTGCGATTTTCTCAAAAAAGTTTTTTAGTGTGCAAAAAACACGCAATACAAAATCATACATTCTGCAAATGTCTGTAATAACCAAACATCATATCAAAAAAAGGCCAACTAGGTGACAAAGCGCAAGCTTTTTTCTTCAATTTGCTTTATGAATCATTACTGTAGGTTTAAAGGTAACGTCCGGAGCTTGGAAATGCGGAATTCATTTTTATGGTGACCTTTGGAACTTACCTTTGCATTTCTGGACTTATCTCCCCTCATCTTAAGGGGCCTGGATACACACATTTATACATAAGTATTTGCCATGTAAAACACGCACTCACAATTTCTCGCATAAATCACTCTATTTTCAAACTACATATATAATATTTCGCAATGCAAAATCATACATTCTATAAATGCCTGTAATTTAACAACCAAACACGGTATAAAAAAGGCTAAATAGTTGCACAAGCGCAAGCTTTCTTCTTCAATTTGCTCTTTGAGTCATTACTGTAAGTTTAAAGGTAACGTCAGAAGCTTGGAAATGCAAAATTCATTTTTATGGTGACCTTTGGACCTCACCTTTGAATGTTAGACACACATACTGGAGAAAGGGAACAGGCGGCCACGCCTCCTCGCTAACACGGGAATACGTCTTTTCTTGGATTCTCAATTTTGCGCGCTAGATCCTTAAGGTAGGTTTACGTTGATGTGTATCTGTCACCTGTTTTGCCTCAATGAGAAAGTTGATTCATTTGCGGAGTATATTATAGTACTCTACAGAAATAAGAATAACTCTGCCGACTGAGGTCGAAAAAATTGTTTTTACTTATTTATTTAGCGTATGGTTCCCAGGCAGCACAATATATTCTGGGAACATTCTAAGAATCACCATTTTGGAACATTGTATCATTCCATGAAAAGTCCATGAATATATTGATTATCTGATGAACGTTGCAGGAATGTGAAACTGGGAATCCAAAAAATGGGCATAGGTTATTCCCTCAGAATATTCTACGATTATTATTAAGATGTATGGGATATTGTAGGAAGATTCCTGGTATATCTTTGAAGAAACATAAATAGGTTATCCCTCAGAACATTCTACGATTGCTATTAAGATGTATCAAATATTGTAGGAAAATTCCTGATATATCTTTGAAGAATATATGTTGGAAAGAAACGAATGCATTTTATCACTTTATTTCATTTTTTTGGTAAGTCTTGTTGTCTGCCTAGGTACCTAACGCGAGCAGTATACATATATAACCTAGTATCCGACTTTCATACCGTGTTTTGGGCAGCATTGATTTAGGCACACACATATTATAGGGATTAATGAAAAAAAAATATACAAAACGGACCTCTGTTTATAATTATATAAGTTTAATGTACACCTTAAAAAAACACATTCCATAGCACGGAGTCGTCCTTCCGTATGATCCTGCAAAATAAAAAAACCCGTTTAATTTTAAAGCATACGATGTACATTCAAATACACTTCATTAACTACAATGATAAATTTTCACCAAAATGTTGTCGTATTTTAATCAATTTTAGTGGGTACCACGTAAGAGAATAAATACTGGAAATTCTAGTCACAAAATATAGCAAATGTCTTGTTAGTGGTTGTTATTATAAATATTAATTAGGGTAGGTACCTACGACAAGTAAGACTAGAACATAGAGATTAGACTGAACAAGATAGTTGCTACCACATGGTGCCAGAAAGTCGGTAATTTATAGAAACAAAATAGTTATACTCACCCTAGTCGCTCCTATAGATGAAGTTATAAATTAAGTAACAAGTAAAATCATGTTCCAGAACACAGATACGGATAACTATCCAATTATCGCAGGAGAAAAATGCACAATTGCACAAGCACAAGCAGGCACCACCGACCACCGCCACCGTAACGACTGAAGCTAACCAAAATTCTCAAACCTAACCTAACCTGCAACGGTCCCACGCCTACATTAAGAATCATACCATAAGGCATATTATTCAAAGATTATTCTTTAGATGATATTAATTTATGAATAATATCAGAATATTTTTATCGACACGTTCATGGAATAATTATGACGTAATACTCCTAACACATCCTCATGGGAATGAAACCAATAAAAACGTCCATAGGACATTCTGTTAATGTTCTGAATATTCTCAATCTATTTTGGATTAAATAAGAATATTCCATGAATATATTGTGCTTTCTGGGTTATAGTACACATAAAAACAGTTTTTTTTGTTTTTGTTCCTTTTTTTGTTTTTTGCGATCTAAATAGTAGCTAGACCTTAGGTTAATATCGGGCCTGGAAATCTATCCTACGGCTGATGGTTTGGCTTTGAGGAAGTACTTGCTGTTGCCTGGATATGCTCTTAGGCCAGATTCTTGAACTACATAAATGCGTACCACTCCACAGTCGCATCGTGGGGATTTGCGCTTGCTCCATTTGAACAACAAATCAGCGCACACTCCATGCGATGTGTGAATTCTGTTTAGGGTTGATCATTCCTTTTGGTGGAGCTCAAATCCAGGGGGTTCTTGACCAACAGTTAGGTTACTGTTAACTTCCTCTGGTGTTTGGGTCACCCAAATTTCTGCCCATTTCACTGCAGGGTTAAAACCATCAGACTAAAGTTGAAGATCTGTTGTAATTGGTGGTTTTCTGGACCGTAATCTGTGCAAGGGGAGATCAGATGTATCTTTGTGGATTGGCAGTGAGGAATTTGTTTTGATTCTTTTATATTTCAGAAGAAAAGGTCCTTCGAATTTTGGAATAAAAATGCTGCAGAGGTTTTTTTCTCAAAGAGCCGACGTTTCGGCGTTTATTTTACGCCTTCTTCAGGGCTGTCGAGCACACCCCTATAGCACCAACGGATAACATATCCGTCTGGGCAAAACACAAAAAGCATTCTAGACGATGATTAAAAAGAACAACGAATGCTGTTTGTCAACACCTGAATTTTCGCATTTGCTGCAAATACCAAAAATCAGGTGTTGACAAAGCACTAGCACAAACAGAATAGTTGATTGCTCTTCCTAATCTATTAGAATTCGTCTGCTAATTTTTCTGCCCTTAACTAGGTTCAGGAGTTTTTTCCCACCACACCAAACAAATCCCTTCTTCTCAATCCCACTGCCTCGCAGTCCAAAATGATATCTCAAGCAATCTCTTGAGACTAATGACAAATTCTACATTCCTGTTCACGAGATATACAATGTTTCTTTAAACCATTTTTTTATGGCTTGTTTGCCGCAAAGGCTGAACGCCTATGGCATTGTAGAGCACTGCGCGAGGATAAGTGTCGGTCCACGTTAGATTTGAAACGCTGCAGGTTGTAGCTGTCGGGAAACAAATACCCCGGCAGCTCATTTTACAGTGTCAGGGTTCTCCAAAAGAACGAATGCTGGAGGAGACTGATTCGGGGAGTAGGGACCTCGACCTGGAAAGGATGAGCTCGCAGAGCCTCTTTAGTGTTCCTTGTTCGGACAGCCTTTAGTGTTATTATCTGGAAGACCTCATTCGAACATTTTCCGTGATAGAATTTGTAAAATAGGGACAGGTCAGCCACCCTTCTACGATGTTCCAGTGTGTGGAGGTCCTCTGTGAGGTATGTATCGAGTAGTCTAATTGCTCTCATCTGGATACGATGGTCGGATCTGTACCTTGTAGAGCAACAGTAGCTGCTCTGCTGTATATAGCTTCCTACAGCGGAACAAAAATCCAACTTTCTGGGATGCCGTTTAAGCAACACTAACGACGTGGTCGTGAGAGGACATATGTTACTGTTGATGTTGATCCCCGAAAGCTTGACGGAAGGTGATTCGACTTTTGGGTGACCCTCCATTTCCACAGTTGGTAAGCCAACGTAAGACTTCTTTGTTAGTGTTGTTGCCTGAGTTTTCTGTACGTTAAACTGTACTGTATTTACTAATCCCCACTCGACAATTGTTTTGATAACTACGTTGATCTGTGAGGAATGTTGCTGTCGCCGACGTACCGTCTCCTGGGATGACAGCGGCTAGCCTGTTTCAAAACAAACATCTTGTATTATTTACCAATCGTTATCCACAGCAGTAATATAATTGACTGTTATCCCTTGTAGTGCGTATTAAAAACTACAACTGCAATCAAAATGAGTTCGACAGGTAACCCATGTTACATATTTAGCCTGAAAGTGGCTTAATCTAACTGCACACAAAAATTTCAACAAAATTCGACAATGTCATGCAGGACATTCAATTAATTGCGAACAACTGTTGTGTCCATCAAATTTTTAATTTAAAAATACCAATTTTCAGAGGCGTCACAAATTGCTGCTTGTAATTTGCAGGAGCTCCGTCCACACAAAAGCCAGTCTTGTGCTTGTTTGGAGAATTATGAAGAAACGTTATATGCAATAGTTATGGTCAACGCTATGTGCACAAGGTGCCAAAAGGCTTGCCTGCATGGGCAATGGACAATGAGGATGACCCCAACTGCAGCACTGGAGGTCCTGCCAGGACGCATATACAGTAACAGCACCCTTGCTAGATAATTCGTTCAAATTCGTGCTCCCGATCTTCATGTCAGTAATGACACCTGCGCTAGATGGAATGCGATTTACGTTTACAGTAACAGCAACCGTGCTAGAAATTTATGGTTTCTTTTCACTTTGACAGCCATTTTATGTCGGATTGCACTTGTGAGATTGTGACTTTAGTGACAGGTGTATACTACCGGTCATCCTTGTGTAAGACGCAGCTTAACAGCATGGAAACCATAAGACGTAGACGATTCCCAGAAAACTTTGATATGAAATCTATCAGTGATGATGTGATAAGGCTAAAATTATACAACAAATCCAATGCTGAGGTGAGGTTAACATGAGTTAAAACACGTTCGCAACGTCGCCGCAGCTGTTTGATAGCGCTTAGATTTTGAGTTACAAATACATTGTGGGCCAAATTAAGTTGGACACCACTTTGGTCTGTTATAACTTTTAACAGAGATGTTATCTCTACTACTGACAAATGTTTCAGTTTCATTTACAGAGTATGTGGAATTTTTTTTGTTTTTTATTCACAATTTGGAACTTTTAGTTTTACCCTTGTTTATTAAAAAGCATCTCATCATTGAATCTCTTTTACTATAGTATATAATATAGCCATTAATGTAACTAATTTACTGCAGTAAAACTGACTTCAGTGACGTATGGGAAAAAAGCTTTAGTGAAAACCGGAGAAAATCATAAACAGAGCTAGCACAGATGCTATTACTGTGCACTACTCCTAGCAGAGGTGCTGTTACTCGTTCTAACGTCGGCTCGCTACCTTCGCCTAACAAAGGTGCTGTTACTGTATATGCTGCCCGGACTGCTGACGATGCCATCCTGGATCAGGATGACAGCGATGGCAGCACATCTGAGAATGCGGCACTCGGGTGATTGGCGAATAAGGGCAAAGATAGCCAAGCTGGCGGAAGGAGCATTGCCTATCTTCGCCTAAAGGGTTTCTTTTATTATGTTATTGACTCTAATCTGAGATCAACTGGCCAGTTGTGTTGTGGATGAGACATCTGTTTCCTTTTGTTTTAATAACTACGACCAAAATCATATCTAATATTCTATATTAGCTATAGTTGAAAGCTACGGCGTTATTGTTGCTGATAACAGAAAGTAGCCAAAAGCAAAACCATTCTACCAGGATGAAGAATGATTATCCTTTTTCGTCAAATTCAAAAGAATACAAGCTTTCGAACTGTAGCGCTACCGTAAAATGCTTAGAATATCTTACGTGAGTTATACGACAAATGAGGATCCTGCGGTGAATGAACAAGACAACAGAACTTATCAACCTCATAAAAGAAACAAAAACACAATATTTTGGCCACATCATGAGAAACGAGAAATGCGAATTGCTCCGTCTTATCATTGAAGGCAAACTCAATAGCAAGAGGCATCAGGAAAAAGACGCGACTTCTGGCTCAAAACCCTACGTCAATGGTAGGATATGACCTCCATATAATTATTTAGAGCCGCCACAAATAACACTAAATGGGCAAGTGTAATATCGGACGTCCTCAAGGATAAGGCACCTTAAGGGTCTAGGATATAGCGAGCGAAATTGAGAATCCAAGAAAACACGTATTCCCGTGTTAACGAGCCGGCGTGGCCGACTGTTCCCTTTCTCCAGTGTGTGTGACTAAGATGAGGGGAGAAAGTCCAAAAATCCAAAGGTAAGGTCGATAGGTCCAAAGGTAAGGTCAAAAGATCCAAAGGTAAGGTCCCAAGGTCGCTATAAAAATGATTTTTGCATTTCCAAGCTCCTGACGTTACCTTTAAACTTACAGTAACGATTCAGAAAGCAAATTGAAGAAGAAAGCTTGCGCTTCATCACCTATTTGGCCTTTTTTCGATATCGTGTTTGGTTATTATATTACAGACATTTGAAAAATATATGATTTTGCACTGCGAGTTTTTTTGCACACTAAAAAACTTTTTTGAGAAAACCGCAAATAGTTGTCATTCATTAAGGTCTTATAGCTATCACATTTTGAAATACAGTGTATGTAGTTTGAAAAACAAGTGAGTTCTGTTCGAAATGGGAATCCGTGTTTTAACACGGCAAATACGTATGTATAACTGTGTATACTTACTACACTACTTGTACTTATTATAATAACAAAATTAAAATAATAATATAGATGGAGGTCATTATCACGAACAGAGGTTTGTATTTAATATTATTATGTGTATGTTTAGAAATTACTGTCTCTGTTTCTTTTTTTCCAATACTCATCCATACAGAGTTTTTTATTGAAGTTGTAATAGTCGGACACCATGCTTATGCTATTGTCCCCTGATATCTTGCAGTTTTTGTTTCAGTTTTATATAGCGCGTCATATCAAATTATCAATTAAGATTTTTACTCATCTGTAATTTGCTTTTTTAATTACCTTGTTTTAATCAGTACATATTGTAAGTTTAAGATAATTTTTACAACAGTTATTATGCTATTCAGTCATTGGTTTATGCCCAGCACAAGTTTTTACTTTTTGGGCTTCTTCAGGTTTGTTGTGCAAATATTCCATTTAATGTATATCTGTGTATAGTGCTTACTCTTTATCACAATAAACTACTACTACTACCTAGTCCCCTTAAGAGAAAGAAGAAGAAGAAGTCAAATTCCTTCCAGCGGTCCATCCCTGTACCTACTGAATCCATAATTTGAATAATGCATGCTTATCGAACACCACTTTTAAATATACAAGCCAGCTGACCGACTTCCGCAAACAACACTCCGGATTTTATGTTTCCTAGAATTGATTTTCTCGCTGCGGGATCGCAATTGCATAAGGGGTAACCGACTTATCCGAGAAAACAGATAAATTGGCCCCTTCACCAACCATCGCTCGTGACTCTTTTCAAAGAAAGATTCCACTGTTTTCGTTGGAACGCCGAATGTGTGTTTACTTGAAAGCTCGGACTGGAGACATTGACAATACTTACTTCGTGTATCTGTTTTACAAGGTGTCCTATAGTTAAAGCCATCTTTTAATTTATTGTATCTATCAAGAACGCTAGTATTCAAGTATGTGTTGCTATAGTGCTCTGCTCATAACCTTTGCGCAATATTAACCCCCTTACCGTGGCCTAATTCTTATGTGTGGCTTCAAATTTAAACGCCTTAAGGGGCCTGGGTATATACAGTTATACACGTCTTACGTCAACAATAAAGCCATAATTTTGGTTCGTGGATTCAGTTCGTGGTCAAAATTAGCAAGTGTAAAACAGTAATTGGACGTCAGATAAGGCAACGGATTTCTTCTTGGTTTTTTTCTTGATTTATTCGCTGATTTAGAACCTGTTCTAATCTGTGGTCAAGTTTGACGTAAAATTCGGTAGGTAATGCTAACCTTAAAAATCATATATGCGGGTCATCCATGTTGCATACCTAAATCACAGCATAATGAACAACCAGCATAATATCTCTGAGGATTTCCTATATAAAAATGGTTCCCAAAAAATTTGACCTTGGGAGGATTTATGGATCATTTTACGGCTGTGAAGTTTGGGTAGAGATGCGAAAATGAAAATATCGATACGGGTACCAACTCGATATTTTCTAGCCAAATAGGCGCGTTTGGTTCGTACAAAGCATTTTGTGCAATTGATTACACCCCTCAATAATTATATAATTATTTTCGATACCGATACAAAAGTATCAATACCAGCTTGGAATGCCTTAAAAAGTATCGATGACAAAAATACTCCATATTAGTGCAAGTATCGAAGTATCGTCAGCTATAAAAACCCTCCAAAAGTGGGGATGCGCGTGTAATTTCCGCCATCTTGATTTATTGTGCTGGTTGTTTACTATGCTGTGCCTAAATCATATGACAGCAACAGTGTTGGTAGCACTGCATGCTGTCACAAAATCCATGGTTTTATTCACAAATGTAAAATACAATCAGTTTGAACTTGAAAACGACCATGGATCGATCAGCGAATAAATTCTCGGAAGAAAGATCGATATAAAACACAGTATTTCTGAAGGTGATAACTAAGACCTTAGAGAATAACAACTATTTGCGATTTTCTCAAAAAAGTTTTTTAGTGTGCAAAAAGCTCGCAAAGCAAAATCATACATTCTTCAAATGTCTGTAATTTAACAACCAAGCATGGTATCAAATGAAATCCAAATAGGTGACAAAGTGCAAGCTTTCTTCTTCAATTTGCTTTTGAATCATTACTGTAAGTTTAGAGGTATGTCAGGAGCTTGGAAATGCGAAATTCATTTTTAAGATGACCTTTGGACCTTACCTTTGGACCTTTTGACCTTACCTTTGAACTTTGGACTTATCTCCTCTCATCTCAAACCCACACACTGGAGAAGGGGAACAGGTCTCCTCGCTAACATAGCAATACGTCTTTTCTTGGATTCTCAATTTCGCGCGCTATACCCTAGACCCTTAATGGGCCCTTTTTTTTATTATAGAGGGTTTAGGAAATCGGCTTGATCGCAAGGACAGAAACACTGACACACCTAGAGGTGTGAGAGAGAGTTTGCCCGCCCGACGTTGAACCAGCTTGAGTCCTCTGATGTCATGTCCAACGGACGCGAATGCGTCCATCCGACATGTCACCACGGCCCGACCGGCTAAAACCCATTCCCTCTTTCCTTACCTCTGCTCGATCTCCATCTGCACCGGGCATCATCGTGAACGATATTCTTCACAGTGCAAGATGAGTTAAATATGTTTTTTCTTCTCCTCCTGTATCTTCTTGTTACATATCCCGACGTTCCTCTGTCTCTTTCAATTTTAAGATGCCTTGAACCATCTTGTGTACTATCTTCCAGCGTTTCTCGCTCGACATCATGATGGGCACCATGTTCTCTGGGGTCAGGTCCTCAGGCAGGTTCGCTCTCGCTTTCCGCTTGTAATAGGACCACTCAAATAGGACGTGCTCGACTGTGTCGCTTTGGCCACAATGTCGACAACGATCGTCCGTCGCTCGTCATATTTTGTTTCTATACACCCGAAAGGGACCGTGGCCCGACAACGCCTGTGTTAGGTAATAGCAGGTTGTCCTGTGTTTACACTCTGCCCACTCTTGTATATTTGGAATCAGACGCTTAGTCCACTGCGCCACCTCCGTTGTACTGGACCAGATCCCCTGCCACTCGTCCATGGTTTTCTGCCTGGCGGCCCTCCGTCGCTCTGGCAGAGCACCTTCCGCGATATACATGTATCTCCTCTCCTTGGCCAACAAATGCAGTGGCGGTATCGCTGTTATAACCTGCAGCGCTTTGGTAGACACAGTACGATACGCACTGGCCACCCTCAGCAGCGACTTTCTTTGCACCCTGTCTACTGTTTGCTGGTGCTTTTTCCTCTCCATCGCTTTATACCATATTTGAGCTCCGTATAGCATAACTGAGTGGATAACTCCGTTCAAGATATGTCTTTTCCGCATACTTGGGCCGCCTACGTTTGGCATTATACGTGACAGTAATGCCACCTTTCTGTCTGCTTTCACCGCAGTTCTCTTTATGTGTTCGTTGAAACATCGTTCGTTGTCTACGGTGATCCCCAAGTACACTATCGATTTGCTGGGTACTATTTGCACCCCTCTAAGATGGAAACTCACTTGGTTCCTAGTGATCCTAGAACCCCGGAGAATGACCGCCTCAGTTTTGCTTGGTGCCAGTTGAAGGTGGTGTCTGGACATCCACTCATCTATCCTTCTCAGCGCCTCGTTTGTTGTTTGCACCAAAGTTATCTCGTCTTTGGTGGAGGCTACCAGAGCGAGGTCATCCGCGAACGCCACAGTGTTTCGAGGAAGAACTATCCTTAAAACACCATCATACAGTACATTCCAGAGAAGAGGACCCAAAGCTGATCCCTGTGGAACTCCTGTAGACATCGCTAGCTCTACGTTTGCTATTTTTATAGCTCTGTCACTAAAATAGCTGCCAATGAGATTCCGTAAATACCTCGGTATGCCACGGTTATTCAACTCCTCCATTATAATGCCCCACGACGCCGTATTAAAGGCATTTTGTACGTCAAGTGTCACCAGTGCTCCCCATTTATTGGAGGTTCCTTCTACGGAGCATAGAACGGCCTCCAATGCGTTGTTCGTTGACTTGCCACTGCGGAAGCCAAACTGGTTTGGCGACAAGCCTCCTGCTTTTTCGAATGCCGCTTCTAACCTCTGCCGGATTAGTACTTCGTACAGCTTTCCCACTGTGTTCAGAAGACAAATGGGTCGGTATGACGAAGCAAACTCTGGGGGTTTACCCCCCTTAGCAATCAACACTACTCTAGCCTTTTTCCAGATGGTCGGGAAAGTTTGTATTTTCAAAAGACGGTTCAGTAGTCCTAGCAGTATAATGGGCCCTTAGGTAAGAAACATGTGACCCTGTGTAATACCTAACCGCTTGTGCTTAGGGATGGTTGACTTTATCTTCTCCTCCAAGAGACCATTTAACACGCTTTTACTGGATTCACCTATGTGTTTGTTTGTTTGTGAGTTTGTTGCTCTATTTTGGATCAAGGGGTCGGACCGAACATTAAACGCTTCAACTTTGGTACGAAAACGACTTTGATGGTTTTAAAATTCATCTGACCAGCGGTCGTATCCGCTAACTACGAGATGGCGCAGAAGTTTGTTAATATTACACAGTGGCGTAGCGACAAGGGCATAAAATGCGTGATATCCAAATGTTTGAGTTGTTTGAATGTTATGAAATTTATTCAGGAAAGTCGACAGCTTTCACAGACACAGACACAGAGTATTAATGAATATATTTAAAAAAGCTAAAAACACGCGCTTAAATGATGAAGTTAACAAAAAATTAAAAATAAATGTAGCTTAAAAAACTGAATGACTTGCACAGAAAAAAATACTGTTGCGTTTCCAGTTAATTGTTAGTATTTGGATGATTTTCCATCACTTTAAATATATTTACAGTCGTTTCAGATCCATTTCATTGAAAGAATTCAATCCTTATATTCGAAGTAATCACAGGTACGCCAATAAATTCAAAATAATTTTATATTCGTTATAACGATATGTATAATCCTTCTAATACCAGTATTGACATATAATGCAATCAAAACATCCTTTTGTTTTCAAAATTTACCCTATGTTTCATTTATGCAAAGCATACAATCTATTCAATGTACAAAAATTACTACTGCAACAGCAGTTCGTGATAATTCATCTGATAAAAATGAATTTTGTTTCAATGGCCCTTGTCGTTCGCTGAACTATAGTCAGTATTCGGCGGGACTGATGTCCCGATCCAATGAAGGTAAGAATAAATAATAGGGGATGATCTCAGTGCTACTATCGCCGCGAACTCGTCAACATGGACGAAGTTGTTCCGTTGTGTTGTTTCGGTGTTAGCCGTATTGTGTCATCTCGTGGTTTTGCATCAGTAATTGTGTGATTTAAATGTGTCCAGCTATATATTAAATGGATGACCTACTGAGAAATTGGGCCTTAGAAGAGCTAACACCCACATTTGAATGTAGGTATTTAGTCACAGTTATATTTCAGGTAAAAATGCAACAGCTGGCGCTGGCTTATGTCTAATTCTTATATCATGCTCCTTATAACTTCACACAGAATCACAGCATTAAACATCCAAACGAATCAATCAGCTGTCTTCGCAATAAAATCTGTTGGTCCAAGGAAAAGAAAGTAGTTTAGAATCAATTACCAAACACAGATTTGATTCAACGACAGGCTGCGATTGAATCATTCATTCGAATCCAGTGACATCTTGTAGTTGAATCGACAATACGATATAATTCGCTAACAACTATACACTTCCCATTGGAGAAAACGTCGCTGTGATTGAGGAATGCTGAGTGTAACATCCCATTGAATCCAAGCGTAAGTCTTTGACAAAACGACAGATTTTTCTGTGTGTGCTTTTTGAAGAACATCGGACTAGAAAGTTAAAAATTGTTTTTAAAATAAACTTAAAACCATAATAAACGAAAAATACTAGTATGAAAACAGCATGGGCGCTTTGTGCCATATTATTCGGAAATCAAGCACCTCACGCTTATTCTGAATCGTTTCTCTTTGATCATTGGTTTGAGCTGATGTTCTTAAAATCGACTTTTTTTAAACTATATTGATTCACTACAGGATTTACGGATCCTGAATACTAGCCTTTTATTCTCTTAGGCTCCTCTAAACTAAGACATTTCATGTGATCGCTTCTAAGACTCGAAAGCTCCAGGTGAATCATAGTTTCATTAAAAAAAAGCACCCTTATACTCCATGGATTGATCTGCGCACAACAAACTTTTGCCTGGAAGTGTATCATTAAAAAGGCACGTACGCTGTAATTGGTACTTCATAAAAACTGGAAGTTTCCAGAGAAACACTGAATACTATATGATTCCAATCCTCTTATAATCTGTGCGGCACGCTTAATCCCCACTCCAGTAAAATTTGCATAGAGTCGGAAAACGCAGATTGGAATATTTACCATTTATTGGTTTTTCTACAAAATGTGAAACTGGAGTGCTGAAAAATATTTATTTTCTGTTTTTTACGTTTTAGCTCCCGAGACACACAGTTCTGTTGGGTTTGTTTCAAGGATGTTTAAAATAGCGATGCTGGATATTGAAGGGAATGCAATATACTGCAAATACTTGGAAATAGCACAGCGTTTTCTCTGCAGGTGGTCATGTGGACTAAGAACCGTATATTTCTAACAAAAAATTGGGTTTCTGTTCAGGTTGATAGCTATTCTACATGTTTAATAACTTGTTTCTTTGAAATCCATAAAATATACGTATTTTCTTTGTTACAGACTCCTTATTTCTACATCTGACATACCTCTCTCTGACGATATGGCACAGACGACACTATAATATTTGATTAGTGAAGATCCTAGGACTGCTGCAACCAAGCTTCACGCAGAGAGAGACAGAGGAAGTATTTATCGACTATTAATTTTACAAAGTACGATCCTGAATACCAGCTTTTTTTTTTCTTGTGCTTTTCTAAACTAGGTCATTTCATCTGATTGCTTCTAAGGCTTGAAAGCTCCAGGTGAATCATAGTTTCATTTCAAAAAAGCACCCTTATACCAGAGAAACACTGAATACTATATGATTCCAATCCTCTTATAATCTGTGCGAGACGCTTAATCCCCACTCCAGTGAAATTTGCATAGAGTCGGAAAACGCAGATTGGAATATTTACCGTCTATTGGTTTTTCTACAAAATGCGAAACTGGTATGCTGAAAAATGTTTATTTTCTGTTTTTACGTTTTAGCTCCCGAGACACACAATTCTGTTGGGTTTATTTCAAGGATGTTTAGAATAGTGATGCTGGATATTGAAGGGAATGCAATATACTGCAAATACTTGGAAATAGCACAGCGATTTCTTTGCAGGTGGTCATGTGGACTAAGAACCGTATACTTCTAACAAAAAATTGGGTTTCTGTTCAGGTTGGTAGCTATGCTACATGTTTAATAACTTGTTTCTTTGAAATCCACAAAATATACATGCTTTCATTGTTACAAACTCCTTATATATACATCTGACATACCTCTGACGATATGGCACAGACGACACTATAATATTTGATGAGTGAAGATCTTAGGACTGCTGCAACCAAGCTTCACGCAGAGAGAGACAGAGAAAGTATTTATTGACTATTAATTTTACAATGTACGATCCTGAATACCAGCTTTTTTTTCTTGTGCTTTTCTAAACTAGGTCATTTCATCTGATTGCTTCTAAGGCTTGAAAGCTCCAGGTGAATCATAGTTTCATTTCAAAAAAGCACCCTTATACTAGAGAAACACTGAATACTATATGATTCCAATCCTCTTATGATCTATGCGGGACGCTTAATCCCCACTCCAGTGAAATTTGCATAGAGTCGGAAAACGCAGATTGGAATATTTACCATTTATTGGTTTTTCTACAAAATGCGAAACTGGAATGCTGAAAAATGTTTATTTTCTGTTTTTACGTTACAGCTCGTGAAACGCCGTTCTGTTGGATTTGTTTCAAGGATGTTTAGAATAGCTTCTGAAGCAATGCCAGGTATTGAAGGGAATGCAATATACTGCAAACTGTTGGAAATAGCACAGCGCCCTCTATGCAAGTCATGTGGAATGGGAGCTGTGTTCTAATAAAAAATTGGGATTCTGTTCAGGTTGATAGCAGCTATGTTACATGTTTTATTTGTGTTATTTCCATTGAGGTCTTCCGCAGTAGCCTTGAAATTTGTAGATTAAGGGCCGGCTTATGAATGCTCAGCTAAGTTAATTCAACTGACAGTTATCTGTTAACTAGCAGTTATAGTGTTTATCTTTCTTCTGATAACCGTTAACTGCCAGCTAAAGTAACTGCTAAAGTAACTGGAAGTTGAAAGTGTCAGTTATGCGGTTAACTGGCAGGTAAGATTTTAGTTGCAGCAGAGTACTATGTTTTGTGCTTGCAGCCTTAACCTAACTTTTTTATATTTTTCCTTTGGTTTTGGTTTTGAAGCTGCTGCTGTATAAATATTTTGAGTTTGGATTATATTTTGTATCTAGAGTAGGGATCTTTTTTATTGGTTTATTATTCTGACAACCGATAACGGTAAGACCTAAGATACTTTAGAAATTCCATATTTTGCTTAATTTTTGTAATTGATAAAATAAAAGGTTAGATAGGCATTAAATTTATGCTCAATGTTGATCCATGCTTTTGCCTTTTCCCTCCATGTTGCACGGTCTGTGCGTTTATTTTCAGCTGCCTTTCACTTTCAGTGAAATTTGGAAGTCTTTTATTGTTTACGCCAGCCTTTGCTAGCGATTCTGGAGCTGAACTCATTTTAATCTGATTTATAATATACACACCGATATTTACGATTAGGAACTGCTATCCAGTATTGCCAGTGTTTTTGTCTTGACATTTTGAAATATTGGAAACTATATTATTGTTTTTCTAGATATATGAACTATTTTTCTGAATGACTCGAAATCGCAAATTTATATTTATTACCCTCCAACTGTGCCTATTACGTATCATCAATAATTCCTGAAAACATTATCAAAAAACACACAACTTGCGTCTGTTTTCATAATTGATTGCACTTTTTCAAAGCAGAATTTATTTAAGAGAAAATCGCAGTATTTGAAAATAAATCTAAATTGAGTATTTTTGGGAGAATAATGACTATGTATTTGACAAATGTTGTTGTTTGCTGTAAATATATTCTCACGCTATTTTCACCTATACCCAAACACGATTTGAGAGACGGCAGCGTCAGTAGCTAACAGCTTTGACTTAAATTATAGAGAAGCTTTTTGTTTCGGATAATTTCAACGTCAGGATTACAAATCCAGTCGCACTTTTAAGTCTCAGTCTCGTTTGACGAAAATAAAAAGTCGAAAATTAAAAATTTCAGATCTCTCGGGCGGGCGGGAGTGCCTAAAAAAATCCAAAACCTCTATTTGGCTTTCTATCACGTTAAAACCTCGCATTTCGGGTAAATTCAAGGTGAGGATTACAAATCCAGTCGCACTTTTAAGTTTCAGTCTCGTTTGACGAAAATAAAAAGTCGAAAATTAAAAATTTCAGATCTCTCGGGCGGGCGGGAGTACCTAAAAAAATCCAAAACCTCTATTTGGCTTTCTATCACGTTAAAACCTCGCATTTCGGATAATTTCAAGGTGAGGATTACAAATCGAGTCGCACTTTTAAGTCTCAGTCTCGTTTGACGAAAATAAAAAGTCGAAAATTAAAAATTTCAGATCTCTCGGGCGGGCGGGAGTACCTAAAAAAATCGAAAACCTTTATTTGGCTTTCTATCACGATGAAACCTCGCATTTCGGATAATATCAAGGTAATAATTACAAATCCAGTCGCAGTTCTAAGTTTCAGTCTCATTTGACGAAAATAAAAAATTTCAGATCTCTCGGGCGGGCAGGAGTACCTAAAGAAATCGAAAATCTTTATTTGGCTTTCTATCACGACGAAACCTCGCGTTTCGGATAATTTCGATGCCATGATTACAAATCCAGTTGCAGTTTTAAGTATCAGTCTCGTTTGACGAAAATAAAAAATTTCAGATCTCTCGGGCGGGCGGGAGTACCTAAAAAAATCGAAAATCTTTATTTGGCTTTCTATCACGATGAAACCTCGCATTTCGGATAATTTCGAGGTGATGATTACAAATTCAGTCTCAGTTTTTAGGTCTCAGTCTCGTTTGACAAAAATAAAAAAATTCAGATCTCTCGAACGGGCGGGAGTACCTAAAAAAATCGAAAATATTTATTTGGCTTTCTATTACGATGAAACCTCCCATTTCGTATAATTTCGAGGCAGATGATTACAAATCCAGTCGCACTTTTAAATCTCAGTCTCGTTTGCCGAAAACAATTTCACTGGATGTTTTTTGTATTCTCTTTCTAAAAGATGTTTTTTCTGTATATTTAACAAACACTGTACAGTCCGACCACTCACGAAACCGATTTTTCAAACTTGACACCAATTTTATCAAATCAAAAAAATTCGTGCGGCGTTGAGGGTTAAAAAATAGTTACACAAAAAAATGGGTCAAACTTTAATTTATTCAGAAAAATAATCACCCTCAGTATGTATTACCCTTTCCCATCTAGACATAAGACTGTATATGCCATTTTTATGAAAATCTTACTTTCGGGAATTGAAGAAGTGTGCCATCTCTTTTTCCAAAGCGTCTTTGTTTTCAAATCGTCGATTCCGCATGTGGTTGTCCAAGGGAAGGTACAGATGGTATAGTCACTCGGGGCAAGGTCTCGTGAGTATGTAGGGCGAGATACAATTTCCCAGTGGAGCCGCGCTATAGTTTCCTGGGTGATGATTGCTGTATGTGGTCTTGCATTGCCGTGATGAAAGAGAACACATCTTCTGTTTGCCGAAGCATTCGCCAAGAAAAGGTGCGTGTATGGTGGACT
The DNA here is from genome assembly GCA_951848785.1 of Callosobruchus maculatus. NCBI lineage: Eukaryota > Metazoa > Arthropoda > Insecta > Coleoptera > Chrysomelidae > Callosobruchus > Callosobruchus maculatus. The sequence goes on along the minus strand of CATOUR010000081.1, from coordinate 12,669,638 downwards.
ACAGGAGCTATGAGCTTCTGCCAAGTGCAAAAACCGTCACTGCTGAAATCTACCCCAGCAGAGTTGCGGCAGAAAAAAATACTGCTGCGTTTCTAATTAATTGTTAGTATTTGGGTGTTTTTCGCTTTAAATATATTTAAAGTTGTTTCAAATCCATGGCATTGAAAGAATTCAATCCTTATATTCGAAGTAATCACAGGTACGCCAATAAATTCAAAATAGTTTTCTATTCGTTCTAACTATATGTATAATCCTTCTAGTACCAGTATTGACATATAATACAATCAAAACATCCTTTTGTTTTCGAAATTTACCCTATGTTTCATTTGAGCAAAGCATACAATCTATTCAATGTACAAAATTTATTACTGCAACAGCAGTTCGTGATAATTCATCTGATAAAAATTAATTTTGTTTCAATGGCCCCTATCGTTCGCTGAACTATAATCGGTATTCGGCGGGACTGATGTACCGATGCAATGAAGGTAGAAATAAAGAACAGGTGGATCATCTCAGTGTTACTATTGCCGCGAACCCGCCAACATGGACGAGGTTGTTCCGTTGTGTTGTTTCGGTGTTAGCCGTGTTGTATCATCTCGTGGTTTTACGTATTGCATTAGCAAATGTGTCCAGTTATATATTAAATGGAGGACCTACTGAGAAACTGGGGAGCTAACACCCACATTTGAATGTAGGTATTTAGATTAGTCAGACAGTTATATTTCAGGTAATAATGCAACAACTGGTGCAGGCTTACTATATGTCTAATTCTTATATCATGCTCCTTATAACCTCATACAAAATCACACAATTAAACATCCAAACGAATCAATCAGCTGTCCTCGCAATAAAATCTGTTGGTCCAAGGAAAAGAAAGTAGTTTAGAATCAATTACCAAACACAGATTCGATTCAACGACAGGCTGCGATTAAATTATTTATTGGAATCCCATGACATCTTGTAGTTGAACCGACAATACGATATAATTCGTTACCAACTATACACTTCCCATTGGATAAAACATCGCTGTGTTTGAGGAATGCTGAGTGTAACGTCCCATTGAATCCAAGCGTAAGTCTTAGACAGAACGACACATTTTTTGTGTTATCCATCAGGATAATGCAAGACCGCATGCGGCAAGAGTCACCCAGAAAACTATAGTCACCAACCATACTCACCAGATCTTGTCCCAAGTGACAGCCGTCTGTTTTCGGCCCTGGAAAACCACATGCAGAATCGGCGATTGGAAAACGAGATGACACACTTTTTCAGTTCCCAAAAGCAACATTTTCATAGAAGTGTAGTTAAGTTGAATGACTCAGTACTTCCCACACATAATGACGGCACGATTTAAAAAAAGCATCCATCACAAAAACTCTCGTTAATAGTTTCTGGCGTCTCCCTCCTTAGAAAGAAGGACGCAACAGTTTTTTTCTGCACGCTTCAACTGGACGATGCTAAGCGATCATTAACCTCCAAACCATCTAAAAACGAAGTTAGAACTCTTTTATATTTTTAGTTTTTAATATCATTGCTGCGCCGCCACTGAGACGATTTTTCCAAAACATATGCGTTTTCCATCCTCGCCGCGTTAGTAATAGTATGTCAAAATTTCATTAAAATCAGTTCAATCATTTCCGCATTACGCAATACAGAACGATCTGAAACAATACTCGTATGTATACATCACAAATTCTAATTTCCTTGATTTCTGTACTAGGCAGGGCAATGTGTGGGAAATAAATGGGATATACAGTCTTGTGTCTAGATGGGAAAAGGTCATACTTGCCGACAGTGATTTCCTAACCTTAAAAACCGCACAAATTTTTTTGATCCCCTGATAACTGCATGTGTTCTGTGCCGTTAAACTTTTGTTGTGGTCAGTATTTTAACAAATATCTAGTCACATTCAGTAGATTTAATATTACTGGTTAGCATTCCGAATGAAAAAATACACTTCTCTTTCCTCGCTGCTCAGTTTCGCGACTGAGCAGTAGAAGTTATGCCAGTGAACTTTTCTTACTGTTCCCATTGTTACGCAAAGCGAATTGAAATCCTCTTTAATTACATAGGATACAAGAGTTATATTTATACCAGTTCTAGTTGCTCATTTCGTTACAACAATACAGCTTTCGCCAAAGTTAGTTGTTAGTTACTCTGTGCTGTTGCATGTTGTTAGCTAACTTTTAAACTACGCCTGAAGGCTCCGTTTACATATTATTTATCGCGCTAGCAGGATCCGCTCTTTGAAATTTTGATCATAGCGTGGAGGTTTGGTCTATTATATGAATAATTATGTCATCGCTAAAAAGCGCATATTTGTCGTTTGTCTCGACATAATGCCGTTTTCGTAAAGAAAGAAGAAAAGTCAATAGGTCTGTTTCGGACTTCTGTTTCACTTTCTTTACTTTCTTCCATGTAGCGTAGTTTTTCTGAAGGTGATAATAAGATTATTTGAAAGTTTGAGAAAAAGCAAATACCTATTCCTGTTTCTGTCATTAGTTTATTAGGTATTCTTTGAGATTAACTACACTTCCAAAGTAAATCTGTTTAATTATAACTGTTATGACATAATTTATCCTTCAATTGTAACAAGATTGCAGAATTTTATTTCTAAATCTGTTTTTTAGTACCATGAAACATGCATTTGTCCAAACTTTTGGTAGATTAAAAAAAACGTTTGTTTGTATTATTGGCATCTTTATTTCGAAAAATGTGAATAGGTCGAATAAACATGATCAAAATGGTCTAAAAGTTGGAGAACGGTTAGGAACGGCCAAAACATACTTGGAAATATGCAACAAAGTGGCAAAATGTCCTTGAATTGGTTTGTAACAGCTCGTGGTTCACAAATTCAGTTGTGTTTTGCCATAGATTGGAAAATTTATGTACGAGCAAAACACATTTCTAGACTAATATAGACGGATATTGAATGAATAGATACCCTTTGCCAGTGAGAGCTATCAGAGAAATTCCGATGTACAGTATGTAGATTACACACCTTTATTTGTGTAATGTAAACTGTTTACCTGAAGACGATTGAAGATACCACATCAATCGAAACGTTGTTGTCTAAAAAAATTATATACAATGGAAGTCCGAAACAGACCTTTTGAAACATCTACCTTGACTACAAATTTCAATCAAGTCAATAGGCCATTGTGAAGTCGTTCAAAGCTTTGTGTACCTCGGTTCTTTGATGGACAATTCGGGTAGTTGTGAAAATGAGATTCGATGGCGCATTCAACAGGTACGTTTGGCCATAACAAAGCTTACCAAAATATGGCGTGACCATAACATCACTAAGGCTAGCAAAATGTCGCTAGTTCAGTGTTCTCCATATTTTTGTATGCCTCGGAAACCTGGACTATTAAAAAGGCACATCGAGCTCACATTGATGCTTTTGAGATGTGGAAGTGGAGGAGAATTCGGACATATTCACAGAAGCGATAATATGGAGAAACTGTAGTTTAGGGTCCGGCCCCGAGTGGGCGGCGCCGTGACTGTTCCCCTACATGCTGGGTCGATACGACGAAACGGTTGCTGGATATGTGTATCAAGAGCGCCGCTGAACTGACAGTAAATCGCGAACGATGGCGAGCTATAGTTCTCAAAACTATTGATAATATTCGTGTCGGCAATACTCTAGCTGTGACTTAATGCATTTTACGAGTTCACAACATGTGACTATGATGATGATGAAAGAATATGAAGTCAACCAACGAGATATACCCAAGAAAATCAGGTAGAACACAAGGCCATCTACGAAGTGAGGCCGAATAAGCTGAATTTTTGCAGTCCTTCGTTTTGATGCTCTGATGAAGCACAAAAGAATCTCATATGGCTGCCCTTGTGCATCTTGCGATATCGAAGGACAAGCGTCATGAAAATCGCTTTTGCGCAAAATATAGCTTCCATTGAGTCGTGTTTTTGTTTTTTAGTTTGATGGTCAGTCTCCCGTAAAGCCTGAAAGCCTATCGCGCTGTAGAAGCTAGAAGCGCTGCGAGAGGATAAGTGTTGGTGCACGTTAGATTTGAAACGCTGCAGATTGTAGCCGTCGGGGAAAAAATTTCTCGGCAACTCGTCTCACAGCGTCGAAGTTCTCCTAAAGAAGAAAAGCTGGAGGAGGCTGGTTCGAAGAGTAGGGACCTTGATCTGGTAAGGATGAGCTCGCAGAGTCTCTCTAGTGTTCTTCTTTCTGACGGCCTTCGGTGTTATTATCTGGGAGAGCTCACTAGAACATCTTCCGTGATAGAATCTGTAAAACAGGGACAGGTCAGCAACCTTTCTCCGATGTTCCGGGCTGTGAAGGTCCTTTGTGAGGTTAGTCGTATCGAGTAGTCTAATTTCTCTATTCTGGATAGCGTCCAGAAGCTTTAGAGTATATGTGGGCAACAAGCACCCCGCGGGCCGCATCGGTCCCGCTATGAGATTTGATCCGGCCCGCGAGACATTTTGAACAACCCAATTACAAAAATCACACTACTTAACCATACTCACAGGAACAAGTGAGCGAGAAAACCGAATGACGATATCAATATCGAACTGTTAGAACGATTCTTGTATACCCCATCCCCAACCTAACCTAACAAACAGTTTGGGGATTTCAAAAACATGGAAGACTGTTTCGATTTCTTTGCTAATCCAACAAAAAGTAATGTACAAAATGCTCCAGTATCCAGAAATGGAGTTGATCGAAATTCAAGAAAACTCACTCCTGAAATCTAAATTTGAAGACGTGGAGCTGTGTGATTTCTACAAAAAATACCTTGAAGAAGACCATTTTCCGCAGCTAAGAAAATTTGCAAGAAGATTCAAGCGCTGTTCCAAATTACGGTTCTATTACCGTCCTAGAACTGTTTTTACCATGCCCCGCCCATTTTGTGATTCTAGAATCGATGATTGGTTGGTACGCTGGTGGACCAACCAATCACCGTTTTTAGAACTGTGAAATGGGCGGGGCATGATCAACAACAACAGTTCTAGGATGGTAATAGAACCATAATTTGGAACAGCCCTTCATTTGTGCATTTGGTAGTACTTATAAATGTGAACAGTTCTTTCCCACGATGAAAGTTAATAAATCAAAACATCGTACCAGGGTGACTGACGATAGTTTGGAAAATTCTATACGTCTTTGTATCAGCGGCATTAATCCAAACATCGATAGATTAATTTCCCGAAGCAGGCTCAAGTTTTTCACAGATATCGGTGTCGCTGTTGAACTTTTTCAGTTTGTAACAATTCCAAACTCAAAGATTTAATCATAATGCTATACCTGTTTTTTAATTTTATTTTGTTATTTCAATAAATTGTAATATAACATTTCACGTACTATTTCATGTCTGATATGATCGTCATAGTCACAATGTCTTAACAGACACCGTTGTGAACTCGTAAAATGCATTTACTCATTTTACGAGTTTCTCTTGGGATATCTTTAAGATCTTAAATGCAGTAGTTTCCCATTTGCTTTCTGCATCCTCATGCCGTTGACCATGGTTCATCTGCCTTTAGGGGCAATTTCTCACCCCAAGGACAAGAAGGTGTCCTAACTCTTCTCAACTCGTCCACCCAAAGCTGTTGGTTGAGAAGAGGTTACTGCTTATACCGACAGTAGTTCGGTTCCTTTTAGTCGCCTTTTACGACACGCAGGATATACGGTGGGAGATACTCTAACCCGCCCCCACACGGGGCACGTCTGATATCTATCGCTAAAAATTATGAAAAATGTTTTAAGGTGCACTATTTTTGAACGCGGCCCGCGAACGTATTCGCACACTAAAGTTTGGCCCCCAACATGTCAAAGGTTGTCCACACCTGCTTTAGAGGGTGCTTCAGAGCGCATCACCACACATGGGAGCAATACCCCAACGATAGTCGGATCTATGCCTTGTAGAGCAGCAGTAGTTGCTCTGGTGTATACAGCTTCCTACAGCGGAACAAAACTCCAAGCTTCTGGGATGCCGTTTTAGCAATACTGACGACGTGGTCGTACTAGGACATGTTATTGTTGACGTTGATCCCCAAAAGCTTAACGGAAGGTGGCTCGACTATTGAGTGACCTTCCATTTTCAGAGTTGGTAAGCCAAAGCGATACTTCTTTGTAAGGGTAAACAAGGGCCGACTGTTTTGCGAACAACTATTAAAAGAAACAATCCGGATCTATTGGGTAAGACGTCAATCGGCATAAAGGATATAATATTCAGATGGAGTGCTCTTCGATTTCGCATGCTCATCCAACGACGCTCACTCATCATCTTTCTTTATCATATACAGGGTGAGTTTTTAGTACCGGCTCGGTCGATAACTCAACTACTGTAGAAGATAGCGAAAAAAGTTTTATATACAAGTTGTAGCCACGGATATGCTCCTTGCTCAGAAAATACTTTGATTTATACAGGGTGATTCGTAACTACGTGGTGATGCAAACATGCATTTTTTTAAATGAGACACCCTATATATTATTCCACATTTAAATTCTACTAATGATTTCCGTTCTTCCAATATAGGGTATTTTTACATTATATAGGGTATTTCAAAAGTTATGACCATTTTTGTATCCAAATCGCTATCAAATGAACGTACTGTATATCAAAAAGTGATGAATCAAAAATCATTTTTTTTACACGGATGGAGAAAAAGTATCATCCAGTCTTGAAATCAGCTATAAAAAAAGCCCGCGACGCATATTCGTATACAGGGTGATGCAGAATGCAAAATCTAGATTTTCTCTATTTTTTTAAATGTAACTCCCAATATTGAAAACAAAAACCAACATCTATCACGCTTTAGTAGAACCAATAACAACGTATGGATCAGAAATCTGGCAGCTAACAAACAGGAATAAAGAAAAATTAAGACCTGTAGAGATGGACTATTTTAGAAGAGCATGTAGAATATCCCGATTAGAGCACATTAGAAATGAAACCATACGACAGAGAGCGAATATAAAGATTAATATAACGGATAGAATTCAAACCCGACAGCTGATCTGGTACGGTCATGTAAGACGTATGAACAACGAACGGTGGCCTAGAAGGATAATAGATTATGTACCAGTAAATAGAAGAAGAGGTAGACCCCGAAGATCCTGGACAAAGGGCATAGAAGATGCCATGAGGTTAAATGAAATGGAAGACGATGATTGGTGGAATAGAGACGAGTGGAGACTAAAGTGCGGGAAGCGGTTAAGACCGTAGGACCCCCGCTATATATATATATATATATATATATATATATATATATATATATATATATATATATATAACTCCCAATATTTTATTATACCAAAGGATTGTTTTTATTATGCTCTTTCATCTTTGTATAGCACTTGTTATGGCTGCATTCATTAGTTTCTGAGATATTTCGATTTTTCTACAAATTTTAAATATACCTCCTATTTGGTTACTAAAATTTATTTATTTTGAGAAAATACTATCAAATTTTATTTTTGCTCAACAAACAACTAAAATACTCGTATAAGGCCATAATAGTACTTGATCAAGTCAAAACACGGAATTATCGAGATATTATAGGTCAAGTGTGCTGAGGAAACAATTTTATAGGCGTCACGCGTAATTATCAAGCAGATCTATCAGGTAGGCTATGAAATATTAAACGACACAGTCCAAATAAAACGATTCTCCAATCTTTCAAACGCGTTAGTTTTAGAGTGTCTCCGTTCTGGATGTTGCTGTTCATAGTTGATATATTCTAGAGGCAAGTAGGCAATTTCTCAAAGAATCTCCTAAATACCCCCAATGGAAAAATTAATTTTTAAAACTGGTTTCTCACACAGTACGGAATTATTGAGCAGGTTATGAGAACTGTCAATTTTTCAAGGCCTACCTGATAAATCTGCTTGATAATTATGCATCACGCCTACAAAATTGTTTCTCCAGCATACTTGACTTTATTATCTCGTTAATTCAGGATTTTGACTTTATCAAATAGTATCATGACATTATAATTTAGTTGTTTGTAAAATAAAAAACAAATTCGATAGTACTTTGTCAAAATAAATAAATTTCAGTACACAAATAGAAGCTATATTTTAAATTTACCGAAAAATCGAAATATCTCGGAAAATGATGGATGCAGATACAACAAGTGCCATATAAAGATGAAAGGGCATATTAAGAGCAACTCTTTGGGATAATAAAATATTGGGGGTTACATTTAAAAAAAAGAGAAGATCTGGATTTTGCATTCTACATCACCCTGTATACGAATATGCGTCGCGGGCTTTTTTTATAGCCGATTTTAAGACTAGATGATATTTTTTATCCATCCGTGTAAAAAAAATGATTTTTGATTCACCACTTTTATGATATACAGTACGTTCATTTGACAGCAATTTGGATACAAAAATGGTCATAACTTTTGAAATACCCTGTATAATGTAACAATACCCTATATCGGAAGAACGGAAATCATTAGTAGAATTTAAATATGGAATAATATATAGGGTGTCTCATTTAAAAAAATGTATGTTTGCATCACCACGTGGTTACGGATCACCCAGTATAAATCAAAATATTTTCTGAGCAAGGAGCATATCCGTGGCTACAACTTTTATATATAACTTTTTTCGCTATCTTCTATAGTAGTGGAGTTATCGACCGAGCCGGTACTAAAAACTCACTCTGTATATTAGTCGACACAGCTGTTCCTTCTAGTCATCAAAGACTTCTTTGGTACTGTTGCAAATATTTGTCATTCATTTTTAGGGCTGTAAAAAGGCGAATCCGTGCGCCCGATAATGTTCGCTCGTTTTCCCCGGCAAAGCAAATGAATGTGTTTGTTCTCTTTAATTAAGTCTTTTCGTGCTCCTCCTGCCGTCGGCAATATATTTGTCTGAACAGCCGGTCGGATGGCTCAGTTGATTGCCCACGTTTGCCAATAAACTTCAATTCAACGAGCGCATCATGCGCCCCAGGAAATTATTGCCATAGACGTGTTATTAGAATTTGAAGGACTGCACTTTATATAAGATAAGAATCTCAGAAGCTGCGCAATACACAGGGTGAGTCAAGCTCAACGCCTCGAATTCGGGTGTATGTATTGCTACATTTTAAAAATAATGACTTTTATACAGGATGTTTAATAAAAGCGTGACATATCAAAGTTATGTTTTTTTAAATGGTACACCCTATAGATTATTGCATATTTAGATTCCCGGGTGAATTTTAGTGTGACTTTATGTATCACACATGGGACTTCGAGCGAACCGTTTAGGTGCAAATCACAATTTTTGGTATAAGCAGTAGATGTCAGAAAAAAATTGAATATCGCAGCTATTATAAATCTTAAAGTGACGTCACTGTGCCGTTTCTAAGCATAAAATGTGTCAGCTTAAGTTAGACGGTCAAGTTCTAGTTACGTTTGTACTTGGAAGTCGGTAGATCAATCAGGGAAGCTTCAATCAAAGGTAACTTGATTTTTTCAAATGGGAATGCTAAATTTTTTTTATACTATCAAATGTGCAACTTGATAAGCTTTCGAATGATATGCGGTCGTACATATCAATCTCTGGTAGTTTTGATTTAATTTAAAATTTTCAATAAAACCGGTGTTTTTCAATTTTCCTACCTATAAGCAGTCTAGCAGGCCATGAAATATAAACAAAAAACTGTTCGGATGGAACAAAACAACTAATTCAGCAGATAGTTACGGACGAACTAGAGTAAAGTGACAAAAATATAAAAATGACTTACAACAAATCACTTCTAACCAGAAATAGCAGACAAAAGACATCTAAGGTCAAAAAGCAGCTGCAGTATGACAGAAATGGGTATTTTTCACAGCATACCGGCTACTAAAATATTCTAAAGATTGACAATTCATAAAACCATTATGAATTTTGAAATGAAAGGAAATCTACCACGTAAGATTGCTGACAGTTTAATAGCTTCAGAATAAAATTTCACATTTAATGATGAAAAAAAGTAGTAACCGATACCTCTGACTGGAGTTCTGCAAATTCTTCAATACCCATAAGCAAGATCGCCACAAATGAGGAATGAATTAAAAATTACTCAAATTATTAAACACAATTTACCTGGCAGAAAATTAAAATATGGTTTGTCAGAATTCCTTTTTTGCGATCTTGCTAATAGCATTGATTAAGGTATTAACGGGAAGATGGGCCACTAGATGCTAAGATCACGCGCCTAATTTTTGTTCCTCCTGGAGTGTCGCCACCTATATGAGCAAAAATGTACCTCTACTGATACAACTTTGACAATATAACAACCATCGACTTTGATACGAATAAAGTATCCTACTTCCAACGATCTATCAACGCTACTTACTATTATCTCCGCCAGGTGTCGCTGACATTGGCAATTTGACATTTGACATAGTGATGGCAGTGTCATATTTCAATTGTTTAATATTCTGATGTTATTTGGAAAATTTGGGTCAACCACGATCAAAAAATATTGATTGATTGATTTCGATTTATCATCGTTTGTATTGAATTTTTCGCGATTTCGGGAAGCAAAATGGTTTACAGATGTTATTACTATAACTGTCCAAACAACAAAACTCGTAATCCAGAGATGTTCTTTGCTTTCCCAAAAGCAACAGCTATACGTGATATTTGGATCAAGAATAGTGGCAATGTGAATTTGTTCCAATATGTTGGAAAGTCTGACCCACTGCCAAAGCAATTAGGTGTCTGCGAACAACACTTCAAACAGAACTATATCCAGAGATCAGATACAAAGAAATTCTTGGTCAGACACGCAGTACCGTACGTATGAGTATAATTCAGGTAAGTGCCTATACCATTGAAACCAAACTATTGCCTTCTATTACTCATCTACATCACTAAAAACTTGAAGCAATACGCAAATTTACCATACTCTGCCATTTTCTTAAGCCTATGGGGCATTCCACCACAACAATTTCAAACATAACGCTTTTGTATCTTGACTGAACTTATATACTGCCCAGCACCAATGCATCAGCAGAAAGAGTCTTTTCTTCAATGGTCTAATGTTGAATGCCTCAAAAAACCCAGTGATTCATTCTGGTTATTAGGACGATGTTGATACCTAAAATGGATATTGAAAACACCTTCTAAAAATGTTATTCCTAATCAAAATCAGCACCAGCTGACCAACTGCATCAAAATAACTAGGTATTTTTCAATAAATAAAACAAAAACTTTGTGAACACTTTTCAATAAACCAATGCATTTCTCAATGCAGTAACTCCAATTTCATGTTACAATTTAAGCTTGCTAAATATTATGGCAAACTGAGCAGCAAAATGAATTTCTTTTGAGAATTACTGATCCCAAGAATTTGGCAACAAACAGACAAGAGTGGTTCCAAGGCATGGCATAATCATTATAAAGATGTACGAGTGGCTGATTAATGGTCACTTTAGGTATACTATGCTCAAGCATTGATTAAGGTATTAACGCTCAAGCTAATGTGTGGGTTTATTAGTGTGAGTAACAGCATAAATCTGCCATACTTCTGGTATTTCGTTTTGTTTTGTTGACAGTCCAAGGTATCAATGGAGCATTCCAATGATCACTAAACTAGATGCTCGCAATTACAGCTATTTAGAACATGACAAACCGTATGGTCTCACTAAATTTCAGTTTAAAAAAAGTTGGTGAGAAAAATGCAGAAAAAAATGCTTGTTGTATTCTTAATTTCAAGTGGCTGAATCACTAGTGAATACACCTTCCTTTTTTTTCTTGTCAGAAAAAGTAAAAAACATGTCTACTTCTTTATTTCACTCAAAGTTTTACTGGGTGATACAAATAATTGGCCTGAACATTTTTTTATAATTTTATTTTATGTAAAATTAATACAAAAGAACAAGCATGTGTAATGTAGAATATCCTTGTTACATGATATTTATGTCAAGTCAATTTTTCCATGTTGTTATGTGAAGCGAGAACAATCTATCAAAAAAAAATAGTTTTAGAGATTAGAAAGAACCATCCATCCTGTTTTCGCCCATAAAAGCAAACTATACCTACTAAAACAGCCCTTATTTTGTTACAGGTTATGCACTCACAAAGAAGAAATGATAAACCACTACAGGTATGGACTATCGTACTGTCAGATGGTGCTATATCATGTGCTCATTGCACTTGTATGGCAGGATTAAGTGAAGTTTGCAGCCACATAGCAGCAGTTCTTTTCTTCCTTAAAGCATGTCCTAAAAGTGTCGGCCAACAAGAAAGCTATATATACATATTCTAAAAAAAAAGTTGGCATACACAGAGTTGAAGTATCATATTGTTATACATAACAAAATGACAAGAATTTCTGAGACATTAAAAACATTGTTATAGTTTATAGCTACTTCTAATATAATTAGGGACACTATTGTATGATTTAGCTACATTATATGAGAATCATCTATCAAAAACTGCATTTTTTGTTTAGGCATTGTTAGTTTCACAGAATTCCTAGTAATTGTGAGGATATAATTTACATATATCTAGTATAAACTTATGTGAACAATATAAATGCATTTGAATATGATGTACAGTTGTGTAAAAAATATTGAGACTAATCAAGGGGAATTTGAGATGGACTAACTCTAGCAATACTACGAGTGGTTTCTATCTCTACTGGGTGAAGTTGCGTCTTACCTTTTGTAAATGCTGGAATATGTAAGTGACCTCCTAGAACTTCAACTGAGTCTCTAATTAAAAAACCTCTATCTGCTAATATTATGTCACCAGGTATAATTAAATTTAAAAAGCCACAATTTTCTGTTAGATGCTTGTCACTTGTCCTTCCACCATAACCATCGAAAATGTAATTCCCCCACTTCTCCATGAAATACCTTACAATGGGCTAACATTCACCATATGTCACTCAGGTACAAATATTATTTAAAGAAGATTCTACAACTTTTTCAAAATATTGTGGATGTCTTATTAAATATTAACTTATTTATTTGTTAATTATAGTAGGATATTCCAATTTGCAATTTTTTAGTTTATCAATGTAACATGAAATCTCACGTTTTTTAAGTAAATAAGTGTAAATTTTAATAAATAGCTCAAAATTGTACATGGTGAGTAAACAAATTTTTCGAATTTGAGTTTTTTTTCAGTTTTTTGCATTTTCTGAGAAGATTTTCTATAGTAATGTATATTTTTTTACACCATCAGAAAATAGAGATTTCAACGAACGAAAGGCTCCCAAACTTTTTGAAAAAAGCTGATATTTTGACGCGAGAATTTGTGATTGAAAAATGGGGTGCATTTTTTATCTTAAGGTCAAATAAGGCGAAAAAATAAATATTTTAAATCAAATAAATTACAGTGTATTTGGGACATAATAAGGGAAGTATTCACCAAATTTCGTAAAAAAAATATTTTTTTTGAAAAAGATAAAAATAAAGGACCAAAAACTTGGTTTTTTGAATTTTTCACCAAAATTTTGAGGTTATGTGAAAAAATTGATAACACAAGAGTTGTAGATCTTTTTATTACCTACATCTTTGCCATTCAACTTTTTTCCATAGGACTTGTAGTTTTGCCAGAAATCAAGATAAACAATTTTCTACCCTTAAAAGCTCACCCCCTCCCACTTCCCGATCTCGAATCGACCGTAATTTATTTTTCCTTTTATTCTTATCATATTCTCCTCCTTTTCTAATGAGTTTCATCCTACTGTAATTTTTTTTCACTTTTTATTATTTTTGAAGGCTTCGGCACTGGTCTAAGACAGCTTTTAAAGCAAATGTTGAACTCAGCATGTCAGTCCCGAGATGTATTATCTGTGGTTGTTAAAAATGAAACAAAAATTGTAAAGAAAGATGCAACTGTTTATCATTTAGAATAATAAAACTTTTGAAATGTATCCTGTTTCATTACCTCATCGATACGTTTATGGTTAATTATAATAATAACGTTTAAAATTATGAAGTAATGTGATTATTAAGAACATCATTTAAAATCAAATTTGTTAGCAACATCAGACATGAAATTTGTTTTGAATAAACATAACTATAATATGTAATATTTTCATTTTGATTGTGTGAGAAGCATACCCTATAATAATAAATAATTCATTTTAACTCCACCATTTATTAAAAAATATATGGATAGATAACATGAGCATTTATTGGTGCTGTTAGTATACACAGTATGTGGATTAAAGTCAGCACACTCTTCGCCTCCTGGTATCGGTCTGCCTCTTCTGTCTCGAATGCTTGGGAAGCTGGAAAATTTTTCCACAGCTATAATGACAAAAAGGAAGCATTTTGAAATAGTGCGCAAATTATTCGAATAGAGAAGTGAATAGTCATAATGTACCTATTCCAGAAACTCAACTTTTAGGTTATGTCAAAAAATGAATGTATTAAATGATCCATTTTTTGAACTTGCCTATATGTACATAGGTATACAACTAGCAATTATTACCTACGGATGGATGTTTTTGCTACTTTAACATAATCCACCAAAGGTTGGCCACTACAACTTCATTACTTCTATATACTTCACAGATAAAACTTCCAAGTAAGAAATGCATTATTTTGGAGTATCAAGTGATAAAAATGCAGTATGACTATAACAACTATCGCTCTAGTGAATGTGATAACTCATGGGATAACTGTAATTGGCGAATAAACGTTTTTTTTTTTTGCTGTTTTCAATATGCATTCAAGTTTTCATCATGCATTATCTCATGAATTACATCATTTTAATTGACAGATGTGCTTACCTGACAAAAAAGGTTCCTTAAAAAACACATCACAACAACAATTATGGTGAAAATGTCCAAGAAATTGTAAAAAACAAATAAAAGTCCTCAATTTCATATGGCGGTATACCGACAACAAGGTTATCAACCGCTGTCAGCTGATCGTTTGGAATTGGAACACAAAGCATATTTTCGAATGTTAGGTTCACCGACGATCCCGACCGACCCGTCGGTGGTTAGGTATGGGTCGTCTTACTGTGCGGCCTAGGTCATTGGCACTTCAAGGTCGTATTTTTATAGCTGGATGCTCCTTTGCTCCATCTATTGGGCATATTTATTATAAAGGATTCAGGAATTTTTGAAGCTTCTGAGATTGGCCAAGAGGGCGCCAGGTGACGGTGTCGTGGTTTCTATGAGAGTGAGTGAGATAGACTAGAGTGAGTGAGATAGACTGCGAGCGCGCGATTTTACTGTGTGGTTGTTCATCTTCCCCTAAATACTTTAATCAATGCTAATAGATACTGAAAAATTCAAAGGACTACAGTCAGACAGTTAGAGGTATTGTTACTTTTAACTTTGGCGGAAATGACTACTGTTTTATACCGTTAAATGTGAAATTGTGTTCTGAAGATATTAGACTGAGGGCAACAATCGCTGAAAGTTTTGCTCTCATTTCAAGGTGTTTAGTGATTTTGGAAATCTTTAATCTCTAGTACATGCAGTAGCTAGTAGGCTGTAAAAATTATCAATTTCTGTCGTAATCCAACTTCTCTTTAACCTTAGACATGTTACTGCCGTTGTTTCTGGTTAGAGTTGACTTGTTGTAGGGAATTTTTATAATCTTGTCCTTTTACTCTAGTTCTACTGGATCTTTTTGCTAAGATAGTTGTTTTCTTCCATCTGAATACGATTTTGTTTATATTTCATGGCCTGCTAGTTTGTTTATAGGTAGGAAAATTGAAAAACACTGATATGATTGAAATCTCGAAATTTAATGAAAACTACCATAGATTGATATTCACAGCCTGATATCATTAGGAAGCCTATCAAATTGCTCATTTGATCGTATAAAAAAGACTATGCATTCCCATTTAAAAAAATCAAGTTACCTTTGATTGAAGTTTCCTCAATTGATCTACCGATTTCTACAAGTACAAATGCAACTCGAACTCAACCGTCTAACGTAAGCTGACACATTTCATGCTTAGTAACACAGCAAAGTCACAGCCCTCTAAGATTTGTAATAGCTGCGATGTTCAATTTTTTTCTGACATCCACTTGTACCCAAAATTGTGATTTGCACCTAAGCGGTTCGCTCAAAGTCCCATATGTAATACATAAAGTCACACTAGAATTTACTCTGGAATCTAAATATGTAATAATATACTGGGTGTTCCATTTAAAAAAACATAACTTTGATACGTCACGCTTTTATTAGGCACCCTGTATAAAAGTCATTATTTTAAAATATAGTCCAACTCGACCTACATGCACCTGCAAGGCCAATTTTTCGAAAAGTGGTATCGTTTGGTCACAAGAGTCCAAGGCGTTGAGCTTGACTCACCCTGTATACACAAACGGAGGTGCTTGTTGTATAAAATCTAACTTTGATTCAGGTTAACAAATTTTGGATATTGGATAAATCATATTTGTTACCGTTTTGCATTAAACTTAGTCGAGTTTCTTCTAAGGATTATAATGGCTTCTAACGCTGGTTCAGTGGTTATTACAACGATTTTATTGGATTTTAAAGTACATAAAGTTAACAACTTTCTTGTTTGGCATGACGGCAAGAAGCAGTCACTCAATGCCATTTCCACTGTCTCTATGTCACCAACGTGTCAACTGTCAGACAGTGTTGCCACACACTTGAAGCGCGGGAACATTTAAAAATTAACAAAATATTGATATAAAACTTATACAGTTACTACGTAGTTGAAGAGTTAAGCGGGTAAAGTATATATCTGTATATTTTAACGCCAAGGAGTTGGTTAGGTATGTAACATACATTAAGCTTCGGTTGATATGTGAGGACCAGAGTCCACCCCAAACAACTAAATAAATGCTAAAAGTATACTACTCGCAAGTGAAATTCGGACACCTAGAAAAAATGGGTATTTGCATTGAAAACTTGTACAGAGCTTGGCAGTACCATCTCTAGTACAGATGTAACACTTTCTTGTTCATTCAGACGCTAATAACCTATATGGAACCTCTAAAAAACTCAAAAAAGACAAGTAAAAACAAAGCATGGCTTATTGTCGATTCAAAAACGATGATATCTGTTGTAAATGTGGCGAGAGACTAGCTGGTTGTGTAAAAGAGATGAACTGGTTGTGTGTAGATGCCCCCTAGAAGACAACAGCCCCAGTTTACGCAGCTAAGGAGTCGGACTGTAGGCCAACTAGAACGTGGTGCTTCTTTCAGAGCAATTGCTGTAACCATGAAGCGTAGCGTGGCTGCAATTGTAGCAGCATGGCGCGCATGGATCGCAGAAGGGCGAAAGCAACGAGCTAGAGGTTCTGGAGCACGTAGAAGAACTGCAGATCGGCAAGATCGTCATCTACGACTACTGGCCCTTCGAGACAGAATGCGATCCACTCGAGCTGTTGCTGACGTAGATTTAGTGAAATGAGCTTAGGATCCGCATCTAGTGCTTCCACACACACAACAACTTATCATCGCCAACGGTTAGATTATTGCCAAGAACAACGATAGTGGCCTGCTGAATGGCATCAGATGGCCTTCTCCGACGAGTTCAAGTTTTGTCTGGGAGCACATAATGGACGCCAACGCGTAGACGACGACGGGGTGAACGACGTGGTCTCCAGTTTGCTGTTGAGCTCCGTGTACGCCGTCCTATTGGTTTAATGGTTTGAAGAAGTATGGGATTGGATGGGTCGATACATAGGCGATTTGCCCAATCCTCAGACCACGCTGGACGAACTAGAATATACTGTGAGGGTAGCTTGGGATGCTGTACCTCTAGGGTTTATCAACAGCCAGATTACGAGCATGCCGCGTAGGCTCCTCCCCACACAGTATTGATCTGTTTTATTTTTTTATAAACTAATTATGGCAAAGGTTGTCAAAATTTGCAGATGATCCTGTCGAAAGTAATTTAATTATTTTTGGTGGTGGTATCTCGTACTGAGAGCTCCAAAATGCTGCTGAAACCCCCGTCCAGTTGAGCTGTTGAAGATAGAAAGAATTAACAACGATATGGAGCAGAAGGAAATGATAGGGCTTCGAAGATAAGGAAGGTTATGAAATATTTTAGTTTGTATCTACTAGTCGGTATCCGCACACAAAGCCTAGCTTTCTGCGAACTATGACTAATATTTATTTGTATACTCAGCAAATAAATATATTGATTGATTGATTGATTTAGTCCTACCGCATTTTATCAACCGCAACCCTTTTTTCTCAGTATTCGGATTTAACTTGAATTTAGATCAAAAATCAGTTCGTCATTTTTTTTAGAACTAATGATATCGATTGTTTTACATCTTACTGCATAAGAATCTCTATTTAACAGACAAACGTCTGTATTGAACTAAATAAACACGGTTTCTCAGCATACTCTGAATAATAATTTAGTACATCCGAGAGTTGGGGGCAGCTTAATATGACCAGTCAGTTTGAATACAATGTACAGCAGAGGAATAATAATTAAAGCGGCCATGGCTGAAAGTTCTAATAATCGAGATTATCTTCGTTATGTTAAGCTTTCTGTCCTTTCTGCCCCAGGGATTCGGCCAGGATTTGCTAACTATACGATTCGTAGGTACGTTTTGACTTTGGTTTCGTTCGTAAGGATTAACATTTACGTTCAGTTTGTTTAATTCCACTTTATATGTACATATAATCGAACACAAATAGGGAAAATCGATTTTGTCTTCAAGATTACACAACGAAAAATAGTCTAGTCGAGCAACGTCGGTCAAGTCATGTGTAATTGCAAGGAACTATATAATAATAATAATAATAATAAACAGTCTTTATTTGCACATCATATCATGGCGAAGCTTAGCCTCACGGCTACTCTTACACTTAACCATGACATGAAGAGTAATAAACTACATAAAAGTGGACAAGTGGACATACTATTAAGAAATCACAGCATCAGGTGAAACAGTGGTGCTACATATATGGCTACAACAATGAAAAAACAATAAAAATAAAGATATTCTCATAAAGAGAAAAAAGAAACAGTCCAAAAGTGATTTACACCTAGAGATGAATAACAAATAGGTAACCTAAAACCACTGCTTCTCCAACAGTTGATTTTTGAGTGATTTTTTGAAATTTTGCAAGGTTTTTTTGTTTAGTATAGTCAGGCAACCGAATTGCTTTAGCTCATTTAGCGTAACCCAAAGTGCACGTGTGGAAAAAAATTCAAAAATTATTTTTAGTTCGATGTTCCTTAGAAGAGTGTTTTTTAGTTTCTTTGAACTATATTTATTTCAACAATTCAAGAGATAATTCATTATCACAGTGGTTGTTTGTTATATATGACGCATGTGAATGACTTAGTTTACGTGGAGACAGCTGTGACTGAGTATGACACGGAACATTGGGAAATTGCTAGCCAGAGACAGAAAATACGATATTTTGTAGTGTATCATCGCAAAATGTACTGCCAACATTTAAAAACGAGCGTAACCTTATATCAATTTTTGAATGAAAAACAAATTACAATTTAATCCGGCAAAGGCTGAAAGCCTATGACGATGTAAAAGCGCTGCGAGAGGATAAGAGTCGGTGCACATCAGATTTGAAATGCTGCAGGTTGTAGCCTTCGGTGAATAAATTTCCCGCCAGCTCATTGCACAGCATCGAAGATCTCCCAAAGAAGGAATGCTGGAGGAGCAACCTAGTAAGGATGAGCTCACAGAGCCTCTCTGGTTTTCCCTGTTCGGATGGCCTTTACTGTTATTATCTAGGAGAGCTCACTCGAACATATTCTGTGATAGAATCTGTAAAACAGGGTCAGGTCAGCCACCCCTCTTCGATAGCAGGCTGTGGAGGCTAAGCGTAACGATTAGTCTCATTGCTCTCTTCTGGATAGTGTCCAGAAGCTTTAAAGAATGCTTCGGGGTGCATCCTCACACGTGGGACAAATACATCAACGATGGTCGGATATGTGCATTGTAGAGCTGCAGTAGTTGCTCTGCTGAATACTGCTCCCTCGAACGGAACAAAACTCCCAGCTTCTGGGATGCCGTTTCAGCAATACTGACGACGTGGTCGTGCTAGAATATGTTATTGTTGATGGTGATCCCCAGAAGCTTGTAGGAAGGTGATTCGATTGTTATTGGGAGACCCTCCATTTCCACAGTTGGTAAGCCAACGTGAGACTTCTTTGACAGTATTGTTGCCTAAGTTTTTTGTACTTTAATTACTAATCCCCACTCGACAATTGTTTTGATATTCACGTTGCTCTATGTTGCTGTCTCCGAAGTACCATCTCTTGGGATGACAGTGACTTGCCTGATGCCATGCACAATATTAATGTACTGTCGTTTGCGAAGTTAACTATTAAACCTGTTTTACAAGATCTGTGGCTTAATTTCCTATTGAACGACCGGACCTAAGATTGTCGGACCTAGGCCAGCATTTTTCAAGCATTTAAGTACTGCTAGTCATATTCCACATTTTTTAAACTAAAATCTTCTTGACTCTCTTTTATACCGCGATACCAAATCGAAGTTTATGTAAAACGCAGCATAGATTCAGCTTATACAAGATTTGAAGAAAACACCTCCTACGCCACACTCATACAAATGTATGTATGGATTGCAGAGCGATGTATATATATGTGCTAGCTCTATCCAATTCCGAAGGTACACATGAATATTGCATAGCGGAACATTGCAAAACATCGATACAAACACTTGGAACGAAGCAACATCGACAGCTTGCTATTTTGCCGACGTAATCTTGCATATTTCAGATGCACATCATATTCCCAATTTTTTTTTTTTTTCAGATCGAGTCAGAGCCTGGAAAAACAGCTAAATATATAAGCAAACGACATCTGTACAAGGAGCAGAAAGCTGGTATACAATAGCATATTATTGTTCAACTAGTGGTAATTACGTCAATAACTCGCGCACTTGAAGTTTGTAAATCAACAAGCGAGTTGCCGTCCTATCCAGATTTCAAAATTCGGCTCAATACAGAAGAAAGCACATCTTATCTTAGTTTTTGATACTATCTCGTAGGAAAGGTACTTTGGATTTTGGGGTAAAATACTGCAGAGGTTTTTTTACTCATAAAATCCGACGTTTCGGCGTTTATTTTACGCCTTTTTCAGGGCTAAAATTCATATAAAGATGAACATGTAAGTAAAGATATAAATTGAAAAACGTTGAGTATTAGCACAGTATATCCAATTATACAGTAGCGCAACTCTCCAGAATTTTGGTGGTTCGCGCATAGCATCCCGCACA
This sequence comes from Callosobruchus maculatus, assembly GCA_951848785.1. NCBI lineage: Eukaryota > Metazoa > Arthropoda > Insecta > Coleoptera > Chrysomelidae > Callosobruchus > Callosobruchus maculatus. The sequence goes on along the minus strand of CATOUR010000081.1, from coordinate 12,648,490 downwards.
TCGATCGCAGGATGTTTAGCACGGCGATCGCCTGAGTCGTGTTCAGTCTATGAGAGTGAAGGTAGTGTCTTCGACAGAACCGGATTAAGGAATTTGGTGATACGCTGATATGGATATCGGGATGCGTGAAGTCAAATGTTGCGCCGCTGTAGGCTGTATTTACGATTCCAGAAACTATGACTATAGTTTTTTAAGCTTCCTCAAGATACTGCCAGGTATGCGATTCGTCCAATGTTTAATATGCTCCTTTATAACAAAGTCTGGTGGGTATTGGAGTAGCTGTGTGTTTTTTTTTTCAGTTTTTAGAAGAGTTAGACGTTCCGGAAAGTCATTCTTTAATTACGAGCCTAAAGTCAGAATTATAACTTCTCACTGTTTCCTCACAGCACCATAACGTTCAAAGGATCTTTCACGACATATAACAAAATGAATGTGATTATGCATTCCAACATTACGAAATTTTAAGCAGGAAGTGAAGTCCATTTTAATGGATGCTCAAATAGAAAGTTCACAATGAAAAAAATCAACGAGCTAGTTTCAAAAATATATCATTTTCCTCTATAAACATGGACTCTTTTCTTCAATATGCCTATTGATATGTAATGTACAAATACAGAAGGAAAGGTAGTGTTGGTAAACCAGATAAAAAACAGTTTTGCAATTTTTTTAGGAACAACGACCAGCTTAGTATATTTTATCGTTGTTATAAACATGTTGATCATTATTTTTTATGTACACCTAACAAGTTTTCATCGGTTTTGCTGTTTACCACGTTTTCGTGCCTTAAACGTTTTTCTACGATGATTGATGAAGATAAATTTAAAGGTTGTGGGATAATTAGACATAAATGTTATTTTGGACTCTACGTCGTTACATATACCCATATTTGAATCATATAAGATATTATAAAGTTTTTATATTTATTTGAACGTTTAAGGTTAAGTAGGATAAGATAAAATAAAGTTGAATTAATCTCGCATTTTTGTAATTTACTTACAAACAATAAAGCCACCTATTTTCTCGGAGTTAACAATTATTTTTCATACATCGACTATTTCTTGTTTTGCTTCTAAAAAAAATGTTTACACCCCATTTATATGCAAAGAATCCATGATGAATTAGAAGAATCAGTACAAAACATTTTCACGTACAATAAATGCGAATGCATGGATATAACTTACAAATTGTAATTCAGAATTCCAAAGACAACTGCCTAACCTCGATGAAGAATATCACATTACCACACTGCTCCCAAAATTTACTCTATTACGAGACATATCGCGTCCATTAAACTTATTGCCACACAATAATTACGCTTCTTCACTCGATTATTGCTAAGCAGACCCTGTGATCAAAACGTAAACGGCAATACTTGCGGCTCGTGCTGAGGAGCCGACGTGGGGTTATGAGAGGCCAGTTTTTCGGAGACAAATTGTCTGCCTGATTTCTAGGGAGTTGCGCTACTGTATAATTGGATATACTGTGGTATTAGCTTTAACAATTCGGTCTTATAAACAAATTAAAAAAAAAGTTCACTTAAAATTCGCAATTAACATTTAAAATATTTGAACAATTTTTGCAAAATGCAACTCGGTAAAACAACCGAAATGGAAACCAGTGCATTGAGCTGTTGATCGTAAAATGCATTTACTCTTTTTACGAGTTTCTCTTGGGATATCTTAAAGATCTTTAATGCAGTAGTTTCCGATTCGCTTTCTGCATCCTCATGCCGTTGACCAGATGGTATCCACTGGTTCATCCGCCTTCAGGGGCAATTTCTCACCCCAAGGACAAGAAGGTGTCCTGACTCTTCTCAACTCGTCCACCCAAAGCTGTTGGTTGAGAAGGGGTTACTGTTTATACCGACAGTAGTTGGGTTCCTTTTAGTCGCCTTTTGCGACACGCAGGATATACGATGGGAGATATTCTAACCCGCCCCCACACGGGGTGGTGCCCTCTTTATCCAACCAATAATTGCTTAAAGCTATAGCTCTTAGACATTTTCCACGACTACTTCTCTTTGAAGGAAGAAACGCCTGAGTTATATAGCAACGCACAAAGGAACGGCAGAAAGTCAGGAAAGTTTTTATGGATGGCTCTTTTACCCGGTCTGACGTGCCATAATTTATGGAAATCGTGATAGATGCATCGCTCACGCCATGTGCGTGGTATCCTGTTCTCCATTGTCTGCTAAGCAGTTCATAGAAGTTTATAGGGATGAGTGATACCGTGATTTTTTCATATTATTCATATCTGATTCCCGTAATAATAACGTTCCACCTCTAAAGAATAAATAGCTCAATACAGGGTGCGCCAAGCGCAACGACTCGCCCTCTTCTGAATATACCCTATCCCTTTTCAAAATTATGAGGGTATGTGAAGGCTAAGTTGGACTACATTTTAGAAATAATTACTTCTTTACAGGGAATATAATAGAAGCGTGACGTATCAATGGAATACCCTGTATTTTGATGCATATTTAGATTCTTTGGTCCGTTCTAGTGTGACCTTATGTATCACATAGGGGACTTGAGAATCCAAAATAATACGTATTCCCATATTAGCGAGGAGGCCTGGGTGCCTATTGTATTTCTTTAGTATGTGTGTCTAAATGAGTAGACGTTAGTCCAAAGGCCCAAAGGTAAGGTCCAAAAGTCTCCACAAAAATCCATTTCGCATGTAGAAGCTAACGACATTACCGTCAAACTTACAGTAATTATTCAAAAAGCAAATTGAAGAATATAGCGTGGGCTAGGGCAACAAGTGACGTTGCTCTGATAAGGTGTTTGTTAAATTACAGACATTAGAAAAATGTACGATTTTGCATTGCGTGTTTTTTTGAGGAGCTTATTCAAGTAATAATGTAATATTTCAATTTTTCGGTTTTTACAAAAAGTCATTTGAACAAGTTGTTTATAGCAAAGTCAGAAAAGTCTGATGCAATACCTCCTGGAATGCTTATTTCACATCCACATTTTCAGTATTCTTGATCCTCACGTACATTAACGTCTTTGTAAATCAACAATCCACTCTGTAAATTATTTTTGACAATGGAAGATTGGAGACTCGTAAAACATAAAAAAAATCTACGAAATTTTCATACATCTACTACCTTCTACAACTGTCTTTGCATTGTTAAAACCAATCAAGTACAACTGCTGAAAAATAATACCAGCGGGTTAATGAAAAGACCCAGGTAAACTAGTGAAGGTTAAGGTGTAGGAGGTTAATGAAAATCACCTCGATATGATTCCACTTCCTGGCCAATACAGTCCGAATTGCTATTTGCTCAGAGTGTCTACCAACTCCCGCTTAAAAAAGGCTAATGGATCCGTAGATAATAACAATCGGAATTTAACAATATTTTGGAACTCCATATCTGACTAATGAATTAACAAATTAATCTTACTTTACTGTGATACTGATTCACTAGTTTAACATTTGGTGTATTTTAAACTGTATTTTATCAATTTCATCAATAAACATTTAGCGTCATCAGATACTTCCAGAAATGTGTTACTATCATCAATGATGGAAATTTGATGCCTAAGCTGTTGTGTCGCAAATATGCACAATTGTTGATGGTTGACAGTGTTGACAAGAACTTAGCATACCATATAGTGCTTGTACAAAAAAACTGGTAAAACAAACGTACTTTATTAAAACAGAAAACTTATAAACCTCTATCTAGAATATTCTACAAAGCATATGAACTACCATAAGGTTATGTCTATACCTTAACATCGTTTTCGATTGCTAGTGATATGTTGTCTTGAACTGTACATCCCTTGGAGTTCAGGTGGACGCTAATACTTTTTTTATGGCCAGCCTCTCTCCAAGGCTGAAGGTCTATGGCCCTATGCGAGAGGATAAGTGTAGTTGAATGCTAGATTTGTAACGCTGCAAGTTGTAGCCATCGGGAAACAAAATCTCCGGCAGTTCATTCCACAATGTCGAAGTTTTCCAAAATAAGGAATGCTGGGGGAGACTGGTTCGAGAAGTAGGGACCTCGACCTGGTAAGGATCAGCTTGCAGAGCCTCTCTCTCGTGTTGCTCATACGGACGGCCTTTGGTGTTATTATCTGGGAAAGCTCACTCGAACATCTTCCATGATAGAATCCTTAAAACAGGGACAGGTCAGCCACCCCTCTTCGGTGTTCCAGGCTGTGGAGGTCCTTTGTGAGGTTAGGCGTATCGATCAGTCTAATTTATCTCTTCTGCATAGTACTCAGAAGTTTCAGAGAATGCTTCGGAGCGCATCCCACACATGGGAGCACTATTCAAACGATGGTTGTATCTGTGCCTTGTGGAGCAACAGTAGTTGCTCGGTTGTGTACAACTCCCTATAGCGGAACAAAACTCCAAGCTTCTGGGATGCCGTTTTAGCAATACTGATGACATGGTTGTGCCAGGACTTCACAGTTGATGTTGATCCCCATGATGATGGACAGCCTTCGACTACAACAAACAGAGATCGGTCGTTCAAAAAGCTGGCGCAGGCCAGGTGATAGTCCATAGATAGTAAGCTTGTGCAGAAGTCATTCATGCCACACTCTGTCGGGGGTTAGTCTTTGAAACATAGGGAAATCCTAGAGAAAATACAGGGTGTGTTTCCTTTGTACGACAAGATGAGATCGATAAAAAGTTTCTTAGTAGTACATTATCTAATAGGGGCTGTCGGTATTCATCAATTAAGGTAGGTTCATAGATATTTCTCCAACGTCTCACGTCCCTGTTACACTTTGTTTCGTTTATAAGTTCCCTTTAGTGAAAGCTATACAAAGCTATCAACTTAGAAATCACCCTGTATGAACCAATTTCTAATACATCTGCTGCCATACTTCACAAACCACTACTACCACGTGACGGAGTACGTCTGCTATAATTACCTTCACGTGAAATATGCCCCAAAATAAAATTTTCTATCGGCGCCCCTGTATGATAGATATTGTTCCCCTTATCGGAGTTTTTGTCCGAGGGAGCCATTCGGAAAGTTCGTATAAAGACGACGAACAACTTCTATACGAGTAGTTGTGAAACAAAGTAGGGTCCATTGATATATGGTGGTTTTCGAGGGACTGGTTATGAATTTTATTTTTAAAGATAGGGTCCCCGACGAATGGTACGGACAAAGTTTCACGACAAGGGACCCTGGATGATAAATTTTTTGAGCGGATCTTTCGATAAATCTGTTAGGCCCGCCCGACAAAGAAGTGACCTGTATTTGAATGAGACATGCAGGAGTATGATCTAACGGATCTTTGTTTCAGGACTGCCAACTTTATGTTCAAATAGGGTAGGTAATTATACCTCCTTTCACTATGACCCTATTGTGTCTATTGTGGCTCAAACCTGTTGAGACTTGTACAATTCACACCTTTCGACGAAGGCAATGGTGGTTTTGGGTGAAACCTCCGTGAAGTCAATAGGTTCCAGATGGGCGAATCCGGAAGTGTGAAGTCTAGCTCTTTCTAGCACTGGACAGAACCACGATATATGCTCGCTGTTTCGTCCCCCCACATAACAGAAACGACAGTCTGGTGCTTATTCCAGACAAATTTTCTGTAAGTGGTTTTTCAGACGGCAATGTCCCGTCAACAGATCGACCAGAATACCCAAATAATTCCTGCCCCATTCTACGATCTTAGGGGTAGGGGGGGCGTACTAGAAGGGTGAATCTCTCTAGTGCATGAGTGCTTTCCCTCACTGCCCATGATGGGCAGTACTTTTTTCAATGCAGGTCATTGACACTGATTCTCTAAACGTCCATTTTCTTGTCGGCCAATTCATTGCCTTCCACTCTGCTATGACCTGGCACCCAAACCTAAGTTACTTTATTCCTTGTTCCAACTTCATTGAGAAGATATTGTCATGACGGCCTCTTTTTCTTCACCAAAGAATCAAACTGGACGTAACTTTCACCGTTTTACTTCAGAACTCAATACAATATCTCTTAACCTTATCTCAACTAGAACTCAACTGAACTGAACTACTGCCACGCTACTCGTGGCACCTTATATACTTCATCGAACCATCTAGAAGATTCGAGACACTCAGATGACATTCGAGAATGTCGATCTGTCAGTCCAGAAAATTCCAGATGATTCGATGACGTTTACACATCAAAAAAATCTAACCTAACATTTTGTAAGAAAATCAACAACAATAGAAATAAGCAATGCTATATACAGGATGTTACAATATATACAGATCCATAAGAGTCTTGAGGCAACGTAGAGCTCGGTGTTTCAAGGCAGCCTAGCTGCCTGAAAAGCTCCCAAATCTATGGTTGCCTGAAATAACTAAACCAACTAACTAAATACGTTCCAGGGGACATATAGTTCGTTGTGGAGAACCAGAGATACCAGATATACTGGAACTACTCGTTCCCCACGCTCGAGCTTGAACAGGCAAACAAGCCCGACACAGTCCTACTCCACCACCAACAAAAGACGATGTTCATTATAGAGTTTTAGGCACCTGGCAAGATGATCATTGTCCCTAAGGAAGACCAAAGTGGACCAAATATCAGAACTTCCTCTGAAAATACGCAGGCTTGGCCAAACTACACAATCATCCAGAAATGATGTTAGTTCATTTCTTAGCTGTCGTAAGGTGAAAACAAGCTTGGTTCAATTGGCAAAAAACTTAGGTCTAATAATTGATCAGGATCTCAGATTCAGAGAATAAGTCAGTCAAAATATTAAAAGCGCGTATGCTTCTCTTCTCTCTTTGACCCGTGTGGGGGCAAGTTAGAATATCTCCCATCGTATATCCTGCGTGTCGTAAAAGGCGACTAAAAAGAACCGAACTACTGTCAATATAAGCAGTAACCTCTTCTCAATCAACAGGTTTGGGTGGACGAGTTGACAAGAGTGAGGACACCTTCTTGTCCTTGGGGTGAGAAATTGTCCTTGAAGGCGGATGAACCAATAGATACATCTGGTCAACGGCATGAGGATGCAGAAAGCAGATGGTAAACTACTGCATTGAAGATCCCGAAGATATCCCAAGAGAAACTCGTAAACTGGGTACATTTTGCGAGTTCACAACATGTCTGTTAAGACATTGTGACTATGATGATGATGCTTCTCTTAGGCTACTTTATCGTCACAAGTCTTATATGAAAATTGCTACAAAAAAAAAAAACGTTATGTGAAAGTTTAGTTTTTTCGCAGTCCCATTACTGTTCATCATTATGAGGACCCTGTCGAGATCATGAATGTTTGAGTAAGATTCAGCGCTTACAGAACTCTTACATAAGATTTATATATGGCATAGGAAAATATGAGCATATATCTCATAAATTAAAAGATCTGAGATGGTTATCACTGAAAAATGTGTAAAATGTGTAAGTTATAGAACAACCTCCCCCTTTCCTTAAAATCTTGTAACTTAGTTACTTTCCGTGGAAGAGTCAAAGATCATTTCACGAACAAATCGTAAGTACCTGTAAGTACATTTAGACCTCCCTCAGACAGTTTCGATGTGTTTAGTTCGTAAATTTAGTTTTTAGTTCTCAAATTTCCATTTATACATTTTTTCTTTATTAAGAAGAAGGATTGAGTGGAAGATCACTATTTAAGTGAACTCCTCCTTGAGGTTTTTCCAGTATAGTAGTATAGTCTAAGGATGTAATTTTATTTTCTGTAAATCTATAACTCACCGGGAAAGTAAAGGTTATTGTTATTGTTAATGTAATTTGAAAGTTTGTTTATAATTGTGGTCCTAAAACGCAGTACTAGTGGGCGTGGCCATGTAACTCCAATTGTATAATATTACTGTGCAAACCCATTTAGGATGTAGCAATAAACTATCATACACTGTTTGTTTATTAAACAAGCAACACAATATTCGGCTGTAATAGAATTCCCCAAATATGCATTGCTTTGTGTGCAGTGCGGTCACTTAATCAACAATTTGAATTGCAAACAGTGTGAAAATCGAAATATGTGTAATATTTGGTCAGTCGCAAATAGGCGACGGTTTTTGATGACCAATATCTCCAAAATTGTTCATATGCAGTTAATTTGCAATTAATCAGGTGATAAACTAGATCGCTGAAGAGGATTCAGTGGCGTGGAGATGTAGAGCAGTGGTTCCTAACCTGGGGTAATTACCCCTGCGGGTTAAATCAGGTATTTTACGAGGGTAACGAGGATCATAAAATTAAAAAAAAAAACAGGTAAAAGTTACATAGCACTGCGCACTACCGCACGTGGCAAATATCACTGGTTTTTTTATGTTCCAATTAGTTTCACTACTAATCAATGTAACTATGTATTGTTAATCCATTGTTTATACATATATGTAAATTAGTTAAAATTTTAAGGCCGTTGTGCAAATTATGATAAATAGAGATGTACTGTTTGTTTTGATAACATTTTAAAGGGGGGGGGGTTAGAATCAGTTTTCCTCATAGGTCATAGGGGTAACAATACTGAAAATGCTAGGAACCACTAATATAGAGTCTGCTTAAGCTCAAATATGAACTATTGTTGGAATGTTCAGTAGTCTTTTTGTTCAGGTTTTAGGAAATCAGCTCGATTGCAAGGACAGAAGCACTAGCGCACTTAAAGGTGGGATGCAGAGTCTGCCCGCCCGACGTTGAAGCAGCTCGAGTCCTCTGACCACATGTCCTATGGAAGCAAACGCGTCCATCTCACATGCCACCACGGCCCGACCGGCTAAAACCCATTCCCTTTCTCCTACCTCTGCTCTTCATCTACACTGAGCATCATCATGAGCGATATTCTTCGCAGTGCGAGATGAGGTAGTGATTATACCATTTAGGAATATCTTTTTGTTTTCATCTAATCTTGTGATCGTTCCTCCCTCTCTTTTGCAAAGAGTATTTTGCTTACCATCCTACCTATACCGTTCCATGCTTCCACGCTGGATAACATCAACGGGACCATAGTCTCTGGTGTTAGCTCAAGCTCTAGTTTTCAACTTTCTTCCTGTCTATATCGTCCCCAATCTCACATACAGGCGTAACTAGCATCCAATAAATTTTCCAGGAGAGAAGAAACTAAGACATTAAACGTATTAATGTTGTCGTGGATTTCAGATATGTAAAATACAAATACCACCACTGCTTAGATACCCCAATTGATACAGTTATGTTATGATACTTCGTGAGAAAAAAGTTGCGTTTATGGGACATCTTCCAGTGACATATCTCATTTTTCACTTTTTATCTGTTACGTCTTTACGCATCAGGCGTCCTATCCTTTTCCTATACTCTCGAAAAGGCCCATGCCCAGACAGTGCCTGCGTTAGGAAGTTAAACCTCTGTCGATTATTGCATTCCGCCCATTCTTTATCGACGGTGTTAGTCGTTTCGTCCACTGTGCGACATCAGTGGTCTCATTCCATAGGATAGACACTTACTTGGTGTCAGTCTTTTAGCTTCAGGGTAGCATATCGCATTCCCTGTTTCCCTGTTTGTCCATCGCGGATCAGTGTCACCTCTTCGGCCAGTAAGTAGTAGCCCCTTTCATACCTCTTCCTTTTCGTGGCTCTACACTCTACACCTCCCAGGAGCTCCGTATAGGATGATCGCCTGTACAACCTGTCACAGTAGTGTCCTTTTGTTGCTACTGGGTGCTCCTATATTTGACAGCAGTAGTGACAGTGTTGCCGCCTTCTTCTCATCCTTTGCCACAAGTTTTGGCGGATCCACGCGAGGGGGGGGGCTTCGGATCTGGACCCCCTCTTTCAGAACAAGACAGAATACATTTTGATACTTTGTATCTATGAAATTCAATCTTGATTACAAGATATAGAGTACTATTTGCATATAAAACATTGAGAAAGCACTAATCAACTACATTTCAAGTATTTTTGAATTTTTTGGGCTTCTTGAAAAATTCTTGGAGAATTTCCTCCTCGGTTAAAGCAATAACATTATGAATATTTAGAGATGCAAGACCGTTGAGACGCTCCTGACCCATTGTGTTTCTCAAATAAGATTGCGTATAACATCAACTTCGCACGACGCGACGCAGAGTTACAGATCAAAAATCGCAAACTGCAAGTGATTTAGATTCTCAGTATTTTTTGACTGCCTACGAGTAGAGATGCGCACGAGCGATGTTGCCACATTTACATTAGAGCTACGTTGTGATCATTGCGACTGTATCGATGTTTCAGCGTTTGGATCTAGATAGAGCAGACATTCTCTGATCCTCCCCATTATCAGAATTCTGGATCCGCCCCAGCCCACAACTCTTTTAAGGTGTTCTCGGTAACACCTCTCGTTATCTAGAATGGCTCCGAGGTACACTATGGACTTGCTTGGTGGGACCTGCACTCTCTTTAGTTGGAAGACCACGTTAGCTCTCCTGCTCCTTAGGCCGCACATTATAGCTGCCTTCGCTTTCTCTGGAGGCAACTGAAGCTTGTGATCGCATATCTACCTGACAACTAGTGCCAGATCGTTGGCGTATGCTACCGTCCTTGCGCCGCTGGGCAGCGCAAGCTTGAACAGCTCATCGTACAGGGTGTTCAAGAGTAACGGCTCTAAAGCAGATCCTTGAGGCACCCCTGTTGTCACATAAATTTCTGTTCCGGAAATGCGAATTGATCTGGAGCCTAGGAAGCTGCTTATGAGATTCCTCAGGTATTTTGAAATCTTCAGCTTTCCTAGTTCCTCCATAGTCATGGTCCATGGGGCTGTACTAAAAGCATTACGGACATCCAGTGTCACCAACGCACACCATTTCTTCTTTGTTCCTTCCACATTTCTCATTACCGTTTCCAGGGCATCACTGATGGATCTCCCCGAGCGGAAACCGAATTGGCATAGCGAGAGCCCTCCTGTCTTTTCGATCTCTTCCTCAAGCCTCTCTCTTAAGGGGCCTGGGTATACACAATTATACATTATAGGCAAGCCTAAGTCGTTTGTCGACTTTGTTAGGAAACAAAATTAGCTATAGCTGAGAAGCGGCAAAAGATATATTAAAGCGAAGTGTACTCTTTAAACTGAATTCCAAGCTTTCGGAGAACTATGCCTCCATCATCAGGGCTGAAATATTGAACTCACATAAGCAACAGGTAAGCAAAAAATGGAGTTTATACTTACAAAGTTTGTTGAGATTGTTGCTTAGGTTAGAAAATACGCAATGGAATATATTGGCTTTCTCCGAAAGCTTGGAATTCAGTTTAAAGAGTACACTTCGCTTTAATATATCTTTTGCCGCTTCCCAGTTATAGCTAATTTTGGTTCACAATTATACATATATATTTGCCATGTTAAAACCCACTTGTTTTTCAAACTACATACACAGTATTTAAGAAGGTGATAGTTAAGACCTTAATGAATGACAACTATTTGCGATTTTCTCAAAAAAGTTTTTTAGTGTGCAAAAAACTCTCAATGCAAAATCATACAATCTTCAAATGTCTCTAATTTAACAACCAAACACGACATCAGAAAAAGGCCAAATAGGTGACAAACCACAAGCTTTCTTCTTTAATTTGCATTTTGAATCATTACTATAAGTTTGACGGTAACGTCAGGTCCATGGAAATGCGAAATTCATTTATATGGTGAACTTTGGACCTTACCCTTGGACCTTTTGACCTTACCTTTGGATTTTTGGACTTACATATCTCTCCTCATCTCAGACACATACACTGGAGAAAGGGAACAGGCGGCCACGCCTCATCGCTAACATGGGAATGCGTATTTTCTTGGATTTTCAATTTCGTGCGCTATACCCTGGACCCTTAAGGGAGGAATTTTCAGTAGTACAATTGCGTTTTAAGTATTCAAAGGAGGGCGATCTGTCAAGACCATAGTAGCCCCATTAAGGCTCCTATCTTAAGCTTTTTGTAACTTTTCTAAACTCCTGTATGTTTGGCGAAACATGTGTTTATAGCATAGTCCTGCCGACCTTTCGTTTTTTCGTATTCCTTTGAATGTAGGTTACAAAGCGTCTGGTACACGTTAATTAAAACCTGTACATCCTAGCACATGCATTGTTGTGCAAATAGAAAACCACAGCTGAAAAAATTAGAGCAAGAACAAAATATATAAAAAGCTCATATGAGTTCACTCAGGACTTACATAAAACTCGCATTTTTATGCACCGCTTGGCATGATGTGTAATATAATTTAATTAGCTAAATTCAGGACTAATTAAATTTTTATTGGAATTTCCACAGCTTTTATTTTAAAAGGTACGCATCTGTGATGATTGACCTTCACAAGTTCATACAAATTATTAATGGAAAGTCAACAGCGTAAAATTGCAACCAACCATTTTTAGGTTGTGATCATTGCAAGATTGCTTAATGAACTTTTGAACTATACTCGTACTGCGATAGACTGTCGTACCTTGTGCCTGAAATTTATGTGAATCTGAGAGCTACACAATCACTGACGTCTCCCTCCTATTACAGACCTCGCAAGCCATTCATAGATCACTGAAATGTTGTTATCACATATACAGGATGTTCCACGGCGATTAAGACAAGCAATATATCGGAGCTGGACAGTAGTAGAGAATTATAATTTTGGTGGTGTAAATTAGAGCAATTTTTTCATCTTTTGTTGTTATTGTGTTACCCAATAAGCTATTTGCTTTTGGTCATGTGACGTCCGATTTAAAATTATTAATAGGACACCCTGTATATTTGTGCCTTTCTGCGCTCCTCCCGATATAACAATTCCAACAAACTTAGCACGCTTGGGGTCTAAAGTGATTAATTCAAGAGCTACATGTACTTAAAGGACTACGAAACACTAGCAAAATAATGTAACTGAAGCAGTACATGTTATAATCAATAGAACAATATTTGAGATAGGCATTGCCTTACATAAAAGATATCATCGTTATTCTCTCAAAAATACTTAATTAAGATATATTACCAAATGCTGCAATTTTCTCTTAAATTAATATCACAAAAGGTGCAATCAAAGATATGAAAAGAGACGCAAGTTCACAATTACAGAAGACCAAGGGACATTTTTTGATGAATATTTTCAATCATTATTAAATATATATGGTAGGTACAGTTTGACGGTAAAGCTAAAAATTTGCGAGTTTAAGTCATTTAGAAAAATAGTTCAAATATGTAGAAAACAATAATATAGTTTCCAATATTTCGGTATGTCAAGAAAAAACCCTGACATCTCTTATAGACGCATTCAGTAGAAGTTAAACGCTTAATTTTCTATATAGAAAATGCGTACGCCACGCCAGTGACTAACAAACCATAATCTACCTATGAAATGATAGTTTTCCATCTCCAACTTTTCCTGGTTCAATGTCACAAACGTAACAAATTTATCTGACCATAGTTCATAATGACTGTTCTGAAAATACAGGGATAAACTAGAAAATAAATCAATCTCACTGCAACACAACACACAAGAAAATGCCGTCACTAAACAGTCTAACAGCAACCCGTTACGCACATTGACGTCTTCATAGTACCGCATAGTTACCCTTTCGGCACAGTATATCCAACTATACAGTAGCGCAACTCTCCAGAATTTTGGTGGTTCGCGCATAGCATCCCACGCATCGTTCGCAGGATGTTTAGCACGGCGATCGCCTCAGTCGTGTTCAGTCTATGAGAGTGAAGGTAGTGTCCTTGACAGAACCGGATTAAGGAATTTGGTGATACGCTGATATGGATATCGGGATGCGTGAAGTCAAATGTTGAGCCGCTGTAGGCTGTATTAACAATTCCAAAAACTATGACTATAGTTTTTTAAGCTTCCTCAAGATACTGCCAGGTATGCGATTTCTCCAATGTTTAATATGCTCCTTTATAACAAAGTCTGGCGGGTATTAGGGTAGCTGTGTGTTTTCTTTTTCAGTTTTTAGAAGAGCTAGACGTTACGGAAAGTCGTTCTTTAATTATGAGCCTAAAGTCAGAATGATAACTTCTCACCGTTTCCTCGCAGCACCACAACGTTCAAAGGATCTTTCACGACATATAACAAAATGAATGTGATTATGCATTCCAACATTACGAAATTTTAAGCAGCAAGTGAAGTCCATTTTAATTTTAATGGATGCTCAAATAGAAAGTTCACAATAAAAAAAATCAACATGCTAGTTTCAAAATATATCATTTTCCTCTATAAACATGGATTCTTTTCTTCAATATGCCTATTGATATGTAATGTACAAATACAGAAGGACAGGTAGTCTTGATAAACTAGATAAAAAACAGTTTTGCAATTTTTTTAGGAACAACGACCAGTTTAGTATATTTTATCGTTGTTATAAACATATTGATCATTATTTTTTATGTACACCGAAAAAGTTTTCATCAGTTTTGCTGTTTACCACGTTTTCGTGCTTTAAACGTTTTTCTATGATGACTGATGAAGATAAATTTAAAGGTTGTGGGATAACTAGACATAAATGTTATTTTGGACCCTACGTCGTTACATAGGAGTAGGAGTTAACAATTTTCTTTCATACACCGACTATTTCTTGTTTTGCTTCTAAAAAAATGTTTACACCCCATTTATATGCAAAGAATCCATGATGAATTAGAAGAATCAGTACAAAACATTTTCACGTACAATAAATGCGAATGCATGGATGTAACTTACAAATTGTAATTCAGAATTCCAACGACAACTGCCTAACCTCGATGAAGAATATCACATTAACACACTGCTCTCAAAATTTACTCTATTTACGAGACATATCGCGTCCATTAAACTTATTGCGACACAATAATTACGCTTCTTCACTCGATTATTGCTAAGCCGACCCTGTGCTCAAAACGTAAACGGCAATACTCGCGGCTCGTGCTGAGAAGCCGACGTGGAGTTATGAGAGGCCAGTTTTTCGGAGACAAATTGTCTGCATGATTTCTAGGGAGTTGCGCTACTGTATAATTGGATATACTGTGCTTTCGGCAAGCATCAATGAACAACGTTGCCGCATCGTTCACTTAGCAATGCCGCTAGTTAAAGTAAAGTATCCTGTATTTGAAAAAAAAAAGTATAATAAATGTTTCTTTTTCGTATAAAGTTATATTTTTTTAATATGACACCCTGTATATTATTATTATTGTTTCCAAAAAGATAGGGTTTCTTCGCCTTTGAAGTTAAATATTGTGATAACCTTCCAGAATAAGGTAAGCGAACCCTATTTTTTTGTAAAAGAAGAGAAAAATATATTTTTGTCTGTGATATAATATACAGGGTGTCCATTTAAAAAAACTACTTTATACTAAAAACAAGATTTTTTATTATTTTTCCTTTTTGTTCGTATTTAACTCTGAATAACAATAGAGAACTTTAAAATGTTCATATATAAACATTTTTTATCTCTTCAAATAAAAAAGATAGGAGGGGTGGCGAAGTATGAGGAGACACCCGAAAAGTCTACCAATCACTGGCTCTTAGACTATTACAGCTTACATCGTCAATCATCTGTTGTCAATCCTCCGGTACTTGTAATATTCCGCTACATTAGGTTGTATTTCAATTTCGTTCAGGTATTCAATTTCGATTGCCTGAGAATCAAAACGGACGATATATACAAATACGTATTGTGTATTCGATTACGCTTCTTTGAAAGCAGTAATGGCCATTGTCTTTATAGTCATGGCCTCTAAGGCAAATGAATACAATAACTGGAGTGGTATACCTTTTCTGATTTCAATTTTGATTGTCATAGCTCCACCCGAATGAAGTACAAAGAGGTAATATCTGCAAAGGATGCTAAAACGGGAAAAAATAATACCAAAGTCCGTTGAAAATCCCTGATAAAAGGTAGTCTAGATTACGCTGCTCATCGTTAACCTGGAGCCATGCTACAGTCAAAATAGGTATGTTTGAATAAACAGGTCTTTATTTGTTCTACTGCTTGTACTTGGCATTCTAATAGAAAGCACGTATACTACGTTTAACATTTTCTCTGAATTTGTGATGAGATAGGTATCGGACAACTAGAATGGCGGTATAACTATTGGCGGAAGCAAAATATCCAACTTAAGATTTGCTGACGGTACAACACTTATTGCCGCTTCTCAGGAAGAACTAGTAGCTCTGTTAAACATCTTAGAACAACCTTGTGCAGCATATGGTCTTGGTATTAAATACAACAAGACCAAGTTATGATCGTAGATATAGAGCGTGATAATCATCGAGAAATAAAGTCAATAGGCCGTTGTGAAGTAGTTCAAAGTTTTGTGTACCTCGGTTCTTTGATCGACAATTCGGGTAGCTGTGAAAATGAGGTACGACGATGAGTTCAGCAGGCACGTGTGGCCATGACAAAGCTTACTAAAATATGGCGTCACCATAACATCACTAAAGCTACCAAAATGTCACTGGTTCAGTCTCTTGTGTTCTCCATATTTTTGTATGCCTGGGAAACTTGGACTGTTAAAAAGGCAGATCGAGCTCGCATAGATGCTTTTGAAATGTGGACGTGGAGGAGAATGCTGAAAGTTCCTTATACCGTCCATCGAACTAATGTTTCCATACTGGATGAGCTCGGTAAACCAAAGAGACTGTCCTTCATTGTGTCGATGAGAATGCTTACATTCTTCGGACATATTCACAGAAGCAATAATATGGAGAAACTTGTAGTTCAGGGTCACGTCCCGAGTGGGTGGCCCTATACGCTGGGTGGATACGACGAAACAGTTGCAGAATATAAGTATCAAGAGCGCCACTGAACTGACAGTAAATCGCGAACGATGGCGAGCTACGGTTCTCAAAGCTATTGATAATATTCGTGTCGGCAATACTCTAGCTCCGACTTAATGCATTTTACGAGTTAACAACATGTCTGTTAAGATATTGTGACTATGATGATACTACGTTCAGAAGTATCGAGACAGTAATAAAATTTTGATATTTAAATATTGGTTAATTTTAAGGTAATTTTTCTTTCTAATACTAACACTCCCATTGTTCTGGATGTTTGGTAACAATATATTCAAAACATGTACGCACTGCAAAACTCGAATGTTATAAAAATTAGGTTTCTTCCAATTTCCGCTCTTTTTGCAAAGAAAATCATCATATTTTGATTAATTTTGTTCGAGTATTATAAAACACAGTTTTCCATAAAACACTAAATTATATGAGGCACTGGAAATTAGAGTGAACTGGCCCACAAAAACGAGAAATATGGAAAACTTTAAATACTGGCCACTCAGCTCATGTATTTCCAATACTATAATTTCGCTATTATTACAGAGATATTACGTGTACATCATAGCACTGATATAGTTCCTGTTATTTGCAAATCTTTACAAGCGTTTTTCTCAGCTTCTGAGTTTTGGAGATAGGCCGCTCTAGCTCTCGATTACTCATATGTAAAAATAAGGGATAATTGTGAAGTTTGTTAAGTGAAAGTGTGAAAAATTGTCAAAATAATTGTTAAAAAACAAAATATCAATGAGAACCGTTCTGCAGTCGTGACTTTACCCCTTTACTGAATATGAAAAATTGATGAGAAACTGATTACCTTCATGTTAGAAAATGCAGACTGCAGTCTTGCACAAGCAATCCGACCCAAATATTGCCATGAACTGAAGACCGATTTTCCCTAGATTCGGATAATTATCTTCAGATTTAAAACACCAGCATTTTATATTAGATTCTGTTAATTTGAGATGTACATCAGATAAGTCATCTTCAGCAGAACAAAATATGTGATTTTTTTTTGTTGGATATCGTTTTCGATTTATTATCTAACTAGCGGATCTGAAGCTATAAAAGGAATGCGGACAAAAATGTTCGAAACTGCCAGGTTTATTTATAAAAAAAGCAAAATTAACGGTAGCAGCAATTTAAGATATTTTTATAGCTACTTTAATATAGTTGTTAATGTTTTTTATTTATTCACTGATATTTTTATGTATTTGTTAATGTACTTTTATTTAACAACCGATATTTCTTAATTTGCCTGTTACAAGATGTACATATTCTCCGAAGATATCATCAGCTTCAGGTGAATCGGCAACAACTCACGAATCCTGTCATCCAACGTCTTGTGAGGGAACCTTATTGGTTGAGGATCTGCTACCATGCGGTTGTCATGGAGATTAAATCTTGCTATTGGCCGCCCTGTCACCAACTTTATGTCCCTGTCTCTCTCTCTCTCTCTCTCTCTGTCTGGAAATATCGAAATACCAGTGGCGTTTTGTACGACGTGTTTATAATTGTTCTACAGATTGTCCCAAACCATTTGAATATCTGTTTTTTCGAGCTTATTGTCTTGTCAGTTTGTCAGGTACACTGGTTTTCATCGTTATTATTGTTATTATCTTATTTGAAAATGAACATTCTTACAAGAGGAAAGACGCTTCGAAGAAGAAGAAGCTTTATTTCAAAATAGGATTACCCTAATACAAAATAAAGTAGTGATACCTAAAAAAATACAAACTGATTATTCCAAAATAATAAAATTAACACTAAATAATTAAATTAATGCTGATACTATATATACTACGCCAATATATGTACAATGCCAGTATTAGAAACCTCAATAATAGAAGAGAAGATAACTGTGAGTTTAAAGATTATCAGATGGCTCCTATGTACTTTAATAATTGTTGTTTAAATATTCTAAGCGACGATCTTTGTTTTATTGTACTTGGAGGATTATTGTGATCACTGAGTTCTTAAAAAAAAGAATTCATGTTACTTTTCTTGTTAGTTTTAGAAATATAAATAATTTGTTTTCTAGTTTGATGTGCATGTATATCACTATTATAGCTGAGGCATTGCAAATACGTTGGTGCCATATCTGAAACTATTTTAAAAACAAATACCATGGTAAGATAATATAGTCTTTGTGATACAGATAACCAATTAAGGGTTGACAGCATCAATTGAATAGGTGTATATTGATTCGTCCTTAATATAATTCTCTTCCCACGATATTGCATCTTTTGTAACTGTGACAGCTGATTTGAGCTAAAAAGGTATAGTACAGAAGAACAATAGTCGAAGTGGGGTTGTATAATGGACTGATATACCTTTAACCTCATCTCGGCAGACAGAAAATTAGAAATTTTTGTGAAAAAGAATAGCTTTTTAGAGATCTTCTTGTGTACATAATCAAAATGTTTATCAAACAATAAGAAGTTATCAAGTTGTATACCTAAGTACTTTACAAAAGTAGCGATTTCAGTGTTTTGGTTAACAAAAGTAATTTTTAAATTCGAAAAATCTATCTGTTTGTATTTATATTTAAAGGTAATGATCATGGCTTTAGTCTTAAGGACATTTCATTCGAGCTTGTTTAATTTCAAGTAATTGTCAGTACCACTTAAGGCATAATAAAATTTTTCAATAGCAGTATCTAGGTTAACATCTGAACATGCAAGTACAGTATCATCTGCAAACAGGTTTATAAAATCACAATCTACAAATAAATGTATGTCATTAAGGTACAAAATAAAAAGGATAGGTCCTAACACACTCCCTTGAGGTACACCAACATTGATATAGCATGATAGTATTCACGTAAAATCCACACGCCCATGGCTATTTTATGAATGAAATCGGCCATGTTTTTTTACAACTATACCCCTCTTACCGATATCCCTCAGTTTCAGAACCGTTGGCCAGATAACAGAAATCGACTCAAAACGCACTAGCGATCGTCCTCGACCGTTTGAGCACTCCTGATCTTTACTAAATGTCCAGCACTATCTTGTATTCACATTCTATGTATTCCCATTTTCACAGACGTAAATCGTGATCTCTCATTCAAAGAGAAACCACATAGGGTTTTAAAAATTTATAATAAAGAACTGCAGCGTTCTATACAGAACAATGGTATGTTTCAAACGGAAAATTGTTTTTGATCGGAATGTAGTGGGTAGAAGTACGGGCGCTGCCATTAAAGCACTGCAAATTGTTATATAACAGCCAGGATGTCAATAATGCATCCTACTGGTTTTTCGTTTTCGACCGGATTTAATGGAGGTTCTGTCGAATGTTTTATTTATTGCATTTTTACGCGTCATTTCGTACTACTCGTATAATGATACCCACTGTGTAACTTTTATTGGTTTTTTCCTGGTGGCTTCTATTTGGTTGGCGCTTATTCATGTTCGTACCAGAAATTATTACAGATGCGTTGGTGCGCATTCAATGGACTCCAGTGTCATTCAAAAAATATGTAAATGGTGTTCGTACATAAAATGAACTAAACCAGTTTTAAGCCCCGTAGCCGAAGAATAGATATAAGGTGAAACACTCTGTAATATGCAGCATGAGCTAAAGAATCTGTAATTACATAAACATTTGTCAGGGTAGAGTGCGAATTCTCCAATACAACTAAGAGAGAAGGTACGTAAAGGGCAAAGCGACTAGTTAAAAAAAAGACACCTAACTCATCATACATAATATACTCCCTCTGTTGCGCGAGTCAGTGGACTACACAGTCGAGCAAGTTCGCAAGCACATAGGGCTACGGCTCGCACTGTGATCTAAATCAAATCGTGCAAATTTGGAAACAACTAAATTTTAATTCTGTCGAATGTTTTATTTATGGCTTTTTTACGCGTTATTTCGCACTGTATGATACCCACTGTGTAACTTTTATTGTTTTTTTCTGGTGGCTTCTATTTGGTTGGCGCTTATTCATGTTCGTACCAGAAATTATTACAGATGCGTTGGTGCGTATTCAATGGACTCCAGTGTCATTCAAAAAATATGTAAATGGTGTCCGTACATAAAATAAAATGAACTAAGCCAGTTTTAAGCTCCATAACAGAAGAATGGATACACAGTGAAGCGGTCTATAATATGCAGCATGAGTTTAGGTAAATGTGCTTACCTATTTAGTTTACTGGAGTGCCAGTCCCATTGGCGCTACAGAATCTTAGCCTGTGTAAATCCGACTTTACACCATAATTCAAATTTTGGTGGAAGTGCGTACCATTAAGGGCCGGTTTCACCGGTTCCTGATAAGTGTCAGCTATAATAAATTGAAAATTTGGTGGAAGTGCAGTCATGATATGGATAGTAGAGATGTACCGACTACGGTTTTGGCCGACTAGTCAACAGCCGACTAGTCGGCTTCTCGAAAAGCCGACTAGTCGGTCCAGTCGACTGTTTTTAAAATCCCGCTAAATGCACGGGTCCCGACTTCGACATGCAAATACCTACAAACTTATAGAGTAGTTAAATACGAAGAAATGATGCACATGAAAATAGAACTAGAAAACAGCTTGACAAAAAGGTTCGACTTAGATTCTAAAAAAGGAGTTTGTACTTGCAACGTTGCTAGACCCTAGATATAAAGTGCAATTTTTCGATGCAGAAACGGTAACTACTGTAAAGCCACACTTTTTTTTGAAGTGTTAAAAAACGCCTGTGATGATAATTCTGACTCTGAACCAGACGTACAAGACATAAGTGGAACTAACCCAGAGAATCGTGCTCACCGTAATTTTTTGGATTGCTACCAGGATATAGTCTCTAAAAAATGCACCATGCTTTTAAAGCATCCTTTTTGTACTTCAACCCCTAAAACTTACCCTCAACTTTTGTTTTTCAAATAGTTCCAAATAGTTTTTTCTACGTAATTTAGGTCCTCTTATTATTTAAAATCTTGGAGTACCTTTGATTTTATGCATAACATAAATAAAATAAGATCTTGCTTGACGCAAAAAAACGAGAAAAGTAAAACTAATTGGGGGGTTTTTAAGTTTGTGCTTTTTTATTACGAAGATTTTACGCCTCAAACAAATGCTCATTTTTTTATTTATCTTATGTTAAAGACTTTACTAAAAGAAGATGGTTTGTGTATGAAGTCAAAGGCACTACAAAATATTAAATAAAATAATGAACTCATTAATGTAGGCTGTGATCTGTGAGGTGGTATTTGGCAAAAAAATAGGGGGCGATTTTTAGGGGTTGAAGTAAAAAGATATTTCGAAGGAATGGTATAATAGATTATATGGTATCCTTGAAAGCCCACTTAGTTCTTTTTTAATTTTTTTTTGACGAAAATATTACGCCTCAAACAAATCCTTATTTTATTTATTTTATGCTTGTGACTTTACAAAAAAAATGGCTTTTGTATAAAAGCAGAGGTACTACAAGATTCTAAATGAAATAGCGAAATTTAGATTGAAAAAACAAAGTTGGGGTGAGCTTTAGGGGTTGAAGTATAAAAAAATGTTTTGAAACCATGGTATGACATACCCTGTAGTACTTTCAAACACTCCACTCAGTTTTTGTTTGAACACCTTTTGTTACGAAAATATCACGTGTCAAGGAAATTCAGGGACACCCTGTGTATAGGGTACAATAATAATGTGAATATATTGTCATGGATATTTTAGCACATACAGTTATCGTAATTAAAATTAACGATACAGTAAATGTGGTGAGGTCATGCTGCATATCCATGCCCTAATCTAACTATGCAAAAAACCTACAATTTGCAAATTGTAGTTGAGTAATGAGCAAGTCATACTATAAAGATCGTGAAAAATCCATAGATCTTTTCAGGTTTTTAGGCCATCGTCCGTTGTCAGGTAGATTTCGATCCGAAAACACCGACCTCTGAAGATGCTAGCCACTCGTGCTAGCGAAACGTTAGGAAGAAGTTCCAATGGACGACGGCCTAAAAACCCGAAAAAATCTATGGATTCTTCAGTTGACGACGGCCGCGAAAGCCTCAACACTTACATTATAAAGATCGTATCAGAATAGTATGGACAATACACACAATATATACCATGTGTCATATCAAAACTCGGAATCCCAGAAAACAGTGACCCAGTCAAGTCAAATTTAAATTTCCAAGGTGGCTATTACTGGCCACATCACATCTCGCTCGAGAATTAGATTAAAAGTTAAGCATTGGTTGGTGGAATTGCGTTGTGACAAGAATACAGGCGGTTGATCGATAAACAAATTGACAGGTGGACCGCTCAGCGGACAGGCTGACTAAAATGAATTAATTATGTGCTTTTATTATGTATAAGATGGCGAAATATACAGTAAATGCGTTTTATGGAATTATAAATTGATAAGCCACAAAAGCTCTGCCAGAATAGTATATTCTGTAACTAGTGTAGAACAAAAATACTAGTAGATTTCCGTATGTGAGCCCTAGTTAGAGTTAGAGGTCAACGAGTAAATCTAGCACGTAACAGAAGTACAGGGTAATTGAAAACTTAATAGCTCTGGGGCTGTAACTAGTGTTGTCAATTTTTTTCTGGATTTGGCGGTTAAAAGTTCATGAATACAACAAATGTTTGAGCTTTCCAACCCTTTTTCCTCATGCCAATTTGATCCACTCCCAAAAATTAATGGAAAATGATCAGAAACCCCTGAAACGGTCTTCTGTTTTAAGCAATATCTCCATCTTCAGTACACCCATTTTCAAAACAATAGCTGCACTACCTATTACGACCCCACAGCATATAGCTAACCAAGTACCGGTTACTGAGGTTATGCAGATAAAAAGAAGCCAATAGATAGTCATATCGACAGATGGACAGACCGACGGAAATGAGTGATGTTAATGTAGATGGCATAGAGGTATAATAAGTAAGTCTGACGGAATGTCCTTTTTAACAGAAATGTTAAATGCAATAACAGAAACGTTAAATACAATAGCAGACAAAACATTTTACCTACCTCTACATCTCCTCAAGACCCCAATATATAATAATATATAAACGCAAGGTTCAGTTAAATCAGCAAAAAACCAATCATGTAAAGGAATGTGATGTTTATTCTCCTGTTTATCCCTTAATATTGCTACGATTAACTGATCTGACCGTTTTCAAAACGAGTTTTGAAATATATCGTGGAAACGAGAGTTGGATTCGTTTTCAAAACGTTTCCTTTTTAAGGTCGACTCAAAAAGTTTTGGGATACTATCGAGATCCAAATGTCGTGGAAATACCAGCTGTCATTTTCAAAAGTTTTGCAATAAAACATGCCTTCAAATCCTTTAATGTTTGAAGGAACATGTACAGTGTGTTGTTGTCTAATGCCACTATAGTTATTTTATTGAAGTTTATTCGAAATTCTATACCGAAAATTTAGGACAAACAACAAAGTAGGTTATAAAACTAGGAAATTACATTTTTGAAAAGTGTCAGTTGAAAACGGTTGGAATCCGTTTTGAAAATTGTTTCGAATCCTATCGTGGAAACACCGACAATCCAAAATCGCAAACAGTTTTGAAAACAGAACAGTTTTGAATGCCCGTGGAAACGTAGTGCATAATGCCTGAAAAGAACTTTTTTCATTCCGTTTTGAAATTGTGCAGACAAAACGTCGTACTTAATACAGCGTCTGGACGAGCCTTTAGCATATTGTGTATAGGGAGGGGTGCTACTTCTCGAGAAGGACTAGTAGCTCTATTAAACATCTTAGAACAACACAGTGCAGCATGCGGTCTTGGTATTAACTACAACAAGACCAAGGTTGTGATAGTAGATAGAAAGCACAATAATCGTCGAGAAATAAAGTCAATAGGCCGTTGTGAAGTAGTTCAAAGTTTTGTGTACCTCGGTTCTTTTTTTCGACACATGGGCGCCAGCAGAGGGGTCATGCCCCCCCCCCCCTGGAGCAGCAAATATAAGAAACTTTTATAACCAAAACCAAGTTTGTCCCCCTTGTCCCTGATTTGAGCACTCAATTTAAGTAAGTCGCCCCCCCCTTGCACAATTTTCTGGCGGCGCCCTTGTTTCGACAACTCGGGTGGCTGTGAAAATGAGATTCGACGGCGCATTCAACAGGCACGTGTGGCCATCACAAGGCTTACTAAAATATGACGTGACCATAGCATCACTAAAGCTACCAAAATGTCGCTGGTTCAGTCTCTTGTGTTCCCCATATTTTTGTATGCCTCGGAAACTTGGACTATTAAGGCCCGGTTGTACAGTCCCAGTTCAAGCACAGTTCAGGGTTGAACTTCAGTTCAGATATGGAAGTCCAGTTGTACAAGGTCAGTTCAACTCTAAGCTCGGTTCACTAATTTATATTTTTAAAGTTCAGCTGAGCGCTCGAATTTGGGCGCTTAAACCGAGTTCTAAGGACCTAATGCGTCGCAACCTAATTTAGTAATTTGATTTAGATAAAATTTTGCAAAATCATTTGTTGTTAATTAAAGTACGTAATGGCTGAGCAGCTCAGAGAAACTCTCCTGGAACTAACAGATGATGAAGACTTCGTTTGTAGCAGTAGAAAATTAAGAAACGCAAGAAGGCGTCAAAAGAAATACAGAGATAGAGTTGATCATTTTTTGGTGCGGAATGACGATGAATTCATTCAAAGGTTTCGACTTTCTAAACAAGGCGTTCGATTTGTCATAAACCAGGTTAAAGCACAAATAAAGTCTCCAACAGAATGGTGCGTACTTGTTTGTTCATGTAATGAATCAAAAGTATTTTGTAATCCTATTGTTTTTCAGGAACTGTGCTGTAACTGCTGAACAAATGGTTCTTGTCACATTGATGTGTAATGCGACTGGAAACTTTTTTTGAATCGTTTTATTTATACGTATCTTTACCTGAAAAACTATTGTTTATTACAATTACTATCAACCCATAACCAACAAAACAGCATTCAAACAACTAATTTTTGACACAACAGACCAACTACGCATGCGTTAATTTTACCAACCTAACTACTTCTTTCTTGAACCTCGTTTTGTAGAGCTGGGATTATAAATAGGTCCTACAACGGAAATGAATTTGTGAACCAAGTTCATCATTGAGCATAGTTTAATAGAACTGTGGCTTGAACTGAGACTGTACAACCGGGCCTAAAAAAGCAGATCGAGCTTGCATAGATGCTTTTGAAATGTGGACGTGGAGGAGAATACCGAGAGTTCCTTAGACCGCCCATCGAACTAGCGTTTCCATACTGGATGAGCTCGGCAATCCAAAGAGACTATCCTCCATTGTGTCGACGAGAATGCTCACATGCTTCGAATATATTCACAGAAGCGATAATATGGAGAAACTTGTAGTTCGGGGTCATGCCATTAGTGGGCGGCGCCATGGCCTTTCCCCTACACGCTAGGTGGATACGACGAAGCAGTTGCTAGATATGAGTATCAAGAGCGCCACTGAACTGACAGTAAATCGCGAAAGATGGCAAGCTACAGTTCTCAAAACTATTGATAATATTCGTGTCAACAATAATCTAGCTCGGACTTAATGCATTTTACGAGTTCACAACATGTCTGTTAAGGCATCGTGACTATGATGATCAACTTGGTATTGCACGAGTGATATTGATCAGCAGACAAGGAAACCCCAATAAAATTGAAATCACAGCATAAAAAGGAACCAGCAACGCAACTGAAACCAAATGTTTGAGGAGATTTTGACGGCCTTGAATTTCTCGGGTGTCGCGTCGACCATGGTATTAGAAAAGCAATTCATACAGGACCTAAGTGAGAATATTATTTCCGTAAAAAATCCCATAGTGATTATAATTATATGCACGCCCAGATGCAATGGTCCGCATAATCATGAAAAGACAACTATGAAAAGATAATACACAAACAATCTGGGCAGGTAATGACTCGGTAATCCCGGAAAACCGACAAAAACCCAATGAAACAACTGAATAAGGCCCTGAGATTCACGATGTACACTCGACAACGGCAAAGCATATACTGAAAATGGCCTAATCGTTTGCATAGGGAACGCATCGAGAAGTAGGCGAAAAAGTTTGTACATGTTTCTCGCATCAATTTGAAGAGTTGCGCTGCTGGTTTACTCTTTAGGCTGTGTTAAAATTCCTCTTATTTCACTCTACCACCCAAAGTACCTAAACGACGTTCTTTCCGCCTCAAACGTGCTCTGTCGCTGATCAAACAGCCTAATTGGGGCAGGAAAATCCGTTACGTATGTATGCTGTATGTACGCGATTTCCATTCCACTGTTACATAGAACTCATCACACCGTTAATTGGGTGATCTGTAGCAAGATGTACCACAGACCATTTAATAATGTACGATCGCACCGTTCTCGAGCTCCATTATGTTTACTGCGTGTTCATTTGTACGCAGATGCGGATTCAGAGGGGGCGTGGGGGGGCGTACGCCCCTCCCCCCTCCCTAGAGCTCTACCGAAGCATATTCTTCTTCTTCTTCCTTTGCTTTATCCGTTCCGGACGTTAGCGATCATTATGGGGATTCTGATCTTGTTGGCAGCACATTTAAACAGCTCGGCAGACGTGACACCATACCATCTATGAAGATTCGCCAGCCAGGAAATTCTTCTTCTACCTGGGCCTCTCCTACCTTCCACTTTACCCTGGACGATGTTCTGCAAGATACGGTATTTACGTTCATTTCTCATAATGCGGCCAAGGTACTCCAGTTTTCGTTCTTTAATTATCAGCATAAGTTGTGGTTGGCAGTTCATTCTGTTAAGCACATCGTTATTTGTAATATGCTCGGTTCAAGGTATTTTGAGGATTCTTCTATAAATCCACATTTCGAACGCTTGAATTCGTCTTTCCATGGCCTCTGAAATTGTCCAACTCTCCACCCCGTACAAAAGCACCGAATACACATAACTGTTGATTATCTGCTTTTTGAGATTTAGACTGAGGTCTTTGCTTGTTAGAAGCGTTTTCATGTTAATAAATGCGCTACGGGCTTTCTGTATGAGGCATTTGATTTCAACAGAGTGGTCCCAAGCTTCTGCTTATGTGCTTCTCAGATAGGTAAACTTCTCCACTCTTTCGATGATCTCTCCATTAACTCGCAGATCTTTCCGGGGTACAGGGGTTTTGCTTATCACCATATACTTGATTTTTTCGACATTCAGGTTCAGACCATACTCTGTACTAGTTGCATTCACAGAGTCTACTAGCGCTTGCAAACTAGCCATACTATGTGCCATCAGGACTGTGTCGTCAGCGTATCGAGTGTTGTTCACATTCTCTCCGCTTACTCTTATTCCCTCTAGTGCTTTTCTGAAAATGTTCTCGGAGTAAAGGTTGAACAAAAGAGGAGACAACACGTAGCTCTGTCGCACTCCTCGCTGAATCTCCACAATTCCGGTGTATTCCTGCTCTACCCGGACGTTTGCCTTCTGTCCCCAATAAAGGTTGCTGATGACTTGTATATCCTTTGTGTCTATGCCAACTTTCTCCAAGGCTTCTATCATGTTTCCATGTTTGCATCTATCAAATGCCTTGTCATAGTCCACAAAACACGCGCACACGTCACAGTTGACGTCCCTACATTGTTGGAAGAGCACCTGCACTGCAAAAAGAGCCTCGCGTGTCCCTAGTCCATTACGAAAGCCGAACTGAGTATCGGAGACCTCTGCTTCGCTCTTTCTATAAACACGTACGTGGTTATCTTAAGAAATGTTTTTAGTACGTGGCTCATCAGACTTATTATTGTTCTAAAGTCTTTACAAGATTGTGCAGTGGGCAGAGTAACAAAAGTAGATAACAGCCAATCCTCCGGAATACCGCCAGTGTCATATATCAAGTTTTAAAACCTTTTCAGCGTCTCTGTATAATCTTCTTCCATGATCTTAAGGATTTCCACTGGTATGGCATCTGGACCAGTCACCTTTCCGACTTTAGTAACTTTGATGGCGTATCGAACTTCTGACTTGGTTATTTCCGGACCATATGTATTTTTAAATCGCTTGGCAATGGGCCGATTTTCATCTCTAAAAAAATTTTCTACATACTTCTGCCAAACTTCTAGCTTTTCCTCCATTTCAAGGATCAGATTACCTTCCTGATTTTTGATGTTTCCAGGTATTCATTTTCTCTGATTGCCAGTTGCTTCTTTTATTTTCTTGTACACGTTGAATGTGTCGTGTCGCTTACTGAGATCTTCTGTTTCCTGGCATTTAATATTCATCCAATTCTCCTTCGCCTGTCGAACTTTGTATTTAATAGATCTATGGAGGTTCGAGTATAGCTCGGTGTTTTGATTTTTAACCTTTCTCCGTTCTTCCATCATGTCGAGGATGTCCTGTGTCATCCATGGTTTCCTAACTTGTAATTTACCATTTCTGTTGTCCGCTAGGAGTTCCTTGGTCTTGAGAAGTACGTCTTTTATCGTTTTCCAGGCGGTCTCCACGTCTGTTTCTGGTGATATTTGGAAGCATATTGCATTTAGATAAATATCAAAGGCTTCTTTTTTGCTGTTCAGATGGCGGCAGGACTGGTCCACCCCCCCCCCCTCCTAGACCACTAATGGAAAGTGTAATGGAAACACGGAATATTTATATAAATACAAAAATTGGTATGGAAAGCTTTTTTAAATGCTCTTCGCGTCCATGTGGGTCAATTTCCAACTCATCGTCAAATTCTGAATTGTGGAATGCAATACTGATCCACCCCCCCCCCCTAGAAGAAATCCTAAATCCGCCCCTGTTTGTAGGCAATAAAAATCGTAGTGATACACGGTGGCCTAAAATAGGATAATATTTTTTCTTTTCCTTTTTTTTTCTTCTTCATATATTTTTTACTACGATTTTTATTATCCTATTTTAGGCCACAGTGTATTCACGTTTTACAACTGAGATCTTGGTTCTTTAGTATTTTTTTACTTTTCAGGTTTTTGTAATCTCACAGTTGGTATTGTTTCAACTGTCAATATAATTAATATTAATGTTTCATATGTCAATCGTTTTCCCTTACTGCTTTCTGTCTCCACATTTCACTAAGTAACGGCCATTTTATCACCTGTTAGACCAAGAAGGTCTTTATTTAAGAAAATCTAGATCATAAAATGTGTGTTTTCAAACCACGTATTTAATAGTACCGGGTTTAAAACTTTCAACATGTAAAGGTCGTTTCTGTGTGTTTGTAATTTACAATTATATGTTGTTTGTTTCCTGACCTGTTAGTGGAGGACGCCGTGATAACATAGTTTTTTAAAAATCTTATGGAAAAATTGTGACGATTGTTATAGCTGCATTAAGAAGTCGTTTGCACTCAATGCAATTGCTGTTTTTTAAATTGGCAAACCTCATTGTTGTGAATGTATCTTTTTAAAAACTTATATATTTTGAAACTAAATTCTTTTTTTCTTCTATGTAGAAAGCCCTGAAGATGGCAATAGGCATTGCCGAAAGCTTGGCTGTTCAGAGTCTCTTCTATGCTGTGACCCAGTCTCTTTTTTCAAAATTTTGGCCACAACTTCAAGATTTTCTCATCTAATTTATTATTATATATAATTTGAGGTTAACACTACATTTCCAAATTCAAGCGAAAGAGCAAACTGTAAAACTAGTTACCCAAATGCACTTTAGAGCTAGTCGCTCATATTATATGCCGCGCTCACGGTTACATTACGCTTAATGGCGCTACCAGGACTCTTGTTATACTTTACATAAAGTAAAAGTCAACTCTAAGTAAGGTTTTAGAATAACTCAACTTTATATTCGCTCCAGCTTCCATTACCCTTAGAAGGTTACCTACTTGGAAAGTTTTTTCCATTAGCTTTAGTCGGTTAAAAAACACGGTTGAAATTACTGACGCTTATGAATGTATACCTTTCGCACCGACAAAAAATCTTGGAGCCCTTTGAGTATCAGATCGGGGTCAATTTCCCCCTGGTTTCGAACTCCTTCCAATCTAATTTTCCAACTTTTACGCACCTTAATGTGGGAGCTATATCAACCGGTACCTCAACTTCATGAAGTATACTTTAAAATCTACAGAACTTCCTAATATCGATCGAAAGCAATCAAGTGGCTGTATTTGGAACTATTCTTTTTGCTCTAGAGTGCAGTATATAAGCGATTTTTGCCGGTTCTTTCCCCAGATTTCTATTAAATCAATGTAGCTGCACGGTAAAAACCATGGCAACAGACGGATCTATCGAAATTCCGTCATGAAACTGAAACTGAAACAGTGGTAAAAAAACGTATATATGTATGTATGACTCTCTTGGAGGATATACCACGGTATTATCAGCAGGAATATAAGCGATTTTAGCTTTTGCCTCTCGTATTCACGAAATTCAGGGGCCTGGAGGCAGATTACTATCTGCTCTGACCGCCACACAGCATTGCTTGTAGGTTTACATCAAGGCTCGTTCTGCAATGTAGAAAGGCCTTGGATGACATTTTGGCAAGAGATTCGGATATCACTTAAGCTTAGTTCAGATGACGTGCATCCGACGCGCGTTCTCTTGACGCTCGTTTTGAAAATACACATAATTAATTCAAGCTGTTCACATGGACGCGCGCACGACAAATTGTACGCGCGTACGACGCCTCTAGACTCGGAGAATCTCAATACGTGCGTCGGTTAGCGGCGATGCGCTTATTGAAATACTAGACGTTCCCATTGCCTGTTCAGTTGGCACGCGTCTTTTCTAGCGTTCAGTCGACATACCTGTTTCTTTGCAAAAATTTATTTCTCACGTATGCTACTGAAATGGAAACAGAAGAATTCAATACAAATGGTTTTCGTTGATGAAATTGAGAGGGTGCCTACGATTTGGGACATGCATTCCAAATTATACTCAAATAAGACGGCAAGAAAGAGCACCTGGGAGGAGCTGGTCCTAATGTTTTGCAAATCCAATGACAAAAATTTAGGTTTGTTGGAGGGCTTGAGAGCGCAAATGGGAATAAACCACAATTCTATAGTTTATAGGATTTTCGATAGTGTTTGCTTATCCAAATAGTGACAAGTCTCTGATGAAATTTAATTTAATTGATGCACAACAGAAGGCGCTAGCGCCTTAAGTTCTGTTCTCTTTTTAAAAATATGTTCTATAGCTTTATGCGAGGCTTTATGTGACAATATGCTACACTAACACCCGTATGCACCGTTTGGCAATTCTAATCCTAGTTCCCTTATAGCGTTTTGCTAATCTTTGGCATCTAGCCGTGCACCGTCAAGAGATTAGCTAATCCAGATTGGAGATACGGCAAGGTTGTGTTCACAAGATTGTTTTGACAGTGACAGTGTCAAAATTGTCAGCTGGCGGTGCATAGTAAACAAGTAATCGAATCCAGGTTTACGTAACTAATCGCGCATACGGGTGCATTAAATCATCAGCGTCGAATAATCTATTTATTTTTAGTCGTTTATTAATAGCACAAACAACAACGGACCCAAATTTGAGCCCTGTGGTACCCCTGAGGTTGCACGATCTGTTTGCTTATGTGACATATCCAATTCCTCCAATGGTCCCAATGTATGAATAAAGTTATTACTATATTTATTTTAATTTTAATGAAAACCATCTGGGTCTATGGTCTTGTGGAGTTTTAGGTACTTAAACCCTTTCCTGCGTCGCTTTCCAAATAATGCATACTTAATTCATGCTGGAAACACCAGATTCATTTCAGATTTCAAACCCATAAAGACAAAACTCTCTTGCAGCATTTAAATGCCCAGAGTGTTTAATTACCGGTCTTTAAGCTCAGTTTACAAACAGCTGTCGGGGATTCCAGACAAACATTTTGCGGTGTACAACACAGTACAGCAAGCAAAAGTAGAGTCTAAATTAAATAGCTATATTGGCCGGGAACCAATTAAGGAGGCCTTCAGCTGGAATGTTGCCAGTAGCGTGTAGGAGATGAACGGAAATTTGTTATTCAGACAGATCCGACATAAACTACCTGGAGTAACTGCGATAGGGTGAGAGATAATCCTATTAAAATTTTATGTAGATGCAAGGTAAGGAGAACAAGGTGACTCCTTTGTAGGTATTCTACAGGTTTGAGTTTTAAGTACCGGCTCGGTCGATAACTCCACTACTGTAGAAGACAGCGAAGAAAGTTGTACATAAAAGTTATATCCACGGATATGTTCCTTGCTCAGAAAATATTTTGATTCATACAGAGTGATCCATAACTACGTGGTGATGAAAACGTGAATTTTTTTTTAAATGAGACACCCTATAGTTATTTCATATGCAGATTCTACTAATGATTTCCGCTCTTTCAATATAGAGTATTGTTACATTATACAGGGTATTTTAAAAGGTATAACCATTTTTATATCCAAATCGCTGTCAAATGAACGTACTGTACCTGAAAAAGTGATGAATCAAAAATCACTTTTTTACACGGATGAATAAAAAAATGTTCTCTAGTTTTAAAATCGGCTATAAAAAAGCCAGCGACGCATATTCGTATACAGGGTGATGTAGAGTGCTAAATCTGGATTTTCTCTCTTTTTTTAAATGTAACCCCCAATATTTTATTATACCAAAGAATTGTGAGAGCAGCCAGAAAGAATTCTGCCGGTGCGCCATCTGGTACCCAAAGGTAACGGCAACCAAAGAAAGTCGCTGCCAGAATAGCAGCATACTTCTTGGTGGAACGCCACGGCGCGTCCTCTTTGAGCCACCAGAGAAGCGCGGGTTCTATATGCCGCTGTATATTAAAGCCGATGTACGAGGGCTGCTCTATATCTCCGTCAATCCACCAGTACGCAGACAGCTGTTTCACGCTTATCAGTGATCATCAGTGCGTGATAGGTCGATTGACGGAAATAGAGAGTATCAATTTTTCCATGTTTACTAAACATGTGAAACATGTGAGAGCAGACAGAAAGAATTCTGCCCATAGAGCAGCCCTCGTACCAAAGAATTGTCTTTAATATGCTCTTTCATCTTTGTATAGCACTTGTTATGGCTGCATTCATTAGTTTCTGAGATATTTCGATTTTTCTACAAATTTTAAATGTACGTTCTATTTGTTTACTAAAATTTATTTATGTCGAGAAAACATTATCAAATTTTTTGCTTAACAAACAACTAAAATATAAGGCCATAATACTACTTGGTCAAGTCAAAACACTGAACCAACAAGATATTATAGGTCAAGTGTGCTGAGGAAACAATTTTGTAGGCGTGATGCAT
The DNA here is from genome assembly GCA_951848785.1 of Callosobruchus maculatus. Lineage (NCBI taxonomy): Eukaryota > Metazoa > Arthropoda > Insecta > Coleoptera > Chrysomelidae > Callosobruchus > Callosobruchus maculatus. Next base: position 12,614,687 of record CATOUR010000081.1, on the reverse strand, counting down.
AATTATCAAGCCGATCTATCTGGTAGGCAAACACGTTTTGTAGCATGCCGTGGACCGCCAACTAAGGGAAACTCACAGGAGGTATAATGAATTGGTTCGAAAAAATCGAAAAACTGTTAAAAGTTGATGTCCCTGCTTGCTTTTTGGGGGAGCATGAACGTAGTTTTAGAGGTCATAATGAAGAATGAAAGAAGCTAGTGTGAATCATGGAAACTACATAGGTTAGTTGAGCTGGTTACTTAAACGTGGTATCAAGTTTAAACATAAACTCCACCATAACTAGTCCCAAGCCAGGTTGAGAAAGGGGAGGGAGCCCAAGCCAAGGTGCGAAGGGATCTGTGCCGAAGGCTGGCACCGGGGGTTGTTAGGTGTTGCTAAGGGACCCTTCTGGCCACAGGGTGGCACTCAATCGTATTTTCCCCTTATTCCTCTAAACCCTCACTGGGAAGATAGAGTGTAAAAACCCGATATGCTGTTATGGAAAAGGACGAGATGCTGAAATTTAGAGGAGAGCCTCGAGGCCTCCAGGTAGTCAATTGCCATCGAAAGTCCCAATAAGAGTCTCTCGCGTGGCAAGCTGAGAAGGAAGAGGAGAGAAGAAGCTCTTGCAGAATGCGAGAAGATTTCCTTCAGGAGCGAAAGAAAACGTCTGTTGGAAGATACGATTAAGGTCTAACGGGTCTGCTTCTAAAGCGCAGGCATCAACATCTGAACAGCAGAATCAGTGAGGAGAAAGGTTGTACTCGTAACTCACTTCGGAGAAGGCTGCCAGAATGACCAAAGGTCAAAAACAGAGGCAGAGGCATCAAGCTCCCAGAATCCATTGCCAACAAGGTGTCGGTAGCGAAGATCGCTATTGTCTATATAAACCACCCCGGAACGAGGTTGGAGGACATAGTCATGAAAATCAAGATGTAGTGGGGAGACGTGCTCTTCGAGGCAATGACGTTATGATATCCAGCTGCCATCCTAAAAATTGCTCCGTAGTTGTAGGCAGCCTGGTGAGGATGTACAAAGTTACAGCTTTTGTACCACGCACCACAGAAACGGAGGTCAGGGCGGACTTTATCAACAGGCGCATTTTACCAAAGGCTTTGACCAATCAGAGCAGCCCGTTCAAGAACATACATCTGTCAAAGTACTCTGAAAACTATTGATTTCTCTTGAAGTTTACCTCAAAAAGGTAATAAAAAATGACATGCTTTATATACAAATCGACCATTATGAACCATCTAGTATCTTTTCCAGTCTGATTTTCCATCCTAAATAGGTGAAAAATTGCATTTTCTTGCTTAACAAAAAATTTAGCAATTGCCAACTTCAACCAATCAGATTCCGCAAAAACTGTATATTTGATCGCTGGCTTTTTTTTTTGCTAAACGATAATGATGACAAAAAATTAGGGTTTTGAATAATTTTTTTTGTGATAAATGGAGAGATCAAAATATAAGTTTTACAATGAAACTGTTTTTGTTTTGTTTTTTTTTCGCAATAATCCAAAAGCTGTATCAAAATAAAAATGAGTTTTTGAATCTAGAACCGAAAACATGCCGACGACTCCCGAACTTGTGTGACGTAGTTCATGAAAATACTTGTAACAGTTGTAACTAAAATGTATATTTGTTGCAAGATAGGCGATGAATGAAGTTTGGAGATTGAGACGAAGTCAACGATCGGAATAAATATCTTTTTGAATAATTGAAAGTAGATCACAAATCCCGGTAAAAAAGTACCGAATCCCAAATCAAATATGTACCGTTGAGGCGATCCCATCGCCGAGATGGCGGGTGGCCGAGTGGTATGGTGTTCGACAACGCTTGCCTGTTTTGTGGGAAGTGTTGATGGGTGTTGGTTCGAGACCCAGCCCGTTCAATTACTTTTTTTTTCTTTTTTTTACCAAAATATTCACTGATATACGCTTTACTTGTATTACACACATTTTTTTGTACCATCGTACCATGTGTTTTTGAATCAAACTTTATTAGATGTTTTACTAGCACAACAAAAATTCCGAATTGTTATACTTTTTTGGAATAATTTCATTTTGATACCGCTATCAGAGCAATTGGCGATTGATATTGACGGATAAACTTCGCTTGCACTGACTGAATTCTCCACCATCTCCGGTACTTAGCTTTTGCAATATGTCAAGTGAAATGTCTAATAAAATTTGATTCAAAAACACATTTATGTCGATGGTACAAAAAAATGTGTGTAATATGAGCAAAACGTATATCAATGAATATTTTGGTTAAAAAAAAATGAAAAAAAAGTAATTGCACGGGCTGGGTCTCGAACCTACACCCATCAACATCTCCCACAGAACAGCCAAGCGTTGTCGAACACCATACCACTCGGCTACCCACCATCTCGGCGAAGGGATGGCCTCAACGGTACATATTTGGTTTGGGATTCGGTACCTTTTTTACCGGGATTTGTTATCTAATTTCAACCGTGCAAAAAGATATCTATTTCGATCGCTGACTTCATCTCAAGCTCCAAACTTCATTCATCGTCTATGTTGCAACAAATATACACTTGTTACAGCAATAGTTTGACGAAAAGTGTCATCCTCGGTGTCATCCAGCTTTGACGTTTTGCTTTCAATATTGATAAAATACTATTGGACGATATTTATCAACCCAGCCTCCAATACCCAATAGAGAGCTTTTGTTAAATAACATCCAATAGAAAAGCTTTGTCAAATTCTTTGTTAAATATGCATGTTGATAAAATCGGGTCTTAGTTTTACGATCCTCCAAAGTAGGCGACAGAATGCCAACAGTAGTGGACCCCGGGATCCCATAGGCATTGACATAGACCAACAAGGTATCATTATCTTGGGTGCCTAGTCACATAGAAGTGGAAGGTAACGAGAAGGCCAACAGGTGTGCGAGAAAGGGCGCAGAAGTACCTCTCATAAGTCAGCTGTCACCAGATGGGTATCAAATGAGCACCAGAACCACAGCGTCAGAGTGGTGGGGAATGTTCAGTCGTGAGGGAATCTTCGTGTTCTAATACCCCAGACGCCCTCAGATTGAACAGGAGGGAACTACCGAAGGTGGTAGGATTTATAACTGGCCATTGGGTATTAACTATGCACCTGCAAAAACTGGGGATTGAAGTAGCAAACCCATAATGTAGGAAGTACGGTGAGGCAGAGGAAACAGCTAAGTATGTTATCTTCGACTATCCTGCCCTGAGTAAAAGCAGGAACTCTATCTGAATGTAGGCCAGGAGGGAACACAGGAGAGCATAGTCCATTTCATCTCAAAGTTCGCATAGAGTTAAGGATGGGACTCTGTTGGATTCCTTTGACTGGATGTGTACAATGAGCCTAAAGGCCTAGCTGAAGGAAACCCTAACCCCGTACTACCAAAAAAGAAGAAAAGGCAGGTTGTGCTACTGTTGCGCATCCCTTTGTCCTATATTTGTCACAAAATATTAGATCGTTGCATACAAAGAGAAGCACTTGTCATTTCCATTTCCACGATAACTTTTTCGTCAAATCTGTTGTCCAATATTTAGGAGGGTAATTAAAATCGTGACATGCAGCCTTAAGGGGCCTAGGTATACACTGTTATACATACAGGGTGAGTTTTTAGTACCGGCTCGGTCAATTACTCCACTACTGTAGGAGATAGCAAAAAAAGTTGTATATAAAAGTTGTAGCCACGGATATGTTCCTTGCTCAGAAAGTATCCTGATTTATACAGGGTGATCCATAACCACGTGGTGATGCAAACATGCATTTTTTTTAAATGAGACACCCTAAATGTTATTCCATATTCAAATTCTACTAACGATTTCCGTTCTTCCAATATAGGTATTGTTACATTATACAGGGTATTTCAAAAGTTATGACCATCTTTATATCCACATATCTGTCAAATGAACGTACTGTATATCAAAAAGTGATACATCAAAAAACATATTTCACACGGATGGATAAAACATATCATCTAGTTTTAAAATCGGCTATAAAAAAAGCCCGCGACGCCTATTCGTATGGTGATGTAGAATGCAAAATCTAGATTTTGTCTCTTTTTTTAAATGTAACCCCCAATATTTTATCATACCAAGGAATTGCTTTTAATATGCTCTTTCATCTTTGTATAGCACTTGTTATGGCTGCATTCATTAATTTCTGAGATATTTCGATTTTTCTACAAATTTGAAATATACCTCCTATTTGTTTACTAAAATTTATTTATTTTGAGAAAATATTATCAAAATTTATTTTTGTTTAACAAACAACTAAAATATAAGGCCATAATAGTACTTGATCAAGTCAAAACACTGGATTAACGAGATAATATAGGTCAAGTGTGCTGAGGAAACAGTTTTATAGACGTCATGCATAATTATCAAGCAGATCTATCAGATAGGCTATGAAATATTAAACGACACGGTCCAAATAAAGCGATTCTTCAATCTTTCAAACGCATTAGTCTTAGAGTACCTACGATCTGGATATTGCTGTTCAGAGTTGAGATATTCTAGAGGCAAGTAGGCAATTTCTCAAAAATTCTCCTAAATGCCCTCAATGGAAAAATTAATTTTTAAATCTCGTTTTTCACACAGTACGGAATTATTGAGCAGGTTATGAAAACCGTCAACTTTTCAAAGCCTACCTGATAAATCTGCTTGATGATTATGCATCACGCCTACAAAATTGTTTCCTCAAGATACTTGACTTTATTATCTCGATGATTCAAGGTTTTGACTTCATCAAATACTATCATGACCTTATAATTTAGGTGTTCGTTAAATAAAAAACAAATTCGATAGTACTTTCTCAAAATAAATAAATTTCAGTGCACAAATGGAAGCTATATTTTAAATTTACCAAAAAATCGAAATATCTCGGAAACTGTTGGACGTAGGTAGAACAACAGCTAACAAAGATGAAAGAGCATATTAAAAGCAATTCTTTGGTATCATAAAATATTGAGGGTTACATTTGAAAAAAAAGACAAAATCTGGAATTTGCATTCTACATCACCCTGTATACGAATGTGTGTCGCGGGCTTTTTTTTAGAGCCGATTTTAAAACTAGATGATATTTTCTATCCATCCGTGTAAAAGAAATGATTTTTGATTCACACTTTTTGATATACAGTACGTTCATTTGACAGCGATTTGGAGATAAAAATGGCCATAACTTTTGAAATACCCTGTATAATGTTCCCTATATTGGAAGAACGGAAATCATTATTAAAATTTAAATAAGGAATAATATATAGGGTGTCTCATTTAAAAAAATTCATGTTTGCATCACCACGTGGCTACAACTTTTATATACAACTTCTTTTGCTATCTTCTACAGTAGTGGAGTTATCGACCGAGCCGGTACTAAAAACTCACCCTGTATGTATTTGCCATGTTAAAACACGGATTGCCATTTCCAACAGAACTCACCTGTTTTTCAAACTACATATACAGTATTTCAGAAGGTGATGGTTAAGACCTTAGTGAATGACAACTAATGCTTTTTAGTGTGCAAAAAAACTCGCAATGCAAAATCATACATTGTTCAAATGTCTTTAATTTAACAATCAAATGCGATATCAAAAAAGGCCAAATAGGTGACAAGGCGCAAGCTTTCTTCTTCAATTTGCTTTTTGAATCATTACTGTAAGTTTAAAGGTAACGTCAGAAGCTTGGAAATGCGAAATTCATTTTTATAGTGACCTTTGGACCTTACCTTTGGACCTTTCGACCTTACCTCTAGATTTTTGGACTTATCTCCCCTCATCTTAGACACGCACACTGGAGGAGGGGAACAGGCGATAACGCCTCCTCGCTAACTCGGGAATATGTATTTTCACGGATTCTCAATTTCTCGCGCTGTACCCTGGACCCTTAACTGTGCAAAATGAATTAGACACAATCAGAATATAGGTTTGAGAAATCACAGAAATGTACCTTGAGGCCTGCGAATGTTTTCTGTAGAATGTAAAATACTCCATACCTAGTTTTATGAGAATAAACTACAACCAGGTTATAAGCATAGTCTGATATAGGTACCTAATTATAATTATTTTAATGAAGGTTTAGCAAAAAATCGGATAACGGTAATTTCGCTTTGAATATCCACACGCACATCACACAAACAGAATATATTATCTCAAATAGGCTAATCAGCAATATTAAACTCATTTGTTATAGTGTATCTAAATAAATAATAAATATAGATAAAATTTCCATAATTTGCATAATACGTAATGAATTCCCCTAAAAACATTCTGAAAATAGCTGTGTATGTTGACATGTTTTTCATATCAAATTAATCAAATGAGCAAATTGCACCTGTGTTAATCCATGCATATAAATGATATTGTATATATCATATTTGTTGCATTGCGTTCATTGGGATTAGCTGTGACATAGCTGGGAGGAATTAACAACTGGTATCCAGGGAAGTAAAATTTCAATTTCAATAATAGCTGCAGTTCGGTTAATGCCTGTTTGTCACCGAGACTGCATCATGTGAGGATGGTTGACGTTTATGAATTTTAGTTTGTGTTATTTGGCGCAATATAATTTGCATACCGAGAGACTCACCTAGTATTGTGACCATCGAAAAGAATTCGGTGAAAAAAGTACTGCGTTGTCACTCTTAATTTATTTTGAATATCCTGTGTATCTAGTTCACAAAACTTGTAACTAGAACCGCTAACAGCAGATTTTTTCCCCAGCTTAAAGATGGTGCAGCATCGTGACTGGGTAATCGCTGCAGACAATATTTAATGTCCTTGTTTTACTTATCCTCTCTATCACTTTTTAGACTCGACGGTCCCTACCATAGAGAATCTCCCGCTCCCCTTGCTTCATGCCGCGCTGGTGAATTGTCGATGGCCAGACAGTACCTAAATGCCTTAAGTTGAGAAATTTCGAAAATATAATCATTTATATATTCAGATAGTATCTAGATATCGGGAAACAAGCGCTAAATCAAAGTTTACGGAATACGTATAAGTTGGATCACTCGCCGGTGGCGCTTTGAAGAACTCACATGAAAGCGACGCCGCGGCCGCACGCGCCAGTTAGTTTTTGCGTTGGTTTTTGCTAAAGTACGAGAGTCTTTTAGCGGGGACTTGCTAACGCCTGGGTTGAACGTATATACGAGGGTCATTGAAAAACTATGTATTGACGGCCGATTTAGACATACAAATACGAATATAACGTTTATTTTGCTAATGCACTAAGTTACATAAAGAGATATCAAAAATAAAGCCTAGTAAAACTATTACTAATGAATCTCAAATGATTTTACATATTGTAGCTAGTTCGTAGATAAGTAAAAACTGATGGTTCAAAGGTGCTGTAGTATTTTTACCTTGATGTTTTGTTTATTTGGCTTATTTTTGAGATCACAGTTTATACATTTTATGGTATAGTATATACGAACTCGTATGTACAATTTTAAAAGATAATCATGTGGAAATGCTTTACATTGATATGAATAAATCATTTTTGACATTTTGCTTTTCAGTGTCATTTCAACTGCTACTGCAGAAACTAAATTGTTAAAGTTATCAATAACAATATTTTTGAGCTCTAAAATATAAATAAATAAATAAATAAATAATAATTTATTGTCATAAGGTTTATATACATAAACATTGACAACGTCAAAGTAATACAGGTATGTCCTGGGCAAAACAGCATAAACACATTAACTTAAAGTAAAAAACACATTAACAACACGCAATTAAAAAACACATCAAAAACAGTCCAGAAATTCAATTATTAAAATATTCTTGGAGGCTGTAATACGCCTTATCCAATAAGTAGGTTTTCAGTGTTCTTTTGAAGGTATCGACGTTCAAAATGTCCTTTATGTCAGTAGGTAAAGCGTTGAAAATTATTATACCATTGTAATATGGGCTTTTTTCGTACAGTTTTGTCTTATGAATTGGTACGCTTAAATTGTTGCGGTTTCTTGTAAGCATGCTATTATAATAGTTGCCGTTTGTTCTGTATTTACTGAAATTTATCTTAGTATCAACAGCAACACTAAAAATATATAGGCAGGGCACTGTCAGGATCTTTAAGTTCCTAAAATGTTCTCTGCACGATGTTGTTCTGGTCAGTTTCAGAACAGTACGTATAATTTTTTTCTGAGACGTAAAAACTTCACAGCATCTCGGTGAGTGGAAGCAAAACACAATACTATAATCTATTACAGATTGCACATGCGCATAATAAACCATTTTGAGGACGTCCACACTGACTTGGTCCCTGATACATCCTATCAAGTAAGAAGCTGAACTCAATTTTGATAAAACTGTTGTTATTTGTTCATTCCACTTCAGCGAATAATCTATTTTAACACCTAGAAACTGCACACAGCCTGTTTGTAAAAGCGACTTCCCTCTTAGGCTGACATATATCGAATGGGTTGTATCATTATTAAAATAGATTAAGTTCGTTTTGTGGACATTCAGTTGTAGTGAGTTATTAGAACACCAATCGGCTACCTCATTTACGAGTTTCGTAGAGTTCTGCGAAATTGAATCTACTTTTTTATCTACAACTATGCCTGAGATATCATCAGCATAGATAAAGAGAGATCCGACATCAATAAATTGGGGCAAGTCATTTATGAAAATTAGAAAAAGAATAGGCCCAAGGATTGACCCTTGTGGAACTCCCCTACATATTTTAATTTCATCGGAAAAGCAGAACTCACTATTATCGGTAGCAATGCTAACAATTTGAGAGCGGTTAGCTAGGTAGGATTTAATTAAATCATTTGCAATGCCTCTTACTCCATAGTGCTCTAATTTTGATAAGAGTATCTTATGATCAATCAGGTCAAAAGCTTTAGAAAGGTCAAAGTACACTCCAGTTGCTTTATTTCCACTATCTGACTCATTTATCAGCGTATTTAGCGAGTCCCTAATGGCCGCCTTTGTTGACCTTTTTGGCAAGAAGCCGTATTGGTTCATAACAAAAATTTTGTTGTCTATAAAAAATGACAGAAGTCTGTTATAGATTATCCTTTCTATTACCTTGGAGAAAACAGATAATAGTGCGACTGGTCGGTAATTTGACACATCGTCCTTTGATCCTTTCTTGTGCACCGGAGTTATTTTAGAAATTTTAAGCTTTGTTGGAATTGATCCAGTAGAGAAACATTCGTTGATAATGTCCGATATAGGGTCACAAATAATGCTTGCTACCTTCTTTACTACAATAGTAGGTATCCCGTCTAGACCAGTTGAAGACTTAGGTGGTAGATTTTGAATAATATCAAAAACCTCGTATGGCGTTGTTGGTTTAAAAAATAGGTTTTTTGTGTGTGTACCCTTAAGTTTGATACTGCCGTGTTGACTGTTAGTACCATTGGTATGATTGTTATTAGAAAAATGGTTTACAAATTCGTTTGCTATTTTGTGCGGGGTTGTTACTTTAATGCCATTTACATTTAATTCGTCTATTTTATTTGTATTTGGTAATTTGCCTTTCATCCTGTTTACCAGCGACCAGGCACTTTTTGTTTTATTGCGGGAGCCTATAATGATGTTGTCATTGTACGCCTTTTTTTTATCCTTAACTGATTTTCTGAACGATTTCCTCTCATTTTTATATCTGGTATGTACGTTTTCACATCCAGTTTGTTTATATAGATCATACAAATCTCTTAAATACTGGGACTTCTGCTTAATATCAGGTGTTATCCAACTATTATAAGTTTTGTGTTGCAATCTAACGTTTTGTATTGGAAAATATTTGTCAAAGTAATAAAAAAATATATTGAAGAAGCAGTCATATTTACAATTCACCCCGTTTGCAACATAGACTTCGTGCCAGGATTCCCCCATCAAGCTATTAAAGAAATTCATTAAAGCATTGCTGTCATACCGTCTTCTCTTACTAGTTATAGTAGGTGTAATTGATTTTTTACATGTAAATTCAAACATTAACGGATAGTGTTCTGAAATATCTGCTTTAATAATTTGACAAGAATAGTTTCCTTCAGTAAAGTCAGAAAAAACGTTATCAATGCATGTACTAGAAACTGGCGTGACCCTTGTCATTTCACTAACGTGGCTTTCAAGACCGTATGACTTGAATATGTTCAATAATTTGGTTATGGAATCATTTGGTTTAGCAAAATTTAGGTTGAAATCTCCACATACTACAAAATGGCGTTTTACCTTATATAATTTCTCTAACAGCTGCGACATTAACTCTAGAAATATATCGATGTCTCCACTTGGCGGTCTATAAATGCTAATAATAATAATTCTAAAATCACAGGTCACTACTTCAGCACATGAATATTCAAAATGTTTGTCAATACACGCTATATTTGTATCTACATTTTTAATGTTTATGTCATTCTTAGCATATATTGCTGTACCTCCCCCTCTAACTGTTAATTCTCGACAGGAAAAGCTTACAAGACTATAGTTGTCTAGCAAACGAATAGAAATATCATGCTCGCACAGCCAGTGTTCGTTAATGCTAACAATATCTGGTTTTGCATCATCTAGAAGTACATTCAGCTCGTTTACTTTATTTTTTAGACTTCGTATATTGATGTTGAAAACTTTAATATTACTGCTCTTAGAGACTGATTTAATACCTGGCTCTATTGGCTTGGTGCCTGTTATCACGTCTGTAAAAGTTTTTCTGTCGAAAAAACTTGAAAGGTTTCACAATAATATTTTTCGGCCAATTACACTCTAAAAATATCTGGTCTTTAAGATCATATGGAGCACCTACTTTGAATGAAGGACATCCCTCTCTTCTTAGTAGATCAACTGTGAACTGTTTACCAGGAAACTTCTTCTCTAAAAACTCCCTAACCGCATCACCCTGTACACCTGCCTTGCATCTATCTACGTGAATCCATATCTTCTTTTCTTCAGCTTGAAAACTGCTATGTTCTGATTTTTCTGGTTCGAGCGTACCAACAACTTGTTTGTTTATATTTCTTGTTCGATGGAATTCCCCTTGTTTGTTTGTTTCAAATTGGGACGATAGGTTTTTCGATGTTGACCCCTTTCTTATCGAGCGGCTGAATTGCTGGTTTTGTTCAACCACTGTGTCATCCGAAGAGGTGCTGGATTTGCTTGTATTCAGCTGGATGTTATTGAATTCCTTATCTGTGTCTTCATCGGAATTACCAATAATCGGTTCCTTGATACACAAACACTTATTGCACTTTCGAAGCAGGCAAATTTCATTCTCCATCTCAGTTAGTTTACGTATGAGTGGCTGCACTTCTTTTTGAACCAACTCGCTTATTATTGTTGAAAATTCGCCACTTTTAAGAAATAACACTACTGCATCCTCCTCACTGTTTGGTTGGCTTTGCGTTGATCTCATATTTATTAATTTTAGACTAATTGTTCCGCAGTTGTTAATTAATTTTTACGGAGCACGTAGCCGGCGTGTACGACGGGTGACGGACGAGACTAAGAATATGGATGTTGAAAAACTTGCGGCTGCTATCGTTTGTTACAAAATTCTACTTAAGAGGAAGAAAAAACAAATAGCGAAAAGGAAGTGCTGGTTGAAACCTTGGATTCGGCGTAGAGTAGAGTTAGGTGCTCTACACTCGCAAGGGAGTTGCAAATCGAGGATGCACAACAATTTCGCAATTTCGTCCGTATGCAGTCCAGGTTTACGAACGCATAATGGTCACATTACGATTTTTAGCGTAAGGTAAAAATAGGTGCCGTGTGTGATTATACTTTACAAATGCTTATATTCCTATAGCAGTTTGCAATATTTATTTCGGATACATGTTTGTACCATAGGCAGAATAGTGAAAGAAATGACTCCTCCAATTTACAGTGCCTTAAAGCACGTGTACATGAAGGTATAGAAAAGTGCACATTCCTATTATAGTTTCTAAAGTATCAACGGTATTGCAAAGCTAGTACCGCTTGAGAAAGACAGCGTTCCTAGAGGGTCCCTGGTCCGGGAGAAATATGTCGACTGGGTGCGTTATCCTTCATTATACCCAACGTTCTTACAGCATTCAATCTCCGGCTAAATAAAACTATGAAAATACTGATTTGAAGAGTAACTCATGCATTTTTTCCTTGTGTTATAACAAAGAACAAAGTAGTAATTTGATATTTTGTGATATGTAACTATAGTTATAGTTATATATTTCCAGTATTTCACACATTTTGTATCACAAAGTATTAAATTCTCTTCATAAACACCAATCGGTTTAGTTACATCTTCCTTCGGCCATTCTTTCTGTCCTTCCATCTTGCGAGCACTCCCACAATACGAATTTCATTCAAATTATGATAGTTGCTCTCAGATTACAGAGAATCACGCCGTCCACTTGCGAGCAGCTCTCAACTTGTCCGCTCTCTGAGAGTGCATCAGTGCTGTCGGAAAGTAGCTCGCGAAACTGTGTCCATCTGCGAGAATTACTCTCGAGAGCGACTCTCGAGAGTTTTTCTCTCAAATGGACAGCTACCTTAAGAATGACTCATTACATTCATAGTAAAGTAGGTGCGGTTCATACATCATGCCTGTAGCGTTTAAAGGTATAGTAGAGCCCAGAGATATACCATTTGTGTACGTTTTGCGCTATATAAAAACTGCATTCCATCTCTTAGTACAGTTCATCATTTGGAATAGATACAGTTTTGATAATATTCAATGGTTACCATTATTTTACTTTCGTACTCGTAACCAATTCATGGAATGTGCTTCTAACCAATTTTCTAACATAACGTAACCTTTTAGAATGGTGAAAATGAAACACTAAGTTGTATTTGAACGTAAATCTGTCGGATGACGTTCACGATGTATATTTTGACTGAACTATGATAAGACCGACACATTTTAGGATTATTAGGGACTCCATCGATGAAGAGGACCGGACTTAGTCAAATTGTTTAGGCAGGTATTGCTACCGTTATTGATAGCAACGCCAATCTGCTTTTACTTTTGTGCGTTACTTTTCTGTCTGAATCGGACGTTTTTTTTTGAAGTGTGACAGCTAGAGTATGTTTCGGCCTTGGGAAGATAATGGGATTTCACAGCGATGTGAATTACCCTGCAGCAGTGAAGCTACGTCGGCGGTTTGTCATTACGGTGGTGAAAGTAGTGACTATAGTACGGACACTGATAATGAATTTGAACAGAGGGAGGTGGAGGTAGACCAATTAAAACCTCACAAAAGGTCACATCTTAGCGCAGATGCAAAACAAATAGTACTAAGTGATAATGAACTAACGAAGGATCCGGAGAATGAAAATAAGGAGAGTATGATCAAAAAGACGTCAATTCTAACAGACGTTCCATATACAACAGTATGTGAAATTTTGAGAAATGGGCCACAAAAGAGGAAGCGTAGGTTTGATGCTGGTGCTTCAAAAGAACTAGATCCCACGATCACAAAATTATTGAGGAATATTGTGTACGAAAAGTACAAAATTAATGAACTACCCACAATCGAATCCGTTCAAAGACAATTGGCTAGAATGGGGTAACAGTATCCAAGGAGTACATTGCAGCGATGGATTAGGAAGATTGGGTTTAGGTACAGAACTGTGAACAAACGAATGGCTATAATGGAAAGTGCAAGGATTGTGGAATGGCGACACGATTACTTGAGAGCAATACCGGAACGAGCAGGGGAGGTCAGTGTACTACCTTGACGAGACCTGGTATGATCCCCATGATACCGCGTATACTTATCTTACACTGCGGATCATCTGAGGGCTAGGTCGAAAACGCACTCAAATTATGCGGAAAGAAAATTGAAGACTGCAATATAGACTACCACAAAAACATGGACTCGGGAATATTTGAGCAATGGTTTGAGTATACACTTATTCCCAATTTAAAGCCATTTGGCGTCATCGTAATGGACAACGCAAGCTATCACTCCAGACAAAGGTACAAAATTCCGAATTCAGCGTTATCGAAGGCGGAAATACAAGATTTTCTCATAAAACAGGATTTGTACTTTGAAGAAACTTACAAAAAAAACTGAATTATTGAAAGTCCTCCACACTGAACAGTTTGAGAAACAATATGTCATAGAAAGCACAGCTAAAAAGTATGGTCATGATGTCTTAAGGTTGCCTCCCTATTTTTGCATTTTCAGTCCTATAGAATTAATTTGGGGACAACTAAAACAACGAATCGAACATTAAAATTGAGTGTAGAAAGGAATAATTTACCATATGGTTTATACGGTTATATTGAAATGTCTCTACCATATATTTATCAACAGATAATAAAGTTTCAAACATCTTGTTCAACCAACTGATGTATGAGCACTTTATTGGATAGAACGAACATTTTCGTTGTTGCCCACTCCATCGAATTCGAACGCCCAGTCCGACCCCGTTTCCTTTCTCTGTCGGCACTTTTTGCGGAGATCCTCACTTTGTAAACAAATGGTATATCTCTGGGCTTTACTATAGTAATCGCTGTATAGATTAATGGAAGTAGATAATAGTGAATTAATCAATGATGTGGTAATGACGGTAATAACTTACGCGTTGAAGTTTGCAGCACAAGTTGGGGGCGAGTGCTGTAAATCAACCGCGAGTTGAATACTATACTTTATCCATAACCGAATATATGAATAGTATGACTTAAATGCATAATAACTACACAATATTGCCTCTGTCACTTAAATAAATATAGTCAGGGTTCGAATTAGCATTTGACGTTTCATAGCGACATTTGTAGTTGTTACAGCGTCTATTTAATCCTATGCACTTCCAAGAGATCAGTACTAGTATCCAGTAGGCGGTGTGAGTTATGGAATGTAACCCACGCTGTCAGTTTATAGGTAATGGGAGTAGATAGAAAGTATTATATTTTTTTGAAAACTTTTCTATTTACCAGCCTTCTCTAGGATTTTGTCGCACGGAGTAAACAAAATAAGGACTATTTTTTTGTAAAAAAAAGGGCAGTAATCCGGGCAGATCTGCATCCAAAAACGTCGCTGCAACGTTGAAATATGCCGTCAACAGCTATTAACGTTAGCAGTTAGCGAATGTGTTCACGATGCTCGTAAAGGTTGGAAACGTTTACGAGCGCCCGTCTCTCGTAACATTTTAAGTCCGATACACTTTATTTTAAAAGTCATCGTGTCACACGATAATACAGCGGTGAAAGAAAAAGGTACTCAGGGCCTAGCACCAAGCTATTAGCAGGTGTTTATTATTTCCCGTAAAAAATAAAGATAAGCTGCTTGCCTCGGCACCTTTAATAACACAGAGACACAGAGAGAGAGAGAGAGAGTGAAAGAGAGAGATAACGATTTTACATATTTAGGCTAAACTTGAGTATCGGAGGGTCTGAAAAGTTTTGGTCTTTTTTTACCTGAGGCTGAAACTGTAAATAACGGCCGGATTTAAAATTGGCACCCTCAATCTATACATCATACGAGTTTTCGTCCTGAAAGGAAGCCAGATAACGATTTTAGATATTTAGGATGGACTTGAATATCCGAGCCACTGAACATTTTTTTTCTTCTCCACCTGAGGCTGAAATTCAAAACAATGATTGGATTTGAATTTGGCGCCCTCAAACTGTACACCGTACAGGTTTTCATTCTCGTACGAAGCGAGACAACAATTTCAGATATTTTGGGTAAACTTGAATATCCGAGGGTCTGAAAATGTTTGGTTCCCTTTGCCTGAGGCTGAAACTCAAAACAATGGCCTGGTTTGAAATTGACATCATCAATCCATACACCATACGAGCTTTTGTCCTGAAAGAAGTCAGATAACGATTTTAGATATTTAGCGTTAACTTGAATATCCGAGGGTTTGAAAATGTTTGATCTACTTTACCTGACATTGAAACAACGGCCGGATTTGAAATTAGCATCCTCAAATTATACACCATAGGAGTTTTCATTCTGATAGGAAGCCAGATATCGATTTTAGATATTTAGGGTAAACTTGAATATCTAAGGGGCTGAATATTTTTGATCTTCTTTATCAAAGGCTGAAACAAACCAACGGCCGGGTTTGAAATGGACTAGTATCATGAATTTTATTTCTGGTTGCATATGATAGAGTACGTCATAAAAAGCATCTCATTTTTTTCTCTGATTTTTTTGGGCACAGGAAAGCCGTGAAAATGAGGAAAATATTTGAATTCTCCTAGGGCAGTGACGTCACTGCCCTATAGGCGAACAGCCAATCAAAAGACAGATATGTGTGCTGTGTTGCCGCATTCTGATGGCGCGCGGAGCTGTACGCGGGCTAGCTCATCTATCTTGTCTTCTGTTCCCGTCTGATATGTTTTGTGGTTTTAATGTCGAGTGATCCTAAATTCCAGGGCTGTTCCAAATTACGGTTCTATCATCGTCCTAGAACTGTTTTCATCATGCCCCACCCATTTTGTGATTCTAGAATCGATGATTGGTTGGTACGCTGGTGGACCAACCAATCATTGTTTTGAGAACTGTAAAATGGGCGGGGCATGATGAAAACAGTTCTAGGACGGTGATAGAACCATAATTTGGAACAGCCCTCCCGAAAGCTAAGTTAAGGTTCCTGATCCGTCAATCCTGTCAATCAATCGTCATTCGGTCATTTTCATTTTCAACAATCTTAAAGTTATTATTATTTGTTTGCGTTTATTTGTACAGGATATCCTTTTATTCCATTTTAGTAGGTTTCAAGTTATTTTATCATAACATAACCAACAAGTATGGGTAAAATCGATAGTGGATTCACAAACGCCGATTCAGATAACCTGCCTAAAGTTGATATGGCTATGGTGAACGACTTTTATGTGGATAATATGCAGTTCTTCAATACGGAGATGAGAAATGTGAAAGCTAAGAAGTGAGTTTCAAAATATTTATAACACTTTGGATAGCAAATAACATGTTTATGTGAAATGTAAATGTTTTGCGAGTCGGAGCTGTTCTTGGCAACAATGCACTGCTGATAATTCGCGCGGTCGGCACTGATTGGCTGAATTTGAATTCCTTTCTTTAAACTTTAGAATGGAATTACTAAAAAACAAAATGATGGAGAAAGTAACGAAATGCAGCAGAACGTTTATTTGTGTATGCACTAAGCGGCCATAATAATTAAATCATTGTTCTTAACCTCGTGATACTAGTCCATTAGCACCCTCAAGTTATACACCATACGAGTTTTCATTTAGATAGGAAGCCAGATAACGATTTTAGATATTTAGGGTGAACTTGAATATCTGAGGGTTTAAAAATTTTTGATCTACTTTACCTGAGACTGACAGGCAAAATAACGGCCGGATTTGAAATTAGCACCCTCAAGCTATACACCATACGAGTTCCCATTCTGATAGGAAGCCAGATAACGATTTTGGATATTTAGAGTAAACTTGAATATCTAAGGGGCTGAATATTTTTGATCTTCTTTATCTGAGGCTGAAACAAACCAACGGCCGGATTTGAAATTAGCACCCTCAGATTATATACCATACGAGTTTCCGATCCGATAGGAAGCCAGATAACGATTTTAGATATTTAGGGTGAGCTTGAGTATCTGATGGGTTGAATATTTTTGATCTTTTTTTATCTGAGGCTAAAACAAACCAACGGCCGGATTTGAAATTAGCACCCTCAAGTTATACACCATACGAGTTTCCATTCTGCTGAAAGGAAGCCAGATAATGATTTTAGATATTTAGGGTGAGCTTGGCTATCCAAGGGTCTGAAAATGCCTGATTTTCTTCACCTGAGGCTGAAACTCAAAACAGCGGCCGTATTTGAAATTGGTGCCTATAAGCTATTCACCATACGAGTTTTCCTCTTGATAGGAAGCCGGATAACGATTTTGGATATGTAGGGTGAACCTCAATATCCGAGGGCCTAAAAATTTTCGATCATCTTTACCTGAGGCTGAAACTACAAATACATCACACAAGTTTTCGTGCAAGGAGGAAGTCGGAAAATGATTTTAGATATTTAGGGTGAAATTGAATATCCTGGGGTCTTGAAATTTTTGATCTTCTTTACTTGACGGTGAAACTCAAAACAACGGTCGAATTTGAAATTGGCACCCTCAAACTATACACCATACGAGATTTCGTCCTGATAGGAAGTCAGATAACTATTTTAGATATTTAGGGGGAATTTGATTATCTGAGGAACTGAAAATTTTTGATCTTTTTTACTTGAGGCCTTAACTCAAAACAGTGGCGGGATTCAAAGTTGGGTCGCAAATACTAAAAGGTTAAGAGTAACGTTTTCCGGCTTGCTCTTTGAGACTGCTATGAATTTTGCCTTTTCAGTACCTTTTTTAGTGATAAACCGTATTTTTCACTGCAAGCGTCACTCTCACAGAGTTAACATCCCTAGAGGGAATGTAAACAACAAAATGCACAGGTCGCTGACCAGCCAATATGTAACGGAAAATTTGATAGCTTGAGGGCATTACCAGTGGCGTACGATTTTGTATTAAAATTGGATGTTCATTAACAGATTAAACTATTACTGTGATGTTACAAACTGATACAATGAGTTATATTAGTATTTAGCTATACTTAGAGAGTTACTCTTATTATAACTTGATTGTAACAGTTGATAATTTATTATTACCATGAAGTGTCCTCATATTTTACGCTACTAAAAACCAAAACAAAACCTATACTAACCTATGATAAGTGGTGTTCACCGATTCGTCGCTATTGCAGCAAACTATGCACTTTTTATTTCGTCCCATCATGCAATTATGACAATATTGTTCATAAATAATTTAATTCACACCACAAATAGTCACAAAGTCACTCAAATATACACTAAAACAACAAAAATCTCAACATATGCAATAACCACAACTACAATGACAGCCACATGACAATTTTAGGGGACGCCGATTGTAGGTTGCCAGATTTACGACATACTAGAAGTTATTGCGACATTTCGCTATGAAATCTACCATTTTTGAGATTTCGTTAAATGAATACAAATTATTTACACGTAAACCAGTTACATTGCAAGTATATTTTAATGTATAGTTAAATACCCAGTTAAATAGTTTGAGGAAGATGTGTTCAAACTGCGGAAACTGCCAGATTTTGGAGAAACTGGAAGGTCCTTAAGCGGACGAAGAAGAGTGGCAATAGCGCTATAGCTGTTGGCTGGCCAATATTCAAATTAGGCTCCCTCTAGAGATGTTAACTCTGTGGTCACTCTACTATCACTTATACGCCACTGATGTTCATTTTTGTAAAAAAATATGCAGTACAACGTATGTAGCCATGATATTTTGTATAGGGAAGAAAATCTACCGATCGATAGTCTTGGAAACACTAGCCATACAGACAATTTATCCCTCATTCGTCATTCTATCGTGAAAATGAACGACAAAAGGAAATCGAATCTAGGAAGCTGCGAGTGCTACGTCTGTCTGAAGCCAACGTTGCGCCACTTTATCAGCAACCGAACAAATTGACGACTAAATTGTTCACGACTTTTTCCGGAGAAAAATGCTGGCAATCCGGACCACTGGCGTACATGTCTCTATTCCTAAAATACTCAATAAAATATAACTTGAAGGCGCTTGGTTGTAGACAGAATACGGTTTATGTATTCACAGACTTGAAATCAGTTGCGACATGCAGCTATATTTTGTAGAATTTCCTTTTATGGACTAGCAGAGAGGTTTCCTTTTAAGGGTCTAGGGTATAGCGCGCGAAATTGAAAATCCAAGAAAAGACGTATTCCTGTGTTAGCGAGGAGGCGTGGCCGCCTATTCCCTTTCTCCAGTGTGTGTGTTTAAGACGAGGGGAGAGGTCCAAAAACCCAAAGGTAAGGTCAAAAGGTCCAAAGGTAAGCTCCAAAGGCCACCATAAAAATGAATTTCGCATTTCCAAGCTCCTGATGTTACCTTTAAACTTACAGTAATGACTCAAAGAGCAAATTGAAGAAGAAAGCTTGCGCTTGTGCAACTATTTAGCCTTTTTTTGATATCGTGTTTTATTGTTGAATTACAGAATTTTTTTTTTTGCTTTTTGAATCCTGACCGTCGGTACTAAGTATTTAGTAAAACAATCTTGGGATACGGTCACTTGTTATATTTCCAAATTATAAAATCTTACTACGTTTCGACGCTTCTATTAGGCGTCATCTTCAGGTATTAAAACTAAAATAAAATATCAGAATTGTCAAACAGATACAGAATGACTAACATTTACAATTAAATTTTTTTTAGACAATTAAATATCAAATGAGGAAGGTAAATATTGATAAGATGGAAGAAAGTATAGGCTATGTTCCATTTATTAAATTTGTATATATGCATGAAAGATTGCTTGTATCTGTCCTGAAATTCATGCTGTTAGAACTTTTTTTTATATGTATCATCTATATATTTTCAAACCTGAAACCTGCATTAGAAAAAGACATGCATAGCAATTTGGTTTATGAAATACCTTGTAAAGGTTGCCCCAACTTATACATAGGACAAACTAAACAATATTTAAATAAACGCATATATAAACACAAATATGATATTAAAAATAAAAACCTGAATTCTACCGCCCTCAGCAAACATGCTATAGAAAATAAACATACCATCGATTTTAGCAACGTTAGAACTTTATGCAAAGAGAAAGATTGGTATAAAAGAAACATCTTAGAGATGATACATATAAAAAAAAGTTCTAACTGCATGAATTTCAGGACAGATACAAGCAATCTTTCATGCATATATACAAATTCAATAAATGGAACATAGCCTATACTTTCTTCCATCTTATCAATATTTACCTTCCTCCCTCGATATTTAATTGTTTAAAAAAAAATTTAATTGTAAATGTTAGTCATTCTGTATCTGTTTGACAATTCTGATATTTTATATTAGTTTTAATACCTGAAGATGACGCCTAATAGAAGCGTCGAAACGTAGTAAGATTTTATAATTTGGAAATATAACAGGTGACCGTATCCCAAGATTGTTTTACTAAATATGTTGAATTACAGGCATTTATGGAATGCATGATTTTGCACATTAAAAAACTTTTTTGAGAAAATCGAAAATAGTTGTCATTCATTAAGGTGTTAACTATCGCCTTCTGAAATATTATATATGTAGTTTGAAAATAGAGTGAGTTATGCGAGAAATTGTGAGTCCGTGTTTTACATGGCAAATACGTATGTATAAATGTGTGTATC
Organism: Callosobruchus maculatus; assembly: GCA_951848785.1. Taxonomy (NCBI): domain Eukaryota; kingdom Metazoa; phylum Arthropoda; class Insecta; order Coleoptera; family Chrysomelidae; genus Callosobruchus; species Callosobruchus maculatus. The sequence goes on along the minus strand of CATOUR010000081.1, from coordinate 12,593,554 downwards.
CAGGCCCCTTAATAGTGAGATATTTGCTGTAGCTCGAAAAATATTCCGAAATAAAATCCTGGGATATGGTCAAAGATTATATTTCAAAAAATATGCGGGTGAATTTTCAGTACCGGATCGGACGATAACTCCACTAGTGCAGAAAATAGAGAAAAATATTGTATAAAAAAGTTGTAGCCAAGGACGTGCTCCTTGCTCAGAAATTATTTTGATTTATAGATTTATAAAGGCTGATCCATAACTACGTGGTGATGGAAACATATTTTTTTTAATTAGACATATTTTATCCAATATTTAGATTCTACTAATGATTCTTGGTCTTAAGATATATAGTATCACCTTTTTGAGGTAAACTTCAAGAGAAATCAATAATTATCAGAGAACTCTGACAGATGCACGTTCTTGAATGGGCTGCTCTGATTGGTCAAACCCTTTGTTAAAATGCCTGTATTGATAAAATCGGGCCTACATGATCCTAAAGATGCTCAATGTATTGTAAGTGGCGCCCTCTACAAGTGACGTCCGAACTAAGAACGGATTCTTTCTTGCCCAAGAAGGCCTCTGAGTTTTTAATTTTGTGTCATTACGTCATCCTGTTGATGGTATGTGGTATTTCAATAGTTATGACGATTTTTATATCCAAATCGCTGCCAAATGAGCGTACTGTGTATTGAAAATCAACGAATCAAAAAACCAATTTTTTTACATGGAGATATAAAAAATATCCTCTAGTTTTAGCACAGGCTGTAAAAAGAGGCGCGGATATATACTTATATACAGGGTAAGGTATAATTCAAAAACTAGATTTTCTCTTTTTTTAAACGTAACCCCCAATACTTTATTATACCAAAAAATTACTTTTGATATAGCCTTTCATATTTGTTTTTTATACCTACATTCATCAGTTTCCGAGATATTTCGATTTTTCTGCCAAATTTAAATATATTTCGAATCTGTGTACTGAAACTTATTTATTTTGAGAAACAACCATGGAGTTTTATTTTTATTTAACGAACAACTAAGTTATGAGGCCATAATAGTATTTGATTGTCTTATCTCTGACTTATCGAGATAAAATGTTCAAGTATGCTGAGGAAACTATTTTATAGACGTGATCCATAACTATCAAGCAGATTTATCAGGTAGGCTTTGAAATATCGACAGTTTTCTTTTTAATTAGACATATGTTATCCAATATTTAGATTCTACCAATGATTCTTGGTCTTAAGATATATGGTATCACCGTTTTGAGGTAAACTTCAAGAGAAATCAATAATTATCAGAGAACTCTGACAGATGCATGTTCTTGAATGGGCTGCTCTGATTGGTCAAAGCCCTTGTTAAAATGCCTGTGTTGAGAAAACGCGCCTACATGATCCTAAAGGTGCTCAATGTATTGTAGGTGGCGCCCTCTACAAGTGACATCCGAACTAAGAACGGATTTGATTTTCTTGCCCAAGAAGGCCTCTGAGTTTTTAATTTTGTGTCGTTACGTCATCCTGTTGATCGTATGTGGTATTTCGATAGTTATGACGATTTTTATATCCAAGTCGCTGCCAAATGAGCGTACTGTGTATTGAAAATCAACGAATCAAAAAACTAATTTTTTTACATGGAGAGATAAAAAATATCCTCCAGTTTTAGCACAGGCTGTAAAAAGAGGCGCGGATATATACTTATATACAGGGTAAGGTAGAATTCAAAAACTAGATTTTCTCTTTTTTTAAACGTAACCCCCAATACTTTATTATACCAAAAAATTACTTTTAATATAGCCTTTCATATTTGTTTTTGTATACCTACATTCATCAGTTTCCCAGATATTTCGATATTTCTGCCAAATTTAAATATACTTCGACTTTGTGGACTGAAACTTATTTATTTTGAGAAAGAACCATGGAATTTTATTTTTATTTAACGAACAACTGTGTTATGAGGTCATAATAGTATTTGATTGTCTTGTCCCTGACTTATCGAGATAAAATAAGTCAAGTATGCTGAGGAAACTATTTTATAGACGTGATCCATAACTATCAAGCAGATTTATCAGGTAGGCTTTGAAATATCGACAGTTTTCTAAATCTGCTCAATAACTTCATACTATGGGAAAACTGAGCTTTAAAAACAAAATTTTTCCATTGAAGAACAAATAGAGGGCATTTAGGAGAATCTTTGAAGGATTGCCTACTCATAGCCTACCTGATATATCTGCTCGGTAATTATTTATCACGCCTATAAAATTGTTTCCTCAGCATACCTGACTTATATTATCTCAATAATTCAGGGTTTTGACTTCATCAAATACTAACGTAGCCTCAAATCTTAGTTGTTCGTTAAATATAAATGAAAATCTATAACACTTTCTTAAAATAAATAAGAAATTGCAGTACATAAATAGAAGGTATATTTCAAATTTGCATATGCAAGACTGGCCCGATTTTATCAACATGCATATTTAACAAAGATCTTGACAAAGCTTTTCTATTGGATGTTTTTTAGCAAAAGCTTTCTATTGGGTATTGAGGGTTATGTTAATAAGTATCATCCAATAGTATTTTATCAATATTGGAAACAAAACGTCAAAGCTGGATGACACTTTTATCAAAAATACCTTAGAATTCATAGATCAAAATCATAGTAGAAAATCAGAACAAAGCGATTGATTTGCAGATGAATGATAAATTTTTAATGTTTACCTTCCAGTTATTGAATAATTACGAATTTCAATTGCAGTCAAATTGATTATAGACTGGACGCATGTTTGTTATAGACCTTATTATAGAAATATTCACAGAGGATGTAAAGATTGTAAAGGTACTGCGTAAAAGGCACCGTAGCGCTGAAACACATTGTAAGGCATGCATATGAATAAAAATACCCCCTGCTGGTTCCCCCCTTTCTCTAAAATTGATATAAAGCACCTTATTCACTTTATGACTATACGAAAGGTTTCTAGTTTGAGAAAAATAAGGTTATACGTTATACGTTTGATCCAGAGATCAAATGTATCGGTTTTGTGGAATCTGATTGGTTGAGATTAGCATCTGCTAAACTCTTTGTTAAACAGGAAAATGCAAGTTTTCACCCTTTAAGGATGGAAAATCAGAGTTGAAAGGATATTAGAGGGTTCGTAGTGGTCGATTATATAATATACACCTTCTTGAAGTAAATTTCAAGAGAAATCAATAATTTTCAGAGAACTTTGACAGATGCATCATGTTCTTGAATGGGCTGCTCTGATTGGTCGAAGCGTTTGTTAAAATGCTTGTGTTGATAAAATCGGGCCTTTATATTCTATATTCTAAGGTTGTGAAGTATTTGTCAGGAGCTTTAAAAAGATTTGTCAAGAGACCCTCCATTGATTTTAATTTTTTCCCAAATAGCGTCCAGTCGCCATATTTTACCAATAAGCCTAGGAAGTAAAATAAACGCCCCACGAGTTGAAGATTGAAGTCAGAGTTCGACAGCTCACTTGTACTTTTCGAACAGTTCGTAACTTACAAATGATCTCCGTACTATCGCACACCAAACTAAGTTCGCCAGCTCACCCTGAGAAACTTCTCCTGCGGTTTCCGACACCCATACACAACTATCTCGAACTCCGTATAGATCAGCTTGGTTGGACTATTCTATTTTTGTCACACAATACACGAAAATTCAGCAAATAGAGTAAGGATATTGATTTAATAATACGAAACAAGCGACGCTTTATATGCTTTTCCGACATTCGTGGTGCCACGCTCTTAGTCCAAGCAACTTATCCGTCCTGAAGTTATAGCTCGAACTTCCAGGAAGTTTGCGGAGAGTTTGGTCCATAAACAGTACGTTTGTATGTAGCTCCTTTACTGTTTACGGTCATTTTGGACTTGGAATGAAATTTTCCTACAAAGTTTGTCTGATTTGCGTTAAACGCCAAGCTTTCGTTCAGGGCACTATGACACATGAGACTACCCTTAGCATTTGCTTAGCCTGTATATACCCAATTTTGTAAGAGGTGAAGGGGTTTAGCGGACCGACATGATCAATTTTCACTGGTTTGGTATCAATTTAGGGCGCTCGGTTTGATTTTTACCTGTTTACCAAAAGGGTGCCTTCATCGGCACCGGTCACTTGCGCGCCGGAAGAAAATTGAGCTTCGATATTCCTGATGACCACATCCCTTTTCTCCTTGTGAATCTTCATCTGTGGTGTTTATGCTACTACCTAACAAATTAAGCTCGACCTATTTTTTAGATTTTAAATTGTTACAAGTCGATCATTGTGGAGAAAACAGTTTATCTTTTAACCCCTCAGAAATAGTTTGTGAGTTTGAAATCGCCACCCATTTAGGAATAAAGCAAGTTTGGCCTAACTGTACAATGATAGGGTATAGATTTCATTTAATACAAGCCTGGTTCAAAAAAAATACAGAACTTAGGTTTAAGTGTAGCTCATATAAAGACGTTAATTCTGAAATTGGAGATGAACTTTCAGTTTATTATTTTTAGATCATGAATTGGTTGCGGAATGCTTTGTAGAAGACTTTTATGCCATTATTCCCAATGACAACCAAATTGTCAAATACGCGGATTATACTCGTATAGTGGAAAATTAGATACAAGAGAACGCGTTATTTCCACCACATTTGTGGGCATCTTGTACGGCTACGGTGAAGCAAACGACCAACTCTTGTGAGGCTTTTCATAGCCATTTCAATTCAAGGTTCTACCATTCTCATCCAGATATATATACAAATTTATTTCTGCGAACATACATCAAGATCATCAGCGTAAATATTCAACATAAATTTACCAATTGCGAGTCCTCTAAGCGCGTAAACGCCCTAAACGTACTTCATACGTTGCCAATTTGATTGAAATATATAAAAATGGAGCTATTGCCCGATTTGATTTTGTTAAAAGTGTTAAGCTATAATTATTATAAGAAATAAATTTTTTAATCTGTATGTTACTCATTTTTTTATTATTAAATGAATCAATCAATTCGCTCGATTCAAAACATCTATGTTTTATTTAAATGCATTTTCAACGGTGCAAATAAAGCTGACAGAAAGTGCTGCTAATCTATATTACGTATTACAATTTATTTCAATCAACAATATTACGACATAGGTAAACGAGAACCGCCCCGCGCGCTTGTGACCACATACTAGTACCTGCCTATTATTCAAAATATTTTGGGGGCTTCCGACCGGTGGGATTGGGACAAATCTGACCGCGGCGCGCTAGTGTCCTATGGCCCATCTGGTGATCGAAATATTTTGCGCGCTTCTGATCGGTGGGATTAGGATCAATCTGACCGCGGCGCGCTAGTGTCCTATGGTCATTTAGATGACATGGATTACTACCAAACGACAAGGATTTCAGGTGTCATGCAGGTATAAACACCGCAGTGCCGATTTATTTCATTTTAATTCAAAGTTCAATGACTTCCTGAACTTTCCTATGAGTAGTATATGTAGTAGTATACTTTTGGCAAAAATATATCTTCGAATAGGATTTTAGGACTATGTCAGTATAATGCTCTGCATGGGAGGGAGAGTGGACATGTCACTTTAAGAGGGTCTGTAACGTTTTAGCAATTTAGGCATGGTTAAAAATATATGTAGTTGTGATATCATGTGTCCTCAGAATTCATTATATTTTTCCTGTTACATTGTAGATATACACAGGGTGTCCTTGAATTTCCTTGACACGTGATAATCTTGTAACAAAAAGAAAGTTCAAACAAAAACTGAGTGGACTTTTTGAAATCACTATCGGGTCTATCATACCATGCATAGAAAACATTTTTTTTGTACTTCGACCCTTATAACTCACCTCCAAATTGTATTTCGAACAGCACCCAATAGTTTTCCTGCACAAAAAGTCTTTACTTTATGTAAAATCTTGTAGTACCTTTGATTTTATACGCAAACCCATTTTCTTCGTAAAGTCCTAAGCATAGGTTAAATAAAATAAGAGTTTGTTTGAGGCGTAATATTTTCGTAAGCAAAACAGTTAAAGATAAAACTGAGTGAGTTTTTAAGGGTACTGAATGGCCTATCATACCATGCTTTCGAAAGATTTTGTTTGCACTTCAACCCTTTAAACTCACCCCCAACTTTTTTTCAAATAGCACCTCACAGCTTTTCTTACATAAATGGGGTTATTATTTTATTGTAGTGTTGCTTATGGCTTTAGAAAATTTAAACAAATTCTTGATATACATGCATTATCAATTGTTTGTTATGCTCTTTTCCACTCTAAGAAACAATACTTGGGGTGAAGCTACTTAAAATGCAGTAGAGAAGGATTAAAATTATAATGTGCTTAAGCTTCACAGAGTCCTGTCGGTCTTTTTTTCTGAGTTACAAGCTACATCTCTGCCATCTGTTTACATGTATATGAACTTCCTAGGAATACCCAACAATTTAGCTTATTTTACGTCATAGTCAGACTTGAAATTCTCATCTCCTAAGATTACCGCGTTTGAGTAAATCTCAAAAAAAGCCTAAGTCTAAAGCTCTTTAATCTACTGCCGGATAGATTGAAAAGCATGGATGTCACAGCATTTAACAATTCGAAAAAACAGCTTCTATAGCTGCGAAGAATATGTATATGATGTTTCTTGGTATCTGTTTGTGAACTGAGTGTCTGTCTTTCACTCATGTATGATACACAGTTCTATCTATCTCAAATTTGTTGTGTTTCTTTCGACTTGCAGTAAATACTATTTTGTATAAAGCAGTCAAATAGATTACCGTTATCATACACTTAACCATATTTGCCGACTTTCAGTAAATGGTGTGTCCTAAGCACCCATCTGATTGCTTAGAAACAAAAATATTCAAAAAAAAGATAATATACATATTTTCATATTACAATTGAAAGAAGATGGTTCTCTTCATTCACTGTTATCATTTACCGATAAGCAATGTCCAACACTTCTATTCCAAGTGTGAATACTAAAATGCCAGGACTATCCCTGGCAGTAATCCCTTCTCTGCCAAAGCGTTTTCCTAATATTTTCACAGTCACAGAGTCGCGAACACTGTAGTTTTATATTCTTACATGCCATAAGAGCACATATGGGCGGACAGTCAAACATAAAGAGAAACAACATATTTGGGTTTCGGCAAGCGTACGTCCAGTACTTTCTTAGGCTGATACAAAATTTCTGAAAACTGCCTCAATTCCCAAACTTTTTGATGCTTTGATGTTTGTTTTAATTCACTGAATGCTTATTATCATTACAGGCATGTTACCAAATTGCTTTCAAGCTCCAGGGACATGTACGATGATTAATTAAATTTTCTGAATCATGAGGTTTTGGATGTAAAGCATCGATTTTGACTAACGCGTTGAGGCTTATCGCAATACTAAGGGGAATCGTACCCCGGTCACGAGCCCTTGGCGTTACCGGCTGAACCAACCCCCCTCCTCCCAAATTGATCTTTTACTTGTTTTATTTGTTTTAATTGTTTGATTTTCACATCTGTGTGTTTTACAGATGAGGCAATAGTAACAGGGATATGACAGTTTTGTCGACTGGCTCCTTGAGAAAAAAAAAACCTGAAACGCTGCAACAATGGAAGTTATTGGTAATCCTCTTTAGATGCCTAAATTGTCTAAATTTTTTTCAAATAACAACTTTTCAGGAGCAGTAATTTGATACTTCAGCTCTTTCCACATTTTATCACGTATTATATAGAATAATGAGTTCCTCCAATTTAAATTGTCGTCCTCCATCAACCTTGCGTATACTCGACGTTTTCAGAAAGGACTATCCTTGAAATAACAAAGCTAATCTGCTGTGAGACACCAAGGTACAACTAACGCTAAATGAAGCACTATACATTTACCGCATGCCTAAAATTCGACCCTCACCATTAGGATGTGGAAAGCCATAATAGATACGAAGTGGGTGTAAGGTTACGCATATTCCATCGTGCTTCACTAGCCTTTGGTTTTATAATCAAAATTACATATATAAACTTTACTTAATCAGAAATGTTTTTGTCAAGTACTTTAATGAAGGCCGCAGAGTTGGGTGTTTATATGGCGAAACGTGAACCTGGCGAGAAGAAGGTCTTATTCTTTCTTAAAAATGATGATGATAGTAGCTTGCCTGGTTTCATGCACGACACTAATGTACTGTCATCTGCGAAGCTGTAGATTGGATTGAATGTTATTTCCAGCAGCTCGTCGATGTACAGCAGAAACAGTGTAGGGGATAGGACAGATCCCTGAGGAACACCGGCGTTTATTGAAAATACGTCTGATGAGCAGCCCTCGACTATAACAAACAGAGATCGGTCGTTCAAAAAGCTATTCAGCCACTGGCGCAGGCCAGGTGGTAGTCCATAAGCAGCAAGCTTGACCAGAAGTCCCTCATGCCACACTCTGTTGAAAGCTTTCGATATGTCAAGTGCAACAACACGGAATTCGCCACGATTTTCTATTGCTCTGTTCCACAAGTGAGTGACGTAGGCAAGGAGGTCAGCTGTAGACCTGTGCTTACGGAAGCCATACTGGCGATCATTTATGATGTTATTGTTGTCCAGGTATTTCAGGAGCTGTGTGTTAATGACAGTCTCCATAACCTTAGACATGATGCTGAGAAGAGCCACAGGTCTATAATTGGTGGGATCAGTTTTTTTTTGCCTTTTTGGGGATGGGTTGTATGCAGCCAATTTTCCACGAAGCGGGAAACACGCGTCGTTGATACGAAAGTTTGAAGAGCTTGCAAAGAATAGGTACAAGCTCTTTGGCACAGCGTTTAAGGACAATGGCTGGAACTTGGTCAGGACCAGTAGCTTTATTTGTGTTCAGTTTTTGGAGGATGTTTTTAACATCCAAAATATCTCGATAGTGAAACATCTCGATGCTGAAATTTGACCTCTGCCATTCTCGAGTTCACGCTTATGGTGGTGGTCGGAGTACTACCGTGAAAGTCTACAGTAGAATTGGCTTCAAAGGGCTTCCCCAAGATGTCTGCTTTTTCTTTAGGAACAGAAGCGGTGGACTTGTCCTCTCTGGTCAAGGGTGGTATTGACAAATAGGAAAAGTTCTGACTAACAGCCTTAGCTACAGACCAGAATGTTCTGGATGAACTAGGACATGAGAGGAGCTTGTCGTTAATTTTTTGGTTGTGTTCCTCCTTGCTGCTGTCAATTACGCGTTTACAATGATTTCTGGCGTCGATAAAACCTGTGTAATGTTGGTTTTTAGAGGTAGCTGCATCTCTACAATGCTGATTGAACCATGGCTTGTTTTTGGAGGGATACTTTACGACATGAGGAATATAGTCTTCCATGCCGGATATTAATACTTCTGTTATTTCTTGGGCGCAAGCTGATGAGTCTCGTGGCTTGAAGCAGACGTCGTTCCAGGGAAAGGACTGGTAGCATTCCTTTAGGGCGTCTCACTTTGCTGATCCGTAATGCCAGACCCGGCGAGGCGGTGTATGGTGGAGATCTGGAGAATTCTGCATAGCGTTGAGACGGTGTTATGGTAAGACGTTCCCAGTGGGGCGGTTACATTCACTGTGCAGATTGTTGGAGTAGTTGAGAGATATAGGTCCAACAGACTAGCAAAATCTCCGTGGCGGCTGGGGATCCTTGTTGGTTCTTTGACTATCTGCTCCAAGCCGCAGCTAATAGTGTAGGCTTCAGCTTCACGTCCCTCGTCGTTCGTTTAGTTTGAGTGTTTGAGCCAGTATGAGTTGTGAACGTTGAAGTCACCCAGGAAGACTATCTCTGAATGAGGGTGATCTGATTGCAGCGCGTCCACAGTGACTGAAAGCTTCTCGAAGAGCTCTTTGCAGTTGTTGCTGCTTGGTGGCCTATAAATGCAGCATATAAATTTGGAATGATTTTGGAAGGATGTTTTTAGCCATATGATGTCAAATACCTTGCCTTGACTTGCTACAATTGTATTTTGTGTACAAAACGTAGTCAATAAATATCTATCTATGAATAGGGCCCAAATATACGCTACGTAAGTAAAAGTTCCAACTTCAAGCTCACCCAGTAGATACTAAAATGTTACTTTATAGATACTGACCCAAGACATTGTTCTCGTATATCTTGGTATCGCTTCGTGCTACATGAATATTTATTCACCTTGGAGACTATCCGGATAACTTTCGATTTCACCCGCCAATGGCCCCGAGAGGGTCGTATTTGTCCTTCGTCGAGACCCTTGAGGGACAAAATCATTGACGGGAAATAGCAATTCGGAAGCAGTTTATTGGCTATTCCTACCTCTCCTACAGGAACGAGTAGGCTTGATCTAAAGCTGAACTAATGAAAGACTGAAGTGAGGAAGAGCGTTTCACTAATTGAACTATAATTGAATTCTAGACGATGTCCTATCAATTGGCAGAAATAAACAACACTGAATAAACATTCACCTCCTATTAGACAAGATGGGTTCTTTAACAAACCAGATTCGGGCGAAAATAATTTGCCAAAGAAAGCAGACATCTCAGGGAGGCTTTTCGCAGCTAATTCTACCGTAGACCTCCAAGGAAGTACTGTGACCATCAACATAAACGTGAACTCCAGAATGGCAGAAGTGAAATTTCAACATCTACATGTGAAAAGCGTTCTCCAAAAACTAAACACGAAGAAAGTTCTTGGTCCTGGCCAAATTGTCCTTGAACGCTGTGCCGCTGAGCTTGAACTTATTCTTTGCAAGCTCTTCAAGCTATTGTATCAGCGAGGCGTGTTTCCCACTTCATGGAAGTTTGGCTGCGTGCAACCCATCCCTAGGAAAGACAAAAAAGCCGATCGCGCACCAACTACGGGGTGGTCGAATAAGAGCGCGGTGCTCGCTAGCGGCCATACCGTTTAAATTAGATGAAAATGTTTTAAATAAAAAACGTGCTCTACATTTAGACAATAATTTCAAAGATGGCGGACTTCCGGATATACCGGAAATAGGCATCAACTTCTTTATTTTAAACGGAACACCCTGTATATTATTACGTTTTTGAATTCAGCATCGATTTTTAGGTCCAGTTTGTTAACCATTGTTTATGTCAACGAAGCCTATTTTCGGAGTTATTTAGCAATTTCTACAAAATTTGACGTTTGTAGTGCTTTACAAGAAACGCTGATATCTCAGAAACTAAACGCGATAAAAAGATACGGTTTTCGGTTTTGAAGCAAGCAAAGAACGTATTTGTGTTTCGGTGAGATCGTTGTTTCAAAAGAACATTAAATCAAGAGACGAGCAATTTTCAAATTTGAAAAGTTAAAAACGTTAAAAACTTATTTTTCAAATGGAATGGTATCATAAGTTTCACATCGGTGGATGCGAAATTAAATTATCTTCCACTTTTATCAAGGCGCATGTGGTTCTATCTTTGATGGTTCTAAAGATATTTACGGTTTTGTAATTATTGTGTAGGAATTGGAAAAATCGTAGGTGGCATGGCTCACATGCGAAACAATTGGCAGGAAACCTTTCATCGAAAGTGTTTCGACCTCTAATACTAAAATGTGCTTTTGCTCCATCTAACTGTAACCACATTATCCTTAAAAACTCCAGTGGTGAATTTTTCAACAGTTTTTCCAAATTTTCATGTAGAAAATTTTGGAAAACATTAGTTTATTATGCGGTTTCCAATAATACCGCCCCAAATGCTTAGACTTCATGCTGGTTGTCAACAAACCTCTCAAAATTTGAATTTACGTGGGCGTAAAATATGAGAGCAGGAAACATGTAGTAGTAATACATGAAGATAGTGAGTTTGACATTCTCGCAATTGTAGTTAAAGATCCGCATAGCAGTGCTACAGCAGAAATTAGTCGCTATCTGGGCACTGGTCAAACATCTGTGAACATGATCTTAACGGAGTACATATAGCATCTTATCACGTGCAGCTACATCAAGCATTTGAAAGACAAGACTTTGAAAACTGAATGAATTTCTGTAACTGGAGTCGTGCTCGAGTCCAAGAAGATGCACTCCTTTCCAACAGTGTGTTGTTTACGAATGAAGCTACATTTCTTATGACATTCTTTCATTTTCTTTTTTATGAAATGTAACCACAGCGTTATCATTAACGGTCGTGTAAACTGGCATAATTCACATTTTGCTACCGACGTAAATCCAAATTTTGAGAGGTTTGTTGAAAACCAGCATGAATTCTAAGCATTTGGGGCGGTATTATTGGAAACCGCATAATAAACTAATGTTTTCAAAAATTTTCTACACGAAAATTTGGAAAACCTTTTAAAAAATTCACCACTGGAGTTTTTAAGAATAATGTAGTTACAGGTAGGTGAAGCGAAAGCACATTTTAGTATTAGAACTATTAGAGACTGAAACACTTTCGATGAAAGATTTGCTGCCAATTGTTTCGTCTGCGAGCCACGCCACCTACGATTTTTCCAATTCCTACGCCATAATCACAAAACCGTAAATATCTTGAAAACCATCAAAGATAGAACCACATCTGTCTAGATAAAAGTGAAAGAGAATTTAATTTTGTGTTTAAAGTTTTTAACGTTTTTAACTGTTCAAATTTGAAAATTGCTAGTCTATTGATCTAATGTTCTTTTGAAACAACGACCTTCTTAAAACACAAACACGTTCCTTGCTTGTTTCAAAACCGAAAACTGCATCTTTCTGTTGCATTTAGTTTCCGAGATATTAACGTTTCTTGTAAAGTACTACGAAATAATGGTTAACAAACTGGACCTAATAATCGATGCTGAATTCAAAAACGTAATAGTATACAGGGTGTTCCATTTTAAAATAAGGAAGTTGATGCCTACTTCCGGTATCTCCGGAAGTCCGACATCTTCGAAATTATTTTCTAAATGTAGAGCATCTAAAAAAAACGTCTTTTATTTAAAACATTTTCGTCTAATTTAAATGGTTTGGCCGCTAGGGAGCACCGCGCGCTTATTAGATCACCCTGTATAGACCTGTGTCTCTACTTAGCATCATGTCTAAGGTTATGGAGACTGTCATTAACACACATCTCCTGAAATACCTCGACTATAATCATATATGATAGCCATTATGGCTTCCGTAAGCACAGGTCTACGGCCTGGCCTACGTCACTCACTTGTGGAACAGAGCAATTGAAAATCATGGCGAATCCCGTACTGTTGCACTTCGTCGAAAGCCTTCGATAAGGTATGGCATGAGGGACTTCTGGTTCTGGCTCATATCGACTACCAACTGGCCTGCGCCTGTGGCTGAATAGCCTTTTGAACGACCTATCTCTGTTGGTTGTAGTCGAAGGCTGTTCATCAGACGTATTTCCAATAAATGCCAGTATTCCTCGGGGATGTGTCTGATCCCTTACACTGTTTCTGCTGTAAATCAACGAGCTGCTCGAAATAACATTCAATTCAATCTCCATTTTCGCAGGCGACAGTACATTAATATCGTGCATGGAACCAGGCACAGATCAACGTAGATATCAAAACAATTATTGTCGGGTGGGGATTAGTAAATAAAGTACAATTCAACGTACAGGAATCTCAGACAACAACGCTTACAAGCTTACAATGAATTCTCACGTTGGTTTACCAACTGTGGAAATGAAGGGTCACCCCATAGGCGAATCACCTTCCGTCAAGCTTTTGGGGATCAACATCAACAGTAACATGTTCTGGTATGGCCACGTCGTCAGTATTGCTAAAATGGCATGCTAGAAGCTTGGAGTATTTTTCTGCTGTAGAAAGCAACTACTGCTGCTCTAAGAGGCACAGATCTGACCATCGCTGCAAGCACTATCTAAAGCTTCTGGGCACTATTCAGAAGAGAGCAATTAGATTAGTCAATACGCTTAAGAAGAAGAAAATGATCAGGAAGTCCTAAAACACCTAAAAACGTTTGAGGATTATAGAGTTTTTTTTTGTTTTTTGCTAATTACTTCGCCGCCAATGCACCGATTTTCAAAATTTTTTGAGCATTACCTACTAGGACCCCACAGCATATGGATACCCAAATTTCGTCACAATCCATGCCACGGTCACTGAGATTACGAAGATAGAAGGAACGCGAGAGGCAGACAGACAGACAGACAGACAGACCGACGGAATCGCGATCACAGTACTCCCCTCACCTATCAGTGTCGGAAGTAAAACGCGTTTCTCCATGGAAATGGAAGTATTTTAGAAACAATTATAGAACATGCATTTGATTCAATGAAAGGCTGCAATTGAAGCACACAATGAAATTCAAAAGTACCTTGTCATTGGATCGACATCAGAAGTTAGTTAGTTACGAAATATATATTTCCCATTAGATAAAACATTGCTATATTTGAGGGATACTGAATGAAACAACATATCTTTCTGAGTGACGTTCTTGGTAGCTCATCCAGGTATATGGTTACCTAATGCAGATAATAGGTAGTTTTCATTGTTCCTAATTAATCTTACCGCTTCGGTTAACAAATGCGTCGTCAGAACCGCTATTTGATGGATAAATAAGTAGTTTTCGGAGCAAGACACCACTGTAAGATATCCCCTAACCTTATTTTGAGCTACAACTTTGACACAGTGTTTGACACCATAACGTCAAAATAGCAGATGAGTATTGTAACGGTTGTTGTTTGAAAGAAATCATAATTCAATAGTGTTCGCTGTAGTTTGCCCTAAAATGATGGACGAGTTGATTTTATTCTTATTTCTGTTAATAAAATTTGGTCATTTTCCTCGGTAAAACGAACTCTGACTTTTTTTAGTATTTGTAACACACTCTTTGAGCTTGACGAATCTGGAAGCATTTTTGTAAAACGACGGACAATAATTGTTGCAGATTTACTCAAAAGTCAAAACCAGTGTCACTGTCAAAACCAAAACAGGTTATGATCTAATTTTTATTCGTGCTGCGCATGCGTGTCGCTTCGTTAATCGCTTTCGCTATCGTCCGTACAATACCAGCGTTTAGCGGTTACGACATACGTAAAACGAAATGCAAATGTCAAAGTTGTCAAACAGCGTTAAACGGAACATTACTTTGTAAGTAACGAAAACTGCCTATTAAGTAAGCTATTTAGGTCCGTATTTATAGTCGTTTCTCAGGTGTCCCTTAAGTATTACTAAAGGGATACTTGAGGGTTACTCAAGGGACCCTCAAGTGTGGCTTTCCTTGTATATCTGTTTCCTAGACAACGTCTACGACACGACAGAATTCATTTGGCGACGTTGTCATATTTCAGATACAAAGGGGTGGTACACGTACGAACTTTAAGTAGGCGGTTTTTAAGTTCGCGAACTTACTCGGCTCGACGTCGGTGACACTCGTGAAGCTGAAATCACTCATTTTAATAATTTTTCTAAATAAACAAATCTTTTAATAAACGCCAAACACAGCAAGCGTTGCGGATCGATGGCCTGCTGAAACAAAGTGGTGGCTCGCGGCTCGTAGTACGAGCAAGATTTCAAACCAGTTGGATCGATGGCGGTTTGCGCGACGGTTTTAAAGTACGCGTACTTACGGTGACATACAGGCGAAAAAGGTCATCGAGCCATAAGTACGTGTACTTGCTCGTACGTGTATCACGCCTTATAAGCCAACTAATTTGTTATGTTTATGCCTATGCATCTTGACGTTTTCTGATGTTTTGTTTTGTACCAGTATTTCGTGTTTTGTGCTGGACATTTTTCCGGATATGACAGAAACTGACAACACCGTACTCAAAAATTAACCTACAAAATCGCCTTGAACTTGAGTATTACCCAAGGGAGTCTTACGTAAGGAAACACAAAAGCTTACTTAAGGAAATCTCAAGTAAGGTTTCGAAACACAAGACCTTGCTCAAGTATTAAGGACCCTTAAGTATCGACTGTTATGTAACCCAACCTAGAACTTAAGCCTAAGATACCGTTTTGTAAAGGCATACGTGCACTCAGTTCTCTTATATGGAGCAGAAACATGGTCATTAAAAGTGGAGACCATGAACACACTTGAAGCTCTTGAAATGTGGACATTCCGTAGGTTATTAAAAATATCATGGACTCATATCTAACGATGAAGTGCTTAGATGTATGCGAAGGGAAAGAGAGTTACTTACTACAATAAAACGAAGAGAGACTGCTTATCTGGGCCACCTATACCGGAACAACAAGTATGTTATACTAAAATTAATAATAGAAGGAAAAATCGAAGGTAAACGTGGTCCTGGTCGCAGACAACATTCATGGTTAAAACACATACGCGATTGGACTGGTATGAACGCATCATCTTCAATTCGTACGACTCAAGACCGAAATAGATACGCCAAAATTGTCGCCAACCTTCATTAAATGGAGATGTCACCTGAAGAACAAGAAGTATCGACTATGAATACAACCCTTAATTAATAAAAAATAGCCTCGGTTTGCTAGCACTTAGCCGTAAAGTTTCACTTCGACCAAACTTAAGTGAAACCGTTCGCTCAGCTTTTCTCCAAGTCTGAGTATCATTCCGACCTGCCACCATCTGTCCATCTTATTTTCCATGAAGTGCTGAATGCAGAAATGCTTCCGGCTGTAGTTCACTGAGCAGTTTCGCGTAACTTAAAGATACCACATGTTAGGCAGGATGACTGATGTTATTGGCTTAATGAAATTTACAAAACATCGTGTGCTGCATATAATTTCGGAAGTAAATGTTTGGCGTAAACACCCCGAAGGAACACCTACAGCTTACGCTGCGGGTACTCAGCGAAACTTTCAAGCGACTGACGTGAATTGCTAATTTTAACTTTTTGTTGTGAACTGTGAACAGCAATAGACTGTATACGTTTCATAAAATTACAAAATTAGTATGAGGTGTGATGCCTTGTCAGGGTTGCTAAACTTCTTCAGGTAGTCTAATAAACCCTTGTTTATATACAGTGCTGAAACTTTACCGATGATTTAAATATTGTTTTGACTTAATCAATCAATCAATCATTTGGTTTAAAATCTTTTCTCAACTTAATGGTTCATTATTTGAGATTTAAATATTTTTCGACAAAGAGAGTTGACAAAAAGATTTAAAATAATTTGCTGTTCAGCATAAATGATTTAAACCATTTTACTTCCCACACCGACAGTTGAGGGGAGTATTGTGATCGATAAAATTTTGAGATAATATCCTTTTTGGGCGTTTTATGATGCCTGCATAACGAAAATCCACTCATTCCCGTAGGTCTGTCTGTCTGTCTGTCGGTCTGTCGGTCTGTCGGTCTGTCGGTCTGTCGGTCTGTCGGTCTGTCGGTCTGTCGGTCTGTCGGTCTGTCGGTCTGTCGGTCTGTCGGTCTGTCGGTCTGTCGGTCTGTCGGTCTGTCGGTCTGTCGGTCTGTCGGTCTGTCGGTCTGTCGGTCTGTCGGTCTGTCGGTCTGTCGGTCTGTCGGTCTGTCGGTCTGTCGGTCTGTCGGTCTGTCGGTCTGTCGGTCTGTCGGTCTGTCGGTCTGTCGGTCTGTCGGTCTGTCGGTCTGTCGGTCTGTCGGTCTGTCGGTCTGTCGGTCTGTCGGTCTGTCGGTCTGTCGGTCTGTCGGTCTGTCGGTCTGTCGGTCTGTCGGTCTGTCGGTCTGTCGGTCTGTCGGTCTGTCGGTCTGTCGGTCTGTCGGTCTGTCGGTCTGTCGGTCTGTCGGTCTGTCGGTCTGTCGGTCTGTCGGTCTGTCGGTCTGTCGGTCTGTCGGTCTGTCGGTCTGTCGGTCTGTCGGTCTGTCGGTCTGTCGGTCTGTCGGTCTGTCGGTCTGTCGGTCTGTCGGTCTGTCGGTCTGTCGGTCTGTCGGTCTGTCGGTCTGTCGGTCTGTCGGTCGGTCGGACCGACTGAGAGAATTTTCCGATGTACATAGGAATATTGCTTTAGTATTTTATAATGTGGAAACTACTGAATAGATGTTAATGAAATTTCGGAACAGTATTACCACTTTGGCGAGGATGGGAAACGTGTACGATTTTTAGAAATTGTCTCAGTGGCGGCGCAGCAATATTAAAAAAACTAAAAATATGAAAACAGCTCAATTGGGGTGGTTGACGGGTGGATGGATGTAAAACTGAAAAATTTGTTATATTCATGATTGTCCAATGACCTGGGAAAGAAGTACCTAGTAGAATACCACACTTTTTGTGGTCCTGCGTGCGATGATTTGGATCTTAGACGTTAAAATAATAAAACTGGAATCACCGGAATGTGTGAGAAATACTGAGTTAATCAACGTGTCTACATTTTTTTGATTTAAATCTGCGAATGATTTTAAATCATTATTTGATTCAAGGCCGTCTTTTGATTTAAAAATGTTTGCTAATTGTTTAAAATACTTTTTGATTGAAATCTAAGTTTTATTTAGCCAAACTCTTTTGTAGAATAATATCTTGATCTAAATGTTTTCAGTTTTAATTTGTTCTCAAGCTTGTGCAGAAGAACTTGTAGAAGTGGGGTTTTTAATCATCTAAATGATTTACAATTCCAAAGAGATTTAAATCCTAAAAAATGATTTTAATCCCAAAAAAACTTATTTCAATCATAGAATACTCAAATATGGTAAAAATCTTATTATGATTTTTAATTTAAATCGATTTGTTTCAGCTCTGTTTACATATGATTTTTACAATTACCCCATTTTTTCTCAAAAACCCCATCCAGTAATAATTTGGCATCATATTCAACTAAATTTTTAAAATATATCCAAGTATTATGCTGGTAAAAACTGCGATGTCGTCTGAAAAATTTCCAGTAGCAATATCAGTAAAATTAACTCCCGTTGTACAATGTAATTTCCGATACTTACAAATGGCGTACGATCCGCAGGGGAATTACCAACCTACCGCGTCATGACAGAGAAGCCATAAAATCAATTTAGCGTGCGCCGAGGAAGCAGCAGTAGTTTTTTCGGCATTCGCTTTTCCATAAATCTAGCGAAAGAGCGAAATAAAATTCCTATTGAGGCACCGACGCACCGCCCTCAAGTCGTCTGTCTAAGCCCAAATGAAGATTTATTCCAGCAAAATTTGTACAGTAGAATATTGTATATCCACCGTACCTTGTTTTCTTTGAACACTCGAAAGGTAGAAACGGCTAAACAGAAAGAAATATTCCACTCTGATGCATCCAATGAACGTTGACGAGGTAGATGGATCAAAAAAGGAGATGCTTTGTGATGACAAGAGCCACCGATGCAGCTCTCATCGTAAAGGTGACGATGGCCTTGGGTCCTGCCCATCTTATGTCTTCAGGTTCAAGTTCCCTTAAATCTAGTATAGTCTGCCTGTGAAACACAACGGCGTCATTGCAACATATAATGTGTGCCGAGGACTCTTCCTTGCCACTGCCCATGGCCGACTCTACACTAGCCGGAGCCTTAGATGTGGCAACGTGGCTTAGCTGCCAAATAGTGGGCCTACAGTTTCAGAATAATTATTACATTTTATATGTATTAGAGTTCATCTCGGTTACTAAATTAAGAAAAATACTTTTCAGAACTACTACTACTACTAATACCACTTACATCTGATGTCTGGTTCAACGTAATCAAACACTACCAAATAAAAATAAACGCAACCTGTTTCCTGCTGCCACTTCCACTTAAATGAACACTCAATTTACTTTGTAAATTGTCACTTGAGCTAGAAAAATTTACTATTAGGTTACTGTGAAGCCATTTTTGCTGGTCTTGATTCCCTTTCACTATCAAATCTTTTCGTAGGTATGCCCAGATGCATGCCCAGATGAGTTCTATTAACTGTATTTTTCTGTGATATTTGGGAGGTCCAGAAAATATTGTAGGTACCACATTGTGCTTTAAAATAGGTCTTACCCTTTGAAATGTTTGTAAAGTATCGTCTTTATTCTTATAAATATAACCAGCCCATACGAGGAATACCGTTCACCCACTTCTGCTTATGTCCTTTGTTGGAAGCACAATTGCTAGTGCGACCTGGTACTACACACTTTGCAGGCATCTGTTTATCTTTATAGTTTCGTTTGTGCAGGTAAATAATTAGAAACACATTAAAAATCACCTTCCAATCTCCTTTTGTGCTCTGGAAGATTACACTAATGACTTAACCACAAATAAAAGCTCGGTCCCCGATTCAGTGTTGCCATATTTCAATGCTCTGGCCTAGTGAGTAGAGTCGGCCATACACTGCCCCATCACATACAAATGACGTCTGAAGGTCTGCCTTCCGTCCTAACTTGCGTCTAGCCGGACCGTGCAACTTTCCAACACGCAGTTCCGCATGCGCATTTGTCATGACTACCGAGGTTGACATTGACAGTGACAGTACTGTGTGCCGTTTGCAGAATTCAAAAATGTGTGTTATTTTGGAAGAATTTCTCTGTTTTCGTGGTGTTTTCATTTTCTGTATCTACCATCCGGATCCAGCAATGTATAATAAAGTGTTTTGAAAAATGTTTTCTTCATTTATGCTATGTGTAAGAAAGTCTAGAAGGTCATTTACCCAAAAGTTTCCTTCTTATTGGCACTACTTGGCCAGTATTGAACCCAGAAAATTTGGCTAGTGAGGGTACCATTTCTGTCGCATATGTCCTGTATGATTCAAATTGAGTTTTTTTAGGCATTCCAATTTTTTTAGATTAGTATATCTTATATAAGGGAAAGTTGGTGCAAAAGGTAACAAGGGGAGTTGTTTCTTCAGGACTGGGTCCAACTTTCCTATATATCCTATATACCCTACTGTCTACACTAATAATCCTTTATAACTAATTTAAAACACGGTGATAGGCATAATAATGTACCACATTTGCTCTTTATATAGTAATCCAAAGGGATCAAATATTTTTTTACTTTTAAGGTTAAGGAAGAATTATTTTTTTTAATTTCTCTATAATTTTTCATAAGATGACAAACTTTACTATTTGTTGGATGACTCAGACTTTTCTTTTAAACTTTGTCCACGAAATATATTATTTTTTAGCCACAAATAATCTTCCACATATATCCCCAATGTTACACAAGGATAGAAAAATTTTGCATTATTTATTAAAGTGCCCTACTTTAATTTTTTACATTTTGAACTGTCAATAAAGCCATCTTTTATAGTTTTCCCCTCCTGTAATAAAGTCTTGAGTCATTCAAGTAGAAGACACACAATAACGTTACGTTAGATTTAAATTTGGCACCGTTGTGGCATCATCGGATAATAGTCGGAAACCTTCGGCGGTCTTCAGGACTGCGGGTTGGAAAGTTGCACGGTCCGGCTAGATGCAAGTAGAGGTCCTAAAATTAGTTCTCTAGCTCCGTGTCGTCATTCATAAAGTCTGTTGAAAATCTTTTTAGAAAAACCTTTTTACTCTATAGAAAAGTATATGAATTATGAATTTCAATGTGTTATTGATGTTTGTCTATTGAATGCTTTAGCTAGTCGTGGGTTGTTCACTTTTCTTTTTTGACTATATTCCGATACCCTTTGTAGAGTCTTGTGAAAATAAACGATGTCTATATGTATGCACTGTTCATATTTCTTGTCAATGATATACTATGAGAGCATTCATATGCACATGCAATGGAAATAAACCACAAACTACAAACAGCAGGTTGACGTTGTTGCAGGTGTCCATCCATAACCATATGCGCGATAACGCTGATGTTGACTATTAATCCTAATAGAGAATTTCCCTATTTGTCAGTTAGTTAGTTAATTAATATCCAACTTCGATGTTGAGCACTGACTAACATATTACCTGGTGACACGTTAATCATTGCTATGACATAATTCTGGTCACATTTAAATACAACGTTTGTCGCTCTCGACAGTTGGCATGCTAAAAAGCAAAACAATGTACCCACCATATATTATATTTGCAAAAAAGTCTATGAGAGCTCATTTGAAATCTAACAGTATACATATACTATACATATGTGGTGAAAAATACAGTATTTGGATGAGTGTAAAAGCTTAGGATTAACAGTTCATGGAAGTTTGTTTAAGATCACAGAACTAACCAATAGACTAGAAAGTATGCATTAAAATTAGCTAACCTATCTTCACTACTGCCTCTCTTTAGACTACTATGTCTATCCAACTCGAAATCGACCAAGTCGTCTCACCTGGGGATTTCAGAGACCGAAGGGCTTTGCATAACAATGAAAGGTACTTGAATCTGGCAGATTTGAAGAGAGAGGATGAGGTTGTGGGTGAACGTCTACTGGAGGCCTCTGACATTTGGAGCATCAATTGCGAAATTTACGCTGCGGCTCTGAGGCTAGCTAGACAGGGGAGAGTGAGAGACTCTCCTGTTGAAAGAGCATAGAGACGGGTGCGCCAAAATGGAAGCGAAAATCTAGTTGGTTCACCAGGAAGCATCCCGTATCCAGTGTGTGATGGAATATAGAGCGGCTGGGAAGCCATTTACGCGCCGAGTATGCCAGATAGCCTACGGGTTGAGGCGCGACCATCATACCCTCAGTCAAGCGGTACTGGTTGTTGTCAAGCAACACTGTCTTGACATGATACGGATGCTAATCGATACAAAGCAATCGCTAGTGGCTAGGACGAGGGGTCTGGATAAGAACAGAATGTTCTACGAAAGATCCTTCCGCCTCTTCCGACAGCCACCACCAGCCATAGAGCAGCCGTCGGCTGCTGATCGCGTGGATACCTTTTGAAGAAACATTTACGAACAGCCCAAGTATCAGCAGACATTCCGGCCTTGGCGCAGCTCAAGTCCGTTTGTAGGAGGACTCTTTCCCTAAATGTACTGCGTCATCCGATAAACACGGCAGAAATTCTTGGCGCAAAGAACTTCGCAGTTCTTCGCCCGGATAACATAAACACCTACTTAGCACTGAGAAATACTAAACGATACAACTGTGGCGCGTCCATTAACCCAGGCACAAGATCACCCATCTGTTTTATATGGATGACCTGAAACTTTATGTCTCCGGCCAACGCGAACTACAGCAATCGCTAAGGGTAGTGCAGTATTACAGTCATGCTATCAAAATGGAGTTCGGAACAGAAAAATGTAGCCTAGGCTTCACATTTTTATTTGGAATACATAGTCTGGAGCAGCTGAACTTGTGTCCTGCAGATGACTTTATAAGAAAGGCTTTATCGCGTTAGTAATTGCGAAACTTTCTTGGGGTAAACTTTCTTCTCTTACATCTGCTAACGATACATTAGTAGTTAATAATTTTCACTGAACTATAAGTTCATCCGCGACATCACGTGCGAGGACGCCTCGGTCATATTTTAATATTCGCAACGACGACACGTTGCCGTTCCAGATACTTATTAATGCCTAATATTTCACACGTTAAGGGTTGAAATATTGTTAGCGACGCGACGAATTTCTCCATGGAATGCAAATCAAGCCTCTTCACCTCCTGACCCGGGGGAGAATCGGAGCAGGTTGCATTTACCCTGTCGGGAGTTGAAGCAATATGAGCTCTACTACATAACAAGCTTAAGCCACAGTGATGGATAATGAAGTTTTCTTAGCAAGGACAGCGTCTGTTAAAACGACGTATTTTATATTATCTGGCCAACGGTTTTGAAGCTACGGGGTATCGGTAAGAAGGGTATAGTTGTAAAAAAACATGGCCGATTTCGTTCATAAAATAGCCATGGGCGTGCGGACTTTACGTGAATACTTCAGGGATATTTGGCTATGAAGCGTCATTCCTTTTGTATAAATGTTCATTTTTAAATAAGATAATAACAATAATAACAACGATAAACAGTGTACCTAACAAGCTGACAAGACAATAAACTCGACAAAACAGATATTCAAATAGTTTGGAACAATCTGTAGAAAAATTATGAACACGACACACAAAACTCCACTGGTACAAAGTTTACGGAATACATATAAGTTGGATCACTCTCCGTCGGCACTTTGAAGATCTCACATCAAAGCGATGCCGCGACCGCACGCGCCAGTTAGTTTTTGCGTTGGTTTTTGCCCAAGTACGGGGGTTCTTCTAGCGGGGACTTACTAACGCCTGGGTTTTACGTATTTCGAGGGTCATTGAAAGACTAGGTTTTGACGGCCGATTTAGACATACAAATACGTTTATTTTGCTAATACACTAAGTTACATAAATGTATATCAAAAATAAAACCTAGTAAAACTATTACTAAAATGAATCTCAAATGATGTCACATATTGTAGCTATTTCGTAGATAAGTAAAAATTGGTTCAAAGGTGCTGTAGTATGTTTACCTTAGTGTTCTGTTTATTCGGCTTATTTTTGAGACCACAGCTTATAAAGCTTATGGTATTGTATGTACGAATTCGTATGTACAATTTTAAAAGGTAATCATGTGGAAATGCTTTACTTGGATGTGAATAAATTATTTTTGACATTTTGCTTTTCAGTGTCGTTCCAATTGTTACTGTAGAAACTAAATTGTTAAAGTAATCAATAAAAATATCTTCGAGCTCTAAAATATAATTTACAATGTCCCTGGGTGGTATGATGAGACCACCGAATGAATATTTTGTCTCACTATACGCTTTTAGCGTGATACAATCCTTTAAGTACCTGTAGCTCTTGAACTAATCACTTTAAACCCCAAGTGTGCTAGTTCGTTGGAATTGTTTTATCGGGAGGAACACAGGCACAAATATACAGGGTGTCCCATTAATAACTTTGAATCGAATGTCACGTGACCAAAAACAAATACCTACCTCATTGCATAGTACAATGACAAAAAAAGACACAACATCTGCTCTTATTTACATGTCCAAAATTATAATTCTCTACTACTGGCCAGTTCCGACATATTTCTTGTCTTAATCGTCATGGGATACCCTGTATTTATATCCCTTACATTTCAAAGTTTAACACAAAATAAGGATGGATCTGATTGTCATTCTCCATTCGTTAATAAATTTAAATTGACTGGTAATATCTTTTCTCGCGAAATTGATTACTCTCAAACTTCTAAAAAGATTATCCATTTCCTGCAAACAAAATCCGATATTTTTGAGACACTGTATACACTTCGCGTTAAACACGTTCAACCCCTACTTTGCGCCGCCCCGTATCTCCCGGCTGACGTCGGTACACTGCTACCGGTGAACCGGGGTGACGGGGCAAGGGGCAGGCCGTTTTGATATTTTTGCGGAGTGATTCAACTTATATGTATTCCGTAAACTTTGGTATAGGTAAGAGGGGTATAGTTGTAAAAAAAAACACGGCCGATTTCATTCATAAAATAGCCATCAGCGTGCGGATTTTACGTGAATACTTCAGGGATATTTGGCTATGAAGCGTCTTTCCTTTTGTATATAAATCTTCATTTTTAAATAAGATAATAACAATAAAAACGACGAAAACCAGTGTACCTAACAAGCTGACAAGGCAATAAACTCGACAAAACAGATATTCAAATAGTCTGGGACAATCTGTAGAAAGATTATAAACACAACATACAAAACGCCGCTGGTATTTCGATATTTCCAGACAGAGAGAGAGAGAGAGAGAGACAGGAACATAAAGTTGGTGGCAGGGCGGCCAATAGCAAGATTTAATCTCATGACAAAGGCATGGTAGCAGATCCTCAACCAATAAGGTTCCCTGACAAGACGTTGGATGACAGGATTCGTGAGTTGTTGCCGATTCACCTGAAGTTGATGATATCTTCAGAAAATATGTACATTTTATAACAGGCAGATTAAGAAATATCGGATGTCGGATTCTTAGAACTGTATGTCTTTGATTTTCGCAATGAAATGGGCTGCTGGTCAGCTTCGACGTGGTGTCATTATTCACAAAGGTGCCATTAAACGATGCAATCGCACACATCAAGAACATATTTCCGGAACACATTACAAACCTCTTCAAGCACGTGTTAACGACAACCTACTTCGTCTGGCACGCCAACATGTACGAACAAATTGAAGGTGTAGCCATGGGAAGCCCTCTAAGCCCGGTAGTAGCGAACTTTGCAATGGAGAAGGTCGAACAGGCAGCCTTGAAGAGCGCTCAATACAAGCCCAAGATATGGCTCAGATACGTGGACGATACGTTTGTCATTTGGAATCACGAAAGAGAAAAGCTCGAAGAATTTCTAGAACACCTGAACAGCGTGCACGAAAACATCAAGTTCACCATGGAGGTAGAAGAAAACAAAAATCTCGCCTTCCTTGATGTTCTTCTAACAAAAAAGGGAGTTAGATTAGGGCACAAGGTATCTAGAAAGCCAACTCATACTGACCGGTACTTACATAAAGAGTCAAACCACCACCCATCACAGAAGTACGGAATTATTAGAACTTTGACAGAACGAGCTAGAAAAGTGTGCGAACCAAAAGAACTCGACGCCGAACTGGAACATCTAAAGAATGCTTTTAAGGCAAATGGTTACACAGAAAAGGAAATAACAAGAACAATGAGAAGAAATAGGGCAAAACCAGAACCTAAACCTATAGCAAAAGCTTTTCTACCCTATGTGCCTGTAATAACAGACAGAATAGGAAAAATGTTATAAAAGGAAAACGTCAAGACCATCTACAAGCCAACAACAAAGATACAGGAATATTTGAGAACGGTGAAGGACAAAAGAGACCCACTCACAACACCGGGGTATATCGTATACCATGCACATGTGGGAGTGTATACATAGGAACAACGAAGCGATCTTTAAACACAAGAATTGCAGAACATAAGGCTAGCTGTCGACTAAGCCATACGGACAAATCAGCGGTAGCCGAACATGTGATTAAGGAGGGAAGTCACAGGATCAAGTTTGAAGAAACTCAGGTTCTTGCCGCAACGTCTTCATACCATACCAGACTTCAAAGGGAACCCATCGAAATACAAAAACATCATAATAATTTCAATAGGAAAGAAGAAACACAGAAAGTCAACCGGACATGGATACCCATCCTAAACGGCCTGAAGACACTACCATATCGCGAAGGGGCGGGGCTACCAACGCTACCTGGTTGGGCCACGTCACCATTAGCAGGTATAAATATAGGTGCAGATCTACCAGCCGTCAGTATTTCGGAAGTCGCCGAAGTGAAATAGCTTCTGAAGATGCCATCCACTCGTGGTGGCGAAACGTCAAGCTTTAACGCTAAACGACGCCGGCCTAAAAACCCAAGAACCACAAATTCATATTAGAAGTTATTGCGACATTCCGCTATGAAATTTACTAGTTTTGAGATTTTATTGAATCAATACAAATTATCTTCACGTAAGTCAGTTACATTGCAGGTATATTGGAATGTATAGTTAAATACCCAGGTAAATACTTTGTGTTCAAACTGCGGAAACTGCCAGATTTTGAAGAAACTGGAAGCGGACGAAGAAGAGTGGCAATAGCACTATAAATGTTGGCTGGCCAATATTCAAATTAGGTTCCCTCTAGAGATGTTAACTCTGTGGTTAGGTTAGTTCATTTTTTGGCATGCACGTACCTGGTGTTATTTTGATTTCCTGTAATTAGGTGTCTGGTGCCTGTTTGAAATAAAGAGCTATCTTTCTATCTATCGAAGTACCTCCTAGCTTACCCCATATTGATTTGTCCAATTCAGTGCGATATTTATTCATCGCATTCCAGTAGATAAATTGGTCCAATAGCTGTCAGATATGGCAGCAGCAGTGGTAATTTGATTGTGAGGACCGGACCGGAAACCCATTAGCAAAGATTCGTTGCCTTGCGATTGTGCAACTGTACAACCCCAGCGCGCTTGGAAATCTATGAAATGACAAGGGAGAGTTATGAGGCTGGGGATGGCAGTTCGGGGAACATTAGTAGGTCAGATAGACCGACGTTTCCGATATATTGCAGCCGATAAAAAAGAATTACTGCTTTTATACTGCCTTCATGCGTACCGTAATCCAAAATGAAAATTGTGAAGGGTATTCATTGAGGCTATAAGGCCCGCAGAGACGGGTTTGCCTCTTAATAAACTTTTTAACGTTTAATAGAAAAAACCATAATAATGCAATGGATAGTGTAAGGAGCGAAGTTTAGCTCATACGACTCATCTACCTAACCTAAGAAAATAATATTTTATAAATAAGCCCAACCTAAACTTGAAACAAAAAGATGAAACACAATTGAAAATTAAAATATAACAGGTAATTATTAAATGTTCCGAAATTTTTTGGTTGGTGAAGACATGTGCTTCATGTTCTAGGGTTGTGAAGTATTCGTCAGGAGCTTTAAGAAAATCTGTCATAAGACCTCCCTTTCAGCTTAATTTTTTTCAAATATGGCGCCCAGTCGCTATTTTGAAAGTTTCATCTGTCAGATTTACACCAAGATATAGTATTCATGCATCAATTTCATTATCCCAATTTTTAGTTTTTTCAGTTGACCCGTTCAAAAACGAAAAGGGGGGACATTTAAGAAGAGCACTGTATGTCTGATATGTGCAACTAAAATAGCCGTTTAGCTAGAAGTACTGCTTACCGGTAGAAATTTATTTTCAGTACTATAAAGGCCCTGTCAAACAGAGGGCGTTCTAGAACGCGGCATTCCGGCGTTCTCTAACGCCGCGTTACAGAATTCCATTGTTTGTACCAAACAGGCCTGTTTGGCGGGTTGAGCAGAAACGTTACGCCAATTTTTGCCAAGATGTCTAGTGATTCGAACATAGATGAACTCAAGGTCCGGTCACACAGAGGGCATTCTAGAACGCGGCGTTATGGCGTTCTAGAATGCCGCGTCACAGCGTTCCATAGTATTGTTAGAGAACGCCGAAACGCCGCGTTCTAGAGCTCCCTCTGTTTGACTGGGCCTTAACCACCATTTCTTGGATAGTCTAAGGGAACATTGAAGGACCTCGTATCTACTGCCAAGGAATTATAGTTGTAAGTAGTCTTACATAATTGGAGTTATATGTTCTTTCACAGTGCAGACCGGTACATAATATCAAAACTGGAAACCCACTACTTCAGAGACTTGCAATATTTACTACAAATCATTCACAGGTAAGGATGGCAACTATACATCGATATATCGAAACAATAGAAAAATATCAGTTTTCTGGATGCTCAATACGTGGGTTTAAGAGATAAGTGTAAACTAAACTGAGCAAGTTACAGTCGTCGTCCAAATTCTGGTATTGTTCAAAAGTCAAAGCTCACACCATACATTATGCTCTCATAGAGATCCCATCAGATAATGTGATGATGGACATTGTGCCATTTACTTGTTGTAGGGGTTTATGTATGTATAGGAAGAGCACCCTTGACCTTGAAAGAGCAACAAGCGGGCTTGACCTTGACCGTGATAAAAATCCAAAACTGTAGGGGTTGATGTATGTACGGAAAAAGCACCCTTGACCTTGACAGAGCAATGAGCTCCTTGGCCTTGAAATAGCAATGAGCAACATTCACTTTGAGAGAGCAATGATCGGCCTTGACCTTGAGAGATCAATGAGCGGGCTTGACCTTGACCGTAAAAATCACAAAATCGTTAAATCTGCAATTGCGCAATCTGCAGTTTCCAGGGTAAGTATCATGAAAATCATACAAAATTAATGACGCCTGTGTATCGAAGACATCGACCTCCAATTTTCAATGTATATAGAAGTAATGAAGCCGATGTCTAAACATCGATGTAATTTTTTAAATTGTCATCCCTCTACAGACCGTGTAATTTTTTATGAATAATCATGGTACAGTAAAGTTCGAAATAAAAGAAACAAACTTATTCACGCATGGATATTACGTACAAGTTAGCAAGCTATTGTACTGTTTCTATAGCCTCTATGCTTTGAAATGGATTAAACGGATAAACATTTCATAACATATTCCACCACTGCAGTCCCTGTTTAAATGTCTTCGGGGAATTTAACTACCACATAACAGTTAATATACTTGCTTCTCAGCCTATTATGTCAGTCAGTTTCACTATTTCTACCTAGGGAATAGCTGAACATCGCACTGAGAACACTTGGTTACCAGAAGGCGAACAGAGGCCGCAAACAACAATAATACGAAATTAAGGGGCCTAGATACACACATTTATACATACGTATTTGCCATGTAAACACGGACTCACAATTTCTCGCATAACTCACTCTATTTTCAAACTACATATATAATATTTTAGAAGGCGATAGTTAAGACCTTAATGAATGACAGCTATTTTCGATTTTCTCAAAAAAGTTTTTTAATGTGCAAAAAAACTCGCAATGCAAAATCATACATTCTACAAATGCCTGTAATTTAACAACCAAACACGATATCAAAAAAAGGCTAAATAGTTGCACAAGCGCAAGCTTTCTTCTTCAATTTGCTGTTTGAGTCATTACTGTAAGTTTAAAGGTAACTTCAGAAGCTTGGAAATGCGAAATTCATTTTTATAGTGACCTTTAGACCTTATCTTTGGACCTTTTGACCTTGCCTTTGGATTTTTGGACTTATCTGCCCTCATCTTAGACACACACACTGGAGAAAGAGAACAGGTGGCCACGCCTCCTCGCTAACACGGGAATATGTCCTTTCTTGGATTCTCAATTTCGCGCGCTATACCCTAGACCCTTAAGGATTATTATGATTTGACAGAAAAGCCAAACGGCGAGTTTAAAGGTAAATATCAACAGAACCAAGTTCATGGTTGTTAGCAGAAACGATATCCCAAACACTCGAATACAGTTGAGTGGAGAGGACATCGAATGGGTCAACAAATTTAAATATGTGGGATACAGCATAAACGAAAGATGAGATCCAGATCAGGAGATAAGGTGCAGAATTGAACAAGCTGACACAATTCTATTCAACTTCAGTCTTAGATACAGGATGATGAAATGTTATGACTGCTTTATTCTACTCTAGCGGTTAATGCTGAGAGTGTCCTGGGCCGATGATGTGAGAAATGAGAACGTTCTCCAGAGAGTCGGTTTAGCTGAACGACAATTTTTTGAGGTTATAAGGAAAAGGAAAACAGCTCACCTAGCAGCATAATGCGTGCGGAACGCTATCACCTCCTGCTTCTCATTCTTCAAGGAAAAATCGAATGAGGGAGAAGAGGAATTGGAAGAAAAAAGCTATCATGGCTGAGAAACATCGGTCACTGGACAGAAATAAGACTTCCGAGAATTACAGAGGGCTGCAATTAATAGAATCATTTTATGAGAGAAAGAATGGACGCCTACGCAGGAATCTGTATGGCATACTAAAAAGAAAAAGAAGAAGAATGCTTTGATACCCAAACGTCAGAAGATTATCCTATTGACTACCAAACATCGTAAATTAGACATGTGTAGCTGCTGAAAATTGCTTGCTGTAGCTACGAGTAAAGCAGTGTTACCCAAGTTTCAATATTCTGGATGTTACAGCAATCTCTTTGACTGCTTTATCCTAGACATTGGATATTGAAACACTAATTGTGTGAGAATGTTATTTAGTAGAAGTTGGTTCAATGGTACCTAACGAAAAATTATTTCAGGAAGAAGATTAATCTCATAACGCCTCTTGATATTTCGTTGATGACACTCCATGAAAGTTAAGTAGTTGGATTGCGGCAACTACGTTGAAAATTATCATTAGTCCGAGGCTTTTAGTTCACATCACGGCTAGGTTGTTTAAAAACTTCCTACTGAAATAACTTTGCATTTCACGGATAAGAGAAGAAAATTGTGCCTCTCCATATTGGTTAAAGATATCTTGATCTTATGAGACTCGAAGCACGAGGTAACTGTTTTAGAAACAATAACAGAAAAAGTACTATACATCTATACCTGAGTGGCTAGCACCCACTCCAGTGTTATCTTTGTTGACTTCAGCCAGCCGACTAGGAGTATGGAATGGACACCTTCGAGCGTAGTAGCTCTGGTGCATCTCTCCAGTGCAGGAGCTCTTTCGTCTCTACATATTCAGAGACGGTTTTCCTAGCAGTATTTTTTGCAATTCCAGTAAATGGTTCTGGTTCTATGAACGCAGATTCAGTTCCTCCTCTTATCAGTTCAGTGCCTTACACTCCGTTGTACTATAATATTATGTGTATGTATAACAATAATAAATTCGTTATTGTTATGCCTCTGGGATGTTTCACACATATCATCATAATTGCATGTTTTCGCTTATTTAGCCCTAATAGATTAGGAACTTATCAAATGCGCATGTGCGTGTTCGATTTATTTCTGAATATTTCAACTTCGCCAACGCTTGTTGTCTAAGTTCTATGAAAAAAATAGGTTGTAAACAGAATATTCTAATTCGTAGACCTAAAACGTAAACCCTGCAAAACAGGGATTACCACAAAATAAGCAGTTCAAAATAGAACAGTGGGGGTTATATATAAACTTCAGAATTAAACATTCCTGCCTTGAGTCCAGGATCTGGTAAATCCGTTACGAACAGGTAGAAATGTCAGGATCAAGAGGCGTGCTGCACAGACACGGAATTTTTCACCCATGCATGCACTAACGTTCTGAATGTGTTCAGGATTAGCTCCACGAAAACAACTAATATTAACTTGATGCTTGCCTTCGATAGTATTCTCCAATAACGTTTAACTACTTATTACAGAGTATCCGCAGATATGCGAATGACATGGTGAGGAGGGTGTGGAATCTGGTAACTCCACAATTTTCTTATTACCGAGAAGTTATTGTAACTTTTATAAAAACTGTAATTTAAAAAATATAGTATAAGAAACTAAACAAACACATATATAATAACATCGGACTAAAAAGTTAGAAATCACTTTTAAAATAAGCTTAAAACAATAATAAACGAAAAATACTAGTATGATTTTTGAAAAAGCTTCGGGTGCTCGATTTACTAATATTATGGCACACAGCACCCACGCTTTTTCACAATCATAGTGGTATTTTTTGTTCATTATTGTTCCAAGCTCAGATTAAAAATTATTTTTAACTTTTTTGTCTGATGTTCTTTAAAAGTGTGTTTTTTAGTTTCCTTAAACTATATTTATTTCAAATATTTTAGTTAACTTTATGAGTAATGAAGCGTTTTCCTTTTAGTTTTACCGATAGGTGAGGGGAGTATTGTGATCGCGAAAATTTTCGATTTTGAGATAATACGCTTTTTGGGCGTGTTATGATGTCTACATAACGAAAATCCGAGTCACTCATTTCCGTCGGTCTGTCTGTCTCTTGGCGTTTTTCTAACGTCGTAATCTCAGTAACCGCTGCATGGATTGTGATGAAATTTAGGTAGCAATATGCTGTGGTGTCGTAGTAGGTAATTTTCCGATAATTTTGAAAATCGTTGTATGGGGGGCGGGGTAATTAACAAAAAACAAAAAATGTCAAATATTCCTTCGTTTTTAGGCGGCAGGAACCCCTCCTGATCATTTTCAACTTTTTTTTTGGGTAGGGGTGAAATTGGGGTGGTTAGGGGGTGGGGGGTTGTGAAACTCAAAAATTTGCTCTATTCATAATAGGCTGTCTATTTACCTGTAGAAGAATACCCTTTTTTAGATCCATCCGAACGTTGCCTTACTTATTATAGAAACCAAGGGACTTAGAATTTGAGATGTATACATATGAGTGCTGTTTTAGATCGTTCTATATTGCGTAACGCGAAAATTATCGAAGTGATTTTAAGTATTACTGCCGCAGCGAGGATGGAAAACGCGTATGTTTTGGAAAAATCGTGTCAGTGGCGGCGGAGCAATTATAAAAAAACTAAAAATATAAAAATAGCTCGAACTTTGTTTTTAAGCGCTTTAAGAGTTCCTGATCATTTTTTACTTTTTTTGGGTGGGGGTGAAATTGGATTGGTTAGGGCGTGGGGAGTTGTAAAACTCAAAAATTTTGTTTTATTCTGTCCATTGACCTATGAAAGAAAGATCTAGCAGCATAATACCCTTTTTTAGGTCCATCCGAACATTGCCTAGGCTATGACAGAAATCAAGGGAATTGTCTAATGTATACATACGAGTATTGCTTTAGATCGTTCTGAATTTAGTAGCATGGAAATTATGGAATCGATTTTAATGAAATTTAGACACAGTATTATTACCGTAGCGACGATGAAAAAGTCGTATGGTTTTCAAAAATCGTGTTATTGGCGGCGCAGCAATAGTAAAAAAACTAAAAATATAAAAATAGCTCGTTTTTAAGCAATTTGGGGGTTCCTGATTATTTCGTTTCGTCCAATTGAAGCTGGCAGAATAAAAAAATGTGTCGTTTTAGTTCCTACGGAGAGACTACTTACTAGTTTTTGTGTTTGATGTTTTTTGAGGACATGCCAACGATTATTTGGTTGCAAGGGGTCTCAGACTAGCTTCATGCAAAGGAAATATAATAAAATGATATCACTGTTGCGTGTGGGAAGTACTGAGTCAATGAACTTGACTCCATTTTTGTAAAGTGTATTTATTAATCCTTTGGGCAATAAATATGATCAATGTCCATAGCATGATCATTACCACTACTGCTTAAACGATAATTAAAACTACCGACTCTCCTGAATAAACCCCATAAAAGTGCTAACTCCAAAACAGTTGAATATCACGCGATTCAAGTTCTCGTCGCTAAACCTATGTGTAATATTATCAAACTTCAAGGTATCTACGCCATCTCTTGGTCCGACGGATTTGAAGCCATCAAAACCATTTTTGCGTCAAAGTTGGAGCGTTCAATGTTCGGTCCGACCTCTTAACCCAAATGAGACCTACAAGCTCACAAACAAATAAACAGACATACAAGTGAAGCTCATAGAAGCGTGTTAAGAACAAGTTGAACTTGGCAGCGAGCTGAAGAAGACGCACTAACTGTCTTGGACTACGGCCACCCCACTTCAGTTACCCCACAACACGTTCCTAGGCCAATTGCGATGCAGATTTAATAAATCTTGCGAAAATATTTAGAGCGCAATTCAATTGGGCTACGCGCTCTCCCAACGAGAAGATTATTCCACTGAAAATGGGAATTAACTCTTAACTAGACACCATCTGTTCCGTGCCCTACTTCTGCGATAACCTCTCGAATTTTTAAATTTTTATGAAGGTACAAACAGTATCGATTCCCATTAGTATTGTAGACCGACTCCATTTGAATAAAAGTATTTGTCTAATGAAGGAAGTCTCTTCGTAATTACTGCTTGTGAAAGCCAAATGTGCCCAAAGAGGGTTCATTTTGATGTAGACTACGATTCTGCCAGTGGAGGATTTAGAAAAAGGGCAAGGGGGGTGTACCCCCCCTAGAGCTTTATGGAAGCATATATTTATTTATTTATCGTATGGCTCAAAAACATGACAATAGTAAATATAGAATTAGAAAAACTATTATAACCTATACTAAAATAAAATAAATACACCTACAAACTAAGGTACATAGTCTTTGGTATTTACAAGTTGATATCCAGTTCTTTCAACCACTTCAGCGCCAACGGTGTGGCTGTGAAGAACTCTTCTCGCGATCCCTGAAAAGCACGCAGTTCACACTCGCTCGTTAATATGGTTTATAGTTTGGCGGGGCGCGCCACAGTCACATAAGGGAGATTGCATCTAGCCTCACTTGTAAAGGGAGTCGGCACATCTGCCGTGGCCTGTTCGGACTCTATTAAATTTTATTCACTCTTTCCGGGGTAGTTCTGATCCTCGAAGTAAGGCTGCCTCCATAAATGCGCATCGTGGGTGGTGTTCCGCAAAACCTTCCCACTGGGAGCGCCATTGGTTTAAGGAGTCGAAGTTATTGGTTTTAAACCCTTCTGCATCGCTTATTGGTGGTTGTCGGGATTTAAGTCTGTTTATCTGCAACGGGGGTATTGCTCGGGGGATGGGCAGTTTGTTGTCGGCCGTAATCTTGTTATACTCCCTCAGAAGGTCGTCAGTCCTTCGCAGCTGCGGTGGGGCTATTCCAGAGAGTACAGGCAGCCATTGAGTTGAGGTTGTCTTTACTGCGCCTGTAATAAGTCTCATAGTGTGATTTAGTTGGACATCAATTAGTCTGGTATGAGGGCTGTTAATCCAGACAGGCGCATAGTACTCAGCACACGAATAGACAAGAACTAGTGCACTGGTTCGTAGAGTTGGAGCCGTGGTACCCTACGTCGTTCCGCACAGCCTTTGGATAATCTTGTTGCGTGTTCTCAGTTTTCCTGCAGTGTTTGCGAGATGTTTCTTATAGCAGAGGGTGCGATCTAACGTTACTCCAAGATATTTTGGGAAATGGTTATGTTTCAGGGGTTCGCCTGCAAAAAGTACCTGCAGTTCATGTTTAGCTAGTTTTTTATTCAGGTAGAAGCAGGAAACTTCAGTTTTGTTGGGGCTCGGTACTAGTCTCCATTTCTTGAGGTAGTTGTTTAGAGCTAACAAGTCGTTAGAAAGAGTATGCCCAATGTTCTTGAAGCTCTTATGGGAAAAGCTATGGCTATATCGTCCGCATAGCAAAACTTGTAACCGACTGTTGCTGGCATGTCAGATATATATATAGATTGAAAAGTAAGGGGGCCAGTACTGAGCCTTGTGGAAGTCCGCTGTTCAATTTGCGCTGGCTGATTGCTTTCTCGTTTAGGATTACTTGGAACTTTCTATCGCATAACATGTTGTTTATGAGTCTTGTAGTGGTCTGACGGGGAATCACCTGCAGCAACTTATATAAGACCGTATCGTATGCGGCAGTGAGGTCAACAAACGCCACTCCCGTCTTCATGTTTTGCTGGTAGCCTGCCTCTATATGCGTTGTGAGGGACAGTACCTGATCACAGCAACTGCGACCCGGTCTCAAACCAGCCGGTCTAAGGTAGTCGCGATAGTCTCCATTGGAATAAAAGTACTTGTCTAATGAAGGAAGTCTCTTCGTAATTACTGCTTGTGAAAGCCAGATGTGCACAAAGAAGGTTCACTTTGATGTAAACTACGATTCTGCCAGTGGCGGATTTAGAGGAAGGGAGAGTGGGGCGTATGCCCCCCCTCCCTAGAGCTTTATGGAAGCATATAAAATTTATATAAATACCGAAAGTTAACCTTTTTTTACTCTCCAGAGCGCGGCAGCACTGGTCCTCCCTCCCCCCTAGAGCTGTAGTGGAAAGTGTAATGGAAACATGGAATATTGTAAAAATAGGAAAAGCTTCAAAGAAGTACTCCGACCACCACCATAAGCGTGAACTCTAGAATGGCAGAGGTCAAATTTCAACATCGAGATGTAAAAAGCATCCTCCAAAAACTGAACACCAATAAAGCTACTGGTCCTGACCAAATTCCAGCCATTGTCCTTGAACGCTGTGCCGCTGAGCTTGCACCTATTCTTTGCAAGCTCTTCGAACTTTCATACCAACGAGGCGTGTTTCCCGCTTCGTGGAAGATTGGCTGCGTACAACCCATCCCTAAGAAAGGCAAAAAAACTGATCCCACTAATTATAGACCTGTGGCTCTTCTCAGCATCATGTCTAAGGTTATGGAGACTGTCATTAACACACAGCTCCTGAAATACCTGGACAACAATAACATCATAAATGATCGCCAATATGGCTTCCGTAAGCACAGGTCTACAGGTGACCTCCTTGCCTACGTCACTCACTTGTGGAACAGAGCAAAAGACAATCATGGCGAATCCCGTGTTGTTGCACTTGATATATCGAAAGCTTCCGACAGAGTATGGCATGACGGACTTCTGGTCAAGCTTGCTGCTTATGGAGTACCACCTGGCCTGCGCCAGTGGCTGAATAGCTTTTTGAACGACCGATCTCTGTTGTGGTCGAGGGCTGTTCCTCAGACGTATTTTCAATAAACGCCGGTGTTCCTCAGGGATCTGTCCTATCCCCTACACTGTTTCTGCTGTACATCAACGAGCTGCTGGAAATAACATCCTATCCAATCTACAGCTTCGCAGATGACAGTACACTAGTGTCGTGTCAAGCAAGCCACTATCATCGCAGGAGACAGTACGTCGCATGCCTCACAGATCAACGCAGATATCAACACAATTGCAAAGTGGGGATTGGCAAATAAAGTACAGTTCAACGTACAAAAAACTCAGGCAACAACACTTACAAAGAAGTCTCACGATGGCGTACCAACTGTGGAAATGGGGGGTCACCCCATAGGCGAATCACCTTCCGTCAAGCTTTTGGGAATCAACATCAACAATAACATGTCCTGGCACGACCACGTCGTCAGTATTGCTAAAACGGCATCCCAGAAGCTTGAAGTTTTGTTCCGCTGTAGGAAGTTGTATACACCAGAGGAACTGCTGCTGCTCTACAAGGCACAGATCCGACCATCGCTGGAGTATTGCTCCCATGTGTGGGGATGCGCTCCGAAGCACTCTTTAAAGCTTCTGGACACTATCCAGAAAAGAGCGATTAGACTAATCGATACGCCTAACCTCACAAAGGACCTGCACAGCCTGGAATATCGAAGGAGGGTGGCTGACCTATCCCTGTTTTACAGATTCTATCACGGAAGATGTTCGAGTGAGCTCTCTCAGATAATAACACCATAGGCCGTCCAAACTAGGAACACTAGAGAAGCCTTGCGAGCTCATCCTTACCAGGTCGGGGTCCTTACTCCCCGAACTAATCTCCTCCAGCATTCCTTCTTTTGGAGAACTTCGACGCTGTGGAATCAGCTGTCGGGGAATTTGTGTCCCGCCGGCCACAACCTGCAGCGTTTCAAATCTAACGTGAACCGATGCTTATCCTCTCGCAGCGCTTCTACAGCGCCATAGGCTTCCAACCTTTGCGTGAGGCCGACCATTAAAAAAAAAGCTGTTTTGAGAGCTTTTTTGCTCTTCAGAAGAAGACTATAGTACGTCCGTCCCCCAGAAGAAATCCTAACTCGGCCCCTGGATTCTGGATTGATAGCTGGCGGGGAAGCTGTATGTCATTAAGCCTTCTTGTGAATGTATTCAGCGTATGACGCTGATACGCATCAACCTTACAATAGTACCCATGTCTTAAAAAAAATTCGCATAGATGGAGACAACTAAATTTCTCAAGAATGTGGACTTTTTACAATGTATAAAACAAATTTGGTCTCTTTATGCCGGATTATTCACGTTACTCGAAGCAAAGCATAAGGGTACAAACATAGTGAAGCGACGCGGCTAGAGACTAGCGACGAGGCCAGCGACGAGATGAAAAACGCGATGAAACACATATTCTATAGTAGAGCGATACGTTTTGCGATTTTACCTAGACGAAAGTTGCAACTATCTATACTCGTGCCCTATACCGCTGTTCTTCAAAACTAAACTGTCAACGTGACAGTTGATGCCAAATTTTATCTAGGCGCAAGTCGCGTCGCTTGTTCCGTCGCTTAACGCTGCGGTAACATCTCTATCTCTACTATGTTTGACTCAATTCCAATGCACGGTTAAATTCAAGTCGCGTCGCTCACCTCGTCTCTGTGCCTCTAGCCTCGTCGCTCCACTATGTTTGTACCCTTATAATTAATACACCTGATGACAATATAAATAATTTCGGACGTATAGGGACCCATCAAGGCTACTTTTAATATTTTCGTGTTGTCTCAAAACATGAAACTTATAAAATTCTTTTTTTTTTCAATAGAAATCTCTATATATTATTGCATATTCAGATTGCTTGGTTAAAAGAAAACTAGTAGTTAGCGAACACTTTGCCTTTCATAATCGGCGGTTTACGTCAAATACTCTGGTTATCCAGTAGTTAAGGTAACCCAAGGATAAAGTATGGGATATCTCTGATGTTTGTTGTGGTCAACCGATGACACATAAGCTTGCTTTGGAGGTTATGAGAACATTTATTTTGACATTGACGTCTAAACGCCTTTAGAGAAGCAGTGATCTGGATCTAGATAGATCAGTTATCGTATGTCAAACAGCTGTCAAGTGGATTTAAGATTCACTTAGGCCCAGTTTCACAATCGTTAGTTATATAGTGGTTAAAAGAAAACTACTGGTTAGAGAAAACAATCCATTTCACAATCGGCGGTCTACGTCAAAAGCTTCGGTCAACCAGTAGTTAAGTTAACCCAAGGTAAAGTATAGAATATCTTGATGTTTGTTGTGTTCAACCTATGGCGGATAATCTTGCCTTGGAGGTTATAAAAAACACTGACGTCTAAGATGTCGATGAAGTTTGATTATATACCCTGTTACCCGATACTTTAAACTGTCAGCCGAGTCAACAGAGAACAGCTGTTCGGCTAGTGATAACTAAAAATACCCCAGATTGAGTCTTGACATATCAATTTTAAGCCTTGAAGGCATACAGGGCAGTACTGAGTGCAGGCAGTTAATGACAAGTAATTGTCGCTTGGTGACGTTTTCGTCTATGCTCTGAGGTCAATGCTAATTTTACATTTTTTCTGAAAATCCGGCGTTTCTTTCAGTATATCAGTATGGCTGGTATGGTCTGAATGATAATGATTACGCTTTAAATGAGGTAAGAGTGAAGATAAAAGCATTTTGAGCTTCATCATACGCAAGCAACATTTCTTTTTACAGCAATAGAAGAAAAATATAACGTTGAAGGGCAACGCAATGGCTATACAAATAGTAAAAAATGTGTGGAGCTATCTCAGAAAGTTGACACAGGATCGATTTTCTGAATTAGAACTGAATATTACTGAGGTACCAAATAATTAGTAGTTTAATTAGAAACATTTTTTATGAAAATGTATAAGCATTTTATTATACAAATCAATAAAATAATCTATTTCTTTTAACCTACCATATTTGCTGCGAATTTCTGGATATTGAAACAATTTCTTGT
Source organism: Callosobruchus maculatus (assembly GCA_951848785.1). Taxonomy (NCBI): domain Eukaryota; kingdom Metazoa; phylum Arthropoda; class Insecta; order Coleoptera; family Chrysomelidae; genus Callosobruchus; species Callosobruchus maculatus. The sequence goes on along the minus strand of CATOUR010000081.1, from coordinate 12,553,021 downwards.
TTACAAAAAATTGCCATTCCTTTTTGGCAATGAGATATTCAGTAAGAATATTACTAATACTGTCCTGATCACAGGATTGCCAATCAACGCCACTGGTAAAAAATTAAATTTGAGATACACTTCTTCGTCAGCTGATACCAATCAAATAGACGTCAAGCCAGTTTAAAGTATCCGGTAACAGAGTATAGTCTGTTGTGACATAAATCAAAAATATGAATACAAAGGTTAGGTTCCTTTGTCAATCTGATAGGTTGTATTCGCAGAACACAATTATGGCAGTACTCTGAGAGCCATCCGTGGTGCCAAATTAAGCTTAACCATTGGTTTTCTTTGTGAAACAGATCATCACGATAACTACTGGTTAACTCCCATCTGTCGCTTAAGTGACTACCAGAGGTTACCAATGATTGTGAAACTGGACCTTACTGTACAAGAGTGAACTGACGCTATTTCCGAGTGATCCCAGATCACTTTCCGAACGTCAGGATCAGTCATCCTTGTGATCGGGTTCATCCGATTATAGTTTCCGTAAAGGCCTTAGGAGGTCGATGTATTTTGATTATAGTCTGTTGTGACACAGGTCAAAAATATGAATACAAAGGTTAGGTTTATTTGTAAAAAGGTTATGATGTATTCACAGAACACAATAATGGCAGTGCTCTGAGACCGATCCATGCTGCCAGCTTGAAGATAAATAAGCTTAACCACTGGTTTTCTTCCTGAAACAGAGCGATCCGATAACTACTGGTTAACTTCCATTTGTTGGTTAAGTGAGTACCAGGGGTTACCAATGATTGTGAAACTGGGCCTAAGTGTTCTTTTCCAGCTAACTACAGACAGATGCACATGGCAATCCAGTTCTAAGCTCGTCTTTAGCAATACTTTTTTGATGACCCCAACGCTTTTCAAATTTAAATAAACCCAGCAAAGTCCCGAGGGATTATAAAATATTTGGACGAAGTAATCTTTAAAAGTTTTTAAAGTCTGTTTTAGAAATCAAATTGCAGCATAACTGAGTTTGTTTGTACTACATTATGATAAAGTTTATATCCCAAAGTAAACAGCGATAAGCTCCAGGATACAACTCCATCAAACTTGTTAAATGAATATATAAATATATTAATTTTAATTTATGGCATCACGGTGAAATTACCCTTGCCCGCGGAAGTTTTCCCCTCCTATGTTCACCCTTGAAAAGTTTATCGCTGTTTAGCATTTTCCGTCCAAGCTAGGTCAGATTCGATCTAAAAACGTCAAAAATATGGTAGTCCAGATCTTTTCGAAAATAAGGTGTTATTCGGTTGTGCTGCATAATTCTTTTTAGAGTACTATTCTTTAATCTAAACTGTTTGTTTCTAAATCCAAAAGTGGTTGAAAAATTATTTAGATAATTTAATTGAATCTCAGTCAATGTTTGTTTTGCCATATGAATGCGTTTCCGGGCTTATTGTTGACCGTTTGCACTAAGTTTGCTTAAGGCCTAGTTTCACAATCAGTGATCACTCTGACGGTTTACTAACCTCGACTTGCGAGTTAACTCGAACAATGGAACGCCTCTTGTTTCACAATCATAAAATGACGTAGGGTTAACCGACCGCGAGTTGTATTTTATTTTTAGCGATTGGTAGTACCGTGTCCGCAATATTTAAAATTCCTCTTCTTCTTATTTCCTTCGTTAGCTGTTTCTTGTTGATGTTGTGTGTTTTTCTGACAAGACTGTCAAAGAATGAGTTCGTTGAGTTGTCAGTTCCATGCGATTTCCAACCTCATTTTGGTTTTTTCCACTGACGTAGGTGTTTACCATAGATAAAAGATTTTTAGGTTGGATTGGCGTTTGGACTGCTTGGCGTTGTAGATAATTCTGGGGCCTTTTTCAAATAATAGCCGTACTTCAGCATGGAAGAACCAAAAAGAGCGAACAACTTTTCAAAAGATGAAGAGTATCTGTTAATTTCGTTAGTAGAAACGTACAGGCATGTAATAGAATGCAAAACAAAAGGTGCAACAACATGGCGCGAAAAAGGCAGCGCCTCGGAAAAGATAGGAGAAGAATTTAATTGCAAATGTGCAAATAAGGTGCTGAAAGAAAAAACAAAAATTTAAAAAAGACCAAGGAGTCAAGGTCATCATGTTCCTCAAAATAATTGGGTCTAGGTCGAAATTTTCCTGGTCTCATTACTTCTTTATTACTGCTTTACGCATTTACATCATAGCCATCCATTTCAAATAAAAAGAACCATGGAAAGCGTTAAGGTAAACGATAAAATATGAAACTTTAAATGCCTAGTAAGTAGCAAAACCAAAGTGACATAATCTAATGTGCATGCATCATCGCAAACCTGGGGTTAACACAAGAATTTCTTGGGGTCAAGTTAACTCAGAGTTAACCTCAAGTAAAATCGAAAACCACCTTTTGTAAACATGACACCTAGGATTAACCTCCGGTCAACACACAACCTTGAGTTAACCCAGCATCGTGAAACCGGCCCTAACTGAGGCTTAATCTTAGGTGGACCTTATCCCAAAACTTTAAAGTCTCGTTTTCACGGCGATAGTTGCTGCGATAGTTGCTGTCATGATAGCAACTATCACAGAAAATGTCATTATATAGATAACGTGACAACCGCTATCGTACTGTCGCGACAGTGCTATCACACTATCTCGTTTGACGAGATAGTGGAGAGTACTCTCACGATAGTGCTTGAACTATCACATCTATTGTCACCGTGCATACAACTACATTATAATTCATTTGAAGTATCTCTCTTGTTTGGCATCAATTTCTGTTGTTTTGTTAACGTTTTGCATTAAAGATGTCTGTTTTAGAGTTTCTAGGAGGATATCAAGGGTTTCCACGTTTATGGAAAAAAAACGGCAGACCTCATCGGTATAGTGAAGAGGGATCATACAGAAGAAAGTTTCTTGCTCTGTGAGTTCTCTGTTATGTACTTGCTACTATCACAATACCCTTCAATGTGTAGACATTCGACTTTTATGACACGACTAGCGCTGACTATCATGAAAGGGGTGACACACGTACGAACTTTAAGTACGCGGTTTTTAAGTTCGCGAACTTACTCGGCTCGACGCGGTGACACACGTGAAGCTGAAACCACTCATCTTGATAATTTTCCTAAATAAACAAAACTTTTAACAAACGCCAAACACAACAAGCGTTGCGCATCGATGGCCTGCCGAAACAAATTGGAGGCTCGCGGCTCGCAGTACGAGCCGAGACAAGCTACGAGCAAGATTTCAAACCAGTTGGATCGACGACGGTTTGCGCGATGGTTTTAAAGTACGCGTACTTACGGTGACACACAGGCGAAAAAGGTCGTCGAGCCATGAGTACGCGTACTTGCTCGTACGTGTATCACCCCTTTGAGAGCACTTTCATGATAATTTTCAGAGAACTTTGACAGATGCATGTTCTTGAATGGGCTGCTCTGATTGGTGAAAGCCTTTGTTAAAAAGCGCGTGTTGATAAAATCGAGTCTTAAGCAACGCGGTGCAAGAAACTATGAGTAGTTCCAATCAAAAATTGTCTAGTAACGTATCCCCAAATGTAATCGTGTGCTACCATAGATTATTTATAGCTCGAAAAATCTTACGTTTAAAATTTTGTTTTCGATATTGTAACGAGAAAAAAATCAAAATATCTAATTAAGGTGTACGACATTAAGACAACAGAAAGAATCAATGTGTTATCTCTCTCTCTCTCTCTCTCTCTGTGTGCTGTTTTGTTACACTATTGCGAAATACAATACTGTACCTGTCAATATGACAAACTAATGATATCTCTCTGTCACTGGAAGTGTACAGTCAATGATTTCTTACCTGAAAAAAAAGAACAGATTACTAGCTACAGAGAATAAAAATAGCACATTTGCTTATGTTTAGTACATATGTTACGCTCAATACCCGAATTCGGGCAATGCCCGAAAAAAATGCGCAGAACTAGTTTTGAGCAAGGAATATTCCCCAACCCGAAATATGAATTTTGTACGGCCATTGAGCATTACCAAATAGGCAGAACTAGTTTTGCGCATCTTGAAATACCCATAACCAGTTTTGCGCAACTTGAAATGCACAGGACTATACCATATCCACCGAACAAATGGAGTAACCGTGCACAATATATGTAAATTTTCACTGTATGGTCAAGGGTTATATGCACACCGTCTACAAAACTGCATACTGAGAGCAGTGATGTTATTATAAACAGAAAAATTAAGTTCGATTTTCCCGAGTAAAGCCCCAAAATATGGGTTTGAAATAATTCTGTACTCCTCTTCTTCAGTGGACAGACTATAGTTCTGTATATTTTCTGAATGACCAGCACAAATTCTGCTTCTTCCATTTAATCAGCGCAAGCGACGGACTCAAATAAATATAAAGTTGGAGAAGTTAAATATATTTTATTGAATACCAATAAATAATAAATCACCAACTGAGGCTGGTAAAACTGTTTATTTGATTATGCGAGCATCAAATTGGCTTGTGCTTCCAAACCTCTTTTTGCGTTTTCACGATTCGTACATGTATTGCAGGAACGTTGGCAAAGAAACCTAACCTAACCTAAACGATAGGTTTTTGCTGGTTTTTGACACACAATGCACAACGAATGTTCACTTTGGTTGTCATTCCGTAGTTTTGTGCATTTCAAGTTACGCAAAACTAGTTCTGTGTATTTCAAGATGCGCAAAACTAGTTCTGTGCATTTCAAGATGCGCAAAACTAGTTCTGCCTATTTGGTAATGCTCAATGGCCGTATAAAATGAATATTTCGGGTTTGGGAAATATTCCTTGCTCAAAACTAGTTCTGCGTATTTTTTTCGGGCATTGCTCGAATTCGGCTATTGAGTGCAATATATACATAAATAGAAAACAAATTAATAATTTAGTTTCAATAATAGGTGAAGCGGAAAAATGAGACGTAATTTCATACATCGATAGAGGTAATTAAAAAATGACGTCAAAAACCACCACACTCATCAAAAAATCCGGAAATGGTCAGGGACCTTAGAAAAATGTAAAAACGAAGTTTGAGCAATTTTGAAATTTTCATTTTTTGTTAATATCTCCTCCGCCACTGGCACGAGTTCCAATAACGATTCACTGTCACAATTTCCTCCGTGGTAGTAATACGGTATCAGAATTTCATAACAATCAAGTTCGTAGTTTCGAAATTACACGTTATAGGATTGTAATATCTATGTGTGTATCAAATACAATTACAACAAGTGTTTAAATTTTCAAATGCCCTACTCGCGCCAGCTCCCCGATTTAACTCCCTCAAAAAATAGAAAGAGATCAGGAACCCCTGAAACCCAACTTTGAAGGGATTCTGATATTTTTTTGTTTTCTGCTAATTACTCGGTCACTCTTGCACTGATTTTCAAACTTACGACCCCACAACATATCGCTGCCCAAATTTCATCACAATCCGTGCAGCGGTTACTGATATTCATAACGTATATAAATTATAGAAGTCCCATTTGGACCTTCAAAACTACTAGAACTGAAGCCCCAATTTGGACCATGGCATACTGTCACCAGCAACAGAAGAGAGCAAACACTGATAACTCGTCTTCGTTTAGGACATACTAGAGTGACACACGGATACCTAATTAGTGACGAGCCAGAACCGGCCTGTGATATCTGTGGAGTAACACTTACAGTGAAACATATACTAGTGGAGTGTCCTTTACTAGAAGTTCATAGACTTTCATACAATATACACAACTCCTTAGCAAACCTATTAGGAAATGACTGTAATGTTTCTAACATCTTAAGTTTCCTTCAATGTTGTAATTGTTTATACAAAATATAGATATTCACATCCCCCGCTAATGGCCAACAGGCCGATGCGGTTATATAAAAAAATACATCTGTCACTTATCGGTGTGGGAAGCAAAACAAAGAACGCTTCGTTGGTTTAATCGTGGTAAGTCTATTTCCTTTCCCTTACGTCTGAGCACTTCATTGTTAGATATATGTATGTTGAATCCACGATATTTCTAGTACTCAACGGAAGGTCCATGCCTCAAAAGCCTGGAGTTTGTTCATGGTAACCGCTTTGCATGTCCATGTTTTTATTCCATATAAGATAACTGAGTGCACGTATGCCACAAAACGGTATATTGAATTTAAGCTCAAGGTTGCGTAACATAATAAGGCCCAATTTTATCAACATGTGCATTTTAACAAAGACTTTGACCAATTAGAGCAGACCTTTCAAGAACATGCATCTGTCAAGGTACTCTGAAAATTATTGATTTCTCTTGAAGTTGAACTCAAAGAGCTCAAAAGTGACATACTTTATTTACAATCGACCATTGTGAACCATATAGTATCTTTTTCCAGTCTGGTTTTCCATCGAAAATGGATAAAAGTTTTCATTTTCTTTTTAGTTTAGCACTTGCTAATCTCAACCAATTAGATTCCAGAGAACCGGTACATTTGATCACTGGTTTCTAGGTGCATCAAATTATATGACGACAAGAAATTCACTCACTGCATTATTTGGATAAAACAATAATTTACTATCGATAATAAATACATGCAATATATTTTTGTTTTATAGTAAAAAGGGGTAAAAATAGCATTTTATTACATTTTAAAAGTTAAACACACGATCTAACTGTTAGCCAAGCTATTTGCCAAGCATGCATGTGCACTACTGGTTGCCTATCCAGGTAGGCAAATCTCGCTATCTAGATGCGTATAACCTTATTTTATGTACAATGTGTACGCTGTACCTTTACATTCTCTGTGAATATTTCTATGAGAAGGTCTATAACAAACATGCATAAAGTAAATGAAAGATTGATTCTTCATAAAAGTATGTATTTTTCTATAATCCATCTGACTGTCGGAGGTGGGATTTGTAATTATTAAATAAGGTAGTTGCTGTGATTGATACTACTATGACTCTGTCACAAATTATCGCAATTTGCAATTAGTAATTGCCCTCAATACCCAACAGAAAGTTTTTGCTAAATAACATCCAATAGAAAAGCTTTCTCAAAGCCTTTGTTAAAATATGCATGTTAATAAAATCGGGCCTAGGTCTTTCATCTTTAGTAATATCTTGTTATAACTGTATCATAATGTAGATGAAGTTTCAGTTCAATTATTCAGGTTGTTACTCTGAAATAAAAATAAGTCTGCTTCGGTCTCATCTCCGATACAGCGTTTTGGAGTTAAAAATATCGCTCAACTTCTAGACATACACAGTACGAAAAGTTCTAATTACTCTTGTCGTCTCGCAAGTCAAATAGACAGCTTCTATTTGTTTGGTGTTTCCAGAATTAGTACCAAAGCGAAAATAACTTTAATTTCATATAATATTCATGAACGGTTGCTGTGGGACAGTTAGGAGTTTGAAAGTTGCGTCTGATGGTTAACAATGCAACTGATGAATATTTTCACCGGTGTTGTTTGTGTGCTTAATCCTGTAGTCATCCTCGGTTTCAGTATCTATGGGGAAATTATTTTTACAAGCTTTAAATTGCAGTAGATGGATGTTATACGTGCAATACAATTCGATTCAATTTATTTATTCAGCTCAATACATAGATGAGATTTACACACGTCAAGCGCCGAGATAAAAAGATAAGTCTTGAAAATGTTAAATCTGATTGTTAGAAACATGTACAGTGTTGACAATAATGTGTACAAAGTTCTAAATACCGAAATAAAAACCTTTTTTCTATCCTGGTTAAGAAAGGGCCTATTTGACTGCCACCACCTAGCTGTGCGCTCCAGAAATCCTCTGGATCCTATAGAAGGTGGTGTCAACATAAGAAAAAGTTGTAGCATCAGCAAAAAGAGTGTCCTTGCAGTCCTGATAGTTGCTGGTGGGTCATTAATGTAGATTGAAAACAAGATTGCTCCGAGGATAGAACCTTGCGGAACGCCTATACTTACTACTCTTTCTGCTCCATTACACCTCACACTCTGGCAGGTGTCTCAGTTCAATAATGTTCTTATTGAAGTTACAAAATTTAAATTTTTCTAACAAAACGTGGTCTATGCAATTGAATACTTTACTTAAATCTTAAATTACAAAAGTGTGCTAATATAAAATGCTTATTCTGGAATTTTTAGATAATGCGTGAGGTTTGATCCAGAATCACCAAAGTTGGGGTTTTGAAAAAAAGTTCTTTTGTCATGACTGGAAAGATCATATATGCTTTATAACAAAATTGTTTTTGTTTTCTTTTTTCTCAATAAAGTTATGTCAAAATAAAAATGGGTTTTTGAATCCAGTACCAAAGACACGCCGACAGCTCCCGAACCCGTGTGACGTCACTACGGTGGTCAGGATCTTACTTTGACCACCGTGATGATACTCCGATAGTAGATTCTAGATTCTCAGCCAATCGTGAAAATAGTTAACTGTAACCAATGTATATTCGTAGGAACATAGACGATGAATGAAGTTTGCAGCTCGAGATGAAGTCTACGATCGAAATAAATATCATCTTGAGTATTTGAAATTGAATGATAAATTCCAGTAATAAAGTACCTAATCAAATACGTTTTGTTTAAGCAACCGCTTTCATCAGGCATTGTTGGTGCAGTGTCTTAGAGTGTTAGATTGTCGATCTGTGGGGTGATGGTTCGAAGCCCAGGCCTTGCAATTCTTTTTTTTAATTTTTTTTTGTACGAAGAAATGTATTGATATACTTTTTGCACATGCTACAAACATTTTCCTTCTAACATCGCCATACATTTTTTTGATCAAATTTTATTAGAGATTTTATTACAAGTATAACAAAAATTACTGATAATTTTACTTTTTTGGCGAGAGCAATTGGCAATTGATATTGACGGACAAACTTCATTTCCAGTCATTTTATGAATTGTTCACCGCCTCCAGTACTTAGTTTGTGTATGAGTTTAGAATCTACTATCGGAGTAGCACGTCGTCGGTCAAAGGAACATCCTGACCACCGTAGTGACGTCATAGGGGTTCGGGAGCTGTCGGCGTACTGGATTGGATTCAAAAACCCATTTTTATTTTGATATAGCTTTCGAATGATTGTGAAAGAAAGAAAGCAAAAATAGTTTTGTTATAATCCATTCCTTTTATCACAAAAAAAGTTATTCAGAACCCCAATTGTATTCTTACCTAGACTAGAACATTTTATTCTCCATGAGAGAGTTATAAAGTTTATATTTATTAAATTTGAATCCTCTTTCAAATAATGTAGTTTTGTGTACAGGCGGTGTTATCATGTATTTCGTTCTGGGCCGGTATTCCCAACTCGCTCCCCTCGCAAGCGAGCGATCCGTCAAAGGAGCGATATGATTTGCAGCGATATGGCATTTCTAGATTCTCACCTACCGCTCCCCTCGCAAATTTGGAAAGCGAGCATCGAGATACGACAACATCGCGTATTGATGTAAAATGTCCGAACAAAACGTCAAGTTGTCAAAACATAACCAATATGTTTGTTTGATAAAGTACCGTATACATCACAGACGATGAATAAAAATAATAATTGTCGGTGATATACATCGATCGAGGTTGAACTAACTATTCTAGACATGAAGATTAGTATCAACCAAAAAGCAACATTCAGGATAAATCTGAGTTAATTAGCAGCGAATTTGGTCCCCATTTAATGTGAAAGAACTGTTTTCTATTTCGATACCAATATTCTTGTTTGAAACTAAATAATGATAATCACAGCGACTATACTTTAGTTATAGTTCATATTATAACTTCGAATCATATATCAGTACATTAAACTATAAACTTCTTTATAAAATCACTGAGAAGTAGTAAACCAACATTTTTACTATTGGTTGAGGATATAAGTCTGTAGTTTTTGCAGGGTCATCCAGATAAATGCTAATTGTGTCCAAGACATATCAAAAGGTTTGTTTTGTTAATCTAAATAACCTTTTGAACTAATTTTCAGCGAGTTTTGTTAGTATTTTTTGAGTAGGAACTCGATAAAAGAATCTATACGTTTTAAAAAGGTACATTTTAATGTGAAGGTTGCGCTTGACTTTGTCCAACCAATTTCTCCCATAACGGATCCGATATTAATCGTTTTCCAAATTTAGGCGATTTTTAGTTTACTTCTTATTTGGGCCATGAAATTGCGCACTCGCACAAGTACAAGGTAGAAAATGGAATGAAATACTTCAAAACCTCGATTGTTAATTCCGTGTACTTATTTTATCTTTTCAACCAGAAGGTATCAAAATTTCCAGATTTGAACTCACAGCGTAATCCCATTGGCAGATAATTCCAGCAGATTATAATAACGCAAACGCCTAAAAGTTTTGTACGGTTTAAATATTTCTAACGTACATGAAAAAAAGGGTCGGGAATCAAGAAATATTCTTTAATATCTACTAGGGGGGTCGTGTTATGGGAAAGGTTGAAAAACACTGTGTTGGAGGGCCTCTTAAAACAACTCGAAGGAGCTCTGAAACATTTTTTTATGCTTCTTCTTGGTTTAACAGTTATACAGGATCGTCCACTATAAAGCATAATAATTATAAATAAGAGCACACATCTCAACTTAATGTACCCTAATCGTCGGTGATAACCTATTTACATTGATACACCAGTGACACGAGCGACAGAAAGCACTCCCCTTTGACGCGAGCGCTTCAATTGTGAGGAGAGGATGTGAGAATCTAAACAGCAGTGATTTTCGCTCCCCTCGCGTTTAGAGGCAGCGTTATCGCTCCACGCGAGCGGTCAAGAATACCGGCCCTGGTGTAATGAGATTTTTCTGTATGGTGTATGTTTTTAGTAATTTGAAGACCAGTACCTTATACAAAATATTTATAGTACGCCAATGTGTGCACGAGGATAGAATATTTCACTGCTAATGAAGTATATTTTCATAGTTTAGAGCAGCGATACGTCGGCAATCCTCTAGCGACTATAACTTTGCCGAAACTGCCTGGAATGGAGTGCAGCTGTGTTGCGTAACGAAGCTGATGAGATTCAAATTGGACTATCGTAGTTTCTGGAAATTGTTCAAACGGATCTCACTTCATCAAGTATGCTTTGTTACTCAGGCTTTTAGTATATGAACATAGATTTTCAACTTTGCGGTTATATCTGTTGTACCTAGTGTCTTTCCCAGAATATCAGTATAAAAGTAATGATCATAATCCAATGCCATACTTCTTGAGGGCACTGACTCAATGCCAAGCTTTCAGTATGTACAGGGTGTCCCATTATGGGGTATCTTGGTTATTTTAGAAGTAGAGAGAGTTGCGGTTTTCGCGGCAGTGTGCTACTTTTTAGTGAAACTAAAGACGCCGTCAACAAAATCATCATGGCCCTCTTGGTTTTTGAGATACAAGGTGAAATCGAAAATTATCGATTTTGGGGACCACCCTCGTACCTCGGTTGTCTTTTATTTTATTGAAAACATTAAAACAGGATCTTATAGAATTTTTTTTCTGTAGAATCCAGTGGTATAGTTTGATTTTTTCTTACTCTAATCGTTTTTCAGTTATGAAGCAAACATATATGTTTTTAAATGGAATACCCTATATTTTATTTTTGAAGTCAAAATATATATCAGTATTAAGTTATTTTAGAAATTACGCTCAAAATTTGATTTTTCCAATTTCTACTTTATTTGTAGTAGTAGGCTATGGTTCTTCTTCTTCTTAGGGTGCCATCTTCATACGAAGGTGGGCGACCGTCATGAAAATTTTCACTCTATTAACTGCGGCTCTGAATAATTGTGTTGTGGAGCAGTTATACCACTCTCTCAAGTTACGAAGCCACGAGGTGCGTCTTCTTCCTTCATTGCATTTGCCATCGATTTTTCCTTGCATAATGACATGAAGAATTTGATATCTTTCACCTCTCATTATATGACCCAGGTATTGTAATTTTCTTATTTCAATCTCTGTGACCAGTTCTTTCGTCTTGGAGAGCTGTCTTAAAACTTCCTCGTTGGTAACATGATCTATGTACGATATTCTCAACATTCGCCTATAAAGCCACATTTCAAAAGCTTCTATTCGTTTCATCATGGTTTCTATTGGTGTGGCTGCCTCTATACCATATAACATGATAGAGAACACATAGCTCAGTATACGAATCTTGAGTTCCTTGCTCAGAGACTTATTACAGAAAAACTGTTTCATTTTTATGAAGGCATGCCGGGCGATTTCTATCCTTGTTTTTATTTCCATGGTTAATCAACTATAAATACTCTACTCTCCAAGAGACTTCCTACTCAAATTCGAAAAAACAGAAGCAAAATACATTTTTTTAAATAATAGTGTCTCATTAAAATGATGAATAACGTGTTATTATAATATTGAGTAGATAGTGGGCTATGACTCATCTATTAAAAACAAAAAAGCAAATATGTAAAAAACTTGCGAGACTGTCAGCTTTTAATTATATTTTTATTAGATATAGCTTTGTTCCTTCTGTGTTTTCATTTTAATTATTGTCAATTTTCTATAATAATGGCAGCTTAGATACCCAGAGAGAGACGTGTTCAGATATATTTGCTCGTCTAAAAATAAATATAGTTAGGTATGTACGGTATCCTTTATTCGACCACGTCCTAAAACTTGTTTCAAGGAAAATAGGGAGCAAAGGGAAACAAACGTATTAGGTTACATAGAAGCAACGCATTCATCATCTTGTAAGCACAATGAAAGAGCTGTAGGGATACAGAAATCAACTGCAGAAATAATTCTCAAAGAATACAATTACCATACATACAAGTTTGAGATACTTCAACATTTGCACAGGATCCAAGTTTGGGAATTTTTAATCGCCATGGCACGAAGGAGACCAATAATACTTTCAAATGCCATTAAAAGAATAAGAAATTGTGCCAGATTTGCATTCGAGAAAATAGTCTCCAACTTGAACCAACATCTCTAAAAGCTCCTCGATGTTTTTAGTTTTCATTTTGATTCAAATTCAAATTTAATAGCGTGTTGATATTCTTCAGATATGATGTTTGGTTTTAAGTAATGTAATACAGTAAATAATATTTACAGAATATTATCACAAATAGTAGTTAATAGCGTATAAAATACAATTAAATAATCAAGTTTATAAGTATTGAGTATCTTGTATCTTAATAATTGTTTACTTGGATATTGTTTTTAATAGATTAGTCATGGCTTACTGCTACAAATAAAGTAAAAAATGGAATGTTGAGCTTAGTTTTCAGAAAAAAATCATACTAGCATATATTTTTGAAAAGCTTGAATTATTTCTGATTGACTCCAGAAAAAATATACAGGGTGTTCCATTTAAAAAAAATGTATGCTTGATAACGGAAAAATGGTTAGAGTAAGAAAAAATCAAACTACACCACTAGATTCTACGGAAAAAATTCTACACGAAGCTTTCTTAATCTGTTCAATAAAATAAAATACAACCGAGATACGAGGGTGGTCCCAAAATCGATAATTTTCGATGTCACCCTGTATCTCAAAAACCAAGAGGGCCATGATAATTATGTTGACGGCATCTTCAGTTTCACAGAAAAGTAGCACACTGTTGCAAAAACCGCAACTCGCCATCTTCAAAAATAACCGAGATACCCCGTAGAAGTGCCCAAAATGGGACACCCTGTACAGGCGTATTGTCAAAACCAATTTTGTGAATAGAACCGCTAGAGCGCCGGAGTACTAATCTGGAGGTCAAGGGTTCGAGTCCCAACCGCCGACTTTTCCGACATTTTCTGGTAAAAATTTAAATTGAAAAATCCACATGCGGATGTAAGCATGATGATAAAAACAATTCAAAAACAAACCGGCATCTACCCCACTCAACTCAATCTAGCCTTAAGCCGGCGCCACATATGCGGGATTCGGCGAGCAGCGAACCCCGATTATTTGCTATTCGGCTAATAAAACCGGCGCCACATATACGGTATTCGGCGAGCAACGAACCCCGATTATATGCTATTCGGCTGAAGGGCGATACATGCTCGCTATTCGGCGAGCAAGGTTGAAAAACGGCGAACATTGATATTCGGCAAATACCCGCATATGTGGCGCCGGCTTTACATCTTTGGCACAATACTTGTTACGTCACACTGAGTATCTCTCTGTCTCGATCTCTTTTTGCATGTAATTTAAATACCGCAATGCTACGATTTGTAGATGGGGCTGCCCTTTGTTTTTTTGCCCTTTGCTTATATCGAACAGACTGCGAGCACGGTTGCTTGCTCTATACTAAAGCCCCCGTTTCTCTTTTTTGTTAGATTTTACGGTTGCCCTAAAGTCAGCAGGGATGCGGAATGGTATTCGATTCCGAGGATTTTTCGTACTTCCGTAAAAACCACAATTTATTTCGCTGTTACCAGAAGGCTATAATACAGACCCGCACTAAGCCTAAGCAAACCGATTGTGATTGGAACTTTGTTGAAGATGTCCTGATGCAGCAAACTTTCCTATAGGGTGCCCCAATAGAAGTGAAAGGTTTTCTAATAGGGATATCTAGACAGCGGTCAAAGGCACAAACGTCATCCGGCTGTCAAAATATTCAGCAAGGCTTGACAATTCATCATGGATCGTTTCACGCCTGCCGATCGTTTGGAAATTATTAAAAAATGCTACGGAAGTTCTTGCTGAATTATAAATATGCAACGCGCATCTCGTCGTGAACTCGGCCTTCATCATGGCTTCAGTGAGCAGGCAATTCGTCGCACCGTGGAAAAGTTTGAGCGTGAGTACACTCTATTGGACCTAAAGACACCAACCCGAATGCGAACTGGTCGACGTGAAGAAAGTATCGCCGACGTATCGGCCAGTGTTCACGACGACCCAAATTTGTCGTATCGGCGCCGAGCCGCGGCATTGGGCCTCTCCCCATGAGACAAATCGGCGAATTTTGCATTTGGTTTTGGGATTGCACCCGTATAAGATCGTGCTGACGCAACAATTGAAGCCGGACGACCATAGCCATCGCCGTGATTTCGCAAATTGGGGGCTACAAACGTTGGACGAAGATCCTCATTTTAGCCAAAAAAATCATCTTCTCAGACGAAGCCAATTTTTACTCCAGTGACTGTGTCAACAAGCAGAGCTGTCATTACTGGGCTGTGAATAATCCACAAATGACGGAAGAAGTACTCCAGTATCTGAAAGATTTGGATGTGTGATGCGGATTGTGGCATGGCGACATCATCGGTCCTTATTTCTTTCGAAATGACGGAGGAAACACCGTTACATCCAATGAGTTACGCTATCTAGCGATGTTGGAAGAATTTTTGTGGCCAGAGTTCGACAATATCGAGATTACCGACATGCGGTTCCAACAGGATGGAGCCACGAGCCTCACAAGCAACGCAACGCTCGAAGTTGTTCGACAGAAGTTTGGCGACTGGATCATCACCAGACGACCGTTCTTTGATTGGCCACCACGATCGCGTGAGTTGAACCCTCTGGATTAATTTATGGGGGTATACGTCAAACCATTGGTCTACTCCAACAAACTAGCCACTTTGGATGCTCTCGAAAACAATATTCGAGTACCCATCAACGCCACAACGCCGCAAATGCTCCAAAATGCCATCTAAAATTGGACCGACCTCTTGAAGCACTGCCAGGGAGGCCGAGGCAGACATTTGAATGATGTTCTATTCCATACATAATGCCATGGATGTAAGTTCAAAATAAAGCCAAAACCAATTTGATATCTCAAACCTTTGTTGTTTTATTTAATTTTGTTTCCCTATCGTTCTTATTGGGGCACCCTATAGTTGACTCAGTATTAATTTCTTTGTTTGTGACCAGCATCGTTTGGTCATCAATATTTTGTGTTTAGGGGTGGTCGAAAGGTAAAAAATAGTTTTATATTTCAACAGTTATGGTTTTAGATATGTACCAGAAAAGCCACCGGACAAGTGTCAAAAATCGTTGCTGACGTCGAAGGTCAGACGCTTACTGAACTAATGTCATTTGTTGCAATAGCTTGATACTTGTCACTGCGACCTTTAACGCTATCGGCCACAGGCAATTTTGATTGATTATGATCAGGACCCCTAACACGCCTGAAAACGAAGTTTGAGCTGTTTATATATTTTTAGTTTTTTTATTATTGCTGCACCACCGCTCACACGATTTCTAAAAACCATACGCGTTTTCCATTGTCGCCATTGTAGTAATACTGTGTCAAAATTTCATTGAAATCAATTCAGCAGTTTCCACGCTAGCCAAAACAAAACGATCTAAAAATGCTAAAGCAACACTCGTATGTATACACGTAGATCAGAATATTCCAAGAGTCTTGGTTTCTTCAATAGGCAAGGCATTGTTCGGCAAAGCGTATTATGGCACTAGATCTTTTTTTCACAGGTCAGTAAACAGCCCATTATGAATACAACAAATTTTACAATTTTACAACCCCCCTGGTCCTCCCAACCATCCCCAATTTCACAACCACCTAAAAAAAAGTAGGAAATGAACAGGAGCCCCTAAAAGACATAAAAACTAAGTTTGAGAAATATTTGAATTTTTTTGTTTTCAATCACTCCACCATTCATACACGGATTTTCAAAACTATAACAGCATTATCTGCTACGACTCCACAGCATATCGCTACACAAATTTGATCACAATCCATGCAGCGGTTACGGAAATTACGAGGCTAGAAGAACGCTAACAGACCGACAGACAGACAGATATTCTAGAGCTTCAATATATCAGGCAATTCAATACCTACGTTGTATTTGACAAGAGCCACCTGAAAGTTTTCAATTATTTGTCTAGTTACTACAGAGGTTGTTGATAAAAGTATACACACTACACAGCCATTTCTTAAATAATCAATAATCACGGTAGTGTTCAAATTGTTTAATGGTGAGACCAGTCATGGATCGAATGGCCCTTTTTGGCTCAAAAATATGTTCTTAACAGTAACGTAGTAGCTAACAAATTTTAACAAGATTGTTTTGAGCATATACAAACTTCTGGAAAAATTTATTTCTTAAATATAATATTGTATAAGTGCGTGCTATTGCTATCCTGGCACTCCATCCGACGTCTGGTGGTCTGCAAATATGACGTAGATCTCTCACCAATCCACAAACATGAAACAACCATGAGTTTTGAAAATATAAGAATAAAAAACATGGTTACGGCACTGTCATAGGGTCACTTCAACCAGAAATAGGTTTTTTTCGCTTGAACACTTTTTGCCAATCTGATGTCGGATAGAAGTGAAGCATCGATATTTTATGAACGATACTTCCTGATGTCTAATAAAAATGCGCCCCTCTCTCAAAAACAGCATTCTAAAGATTGTAAGGGATACTACAAATAAATGGAAGTAAATCCATCATACAGTAAAATTTCAGGAGGCCATCGCACAATGGCAGGCAATTATAGTGTTTCCAGGTACCTAGTCACTTACTGTATCATATAATTATTATGTCTATTTATTCATTTATTTATTTATTTAAGCAAACATCTTACAAACACTTATACAGTGATTACATGTAAGAGTATAGTACAAAGGAGAGATCCTAGAGCCTATGACTCTACAATATTGTCAATGTTTCTGATGAACAATTCAAGATTTCCATTAAAAAAATCTAAATCACTATATTTCACTGTAAATCTGTTACATGTCTTGAGCATTAATGCAAGAGGTGAACAATCACTAACCGAGTGAAATACGCCAACATTTCTTTGCCTTAATGTAATCTTTGGTACTTTAAAACATAAAATCTATGTATGAGCGGTTCTTATATTTAGTACTATTTATAATATGATATATAAACATAACAGACTGTTTTTCTCTTCGTAATACTAATGACTGAAAATTAAAGCTGTTTAACATAGATCTATATGATATCATATATGGGTATATACTCGTACCATTACTTTTGAGATACTGCCACTATGCCGAATAATACTAAGTAACTTCAGGAGTCTCAAATGTGCAACTATGGCAGAGAATTCAAAAAAAGGAAGAAATAATTAACACCCTCAGAATAAAAAAAACGGTTACCTTGGTCATTTTAGAAGGGGACCAAATATATTCTACTACAAAACATTATGGATGGTTTGGGATAACATCGAATCAACTATTTAGAACTGCAGCAAACAAAGTTAGAATTGCCATGATAATATCAAACCTCCGCTAGGAGATGGAACTTGAAGAAGAGGAGCCTTGAGGTTATCTGGTTATAAAGTTTCTTCTAGCAGTTTATAAATGTAAGAAATCAATGCTAAAGGATTGTAATTTTTTGGACTCCCAGATGGTTTTTCTGGAGGATTTGAAACTGATAGAATCTTTATTTTCTCTAACTGGAAAAGGACAATTTACATATGGAAAATATGAGTAAGCAATTTTCTGCTAACAATGGCGCTACATACAGTGTGCCCCACGACAAGGAATATATTGGAATGGGGCAGTAGCAGAAAATTATAAATTTGGGGGTGTAAATTAGAGCAAATATAGTATCTTTTCTTATTATTGCGTCACCCAATGAGTATTTGTTTTTGGTCACGTGACGTCCGATTCAAAATTTTTAATGGGACACCCTGTATATTTGTAACTTTTTGTATTCTTCCCGATAAAGCAATTCCAACAAACTAGCACACTTGGGGTCTAAAGTGATTAATTCAATAGCTACAGGTACTTAAAGGATGGTAGGAATTGTTTTATCGGGAGGAACACAAAAAGTCCCAAATATACAGGGTGTCGCATTAAAATTTTTGAATCGGACTGGAGGCGTAATCGTCTCTGCGCAAAACGAATACTCATTAAAGAAACCATGTAATTCTTCAGGTACGTCCAGATCGACTTCGACCACATAACCCACAAGGGAGGAGGCACTTACTTCCATAAAAGTATGTGAAAAGGTCTGAAGCTCCTCCGAAGTCATCCATGAAAATTGCCCCAGCCGCAAATACTGAGACATACTAAATCCGTAAAGGTTCGTCCAAGTACATGACGTAGGACGTGGGTTTCGAGGAATCATAGTTAGATAGATAAGGATTATTTGCCTCAGCTTTGCGTGTAATACATGTGCTCACTCCACCACGTATCCCCTTTTTAAAAAAGTGAATCAGATCGATATCAGACAGGAGAGTAAGCTCCACGCGTGTTAGCCTTAACATTGCATCCCAACTAAGTCCAGGAGCTGTGAAATAATGTGCCGGATCTAAGCGATACGTCTCGATGCATAGTGATCGATAATTTTCAAAGACGTCTGACAGTAACAGGACATCGGAGGTTAAATAAATGTCCAAGTAGTCGCCCAATGTTGTGCAACCAAACGCCGACCATACGCTAGATGCGCGACTATAGAAATGTGCTCATCACGGAATTCATCGCAACAGCACTCTATGTTTGGCACAAATATCTCATTGGGTGACACAGTAATAAGAAAAGATACTATATTTGCTATAATTTACACCCCCAAAATTATAATTCCTCACTGCTGCCCAGTTCCGATATATTGCTTGTCTTAATCGTCGTGGGACACCCTGTATTTGGCACCGAATATAAGGAACCTGGATCTCTGTCGGGCATCGCATCTTTTAATGCCCGTACTTCTTTGAAGAACGTATGATACCATTCTCTATGGCAGCATTTTAACTTTTTGAATTTTGTTTTATATTTTGTTCATGTGGGTTCTATCTATTCGCAGTCCTGTTATGTTTACAATAGATCATACGGCTGTCTTGCGACTAATGAGGGGTTTGTCCCACTTAGCGGGGTTTGATCGACTATGGTATGCTTTCCGCTTCACCCGCTCACCTCGCAGATGATTTGGTCCCCAGACGAGCAATTTTGACAGGCAATTCGAATGACGCCGACGCAGCGTTTTATTAAGCATCAGCTGCCGGTGCAGATGCAGAGCAGATCCGGCTACGAGGACGATAACGTAATTAACGGTCTTCCTGATTGCGCTGATTTAAATTGCACCCGAACTACGCAGCAGATAAAGTTCGGCAGGTAGGTGTCCGTTACTTCGGGATGTAGCTTCCGCACTTACTGCATTGGCAGAGCATGATTTAAATTTTAACGTAATTTGTGGAACTTGTTCTGTGGTTACCTCTCTGATCTATCGTGTTCATCAATAGAATTAAAGTTTCACAAACACACCAACCAAAAATTTGGTGAAAATGTTCATTTCAGATCTAGATAACAGAATACAATATGTTTGTTACAATGGCTTCAGATCGTCACATTGGATCGCAAAATCCGGCGTGCCTCAAGGGGCAAACCTAGGGCCATTACTCTTTCTGCTATTCATAATCGATCTCTCAAGTGGCTTGACGTCCCATCATCCTCTTTTTGCGGACGATTTAAAGTTTTTTACTCGTATTAATAGTTTACAGGACTGTCTCGAGCTACAGAACGATATCAACAAAATTGCGGGATGGTGTGAGATTAATAAACTATTCATGAATGTTTCGAAATGCGAAATTTGCGCATTTACCTGAAGATCGTTATAAATAGATTTCTAATATAGCTTTAATTCTACCGCACTAGATCGTGTTACTGAAGTGAAGGACTTGGGGGTATTATTTGATGCAGAGCTCACTTTAAACTGTCATAAGTGTCTCAAAGAGGCTGTGATCATATGGCATTATTATTTAGATTTGAAGTTGAACCGCTAGAACTAAGGAGAAATACAAGTGCTCTGATCTTCCTACTTAAACTGGTTAATAATGAGATAAACTCCCCAAGTCTTTTATCAAAATTAGATTTTCGTGTGCTAACTAGACTTTCAAGACATAATTCTACTTTTTTGTTGAACACTGCAAAAACGAATGTTCTCTTAAGTTCTCCTCTTTATGAGTATATAGTATGTGTTCCAATTTCAATTTGATCGCTGACAGTTGTGATATTAATTTCAGCAGTATTAAGGAATTGAGAAAAACATCTTCGATGCTGTACTTTATCAACTTTGCCATGTAGTTTTTGATTAATGTTTATTTTTGTTACATTCAGAGCTATGGCCTATTTCTTATTTCATATGTACAATATACAATACTCGTGTACAATGGAAATTCACTTGAATTGTCCTGTTATTGGAATTCATATATTCTGTTGGGCAACAAAGCATTATTATTATTATCTAAAAAACAAAAAAGTGCTGCCCGGGCTCCGACACACCGAGCTGCTGTTCCATTACCCAGTGACTACCCCTTACGCCGTGAGGTGAGCAATCACTGGGTCCGCGAATCGTGCACCTTAAGTAGACGAAGGGACCCAAGGATAACTGCCTTCTGCATTCTGGCGGCTAAGATGTGCGCCGCCGCACGGCACACCGGTATTTTTCGCAGTGCAGAGAGCAGCGAATTCCTCATTATTATAATTACTCCATGTACCTACCTGTAGCTGCAGCCTTTGTATACCATATTATACAATAAACTATTAAACACAAGACAAGAAGGCGAACAACAACACCAAAATGTCATGGAACATAATCAATAGTAAGGTCAAGAACAAATCAAAGAATCACGCGTCAACGTTTTTAACCTCAGACGAGTTGAATGTCGATTTCTCCACTACATGCGATATGATATTTAAGTCCACAGATATTGATGTCAGCCAATTTCCTCATTTTTCATTACTTTTTGCACAGAAAGCTATGTTATATATTGGAGTAAAAAAATAGATACGTAGTAATGTTTACGTATTTTCAACTGTACACTTATTGCCACCAATACCTTCGTGGCTTGATACCCAACTGAAATGTACAGGGTTGCATGAAACTAGTAAGCTGAGAGTGCTGAAATAGTCCCGTACCAGTTTTGGTGTAATCTCCTCCAAGGGATCGAGAGGATCACATTCGTCCATAGTTGCTGCAATAAATATGACTTCAACCACAGGTTGATCATAGGATAATTTCAGTTTGACATATTTTTGCAATTCCTTAGGTCAGAGGACACCCTCACCCACAGAACGTGTTATGCTGGGCATTTCGGTTGTGACAATTTCCATAATCATTTCATTCCGCATGCAAAAAATTGGGGATTTCTGGCAATTTTCGTCGCACAACCTGGCTACAAGCATACTTATAACCTGTAGCAATACTGTAAGGCTTCACTTAGGCAAAAAACAAAAAATTTGCTATAGGCCCATTCCTAGAATAGTTTCAGGGAACATTATTTTGAAAACATATTGCTTTTACTACCCCTGAGCTATAAGTATGAAGTAGCATTTCTTGCCACTGAAACGCATTCAGAGCAAAACTAATTAGTTAAAGTTAAATTTATGAACCCCATTCACCCAGTAAATAGTATTCAGAGGCTTGTGTACCTAGATCTTAAAACTAGTAAACTAAATTTAAATACCAATTTAATTCATCCGAAGGACTGTATTCATTCATTTATCTCGACAAAACCAAGCGATACGACTAATTTCGTTTAATTAAATTAGGAATTTATATTCCTGGTAATGCAATTCATTAAACTGGTGCGCCCTCTAACGCAAAAAGAATAGCATTACAATCTATGTTTGTAGAGTGGGGAGGCTGAGCAGCAGTGTTGCCACTTGTAACATAATTATGGAGTTGTAACAAAATTTTTCCTTAAAATTGTGTTAAACGATAATTGTAACATATTTTTTCACTCTAGGAATTTAAATTTTTTACTTCCTTTGCATTTTTTTTTCTCACTGTCAGAAACCGATTTAACAAACAAATTGAAATAGATAGTGTTCAACGGGACTTAGCGGACGTAAGCGCTTGTAGGCGCTTTGCGCTAACTAACAAACTAACCGATGAACGACACGCTGTCAAAAAAGCGCCAGTCAGCTTGGTTGGCGCTTTAAAAAAGCGTTGTTTGCTTAGCAAAGCGGTACAGAACTAGAAAAAATTATTTATATCAGGTTTTGTGATTTTGTAAACTTAGGTTTTTGACAACAAAAATAATAAATATATGACAGTTCTATCATGCCGAAAAGAAAGTCGTTCAACGGATACACCTAGCGCTTGCAGGCGCATCCATGCAAACACTTTTGCCGTTGAACAGACCCATGTATTTTGTTTAATCAGTGCTGTCCCCTCTTGACAATTAAAAACAACATTACAATAAAAGTCATAGCGCCATCTATGTAAATATTACCCTACCTCGAAAACATCATGCATTTCACGGAGTAGGAAATACTAAGGGGAAATACTGTTGATTCAGTCACGAAAAAGTTGTAACATAATTTTCCAGAAAAATCGATAATTTTGGCAGCACTGCACGATAATTTCTTTATTGGGTGGTGGCAACACTGGTGAGCAGTCCCAGTGTCCCACTGTACTTAGGCCACAACTGGCTTATTGTGCATCCTCCCAGAAAGTTGTTTCCTCAGGTCATGGCCAATCCTGCCTATATTAGGAAGGTGAATAAGTCGCTTGAGGACATCTCCCACACATAGCGGGCTGCGCATTTTTACAGTAAGTTAAACCTGTGGCCTGTCTTTCTCCACACACACAACGGGTAAAATCGTCAGTTTTGCGTAGAATGGCGTCACGAAAAGACCTGATGTTGATGACCGTGGCGTGTGTCTAATGGTAAGAAGAAAGTGCAAAGTGCAAAGAGACCTAGATCCAGATGGGTGAAGAAATTATCACTAAAAGAGATATGAATATTTTTACGTGAATTTATTGTCAGAATTACGGCTACACCTTGCTGACTGGCGTAATTACTTAAGAATGGACGAAGACACTTATTTGAAGTTGTTAGCTGTTGCGAGTACCCTGAGAGAAGCTCATGAGAAACTAACGATTACTCTATGGTTCCTGGCAATGGGCAAGACTTATGATGATCTAAAGTTTTCTTCATCTATAATATCGTCTCAAGCTCTGTTGATAAACGCTACTGCTCCAACCCGAAACTTGTGCGGGCCCTTACACAGTGAATTTTTATTGTACCCTGTGGCGTGCCCATTCAAGTCTTGAGTTATTCCTCTGTGTGAGTGGGGGCCTTTATTTGGACAGGTGTAGGCCAAGACTCGTAGAACGCTCTCTATTAGAAGATAACTCTAGGCACTCACATAAATATGACATGTTCCACAATTTCGTCTTCACTTTCACACCTTCTACATATCGGTGTGTCACTTAACACCATAATGTTAAGATGTTTCCTGAGTTGACAATGGCCAGCCAGAAAACGTACTATGAGACGTAGGTTTGACCTGGTTATCTCCAAGCACTTCTTGGATGTTGCCATGCCAAAACCTGCCAAGGTTTCTTTGGCAAATGGCCATCCTTGTAGTTCTTCCCATCGTTTTACCATTTGGGCATGGGAGTGTTGTTTGGCTATTTCTGCAATTTTTGTCGGCACTCGAGAAAGGTCACATTGTGCCAAAATTCTTTGGTCGGCAGCCTTCCTGGCTAGACCATCCGCTATATGGTTGCCTTTGTTATTGTTGTGCCCTTAAACCAACCTCAGGACATTACAATTCTACGTAGTATTTATTACACTAATGGTGTTGTTATGTATTAAAGATGAGAATACAAATTACATAGAGACACGTGATACCATCATAAATTTAAAACCTGGGTATCCAGAATGGAAATCTGTAAAGAGTGGAACATTGCACCTACATATACGCTCATTAACATTGCAAAAAGGCATCGTAAATTATATGCATACATTCAACTGAATTTGTCGCATGTTTGTAATACAGTATGGAAGATCGAAAAATAATTCACAAGAAAACATTTCCGCTGAAAGCTGTGCTTGTGTCTGGTCGGACTTTAATGTGTTATTTGTAAACCAAGGCTAGCAGTAAAGGTGTTGAGGTAAAGTTATTTAAAAGGCAACATATATCGCCCATTCAAAACTACCTCACGAATAGGGTTGTCACCTCTACTTTATGATATAGTAGCGTATGTTATTACAGGTAATTGTAAAAATTACAGGTAAAAGGCAAAAGTGAGCCATTTAAATAAGGGACACCTCAGGGCTCTGTTCTATCCTTAATCTTGTTTAATACATATACCTACCTCAGTTGTCCCCTCAGAGGAGGATAAATTCGCGTATGCAAATGACCTGGCTCTAGCGTATAGAAATAACTTACTTTGATATTCTAGGGTGCACAGGAACTGCCGATCTTTCAATCCTGGTATCATACTTCAGTAGGTGGAAGTTGAAACCGAGGATGAGCAGAACAATAACATCGTGTTTTCGCCTTAGCAATAAAACGGCAGAAAGAGAGCTAAAGATTTACCTTAACTGCACCTTGCAATTCTATAATATCACACCCGATATACCATGGTGTCACGCTGGATAGGACGCTGTCGTTTAAAAAACGTATTCAGTCCAACGCAGCCAAAGTAAACCGCAGAAATAGCGTTCTGCAAAAATTATGTGGAACTTCAAGGGATGCCTCCGCTCCGTACTTCAGCCTTGAGCATCTGTTTCTCTGCAGCTCAATGTTGCTCGCCAGTGTGCATGGCTAAACAGCCCACATACTAGAAGCCCAGTTAAACTCTTCTATGAGAACTATTACGCATTACCTCAAATCAACCTCTTCTTGCTAGCCCTTCTGAAGAATATAGGAAAATCGAAACAACTCCCTCACTACCAATCCACGTAGATATACCTGATCTCTCCTTCCGCAGATTAAGGTCCAGAAAACCACCAATTACAACAGAAGAAGTGATCAGTAGTCCAAGTGTTGGTCAAGGACCCCTTGGTTTTGAGCTCCACCGAAATGATTGGTCGATTCTAAATAGAATTGGCACGTCGCATAGAGTGTGCGCTGATTTTGTTTAAACGGGACAAGCACGAATCCCCACGATGCGACTGTGGAGCGGAACGCCAAACTGTCAGACATATAGTGCAAGAATGCAGGAATGTAGCAAGCACTTTCTCCAAGCCAAGCCGTCAGCCATAGAATGGATTTTCAGGCTCGATATTAGCTTATAGCCGAGTTACTATTTAGATTGCTACTTTTGTTAATATTGCAACATACTGTATATTATGGTATTCGTATATTTGTATTAGCTGTCATTGGTATACATACATGATGTAAAGTCAAAGTGCTAGGTTAGATTTTTTGAAGTGTAAACGTCATCGAATCGTCTAGAGTTTTCGAGAATGACGGATGGATTTTAGAAATGTCATCGAATTCTCTAGATGGTTCGCTGAAGTATATATAAGGCGCTACTGGTAGCGTAGTAGTTCAGTTAAGTTCAGTTTAGTTCAGTTGAGTTGAGTTAAGAGATATTGCACTGAGTTGTGAAGTAAAATAGTAAAAGTTACGTCCCGTTTATGACTTCTTATTATGTGTATTACAACCACACGCAGGGTAAATAAACAGGTAATACTTTTGAAGAGAAATTGGAATACACCCATTATAAAGACGTTGCAGCTACTAGGGTGATAAGAATTCGGAACGTAGAAAAATTCTCATAGGATGCCGAGCGGCAAAGATAGAGTTATGGCTCTTAGAAATAACTCATGGGAGCGCTTCACATCTCTATGGATTTAAAAGCAGCAGTGGCTGTAACTGAGAAATTCAGCTCAAGACGTGAACCCAATTTATGTTCCCACTAACGTAGGCTTATGCTCTACATTCGAAGCCTTGCCTTTTGTGAGCGGTAACCTTCATTTGGCGAATAAATGTATATTGAATTTCTGTATAGGGATATCTGCAGCAAAAAGTTTGAAGTTCGATCAGGCTTAGGGCAAGATATCTCTCATCTTGACGATTGGAAATGTATATCCGTCGCAACAGCCTTACGAATGAAAATGTAGCAGGTTTAGAATTTCGTGTCGTGGTCCATCAAGTTTGATTATGTATGTTTAATAATGTTGACAATATTTGAGACAAAATTAGCATATGTATATACAGGGTGTCCATGAATTTCCTTGACACGTGATATTCTCGTAACAAAAAAAGAGTTCAAACAAAAACTGAGTATAATTTTTGTAAGTACCATAGGGTCTATCATACCATGCATTTGAATCATTTTTTTTTTGTACTCCAACCCTTAAAACTCACCCTCAACTTTTGTTCTTCAAGTAGCTCCAACTAGTTTTCCTTGTAGTACCTTCGATTTTATACGCAATCTTGTTTTTTTCGTAAAATCATAAAACAGCATATATAAAATAAGAGTTTGCTTGGTACAAAAAAACGGATAACGGTGGTTTTTTATGTTTACTGGATGACCCCCAAATGCTTTCGAAAATAAATGTCTGTTTTAGTCTTTTTGATTACGAAAATATTCACAGACAAATCGTCATTTTATTTATATTACTTTAATGACTTTACGAAAAAAAATTGGTTTGTGTATGAAGTCAAAGGCACTACAAGATTTAAATAAAACAATGACCTCATTAATATAGGAAAAGGTGTAGGGTGCTATTCGGAAGAAAAGTTGGGGATGAGTTTTAGGGGTTGAAGAAAAAAATTTTTTCGAAAGTATATGGTATAATAAGTCATTTAGGACCCTGGGAAGGTCCACTTAGTTTCTTTTTCTTATCTGTGTTTTCTTGCGAAAATATTACGCCTCAAACAAATCCTTATTTTATTTATTTTATGCTTATAATTTCACGATAAAATACGCTTTTGTATAAAATTAAGGGTACTACAAGGTTTTAAATAAAACAAGGTCTTAATTCGAGTAGGAAAAACTATTGGGTGCTATTTCAAAAATAAAAATTGGGATGAGTTTTAAGGGCTGAAGTACAAAAAAAAATGTTTTAGGTAGCATGGTAGATTCTGTAGTACTTTCAAAAACTCTACATAGTTTCCTTTTGACTTTTTTTTGTTACGAGAATATCCCGTG
Source organism: Callosobruchus maculatus (assembly GCA_951848785.1). Taxonomy (NCBI): domain Eukaryota; kingdom Metazoa; phylum Arthropoda; class Insecta; order Coleoptera; family Chrysomelidae; genus Callosobruchus; species Callosobruchus maculatus. Next base: position 12,525,290 of record CATOUR010000081.1, on the reverse strand, counting down.
TCAAGGAAATTCAGGGACACCCTGTATATTGGAGAACACCAAAACTCAAAAATGATTGGGTTTGAAGTTATATATAAGGTATAGGTATTATAAATTGTTATTCTGCTTTGGGTTTCTAAATTTGTCGCGCAGGCTTGCGATAGCAACAAGTGTTAACGGGCTCTGACAAGTCAACACCTGAATGTATGAAGGACTGTACAACAAATATTAATCTTTAGGATTATAGGAACATTTTTTGTAATTTTTCGTTCCGCCCCTGCTGTTGCAGGTATGGTCTAGTACATTGCAGTAGCCAGTAGGCTGCGAAAAATATCTATTTCTGTCGTACTCCAGCTTCTTTTTCACCTTAGATATGTTACCGCCATTGTTTCTGGTTGGAGTTGATTTGTTGTAAGGAACTTTTATAATCTTGTTTCTTTATTCTAATTCGTCTGTATTTTTCTGCTTAGTTATTTTCGCCCATCTGAACCTGTTTTTGTTTATATTTCACGGTCTGCTAGGTTGCTTATATGTAAGAAGATTGAAAGACAGCAGTTTGATTAAAAATTTGAAATCAAATGAAAACTACCCCAGAAATTGGTATTTGCAACCATATCATTAGAAGAACTATCAAATTTTACGTTTAATCATATAAAAAGTTAGGCATTCCCATTTGAAAAAATCAGGTTATCCCTGATTGAAGTTTCCTTAATTAATCGACCGATTTCTCCAAGCACAAACGTAACTCAAATTTGACCGTCTAGCCTAAGCTGATGCATTTCGTGCTTAGTAACACGGCAAAGTTACAGCCTTCTAAATTTTATAAGCGCTGTAATATTCAATGTTTTTCTGATGTTTACTTATACCGAAAATGGCGATTTACATGTAAACGGTTCCCTTTTAGTCCCCCATGTGTGGTACATAAAGTCACACTAGAATTCACCAAAGAATCTGAATATGCAGTAATATACAGGATGTTCTATTTAAAAAAATATAACTTTGATACATTTCGTGTTTTGGTGGTACCCTGTATAACATGAAAATATCTCTAAAATATAGCCTTGATGGGTCCCTATCCATCCAGCATTGTTATTTTCTTTTCGTCAAATACTTTAACCGTAATGATCCGTGTCGGATAACGTGAATAACCCGGTATATACATATATTTGTTGTGATAAAGTATGAGACTGACATAATAAGGGAGGCAATAATGACTTTGTTTCCAGAGCCATTTCATTTCTACGACAGGGTCTGGATGAGATATCTTCTCCGCAGAGGTGTTTTGAATATTCTTATCATTAGAAGTAGCAATATCTATAAAATAGGTAACTGTTGGAGTCGGCGTGTGATTTTATACAAGTTTGTGTTTTCTGTTAGTTGGTTTGTTGTGGCTAGTTCGTGGTGAACGACTGTATACTCGGTTCCAGCGAGAGTTTTGAATGCGATTGTTGTATATTCTATTGTTTCTTTCTTTTGGAGATATTTTCTGCAATTATCATTGGTTTTTCTTGTAGATCCGTATCGCAATCACCTGGTCCTGGATAGCTAGCACAAGACCCTCCATTTCTGGAAAAATTTCGTCATCCTGCTGACAGGTTTACGACTGTTTTTCATTAATGCGGGCTTGTGTAACACGGTATTTATGGACCATAGAGTGCTTTCTGCGACCAGGCATTCACTTTTTCTTTGTGTGATTGTATGTGATTGCATGCAGCTGCTGTGAGTCCTGGACAAAAGAGGATAAATGGTGGATAGTTTCCGCCTTCTTTTGCTATTGCCCTATGTAAATTTTTTTATTTACTTTGAAAAAAGTGTCTTGTGTCACGTGACTGTATATCGATGATTAATCTGCCCTCTTGTTTTCTATCTATGGTATGCATGTGTTTGAATGTGTGACATTCTTCGTGAGTTCTGTTCATAGGAATATATGGATGTTTGCTATGTCAGTGTGCGACCACTTGATGATGCCAAAGGAATATGTGAGAACCGATATCGCAAATTTAATCTGTTACTAGCTTTTGTAAGATTTCTGGGATTCAATTTTGTTTCTCCCTCGCATTTCCTTGAATGAGGCGGTCTCTAAACTCTTGTGTTAGTTTTTAATGGGCCAGTAAATACTATGGAAGGCTTAAATGACAGACAGATGGTATTTTTTACACATTCGGCCTGTTTTCGATAAGGGTCTTGATCGTACGAATACTCTGAAGATCACAGCTGCAGAGCTATTGTTTGAAGTCATCTACTTGATAATTATAATAAAGATAATAATAACACTTCAGTTTTCTAAGGACTATTGAGTTGAAGTCGAAGACTGAAGGCTTTATAATGGCTAACCGAGACGGTGTCTTTAATACCTTGGTATATGTAGTAGGTCAAGGTGGTGACACAAAACGCCGGAAAAAGAATCGACTGCCAGCGGGATTCGAACCCGCGCCTCCAAAATTCTAGTCCGGCGCTCTTACCAGCTGAGCCATGACAGTCATGGCAATCCAGCGGCGAAGCGATCCCAAAAGTGAGACGGAATGGGAGGGAATGATTCCCTACACAGAGCCTTTGTGCTGGCTCGACCTGGTGGAGTCCGGAGTCGAACGCGGTGGGAGATCAATGCTGACCCAACAGGTTTCCTTCGATGCACAGATACCAGCCGCTTCGTACTACCAGAAGATGGCGGAGATGAAGCCGTCAGTGGGAGTGAAGAGAATTCGATGCGACATGCGGGTAGTAGCATGAAACATGGTATAGCATACGTAGTAGGATTATGGGTGTAGATGTGTCTCGGACATCCATTTTAGACCCTACCGGTAGATGTCAGGGAAACTTATGCTTTTTTTTAAGATGTACATCGGGACGGCTTAGTCCATCAGCAAAACGCGACTCTACGAATACTCTACTATTATTTAAGGCACCTGTATGGTTTCGATGAGACACTGGTGCTGATATACGCTCCAGAGGATATAGAGTCTGGTGTGGAGAACGAGAGATACCGGATTTACTGAAACTAATCATTCCCCACGCTCGACCTTGTACAGACAAACAAGCCTGATATAGTCCTCTTCGACCACCAAAAGACGATCATGCTCTTCATAGAGTTTTCGGAACCTGCCGAGGTGAACATCATCTTTAAGGAGGAGGAAAAGGGGACCAAATTTCAGGAGTTGCTCGGACAACTTCGCAGGCTCTGTTCAGACTACACTATAAGTCTGGTGATTATGGTCATTGGATACTTAAGGGAATGAGAAATACGCTGTTCTCTGCACTACGCGCAATGCCGCCGCACATCTTAATCGTCAGAATGCAGAAGGCAGTCATTCTTGGGTGTCGTCGTCTTCCTAGGGCGCACGACTCGCGGACCCAGTGATTGCTCACCACACGATGTGAGGAGTAGTCACTGGGCAATGAAATGGTAGCTCGGTATGTCCGAGCTCGAGCTGCACCTTTTTGTAAAAAAACTAATAATATTTTATTTATTTATTTCTTATTTTAGTTATCTTCTCCTCCTAGCGTTCCTTCTTTTGGAAAACTTTGAAATGAGCTGCCGGGGAATTTGTTTCCCGACGGCTACAACCTGCAGAGTTTCGAATCTAACGTACACCGACATTTATCCTCTCACAGCGCTTCTACAGCGCCATAGACTTTCAGCCTTTGCGGGAGGCTGACCATAAAAAAAGAAGTTCAGCTGTCGCTGCTGTACTTAACCGACTACTCTAAAATTGCCATATCATAATTTTCAAAGCAGTAACGATCCTTCAAAGCAAGGGGATTAGTGAACTGACCACCGTCGTCCCTCTTTTTGGCCAGAAGTACTCCAGATTTATAACCCGATTAGTAGCGTGTTGCTAATTCATAAAGGCTGGTTCGAAAGGGATTAGCTCAGCTTGAAGGGTATTTAAAAGCTTTCACACCAAGTCTACAGATATATCACCGACCACTTATTATAGGACGATATATGCGCAGCTATACCGTGCCCCCGACAAATTATCAGATGAAAAATGGATTCAGGCCTTTAATGTAATTTTGCGCGTGTGAAAAATACTTGGGGTACTGAGGTTGATATCGGTCTCCGTCAGAGCTGAAGAACGAATCGGAAGAATGAAATTTGCCTTTCATACATCATGCTTGCATAATTTATCCAAAGCATACTCCAGGGAGTTGGAGCTTCGCTTACTTTGAAATCACCTTTGAACTTTGAGTACGGCTGAAGTGGTGACCAAAAAACCTAATTATGAGCCATTAGATGCCAAGGAAGCCCTTGCAGGCTTTGCCATGGCAATATCCAAGAAGTAGTTGATCATGATGATCAGGTCAAGCCTACGTGTCACGGTAGGATTCTTAACAGGCCAGTGTCACATTATGGGGTTAATTGATATGAAGAATGTGTGAAAGTGAAGGCGAAACTGTGGAACACGTTATACGTGAGTGCCCAGAGTTACCTTCCTCTAGAAAGTGTGCGTTGGGTGAGTCTTAGCCTACAGCTGCCCACATAAGGGAGATGTCCCCAAACGACTTTTCCACCTTCCTAATTGGGCAGGATGTACGGGTGATGGTCAGAAGAAACAACTCCCTGGGAGGATGCACAATGGGCCACAATCTACAGATATAGAGAGAGAGAGAGAGAGGAGAGAGAGAGAGTGAGAAAGGGAGATGGACCAGCGGGCATATTTTAAAAATTACAGTAACTTTTGGTGAGTTAGTTTACTTTTCCTAAAACTAGGAAAAAAAACGCTCCAAAAAGAAAAAAGTCTACAAAACAGATATGTGCAAGGCAAAAGTAAACTCTAACAAGAATAGAAAACTTGTCAGAACTTGAACTTATGTTTATATTAGCTGGAACAATTTAGCTAATAGTAATTATTACTGTATTAGGTACCGATTTATTTTGTGTAGTACTGGTAGTACGCTGTGAAACTGATTTGGCTTAATTTGGTACTCAGGATATCCCTCATTTTCTGTAGATACCTGTACTGAACTGTTTTGATTAAAGTTTTTGTAATAACTACACCCTTGTTTCTTCATACAAAAGTTATAACCAATCGGATATCTATTTTAAACCACTACAGATAATACAAAAAGCGTAGTACCAATAATTAGCATCAGTCAGTGCCAGCCATTGTGAAAATGGTGCCAATAATACAGAATTTGCAATTGTTTGTATTTTTTGTCTTATTCCCTGGTTTTTCAGCTTGCTGAGAAATTATTTCTCATCAGTTCAAACCTACAGTGATTTACGGCTATATAATTATAGAAATCATACATCTCCTGCATTTATGGAAGCATTTATCGTTATCTTCAAGGAAATGATACCTTAAAGTGCTAACAATTGTTTGTTTTACCCTATTTACTACAGGGACTGAGTGGTTATTGAAAATAAGGAAGATGTAGATAATGTACAGATTATAAAGTGAGTGACCTCTGTACTCCCATAGCATTATTTTAACTCTTATGTACTGTCAGTCAATAATTATTGGAACATGGTCACTGAACCGTTGCCTGTGGAACGAAAAAATAACTTGTTGCATAGTGAACTCTGGTTTACTTTGAGTTATATTTAGTTCATCCTATATTATAGTTGCCTTTTCCTCTTGGTTAAAACTAACCTACGCTTGAGAATCCTGACAGAGGACACTCTGTCGTACTCTCGGAACTGCAAACGGATGATCCTACATATAAGGAGTGATATAATTTCTCTCTTATAGTGCTTCGACAGCAAATTTACGGAAAGGTATCCTACAGAAGGCTTACTTGCCAAAGAAGGCTCCGGCGCTAGGGTTTGTGGCCAAAATCAAAGCTCACCCTCTCTCTTGGAGGGGACACCATGGTATTCCAGGCATAAATGTGTGCCATTTTAGCTTATGCCTCTTGTATTTGTCAAATTTAGGGGCCTGGGGCACGAATTACTTTCTGCTGTGACAGCCAGGCAGCATTGAAAGCAATATTGTGCTTATACTGCAATGTAGAAAGGTCTTGGATGAGTGTGGAGGTAGCAGGTACCATTAGAAGGAAAACAGAGGTGAAGTTGCAAAATCAACATCCTATGAAATGGAGAATGGAATCTCTGGATATCTGCTTAGAGCCTTCTGTCTGGCCATAACACCTTCAGACGTCACTTGTATGTGATGGGGGTGACAAGCGACCAAACGTGTGCACGCTGTGGCGAGGAGGAAGAGCCCTGACATACATTCTTTGCCGCTGTGAAACCTTTGGGTAAACTATACTAGGCTCAAGTGTCCTTGAACCTGAAGACATAAGATAGGTAAGACCCAAGACCATCCTTGCTTTTGTGATCAGGACTGGACTTGGGAGCTATAGTAAGGAGAGTTGCAGAAAGCCTTTCTCCTTTTTTATTTATTCATTCATTCAATCTACGCCTTTAAAGGAAAAGGTTGTTAAGCACTAGTTACTACTACACCAACTATGCTACCGTCCTAGTATGAAAGGTCCTATCTGCGATATTCAAGTTATGAGAAAATCAGCTTTTGGTCTTTTTTTATTATAAAACTCATGATATTTCAAGAAATTCTACCAATTTCATTTTATATACTTCGTAGGAAAATGGAATCTAGTTGCTCATCATAATTTTGCTTCTCGTCATCCCCATCAAGAGATATTTGATAGTTTTGTCACTTAGGACAACTTATCGGATTTGTTCCAAATAAGAATTATATTTTATTACTAAACACTTTATTTAAATTATAATAAGAAAAACTGAATCAAACTATAATAAGAAAAACTGAACATATTATTCATATAGTCATAGATATGATAAGAACATATTAAAGGGAAAAAAGAATAAAGAATAATGGAGATGCTAAATGTTTCAGAATCAGAACTATTTTCAAAAACCGGCAAGTCTTTCCAAAATTTCAAGCGATTTTGAGGAATGTGATGTGATGTTTGATTTTTCGTCGTCCTTCTACCTTTTTTACCCTTTCTAAAACAAACTGTTGTAGTTGTTCCTTTGGTAATAGCCAGTATTATTTATTAATGTGCTTTTGCCTAGTGTACGATTTTTTTTGAGAGCAGCTGAGTATGCATTTACACGCCTTTTCCACTTCATGAGCTCTTCTGTATCTCTCTATCTTTTGTTTCTTCCTTTGGACTAGTGATTCTTCGAATTTTTTACTTTTTCTTATTTCTCCAGTTTTATATCGTCTGCAAAGTATCTTCTCGAATGAAGACCTCGATAGAGTTAAACTCTTTTTCTTTTGGTTCTATAATATCAGATACATTCTCCTGAAAATTTACTTTACTGTATTTTTGTTCAACATTTAAATAATTTAAAGTATTTAAGTCTACCTGAATAACCCTTGGTGGCTGAGCTACCGTGATATTGGACACGATGTGTATTTTTGTACTAGGTGGAGTAATTTGGCTATATTCATAACTACGATTCGTCTCACTTTCACTTCTATTGCCTAATTCAGTGGACAGCCCCGGTACGTAATCTGAATCTTTATTACGTTGGACATTATTAATTTGCTTAGAACTTCCTTTTCCTTGAGTTGGATATTTAAAGCAAGAGATACCATCCGCGCGCATCGGCTACCACTGTTGCATCGGCCCCCTGATGCACTACAAAACAAAAGTTACAATCACAGATTGGTCAAAAATTAAGAATTATCACTAAACTTACCCTGGATCCATTTCTCGGGATATATATCAACTTAAAATGCAAAAAAAAAACACCGGGGATTTACCGGCAACAAACACGTGTCCTATCTCTTATCACTTATTTGAGGTTATGTTGCACATAATATGTATATTTAATCATACTACTAGGCTTAATTGTCCTAACTGATGCCGCTCAGCACACAATGCTAGCCTAAATTGTCTTAACTGCGCTTTTGAAGCCAGAACGTGCTATTTTTCTTAGTTATTGTTTGATCCGACAATTTAAGTTAGTTAAGATGACTTTTTATTCACTTTGGACTAAACATTTAGGCACAAAATGAAGCAGTTTAGACACAGATAGGGCTCCTTAAACTTTGCCAAGGTGTAGATAATTTGCTTACAATTCCAATGAGCCAAAAATGTCAATTTACCAAATTTTGCAGATAGGACCTTTCTTGTTAGTACGGCAGTATGAGTCTAACCCAGTGATGTTAACTCGTAGGGAAATTCTCTATTCGTAGGGAAAAATCGTCTTAAAAACAGATGATAGGGAAAAAGGGACAGAAATTTGACAAATTCTATTTTGTAGGGAAATTTTTATCTTCAGGGTACAACGCACAACACCGTCTCAACTAACGCGAACCCGTCCTTTTGGATTCAATGCACAGAACTTGAAATTAGTGAAGGGGCAAATGTCAAAGTAGTTTTTAGTTCTGTGTGCTCGCGGCTCATGAGATTCTGTGCTTGAGAGAATGTGAGTGAGAATATTACCTTGTTTTTTGTAATACATGTATTTTAATAAATTACCTTTGTTCTTATTAGCAGACCAAAAATAATATGGTATTCAGAAACCTAGTTGTGCGAAAAATTGCAATAGGCCTCAACACCATTTTTTGTACAACAGTCGTAAAAATGTATTTGAGAATAAGTCCGCCAAAAAAATGGCCGTCTAGGCGGTCGGCGGTGGTATTCTCCTATATTTACAAATGGAAAGAAAGACCATGGCCTAGAACGTGCTTAGACACAGGACGGCCATTTTTCTAGCGGATTTTATTAGCAAATAGTGTACAACTCTTTACTTGTCATCGCTCTGTGTGTCTGTGGTTGTTGGTAAGTCATACACAAAACGACAAAACATTTATAAAAAACACAGAAATAGTTACGTAGGGAAATGTAGGGAAATTTTCAAGTTGGCATAGGGAAAAGTACGTTTGGAGTGTTAACATCACTGGTCTAACCTCACTACGACCAATGGTGCTAGTGTTTCATAACATTCCCGAATGTCACGCGACAGCAATAGTGGTCACTGCAAAACGCCCTCTCTATAATGTATCCACGAAAGTATTCAGGTTATCAATACAATTGGAGGCAAGTGAAATAAAATTACATGAATTTCGAGCTATCTGCATAGAAAGATCGCCGCCGACCTCAGACCGCTATGCGCCGGGGAATTGAAGGGTAATTTCACGGAAAGGCGAATGAAAATCGAGTGCATACCATAAACGTGTTTAGATTTATAGTGTTATTACGGGAAAGCATGGCATGCTTTGTCTGGAACTATACGGGTTGCTATTTTTGTCACTGGTTTCATAAATGGGGTTTCAACTCGGACCATGGGGTTTTTTTATGGTCAGCCTCCCGCAAAGGCTAAAAGCCTATGTTGCTGTAGATGCGCTGCGAGAGGATAAGTGTCGGTGTACGTTAGATTTGAAACGCTGCAGGTTGTAACCGGCGGGAAACAAATGCCCAAGCAGCTCGTCGAAGTTCCCCAAAAGTAGGAATGCTGGAGGAGACTGGTTCGGGGAGTAGGGACCTCGACCTGGTAAGGGTGAGCTCGCAGAGCCTCTCTAGTGTTCCTCGTTCGGACGGCCTTTGCTGTTATTACCTGGGAGAGCTCACTCGAACATCTTCCGTGATAGAATCTGTAGAACAGGGACAGGTCAGCCACCCTTCTTCCAGGCTATGGAGGTCCTTTGTGAGGTTAGAGGCATCGATTAGTCTAATTGCTCTCTTCTGGATGGTGTCCAGAAGCTTTAGAGAGTGCCTGGGAGCGCATTCCCACACATGGACGCAATACTCCAGCGATGGTCGGATCTGTGCCTTGTAGAGCAGCAGTAGCTGCTCTGGTGTGTACAGCTTCCTATAGCGCAACAAAACTCCAAGCTTCTGGGATGCCGTTTTAGCAATACTGACGACGTGGTCGTGCCAGGATATGTTGTTGTTGATGTTGACCCCCAAAAGCTTGGCGAAAGGTGACTCGTCTATGGGGTGACTCTCCATTTCCACTGTTGGTAAGCCAATGTGAGACTTCTTTGTAAGTGATGTTGCCTGGGGATTCTGTACGTTGAACTGTACTTTATTTACTAATCCCCACTCGACAATTTTTTTGATATCTGCGTTGATCTGTGAGGCATGCTGCTGTCGCCGACGTACCGTCTCCTGGGATGATAGTGGCTTGCCTGGTTCCGTGCACGATATTAATGTACTGTCGTCTGCGAAGCTGTAGATTGGATTGGATGTTATTTCCAACAGCTCGTTGACAACAGAGATCGGTCGTTCAAAAAGCTATTCAGCCAGTGGCGCAGGCCAGATGGTAGTCCATAAGCAGCAAGCTTGACTAGAAGTCCCTCATGCCACACTCTGTTGAAGGCTTTCGATATGTCAAGCGCAACAACACGGGATTTGCCATGGTTTTCAATTGCTCTGTTCCACAAGTGAGTGACATAGGCCAGAAGGTCACCCGTAGATCTGTGCTTACGGAAGCCATACTGGCGATCATTTATGATGTTATTATTGTCCAGGTATTTCAGGATCTGTGTGTTAATGACAGTCTCCATAACTTTGGACATGATGCTGAGAAGAGCCACAGGTCTATAGTCTGTGGGATCGGTTTTTTGCCTTCTTAGGGATGGGCTGTGCGCAGCCAATCTTCCATGAAGCGGGAAACACGCCGTGCTGATATGATAGTTTGAAGAGCTTGCAAAGAATAGGTGCAAGCTCAGCGGCACAGCGTTTAAGGACAATGGCTGGAATTTGGTCAGGACCAGTGGCCTTCTTCGTGTTTAGCTTCTGGAGGATGCTTTTTACATCTCGATGTTGAAATGTGACCTCTGCCATTCTTGAGTTTACGTTTATGTTGGTAGTCGGATTGCTTCCTTGGAAGTCTAGAATTGGCTGCGAAAAGCCTCCCTGAGATGTCTGCTTTTCCTTTAGGAGCAGAAGCGATGGACTTGTCCTCTCTGGTCAAGGGTGGTATTGAGGAATAGGAAAAGTTCTGACTAACAGCCTTAGCTACAGACCAGAATGTTCTGGACGAACTAGGACATGAGAGGAGCTTGTTCTTAATTTTTTGGTTGTGTTCCTCCTTGCAGTTGTCAATCACGCGTTTACAGTGGCTTCTGGCGTCGATAAAATTGCGGTGGTTCTCGGCGGTTGGATTTTTCCTCCATTCCTTGTAATGTTGGTTTTTAGAGGTAACTGTAATTTCACGGAAAGGCGAATGAAAATCGAGTGCATACCATAAACGTGTTTAGATTTATAGTGTTATTACGGAAAAGCATGGCATGCTTTGTCTGGAACTATACGGGTTGCTATTTTTGTCACTGGTTTCATAAATGGAGTTTCAACTCGGACCACGGCACGGGGGTAAAGGTAAGTTCGCCAACGTAAAGTTGATGTAGATACTGTCATTGCCTGCTCACTTTGAGTAAGGTTGAAAGCACTGTCTTAGAGCCGTATTCATAGTCGTCTCTTGAGTAATACTTAAGGTTTCCTCAAATAACACTCAAGGGATACTTGAGGGACCCTCAAGTGTGGCTTTTCTTGTGTATCTGTTTCCTAGACAACATCTACGAGACGGAGGGATTCTTTTGGCGGCGTTGTCATATTTCAATTTATTATAAGTCAATTGGGGTCTATTGCGCAACGGCGCCCCACGCGATTTGAGATATTTTTTTATCAATGTAAAGGTGATGGGCTGTTATGTAATTTTCAAAAATAAAATTTGCGAAAGAAGCACGTTTTTTGGAGAAAAAAATTATAAAATTGTATTTTCAACATACTTCAGTAATGCACGCGCACAGTACAATACAATTTTAGATTTAGAAGTGAGATACTGCTTGACAGTTAGAATAGATGCGGTGTTGCCAACATTTGCTCTATATTTAACATCGCTTCGACGATACATGTACTAAGATTGAAACGTTACAGAGAAATTAGCATGGCCCAGGCGCAAGGATTACACAAAAAATCGTGAATCGTTCTACTTTTTTAACTATCTAAATTTAAAGATATCTTATTTCAAATGTTCATTTGTTTTTAGCTGGTGTTTGTGATTAAGTATTATTGTTTGTTTTATTTAGTTTATATATTAGCTTTTTATGTAAAATCGGTGGCTTTAATAGCATTTGTAATTAAGCTTTATTGTTATATTTGACCGATATCTGTTCCAATAAATCATTGAAACGTGCGACTGACGTTGGACCGTTGCCACTAAAAACCGAACAGGTGACAATCTTACCTTAGATCAGTTGGTTAGAGTTTTCAATATATTTGATATCGGTAACGTCTGGGGGGGCAGAGCCCCCCAGGCCCCCCCGTAACCACTTGCTACAAACCCAATTCAATATTTTTATATTTTTTTTTATATTTCACCCAACCTAGTAGGTATATTAACACCAACTTCAACCTCGATTTCAGTTTCTACTAAAACAAAATCAGGTCAAACACATTGATTGAATTTTTTATGTCTTACAGTCGCTAATCTAAAAATTGCAATTGCACAATTTCGTGAAGTACATTAACTGGTAGCTGCTGCTCGCTGGCAACACCGCATCTTTGTGACACTTAGAAGTCTGTCATGCGGGTTTTCGATTCTAAAATTGTCATGTAATGTTCGGGTAAATTTTGAATGTATGGTGAAAATAGCGAGCTTTAACTATTTTTTTTTTTCAAAAAATGCTTCTTTCGCAAATTTTCTTCTTTAAAAGTACATAATAGACCATCCTTTTCGATTCAAATATGAAATTTTTCCAAATTACATGGGGCGTTGTTGCGTTGTAGCACCGTCAATTTGTTATGCCTGTGCCTACGCATTTTGATGTTTTCTGTTACCTCTTTTTGTTTTGTGTCAGTATTTCGTGTTTTGTGTCGGACATTTTTCTGGATGTGACAGGAACTGACAACACTGTACTCCAAAATTAACCTACAAAATCGCCTTGACTGCAACGAAATGTCATGTTGACATGTCGTGTTGACATTTCGTTACATGAGTATTACTCAAAGGAGCCTTACGTAAGGACCCTCAAGTAGGTGTTGAAACGCAAAACTTTACTTAAGGGACCCTCAAATATTAGGGACCCTTAAGTATCGACTATGAATACGACCCTTGATGTTTCCCTAAAGGAGGGGGGAGGGGTATTTGCCCTCGGAGTATATGTTTCCGTTAGTTCACTGCTTCAAACTTTGATTGCTTTCATATCTACCTGATACCGGGCTTTACCCAGGTCAATCTGATGAGGTCCCAAAGATTGAAGCAGCGCTGTCTTGAACTAGGGACATCGTGCCTAATGCGATCCAGGACATTTTCCAGACAAGGGTTGTAAGCACTAGTTCTCTTTATTCACAGCTCCATTCAAACAAGAATGAGCTACATCGCTCATTATGATTTTGCTCCAAGAATCCTCGATTTCGTTTTCAAGGTTTATAATAAATAGCATTACACTATTGGAGTCACTTTTCAAAGTCTAAAGGCAGAATTTGATGGGTTACCTGTATTTTGTAAGGCAACAAGTGCGAATCCTTCATTCATAAGAATTTCTCAAGCATCTGCTTTGCGACTGACAGAAAGCCATGGCAACATTCCATAGGGCACTTGATTTTGCGCCACCGCATTGTATCAGTAATGCTTATTGACTGCTTCATAAAATTTGAATCACTTCTGTACTTAGAAAAATCGGTTGATCAGTTGAAAGAACTCCTTTTTAGTTTTTAAGGTGTGGATTATCAAATAATGTTATTGTTATTTGCAACACAGTCAGTGGCGTGGAGGTTTAAAAAAAAAGGGTAATTGTATAGCCGTATTACCATCATTGGTTTTTGTAATCTATCATTATATCCGCTAGGTCATACAGGATCTCTAGCTTGTAATATGTGCCAAGTTTAAAATTTTTCTAAGCAACGGCTTAGGAAATATTCAACAAAGTAATATAGATTTTTTCAAAACACTGAACACCCTGTATCTTGGAATCTATCACGGATATAAGTGTACTGAGAAATTATAATTATTTTAACATTATGATGTCCTGGTAGCTCTATTAGACATCTTAGAACAACACAGTGCAGCATATGGTCTTGGTATTAACTATAACAAGATCAAGGCTATGATCATAGATAGAGAGCAGGATAATCATCGATAAATAAAGTCAGCAGGCCGTTGTGAAGTAGTTCAAAGTTTTGTATACCTCGGTTCTTTGATCGACATTTCGGGCAGCTGTGGAAATGAGAATGGACGGCGCATTCAACAGGCTCGTGTGGCCATGCTTACTAAAACATGGCGTGACCACAACATCACTAAAGCTACCAAAACATCGCTGGCTCAGTCTCTTGTGTTCTCCATATCTTTGTATGCCTCGGAAACTTGGACTGTTAAAAATGCAGATCAAACTCGCATAGATGCTTTTGAAAGGTGGACGTGGAGGAGAATGCTGCTTATACCGCCCATCGAACTAACGTTTCTATACTGGATGAGCTCGGTAATCCATTGTATCGACGAGAATGCTTACATTCTTCGGACATATTCACAGAAGCGATAATATGGAGAAACTTGTAGTTCAGGGTCACGCCCCGTGTGGGCGGCGCCGCGGCCGTTCCTCCAAAACGCTGGGTGGATTCGACGAAACAGTTGCTGGATACGAATATCAAGAGCGCCACCGAACTGACAGTAAATGGCGAATGATGGCGAGCTACAGTTCTCAAAACTATTGATAATAATCGTGTCGGCAATACTCTAGCTCCGATTTAATTCAATTTACGAGTTCACAACATGTTTCTTAAGACATTGTAACTATGACGTTTCATGGTCAGGTTAAAGGGAATCCTGCTGAACTGAAGGACCTTGTGATTCCACGATCATTGCCCACATATTTTATTCAGTTGGGTGAATTAATTTTTGAAAACGAATTTCAATTTCTAGTGAAAGCGTCTAAGGAACCAGGATGGCTAGAAGGCACCCTGAATGGTAAAACACAACAAACAAACAATTGATAATATTTTGTGTCGGCAATACTCTAGCGCCGACTTAATGCATTTTACGAGTTCACAACATGTCTGTTAAGACATTGTGACTATGATGATGATGATGTCCTGGAGTTATGCCGTTATATAGCGGACCACCCTGTATTAAACCAACTATCGCGATGTATATGAAGTTACACCGTGATAGCACGACACGTTATAACGTACGTACGTCAACGCTTAGATCGATTGGATGTAAATCGGAATGTTTTCGCGGCATGCTGAGAGTCCCTTATACCGTCCATCGAACTAACGTTTCCATATTGGAAGAGCTCGGTCATCCAGAGAGACTGTCCTCCATTGTGTGGACGAATGCTTACATTCTTCGGACATATTCACAGAAGCGATAATATGGAGAAACTTGTAGTTCAGGGTCACGCCCCGTGTGGGCGGCGCCGCGGCCGTTCCTCCAAAACGCTGGGTGGATTCGACGAAACAGTTGCTGGATACGAATATCAAGAGCGCCACCGAACTGACAGTAAATGGCGAATGATGGCGAGCTACAGTTCTCAAAACTATTGATAATAATCGTGTCGGCAATACTCTAGCTCCGATTTAATTCAATTTACGAGTTCACAACATGTTTCTTAAGACATTGTAACTATGACGTTTCATGGTCAGGTTAAAGGGAATCCTGCTGAACTGAAGGACCTTGTGATTCCACGATCATTGCCCACATATTTTATTCAGTTGGGTGAATTAATTTTTGAAAACGAATTTCAATTTCTAGTGAAAGCGTCTAAGGAACCAGGATGGCTAGAAGGCACCCTGAATGGTAAAACACAACAAACAAACAATTGATAATATTTTGTGTCGGCAATACTCTAGCGCCGACTTAATGCATTTTACGAGTTCACAACATGTCTGTTAAGACATTGTGACTATGATGATGATGATGTCCTGGAGTTATGCCGTTATATAGCGGACCACCCTGTATTAAACCAACTATCGCGATGTATATGAAGTTACACCGTGATAGCACGACACGTTATAACGTACGTACGTCAACGCTTAGATCGATTGGATGTAAATCGGAATGTTTTCGCGGCATGCTGAGAGTCCCTTATACCGTCCATCGAACTAACGTTTCCATATTGGAAGAGCTCGGTCATCCAGAGAGACTGTCCTCCATTGTGTGGACGAATGCTTACATTCTTCGGACATATTCACAGAAGCGATAATATGGAGAAACTTGTAGTTCAGCGTCATGCCCCGAGTGGGCGGCGCCTTAGACATTTCCCTACAGGCTGTGGGTACGACGAAACAGTTGCTGGATATATCAAGTATCAAGAGCGCCACTGAACTGCTAGCTCCGACTTAATGCATTTTACGAGTTCACAACATGTCTGTTAAGACATTGTGACTATGATGATGATGATGTCCTGGAGTTGTGCCGTTATAAAGTGGACCATCCTGTATGAAACCAACTATAGCGATGTATACAGGGTGGCCAATCGGATGACGATAATAGTTTTTTTTAAATAGCCCGTACCGAGACGTATCCAAAACACCCCCATGTATGTGTACCGATTATTGGTAGTTTTCGAGTTATGATTTTTTTTTTTTGGAAACTTAGAGATTTTCCAGTTTTTCCAAGAAATCGTCAAAAACAAAAACAAGAATGCTATTTGGCTTTTATTTTTTTCTGCAATTATACTGAGTATTAAGCCTATTTTATCAGTTTTATTAGTTGCTATGAGTTTTTTTTCTTTAATTTGTCATAATAAAGTCAAATAATAGTTTTTTAAATCATTTTGGGAATTATCACCTTTTTACCTTTAACAGTCACGTACGGCGCAAAATGCCCCCATAAGTGCTATTTTTTCATTATTATTTCGAAAGTGCAATGTCTTGCGGAGTTTTTAAGATTAAATTGGAGCTCCAGAACCAGGCATAAGTATTTTTAATTTTATTTTGAAGGTTTTGGTCTCCTGACTAAACTTTGGCCCAAAATGTACTTAATTATTGTTCGGATGTACAGGTTCTCTTTATTGGATATTGAAATAGGCTTAATAGTGAGTATAACTGCAGAAAAAAATAAAAGCCAAAAAGCATTCTTGTTTTTGTTTTTGACGATTTCTTGGAAAAACTGGAAAATCTCTAAGTTTTCAAAAAAAAATCATAACTCGAAAACTGTTAACAATCGGTACACATATATGGGGGTGTTTTGAATAGGTCTCGGTACGGGCTATCTAAAAAAAAATTATTATCATCACCCGATTGGACACCCTGTATGATAGTCACGCTGTGATAGCACGACACGTTATAACGTATACATCAACGCTTAGATCGATTGGTGTAAATCGGAATGTTTTCACGGCGTTTGCGAAGCTTTCAGCCGTTTGCGTTTGCACTTCCCAATTACTGGAGCTCCGTGCCTCCCGTTCCTGCATAACCTCACTGTGTACGATCGGTTGATTTGATGAACGTAGATCAATTATTTCCGATCCACTAAGTGTAAGTGCTGGGTGCGAAATTCCGGCGAGAGTTTCGATCCATTTCGTTTATGACGTTTACGTACTGTGAAGTTCGACTGCAAATAAAAATAAACTCGAACGGTCGATAGTTAAAGCAGATACTTTTGCATTTCGATCGTCATAGAGAGATAAAAAGTATCATACAGGATGGTTGAAAAGTGCGTGCACGTAGAATGATGATAATAATAAGTTACACAGGTCAATAGTAAAAATGGAGTCAAGTACTTCCCACACATAAGAATGATACTATTTTGTTGTTTTCCCATTGTAATAAGCTATAGTCTGAAATCCCTCGCAACCAAATCATCGCCCATTTGCCCGCAAAAAAAACATCCAACACAAAAGCTCTCGTAAATAGTTTCTTGCGTCTGCCTCCTTAGGGACTAGAACGCCACAGTTTTGATTCTGCATGCTTCAACTGGACGATGCTCAGGAGCCTCCAAACCGTTTAAAAACGAAGTATGAACTGTTTCTATATTTTTAGTTTTTTGATTATTTTTATTTATTTATCGTATGGCTCAAAAACATGACAATAGTAAATATAGATTAAAAGAAAAACTATTATAACCTATACTAAAATAAAATATATACAGCTACAAACTAAGATACATAGTCTTTGGTATTTACAGGTTGATGTCAAGTTCTTTCAACCACTTCAGCGCCAACGGTGTGGCTGTGAAGAACTCTTCTCGCGATCCCTGAAACGCACGCAGTTCACATTCGCTCGTAATATGGTTTATAGTTTGGCGGGGCGCGCCACAGTCACATAAGGGAGATTGCACATAGCCCCACTTGTAAAGGAGTCGGCACATCTGTCGTGGCCTGTTCGGACTCTATTAAGTTTTACCCACTCTTTCCGGGGTAGTTCTGATCCTGAAAGTAAGGCTGCCCCCATAAATGCGCATCGTGAGTGGTGTTCCGCAAAACCTTCCCACTGGGAGCGCCATTGGTTTAAGGAGTCGAAGTTATTGGTTTTAAGCCCTTCTGCATCCCTTATTGGTGGTTGTCGGGATTTGAGTCTGTTTATCTGCAACGGGGGTATTGCTCGGTGGATGGGCAGTTTGTTGTTGGCCGTAATCTTGTTATACTCCTTTAGAAGGGCGTCAGTCCTTCGCAGCTGCGGTGGGGCTATTCCAGAGAGTACAGGCAGCCATTGAGTTGGGGTTGTCTTAACTGCGCCTGTAATAAGTCTCATAGTGTGATTTAGTTGGACGTCAATTAGTCTGGTATGATGGCTGTTAATCCGGACAGGCGCACAGTACTCAGCACACGAATCGACAAGAGCTAGTGCACTGGTCCGTAGAGTTGGAGCAGTGGCACCCCACGTCGTTCCACACAGTTTTTGGATAATGTTGTTGCGTGTTCTGAGTTTTTCTGCAGTGTTTGCGAGATGTTTCTTATAGCAGAGGGTGCGATCTAACGTTACTCTAAGATATTTTGGGAAATAGTTATGCTTCAGGGGTTCGCCTGCAAAAAGTACCTGCAGTTCATATTTAGCGAGTTTGTTATTCAGGTGGAAGCAGGAAGCTTCGGTTTTGTTGGGGCTCGGTACTAGTCTCCATTTCTTGAAGTAGTTGTTTAGAGCTAACAAGTCGTTAGAAAGAGTATGCTCAACGTTCTTGAAGCTCTTATCGGAAAAAGCTATGGCTATATCGTCCGCATAGCAAAACTGATTGATTGATTATTGTTGCGCCGCCACTGACCCGATTTTCCAAAAACTGAGGTGTTTTCCATTCTCGCCGCGATAATAATTCCTGTGGCGGAATTTCATTAAAATCAATTCAATCATTTTCGCTTTACGCAATATACGTCGAACGAAATTAGGCACGGCACCACTCGTAAACATCACAAAATTCTAAGTCCCATGGTTTCTGTAATAGGCAAGCCAATGTTCAGATGAACTCAAAACAAGAATATGCCGCTAGGTATTTTTTCTATAGGTCAACGAACACACTATTATGAATACAACAAATTTTTCAGTTTTACAACCCCCCACCCCAAATGCACCCCTATCCAAGAAAAAGTAGAAAATGGTCAGAAACCCCTAAAACGCCTAAATACAAAGTTGGAGCTGTTTTTATATTTTTGGTTTTTTTATTATTGCTGCGCCGCCACTAACACGATTTTTCCAAAACATAGGCGTTTTCCATCCTCGCCGCGGTAGTAATACTGTGTCAAAATTTCATTCAATTATTTTCGCGTTAAGCAATATAGAACAACCTAAAACAATACTCGTGTGTATACATCACAAATTCTAAGTCTCTTGGTTTCTATAATAAGCAAGGACCAAATAAAGTGTACTATGCCGCTAGGTTTTTCATTCACAGGTCAATGGTTAGCCCATTACGAATACAACAAATTTTTCAAATTTACAACCCCCCACCCCTCAACCACCCCAAATCCAGAAAACCCAAATAAGTAGAAAATGATCAGGAAGTCTTAAAACGCCTAAAAGCGAAGTTTAAGGAATATTTAATTTTTTTCGTTTTTTGCTAATTACTCTACCGCCAATGCATTGATTTTCAAAATTTTAGCAGCATCATCTACTAGGACCCCACAGCACATCGCCACCCAAATTTGATCAGAATCCATGTAGCGGTTACTGAGATTACGAGGGTATAAAAACGCGACAGACAGACAGACAGACCGATAGCCAGACAGACCGACGAAAATCAGTGACGTGGATTTTCATTATGTAGACATCACAAAACGCCTATCGGTGTGGGAAGTAAAAAGCAGACAAAAACTCCACTCCACTCACCCTATCTTGCCCAAATCACGCAGCAGACGCATACAGTTACATAGAATTACGACAAGGAAAAATAAATGCCTAGCCACAAGAAGCACTCCATGGCAAACACAGATACACAGTCAGACAGTCATACACCGAGCTGCAGGATGGCCAACTCTTTCAAGAAATTGAGGTTTTTATGCCTGCTATCCAGGACCAAGTGATTCCGACACGGAACTTGAACTGCATGAAATACATAATTAAAGATTCATTCATAACCGGTAGCATTTAAAATAACCGAAGCAACGATGTAAATTATGAAATTATTTTTAACTTTTCTTACTACATAATGGCTATGAAATTCGTTATAGAACGAATTCATTAGACCTTGTGAAATAGTTATATACAAAACCAAATGTTGTTGTGGACCTTTGGTGAATTGTGGCAACTAAGTATCAATGTCTGACGAATTTTTTTTGTAACCATAAGAGGTATATCAGAGTTCTATCATCGTTGAACCGATGAGACCATTGTCGAGGGTCCTGGGAACATAGTTCCGATGCAAGTAGACTACTACCAAATATTTATGATTTTGAGAGACTAACCATTAATTAGACATAAGGAAGCTCATTATACGAGGATTGCTCTATTTTCTTTGGTTTGCCGGTACCTTCGGGTACCAAATGGCGCACAGGCAGATCTTTTCTGTCGCCTGCTCTCAGAAGCTCATTGTGTTATGCAAAAATTTGAAACCAGTACCGAGAGAGTAGTAATAGGTCTCCCGTAAGTATCTAATTATTATTTTTGCTGAAGGTGATTAAAATTCCTCACATTTACCTCTCATACACCACATCACTAACATGTTTTCTTAAACCCGCCTTTGAAACTAAAGTTATCCAGCTGTCGTGTCGGTTGGAAGCTGAAAGTTTAACATTACCGCACAGCTTGCGCTTTGCAGCTTCTGCAGCACTAGGGTGGAGGGTGAGATTTTTGGTAGGGGTCATAATTATGATAGATCAAACGAAAGAACGTATGATGTTAGTTATAATTTTAATATCTATTAATATTTTTTGTAGTAACAGTACCATGCGATACAATCCTGGCACGACCACGTTGTCAGTATTGCTTAAACGGCATCCCAGAAGCTTGGAGTTTTGTTCAGCTGTAGGAAGCTGTATACACCAGAGCAACTACTACTGCTCTACAAGGCGCAGATCCGACCATCGTTAGAGTATTGCTCCCAGGTGTGAGGATGCGCTCCGAAGCGGTCTCCAGGGCTTCTAGACACTATCCAGAAGAAAACCATTAGTCTAATCGATACACCTAACCTCACAAAGGACCTTCACCGCCTGACCTGTCCCTGTTTTACAGATTCTATCACGAAAGATAATCAAGTGAGCTTTCCCAGATAATAACACCAAAGGCCTTTCGAACGAGGAATACTGGAGAGGCTCTGTGAGCTCATCCTGACCAAGTCGAGGTCCCTACTCCCCGAACCTGTCTCCTCCAGCATTCCTCCTTTTGGAGAAATTCGACACTGTGGAATAAGCCGCCGGGGAATTTGTTTCCCGACAGCTACATCCTGCAGCGTTTCAAATTCAACATACACAGATATGTATCCTCTCGCAGCGCTTCTACATCGCCATAGCCTTTGCGGGACGCTGACAATAAAAAAAGTTGTCTAAGGGCCGGTTTCTCAATGTCCAGTTAAAGTGTCAGATAGGTATCTGCCAGATAGCGTTGCTATGGATACAACTGTCAGATAAGCTTTACGTGACTTCGTAAGTTTAGCCTTCAATTATTTAAACAATTTATCTAACAATTGCTGTTATCTTGCAGATAAATATTTAACTGGACATTGAGAAACCGGTCCTAACACACGTAGAGAAAGTTTCATTGACTGTATGCAAGGAGAGTATTGTGATCGCGAATTTTTTTTTATTTATTTTGAGATAATATCCTTTTTACGCCTTTTATAATATATCTACTTATCGAAAATCCGCATCAGTCATTTCCGTCGGTCTATCTGTCTGTCTGTTGGCGTTTTGCCAGCCTTGTAATCTCAGTAACCGCAGCATGGATTGTGATAAAATTTGGGTACTGATATGCTGTGCGGTCATAGTAGGCAATACTGCTATCATTTTGAAAATCGTGTATGGATGGCGGAGTAATTAGCAAAAAAAATGAGGAGTTATAAAGCAAAAAAAATATTCATAATAGGCTCACCATTGTCTTGTGAAAGAAAGACCTAGGGGCATAACCATTTTTTTTGCGGGCGGGCGGGCGATACAAGAGGATCTCAGACTATAGCTCAATGCTATGGGAAAATAATAAACTGGTATCAATGTAATGTGTAGGAACCATAGGGTCAAGTTGATTTCAATTGGCCTTATTTATCACGGTACTACGATATTGATGTATATAAAGGCAGGCATAAAGTGATATCATAGTAACATGCAATGTAAACATTTTATTTATTTCATATTATCGCCCATCCTTCATAGTTGTCTTAAGCTGATAATTTAATTCGTCTGCACCATATGCCTAGCTCCTCCTAGAGCAAAAGCTATTTATTATTAAGTCAATTTTAATGTGGTAGCAATACCGTTATCCTCCATCTTTGCCGCATATTATCACGTGTGTAGAAAAATCATCAGTTTTATAGCCGTACAACAGCTTTCCAGACTCGAGTAGATCACGCTCAAGCCCCATATTTTCAAATTTTGTCGTTTAACCTCTTTTCAAGGAACGTCTGATGCAACTATATCAGCATCAGAGCCGTATTTAAGAAGATGATCCTTACTGGAAACTCTAAATTGTGATGGTTCGCACTGCGGGGACGGCAAATGATGATAAGTTCCTTGCTAAGTAATCCTAGATAACGAAAAGGTTGTATCCCTCACAAAAGCACCTAGCCAAAGCCATACAGATGATTTTTACGTAATAGTTTTCATTGAGCTTGATTTTTCTCTAAGAAAGATGATTCCTACCTATAATAAAGGTGGATCAGTGGAAACCTTTTACGCCTCTTATCCTGCTGTTAAGCTATCGACATCTTTATAATGAGTTTGCGAAAAGTAGCTCCATTATCTAGCCGTATCTGGTTCTTTTATTTACGAATTAAGAACAAAGATATTACCGATATTGTTGAAACATTCTTAAAATGTATTGCTCCTAGAATGTATACAAGGTTTTTAAAAAGGTCTTTTATCTCAGAAAATATTGACAGGAGCATAAAATGAGACAAAGGTTGTAAGAACTCACTTGGGCTATCTTGTTGTGACTATGACCGTGACCATTACCTTGCCCAAGACTTTGTCATTGAATTTTCTTTTTTTTGTTTATTATTAAACGGGTAGACAACCTGTGCTCACATTTTAGAAGTCAAATTTGACGGCTTTGGTCTTCCAGACACACCGAAGATATTGAATCCACATTTAATCTACGGCAGGCGTAATATTTTACCTAGCAACAATATGAAGATTACTTGGACTTCACAAAAAAATAGTCAAACAAAGCTTTTGATTTTCGTACAAATGCTCGGACGCTAGGTAATTTGAGGGCATTGGTTATTATTACGGCCTGCATCTCAAGTGTAAAGGAAATATTTAGAATTGTTTAACCAACGCTACAAAGCTTATTGTTATTCAAATTACTCTAATTATTTAGCAATAAAGATACTGGCAGCGCTATGTGCAATTTGAAGCAATCTTTGCTGGTTTTATGCAGCTGTAAAAGCTTGATGGACTTACATGTTCATCATATATATTGCCTATACAAACACTATAATACAGTCCGGCTTTGTACGGGCCATATCCATAGTCGTCCCTTAAATATGTACTTGAGGGTACCTCACCCAAGCTGCACTTAGATATTTCTTCAAGCATCTGTTCCATTATTATTACTAGTTTGTACAACAGACCATGAAGGTTTAGGGCAGAAATAAGTACAGTCTGATCTTATACTGTTAAAATTTGTATAACATAAAGTTGTCTTTGGATCTCTCACCACCTATTTCTGAGTATATCCTGCACTGTACCACGCCACCTATTTCTGTCTGCCGTTTTATCTTTCCAGTGTTTGATATTAATTTTCTTTAAATCATCTTCTACCTTCTTCAGCCATCTCTCCCTTGGTCTACCCTTCCTTTTATTTCCTATCACACTCCGGTTGAGAACTAGTTTTGCCATTCTCGTCCCATTCAGCCTGTCCACATGTACCAGCTACCTTATTATCTGCGCTTTGATAACTGCTATGATATTGAGATTCTCATATATGTCTTCCAGTTCCTGGTTTGTTCTTCTCCTCCATCCCTCGTTTGTTCTTACGCCTCCATCAATAGCTCGCAACATGTTTCTTTCTCTTCTTATAATTTTTTCTTCCTCCTCTTTGTTCATAGTCCACGTCCCACAAGCATATGTCGCTGTTGGTCTTATAACGGTTGTATAAATTCTCTCTTTGGTGTTTCTAGATACATATTTGGATTTGATAAGACTTTTCAGGGCTCCATATTTCTGTTTCCTTTGATGATCCTTGCCTGTATTTTTGTTTCTCCTGTGCCTTTTGCTTTATTATTACCCCTAGGTACATGAATTCCGTAGTCCTATCGAAAGTATATTTCATGTTGTTGGCCGTAATGGTTGATCATCGGATGTTTTTTTCACTTGTCTCATGACCATATATTTTGTCTTACTTTGATTTATCTCCAAGATCAAATAAAAAAATAAATCAACTTGCTATGAGTATGCCTACGCATTTCGAACAATTTTGAATGGTCCTTGTTACCTGTCTAATGCAACAATACCTAGAGATCTGGGTGTTCCTTTCTTGTCAGAAATATTTAAACATATGCTAAGTAAGGGCCCGTTTCACCGGTCCCTGATAAGTCAGATAGCCTATATGTCAGATAGGCCCTCAGAGTAACAACTGAACATGGAGGTAGTAAACAACTAATTCTAATAGGCCAACATCTTTTCTTACGTTGTCATATCGATCACCAGATACGGCAATCATAATTGTTTACTATCGACTTAATTGTATAATATCCAGAAATATTCAATTCTACGTTAAAAAAGACGGTATTTTGATGGTTCAGAAATGATTACAGCAAAATCAATAGATATGTTGACCTCTACTGCGTTACTGCATGTTTCTTCATCATAAACGCAAATTCTGTCTTACATAAATTTTGAGGAGTAATTTTCCTGCGATTTGTTTACGGTAAACTCCGACTGTCAAGCGTTTGTTTTGTTTGTGCGTCTTTTATGCCTGGTCAGTAAAATCGAATTCGCTATTTGTTGGTAGCTGTAGTTAAGCTTTACGGACTTGCTGTGCTATATTCGAGTGTAGTTTAACAGTTTTTCGAGATGGGACAGTGTTTGTAACATGGGTTGCATTGGAAGAATTTTCAGGTTAGTTGTCAATGTTTGGGTCTGAAGTGTCAAAAGATGATGGCTTTGAGCACGCCATGCTGAAGTGGTTTGTTTACTACCTCTATGTTCAGTTGTTACTCTGAGGATAGGCCTATACCATGATACTACGACACTGACAGATATGATCACTTGGCGGATAGATTTCGAACCGGTCTGCGCATGACGTCACCGTGTGACAAAAGTGTACAATCACATGGCGCCAAAGCATTGATTTTTGAAAGTTTTATTTCGTTTCCTGTTATATCTGTCTTAGATATTTAATATTCATAGAAAATGAAAATAGCTCATGCACAGTATAATATAAACGATACATATTGCTCTGTATCTGAATAAAAAATTGGTGAAATAGTTATACAGAGAATTGAGATTAATCGACGCCTGACCCGTTTGCAGTAGTTCCGAGCGTTCTGAATTTCAGATACAAAAATTTGAATCTATGTACTCAAAAAAAAAATTACATTGTGGAAAAAGAACAGAGCCAGAGCGTTCTGGACGTATTTTTCTGAAATCTCATATAAGAAGTTGATTGGAGTGCCTAGTGAAACCATCTTTTGTGGGAAAATTTCTCGGGTAGGGGGTGGAATTTTTATATACTCCATTCAGGAGCCCTTGATTACCGTTCTTATTTTTACTTCCCACACCGATAGGTGAGGGGAATATTGTGATCGCGAAAATTTTCGATTTTGAGATAATACACTTTTTGGGCGTTTCATGATGTCTACATAACGAAAATCCATGTCACTCATTTTCGTCGGTCTATCTGTCTGTCGGTCTGTCTGTCGGTCTGTCTGTACGCGTTTTTGTGTCCTCGTAATCTCAGTAACCGCTGCATGGATTGTAATGAAATTTGGGCAGCGATATGCTGGGGGGTCGTAGTAGGTAATGTTCTTATAATTTTGAAAATCGGTGCAGGGGCGGCGGAGTAATTAGCAAAAAACAAAAAAAAATAAATATTCCTCAAACTTCGTTTTTAGGCGTTTTAGAGGTTCCTGATCATTTTTTACTTTTTTTTGGGTGGGGGTGAAATTGGGGTGGTTGGGGGGTGGGGGGTTGTAAAATTGAAAAATTTGTTGCGTTCATAATAGACTGTCCACTGACCCATGAAGGAAGACCCAGCAACATAAATAACTTTTTTAGGTCCATGCGAACATTGCCTTGCCTATTGCAGAAACCAAAGGAATTTTTTCTGGTGTAAACATACGAGAGTATTGCTTTAGATCCTTCTATATTGTGTTACAAGGAAACTGTTGAATTGATGTTAATGAAATTTTGACACAGTATTACTACCGTGGCGAGGATGGAAAACGCGTATGGTTTTTATAAATCGTGCCAGTGGCGGTGCAGAAATAATAAAAAAAGTAAAAGAATAAAAACAGCTCAAACTTCGTTTTTAAACGTTTTAAAGGTTCCTGATCATTTTCTGCGTTTTTTTTGGGTGGGGTGAAATTGGGGTGGTTAGGGGGTGGGGGGTTGAAAAACTGAAAAATTTCCTGTATTCATAATAGGCTGTCCACTAGCCTGTGAAGGAAGAACTAGCGACATAAATCAACTTTTTAGGTCCATCCGAACATTGCCTAGCGTATTACGGAAACTAAGGGACTTAGAATTTTCTTTATACATACATACGAGTATTTATTGCTTTAGATCTTTTTGCACTTTGTAACGTGGACACTATTAAATTGATTCTAATTAAATTTTGACACAGTATTATTACCGTGGTGAGGATGGAAAACGCCTCGGAAAACGCGTATGTTGTTAAATATCGTGCCAGTGGCAGCGTATATAGCAATAATCAAAAAACTAAAAGTTTGAAAACAACTCAAACTTCGTTTTTAGATGGTTTAGGCTGTCCATTGACCTCTGAAGGAAAGACTTAGCGGCATAAGACAATTTTAGGGGAGGAAAGGCTGCCGATGATTTGGTTGCAAGGAGATCTCAGACTAAAGCTTCATGCTATGGGAAAATAATAAACTGATATCACAGTAATGTGTGGGAAGTACTGAGTCAATCAACTTGACTCCATTTTTTATATATAGATTATGATGTTGCGTCACCAGCTCTTGAAGCCAATTTGCATATGTATTTACTGTATAATAAAAGGTAGACAAGAAATAAATAACATGATTTTAACATTAGAGGTTTTTAAAAATCATGAACAAGCATAATGGCATTATGTTTACAACAATACAATATCTTTCTGGGCATTGTATTTAGCTAGTACAGGTGAATTCTCGTATACTAAAGATTCCTAGTAATAACAGGTTTTTCCTCAATTTTTTTCAAAATGTTTTCACACGATGTATCTGTTCAACAATATGTTTGAATTAAAAAGTTTGATCCACTTGTAGTGATGGTTTCTGATGGCCTGGGTATAGGGTACATTATTTGTTGCTCTCTTGTGTTGTAGTTAGGTATTGATTCTGTATATATGAGTCTATGGGGAAATATATTTTGGACAGACAATAAGAACTGAAAAAGGGGTGAATAAGAGCATATAGAACTAGCCTTTCTTTATATGAACTGAAAATGAAATATCAAAATACGTTCTGCAACCTGTAAATCTCCAACCATCTTTTAGCGCATTTTTATTTTATGTAGCTTTTTTTTTATTTCAAATAGGAAAGGCGCTATAGGAAAGCTGGATACACCGTCGCAGGACCCTGTATACTTATTACTTTATACTATTTTACAAAGTTAGTCAATTTCAGTTTTCTAATATTCGAGGTCTCTCTAATTCCCCTATCAAGAATTCGTATTCTGAAATACATTTTGCATCTAGAAAACAAGCTCATCTTTGCTTCATCAGTCACATATACATTCTCTGATAATTTGTTTAAATTCGCAAGATAGTTTTTTTTTCAATTTTCAAAGCGTTTCCATTATAGTTGGAAAATATATGGCCGAGCTCATGACATTTTGCCAAGAACACATCTGTGTGTTTTTGTAGTCCACCTTCTGTTAAATGGTTGACCCAACTGAGAGAAGTATCTGTGCAATCTGGGATATAACCCAGTTTCTCCTTATTTTTCAACTTAAATGCAATGAAACCTGCCAAATTTTCCAAACCATCCCAAGTAGCGGTAGTGTGACGAATAGTTTTTACTTTTTTATTATTACATCCCACAACCACACAATAAACCATTGTTCAAATATGTGTTAAACTCCAGAATCGCAAATAATTAATGTTTTATCAAACATTACTACGGTAAACCAGTAAACTCAAGAAAATAAACTGAAAATGTTCGGCTATAACCTGTAACTAAACGAGTAAACAAACCCCGTTTGTC
Source organism: Callosobruchus maculatus (assembly GCA_951848785.1). Classification (NCBI taxonomy): domain Eukaryota; kingdom Metazoa; phylum Arthropoda; class Insecta; order Coleoptera; family Chrysomelidae; genus Callosobruchus; species Callosobruchus maculatus. Next base: position 12,496,483 of record CATOUR010000081.1, on the reverse strand, counting down.
ACACGCTGACGTCACAGGTGGAAGCGAGACGGAAGACATCATGCGCGTGAGCATACCTTCTAAAGTCGTAGTATCATGGGCCTATACCATTTATGTGGCGTTATCTGACAGATATGCTATCTGACACGTATCAGGAATCTGTGAAACTGGCTCTAAAAGTTATGAATGTACGATATCTCATAGAAATCCTCTAATGAAGGCCGCAATGTCATATCACCTTGAATACCTAAGAAGACACAAAAGAACCAGATGGATACTTCTTTAGCACTCATGTTTGCTATGTATCTAATAATAATTCTTGAATGTAACTCCAGTCTAAAACGGACCAGGTATGTTTGAGGGAGTTTAGCAATCACTGATGAGAAGATTGCCTGCTTATAACGAAGCTGGTCAAAGTAATTTTGAACACTTATTGCAGATTCAGCAACTTTTTCTTTTTGAAACATCGTTTATTTCTGGAAATAATTATACAACAATAAACTTTGACAATTCTCTGAACAGTACCGAAGGTTCTGGCCTCGAGAATTATAAACATAAACTTATCAACAGTGCTTATTCTTTTTTTTAGCTAGATTGCTACTAGAGTCCTTAGTTATATTATATACTACTTAATTAACTACATACATGTCTAGGTGCTGTTTTAAATTGTACAAGAAGCTATTATAACATATTTTAGATCTAATTTCAACTGGTAACATATTATAAGCTCTAGACGCGGATTTCATTGGACAATTCAAAGCTATATTTGTACGACTGTAAACCGGATATAAATTGTTTTGTGACCTGGTAAAATGATCATGTATTTCATTTACAAAATTATAGATGTCCATCTGAGAAACCTTTAGTTCTGTATATAACGTGATTGTATTGGTAAGTTTGCTATAATTAAATAGTATTTTCAAAATCTTATTTTGTAAAGTTTAAACATTCTGAAATAAAGTTCCTGAACAAGTTCCCCCTATTGGAATTAAGTACCTCAAATGTGCAAGAAAAAATGCGTTATAAATGCTATATTTGGTTTTCTTAGTAAAGTAATATCGACATTTGAATATTATGGGCAGCATCGGAGTAACTTTTTTAGTAATATGATTTAGATGTGGTTGCCAATTTAAACTTTCATCCTCTATCGACCCCAAATATTTTATTGATGAGGCCTTTTCCAACATGATATTATGAATTGCAATCTGAAGTTCAATAACTATGGTATTTTTCCTTTTAAATAAAATATATTTGGTCTTAGCAATATTGATTTTCAAATTATTCTAAAATAACCATTTCAGGTATTTGACCAAGTCGTGATTCACTAAAGCCTGGAGTTCAAGTTCATTCCTTGCTGTGTATACTAGTACTGTATCGTCAGCAAGTGTAAAGTACCTGGCTTTCAAGTTTGCTACTTTCAAATTCAGCACGTAAAGTGAGTACAACGGTGGACCTAGAACCGATCCCTGCGGTACTCCATACGAATTAGTCGATAGTTCACTCACTACTTCACCAAGCTTTACATATTGTCTTCGATCACAGAGATATGAGTTTAGTAACTTATGTACTGTGCCTCTAATGCCAATGTTATTCAGCTTTGTCAGCAGCTTATCAATACTGACAACGTCAAAAGCTGTTTTTAAATCAACAAATACCGCGATTACAAAGTATTTTTCATCTTACGTGATTTTTGATAACAGAATGTAGCAGTTGCAATTCTTCTCCATCCAGTGTCTTTGAGATGAGCGATCTTTTAACTAAAAGGTTAAATCAAGAACACAAAACAGATTGTTAAGAAATACACCTACTCGTCTAAATAACCGTTTGCAATAACCTTTCACACAAGACTGAACTGATGCTACGTCTCTTTTCAAACATCGAGATCAATGATCCTTGTAATCTGGTTAACCCGATCATAGTTGCCGTAAAGGCCTACTATTGAAAGACACGGAAGCAGACAGACCACGTTACTTTAAAATTAACCTACAAAATTGCTTTTAATGCAACGAAACGTCAACATGGATAACATTTCATTGCCTAACTGTACGTCGCTTGCGAACGACTCTATAACATAAATCAGTTTTTGAGAGACCCTCAATCCTTAAGTGGCAACTATGTGTACGCCGGTACATAGTATGGCGGAACATCTGTCACCATCTGCTTGCCTTAACTGCTATCCTTATTGTCTTATAGCTCATCTCGCAGTCCTCTCCGTCGCGTCGCCTTCTAGATTTTTCCGCATAGCAGCAAAGGCGACTTGAATTCAAATGTCGTAAAGTGGCTAAATCCCCTCACTGAGTGGATTCCTGGAGTTCTTTACCGTCCACATGTTTATAAACCGTATGCAGAGGAGGGCTCATCGTATTCGAAGAATGACGTTAGTTGGTCGGCTAACATCTTGGGGGTTAAAAGGATGTGCTCAGAATACGTTTGACATGATCGTAAAAGGTCCTTGCAGTGTCCGTAAATTCAGATTAGGAGTATGTTTAGGGAAAAAAACATATTCAGATCCTAGCCGCATTCGCTTTGCAAGTGAAGTGAGATATTTCAAACTAAAGTGAGATTGTCAATTCAGTAAAAATCAGTTCTAAGGCTTTCAAAAAGAACAGCTGAGCACAATAGTGATGAATATTCGCATTCGCGGATATTAGCATATTTTTGCATATTCGTATTCGCGAAATTACTCCGAATGGGAAAACATTTTTTTTAAATGTAACAGTTGGTTGATAAAACAAAATCCATTCATTTCTTAAGTTTTTTAATGCAAAAAGATAACTTAAACTTAGTCCTCTGTTTATCACTCAGTGTCATTTATTTACTCAACTTTGAGCTTTGAAGCTTAACATCTAAATTTTCATAAAAATTCAACAAACAAAAATGTATGCTAAATGCAATGTAAGCAAACAGAAATAATTCTTCCCTGAATTTTTACTGAATTTTTAACGTTATAAGTATCTCCTTGAACAAAACAGAAAATAATAATCAATATATTTACTTATACAATAAATAAACTATAAATATAATCACCTTATATAATAGTTAACACTTTAAGCGCACAAAAATAGAACTGAGTCTTTTATTTTTATAAATTTAAAACTAAATTTTCGAAATCTCACTTTTGATCACGCTATAACTTAAAATTAGCAGTTTTCAACGTTTTCGTTAATGTCATTTGATATGAGTGCGTAAAAAACACGTATTGAACTGACTAAAGTTAACTGAACTGAGATTATGTGAGATTTTGTGTAAAACGAATGCGCCTATAGTTTAGAACAAAATTTAGAACGCTTTTTGGGCGAATAAATTTGTTATATGTTACGGCTTTTTGAAACTGTGTCATGTGACTGAAAACGAGTGCTAACGTCACTGGTATTTATAGGACGATATCGACAACTGTAGTGTGACTATGAAATTAAACACAACACATCAACCTATTTTGTCAATTTCAATAATAATGGATGTTTATGTCACTCTTCCATTTGATGCTAAATCAAGTTGAAATTGACTTGAATGTAAACGATAAATATCTAACCTCAATAAAAATACGGCAAAAACTAAGATCATTCCATATGGCACGACACCTGTACAGGCTCATCTTGTTATCAAGGGTAGTGCGGTGGAACAAGAGTATTCTGAACGAGGAATTTGGCTCGAAGAAAAAAGTCAGATGCCGCGTTTAATAGGCCAGAAAGGGGTATTAGAAAATTCTTCATAAGGTCGGTTCTTCTGTACGGATGCGAAAGTAGGACTCAGGGGACCCACGTGGCTGCACGATGAACAGCGTCTGCCTTCGATAGTGGGGCAGCAGCAACATTGTGCGCGGTTAGCGCTTGGGTGGGTGACTGAATATTACACAGGGCAGGGCATTCAGTTTCGACCGTATTGGTGGCCGGCACTTTGGATGATCGACCGGAAGGCCCGGACGGGGGACCCCCGTCGGACCGTCCGGGATGATGGTGTGATGATTCCAACCGTGCTAGCCGTGCACCGTCCTACAATAGGCCTTAAAGGCTGTTTTGAGTTTTACTCTCGTTCAACGAAAATGGAAGATCTCCGGTGCCCGAGTCCTTGGGTTCACCCGCAAAAAATCTAAAATCTTTATTTGACCTTCGATGAGGATGAAACCTCGCATGCTAGATATTTAGAGTATCCGTATTACAAGTCCGGTCGCTGTTTTGAGTTTTAGTCTCGTCCAAACAAAATGTAAAATCTCCGATGCCCGGATCCTGAGGTTCACCCGCAAAGAACCTTAAATCTTTATTTGACCTTCGATGAGGACGAAACCTCGCGTGCTAGATATTTAGGGTATCCGTATTACAAATCCGTTCGCTGTTTTGAGTTTTAGTCTCGTTCAACGAAAATGGAAAATCTCCGATACCCGGATCCTGAGGTTCACCCGCAAAAAATCTAAAATCTTTCTTTGACCTTCGATGAGGACAAAACCTCGCATGCTAGATATTTAGAGTATCCGTATTATAAATCCGGTAGCTGTTTTGAGTTTTAGTCTCGTTCAACGAAAATGGAAAATCTCCCATGCCCGGATCCTGAGGTTCACCCGCAAAAAATCTAAAATCTTTATTTGACCTTCGATGAGGACAAAACCCCGCATGCTAGATATCTAGAGTATCGGTATTACAAATCCGGTCGCTGCTTTGAGTTTTAGTCTCGTTCAATGAACATGGAAAATCTCCGATGGCCGGATCCTGAGGTTCACCCGCAAAAAATCTAAAATCTTTATTTGACCTTCGATGAGGACAAAACTCCGCATGCTAGATATTTAGAGTATCGGTATTACAAATCCGGTCGCTGCTTTGAGTTTTAGTCTCGTTCAATGAAAATGGAAAATCTCCGATACCCGGATCCTGAGGTTCACCCACAAAAAATCTAAAATCTTTATTTGACCTTCGACGAGGACAAAACCCCGCATGCTAGATATTTAGAGTATCGGTATTACAAATCCGGTCGCTGCTTTGAGTTTTAGTCTCGTTCAACGAAAATGGAAAATCTCCGATGCCCGGATCCTGAGGTTCACCCGCAAAAAATCTAAAATCTTTATTTGACCTTCGATGAGGACGAAACCTTGCATGCTAGATATTTAGAGTATCCATATTACAAGTCCGGTCGCTGTTTTGAGTTTTAGTCTCGTTCAACGAGAATGGAAAATCTCCGATGCCCGGATCCTGAGGTTCACCCGCAAACAATCTAAAACCTTTATTTGACCTTCGATGATGACGAAACCTCGCATGCTAGATATCTAGAGTATCCGTATTACAAATCCGGTCGCTGTTTTGAGGTTTAGTCTCGTTCAACGAAAATGGAAAATCTCCGATTCCCGGATCCTGAAGTTCACCCGCAAAAAATCTAAAATCTTTATTTGACCTTTGATGAGGACGAAACCTCGCATGCTAGATATTTAGAGCATCCGTATTACAAATCCGGTCGCTGTTTTGAAATTTAGTCTCGTTCAACGAAAATGGAAAATCTCCGATTCCCGGATCCTGAAGTTCACCCGCAAAAAATCTAAAATCTTTATTTGACCTTTGATGAGGACGAAACCTCGCATGCTAGATACTTAGAGCATCCGTATTACAAATCCGGTCGCTGTTTTGAGGTTTAGGCTCGTTCAACGAAAATGGAAAATCTCCGATTCCCGGATCCTGAAGTTCACCCGCAAAAAATCTAAAATCTTTATTTGACCTTCGATGAGGACGAAACCTCGCATGCTAGATATCTAGAGTGTCCGTATTGCAAATGCGGTCGCTGCTTTGAGTTTTAGTCTCGTTCAACGAAAATGGAAGATCTCCGATTCCCGGATCCTGAAGTTCACCCGCAAAAAATCTAAAATCTTTATTTGACCTTTGATGAGGATGAAACCTCGCATGCTAGATATTTAGAGTATCCGTATTACAAGTCCGGTCGCTGTTTTGAGTTTTAGTCTCGTTCAACGAAAATGGAAAATCTCCGATGCCCGGATCCTGAGGTTCACCCGCAAACAATCTAAAACCTTTATTTGACCTTCGATGACGACGAAACCTCGCATGCTAGATATCTAGAGTATCCGTATTACAAATCCGGTCGCTGTTTTGAGGTTTAGTCTCGTTCAACGAAAATGGAAAATCTCCGATTCCCGGATCCTGAAGCTCACCCGCAAAAAATCTAAAATCTTTATTTGACCTTTGATGAGGACGAAACCTCGCATGCTAGATATTTAGAGCATCCGTATTACAAATCCGGTCGCTGTTTTGAGATTTAGTCTCGTTCAACGAAAATGGAAAATCTCCGATTCCCGGATCCTGAAGTTCACCCGCAAAAAATCTAAAATCTTTATTTGACCTTTGATGAGGACGAAACCTCGCATGCTAGATATTTAGAGCATCCGTATTACAAATCCGGTCGCTGTTTTGAGATTTAGTCTCGTTCAACGAAAATGGAAAATCTCCGATTCCCGGATCCTGAAGTTCACCCGCAAAAAATCTAAAATCTTTATTTGACCTTCGATGAGGACGAAACCTCGCATGCTAGATATTTAGAGCATCCGTATTACAAATCCGGTCGCTGTTTTGAGATTTAGTCTCGTTCAACGAAAATGGAAAATCTCCGATTCCCGGATCCTGAAGTTCACCCGCAAAAAATCTAAAATCTTTATTTGACCTTCGATGAGGACGAAACCTCGCATGCTAGATATTTAGAGTGTCCGTATTGCAAATGCGGTCGCTGCTTTGAGTTTTAGTCTCGTTCAACGAAAATGGAAGATCTCCGATACCCGGATCCTGAAGTTCACCCGCAAAAAATCTAAAAGCTTTATTTGACCTTCGATGAGGACGAAACCTCGCATGCTAGATATTTAGAGTGTCCGTATTGCAAATGCGGTCGCTGCTTTGAGTTTTAGTCTCGTTCAACGAAAATGGAAGATCTCCGATTCCCGGATCCTGAAGTTCACCCGCAAAAAATCTAAAAGCTTTATTTGACCTTCGATGAGGACGAAACCTCGCATGCTAGATATTTAGAGTGTCCGTATTGCAAATGCGGTCGCTGCTTTGAGTTTTAGTCTCGTTCAACGAAAATGGAAGATCTCCGATACCCGGATCCTGAAGTTCACCCGCAAAAAATCTAAAAGCTTTATTTGACCTTCGATGAGGACGAAACCTCGCATGCTAGATATTTAGAGTGTCCGTATTGCAAATGCGGTCGCTGCTTTGAGTTTTAGTCTCGTTCAACGAAAATGGAAGATCTCCGATTCCCGGATCCTGAACTTCACCCGCAAAAAATCTAAAAGCTTTATTTGACCTTCGATGAGGACGAAACCTCGCATGCTAGATATTTAGAGTGTCCGTATTGCAAATGCGGTCGCTGCTTTGAGATTTAGTCTCGTTCAACGAAAATGGAAGATCTCCGATACCCGGATCCTGAAGTTCACCCGCAAAAAATCTAAAATTTTTATTTGACCTTCGATGAGGACGAAACCTCGCATGCTAGATATTTAGAGTGTCCGTATTGCAAATGTGGTCGCTGCTTTGAGTTTTAGTCTCGTTCAACGAAAATGGAAGATCTCCGATTCCCGGATCCTGAAGTTCACCCGCAAATAATCTAAAAGCTTTATTTGACCTTCGATGAGGATGAAACCTCGCATGCTAGATATTTAGAGTATCCGTATTACAAGTCCGGTCGCTGTTTTGAGTTTTAGTCTCGCTCAACGAAAATGGAAGATCTCCGATTCCCGGATCCTGAAGTTCACCCGCAAAAAATCTAAAATCTTTATTTGACCTTTGATGAGGATGAAACCTCGCATGCTAGATATTTAGAGTATCCGTATTACAAGTCCGGTCGCTGTTTTGAGTTTTAGTCTCGTTCAACGAAAATGGAAAATCTCCGATGCCCGGATCCTGAGGTTCACCCGCAAACAATCTAAAACCTTTATTTGACCTTCGATGATGACGAAACCTCGCATGCTAGATATCTAGAGTATCCGTATTACAAATCCGGTCGCTGTTTTTAGGTTTAGTCTCGTTCAACGAAAATGGAAGATCTCCGATTCCCGGATCCTGAACTTCACCCGCAAAAAATCTAAAAGCTTTATTTGACCTTCGATGAGGACGAAACCTCGCATGCTAGATATTTAGAGTGTCCGTATTGCAAATGCGGTCGCTGCTTTGAGATTTAGTCTCGTTCAACGAAAATGGAACATCTCCGATACCCGGATCCTGAAGTTCACCCGCAAAAAATCTAAAATTTTTATTTGACCTTCGATGAGGACGAAACCTCGCATGCTAGATATTTAGAGTGTCCGTATTGCAAATGTGGTCGCTGCTTTGAGTTTTAGTCTCGTTCAACGAAAATGGAAGATCTCCGATTCCCGGATCCTGAAGTTCACCCGCAAAAAATCTAAAAGCTTTATTTGACCTTCGATGAGGATGAAACCTCGCATGCTAGATATTTAGAGTATCCGTATTACAAGTCCGGTCGCTGTTTTGAGTTTTAGTCTCGCTCAACGAAAATGGAAGATCTCCGATTCCCGGATCCTGAAGTTCACCCGCAAAAAATCTAAAATCTTTATTTGACCTTTGATGAGGATGAAACCTCGCATGCTAGATATTTAGAGTATCCGTATTACAAGTCCGGTCGCTGTTTTGAGTTTTAGTCTCGTTCAACGAAAATGGAAAATCTCCGATGCCCGGATCCTGAGGTTCACCCGCAAACAATCTAAAACCTTTATTTGACCTTCGATGATGACGAAACCTCGCATGCTAGATATCTAGAGTATCCGTATTACAAATCCGGTCGCTGTTTTGAGGTTTAGTCTCGTTCAACGAAAATGGAAAATCTCCGATTCCCGGATCCTGAAGTTCACCCGCAAAAAATCTAAAATCTTTATTTGACCTTTGATGAGGACGAAACCTCGCATGCTAGATATTTAGAGCATCCGTATTACAAATCCGGTCGCTGTTTTGAGATTTAGTCTCGTTCAACGAAAATGGAAAATCTCCGATTCCCGGATCCTGAAGTTCACCCGCAAAAAATCTAAAATCTTTATTTGACCTTTGATGAGGACGAAACCTCGCATGCTAGATACTTAGAGCATCCGTATTACAAATCCGGTCGCTGTTTTGAGGTTTAGGCTCGTTCAACGAAAATGGAAAATCTCCAATTCCCGGATCCTGAAGTTCACCCGCAAAAAATCTAAAATCTTTATTTGACCTTCGATGAGGACGAAACCTCGCATGCTAGATATCTAGAGTGTCCGTATTGCAAATGCGGTCACTGCTTTGAGTTTTAGTCTCGTTCAACGAAAATGGAAGGTCTCCGGTGCCCGAATCCTTTAGGTTCACCCGCAAAAAATCTAAAATCTTCATTTGACCTTCGATGAGGATGAAACCTCGCATGCTAGATATTTAGAGTATCTGTATTACAAGTCCGGTCGCTGTTTTGAGTTTTAATCTCGTTCAACGAAAATGGAAAATCTCCGATGCCCGGATCCTGAGGTTCACCCGCAAACAATCTAAAACCTTTATTTGACCTTCGATGATGACGAAACCTCGCATGCTAGACATTTAGAGCACCCGTATTACAAATCCGGTCGCTGTTTTGAGGTTTAGTCTCGTTCAACGAAAATGGAAAATCTCCGATTCCCGGATCCTGAAGTTCACCCGCAAAAAATCTAAAATCTTTATTTGACCTTTGATGAGGATGAAACCTCGCATGCTAGATATTTAGAGTATCCGTATTACAAGTCCGGTCGCTGTTTTGAGTTTTAGTCTCGTTCAACGAAAATGGAAAATCTCCGATGCCCGGATCCTGAGGTTCACCCGCAAACAATCTAAAACCTTTATTTGACCTTCGATGATGACGAAACCTCGCATGCTAGATATCTAGAGTATCCGTATTACAAATCCGGTCGCTGTTTTGAGGTTTAGTCTCGTTCAACGAAAATGGAAAATCTCCGATTCCCGGATCCTGAAGTTCACCCGCAAAAAATCTAAAATCTTTATTTGACCTTTGATGAGGACGAAACCTCGCATGCTAGATATTTAGAGCATCCGTATTACAAATCCGGTCGCTGTTTTGAGATTTAGTCTCGTTCAACGAAAATGGAAAATCTCCGATTCCCGGATCCTGAAGTTCACCCGCAAAAAATCTAAAATCTTTATTTGACCTTTGATGAGGACGAAACCTCGCATGCTAGATACTTAGAGCATCCGTATTACAAATCCGGTCGCTGTTTTGAGGTTTAGGCTCGTTCAACGAAAATGGAAAATCTCCAATTCCCGGATCCTGAAGTTCACCCGCAAAAAATCTAAAATCTTTATTTGACCTTCGATGAGGACGAAACCTCGCATGCTAGATATCTAGAGTGTCCGTATTGCAAATGCGGTCACTGCTTTGAGTTTTAGTCTCGTTCAACGAAAATGGAAGGTCTCCGGTGCCCGAATCCTTTAGGTTCACCCGCAAAAAATCTAAAATCTTTATTTGACCTTCGATGAGGATGAAACCTCGCATGCTAGATATTTAGAGTATCTGTATTACAAGTCCGGTCGCTGTTTTGAGTTTTAATCTCGTTCAACGAAAATGGAAAATCTCCGATGCCCGGATCCTGAGGTTCACCCGCAAACAATCTAAAATCTTCATTTGACCTTCGATGAGGATGAAACCTCGCATGCTAGATATTTAGAGTATCTGTATTACAAGTCCGGTCGCTGTTTTGAGTTTTAATCTCGTTCAACGAAAATGGAAAATCTCCGATTCCCGGATCCTGAAGTTCACCCGCAAAAAATCTAAAATCTTCATTTGACCTTCGATGAGGATGAAACCTCGCATGCTAGATATTTAGAGTATCTGTATTACAAGTCCGGTCGCTGTTTTGAGTTTTAATCTCGTTCAACGAAAATGGAAAATCTCCGATGCCCGGATCCTGAGGTTCACCCGCAAACAATCTAAAACCTTTATTTGACCTTCGATGATGACGAAACCTCGCATGCTAGACATTTAGAGCACCCGTATTACAAATCCGGTCGCTGTTTTGAGGTTTAGTCTCGTTCAACGAAAATGGAAAATCTCCGATTCCCGGATCCTGAAGTTCACCCGCAAAAAATCTAAAATCTTTATTTGACCTTTGATGAGGATGAAACCTCGCATGCTAGATATTTAGAGTATCCGTATTACAAGTCCGGTCGCTGTTTTGAGTTTTAGTCTCGTTCAACGAAAATGGAAAATCTCCGATGCCCGGATCCTGAGGTTCACCCGCAAACAATCTAAAACCTTTATTTGACCTTCGATGATGACGAAACCTCGCATGCTAGATATCTAGAGTATCCGTATTACAAATCCGGTCGCTGTTTTGAGGTTTAGTCTCGTTCAACGAAAATGGAAAATCTCCGATTCCCGGATCCTGAAGTTCACCCGCAAAAAATCTAAAATCTTTATTTGACCTTTGATGAGGACGAAACCTCGCATGCTAGATATTTAGAGCATCCGTATTACAAATCCGGTCGCTGTTTTGAGATTTAGTCTCGTTCAACGAAAATGGAAAATCTCCGATTCCCGGATCCTGAAGTTCACCCGCAAAAAATCTAAAATCTTTATTTGACCTTTGATGAGGACGAAACCTCGCATGCTAGATACTTAGAGCATCCGTATTACAAATCCGGTCGCTGTTTTGAGGTTTAGGCTCGTTCAACGAAAATGGAAAATCTCCAATTCCCGGATCCTGAAGTTCACCCGCAAAAAATCTAAAATCTTTATTTGACCTTCGATGAGGACGAAACCTCGCATGCTAGATATCTAGAGTGTCCGTATTGCAAATGCGGTCACTGCTTTGAGTTTTAGTCTCGTTCAACGAAAATGGAAGGTCTCCGGTGCCCGAATCCTTTAGGTTCACCCGCAAAAAATCTAAAATCTTTATTTGACCTTCGATGAGGATGAAACCTCGCATGCTAGATATTTAGAGTATCTGTATTACAAGTCCGGTCGCTGTTTTGAGTTTTAATCTCGTTCAACGAAAATGGAAAATCTCCGATGCCCGGATCCTGAGGTTCACCCGCAAACAATCTAAAACCTTTATTTGACCTTCGATGATGACGAAACCTCGCATGCTAGACATTTAGAGCACCCGTATTACAAATCCGGTCGCTGTTTTGAGGTTTAGTCTCGTTCAACGAAAATGGAAAATCTCCAATTCCCGGATCCTGAAGTTCACCCGCAAAAAATCTAAAATCTTTATTTGACCTTCGATGAGGACGAAACCTCGCATGCTAGATATCTAGAGTGTCCGTATTACAAATCCGGTCGCTGTTTTGAGATTTAGTCTCGTTCAACGAAAATGGAAAATCTCCGATTCCCGGATCCTGAAGTTCACCCGCAAAAAATCTAAAATCTTTATTTGACCTTTGATGAGGACGAAACCTCGCATGCTAGATACTTAGAGCATCCGTATTACAAATCCGGTCGCTGTTTTGAGGTTTAGGCTCGTTCAACGAAAATGGAAAATCTCCAATTCCCGGATCCTGAAGTTCACCCGCAAAAAATCTAAAATCTTTATTTGACCTTCGATGAGGATGAAACCTCGCATGCTAGATATTTAGAGTATCTGTATTACAAGTCCGGTCGCTGTTTTGAGTTTTAATCTCGTTCAACGAAAATGGAAAATCTCCGATGCCCGGATCCTGAGGTTCACCCGCAAACAATCTAAAACCTTTATTTGACCTTCGATGATGACGAAACCTCGCATGCTAGACATTTAGAGCACCCGTATTACAAATCCGGTCGCTGTTTTGAGGTTTAGTCTCGTTCAACGAAAATGGAAAATCTCCGATTCCCGGATCCTGAAGTTCACCCGCAAAAAATCTAAAATCTTTATTTGACCTTTGATGAGGACGAAACCTCGCATGCTAGATATTTAGAGCATCCGTATTACAAATCCGGTCGCTGTTTTGAGATTTAGTCTCGTTCAACGAAAATGGAAAATCTCCGATTCCCGGATCCTGAAGTTCACCCGCAAAAAATCTAAAATCTTTATTTGACCTTTGATGAGGACGAAACCTCGCATGCTAGATACTTAGAGCATCCGTATTACAAATCCGGTCGCTGTTTTGAGGTTTAGTCTCGTTCAACGAAAATGGAAAATCTCCGATTCCCGGATCCTGAAGTTCACCCGCAAAAAATCTAAAATCTTTATTTGACCTTTGATGAGGACGAAACCTCGCATGCTACATATTTAGAGCATCCGTATTACAAATCCGGTCGCTGTTTTGAGATTTAGTCTCGTTCAACGAAAATGGAAAATCTCCGATTCCCGGATCCTGAAGTTCACCCGCAAAAAATCTAAAATCTTTATTTGACCTTTGATGAGGACGAAACCTCGCATGCTAGATACTTAGAGCATCCGTATTACAAATCCGGTCGCTGTTTTGAGGTTTAGGCTCGTTCAACGAAAATGGAATATCTCCGATGCCCGGATCCTGAGGTCCACCCGCAGAAGATCTAAAATCTTTATTTGACCTTCGATGAGGACGAAACTTCGCATGCTAGATATTTAGAGTATCCGTATTACAAATCCGGTCGCTGTTTTTAGTTCTAGTCTCGTTCAACGAAAATGGAAAATCTCCGATGCCCAGATCCTGAGATTCACCCGCAAAAAATCTAAAATCTTTATTTGACCCTCGATGAGGACGAAACCTCGCATGCTAGACATTTAGAGTACCCGTATTACAAATCCGGCCGCTTTAGTGATGTCACGCCATATATTAAAATAGTAAGCTTCGTCAAGGCCACAAGTGCCTGTTCAATGCGCCGTCGAATCTCATTTTCACAGCTATCCGAATTGTCGATCAAGGTACCGCGGTACACAAAACTTCGAACTACTTCACAACGGCCTATTGACTTTATTTCTCGATGATTATCATGCTCTCTATCTACGATCATAACCTTTGTCTTGTTGCAGTTAATACCAAGACGGTATGCTGCAGTGTGTTGTTTTAAGATGTTTAGTAGAGCTACTAGTTCTTCCTGAGAAGCAGCAATAAGGGTTGTATCGTCAGCAAGTGGATGGATGGATATTTTGCTTCAGCCAATAGTTTTACCGCTATGCCAGTTGTCCAATACCTGTCTCATCACAAATTCAGAGTAAATGTTAAATAACATCCGAGATAATACACAGGAGTTATTAGACAACAGTTATCTAACCACCTCGAAAGTGATACCTATAAAAACCATTCATTTAGCCATGAAGAGGTGAACCTCACAGATAGATCTCGTTTAAATGCCGAACTACAAATGCACATTAAAGAGGGGCTGCATTATCCAAATGGGAAATTGATCTATCCCCGGGTGTACTGGAATTTACGATGACTGAAACCGAACGTATAGCTGAAAACAGGAAACGCCCCGGGACTGAATCAAAAACCGAATGAGGTAATCAGAAAATATAAATGTAGTAGGCTGCGGAGTTTACCCCAAAAGCGTCCACATGAATATCAAGTGGCCTATGGACAAACATGTCAGCATAAGTCAGCTTAACCGGACCTTACAAAGATGCACAAATATGGCATACGTGGCAATGAATATGACTGACTCGCTAATTATTTAAGAAGCAGAAGACAATTTGTAGTAATCAGCGAAGCGGAAATGGAAATTACTGTTTGGTTAAGTCAGAAAGTTCAAATATTGACGTGGGTGTTCCTCAAGGCTCCATATTAGGACCCACATTATTTCTTTTGGATATGAATGGTGTCAGTCAGAAGAACAATTGAGAAGATGTTAGTTTTAGAAATACTCACCAATTCACCCGAAATTCTGACCAGGGTATTACAAGCGACAGTTAGAAGATGCTATTTGTGTTTAGAAAATCGAGGAAATCTTTTTTAAGATATGCTGTAGATTTCATGGCCTTGTTCATATTCATTTTTCGTTGTTTTATGTTTAAGCTCATATCGTTAATTTAGTTTTCTTTGTCAATTTTTGCTTTTATTGAATTAATGTTTTAATTGTTAAATAAAACGTTTCTATGTGTCGTTCACTCAGTAATTTAATGTTGTTTCTTCTGTTATTCGATATAATAGCTACTATGTTGCTCATTTATGAAATATGTTTTATCCAATATGGGAAATACAGGGCCGGATCTCAAGTTCCAGATTTTATAAAAAAAACTTGAAACGCCATTTAACCGTAATGTGTTATACATCATTTTATTTATAATAAACAGGACTCTCGGATTCCGATATCAGAAAGTCAGGATCATATTTTAAAAAAGAAAGTTGATGATGACCACTCGAAAGCAAAACATCGGAACGAAAATCTATTAACGCTGTTAAATTGAGCAAAAAAAGTGGCAATGTAAATGTGTAAATTATTTTAAAATTATAAATATATATAAATAATAAGCGAAGCGGAATTGGAAATTAATCTTTGTTGAAGTCAGAAAGTTTAAATATTGACGTGGGTGTTCCAGAAGGCTCCATATTAGGACCCACATTATTTCTTTTGTATATAAGTGATGTCAGCCAGGGACTTGATGGTAATGTATCTTTTTTCGCTGACGATGCAACAGCCACAATTTACTGTTGCTCAATACTGCGAAAACTAGCTATGTTGTCTTTCTAACAATAGCCGATTGATTGAGCCAATAATTTTTTGAGGTGGACGAACAAGGGAAGGATACCTGATTTTTTTGCAAAACTAAGCTGATAATTTTCTGGAAGCTATCCCCTTCCCAATTTAAGGCAGGTTATCTTTGTTTGCAATATCCTAGTAATATTATAATTTATTACTAAGACTTGTTTTAGAAATTCCTTATCTGAATTTGTTTCCTATATATTTGAAGGTGCTTTTTGACAACACAGCTTCCCCAAATAATTCCCTGTATCCTCGTCTTGCTTGAGATACGTTGTTGTAATTTTTATAAAATAAACGTATAATTTCAAGTTTTTTTTTATTATAATAATTTAACGGCGTTTTTTACAATGAAGTTGGAAGTTATTTTCATTTGTAAACAAATCGATGCTTTTTGACTCGGCAAAATGTCAAAATGACACTGAACGTTACAGCATTCAATTGTTTTTCGGCTTCCATGACTACAGTAGGTTGAGGTTTACTTCCATATTTTAGAAACTTTGAAGCTAAACATCTTAAAAACCTTTCAATATAAGATGAACGAACCCTATATTTTTGAAACCAAGTGAAAACTATATTTCTTACCGTGATATAATATACAGGGTATCCCA
This sequence comes from Callosobruchus maculatus, assembly GCA_951848785.1. Taxonomy (NCBI): domain Eukaryota; kingdom Metazoa; phylum Arthropoda; class Insecta; order Coleoptera; family Chrysomelidae; genus Callosobruchus; species Callosobruchus maculatus. Next base: position 12,480,293 of record CATOUR010000081.1, on the reverse strand, counting down.
TTTAAAAAAATATAACCCTATACGAAAAACAAGATTTTTTAGTATTTTTTCTTTTTGTCCGTAGGGAGTTCTAAATGACAAGGGAAAACTATAAAGCGTTCATATAAAAACAGATCTTCGCCCTTCCAATATCGAACAACAATGTCAGCTGCTTGAGTTTCTTCACGTCCAGCGTCTTCTGGAAAGAAAAGCTAAGGTACCTGTCCGAAACCACTCATCATAAAAGTTGATTCTTTCAGCTTTTGCAGACTTTTCAAACTGTAGCATTGTAAGGCTTGTTATGTCGACCAAAAATAACTTTACTGCATTCTCAAATCATGAGCTTTGTATTACTGGCCATACCTTTCTAGCTGCAAATGGAGTTTCGGTGCATTTCCAAATGCCATGAAGGTAGAGTGAAAGCAAGGCCGACAGCAAAATTTTATTTCTATAAAACTGTAGAGAATTTCAGTAAAGGGCTCGGTAAAGGGTGAAAAAGTGACGTGACCACACGCAACACGTTAAGCTTTCGGATTGAAACGTATGAGTTCGCTAAACGGTAAAGAGCGTGACGGAAAGGGCTGATAAGTGTAGGTGAGAGAGCTGTTTGCGTCAAAGGCCAGTGCCGTGTCATATTGCACCTCGGAATTACGAAATCTCGAACCGTTATCACAGAGACACTGGTATACTGAACGCAAAAGGTACTAGACTGAGAGCCAGTGATCGACATACCTACGGTATTTTAGCAAACTTTATATTATTATTATACATGGTAAGAGTTTAGCACACACTATAAACTCTTATAACCGAGGAAAAACATAAACATAATCATAATGCGTGTGTGTGTGATAAAAAAATATTCCTACTACAAAAATAACAAAATAATTCAAGAGTTCGATAGACATTCACTGAAGGCGAGTTCACTACATTTTCGGGTAGGCTGTTCCAGGTATCGAAGATCCAATTTTGTATTAAGAATTGACGCGGTGATGAATTAAATTGCTGTTTCAGGAACTTAAAGTTATGACCTCTTATATGATTTCTTTTGAGGGGGAAGAGATCAGAAAGATCAACCTCAAAAAGCTGGTGCAGCGCTCGGTAGGCAGTGATGAGATCACCACGTAGGCGTCTGGCATAGAACGTGGAGATGCCGAAAATGCGTCTTCTTTCCTCGTAGTCTGGTCGCAAGCGATTATACGGAAGTCTAGTGGCACGTCCCTGAATAAACTCTAGCTGGTCACGATCATGCACAAGTGTAGAATGTCAGACTAGGCCTGCAAACTCCATTATTGGCCGGACGTAGGTTCTGTATAGGAGACTGACGGTGGAGGGGTCACATTCATTGAAAGACTTTTCAATCAGGTAGAGAATTTTTTTTCGCCTTAGATTAGAAGAGATATTTTGAATGTGATCGGACCAGGATAGATTATTGCTAATGATGGCACCCAGGTTACAGTGAGTGTTAACGGTTGGAATAGTTACATCCGCCGTTAAGTAATCGACTTTGGGGTTGTTCTTTCCCATGTGGAGTACACAACATTTTAGATTATTTAAAGGCAGACCCCACTCTTCCGACCATGCAATGACGCGATCGAAGTTATGTTGTAGTCAGTTGGAGCAATCTGGAATATTATAGATTTTAGTGTCGTCAGCGTATATATAGGGAACAGTTGGAATTACAGACAAGAGGAAGATCGTAGGAGTACATGAGAAAGAGGATGGATGGATGCTAGGTATACTATTACACCTGCAATAGATGAAGTGGGGTTTCACTATCCCCCGCTGCATATTCATATCGCACGGCAAGTGGAGCCGAATGTCTCACATTTATCGAGTGCTCATGATTGCAGGTTTGGCGACGGTTCCTTTGGACGTATCCGAGAGACATTCATATGGAGCGTAAGGTATCGCAGTGACGAAGAGACCCGAAAATTTTCGAGTAATGATCTGTATCGAGCGCTCTTTATCGCATTCCTAGACGCTCGTTAAAGGTACGGTTAGGGGTTAAAGGTATTTGTTATCTATATGAAGTGGTTTTTATTTTTTTGTTCGAAAAGCACGAGAGATATAGAGACACATTAAAAGAAAAAAGTTATGTTTTAATCTGTTAGAGAATATCTAAGAATATTTAATTTTTTTAAGGTCTGCGACGTACATTCAATATTTCCCAAACTTTGCCAGCATGTATCATGAAGGCGGAACTCTTTAGGCCACACGTTTAAGTGAACTTTTCCACTTGAATTTGGGTCAGAAGTCAGAATAAAGTTAGTGTTTTTATATTAAGGGTCTAAACTGATGGGTATAAGTATATATGGAGTGCTATACAAATATGAAAGAGCATATTGACGCTAATTTTTTGGCATAATAAAATATGGGGAGTTACATTTAAATAAAAAATAGAAAATCTAGTTTTTGCATTCTACCTCACCCTGTATATGAATATGCGTCGCTGACTTTTACAGCCTGTGTTAAAACTAGAGAATATTTTTAATCTTTCCATGTAAAAAAAATATGTTTGATTAGTTAATTTCCTATATACAGTACGTTCATTTTGATATAAAAATGGCCATAACTTTTGAAATACCCTGTACAATCTCTTAGTACCTTATATTTTAAGAGCGGGAATTATTAGTAAAATACAAATAAGAAATAATATTATATAGTGCCTAGCATAATTTAAAAAAATTTATGTTCACGTATCACCACGTAGTTATGGATTTTCGGCCGTTTTCTATCCTTTTCGGTCGTTTTCTGTTGGCTTAGGTTATTTTGTGTTACTTACCTGTTGTTTTCGGCTATAATCAGGTAAGATAGTGTTTGTTGTGAAAGAAAAGTTTGAGAAAAATCTCCCCGGGCAAGAATCGCGCCTTGCTCTTCCAAAATATATAGTTGAGGTGAACCACTGAATAAAATTCTACGATCAAGCTAGCCCTTTGGCTTTTGCTGTATGCACATTATTCACTGACAGCTTATTGAACAAATCTCATAATATCATGATACAACGGCATTGTTCTGTCTCTATCCTCTACGCCAATGAGAATGAACGGTCAGACAGACATGCAGGCATGCATGCATGCATCTTTGGTGCCATTGGCCCTTACTGATTTGAATTTGAGCGGCGATTAGGTAATCTAGCGCCTGCACATGCTCTAGTATAGCGCTGTGATTAATACAGACTGAAATTCAAACCATTGGCTGCCTAATCCTGGGGAATATAGCCAAGAGCCAAGGTGTCAGTTAACAATGCCACGTATGCCTCATACGAGGAATGTTTGACGCAATACAGCTCACACTGTTGATGCTTGATGCCATTATAGCGTTAAAACCTTAGAGGTAATACATACCAAAAGTATCGAATTACCTTTTTAAAATGGAAACAATGAGCATTTGGATAAATATGGTTTAAAAAAATAAAAACCACGTTTTTCAAGAGCGTTGAAATAAAGGGTTAAAAATCGTTTTTAAAACAGTCTTAAAACAGTAGTGAACAAAAAATACTAGTATGTATGTGAAAAAAAGAATCGGAAGATTTACGAGTAACATGCCAAAAAACGCTCACGCTTACACTTGTATTTTTCGTTTATTATTGTTATAAGCTTATTTTAAAAATGATGTTTTTAACTTTTTAGTCCGATCTTCCTTAAAATCGTGTTTTTAGCTTCCTTTAATTAGATTTATTTTTAATTATTTAGGTCATCTTTATCACTAAACCGCATGTTTTTGGTTTTATTAACTGTATTTATTAATACTCTGTGTGATGAAGATGAGCAATTGTTTTTAATCAATATTCATAGCATAATCATTACAATTACTGCATGAACGATAATTAAAACTGTCGACTTTACTGAACAAATTTCACAAAAATACCAACTACAAAACATTTGGATGTCACGCCTTTTAGGCTCTCGTCGCTACGTCTCTGTGTAATATTAACAAGCTTTGAGGTTTCCATCTCTTATTCAGCGGATACGACCGCTGGCACTGGTTCGACGGATTTGCAGCCATCAAAATCGTTTTGGCGGCAAAGTTGGAGCCTTCAATGTTCGGTCCGACCTCTCAATCCAAAAAAGAGTTACAAGCTCACAAACAAAAAACAAACAAACATACAAGTGAAGTTAAAAAAGCATGTTAGAAAGGCACACAATTTTACGAGGGTTGTTATTTTATTAGGATTAGTTCAGAATTAAGACAAGAACTTTTTGTATTTATTTATGCTACGTTTCTACTAATATTTAATCATCTTCAGAAAGGTGAACGTTGATGAACTGGTTCAAACTAGTGGAACTTTTGTATTTTTAATTTGATTGAATTAATATAGAACGACCTAAAAAGAAAAATAGTACAATAATCACCCCGAAGGCTCATCAGCAGTTATTAATCTTTCATTGGATAAACTGCATTGAGCGTATAATAAAAGTAGAGTCATCATTTTTAAATACACGACCGAATGAAGTTATTATCAACCTGAATGATAGCAACTCATCTGAATCTGATTTTCAGTTGTGATAAATTCTTTTTATTTACTTATATTTGCATTTGTATTCTAAAGTAATATTGTATTGAACCTGATTTTGAATGATATCAATTATACATTTTAAAATTAATAAATAATATCTATTAAAAATCTGATAGGCAACCACTTTTGGTTTTCTTCTTTAATGTTAGTGTGGCTCTGGATGGTTCTGTCCTCAACATTAGGCACGCGAAACTGAGCGTTGTATAATGCATGTTTCTGGCCATTAAAGTAGATTAACTTTTTGAGAAATTACGGCCATAAAATTAGTGCCGGGTGTCTCCCGAACGTTTTTACTATAAATAAATTAATAAATATTCCCTATCGCTGGCATGCTTGTTATGAAGTCTCACTTGTCCAATTTAAGGATCCAGTGGAAGAAGTACCTAAGTCACATTTTCATCAATTACATATAGACTATCAGTGTTGTAAGACGTAAGATGTATCTAAGCGATCATATGAGCATATGAGTTTTTTAATATAGTTATCAGTTCAGTGCAACGTATATGCTTAAGTCCAGCCAAATATTAGATAAAATATCTTCAATGGAAGATGAGCCTAACAACACGGTCTGATAGTCAATATGAATGACCACTTCAACGCAAAAATTGGCTCAGTCCACTAGCATATTATTATTTATCCTTAGTTTGTGGTTTACCATTTGTTTTTCCATTCACTGATAGAAGCATGCATGTCTATAATTGGAAAATTGTGGATAAATAATAGGTACAAGTAACACAGGTAAGTGGTTTTTTTAATATCGTCACTAATGCTATGTTTGTATAGGACAATCCTGTTTTATGCTCAAATAACCTAGACATTTTTAGATATAAAGCAAAACTGTCAATTTTACCACATTTCTCTTTTATAGATATCACGTATCTGACCTACAAATGATAACTATGCATCTGATATGCGTCCTGGCTCAGAAAATGAAGTTATTGATGAAGTAATAGGCTCTAACACCGACATTTTTTAATAACTTTTGTATTTGTAATGTACTTTGTATTCTCACAATATATTATAAGATGCAAATACTTCAAAGTATGTTACAAATTTTTATTCCCCTTTTCAAATCCAAAGAGTAGAGTACCTAAGTCCATTTCTGAAGAGAACAAAGATCTTGGAAAGTAGACCACTAAACTGGCTTTTACTTAAAGTTGTTTACTCTAGGAGTAATGAAATAAATAAATAAGGTTATAGCAAATCAAATGATTATTCGAAAACGTAATATTTCCAGAGAGAAATATAAACTTTAAAAACGTTTTTTCTCAAAAAGAGCAAAATGTGACTTTTTACTTTCCAGACCGATAGGTGAGGGGAGTATTGTGATCGCGAAAATTTTCGATTTTGAGATAAAACGCTTTTTGGGCGTTTTATTATGTCTACATAGGTAACGAAAATCCATGTCACTCATTTCCGTCGGTCTGCCTGTCTGTCGGTCTGTCGTTTTTCTTCTACCCTCGTAATCTCGGTAACTGCTGCATCGATTGTGATGAAATTTGGGTGCCGCTAAAAAAGAAAAAATTAAATATTCCTCAAACCTCGTCTATAGGCGTTTCAGGAGTTCCTGGTCATTTTTTTACTTTTTTGGTGAGGGTGAAGTTGGGGTGGTTGGTAGGTGGGGAGTTGTGAAACTCAGAAACTTGTTGTATTCATAATAGGCTGTCCATGGACCTTAGCGACATAATGCAGTTTTTTAGGTCCATCGGACCATCGTTTTGCTTATTACAGAAACAGGATTTTTTCTGTTGTATGTTACTTACGAGTATTGTTTTACATCGTTCTGTATTGTGTAACCTGAAATTAATTTTAATGAAATTTCGACAAAGCATTATTATCATGGCGAGGATGAAAAATGCGGTTTTTAAAAATCGCGTCAGTGGCGGAGCAGAAATAATAAAAAAACGAAAAATATGAAAATAGCGTTTTTAGGCACGTTGGGGGTTCGTGATCGTTTCCTTTTATCCTGTCACAGATTAAAAATTCTATCGCTCTAGCTCTTATGGAGAGATTTAAGAAACTATTTACTAGAGTTTTTGTGTTGGAAGTTTTCTGAGGGCGGGCGATGATTTGGTTGCAAGGGGATCTCACACTATAGCTTCATGCAAATGTGGGAAGTACTGAGTCAATCAACTTGACTCAATTTTTTACATTGTGTCCTTCAGTTTAGACATTCCGCCATGTATATAAATATGCATGTATACATGTATGCGCTCACCATTAGGAGTAGTGGGCCCCACAGGCCAAAGCGGAACTTTCATCTGCCTGTAAATCTGACCTATATACGTGGACGCATACGTTTCTAGCACTATGCAGGCTGTGCAGTCGTACGTTGATTATGCAAAACAAGTTTTTTTTGGGGGGTTGGGATGTGCCGAGAGGAGGTTAAAAAGTTTCATGATTGTAATTTCGCTGTAGGTGGTTACTGCGCGCTCCTCTCTCCAATAGAAACAACCTAGATTCTACCAAAAGCGCGGGTTTGACCTTACTGGCTTTACGTACAGTGTGTCTGTCAAATATCCGAACCCTTAGTGTGGTCAATAGGTAGTTTTCGTTGTTCTTAATTAATCTTACCGCTTCGGTTAACAAATACGTTGTCAGAACCGCTAGTTGACAGATAAATAAATAGTTTTCGGAGCAAGACACCACTGTAAGATGCCCCCTAACCTTATTTTGAGCTACAACTTTGACACCATAACGTCAAAATAGCAGATGCGTATTGTAAAGGTTGTTGTTTGAAAGAAAATCATAATTCAATAGTATTTCGCTGTAGTTTACCCTAGAATGATGGACCAGTTGATTTTATTCTTATTTCTGTTAATAAAATTTGGTCATCCTCCTCGGTAAAACGAACTCTGACTCTTTTTATTTTTTGTAACACACTCTTTGAGCTTGACGAATTTGGAAGCATTTTTGAAAAACGACGGATAATAATTGTTGCAGATCTACTCAAAAGTCAAAACCAGTGTCACTTTCAAAACCAAAACAGGTTATGATCTAATTTTTATTCGTGCTGCGCATGCGTGTCGCTTCGTTAATCGCTATAGCTATCGTCCGTACAATAACGGCATTTAGCGGTTAAGATATACGTAAAACGAAATGCAAATGTCAAAGTTGTCAAATAGCGTTAAACGCCTCATAAGCAGTTTTCGTTACTTACAAAGTGATGTTCCGTTTAACGCTATTTGACAACTTTGACATTTGCATTTCGTTTTACGTATATCGTAACCGCTAAATGCCGGTATTGTACGGACGATAGCCATAGCGATTAACGAAGCGACACGCATGCGCGGCACGAATAAAAATTAGATCATAACCTGTTTTGGTTTTAACAGTGACACTGGTTTTGACTTTTGAGTAGATCTGCAACAATTATTATCCGTCGCTTTTCAAAAATGCTTCCAAATTCGTCAAGCTCAAAGCGTGTGTTACAAACAATAAAAAGAGTCAGAGTTCGTTTTACCGAGGAAGACGACCAAATTTTATTGACAGAAATACTGGCAAATAATCCTTATGCGGATCATTCCAAATGGAACCTGGCGGTTGCCAATTTCTTAGAGGCAACTGGAAAACATGTATCAGTGAGAGACGTCAGAGAACACATACAATATGTGTTGAAAAAATTTGAAGAAAAGCAGAAGGAAAACATACACCTTACACTCCGAGAGCATATCTAAGTTGAATCTCCCATAAAGGTCAGCTCTGTATTCGATGTTGTCGTTGCCAAATACTTCCAACAAGATCGCATCTTCAAAATCTGAGTCCTCACTGGACTCCAATAAAATCAACTCGTCCATCATTTTAGGGCAAACTACAGCGAACACTATTGAGTTATGTTTTTCTCTTGAACAACAACCTTTACAATACTTATCTGCTATTTAGACGTTATGGTGTCAAAGTTGTAGCTAAAAATAAGGTTAGGGAGCATCTTATAGTGTTTTCCACTGGGCTGCACTCACCCGCACTCCGTTGAACTGAGTGCAATAGTTATGTTCCACTGGTAAAGTTCTATTGCACTGCTTGATTTTTAGTATGTTCCACTACCCGCATTCTCTGAGTGTAGTGCGCACTCAGGGCAACTTTTTCGCACGAGCCTCGGGATCTGGTGCTGTAGTGCCAGTGCAAATATGGCGAATATGGCTTCAAAAATGTCAGATTTTCTAATTTTAAATGAATTGCTAGAAAGCGATGAAAGTAGTGATGATGAAGAAGAAATTGCAATGTTATTGAAGGAAAAGCGAAAAATGCCGAAAGTTATAAAATTTGTGGAAACTGTAGTACACAAGTTCAGCGATAAAGAGGTATACACTTTTTTCTAATAAAAAAATATTAAAACTTAATAAAATCATTTTTAGTTTAAAAGTGATTTTCGTGTGGAAAGGACTACATGCTACAAGTTAATAGAAGAATTCAGGGACTCTCAATTCTTCCCCCGGAAGACCACATTTGCCACCATAATTTTCATAATCCTCAGACATTTTATACCTTTCTAACTTAAAATAAACAGTTCTATTAACCTTAGAAAAAACCACCGACTATACGAAAAAACAAAGGTCGGCTGTCATTATAAATGCACTGTTCTGCTTGGGTACGTTCCACTCAGGAATTGCACTGATCCCCACCGATATGCACTTTGTCAGAGCAGATGATAGAATTGCACTTGTCAGGAGCGCAGTGAGTGCTGCTCAGTGGAAAACACTATTACAGTGGTGTCTTGCTCCGAAAACTATTTATTTATCTATCAAATAGCGGTTCTGACAACGTATTTGTTAACGGAAGCGGTAAGATTTATTGGCGATTCCAATTACCGATGAGGGCGCTGGCGTTTGTAAACAAACATGGAGGATGGCAGGTATCCTGCACGCTGTGAGATGCTTTTGGAGGAAATGCGTGACAATGAATGCTTTTATCATAGTCTTTTTTGGAGTGGCAACCATAAACACTACAGTTTGTATTAAACTTGCTAGCCTTTCTTGATTTGAAGCCTGATGTAGATGCCATATTCTTGACAATAGCGTATGAAGAAGGTCCGAAGAAATATCCTAACACACTATATACCAATTAACAAAGCACAAACTCGAAAACACGACTGAACGAAGAAACATAAACGGCATATAAACGGTTAATGGCATGTTAATCGTGTGCCGTCCGAAATTCGAATACCTGCTTTGTCAGTGTAGATTTTTGCCGCTAGAGGTCTCATCGATTTTTGGAATTGCCAAATTAAGAACAACAAAAACTGCCTAATAGTTCAGGCGGTAGCGGTTTTTTGGCAGCAAATGGTCGGAAATGGAATGAAATTTAGTGGTATGGTAGATATTGGTACCCCTTGGCGACCTCGGGGGGTTGCCGCTCAAGGGTGGTGGGATGAAGACTCTGTTTCGCGACTTCAGAACAAGGTTTTAAAGATTTTATCAATTATGATAAATTAACTAGCACAGACGAATTATATAGTGAATTCAGTATTTCTAAACTTAGTGTATAGTGTTGGAGTTTGAGCAAACTGAATTATTTTACAAAATGTTAAGCAAAATGCAGAAATCTAATATTAGTATTGCAATGACAGTTACAGTACCCGGTTCCAAAATAATATTTATCAGGTAAATTCAAGAACAAGTATAGAGCTAAATAATACTTTTTTACAAGCCAGTAAGGCGTACAAAATACTAGAAGGCACTAAAAACAAAAAAAAGATATATAATATGTATCAAATAGTCTAAAATGTATTTAGGTATAGTTAGTAAGTAAATTTATGTATAGGTGAATCGTTCCAAGTGTCCAACACAGATACAAAAATTTTAAGTATTCCTGAGGCCAGGGCTCTTCGCAGTCATTAGAGAATTTGTTTATGTGATGAAGTGCTTATGAGAAATAAAGAGAGGTTTTTCATTTTTCAAACTGAGAGTGACTAGTGCACTAATTGACAGATACAATGCCGAATTAATAAGACCAAAATCCAAGCGGAAAACTAAACACAAACAGACTAGGTCACAAGCTCACAACACAACCCCAGATATACCTTTTTGAATTCTGTATTTGGCTTATTTTACAGTCTTCGGAAAAATTTTTTTTTGCAAATGTTCATTTTAACGACTTCTGTACACAGTTCAATAAAAGATATAGCTTATAGGACTCACCGCGCATACATACGAGTATTGCTTTAGACCATTCTGTCTAATTATCAATTGCTGAATTGATTTTAATGGAATTTTGACACAGTATTGCTACCACTGCGAGGTTGGATACGATACCATACGGTTTTTATAAATACGGTTTTTATAAATCGTGTCAGTGGCGGTGCAGCAATAATTAAAAAAACTAAAATTATAAACACAGCCCATAATTCGTTTTTATTTATTTAGCAACCTGATTACAGCATAGCGTAACAGTACTACAGTGATTCACAAATTTCGTAAAAACTTAAAAAATAAAAAATTCGACCTCTATTGCGCGAACAGGTGATACATTTTTACAATAAAGCTAGATATGCAGTAATTCTTTCATATATGGTCTCATTTTTGTTGATAAACCTAGCGATTAAAGAATAATAATGCAATTATTCATAATTATTAACATCCACGAAACACATTTATAACGAATATCTGCTTCCGTGAGCCGCTTTTCAAAAAATCTGTTGTTCCCATGATAGCGTAAAGCTCATTATTTTGATATACAGCTGCTGCTCACCATTTGCACGATGAAGAAACAGCAGGCTAAGTGAATTATTAAAAATGTCTGCGGTTGGATGAAATATGGAGGCGAACAGCGATTACAAGAGATTAATGCAAGACACAAAATGAAAATACAGGGTTAGTCAAAACTCATGTTTACATACAAAACAAAAAAATGGAGTCATGTTGATTGACTCGTTACTGCCCATACATTACGGTGATACCATTTTATTATTTGCTCATTGCCTGAAGCTATAGTCTGAGATCCCATTACAAAACCATCCAACACGAAATCTCTCGTAAATAGTGTCTTACATTTCTCTGCATAGAAACCATGGGCGTCGCTTGGCGGGACGAAGGGGGGCACTTGCCCCCCCTCTTAAAGTTGCATAATGTATTTTTGGTATTCATTAGATCGGTTGCATTTTCCCTTTAACTACGTTCTCCCAAATTTCTAAACTATTTCCGAAGCTTTGGACATTTTTTCACGAAATGTGAAGACTCCGTAGGGTGTCAACAATCTGTCACCACCAATCACAAGAAAAAAGGAGCAAACAGAAAACCATACTGAAGTTCAGTCGTTATTACTGGAACACCTCAACAGATACTTTTTTCGACTCACTTGATTTGGGGTTATATGCCCAAATCTTTTCAAGCATCCATATGCTCTTGATACTCACTACAATTTTAAAAAGGATGTTGCACCAAATTTTAGACGATGTTTCAAATCGTCATGGCTTAATGATTATGATTGGATGGTTTACAGTTCAAAACTTGAAAATGCCCTGTGCTAATTTTGTGAAATTTTTAAACCTACCGTTAAAAGGGGAGTGCTAGGATCTTTTATAATTAACGAAGGGAGTATCAGAAAATATCTGTGAATTATTTATAAATGAATCTGAGCTTTACCCGAGCCTTCAGTAATGCTCAAGGATATTTTTGACACTTCCACCATCCACTTGTTCGATAAAACGAACGTTCAGTATATTAAGATGGGTAAAAGCATGGCTGTTTTTTTAGGTTCTCTGATAAGCAAGGCAATGGTCCCAAAAAAAAGTAGAAAATGATCAGGAACTACAACCCCTAAACCGGCTAATAACAAAGTTTGAGAAATATTTAAAATTCTTCACATCTACTAATTACTCCGCCGCCCATACACCGATTTAAAAATTATAACACCTATTCTACCACAGGATATCACTACCCAAATTTCATCACAAACCATGCAGCGGTTACTGAGATTACGAGGCTAGAATAACACTAACAGACAGACAGACAGACAGACAGACAGACAGACAGACAGAACGACGGTAATCAATGACGTGTATTTTCGTTATGTAGATACCATAAGACGCCCAAAAAGCGTATTGTCTCGCGCGATCACAATACTCCCCTTACCTACAGCAAACGGCGTCGACATTTTTCTCTTCGGTGGTATTTTTTTTTCTTGGTGGGGGTGAAGTTCTCTTATATTGTACATTTAACGATAAGATATTATTTGTCGGAGAGGGGGAAGGCCGCGCACTGTTGCGGATTAGACTTTTACGGCGTTATATAACATATATTAAAAAATTGTAGACTAATATTTATTGTTCTTGGGAGGGTAATCTCCCTCATTATCCCCCCATTAATCGACGGCCTTGGAAGGAAGAGACATATAGTAATAACGTAACTACAAGTTCAGTATAAGTCGCAACCAAAGAACTCTCTTTCATACACATCATCATAGTCACAGTGTCTTAGCAGACATGTTGTGAACTCGTAAGATGCATTAAGTCGGAGCTAGAGTATTGCCGACACGAATATAATCAATAGTTTAGAGAACTGCAGCTCGCCATCGTTCGCGATTTACTGTCAGTTTAGTGGCGCTCTTGATACTCATATCCAGCAACTGCTTCGTCGTATCCACCCAGCGTGTAGGGGGACGGCCATGGCGCCGCCCACTCGGGGCATGACCCTGAACTACAAGTTTCTCCATATTATCGCTTCTGTGTATATGTCCGAAGAATGTAAGTATTCTCGTTCTCACAATGGAGGATAGTCTCTTTGGATTACCGAGCTCATCCAGTATGGAAACGTTAGTTCGTTGGGCGGTATAAGGAACTCTCAGCATTCTACTCCACGTCCACATTTCAAAAGCATCTATGCGAGCTCGATCTACCTTTTTAACAGTCCAGGTTTCCGTGGCATACAAAAATATGGAGAACACAATAGACTGAACCAGCGACATTTTTGCAGCTTTAGTGATGTTATGGTCACGCCATATTTTAGTAAGCTTTGTCATGGCCACGCGTGCCTGTTGAATGCGCCGTCGAATCTCATTTTCAGTTACCCGAACTGTCGATCAAAGAAACGAGGTACACAGAACTTTAAACTACTTCAGAACGGCCTATTGACTTTATTTCTCGATGATTACCATGCTCTCTATCTAAAATCATAACCTTGGTCTTATTGTAGTTAATACCAAGACCATACGCTGCACTATGTTATTCTAAGATGTTTAATAGAGCTACTAGTTGTTCCTGAGGAGCAGCAATAAGGGTTGTATCGTCAGCAAATCTTAAGTTGGATATTTTGCTTCCGCCAATAGTTATACACATACACTGTATCAAACTAGGACTAGACTGGTTCCAAAGCTTTATGCTCCGCTTTATGTTATTGAACAACATCCTGCAACAAAATAATTTCAAATGGATTTACCTCCAACAGTTACAAACTTTGAATACCATGTAACTCGTTACATTTGGGCATTTGAGAACTTACGGCTACTAAAAACTTTGACATGCATTTCTAACGTATCTGGAAACTTTATTCCAGTTCGTCGCGCTTTAACGCTACAAACTTTAAATCTCAACCTTATATTCTTTAAACTTAGTTTATGATGAGCGACGTAAGGAATGAATTCAAATTTAATGTATGATACAAAGCTTTCAGAATAGGTAGGTAGGCAAACTTTCCTGTTTTGAATAGTACCCACAGAAGCTGGAACAAAAAGTTTGTTTGTTTTGTTGTGTGTGAGAACTTTTGATGTTAATGTTTACGAGTGCTTCATAGAATGAGAATAACTAAGATGCAATTGATACAATGGTACTAGGAAAATTTTGCAATAGAGTATCGTTTATCTTATTTTCTTCAAAGTAATGGTCCCAAGTCCCCAGAAGATGCTCATCTCTAAAAAGCCGCCACCCTTTTAGCTTAATCTTCACATGCGAAACCAGTGCAAAGTCACAGCCTCTAGCTTGCTGCATTCGCCCTTCTTCGATTCATGCGCGCCATGCTGCGACAACTGTAGCCACACTACGTCCCACGGATACGATTGCTGTGAAAGAAGCACCACGTTCTCGTTGGCCTACAATCCTACCCTATAAAAGGGGTTAACTGCGTAAACTGGGGCTGTCGTCTTCTAGGGGGCATCTTTACATATCCAGCTAGTGTTTCGCCAAATTTGCAACAGATATCGTAGTTTTTGGATCGACAAAAATCCATGCTTTGTTTTTACACGTATAGTGTCTTTTAAATGTAAGTAAATAGCCTCTGAATGAAAAAGTATTAGTTGTGTACCGCCAAGCTGTGCATATATTTTGAATGCGAATATTCCTTTTTTTGGTGTTCGGTTTTCACTTGCGAATAGTATATACATCAGGACGAATGTTGAAAATAGAAATCGCACTTAGGTTTCAGAATTTGGAGCCGATACCAACAGGAATTGTTCTAAAATTCGCATTTGTTTCAGAGAAATCAGCGTTTGAAGTTTGGTTGTAAAGATAACTGAAGTGTGTGTGGCCCACTTCCACTTTTGGGAATTCCTTGCAAAAACGAAGAAGATCGGATTACGCTAACGGGTATTTTGAATATTTTTGTCGATTGCTTACAGCAAGCATCATACGACGGGGGATGCTCTATCTTGTAAAAGTATCGTTTTTCATGTAAACATTTCTAAAAAAAGTTTAAACTTTATTTTTGATTGCTTGTACGATACGAAGATGATAAATAGGCCCACAGATTAATCAATTCGCGATGTAATTAAGGGAATTTCAATTTTTTTGCTATTAAGAATAAACGTATAATTTAATCATATTATGTCATAAGTGGGTGCCAGAAATCATCCCTTAAAGTTATCGGGAGTCGTCCTGGGACACGATGTGATAATACTTTATTATCTAATGTATACTGTAGAATGTCCAGTTACAAAAAAAAAACGTAATTGCACCAGTGGCGGCTAGTGCCAACTTAGAGAGGCAGTGCCAGAATGACAGCCAATATTTCAAACCGATCTAAAATTGAAAAAATATTTATAAGCCGAATTTAACTGAGCCTTTATGTTCGACTTACCAAGCATCGAGAAACTGAAAACATTATGCATATGCACTTTAGATTTTTCATTGGTCTTCATTATCTCCCATATATGAATAAGATCATCCATGCCTTTTTTCGTCCAAGTGTCATCGCCTCCAAATAGAGCACACACAAAACAAAAAAGTTTGTTAAATTCTTCACTTGTCCAATTGTTTTTATCATAAATAGTTTTATTAAACTTACGACTACGCGATTTCTGTCCACTACCAGTAAGTTTTTCAATTTTTAAATCAGGTGTTGGACGTCCTAATTCCTTAATCTGCAGCTTTTCTTCTAGCGAAAGATTACAAGATGAGTTTATTAGTGGGCCAATTTTATTCATTTTCGCTCCAATGATATACTTTAATTAAACACAAAAGAGATATCGATCCGAAAACAGCGCACGACTCACTGAAACTAATAATATCTATATTTCAAACCTTTAACGAGAAAAGCTGACATCAGCATCAAACATAAACAAATCGAAGCTGCTGAAATAAAACAAAAGTAGTGAACCACGAATGGAAATATGGATAATGTGCCTGGCAGGATCTACTTCGGGTTTTCGTATTTAAAATCTATCCAGACGTCCAACATAGCGTTATCTCTGTCACTCATCAGCGTTTCTGATAAGATTTATCTCACTCTGTTTGTGCCTTATAAGAAACGGCACGGTAGGCTGAGTCATCTCGCCGCGTCGCGTTGCGTCGTCAGCTCTCATCGTGTGAGTTGTCACGATGCCACGTGTTGCCTGGTGCAAGCATTTATGCGCTGAGGCGCTATTGCCATTTCATATAAAACAGAAAAGGTCGTTGGAAACTAACATAGAATAAGAAAAGTGTAAGAGATAGATAAATATGTTTTTGTCGAAAATTAAGGTAGTGCCATGGCACTGTGGCACTACCTCACCAGCCGCCGCTGAATCGCACACGTTTTGTAGTATTTTCAAAGGTTGTTTAAAATCAGCTAATCTTTACCGCTGATTTGTCAGATCTGTAAAAGTCATGTTGTAAAAACCTCTGTTAGTTACTACACCTCTTGTATAGAAACACGCAATAAGGTCATCGCAGCAATCGTTTTTTTTTTGTATTCTAAAATAATTAAATAAAGCATTCTGCTTTCTCCAAACGGAAGCTCCTGACAACAGGATATAAATTTTAAGAAGTACCAAAAGCAGAAAAAGCTTGATGACTTTGGACATTTTTGTAATATCGTCTCAACATTGTTTTCCTTTTCTCTACCTCCGTTATCTGAAAGCACTTAAATCGCAGCCTCTTAATAAACTATGGGGTGTTGGGCGTATTATAAAATGTCACAAGAGAGTGATGAAGGTAATGGTACACCAGGTAGCACAGTTATGGTAGGAAAATCTGCAAAACAAATCTATTGTGTTGGTCCGTTAGATGCAGAACCCAACTTTTCATGATTTGGTGCACGATACAAAGAACTGGTTTTCGAGGTTTGCTTTGTTTAATAAAAAAAAACGTAAGAAAATATAGTGTGCTGTGCATATAGGATTCCTTTTTTTCTTATATTATTGTGTTTTTCTCTGATGAACGTTTTTTATAATATTAGTTCTGTATGAATTTTGTCCATGTTTCTTAATCTGTTTGATCATAGGCGCAAGGGTGAGGAAGCTTGTTTTTTAAAGAATGTTGCTCAAAGATTCAAAAGTTATAATCAGTTTGTTTTTTTATAATTTCTATCAGCTTATTGCTTTTGATTCTTACATGTAAAGTATCTTCATCCTCAAAGCTGTGGATTTGGTATGTAGTGCAGGAACAACGTTGGGGCCAATACCGATCCCTGCAGGACTCCGCCGTCTATGTTATGAAAGGAAGAAGAAGTTATCTACCATGACAGAAATTTTGACTACAGAAGAATTCTGCTAGCCAACCTCAAAGTTTAACTGGAAGACCTTAGAACGCAAGCTCGTTTAGAAGAGCTACATACATGCCACAGTAGATCGTTTGCCTTCGGTATCGAGAGCAATGAGGTGGGTCTAGCCAAAAAAATGGAGTTTACTCCACACATGTATGACGTATGTCGTTGTAAAGTAGTGTAGCTCAAGGTATAAGCTTTTGATTGATACATTCCTCAAAAGAAAGCAGAGTTATAGGTCTGTTATAGCAGTATTTATAATGTAGTGGATGGTTTGGTTTTTGACTTCAGAATTCAGATTCAACATAAGAAGACGAAATTTTATCCCTTTAGTTAACGATTCCACAGATCTGCTATATTGTGTTCCAATGCATTCTTGCCGGGGTAGGACAAAGCTAGGTGGGTGTTTGTAGTATACAAAGCATTAAAAAGCAAAAAAGTAAGCACTAAACTGTTCATGAATGTTTCAAAATGCAAAGTTTGTACATTCACGCGAAAAGTTGGTGAAGTAAAAGACCTGGGCGTATTGTTTGATTCCAAACTAAATTTCACATCTCATATCCAAAATATAGCACTCTCTGCCATCAGAAGTTATGGCTTCATGGTTAGGAACTGCAAATACTCCTTTAACATATCTGCACTTAAATCCCTGTATTTTTCTATGGTTCGCTCAAAGCTCGAATACGCTTCAGTGATATGGAACCCTTACTATCAAACTTATACCCATCAGATTGAGAATGTTCAACGCAAATTTCTGAAATATTTGTCTTTCAAAACAGATGGAGCCTATCCAATGCGCGGTTGTGACCATTTAGCTTTACTAGCGAGATTTGAAGTAGAACCATTAGAATTAAGGAGAATCAATAGTGCCCTGACCTTTATACATAAATTAGTAAATAATGTGATAGACTCACCAAATTTATTGCATCAACTATATTTTCGCACTCCTACAAGACCATCAAGACAAAACATCACTTTCCTCATAACTACTGCTAAGACAAATTTATTAATTAATTCCCCTTTACATAGTATGTGCTCAAACTTCAACACGATTGCTAATCAATGTGACATCAACTTTTCTAGTCTTAAGGAAATAAGGAGTTCATTTGCGTTATTATATCCCACATTAACCTGAACATAAATTATTTTTAGGCTGAACTTTTAACTGTTGTTGCTACGGTTGTTATAGTTCAAACTTATTCTTATTGTAAGCTCATTGTATATGATTATATTATCTACTAGTACTTCTAGTAATTGTCCTGTAATTGGAATGCATATTCTGTTGGGCAATAAAGCATTAAATAAACAATAAATAAATAAATTAAGTGGGACTGAACTCTCCCTATTAATATGTAAGACTAAAATGAACTAAAGGGATGCATTAGAGGTTGAAATGCATTACAATGCAAAGGCATTACGTGTCATATAGCCAAATATCACTGGACTATGGATACCGCCTTCATAAAATGCGAAAGTCTGGTGAAGATAATTTATGTACAGAGTAAAAAGCAGCTGCACAAAAAGTAGAAATGAAAAATACAGTAACGTCAGAATTTTTTTCGGTATGGTGAGCAACTAGCGAGGGTGAAGTGGAGAAACAATGTAGGATATAAATATGTATCTGAGAAGGGTGCAACTCCCCGCATCTTCTGTTAGAAACTTGAGCAAGTTTTGCAATTTGCAGTACATACTCAGGTGAAGATACACATCGTAATCTATAACAAAGAGGCCCTGCTTTTAATTTCCGAACTTGTTTTAGAGTCACGTAGATATTATAAGAGATACGAAGTTGAAACTTTCATTGCAAAAGCGAGATAGTTCGTGGCTCCCCAAAATCCAAGGCCTTTAAAGCGGTCTGAGAGGATTACAATCTCGATTACAATAGACTTGCTGCAGTATTTTGTCCATCTAAGCCCACCTCGAGGCCCACAGTTGCACAAGTCGAGATGCCTGGAAGGGCTAGCCCAAAGTTCCGCCCATTTTCAATCTTTGTTCTGCGTGACTGAAATTTGAAAGTTCGACAGGATTTGTAATCAGCACCCTCAATTTATCAAAATATTCGATATTTTATATCGATAGAAGTCCGAATAAAGGTTTCAGTTTTTTTGAGGTAAAACTGAATGTCAAGGGTGTCGGACATTTTTGATCTTCATTCTGCGAAACTGAAACTTAAAACATCGACCGTTTTATAAATCACCGTGCTCAAACCATACCGACCATCAAACTACTGGATGAGCTCGGTAAGTCAAAGACACTATCCTCCATTGTGTTGACGAGAATGCTTACATTCTTCGGACATATTCACAGAAGCGACAATATGGAGAAACTAGTAGCTCAGGGTGGGCGACGCTGTGGCCGTTCTCCTACACGCTGGGTGGATACGACGAAACAGTTGCTGGATGTGAGTATTAAGGGTGTCACTCAAATGATGGTAAATCTCAAACGATGGCGAGCTACAGTTCTCAAAACTATTGATAATATTCGTGTCGGCAGTACACTAGCTCCGACTTAATGCATTTTACGAGTTCACTTAGAGATTTTGGAATTTTTTAGGTCAAACTGAAGGTCAAGGGAGGTGGGCATATTTGATTTTTGTTCTGAAGGACTGAAATTTAAAACACCGTCAGGATTTGTAACCAAGTTATTTAGGAAAATTGATAGAAGGGCGAATGAAAATTTTAGACCTTATGAGGTGAAACAGAAAATTATGTTTGTCGATTATCTTTGATCTTCGTTCTGCGAGATTGATACCTAAAACATCGACCGAATTTGTAATCAGCACCCTCAAATTATCGAGGAAATGGAATTTCATAGTGATAGAAAGCCAAATAAAGATTTTAGGCCTTTTGGGGTCAAACTGAAGATCAGAGGCGTCGGGCATTTTTGATCTTCGTTCTGCAAGTCTGAAATTTAGAACCTCGACCGGATTTGTAATCAGCATCCTCAAGTTATCCAGGAAATGGGATTTCATGATGATAGAAAGGCAAATAAATATGTGAGACTTTTTGAGGTGAAACTAAAGATCAAGGGTGTCGGAAATTTGTGATCTTCGTTCTGCGAAGCTGAAACTTGAAACATCGGTCGTTTTCTAAATCACCATCCTCAAATTATCTAGCATACGAAATTTTATACTGATAGAAAGCCAAATAAAGGTTTTGGAATTTTTGATGTGAAACTGAAGATTAAGGCTATCAGACATTTTTGATCATCATTCTGCTAGACTGACATTCAGAACGCCGACCGGATTTGTAACCAGCACCTTCAAATCAGCCAGGAAACGGGATTTGATGTTGATAGAAAACCGAGTAAAGATTTTAGACTTTTTGAGATCAAACTGAAAATCAAGTGTATCGGAAATTATTCTTCTTCGTTTTACGAGACTGAAAATTGAAACATCAGTCGTACTGTTAATTACCACCCTCAAGTTGTCCAGCATACCGGATTTCATATTGATAGAAAGCCGAGTAAAGGTTTTGGAATTTTTGAGGTTACACTGAAGATCAAGTGTGTCGGTCATTTCTGATCTTCGGATCTCGGATTTGTAATATCCTACACACTTCCCTGGAATGGAAAAGAGCAGGAGAACATTCTCCCCGCTGGTGACATCTGAGATCATGTCAAAGAGAGTCGGTATAGAAAGAGCCACTGCTCTGAATATACTCCTGCTCTCCTGAGAGCATACAGCCTCTCTCGCCATAAATTGGAAATCTTTAGTCGGTAAGCTACTTTGCGAGCTTAGGCTTTAATAAAAATATTCAGAGGCCCAAGAAGGGGGACTATTCATTGCAGTTTTGATACTTGTTCCTATTCTTGAGAAGCTGTAACAAGTGTTTACGTTGTGTAAGTGATTCTACCAGACAGTGTTGATACTGGCTTTCAACGATGCAGCATTAGTTCCGGCCTTGAGGCAGTTAGTCCGAAATAGCATCGGTTTCACTTGACTCACTCAAAACATCGTATACTATAAGACCTATATTTGCGGAGAAGTCCTAAATTTAGGACATTTTGGCGATGCACATTCACAGACGCTGACAACAAACATTACGAATCACTCTAAATATGAAATTCTCAGTAGGTGCGCCGTGCCGTTGTTGGCAGAGCAGCCATTTGTGTCTGTCTCCAAATATACAACGTCACAGATCGTCAATATTCCTATAGAAATATGAGTGTTTTTATTGAACTCCTATGTTTTAATTGCTTGCGTGGGGGCGGGTTAGAATATCTCCCATCGTATATCCTGCGTGTCGTAAAAAGCGACTAAAAGGAACTGAACTATTGTCGGTATAAACAGTAACCTCTTCTCAACCAACAGCTTTGGGTGGACGAGTTGAGAAGAGTCGATACAGCTTCTTATCCTTGGAGTGAGGAATTGCCCCTAAAGGCAGATGAACCAGTAGACATCATCTAGTCAACGGCATGAGGATGCAGAAAGCAAATGGGAAACTACTGCATTAAAGATCTTAAAGATATCCCAAGAGAAATTCGTAAAATGAGTAAATGCATTTTACGAGTTCACAACATGTCTGTTTAAGGCATTGTGACTATGATGATGATGATATTTTGTATAGCAATTTATGAATTTCTCAGGCTTCACACTTGCTTCAGTGAGAGAGAGAGTTTGGTGAGAATTCATAAACTTGTTCTTTAGAGGCATTCTCATTCTGGAGGTTGGCAATGGTTATTGGAGCAATTATATCAGTCCCTCAAATTTTTCAGCTACGAACTCTCTATCGTCTTGAAGTGGATGATATTTATCCGCTCTCATAACGTGTACCAGGTACTGTAATTTTCTTCTTTTTATAGTTAGCAGTTAAAGAACTGCTCTGGAACAAAGGGCCTTACATAATATGGAATCATTCTGCAATGCAAACTGATATTGTATATTAAAAAGATTGCTGGGTTAAATCTTACAAATCATAAAGATGAGGAAATGATTTCATTATTGGTTGCGGGAGGGACAGTGTGGTTATAAATTTTTCGATATTCATTTAGATGACCGTTTAAAATGGAATGAAAAAATTTAAATTTTTTAAGTAAACCTGAATGTCTGAAAGATCTGGAATTTTTTTATTTTCTTCAAACGAGGAAAGATTTTCGAGTTTTAAGTTTTAAACCTATAGATCTCAATTTTCTGTTTTCATCAAAAGAGACTGAATCACAAAACTGTGACCCGCTTTGTGATAAACACCCTGAAATTATCCGAAATACGAGGTTTCATCTTAATAGAAAGCACAGTAAAGATTTTAGATTCTTTTGGAAAAGCTGAACATCTGAAACATCAGAAATTTTTTTTCGTCAAGCGAGGCTGAACCGCAAAACTGCGACCGAATTTGTAATCAGCACCCTCAAATTATCCAGAACATGAGGTTTCATCTTAATAGACAGCCAAATAAAAATTTTCGATGTTTTACGTAAACGTATAGGTCCGAAATTTTTTGTTTTCATCAAGCGAGGCTAAAACACGAAACTGCGACCGGATTTGTGATTAGCACCCTCAAATTATCCAAAACACGAAGTTTCATCTTAATAGAAATCCAAATAAAGATTTTCGATTTTTTAGGTAAACCTAAAGATCTGAAACTTTTGGTTTTCTTCAAACAACGCTGAAACTCAGAACGGCGCCAGCGGCAGGATCTGTTATCATCACCCTAAAATTATTCAAAAGACGAGGTTTAATCTTAATCGAGGGCCAAATAAAGATTTTCGACTTTTTAGGTAAGCCTGAAGGTCTGAAATTTTTTGTTCTCGTCAAACGAGGCTGAAACACAAAGCTGGGATTGAATTTATAATTATCAGCCCCAAATTATTCAAAACACGAGGTTTCGTCTTAACACAAAGCCAAATAAGGACTTTCGACTTTTTAGGTAAGCCTGAAGATCCAAAATTCTTTATTTTCTTCAAACGAGGCTGAAACACAAAGCTGGGATTGGGTTTATAATCATCATCCTCAAATTATTCAAAACACAAGGTTTCATCTTAATAGAAATCCAAATAAGGATTTTTTTAAGTAAACCTAAAGATTTGAATTTTTTGTCAAACGAGGCTGAACAACAAAATTGGGACTGCGTTTGTAATCATCATCCTCAAATTATTCAAAACACGAGGTTTCATTTTAATAGAAGTCCAAATAGGTGTTTTCGACTTTTTAGGTAAATCTGAAGACGTGACATTTTTTATTTTCGTCAAGCGAGGCTGAAACACAAAACTGTGAGTGGATTTATAATCATCACCCTCAAATTACTCGAAACACGAAGTTTAATCTTAAGGGTCTAGGGTGTAGCACGCGAAATTGAGAATCCAAGAAATGACGTATTTTCGTTTTAGCGAAGAAGCGTGACCGTCTGTTCCCTTTCCCTAGTGTGTGTGTCTAAGATGAGGGGAGTCCAAAAATCCAAAGGCAGGGTCAAAAGGTCCAAAAGTAAGGTACAGAGGTCACCATAAAAATGAATTTCGCATTTTCAAGTTCCTGACGTTATCTTTAAACCTACAGTAATGACTCAGAGAGCAAATTGAAGAAGAAAGCTTACGCTTGTGCACCTATTTAGCCTTTTTTGATATCGTGTTTGGTTGTTAAATTGCAGGCATTTATAGAATTTATGACTTTGCATTGCGAGTTTTTTAAACATTAAAAAACTTTTTTGAAAAAATCGAAAATTGATGTCATTCATTAAGGTCTTAACTATCGCCTTCTGAAATATTATATATGTAGTTTGAAAATAAAGTGAGTTGTGCGGGGAATTGTGAGTCTGTGTTTTGCATGGCAAATACGTATGTATAAATGTGTCTACCCAGGTCCCTTAATAGAAAGCCAAATAAATGTTTTAGACTTTTTAGGTAATCCTGAAGATCTAAATTTTGTTGTTTTCATCATACGGCGCTGAAGCTTAAAACTGCGACAGGATATGTAATCAGCACCCTAAAATTATCCAAAAGACGAGGTTTAATCTTAATAGAAAGTCAAATAAAGATTTTCGATTTTTTAAATAGACGAAAGATGGCCTAAACGAGTATTAAAATGGACACCACCCGAAAGAAGAAAGAGAGGACGACCCAGGAGAAGTTGGAGAGACGACGTGAATGAAGCCATGAAAGGCAGAAATCTAGAAGAGAACATCGTCTATAATCGTAAATTATGGAAAATGGGGGCGGAGAAGCGACGACAGTTGTAAAAATCCGCGAATATATATATATAAATAGAACTATAGAACTGAATTTTTTTTTTTCGTCAAACGAGGCTGAAACACAAAACTGGGACTGGATTTATAATCATCATCCTCAAGTTATTTAAAACACGAAGTTTCGTGTTAATA
Organism: Callosobruchus maculatus; assembly: GCA_951848785.1. NCBI lineage: Eukaryota > Metazoa > Arthropoda > Insecta > Coleoptera > Chrysomelidae > Callosobruchus > Callosobruchus maculatus. The sequence continues at coordinate 12,455,601 of CATOUR010000081.1, read as the reverse complement.
GAAAGCCAAATAAAAATTTTCTATTTTTTAGGTAAATTTGAATATCTGAAATTGTTGGTTGCCGTCAAACGATGCTGGTTTGATTTTTTATATATCCGTCAATATAAGACTGAAATTCAAAACTGTACGACTCCACAAACTACGTAGCCATGCAGTAGACGTTAATGTATGTACCGCAAACATTGTTATGATTTACGTACCGTGCACCAATCCGCAAAACACGAAAACCGAGGAAGCAACAACAAACATGTCCAAAAGATGCATGAAATTGGTAAAGTCGTTCTCACGTGATGCCGTGACCAAGGAAAAAAGGGATTCATTTTTGTATATGTATATAGATAGTTGCTAGCTTAATATTCTTTTCCCTTTTTTATTTGAATGCAATTGTTTCAAGTTTAATCGTTATGAAATCTGCACCATTTCTAGATGCCTGATGATGACTTTATATCAGTCGAAACGTCCCATGGATAAAACAAACGAAGTTTTTGTTTTATTCCTAACCTAATCCTAAAAAATTACAACTAAGTTCATCACAGCAGTTCAAAATCGGTACACAAATTGTATATACCAGTATTTTGAAATAAAAGACAGTTTGTTATTATAATTCTTATTTTCCAAGTTCCTCTCGCATGACTGCGGTAGTAACAAATGTCGACGGGCTATGCCAAGTCAACACTTGAACTAATACGGTTCGGAATTTAGGAAGGATCGTACAATATTGCAGGTCTTCAGGATTACAGACTATTGAAATACTTTGTGTAACCTTTCGTCCAGGCCTAACTGTTGTAGGTGTGGTGTAAAAGTGTTTGGTGTAAGGCCTGAGACAGACATAACTAGGGGGACAATAGTAACTTTGTTTTGCTTCCAAAGGCGTTTTATCTCTATCGCAAGATCAGTGTATTTAGATATCTTCCCAGCGTAGGCGTTTTGGATATTCGTATCGTTGGGAATAGCGATATCTATCAAATAGGTAACTTTGTCTGCCTTCGACTGAAAAACTATATCTGGCCGATTTGCCGGGATAGTCTTATCTGTATGTATCCCAATACAGTTTGTATTCACTTTTTTCGAGTACTGATGTCGGTGTGTAATTGTAATATGTTATTATTATTATTGTTACTATCATCCATCATCATATTATTATTATTGTTACTATTTACGTACCGTGCACCAATCCGCAAAGCACGAAAACCGAGGAAGCAACAACAAACATGTCCACAAGAACCAGGACGCGATGCGCCTAACCACCGACAAACGAAATGCAGGCGTCCGATCACGCGTCAACGTCACATGCGTCTCCAATTGGCATGTGCAACATCTTTTTCTCTATAGATTGTGGTCTAGTTTCACCCAATTTCGTTTATGCACATTATGCTGAGACATCCTGTGTAATATAACTATGTTATAAGTAAACTATCGAAGAAAAAAGGTAGTTGAATATTGAATGCAGAGGCATGGTCAAATTTGGACGTTGCGTGATTTGGACATTGTCGTAATTACATCCCAACATCAACTTTTCGCAGATATACGATGGATTAGATGCAGTCAGCAAGTTTCTCAAGAATATTAGTGAGGTGTGTTTAAACATGCTATCTCATTGCTATTCGCAATAACAGAATTTGAATACAATGATTGCTCCAGGAACTACGTAGACAATATTATCTGTAAAATGAGAAGACAAAATTGCACAACCCAGAATAGTTACACCCGGTGTTCCACAGAGATCTATGTTGGGTACGTTATTTTTTATGTTCTACAAAAGCCAGTTCTATAAATTCATTTAACACTGTTCTATATATAGATATAGGGATGATACACAAATGTATTTATATCTTCCAATTGCTGATGTAGATACCATGAACAATAATTTTTACAGCGATCTGAAAAGTTGGACAAGGTGGTAGCTGATCATTGTCTTCTACAAGACCCTTACAAATGAGTAGCCTTGATATTTGCAAAGAAAACAACACGAACTTATCTAGTGTCTGAAGATAAGATCAGTAGCAGTAATTACATTATGAATGTTCGAGACAAGTCTGAAAATCTGGAATTGATAATTAATCGCAGTTTAGGGATAATATTTCTTGGAACATACCGAGGTGTTAGCTATGTATTTTTCAAGTTACTATATCCTCATAAAGCGTATGCGCCAATACAGGCAAAAAAGAAGTTGTGTTATACTCTAGTGGGCACACAGTGAGAGCTCGTTTGTTTAACACTATTCGCTCTATGATAGAGAAACTCTGAATCGCATATTATTAATTTTAGGCATAATAAGCTTTGACCACATATAACACATAGGCTAAAAGATATGAGGGGTTGTTCTATGGAAATTAGATTTAATTGTTATGCCATCCTTTTCATAAAATAATAACAAGCAGGACACCTGCATACTTATACGGGAAGCTTTTGTTTCACATAAATATTCATGATCTACATACAAGAAAAAAATTTAATTGTTGCTGATACTCATAAAACTAAATCTACCTTATTTTAGAAAGTTTCACGATGCCAATCTGTAAATCACTTAATACTATTCCATCATCTTTTAAGAACGTGAATAACAGGAAATTCGGAGTTTCGACTATTGAACATTTTTTCAAACTGTGGTTATCTGATTTTGCAACTTACATGCTCACTTTATTGAATATCAAATATCTTAAAGCATCACATGTAATTTAAGATAATCATTTTGAATACGGTGGACTAAAGTCATTAACTTAAGATAAATAAATAGAATTTTTTTGAGGCAAAACTTTTTCGTAATTAAAAAGCATGAAAAGACCGCTGGTTTTCGAAAGCATGTATTATAGGTCATTTAGTACTCTCAAAAGTCCAATTAGTTTTATTTTTATCCGTTTTTTGCGTCAAGCAAGTTCCTATTTTATGATATGCTTAGGATTTTACGAAAAAAATTAGTATGCATAAAAAAATAAAGGAAGCTTATGGACAAAAACTTAATTTAGATGAGAAAATCTTGGGGTTGTGGCCAAAATTTTGAAAAAATAGACTAGGTCACAGCATAGAGGAGACTCTGGTGCTAACAGCCAAGCTTTCGGCAATGCTTATTGCCATCTTTAGGGCTTTAACGTTGAGGTTTGCCAATTTAAAAACAGCAATTGCATTGAGTGCAAACGACTTCTTAATGTAGCTATAATAATCGTCACAATTTTTCCATAAAATTAAGAAAAAAAATATACTATCATGGCGTCTTCCACTAACAGGTCAGGAAACAAACAATATATAATTGTAAATTATTAGAAACACAAAGAAACGACCTTTACAGGTTGAATTTTTAAACCCGAGGGTATTATTAAATCCGTGGTTTGAAAACACACATCTTATAATTTTGATTTTCTCATCTAAAAAATTAAAGGTATTGCAAGATTTTAAATAATATAAGGACTCAATTTGTGTAGAAAAAACTATTTGGTGCTATTTGAAAAACAAAAGTTGAGGTTGAGTTTTAAGGGTCGAGGTACAAAAAAATGTTTTAAGATCATGGTATGGTAGACCCTATAGGACTTTCACTCAGTTTTCGTTTGAAGTTTTCTTTGTTACAAGAATATCACGCGTCAAGGGGAATCAGGGACACCCTATATACGAAACAAAAGACAGTTTATTATTATTGTTGTTACTATTTACGTACCGTGCACCAATCCGCAAAGCACGAAAACCGAGGATGCAACAACAAACATGTCCACAAGAACCTGGACGCGATGATGCGCCTAACCACCGACAAACGAAATGCAGGCGTCCGATCACGCGTCAACGTCACATGCGTCTCCGGTAGGCACGTGCGGCGCGCGTCGTGGGAGAACCGCTACTAACCGTCGCGTCGCGGCGCCTGGCGTCGTGACGCCGCGCGTCGCGTCGGCTTCGGAATTTTCGGCGTTCGGGAACAATTGCGAATCGCCGGCGGCGGCCGCGACGGGGTGGCTGCACCCCCCCCCCCCCCGCACCCCCCTGCCGCCCCTCCATCGCCCACCGCGACGTGTCGGAACGCGAAAGACCCGCTCTGAACTGCATTTCCGATGCACTCCTAACCGCAATGATGGGGGCGCGTCTGCTTTGTTTATTAGTGTGTTATGATGGAATTCACACGGAATTAGGCACGAAGTCTGGGAAAACATTAACTTTTATCTACCGTCATTAAGTTAGACAGCGATTAACAAAGTACTTTTGAACATTTAATGATACTGTTACAAGTCTTTAGTTCGATTGGGCAAGAAACTATTTGGTACGAATTTAACTATCGTTACACTGATTTTAAATAGAACACCGTCACCAACAACCAACCGATATATTCAAAAGGTAAACAAAAATCTCGAGCGCAACCGGACGAGCCAAAAGCATATCACCGACTGTGTCGGCGCACACCGATACCAAGATGCTTATCGCAACTTAGCAAAAAAAGACAAAAACATGACATCTCTTACCCGCCGGATGACTCATAACAAAGAATATGACAACAACTAATAAATACAGACAAATCAACAAACGTATGGAATAAATGAATCTAATATTTAGGTATATAATATAATAACAATGAAAACATTACACTATTTATTTGCACTAACTATACATATTGTAATATATCACTCCCAGGTGATATGCTATAACTTCCCCCGTGCACACTGCTCCAACTGGGGCTCACTCGAGCCCCAAGTAAAACTACGTCATACTCGTAACGTGACGTATATTGATCTTACTATCCTCCTTAACTACAAACTATAGATCTATCTTATATCTAATCCATATCCTATTGACCTACCAGCACACTCACTCAGTTTATAAACACTCTTATCTAAACATATACGTTCTTATTCTCCTATGTCTCACGTTCGGGCTGGTAACCTCCTTTTCAATGGAACAATACCATATACTGGGTGGTACCAGTTCCCTTTATTTTACTAAACCACAACACAACCCAATCTATTATACCTATACATATATACGTATCACAATATACACTACGCCTAACCCAACGACGTGATACTGATAGACTACGCTTTGTATACCAAATGTTTGTAAGCGTTTCTGGCGATGCGACGGCAGGAGGGAACGTCAGCTGTATTTATGAGCGTACTCCTAGTCAGTGTCGTAGACATTTAATTTTTACAATTTTTACAAGTTTACAAATAAACATTCAAACAATATGAAATAATAGATGTGTTAAGTAATTGTCAGACTGTTGTTCATTTGGAGCAGCTAAAATACGTAGAATTATTGAATATATATGTTACGGTCAAAGATGATATTTCGGTCTTTAACGATATTGGCCGGTCATTGTCGTGAATGTCCTATTACAGCGGGACGTCCTGATAATGACCGGCCGATAGCGTGAATATCCATGTAAACTGGGCCATGTTGATAAATTGGGAATGGATTTACGTTTTTACGACTTTGCCCGGGCAATCTCGTTAATGTCCGCTCAAGAGTGGGCTGTCAAGATTTGAATAAGATATAGGTTATGTTATTCTCATTTTGCCATTTTTGTGTCTGTTTGTGTAAGTAGAGTGTGAGTTTAACAGCTTTAAGCATACAGTAGGTGATAAATATGAGTGCAATGCGTGAAAAATTCATTGAAAAGCTGAACTTGCTTATTAAATCAAAGCGAAATGATAATAAGGCGTTTTTGAGTGGAAGTGAATACGAACAGCAAATTAAAATCTCAGTGACGATATCAAACGGAAAGAAATTTCCCTTAGAGAAGCTGTAACACAAAAATACAATTTTTGGAAGCCAAGGATATAAGCGTTGCTATTGTAAGGGCGGCTGCAAAAACAAAAAATGCGCGTCCCGCGCCAATGACAAAATCTGCAATTCAAAGTGCCATGGCTCATTACCATGTTGTAATAAAAATGCTTAATGGATGCATTGATCTTGTTTTTATAGACACGTTTTAATATTTTAATTTGTCATATTTAACGATTAGGTATTTTAAGTTTCCTTCCAATTTTTTTGTGAAGCGATGAAAATATATATATATTTTTTAAAATGTTCCTCATATTTTATCAAACAGCTGCCCTAATCTGTAATATCAACTTTGGCCATGCATTGATGGTCGATGCTGTGAATGGCCGGACAAAGATGCAAAAACTAGAATACTTTCAACCTTGTCTACGACAGACGGGCATTCTCGTTATAGCCTGGGCAATAACGATATTGGCCTGCATATTTGGCTTCTAACGTAAATGGCCGGCCAATGTCATCAATGCCCAATTTACAACAGTGGCCGTAACATATACACACATACACATAATAAAATTTTATTTATCCGTTTCTCCTTTCCCTTTCACACCACTTGCTTGTGTGCTCAAATAAGAATATAACTGCTGCATGAGCTTCTCCCATTCAAAGTGATATTCTTGAAAAATAAGATACGAATAAAACTTTTCCCATTGATACTAGTTCATTGATCATGAAATATGTTAATTCTAAAGTCTGCAAAGAAAATGTATGTATATTCAGCTAATTACCACATGTTATTGTAATAAGTATTCAATTGTTAACATTGCATTGGCAACAAAATGCCTAAAGGATACGCAAATTTTGTCACAGTGAAATCAAAACATTATCTGGCAATGATTTGTATCAATGATACGCAAAATTGTCTTTTAACTAGGTAGTTACTCTGACAGGGTCTGTAGAAATGACAAATTTTTTGGAAGGAAAAAACGCGCAAGGATTTTATTCATGTCTTATTTACACCAGTACATAATCTGGGGTTAGTAACATTCTTACGTAAAATAAGTAGGTACACAAAAAATCACTGATTTTTAATGAGATCATTGAACCTGAATCTTTAGCAAATTTATAATAACGAACTTAAAACTAGTCAGCCTCAACCCTAAACCTCGTCATTCAATAAATAATATTTACAACTTCTTTTCTGTATAAGATTGGAAACCACATTGAAACCCTTTTTCGCGAGATATGTCAATGGCAAAGCAATATGAAATACTTTCACACTTAGTTCATAATACCGGAAAAGAAACAGAAATGTCCCCATGAAGTCAAAATTGTGGATAGCATTTTGCAATAAATGTTAGTTTTAATTGTATCAGGAAAACAGTACTTATGGTGGCCATATGTGATTGCAGAATCGTACTTGCTAGAAGGTAGATCCCATTTCCCTACTAATACCGGAATTAGCAAGACATCACCTTTTCGTAAATCTTCCGATAATTCCTCAATATAGCTTTTGTGTCGGTTCTTCTTAGGCTGGGTCTAACCCAAAAAAAATCGGTTTTTTTTTTTGTAAATAATAAGAAAACCCAATTCGCAATTTTGAGCAGGCCACGTTTTCTATCGGCGGCCTCAAAGTTGACTAATTGTTGCCTACAAATATGTGGACAGCATTTGCCAATCTGTTTTTGTTTTCGAAATCTTGAAGCTTTGTCGTGTTGCTGTTTTGTTGGCTGGATGTGGACCACTATCGACTGACTGGCTTAGCACTGATACAGATATCTCGTTTTTTTTTTTGAAACCGCCCCCGAACGAAAATCCTGTGTACGCGCCTGAGTAGACACGTGGTCGGCACTTGACGTAGACAGTCCCGACGTTGCCAGTTGTGCATTACGGCATGCAGCAATGTTTGTAAAATATAAAAATGGGGTTAATTCTTGACAGAATTGCAATATTACACGTGTTTTACAAAAGAATATTTTCAGAGTACTTTTTCTGTTACAGAGAAGCAAGCCATAGTCATAATTTTTTACAACATATTGACGATACTGTTCCATACGTTTTTCTGAATATTAATTCCAAATGATTGTCAAGTTGGCATCGCTGCGGAGGACCAGTGAAAATATTCCCAGTGTTTGGAATGCCGACAAACAATTTGCCTTGGATGCGTAGTCTATCAGTAGGACGTCGTTGGCCTAACCTAGTACTTAACAGTCTAATTTATTTACAGTCACTGAGTCACTACACTAATTTATATTTCCCCTTCATTGCAGCTGGACGATGCGAAACGATCGAGAGCCTCCAACCCGTCTAAAAACGAAGTTTGAGCTGATTTTATATTTTTGGTATTTTGATTATTGCTGCGCCGCCACTGACACGGTTTTTCAAAAACACAGTCGTTTTCCATACTCGCCGCGGTAGTAAATTCTGTGTCAAAATTTTATTAAAATCAATTCAATAATTTTCGCTTTACGCAATATACATAGAACGAAATAGAGCAAAACTCGTACGTACTGATCACAAAATTGGTTTCTGTAATAGGCAAGTCAATGTTCGGATATGGACCTAAAAGGGTGTATTATGCCGCTAGGTATTTCTTCTACAGGTCAATGGACAGACTATTATAAATACAACAAATTTTTCAGTTTTACAACCTCTCACCCTCCAGCCGCCCCAATTTCACCACACCCAAAAAAAAAATTGAAAATGATCAGGAACCCGTAAAACGCCTAAAAACAAAATTGGAGCTGTTTTTATATTTTCAGTTTTTTTATTATTGCTGCGCCGCCACTGACTCGATTTTTCCAAAACATACGCGTTTTCCATCCTCACTGCGGAAGTAATACTGTGTCAAAATTTCATTAAAATCAATTTAACAATTTTCGCGTTACGCGATATCGAACTAGCTAAAACAATACTCGTATGTATACATCACAAATTCTAAGTCCCGTGGTTACTATAATAAGCATGCAACGTTCGGATGGACCCAAAAGAGTGTGTCATGCCGCTAGGTTTTTCATTCACATGCCAATGGACAGCCCTGTACGAATGGAACAAATTTTTTAGTTTTACAACCCCCAACCCCCCAACCACCCCAAATTCACCCCTACCCAAGAAAAGTAGATCATTATCCTGATCATTATCAGGAAACCCTAAAACGTCTAAAAATGAAGTTTGAGGCATATTTGAATTTTTTTGTTTTTTGCTAATTACTCCGCCCCCGGATAAAGATTTTCAAAATTATAGGAACATTATCTACTACGACCCCCCAGAATATCGCTGACCAAATATCATCACAATCTATTCAGCGGTTACTGAGATTACGATGCTAGAAAAACGCGCACAGACAGACAGACAGACCGACAGACAGACCGACAGACAGACCGACAGACAGACCGACAGACAGACCGACAGACAGACCGACAGACAGACCGACAGACAGACCGACAGACAGACCGACAGACAGACCGACAGACAGACCGACAGACAGACCGACAGACAGACCGACAGACAGACCGACAGACAGACCGACAGACAGACCGACAGACAGACCGACAGACAGACCGACAGACAGACCGACAGACAGACCGACAGACAGACCGACGGACAGACCGACAGACAGACCGACAGACAGACCGACAGACAGACCGACAGACAGACCGACAGACAGACCGACAGACAGACCGACAGACAGACCGACAGACAGACCGACAGACAGACCGACAGACAGACCGACAGACAGACCGACAGACAGACCGACAGACAGACCGACAGACAGACCGACAGACAGACCGACAGACAGACCGACAGACAGACAGACAGACAGACAGACAGACCGACAGACAGACCGACAGACCGACAGACAGACCGACAGACAGACAGAAAAAGTAGATTATCTCAAAATCACAATACTCCCCTCACCTATCGGTGTGGGAAGTAAAACGTAAATTAGGTTCTCGATCAGGACAAAAACTCGTATGTTGGTTAGTTTGAGTACATTGATCACGAATTCGGCCTCTGTTCCAAATTTTGCCGTGTTTAAAAAAAGACCTAAAAGTTTTGCATTTCGTGCAGGTCTGCATAATTATGTACGAAAAAATAATTTTCTATGAGAAGGCGAGGTTCTAAGGCCAATCTTAGCACGGCATTGGATTCAGCGGCAAATTTTCTATGACGGAGGGCAGGAAACCATGAAATAACACCCAAAAATTGGGGACCTGCGCGAAATGCAATTTTCTAATTTTTTTTTAACACGGGATAGTTTCTAACGGAGATCGAATTCCTGATCAATGTACCCAACTGAAGCAAATAGATTTAATTTTACTGTTTATTATGACCCCATATATCATAAAACACATTAAGACATATCTCATTTATGGAAATATAGAAACAATTATTTCCAGCTTATTTGCATAGGAAGCAATAAAGACAAAAGTTCGGTTCAGTTACCCTACCTACGTGGCTCAGGGTGTATTAATTACAACGTAATCACCCATGTAGCGGAGAGTAATAGAGATTATACAACGTCGTCCATCCGCAAGGGTCCGGCAAGGCGCCATGTTGTCTTGCGCCCTTGGCAACATCCTGCATTCTGTAATCTGCATCCTCAATAACCTCGATTCCGACTTGCCATTTTGTATGCTCCCAGTTAGGTGGTTGGCGGCTTCTCCTCAATAGCCACATTGTCTACATTCAATCCTACTTGGGGTACGTTGCACCCTTTATGGCTGTGTAATTCAGCACATCGGGTGCATATGACGCTAGCCCGAATAAGGACATTATTGAGAGCGAAATATTCTCTATTGAAACTAATTATCAGGTTAATCCATGAGACGATTGTGTTTGTACACGGTTCACGTCTTAAAAAAAGCGAAATCAAGTTGATTGGCTCAGTACTTCCCACACATTACTGTGACACCAGTTTATTGTTTGCCCATAGCATGAAGCTTTATTTAGTCTGAAATATCCTTGCAACCAAATCATCGGCAGCCCTCCCCCAAAGATTGTCTTATGCCTTATGTCTTTCCTTCGCAGGTCAATAGACAGCCTATTATCAATGCTACAGACTTTTGAGTTTTACAGCCCCCCACACCGCAACCACCCCAATTTCATCCCCACCCGAAGAAAGGTAGAAAATGATCAGGAACCCCTAAAACATCTAAAAACGAAGTTTGAGCTGTTTTCATATTCTTAGTTTTTTGATTATTGCTACGCTGCCACTGACACGATTTCTAAAAGCTATACGCGGTTTGCATCCTCACCATGGTAGTAATACTGTGTCAAAAATTCATTACAATCAATTTAATAATTTCCACGTAACAAAATACAAAACGATCTAAAGCATTAAATACTCGTATGTATACAGAAAAGTCCCTTAGTTTCGGTAATAGGCTAGGCAATGTTCGGATGGACTTAAAAAAGTGATCTATGTCGCTAGGTCTTCCTTCACAGCCTATTATGAATACAAAAAAAGATCAGTTTTTCAACCGCCTACCCCCAACCACCTCAATTTCACCCCCACCTAAAAAACGCAAAAAATGATCAGGAACCTCCAAAAAGGCTTAAAAACGAAGTTCGAGCTGTTTAAGCTAGTTTTTTATTATCTCTGCGCCGCCACTGGCCCGATTTATAAAAGCCATACGTTTCCCATCCTCGCCACGGTAGTAATACTGTGTCAAAATTTTATTTAAATCAATTCAACCGTTTCCTCGTTACACAATATAGAACGATCTAAAGCAATACTCGTATGTTTACATCAGAAAAAAATTCTGTCCTTTGGTTTTCTGTAATAGGTAAGGCAATGTTCAGATAGACCTAAAAAAGTTATTTATGTCACTAGGTCTTCCTTGACAGATCAATGGACAATCTATTACGAAAGCAACAAATTTTTCAAATCTTCAACCCCCCACCCCACAACCACCCAAGTTTCACCCCCACCCAAAAAAAAAGTAGAAAATGGTCAGGAACCCCTAAAACGCCTAAAAACGAGCAATATTTAATTCTTTTTGTTTTTTGCTGATTACTCCGCCGCCCATGCACCGATTTTCAAAATTATAGGAACATTACCTACTACAACCCCACAGCATATCGGTGCCCAAATTTCATCACAATCCATGCAGCGGTTGCTGAGATTACGTGGCTAGAAAAACTCGTACAGACAGACTGACAGACAGACAGGCAGACAGACAGACCGACAGACAGACAGACAGACAGACAGACAGACAGACAGACAGGCAGGCAGACAGACAGACAGACAGACCGACAGACAGACAGACCGACGGAAATGAGTGACGTAGATTTTCGTTATGTAGACATCATAAAACGTCCAAAAAGTGTATTATCTCAAAATCGAAAATTTTCGCGATCACAATACTCCCCTCACCTACGGGTGTGGGAAGTAAAAGTGTGAGTGCAATTAAAAACTGTTGAAACTCCACAAAGTTTTGTAGACTAATATCATCGAGGCAATGACGGAGCTTTTATAATTCAATTTCTAAAACTTACACTGCAATTCTATTTAAGAGCTACTTAAGCGCAATCAATCTTTATTAAGTTGTAGCTGTAGTACTGTAGTAGTTGGGAAATATAGGAAAATAAAATGGTGTTGCGTAGTCTCCTAACGATAGGCCTTTATGGAAACTATGTTCGGATTAACCAGATCACAAGAGTCACTGATCCTGACGTTCGGAAAGTGATCTAGGGTCAGTCAAAAATAGGGTCACTTCACTCTTGTACGGTCAGTGATCACGAGATCGAATGTTTTTCATTGTTCGATAACCGTTAAATCTATGGAATCAAAATTCCACTTGACAGCTGTTTGACATTAACTGATCGATCTGGATCCAGATCATCGTTTCCGTAAAGGCCTAATGTGATACATACACAAAAACTCTCCATATTAGGGGTGAGTCGATTCCGAACGAATCGTTCCATAGGAACGATACCAGAATAGGAATCAAAGGAATCGATTCCGAGGAATCAAAGGAACTGATTCCGATGGTTTGGAATTGGAATTGACAAATCCGCGCACGGACTCGGACTCGGACTGTCGATGTTGCTGTCGGTTAGCCAAACTTACTAGTGAATCGTGTTGTCGATTCCGTCGCGTTGTACTACAATCATGAATGAGATGAATAAAACAATTCACGGCATTCACGCTTGACGCTGCTGTAGTGCGGTGTAGTTATTTCTGGCAATTCCATTACTTTTTACTTGTGGAGTACCTTGTACAGAAATTTTAAAAGCTTTTCCTTTACTTGCAGTGTACCTTTTTTTGTACGGGTGGAATCTTGCTACTCAATTTTTTTGATGTCAATCAGCTTCAATGTTCGAAGATGTCAATACGATAAGCTGTGTGCCGTCATTCTAAATCCAATATGGCGGACCATCCAAGATGGCGGAATAGTAAATTTTAATGCATTTGTACAATATGGGTATCAAATTAAAGGAGTTGTTGAGAGTAACTCGAAGATGGCGGAATAGCTATCTTTTTAGGCACTTCGGCAATATAGATGTGACATGTAGGGCTTGCCGAGAGTATAATTAGAAAAATATTCTGAAAGTCTAGTCATGTCCGTTGTAGAGAGCGCACGTGTGTGAGTGTCACTGCGATACAGTTGGCTAATGTACGTAAGTTAACCATCCGTCTTCTATAGTAAAGATCTAGGACACTAAAATACCAGCTACTGCGTGTAGGACTATTTTTTTTTTACTCTATAAACACGCTTGCATAAAATATGCCTACCAGAAATCAGGCGGAGTTTGAAAGATCCCTTGTAGAGGCACTCCGTTCTAATAATATCGCTAGCGCCATCAGTGAAGCAATCATCAGTAACATAACAAAAAAACTGGCGGAAAAATTTAATTATTATAATGCCAAAATTGCTTCGCTAGAGGCAGAAATTCAGTTGCTGAAGGTGAGCAATCAGAACAAAAACAGCGAATCTAACGAAGAACCACAAAAACTAATATACCAAGTCGACAATCTTCAACAGCAAGCAAAAAACAACAACATACGTCTTATGGGTGTTAAAGAAACGATAAATGAAAATACTGTAGATCTGGTAAAAGGAATATTCTCAAATAAACTGAAAATAGGCGTCGACGATACAAATCAGATAATGACTGCATACAGGGTTGGCGTAAATTCCGGTAATCGACCGAGGCACATCATCGTAACGATGAAAAGTGTTTATTATAAAAATGTTGTATATGGTAAGAAAAGGGCCCTGAAGGGCACCGGTATCATAGTGAAGGAGGACCTAACCATTGGCCGTTTGAAAACTGTGAAAGAAGCGTCAGAAAAATATGGATTTAAAAATGTGTGGACTTTTAACGGTAACATTTTCGCTAAGACTGAAGATGGTGTAAAAAAAATAACATTGAACTATTCTGCCTAACTGTTTTGTCGGATGTGTACTTGCATTTTGTTTCTCGTATATCTACTTTAATTACTTTGTGTTTTTAGTTTAGTTTTTAGTTATGAATAAAAAAATTTCGTTGGGTCACCTAAACATACAGTCTTTAGTTCCTAAGTTTAACGACTTGAAATACTATTTAGAAGATAAGAACTTTGATATACTGGCTATTTCTGAGACCTGGTTATCAAATACATACAGTTGTGATAATCTTAAAATACCAGGATATAATCTAATAAGAAAAGATCGTAGCTTTGGTAGAGGCGGTGGTGTTTTGCTATATTTGCGTAATATGTTTAAATATGTTATTGTGGATGTTCCTGGCGATATTGAACAATTATTTGTAAGAATAACTTATAATAAGTTTAACACTGTTATTGGTGTAGTATATAAGCCTCCAAACGTGAATTATAAACACTTCATAGATACCTTAGAGACATCACTAACCACCGGCATGTCTTATTCTGACAATGTCATTTGTGTTGGCGACGTCAATGTTAACTTTTTAGATCAACATTCTGGAGCAACCAAATATTTTAATAACATGCTAGCTTCCATAGAAATGAGACAACTAATCTCAGAAGCTACTCATATAACACCAAATTCTAGTTCGTTAATAGATGTGATACTGTGCAATAACGAATCTCTTATTGAATCAACTCTTGTTTGTAGCTCCGAATTTTCTATGCATGACTGTGTCAGTTGCTTGTTTGAAATCAACAAACCAGTTACTCAGCCCAAGATGTATACTTATAGGGATTTTAGTGGTTTTGATGAGGATTGCTTTCTTAATGATCTTTTCAACGCAGGTCTTGACCAGATATTTCATATACATGACATTGATGGAAAAGTAGATAGGTTCAACGCAATTTTACTTTACCTATACAATAAGCATGTCCCCCTTAAAACTATAAAGATTACAAGGAAAAAGGTTCCTTGGGTAAACGAGGAGATAAAACAGATAATGAGAAACAGAGATAAAGCTAAACTGAAACTGAGGAGAAACCATACACCGTCAATTTTCAATGAATATAAAAATCTCAAAAATCAGGTAAATCATAAAATTGCTCTAGAAAAACGCAAATATTTTGATCAAATATCAAATAGCAGCAGCAAAGAGTTATGGAAAGAGTTACGAACGTTAAACATTAAAAGCAAAACGAAAAATAATGTGGACACCTTAATCCATGACCCAAATATCGTCAATGACTTCTTTGTAGATAGTATCCCCGATAGCCCTCATAATACTAATCTAATTGAGTTCTATGAGAAAAATCCTATTTGTGAAAAACAGTTTTCCTTCAGCCTGGTGAATGAATCTTTAATTGCATATACCTTAAATTCCATAAAAAATACGGCCCCAGGCTCTGATGGCATGAATATATCATTCATAAAAATGTGCTGCCCATATATACTCACCTTTCTTGTAAATATAATAAATAGTATTATTGTCACTTCAAAATTTCCTACTTCATGGAAAAATGCTTCGATTATACCTATACCTAAGCTCAGCAATCCTAAAAGTCTCTCTGACCTCAGGCCCATAAGTATCTTATGTGGATTATCAAAACTTACTGAAAAAGTACTGGCTCGTCAATTTATCAAACATTTAGATGAAAATAAGATATTGCCATCTACACAGTCAGGTTTCCGTTCTGGGTACAGTTGCACAACAGCTTTACTTCATATAACTGATGATATTATTCAAGCCTTGGACAGCGATTACTGCACAATATTGGTCATGTTAGACTTTAGCAAAGCGTTTGATACTGTCAACCATTCCACGCTATTAGCTATTTTGAAGTCATGTGGCCTTACAGATGAGTCATTATTGCTTTTTAAATCATATCTACAAAATCGTACCCAGTCTGTAAAATTCGAAGATAAAATTTCACAACCCCGAATAGTTAAATCGGGTGTTCCACAGGGGTCTATTCTGGGCCCATTACTTTTCACGCTCTACACAAGCCAATTTCATAAATGCATTCAACACTGTTCTATACATACATATGCGGATGATACTCAAATTTATATATCTTTTCCAATTGCTGATGTAGATACTATGAACAATAATCTAAACATTGATCTAAATTGTCTGGCAGACGTAGCAGCTGATCATTCTCTTCTTCTAAATCCTTCCAAATCAGTAGCTTTAGTATTTGCAAAGAAAACAGTTCGAACTTATCTAGAGTCTAAAGTTAACATCAGTATCAATAATAACACTATAAATATTCTAGACAAGGCGAAAAATCTTGGATTGATGATTGATCGAGATCTGCGGTTTAGAGATCATATTTCGTGGAACATACAGAGGAGTTATGCATCTTTGAAGCTACTATATCCCCATAAAACGTATCTACCAATAGAGACAAAAAAAAGGTTGTGTGATACTTTAGTGCTCTCACAGTTCAATTTTTGTTCAGCAGTATTTGCTCCATGCTTAGATCGAGACACTTTGAATCGCATACAGCGTGTTCAGAATTCATGCATTAGATTCATTTATGGCATAAGAAAATTTGACCATGTATCACATAGGCTAAAAGATCTGAGGTGGCTTCCTATGAAAGATAGATTCAACGTTCATGCTATATGTCTTTTTCATAAAATAATAACAACCAAAACTCCTTCATACTTGTATCAAAAAATTTCTTTTCACACAAACATTCACGATCTAAATACTAGAAATAAAAATTTAATTGTTGTTGAATCTCATAAAACTACCTTATTTCAGAGAAGTTTCAGGTTTTCAATCTATAAATTATACAATTCCGTACCATTACCTTTTAAGAACGAAAGTCTTAGGAAATTCAAAGTTTTGATTATTGAACATTTCTTTAAAACTGTAGTTGTCTGATCTTGTAACTATCATGTTAATTTAGTTTTAGGTTTTTAGGTGACCCCCCATACATGTGCTCGTTTTCGTTTTTGTGTGTCTTAGATGTTAGATTTAGACTAGTGGTTTTTTGATGCTATACCAGGTATGCTGTTATTATCAAGGGTTGAGTGGTAGAGCACTTAATGTGAACTCGCCCTTGCGGTTTTCCTTTTACTGTAATAATTCTTATGTCTCTTCTGTTGTTATAATTATTGTTCAGTGGGAAAATAAAGCATTTATTATTATTATTATTATTAAATCACTCTTAATCCAATATGGCGGACTTTTGAAGTTTTTTATGCTTTTCTCTAATATTAGTATTAAGCGAACGGTTCGCTGAGAATAAAATTGCAGGCTAATAACTGAAAAGTAAAAAATAAATCAGAAGGAAAAGCTTTTTTAAAACAAGCTTTCATTTAAATGTTCTAAAAAGAAGAAAATTAAAATTTTTCCTTTTTTATTGAACTGCTTGAAAACGTACTGAATTTGGTACAGTTGTACCGAAACGGCAGCACTGGCCTGTAATGGACTAATGGAATCGTGAACGTAGTAAACGAATTGGAGTAATCGATTCCGAAAAAGGAATCGATACCATGGACATGGAGCGAGTCCGCGGTCTAGGATTTATGGGCGCGGCATCACAGGGAGTCGTGAACGAATCGAAGGAATCGATTCCGAAAAAGGAATCGATACCGTGGAATCGAATCACCAAAAGGAACGATTGAGCCCCGTTAGACTCGTGTTTTTTTTAGTTTTACTTCCCACACCGATAGTTGATGGGAGTATTGTGATCGCGAAAATTTTCGATTTTGACATAATATGTTTTTTGGGCCTTTTATGATGTCTACATAACGAAAATCCACGTTACTCATTTCCGTCGGTCTGTCTGTCTGTCTGTCGGTCTGTCTATCGGTCTGTCTGTCGGTCTGCCTGTCGGTCTGTCTGTCGGTCTGTCTGTCGGTCTGTCTGTCGGTCTGTCGGTCGGTCTGTCTCTCTGTCTGTTGGCGTTCTTCTAACGTCGTAATCTCAGTAACCGCTACATGGATTGTGATGAAATTGGGGGTAGCGATATGCTGTGGGGCCGTAGTAGGTAATGTTCCGATAATTTTAAAAATCGTTGTACAGGGGGCGGAGTAATTAGCAAAAAAAAAAAGAAAAACTTAAATATTCCTCAAACTTCGTTTTTAGACGTTTTAGGGGTTCCTGATCATCTTCTACTTTTTTTTGGGTGGGGGTGAATTTGGGGTGGTTGAAGGGTGGGGGGTTTAAAAACTGAAAAATTTGTTGTAATCATAATGGGCTGTCCATTGACCTACGGCCCTGGCGGCGCAGCAATAATAAAAAAACTAAAAATATAAAAACAGCTCAAACTTCATTTTTAGACGTTTTGGAGGCTCCTGATCGTTTCGCACCGCCCAGTTGAAGCACGCAGAAGAAACTGTAGCGTCTTAGTTTCTAAAGAAGGAGATGCAAGTAACTATTTACGAGAGTTTTGCGTTGGATTTTTTTTTGTGGGCGGGTGGGCAATGATTTGGTTGCAAAGGAATTTCAAACTATAGCTTCAGGCAATGGAGAAATAATAAAATGGTATCATTATTATGTGTGGGAAGTACTGCGTCAATCAACTTGACTCCATTTTTCAAACAGTATTTATTTCATAATAGCTTACTCCTTGAAATAAAACCACTTACAGCAAGACAGCTGTCCCATCATACTGACAACAATGCTCCACCAAACCTATGAACATCTATAGGAGATGAAAGTGGGGGGTGATTAGAGGGTGAATCAGCGTGTTGTTGTTCCTTGAGGAAAGGGAAGGAATGTGCGGTGTCATTTTGCTTCCGCCCGTTCCCGCAGATAAAGAAATGCGGCCCGAGCTTTGGCTTTGAGTAAACAATGACGAGGCCACTTTCTGGAATTTTTATGCGCCGTTCGGGACTGAGGACGACTCAATTACGATAATGCTTCTATGCGAGGGGTGCCGAGAAGCAGCGGATTTAGCTTGAGAGAATTTGGGATGCGAAAGATGTTTATTAGAAATGCTTTGCCTGGCTCGCATCGCTGAATGATGTACTGTGACGACATTAGAAATTCTTTGTCGTTCTTTGCTTGAGACGCTACTTTCCTTCAGTCTGTCGATCAGAATTTTGGTCTACCTTCCCACATAACAAAAGTATATATTTTTTTTGTTTTTTATTGTTTTTATTGATAATGATATAAAGATACATTATTAGCTAGATACATGAATAATATACAGGTATTGTGTTTACTCCTGGCCAACCAGATCTCAGGGTCACCGACTGCCCCTGAGTACGGCTATCTACATACGATATTGCAATGTGTAGATAAGTTACATATAAGTTAAAAAAATACCCTACCAAACAGCAGCTGACGCTAGGCCACGAGGCCTGTCTTGTGAGCCGCAGTTCCAGCAGAGTATTTAGCTGATATAACAAGAACCTATTGGTGTATTAAGTAATTCTGGATGGAAGTAGGCAGTAGTTCGAGCATGTCTATGAGCCAATATGATCTCGGTTTTATAATTATGTAGAAACAACAACAAAACATAAAAAACATCGGTTTAATTAGAAAAGCACTTCGAATAGAATAATTAGAATTGATTTCGATGATCCTTTATATATTGTTTAACTTCCTTTTTGAAGTTGTTGTAGTTCGAAATTTCCTTCAATCTTTTTGGAATACTATTAAAAAATTTGGGACCATTAAAAGGAAAAGAATTTTGAGTGGTAGATTTACTAAAAAAATCAACTTCAATGTTCATATTTTCATTGGCCCTTGTACATACAATGGATATTGAATCAATTCATTTATTGATATCTCAAATCAATAGATATGTATATCCACAATCCAATCGATGTCAAATAGACATCAAAAAGATATACATTTCATGTATGTTTGTCGCGAATTTCCACATCCATGGCATATCAATTGGATGTACATATGTACGTCCAATGTACATGTATGTACTTACATATCAAAGTATATAACAGTGTACATACAATGGATAATGTATATCCACAAATGGAGCATGAACGTCCAATGGATGTAAAATAGACAAAAAATTTACATTTCATGTTGTTTGTTGCGAATTTCCACATTCATGGTATATCCATTAAATGTACATTCATGTACTTTAGTGCACATGCATAGTATATGAAAATTCAATGTAGAGGCAGAAAAATAAACTTTATACTTTCATTATGTATTTTTATTAGTTCAATTTCTAGTTACAATAATAATACCTGGCAAAATCGATTACTATGATTGTCATCTCTTCCCTGTTGAATGGCATGTCTAAAATCACAAAGAAATCAAGTTTATACAATTTTGTAGGTGGTTCTTTCCGCTCACGACTTACCGTCAAACGCTGGATGCAAGTGTTAACAGTAGCCAGAAGATAAGTAACATTGCACAATATTTCACTCGATCAGGTAATCAGGCACAACCAACACCAGCACACACACATTAACTACGTCTAAGGACGCGAACGTCGGAATCGCCAGAAATCAGCAATGGCGGCACTAGTTGTCGTTCGCGCAGGCGTAATCTACTAGACGTATATACGATACTTAGACCAACATCTTATGTATATTCACGCATGAATATATTATATATGATACCTAAACCAACATCTTATATATATTCACACATGAGAATATACATAGTATATTACACTAGTGTATATCATTTTTCATATGTACATTCAACGTCCTATGAATATTAAAAATACATATGTTCAAACTGAAATATCTTATGTACATTCTGTGGAGGTACATCATATCCATATAGTGTTATGTGGGTTATGTGGATTCTTTTAAAGATTTTGAAAAACGTGTTGCAGATTGCGCAACCTACCATGTGACTTTTAATGAGAAAACGTAACTATCATAATTTTTTTCGTCCTCTACCTTTGAAATGGAGTCGTTCTCCAAAAATCATCAAGGAACAAAATACTTTCAAAAGTATCAGACCCTCGAATTATTTTTGCTATCCTTATGATGTATTATACCCCCTCCAGAAAAATATTTATTACCATAAGGATAATACGTGGTCGATGACCCAACCACTAAACACAGTCCCCCGAATTTAAATCCTGAACGTAGGTTTTTAATTCGACATTTATGCCTTTTTGAGAACCTGAGATTATGGACAAGTTTTTCCAATGGTTTGGCAATATTTTGAGCTAGATACAACTTTCTTCAAATGAAAACACAAATGAGAATGACTTCACTTTTCCCAATATCTGCTTTTTCTAAGGTATCGTACCTTTCCACCTATTTATGATGATGTTGAATTAGTATAGGCGTATTAAACTAAAATAAGTAAACATGCTACTGATTTTTTACATAGATTTTTCATTGTTCAGACAAACATGCCAAATTTTGGGTAACTATTAGAGTTCCCTTTAAATTGAAAAATCTCAAAAGCTATTGACCTTTGTCCATACATGTATTGACCTAATTTAGATGCATTTTAGCTCTACTATCATGTCCTGACAGTAATACGTCAACCTACATTAAACCCAGATATAACTATACCTATCAATTGTCATGTTTTGTATCACAAATATTAGAACATAGACGCACGTGGGTCCATATCGCATCAAAACAGTCAATATGAACCTTAATGGAAACAACATATTTGCTTACTAATTATTCGATATCATGATTAGTGTTAATTCATGTTCATTGAACAAGGCGAGCTAAATCAAACTGCTGGTATGTTGACACGTGTATCAATTTTGTAGCTTATTAACGATACGGTAGAAATATTGGTTTTGCAACTTTAGTGTATAAGGTCTAACACTCGTATTCAGATATGATGTACTCTAAAAGGGGTGACACACGTACGAACTTTAAGTACGCGGTTTTTAAGTTCGCTAACTTACTCGGCTCGATGCGGTGACACACGTGAAGCTGAAATCACTCATTTTGATAATTTTCCTAAATAAACAAAACTTTTCACAAACGCCAAACACAACAAGCGTTGCGCATTGATGGCCTGCCGACACAAAGTGGTGGCTCGCGGCTCGCAGTACGAGACGAGACAAGCTACGAGCAAGATTTCAAACCAGTTGGATCGCCGGCGGTTTGCGCGACGGTTTTAAAGTACGCCTACTTACGGTGACACACAGGCGAAAAAGGCCATCGGGCCATAATTACGCGTACTTGCTCATACGTGTATCACCCCTTTAAGGGTATACTTGAAGGGTGCGCTTAGGTAAAACAGCAGGATGTTTCTTGATGCATCATCATCATCATCATCATAGTCACAATGTCTTAACAGACATGTTGTGAACTCGTAAAATGCATTAAGTCGGAGCTAGAGTATTGCCGACACGAATATTATCAATAGTTTTGAGCACTGTAGCTCGCCATCGTTCGCGATTTGTTGTCAGTTTAGTGGCGCTCTTGACACTCATATCCAGCAACTGTTTCGTCGTATCCACCCAGCGTGTAGGGGGACGGCCACGGCGCCGCCCACTCGGGGCATGACTCTGAACTGCAAGTTTCTCCATATTATCGGTTCTGTGTATATGTCCGAAGAATGTAAGCATTCTCGTCGACACAATGGAGGATAGTCTCTTTGGATTACCGACCTCATCCAGTATGGAGACGTTAGTTCGATGGGCGGTATAAGGAACTCTCAGCATTCTCCTCTATGTCCACATTTCAAAAGCGTCTATGCGAGCTCGATCTGCCTTTTTAACATTCCAAATTTCCGAGGCATACAAAAACATGGAGAACACAAGAGACTGAACCAGCGACATTTTTGTAGCTTTAGTGATGTTATGGTCACGCCATATTTTAGTAAGCTTTGTCATGGCCACACGTGCCTGTTGAATGCGCCGTCGAATCTCATTTTCACAGCTACCCGAATTATCGATCAAAGAACCGAGGTATATAAAACTTTGAACTACTTCACAACGGCCTATTGACTTTATTTCTAGATGATTATCATGCTCTCTATCTACGATCATAGCCTTGGTCTTATTGTAGTTAATACCAAGACCATACTCTGCACTACGTTGTTCTAAGATGTTTAATAGAGCTACTAGTTGTTCCTAAGAAGCTGCAATAAGGGTTGTATCATCAGCAAATCTTAAGTTGGATATTTTGCTTCCGCCAATAGTTACACCGCCATTCCAGTTGTCTAATACCGGTCTCATCACAAATTCAGAGTAAATGTTAAACAACATCGGAGATAATACACATCCCTGACGAACTCCTTTTCTGGTTGCAGTTTCTTGATGCATGGCTTTTATTACATTGCTTCAATCGATGGACAGGAAATTTGTGTTGCTGTGCACCAATAGACAGTTTATTGAACTTATATTAAGCTGTAGTAAGCGCTTTACATGATGCGTTGTTAATAGAAGTATATTGTAATAACAAATCAAATACAGAGTGTACTATTGAACTAGCGCACAGAGCAATGACGCGTTGTTTTAGTGTCGAAAAAGAAACCGGATAACGTTTGGTATTTGAGTCCTAAAGGCAGTTTGGAAACTTTTTTGTCACTGCACCATAACCCCAAAATGGGAGGGATCGGATATAGAGGGGGGTGTTAAAACGTGAAAAAAAATCGTTAAGTAACCGATGAAGTTGCAGTAGCATTTTAGTACACTTACCAACTAATGTTCTAAAAAACCGTCATCCGAAATCTACGGGCGGTTTGCGCGTACCCGTTTATTAAATATGAAAGAAAAGAATTGTGACAAAACTGGTCGGAACTTGATGGAAAATTCTTTGTTTATTTTGTAGATAACACAAAAAAATACGGTCATTCCTCTTTGCTGGGCGTTTATGAGAAATTTGAGCTTAAAGTTCGATTTTTCACTTCATTTTTGTTGAAAATCGTGACAAAATTGGTAATATTGTTTAAAACAAATGACGTATTTTATACATGTTCTTGCGTGGTCCTGCTGTGACATGTATCAATATAATCCATTTGGTATTATGTTTGATAACATTTTTGAACCCCTATGTGACATTATTGAATACCTTCCGCGTCCTTTCAGAATCGCTTTTAACCTGACTTTTGAGCTTGTTATCACACAAAAACAGTTAAGTTAAGAAGTAAAGAATATTCAATTTGCATGTATTAGTATATATTTGAGGATATTTAAACTTGAGTATAATCACTGCGACTCTATCGTACTATATGTTATATAAAACGCTTCCATAGTGTTAAAATAGTATTATTTGTTTGAAATTGATACTACTTTTCTTTATGTGTAACAAACACGATTAATGTGATTCCAAATTTTTTTATGGTTTCAGGTTCTAAGGCATAAGATTATCAAGCAAAAAATCCAAGACCACAGCTATGTCTTCAAATACATCACCCTAATCTCGCAGCCTTTTGAAACTATAAGGAACGATTGGGAACCTCTAAACTTTCTTACTCATTAAAATGCGTTTTTTATTAGTTTAAGGACTATAAAAAGGAGCTTGGACTATTAGGCGATGTTTAGTACAGAAAAAAATGTGGAAAATCATTAATTTGTACTTTGGGTGCACTAGCACCAATAAATTATTATTATTATTTCCTATTCTTCTATTTTTTCTCGCATAGTTGCCGTAGAAACAAGTACTGAGGGGCTGTGCCAAGTCAACACGTGACCTACTTTTATTCGGAATTCAGGAAGGACCGTACAATGCTACAGGTATTGAGGATTACAGACTTTTGGAGGGTTTTGTGTAACTATTCGTCCAGGACCAACCAGGCACGTATCCAGGATTTGGTTTTGGAGGGGTCCAGATTATGGATATCACTTGCTTGACCTTTCGGAGGTGGTCCAGATTAGAGTTGCCAACTTAAATTTGCTCTCGTCCGGGGGGGGGGGTGCAAAAATTTGTGGATTCCATTTTTTAGACGGCATTATATAACGTTTCGGGGGGGTCCGGACCCTCTCTAATTACGTGCCTGGGCCCAACTGTTGCAGGTGTGGTGTGAATGTATTTGGTGTGAGGCCTGAGACCGACATAATGAAGAGGACGACTTGGTTGGTTTTGTTTCTAGAGTCGTGCTATTTCTATGGCAACATCTGTATATTAAGATATCTTCCCAGCGTAGGTGTTTTGAACATTCATACCACTTGGAATCGTAATGTCTATTAAGTAGGTCATTTTGTCTGCCTTTGACTGGAAAACTATATCTGGTCTATTTGGTGAGATGGTTTTGTCTGTATGTATTTTAATGTCCCAGTATAGTTTGAATTGATTACTTTCGAGTACTGAGGTCGGTGTGTACCTAGTTATAATATGGATCTGGGTTTTCGATTAGCTTATTTGTTGTGGCTAATGCTTGGTGGATGACTTTGGCTGCTGAGTTATGTCTGTCTGCATACTCGGTTCCAACCAGAGTTTTGCATGCACTTGTTACGTGTTCTATTGTTTCCTTCTGCTGGTGGCATTTTTTGCAACAATCGTCAGTGACGGATGGATCTTTGATTATGTACTTCTTGTAATTTCGGGTCGCAACCACTTGGTCCTAGATAGCAAGTATAAAAGCGTATGACTGCTTTTCATTGATGTGGTCTTGTGTTACACGGTATCTGTGTTTGCCATGGAGTGCCTTCTGGGACCAAGTATTTATTTTTTCTTGTTGTGATTGTATGTGATTTTGAGCGTCTGCAGCGGGGTCTGGACAAGGATTATCATTATTATAATATAATAAGAGAAGTTTCGTAACCAACTATAAAGTTTAATAGCAAGGGCGTATGACGGAATCTTGTTTAGGAGAGCAGCATGCCACAGTTGATCGTAGGCCTTTGAGATATCATAACAATAAAACAAAATCATTTAGAAACTTAAAAAGTTTAATTATTTAGTGATAAAAATGCATCAGAAGTGCAATCCAAAAACAACAAGTTGAAAATATCATTATAAAAATCTTTATAATATGTACAGGCTCGTTGACAATCCGGAGTGAAATTGATTTCCAATATTCTTGGAAGAAAACGTCCTTTTTCGTGAATTTCTAGCATTATATCTGCAGCATTGAAGACTTTTTCCAAAGCCACACGGAGGGTATACACTAGTCGCTGACACCAATATATCCTTCAACATTGCAATAATCTTCACTTCAATATTATTATTATTAATTTATAATCCATTCAAGCATAAAGACTACTATAAATCCTCTTGACAAGAATTCGGAATTCGGAGTCTGTTTGTGACGCCACTGAGTAACGTCCCTCATCGAGTGCCTTCATTAGGGCCGTTTGTATGTCTTAGCCTCGATTGCCGAACTCCTACGGCCAAGAAATTTCCATTAATCCTAAGGGAGCAGCAGACGGGCTTCAGAGCCTCGAAGCTAGTATCGTCCTTACAGACTACCGACTTGGATATCGTAGAATCTGCCACCAATAATCTCAGTAATATATCTCATTTACATTCTGTCCCTGTGTCTGCTCCTCATGCTCCTTGCCTAATAGTAGAATCTTAGACGAGATTAAGGTGCTAGTACACTGGCAAGTTACTTGCGACAAGTGTGCTTGCGTTACATAAACACATAAACATGTTCACATTGATGACTAAATTTTCATACGATATAGTTAAATTTAAAAAGTAACATACACTTGTCAGTAATTTTAAGAAACGAGCAATAACATGATTCACTGGGCAGTGCCATGAGACATTTCAGAAACTTTCAAGGAATCTTAATACAGGGTGACCGACGGGAACAGGACGTTTTTCAAATGGTTAGTATAACGCCGCTAGCGGTGGTAGGGAGTGGATTCAGGTATCAGTCGTCTTGCTTATAATGCCATTTTAGTAGCTATCGAGCAGTGGACCGTAGAGCACCGTATGTTCGCTTATGACGTGTATGTTAGAAATGCTGACTCGGTCACGGCCGCGCAGCGACTGTTCCGCGTTCCGCATTCATTTTAATCTTGGACGCCACGATATTATTCCAAGCCGCAATACCATTCTCAGATGGGTTAACAGTCTGAGAACAACAGATATGATTGTGAAGAAAAAGCCACCTGGTCCCACGAAGACTGCGAGGACGTCAGAAAACGTAGAGCGGGTGAGACAAGCGCTTACTCGGAGCACTCAACGGTCTGCAAGAAGACACGCGCGTGAATTAAACTCAAGTCGTGAATGAGTGCGCATAATATTGAATAAATCCTTAGAAGATGTGTATTGTTTAGCAGCTTAAGCCAACAGATTATGAGCAACGAGAAGACTTCGCCATTCGAATTCAAATGCTGCTTGGAGACCGTGAAAGTGCAGTAATCGTCATGAGTGATGAAGCACATTTTCATTTAAGCTGAGAGATAAACAAACAAAATTTCCGATACTGGTCTCCAGATGGCTTTTTCTTCACAATCATTCCTATTGTTCTCAGACTGTTAACCCATCTGAGAATGGTATTGCGGCTTGGAATAATATCGTAGCGTACAATGTAGAGATGAACACGGAACAGCCGCTGCGCAGCCGTAACGGACTCACCATTTTTAACATACGCGTCATAAGCAAACATACGGTGCTCTACGGTCCACTGCTCCATAGCCCATAGCTACTAAAATGGCATTATCATTATACAGCAAGGCGACTGATACCTGAATCCCCTCCCTACCATCACTAGCGGCGTTATACTAACCATTTGAAAAACGTCCGGTTCCCGTCGGTCACCCTGTAGATCAACACAGATGTCAGTATCATATTACATACAGAGAGCAATGACAACACTGCTGAGAGACCGCGCCTCCACACACATACATTGTGTGTCCGGATCGGACCATCACTCCACCACTTTAAAAAAAATTGTATATAAAAGTTGCGGCTAAGGATATGCTACTTGCTCAGAAAATATTTAAATTTATACAGGGTGATCCATAACTACATGGTCATGCAAACATATATTTTCTATTGTTACCTACCGTTTTTGTAGAGTTTAGATATAATTGCTTTCCTCCGAACATTTTTCTAATTCTGCCAAGTCGCTGCAAGTTTTTTGTGGGACACTATCTTGGCCGTCAGACAATAACTGATGTGTCGTTGGCATATAAAATAAAATGTGCTTCTGGAAAAGACTTATCCAGTTCATTGCGATATAAGATGAACAGAACTGGTTCAAGAACAGGATCTTGCGGTACACTGGTATTAACATTGAGAGGATCAGACCGGACAAAGTTTTGTTTACCGTTGTGGTCAAAATTCAAAGAAACATACTGTAACCTGTTGCTCAAAAAAGACTATCCAATACTGAAATAGAATTCTTAACAATACTTTATGATCAACGCACTCGAATGCACTGATGAGATCACAGAAGGTACCCATAGGACACTCCCTCACGTCGACGTAGTGAACTAAAGTCTCAGAAAACCCATGTGTGGCTATTGATGTTGATTTGCCTTTGCTAAATCCATGCTGCTTATCAGATAGTATATGCACAGAGTTTACGAAAACATCAACCTATCTACAGAACAATATTCAAAAATCTTTGAAAAAAAAGTACTTTTTGCAGGCGAACCCCTGAAGCATAACCATTTCCCAAAATATCTTGGAGTAACGTTAGATCGCACCCTCTGCTATAAGAAACATCTCGCAAACACTGCAGGAAAACTCAGAACACGCAACAACATTATCCAAAAGCTGTGTGGAACGACGTGGGGTGCCACTGCTCCAACTCTACGAACCAGTGCACTAGCTCTTGTCTATTCGTGTGCTGAGTACTGTGCGCCTGTCTGGATTAACAGCCATCATACCAGACTAATTGACGTCCAACTAAATCACACTATGAGACTTATTACAGGCGCAGTTAAGACAACCCCAACTCAATGGCTGCCTGTACTCTCTGGAATAGCCCCACCGCAGCTGCGAAGGACTGACGCCCTTCTAAGGGAGTATAACAAGATTACGGCCAACAACAAACTGCCCATCCACCGAGCAATACCCCCGTTGCAAATAAACAGACTTAAATCCCGACAACCACCAATAAGGGATGCAGAAGGGCTTAAAACCAACAACTTTGACTCCTTGAACCAATGGCGCTCCCAGTGGGAAGGTTTTGCGGAACACCACTCGCGATGCGCATTTATGGGGGCAGCCTTACTTCCAGGATCAGAACTACCCCGGAAAGAGTGGGTAAAACTTAATAGAGTCCGAACAGGCCACGGCAGATGTGCCGACTCCCTTTACAAGTGGGGCTATGTGCAATCTCCCTTATGTGACTGTGGCGCGCCCCGCCAAACTATAAACCATATTACGAGCGAATGTAAACTGCGTGCGTTTCAGGGATCGCGAGAAGAGTTCCTCACAGCCACAC
Source organism: Callosobruchus maculatus (assembly GCA_951848785.1). Taxonomy (NCBI): domain Eukaryota; kingdom Metazoa; phylum Arthropoda; class Insecta; order Coleoptera; family Chrysomelidae; genus Callosobruchus; species Callosobruchus maculatus. The sequence continues at coordinate 12,426,315 of CATOUR010000081.1, read as the reverse complement.
CGTTGGCGCTGAAGTGGTTGAAAGAACTTGACATCAACCTGTAAATACTAAAGACTATGCATCTTAGTTTGTAGCTGTATATATTTTATTTTAGTATAGGTTATAATAGTTTTTCTTTTAATCTATATTTACTTTTGTCATGTTTTTGAGCCATACGATAAATAAAAAATCTTTGAAAAACTACATTGTACCGCCACCAATAAAGAATGCTACGTCTCTGGTAAAACTGAAGTATTAATACTAGCTTGGCCCTATAGACTAGTTTCAATAAATTACGAAAACATACGAATAAATAAATATTCTACAAGCGGTTTGGTGTTCAATTGGGAGAAGTTGAAACACAGGTAGGAACGTTAAAGATTCAGGTCTTAAATATCGAATGGATTCAGGATACATAATAAAATCTTGACTGTTCCATTTAAAATAAGGAAGTGAGAATTCGAGTCCTGAATATAAAGTAAAAATCTTTAGAGCGTATATTTGTAGTAATTTCGTATTCTATTTATAGCCTTGGGGGTTAAGGGGAGAATTTAAGGAAAAAGTATGTGCCGAGGTTCCTTACGTTCTACTTTTGCTCTATTTATTATTACTTATGGAGGCTCTGTGGAGAAAGAAGTTTAATCCTAGGAAATTCGTTATTATAGATGAGTTTTTTTTTCATATTTCGAAAATTATGTTTTAGTTTCAGTATCGTTTAACGAAAATCAAAAGTTTCAGATCTTTCGGATCTCCAGGTTTGCCCAAAAAATTCAAAAACCTATATTTGACTTTCTGTTAAGATGTAATTTCGTGTTTTGGGTAGGGTGCTGATTACAAAGCCGATCGAAGTTTTGTCTTTTAGAATCGTTAGACGAAAATTGCAGTTTTGAGTTTCTGAATCGTTGGACAAAACAAAATTTCAGATCTTTCAGATCTCCGGTTTACCTAAAAAATGGAAAATCTTTATTTGACTCTCTATTAAGATGTATCGTCGTGTTTTGGATAATTTGATGGTGCTGGTTACAAAGCCGACTGCAGTTTTGAGGTTCAGAATCGATGGACAAAAACCAAAAATTTCAGATTTTTCAGATCTTCAGGTTTGCCTTAAAACTTGAAAATCTTTATTTGGCTTTCTGTTAACATGAAACTTCGTGTTTTGGATTATGTGAGGGTGCTGATTATAAACTCGGTAGCATTGTTGAGTTTCAGTATCTTTTGACGAAAATCAAAAGTTTCAGACCTTTCTGATCTCCAGGTTTGCTTAAATAATCAAAAATCTTTGTTTGGCTCTCCATTAAGATGAAACCTCGTGTTTTGGATAATTTGAGGGTTCTGATTACAAACTCGGTAGCGTTTTTGAGTTTAAATATCATTTGACAAAAATCAAAAATTTCAGATCATTCAGATGGCCAGGTTTGCCCAAAAAAATGTAAAATCTTTGTTTGACTTTCCATTGAGTTAAAACCTCGTGTTTCGGATAATTAGGGGGTGCTGGTATCAAATCCGGTTGCAATTTTGAGTTTCATCTCGTTTGACGAAAATCAAAAATTTCGGACCTTTAAAATAAATCTTTCAAATTTGGAACATGAATCATCTTTTAGAACATTACAATAAACTATCAAAATTGTCGTTCGCGGTATACAGGATCTTACGTCTGCTTGAATGGGCTGCAACGTTTCCTTTCACTCACATCATTTTTGAAAACCCTCAATTCAAGTATCTTCTTGCTTTTAAAATATGTTAATAGTTACCAGCTACTAGTTTCAGCTTGTTTAAATGTTCATGTATTTTTATCTGTGAGTGTATGTCAACTTTTATCAATTTTATTTGTGAGAGTATGCTACTTTCTATGTATCTTTATATTTTCTTATTACTAGTCAACAATTTATTTTTCGACCCGTGTAAACACATTTTTCTACAAGCACCAATAAATTATTCTATTCCATTCTACTGTTAATATCAGCTCTTGTACTTTATTGAAATAAATGTACAAGACAAAGAAAATTAAATTTACATAACGCATATTTGCTTCGCCCTAATTTAGCCCGAAACAATTTCTGACTGACAGATATCGTCTTAAATAATGCATGACGTCAACACATTTTGGGACCGATGGTGTGCAGTCAATCGTACAAATTATCGGTACATTTATTATGCTCCGCAAACTTCTGAATACGTAATACTGATTGGTTACCGTACAAGAACCCTCTGGGACGTGGCATGGATCAGAATAGATTGATGATTTATTGTACATCAAATGCCTCCAGAGCTTCAGATTGGATTTATTCTAGAATAATATCTTCGGTACGTACGATGTTTTCCTGTCAAACTAATGGCTTCAAAATACTTTGGATTTCTGTTCATAGAATATTCAATTCAAGCAGACTAGCTGGCGTCCACTAGATTAATTTATTATTTTAGATAGTTTTCACTTTTCGCATCATATGAAGCAATTTACACCCGTATGCACCGTTTGGCGATTCTAATCCTAGTTCCCTGATCGCGTTTTGCTAATCTTCGGCATCTATCCATGCACCGTCAAGAGATTAACTAATCCAGATTGGAGATACGGCAAGGTTGTATTCGCAAGATTGTTTTGACAGTGACAGTGTCAAAATTGTCAGTTTGTGGTGCATAGTAAACAAGTAATCTAATCCAGGTTTACGTAACTAATTGCACAATTGACTAAAGGGGCTTCTAAACGGGCAATACTTTTAATGCAATATTTGGCTATATTCCTAGTAACTATAGCTCGGCCATGACGACATTTTATTGCAGCATAAGGCTTGGCAATATATACCCCGGCAATATTTTCTGCAATAGTATAGCTCAAAAATTTGTTCATAGACGGGCTATATAGTCGGGCAGCAATGGCTGACGCAGTGGCTTATATTGTTTTAAACAAAACATTAAATAAAAAAGTGAGAAGACAGTGGATTCTAATTTTTCTCAATAGGCGTTAAACTTTAGATAACTTGAGTTTATAATAATATGCTTGATAATATGCTATTAAAAAACTTTTCAACAATGTCAAAGAGTGGCTTTCAAAGGAAATTGAACCATAAATAAAAAGAAATGAAACATGAACAAAAGCAATACCTGTTAGTATACAAGGCTGGCAGTTTTTAGCAACTGGACATGTATATATAGTTGGTCCAAGCAAGAACTGAGTTGTAATTTCGAAGATACTATAGGGACTATATCATGCATTCAAAATCTTTTTGTATGTCATCCCCGAAAACTCGCCCTTAACTTTTTGATTTCAAATATAGCACCAATTTAAAAGCTTATGGAACGCAAACGCAAACTTATTCAATTCAATTTATTTGTATCAATGAGCTAAAAAATTTCTCGTAAATCTCGTAAAATCATATAAATAAAATAAGAATTTATTTGACAGCCAATATTGTTGCAAAAAACGAAAAAACAAAAACCAAGTGGGTTTTTAGGAGTGTTGAATGACCTGTCATGCCGAGCTTTCGAAAAAAATGTCTCTTTTTTATTACGAAAATATTACGCCTCAAACAAATTCTTATTTTATTTATTTTATTATGACTTCACGAAAAAAATGGTTTGTGTATGAAATCAAGGACAATACAAAATGTTAAATAAAATAATGACTTCATTTATGCAGGAAAAGCTGTGGGGTGCCATTTTAAAAAAGAAGTTGGGGGTAATTGTTAAGGGTTGAAGTACAAAAAAAAGTGTTGAAAGCATGGTATGATAGACCCTATACTACTTTCAAAAATACCACTTAGCTTTTGTTTGCACTTTTTTTGCTACAATATATATATATAAAGTGTCAAGGAAATTTTGGGAATTTTCACTTTCCATAAGTGTATTTCATTGACGAAATCAATAATCCTCTCGTTGGTCCAAGTATTAGCCATTTTTCTACCAAAATGTTCGATATCAACAATAAACAAACACCAAAATAGAGCAATATTGCTGATGTTTTCGGTAGCCAAGCGATCGTCCGGCCATGTGCCGACAACACATAAAAATATATCGGCAATGCCGAAAATATGTGGCTATATGGCCAGGCCATACAAGAAATATTGCTCAGTTTGGCCGTTGTTGCCGAGAATGTTGCTGGCTACACTATTGCAGCCACACTTTGCAGTAAAAGTGTTGCCCGTTTAGAAGCCCCATTACGGTGCATACGGGTGTGAGTGTGTTAAGTAGAGAAGATTTGAAAAGTATGTACTTCGCATTTATTTATTTTTTTTTACATCACGTTGAAATTAACTTCCCTAATTTTTGTGAGATATTTGATAGCAGTGTCGGCTCACAACTAATTATTTCGATATTATTTGTGACTATTGGTGACATAAAATTTGTTTAAGAAATATTTAAAAAATAATACAGTAGGATAAACGTCTACTTTTATAAATTCTTAAAAATATTGCAAAAGCAAGTATATAAAAAATCCGGGATGTCTAAGGAACAGGTAATGAAATATCTTTGAAATGGGTTTATCTATACCCCATGCATTCTCTTTCAAACACCCTGTATAGGTTGTTCCATTTAAAAAGCATAAAGTTCATCGTTTTTTAAATGTATTCCAATCCGACATGCATACACCCACAAAGTTGTTTGGTTGATAAGAGATATCGTTTTGGCTCACCCTGTATACCGATTTATCCCCGTAGTATAGCAGAGCCACAGCATATCAAACAGTCAGCAGAATATCGTACGTAGGCGGCAACCATACACGCAGCTCGCCATTTTGGGTTAGAATCTGTCAAAAGAGGCATATACGTCGGTGCAGTATCAGTCAGTCAGTCAGTCCACAGCTACTTGAAAAAATATCTTGAGGGTATAGAAACTAGTAGAAGTACATCCACCTTGAAAAAGCATTTTAGGCAGATTAATTTTAGATTATCCATGTTGTCGATTTTTATTTATTTAATCGTGTCTGAACTACAACTTGTAACTAGAAATTATAAAATATCCATACATAAAAATAAATATTATGACAGTATGTTGTGAATATAACTATAAATGTTCATCTATCACTCCAGTGTCTGGCGCATTTCACAGCATTTTCATTGCACGTCCAAAGGTCTCGGATGGTACATGGGGCTTGTAGAGATTGACACGCTAGAATGTGCTCCATTGTCTGGGATTCTCCACATTCACACGTTTCCTCTCCCACGTATCCCCATTTTAGGAGGTTCTTCTTGGATGTTGTCGATAGTGATAGTGATCGATACTTGGTCAAACAGTATCACATTGGTATGGGTATCGATACATTACGTTATTTTCGCATCCCTGCTCAGACTTCTGATCCATGATGGCGCCGTCAAGGTCAACTTCTGTAGGAGTCATTTTTATATTTCTTTATATGGTCAGGCCTCCCACAAAGAAGAGTGCTACGGGGCGCATCCCCACACATGGGAGCAAAACTCCAACGATGGTTGGATCTGTGCCTTGTAGAGCAGCTGTAGTTGCTCTGCTGTAAACAGCTTCCTGCATCGGAACAAAACTCCAAGCTTGTAGGATGCCGTTTCAACAATACTGACAACGTGGTGATGCCAAGACATATTATTGTTGACGTGAGACTTCTTTGTCAATGTTGTTGCCTGCATTTTCTGTACGTTCAAGTGGGTGACGTAGGCCAGGAAGTCACCCGTAGACCTATGCTTACCATCCTGTCGATCATTTTATGATGTTAATGTTGTCCAGGTATTTCATTAGTTTGTTGTGTGTTAATGACAGTCTCCATAACCTTAGACATGAGAAGAGCCACAGGTCTATAATTCATGTGAGCGGGTTGTACGCAGCCAATCTTCCACGCAGCGGGAAACAGGCCTCACTGATACGATAGTTTAAAGAGCTTGCAAGAAATAGGTGCAAGCTCAGCGGCACAGCGTTTTTGACAGGACCAGTATCTTTCTTCGTGTTTAGTTTTTGAAGGATGCTTTTTACATCTCGATGTTGAAATTTGACCTCTGCCGTTCTAGAGTTCGCGTTTGTGGTGGTGGTCAGAGTACTTCCGTGGGAGTCTACAGAGAATTGGCTGCGAAAACCCTCCCTAAGATGTTTGCCTTTTCTTTAGGAGTAGAAGCGATGGACTTGTCCTCTCTGGTCAAGGGTGGTATTGACGAATAGGAAAAGTTCGGACTAACAGTCTTAGCTACAGACCAGAATATTCTGGACAAACTAAGACATGAGGGGAGCTTGTTCTGAATTTTTTTGTTGTGCTCCTCCTTGCTAGCTGGTGTTTGCCGTCTGACCTCCTTTTTGTTTGTCTACAAACAGGCACGCGTTTATACAGGAAATGCTCAGGATACAAACATAGTGAAGCGACGAGGCTAGAGACTAGCGGCGAGGCTAGCGACGAGACGAAAAACGCGATGAAACACATATTCTATAGTAGAGCGATACGTTTTGCGGTTTTACCTAGACAAAAGTTGCGATTTATTGCTCGACTCCCGAACTCAAATCAGTATATACACAGACGCTATTATATTTACTATCATATTTACTTGCTCAGTCATTGCAAATGCCGTCTCTATACGCGTGCCCTATGCCGCTGTTTGTCAAAACTACACTGTCAACGCGACAGTTAATGCCAGGGGTGTGAAACTCAAATGAGGACCCTGTGTAGTGGCGTTAGCACTAGCCACCTAGCACACCTAGCGGGGTTGCGTGACAATTATTGATCAGCCAACTCTGTTTCAAACAGACTCCTAGATGCATCAATAGAAGTGGCCCAATTGTGACGCCTAACGTCATTTTGACAGCCATTGTCGTAACTGACATTGACGTTGCTCGCTTTTGTCGATTGGCGTCTTTTTGCAATTGTGCACTACTTTTGAGATTTTTGTCTGCCTATTGTTGTCTATATGTATTTAGGAATGGGTTCTAAATATTTACGCCGTTGTCCTGCGCCAAATTGCAAGAATGCGGATGCGCGAAGGTAAGTGATTTTCCTGATTTTACCGCTCACCTCATTTTTGTATTGTGAATTTTGATGCAAAATTAATACAAGATTGATTATTTCTACATGAAATATACATATATCATTTGAATGCATTACTAAACACTACTACATACTCATATAACTTGTATTACTGTTCACAATCACATACGCTGCCATAAAGGTGTGCAGCATTCCCTCTCTTTGTCAAACCATTGCACTGAAGGTGAGGTCCGATGGTCTAAAAATACATTTTTTTATTTCAGACATTAAATCCCATCTGATCAGCATATACAGAGACGCTAGTTATAACAGATTGGCAACCCAAACCTACAAATATACAAACATCTTGCGTGCATCAATATGAATAGTTAAGGAATATTACCTCTTTACTCTTCAAATTATATGCCATCAAAGGATTGTAATTATCATAAAATAGTGATTCTAGTGAATAAATCATGCTTTACTTTTATATGAATTGTTTTTGTACCTTGTGTAGCTGACCTTAGTCAAGCAATTGTCGTATTGAAATAAATTACGAAAGGGTTTGTTTTGCTTTAATGTGTACCTAATTGTAATGCATATCTAATATATTCCCATTATTACATAATCAGTTGAATGTTCTATACAACGTGGTAGCTTGTCACAAAAATTTACCTAACTCATTAATTACCTGCATTGAAAATTGCACCGATTAGAAAAGTTAAAACACTAATTAAAAAAAATGGAGTACGTGTCGTGGACAATATTAGTTTTATTTATTATTACGCCACTTATCAATTCCATTTTTTTAAATTAATGCTTTAATTTTTTTTAATCAGGTATCAAAATAGGTAATGAATGCGCAAGGTAAATTCTTGTGACAAGTTGCCACGTTGTCTGGAAGCTGAATAAGCTTATACAATATTTCAAAAAGCCCGCTCTTTCCATAACCTGCCCCATCTATCATCGGTCACCTACACCAAATTTTTTGGGTTGACCTAGGCCATGAATATCCACAGTTTCCTGTAATCGATTTATGAATGCATTGCCCAGTTCACACGCAACCCGAATAGATGGCGCGGATGTCAGTCAAAAATACCTCGCCAAATTGTCATACACAGAGAGTCCAGTCTTTCAGTGGATCTATTATCAGAGGCGTGCCCTATGCCGCTGTTTGTCAAAACTAGACTGTCAACGCGACAGTTAATGCCAAATTTTATCTCGCCGCAAGTCGCGTCGCTTGTCTCGTCGCTTAACGCTGCGGTGACATCTCTACTATGTTTGACTCAATTCCGATGCACTACTAAATAATTTAAGTCGCGTCGCTCACCTCGTCGCTGTGCCTCTAGCCTCGTCTCCACCGTACATTAACAAGGACCAGTAGGGTCACTCGCCGTGCCGACTTTGATGTGCGTCTCACAAACGCCAGCCGCCTCGATTTTAGAGGGGTGGCGTTCGTGCGTTCTCGTTTACTTACAGGAATCCGAGGCTGTGCGTTGGGCGTCGACGTTCACTTAACTCCTTATACGGGGGTCAATAGAAATGAATTCTATAGTATAGATAGGATATAATTTATTATTCAATAAACCATTCAACTGAATTGACAATACATACCATCAGTTCCTTGAAATCTAAATGATAAGGTAATGAAAGGGAATAGTACTCTATAACAACAAATTTTGTCTATATTGAATAAATTATATACACAACCTCCTTAATAAACAAATAAAACGGCAATAAGGCAAAAAAGAATACGAATAGTGGAAGATACATAACAGACACGTTTTTATACGTTTTATATTTGGTTTTATTTTCTGTCTTGATTATTCTTTAATGTCAACAATAGTAAATTTGGTCGCTAAATATATTCGCACTCTATTATAATGTAGGAATACAAAATATTCATAGAGTTACCTAAGCTAAGCTAGGTATGCGCTTTGAATGGAAAATGAAAAATGTGGGTGTTCTTTAGTGACTTCGTCCGTCATTTTCATCCTGATCATTGAAGTACAGCAGACCTTGTTACTGTCCAACGCCATTATTAATGTATGTATGATTTCAATACCATGGGGTTATAAACCCTAAAAATATGTGTGTATTTGGTTTCTTTGAATGCCGATAAGTTATATCATGTGATTGCTGTAATTTTGCTATGAACATGTCTTATTTGTACAACATGCTTCCATATTTTTTATAACGTCTTCAGAACAGAAAAAATGTCTGACCTTATAATATACGTATATGTATTTTAAGGTAAGGTTGTCATATTTATGGGTACCCACGAACCCTAATGCCCGTTTCCAATTTTCACATCTAGAAACAATATTTGTTTTTTAAATTTTATTGAGACAAGTCTGCCAGCATAAGTTAATAAACTATTTTACCCATTTTCCTCTTTCCTTGCTTGCTGTTGCAGCTATATACAGAACATGTCTCCGGCATTTTTTTTGTGAAGTACGCAGATACGCTCAAAATACACACAAACACTACTTATTTAGGCACCCCGGTAGATCCGACCGATTGTGTCGCGTGTTATGTGAAATGACCCTGTAAACTACAGCTGTTAGCGTTCGGCTACTGCTCGAAGTCATCGGGCGCCAGAATCCGCCAACTTGCGTAGCATCTGAGAGCAGAGCGGGAAAGACAACGTTGGGGGCGGAGCTTAGAGTGACCCTACTTGTCTTTGTTAATGTACGGTGCCTCGTCGCTCCACTATGTTTATACCCTCAGAGATATTCTGCTGATCGTTTAGTATGCTGTGGCAGAACCGTAGAACGGGCAGACTTTATTGGCAATTGCGCGTCTGACGCTCCACGTATCATCTGACAAAGCCCGAATTAAATCGGCTGCAACAACCACCTCCAATTTACGCAGCGTTCGTCATATCGCGAAATTAAATAGGCCATAACTAACTGACTGCCGCGCCGTATCTGCTTATTGTTTCTGACAGGGTAGGTACTAAACATTCGCAGGATGCAGGTATGGACGATTATTTATACGCTTGGTCGTTATAATAAATTACCTCGGCATTCTAATTTCTGGTTGTTGACCTATGAACATGTTTAGAAACTACAACGTATCGGTCAGTAGTCAGTGCAGTTGATGTGGTACAGTCAACGACCGCAACAGAAACTGACAATGTTACTAATAATAATAACAATGATAATAATACGCAGTCATGCGAGAGAAGCTTGAAAAAACACAATAATAATACGCAGATATCAAATATACAAAATTAACCCAGCCCTTTGTCAGTTCCTTTCAAGAACCATGGAGACATGGCGAACCAACATACATCTTAAAACTCAGGACGGCCATATCCAAACGGAGGAGCTACACATAAGACGCGGTATCTTCCAGGGTGATTCACTCAGTTCACTGTGGTTCTGTCTTTGTTTAAATCCGCTCTCTAACGCACTTAACAACACAAATTATGGTTTCAACATCAGACACCAGAAAGTTAACCAACACAGAATAAATCATCTCTACATGGATGATATAAAACTATATGCAGCCACTGAAGTGCAACTGAAGGAATTACTCAGAATAACAGAACTCTGTACGTCAGACGTCCGGATGGAATTCGGAATGAGCAAATGCAAGGTGTTCCACATCCAAAAAGGTCAATGGAAGAACCATTCCGAACAGGAAACATTAACTGGCCAAACGCTGGACAGCATGGACAAGAACGAAACCTACAAGTACCTGGGCTTCAATGAGAACATTAAGATCGATCACTCAGAAGTCAAGGCTCAACTAACACAAGAGTTTAGAGACCGCCTCGTTAGACTACTGAAAACAAAATTGAATTCCAAAAATCTTACAAAAGCAATTAACACATTTGCGATACCGGTCCTCACATACTCCTTTGGTATCGTCAAGTGGTCGCACACTGATATTGAAAACATTAACATCCTCATACGAACGGAACTGACAAAGCACCGAATGGCACATCCGAAAGCGTGCAAGGAAAGGCTTACCATAGACAGAAAACAAGGGGCTAGAGGAATTATAGACATACAGTCACTTCACACAAGACAAATAAAAACGCTCCGAGATTTTTTTCAAAGCAAACAGGCAAACTTACATAGGTCAATAGTAAAAGCAGACAAAAACTATACTCCACTCACCCTATCAACCCCAGATCACTCAGCAGGCACACACAATCACATGGAATCACAACAACAAAAAATAAACACCTGGTCACAGAAAGCACTCCATGGCAAGCGCAGATACCGCGTTACACAAGAGCACATCAATGGAAAACAGTCATACACCTGGCTGCAGTATGGCCAACTCTTTCCAGAAACTGGGGGTTTTATGCTCGCTATCCAGGACCAAGTAATTGCGACAAGGAATTACATGAAATACATTATGAAAGATACATCCATAACCGACGACAATTGCAGAAAGTGCCGCCAACAGAAAGAAACGATAGACCATATAACAAGCTCATGCAAAACTCTCGCTGGAACCGAGTACATAGCTAGACATATCTCTGCAGCCAAAGTCGTACACCAAGCACTAGCCACAACGAACAAGCTAATAGAAAACACAGATCCATATTACAATTACACACCGACATCAGTTCTCGAAAACAATGAATACAAACTATACTGGGACGTTGAGATACATACAGATAAGACTATCCCGGCAAATCGGCCAGATATAGTTTTCCAGTCGAAGGCAGACAAAGTTACCTATTTAATAGATATTGCTATTTCTAACGATACGAATATCCAAAACACCTATGCTGGAAAGATGTCTAAATACACTGACCTTGCGATAGAATTAAAACGTCTCTGGAAGCAAAATTACCATTGTTCCCGTAATTATGTCGGTCTCAGGCCTTACACCAAGCAATTTTACACCACACCTACAACAATTAGGCCTGGACGAAAGGTTACACAAAATATTTCAAAAGTCTGTAATTCTGAAGACCTGTAATATTGTAAGATCCTTCTTAAGCTCCGATCAATAAATAGTTCAGGTGTTGACTTGGCACAGCCCGTCAACATTTGTTGCTACCGAAGTCATGCGAGGTAAACTTGGAAAATCAGGAGATAGTAATACGCAGATACGCAGTTGCCTGGCACTGTATACCAGAGCCTCCCTCAACAAATCGTCACTAGGATACAGTTTGGGTTTTCTAAACAGAATTGTCTTTTGAAGTACATCTTTTCATTTATATATGTTGTGCACGCAGCACTCATGGCAATATATCATAAATGATATTGGTTTCAACTAATGCATAGTATATAACATCTCCAGCGTCAAACGGCTCTACTGAGCGATAGTATTTGTAGACTCAAACATACATTTACAAAAAGTGTGTTTAAAACTCGTTGCATTTCGAGTACCAGCATACCTGAAAAACTTAAACAATGCTGTTGGTATCAACATAAAAGCAACCCATATACCTACCACATGTGTATACCAAAGTAATTTTATTCATACTACATGATTTGGCTGTATACGTTTAAAAAGTTTTGCGAGTTTTACTGCTCCGCTCGCACAAAGAATGCATCAAGAAGTTATCAAAATCTCGAGAACTTCCGGCTATATCACGATCGTACGTGCCAGCATTATTTTCTTTAGGATTTCATAAAAATTCAGCAGACGTTTTGCGGGAGTTATTTGATACCGAGACTAGTTAAAGTGTTGGAAGCGGTTTCACTTAACAAACAAGTCCACTCGTGATAAATGAGCAACATTTAAGATATCATAATGGGCGCTTCCATAAACCACTTCCTAAGTATTAATGCATATACAGGGTTGGGATAAAGTATGGAACCAAGCAAATAACTTTGGAACGGAAAGAGTGATATTGCTGAAAATTTGCAGGCAAGTGTAGTGACGTTTAGTGCATCCGAAGACATTATGTTAGCTATTAATGTACTTCCGGTTTAACCGGAAACACCGTCAACTTTTTTAATTTAAATGGGACACCTTGTATATTTTTGCAGATTTTAATTCATCTTTTTTTCCGAATACGTCCATAGTGGGTTTAGCATTAGTTTCTGTAAAAACGGGAAAGATAAAGCTTCTTTGTCATTTCAGGTGTTTAAAATGCCGGTCATTCAAAGTCGGTTTTGGCGATCGCGTGAGAACTTACAAAGAAGTATGTCAACTTTTAATGATTTACGTCCCGACAGGGGTCCTATAACATGTTTGACGGTGACTAAAAAAAAAATACAAAAAAAATTACCTCAAACGGGAAGACCGCAGACCGCCACGGACGAATGTGTGAGACAAATATACAGGGTACGAGGGTTGCTCTATAAATATACAGGGTGTCCCATTCAAATTAAAAAAGTTGACGGTACTTCCGGTTAAACCGGAAGTACATTAATAGCTAACATAATGTCTTCGGATGCATTAGACGTCACTACACTTGCCTGCAAATTTTCAGCAATATCACTCTTTCCGTTCCAAAGTTATTTGCTTGGTTCCATACTTTATCCCAACCCTGTATAGGGTGTCTGGATATTCGACCGACAACGCTTGACAGGCACGTATTTAAAGGAGGGGTCCAGGAGGTCCCCGAAACGTTATAACAATGCCGCAAAACATGTAATCCACAACGTTATGAAATCAAGCCAGTCAAGCTAAATTATAGGATCCCAACCCTAATCTGGACCCCTCCCGAAACTAAATCTTGGATACGTACCTGGGTGATAGACCTCACTTTTTTTTTTGAACATTGAGATAGGAACATGAAGCAATAAAATGCTTAACTTGTAAGATACAGGGTGTCAAAGTTTTACTTTTATTTTCATTCTTTCTAAATTATTCTGCAATAAAATGGCACAGCGATATAAAATTACGTATCATGGAGCTTTTTGAGGCGACTAAATTCGAGTTTAACAACAGTTTTTCTATCATGGATAGAGGGCGCAACTTACAGCACATTGAGCTCATTTTAATTATCAAACCTTTTTTCAGTTTTGGTGCATCAATGTGAGTGTCAAAAAAATCGTTACCTGGATATATTTTACGTAAAAAAGGTGTACTTTAGAGGTACTAGAGGTAACCGTTTTTGAGAAATCTTTATTGAGATGTTCAATGTGACTTAATTATCAGTATTTCCGCACCAATGAATATAGGGGTCATACTTTTAAATACCATTAACGAAGTATTCTTAAACTTCAGCATCACCTATGTGTTTTAAAATTAGTTATGTTTGAACGATGTACAACTAATTGGGGGTGCTCGAGAAACTTCAATAAAGGCTATCTCGGAAATGGTTACCTCTAGCGACTTAAACAAAGTATACCTTTTCCACGTAAAACATATTGCGGATACGATTTTTTAATGGTCACACCAAATCGGAAAAAAAGACTTGCTAATTTAAAAGAGTTCGACGTGTCGTAGGTAGCACCCTCTATTCATGATAGCAAAACCGTTACTAAATTTCAATGTTTTCCTTAAAAAATCCTCCCAATACGTAATTTTAGATCGTTGTGCTATTTTGTTGCGAAATAATTGAGAAAAAACGAAAATATAAGTAAAACTTCGACACCCTATACCTTGAATATTAAGCATTTTAGGGCTTTATGCGCTTATCTCAATTTTTATAAAAAAGCGATTATCCGGGTAGTATATAATAACCACTTTCTAATATTAATTTCTGGCAAGGTAGCCTACATTCCACATTTCGTCAAGCATTCCTCCAAAAACAAGCCATAGTTTAATCAGCGTTGTAGAGATGCAGTTACTACTAAAAACCAACATTACAAACAACGGAGGAAAAACCTAAATACCGAGAACCATCACAGTTTTATCGATGCTAGAAATAACTTACTGTAATTGCGTGATTGAGAGCAGTAAGAAGGAACACAACCAAAAAATCAAGAATTAGCTCCTCTCATATACTAGTTCGTCTAGAACATTGTGGTCTGTACCTGAGGTTGCTAGTCTGAACTTTTCCTATTCGTCAATACCACCCTTGCCCAGAGAGGACAAATCTATCGCTTCTACTACTAAAGAAAGGACAGACATCTTAGGGAGGCTTTTCGCAGCCAATTCTACTGTAGACTTCCAAGGAAGTATTCCGACCACCACCATAAAAGTGAACTCGATAATAGCAGAGGTCAAATTTCAACATCGAGATATAAAAGCCTTCCTCCAAAACTAAACAGGAAGAAAGCTACTGGTAATTACCAAATTCCAGCCATAATCCTCAAGCGCTGTGCCGCTTAGCTTGCACCTACTCTTTGCAAGGTATCCAAGCTATTGTATCAGCGAGGCGTGTTTCCAGCTTCATGGAAGATTGGCTGCATACAACCCATCACTAAGAAAGGCAAAAAACCGATCCCACCAACTATAGACCTGTGGCTCTTCTCAGAGTGATGTCTAAGGTTATGCAAACTGTCATTAACACAAAGCTCCTGAAATACCTCGATAACAGTAACATCATAAATGATCCCCAGTATGGCTTCCGTAAGCACAGGTCTACGGGTGACCTCTTGTGGAAGAGACCACTTGAAAAATATGGCGAATCCCGTGTTGTTGCTGCTCAGGGATCTGTCCTATCCGCCACACTGTTTCTGCTGTACATCAATGAGCTGCTGGAAATAACATAACAATAGCATCCAATCTACAGTTTCGCATATAACAGTACATTAATAAGGTGCACGGAACCAGGTAAACCACTATAATCCCAGGAAGTCCGACAGCAACACATAGATCAACGCAGATATCAAAATAATTGTCGAATGGGGATTAGGCAATAAAATATCGTTTAACGTATAGAAAGCTCGGGCAACAACACTGACAAAAAAGTCTCACATTGGCTTACCAACTGTGGAAATAGAGGGTCACCCAATAGCCGAGTCACCCTCCATCAAGCTTCTGGGGATATATCAGTAACTATTTCGAAATATAATTTCCTACAGTCATTAATGCTTCAGGCTTCATAGAGGTTGCCAGTCGGAAAAGTTATAGCTTTGCGAAGTATAATCTTCAGGATCCACTTTGTTTTTTTTTTCATTTTATTTCTAGCTTTTTGTGACATGTATCCATCACTGCCCCCCATGCCAAGAATCCATATGATAACAGAGGTTGATCCAATGTTTCATACAGCGTTAATCACTGTTTAGTAGAATATTTCTAAAAAATGTTGGCATCGCAATCTCTCCACTAAGATTTCTTTCTATTTATCGTATCTTAGATGGCCATATATGATATCCCTAACGTGTGCTCATTTCTCCGCTGACTTTAATTCACCTGCTATCTCAGTAGTATGTAAAAATTCTGGATATTTTGTAGTTGCTTAAGAAAGACTCCTAATATATGTATAAATCCGGTCCTGGATGGAAGGAAGATTTATGTACAAGCCATAAATATTATTATTTTCTCGATTACAGGCCGTATAGTTACCCTCTATAAAATATCGTGCACAATATGGAGGTTCAGTAACCTAAGAGTTCTCAGCAGGACCTACAGCTTGGAGCTATGGGGAATACTATTATAGTGTAGTGAATTGGCAATCATTTTAGGGATGAAATAAAGGACGCTAGCCGGTCTTTATTTAGTGCAAAATCGATAAAAATGTCGTTTGAGAGCACGTCTCACGAGCTCAGTGGTGCCTCGTTTGAATCTTATATGGGATTATCTCAGTAACTTGTAATATTGGTCTATCCACAGAGTATACAGAGTATGTCACACTGGGGTTACCGTGGAAACACTGTCGTGAGGTCTGAAGAATTTTCTTTGTTAAAAAATTTGGATCTCATCTAAACTAATCGTGGAAACGCTGTCGTTAGGTCTGAAGAATTTTCTTTGTTAAAAAGTTTGGATTTTGAGATTTAAACCTTGTAAACCTTGAAATGTATCCTCTTTAATAACTGGCAATATGTTTATAGTTTCAGTCGTTAGTACAGTATTTGTTTAGTTATCTTTATATTCAGTAAAAAAGTCCAAAGTGGTAGGTATGTGTTTTATTTATTTTGCTACCACAATAAAGAGCATGTCGAAAACGCTATCGCACATGCCGCAAAATTTTCAAAATGATGGATGAGTAGCAAATTTTCGAACTTTAAAATGGCAGTAACTGTCACAACAATGATCCAAATATTAGCATTTTCTTTTCAGAAAATGAGTCAGGAGGTGATTTTACCTTGAAGATGACACCTTGCACGTTGATTTCGGTAAAATTTGCGAAAACCAAAGCATGCGCATAAAGTTCTGGCTTTTGATCTGACGTTTGGTTAGCATGTATGGATGTTGCATAGCCATCATAATATGTAATAAAATATATAATATAGGTACATAAAAAGTGAAATAATAATGATGTATGTAAAAGCCACGTTAAAAATAGGTTCAATAAAGCTATAATATAAAATTAACGGCAGTATTTCTTATCTTGGCTGACAGTATGTTTCTATCAATAGTCTCTAAAGCCCTTTTTAGATATAGGAACATATCAATAACAGACTTATGAGTATCTAGTTCATCTTTAAAATGCACATAAAATTAGTTAAATAGCACTTTTATATGAGTATAATAAGTATAGAGTATATAAGTACCTCGCGAAATAGTGATTGCGTTATTTGCTTCAATGTGTGCCAGCATCAGGATGTATACAGCTACTTCTAAAATTTTCCACAATTTCACAAAACTAGCACTCAAAGCGCGACATGTCACAGTTCCTAACATGCAAAACGACGTGTCGAAATTTAAAATCTAGATTTCCGAAAAAACGACTTGCCCTAGATTTTGAGGCGTTAAGACCTAACGCACTGAACCATCGTAGATTATCATACTCTTGTTTTAGTATTATTGTCACCTATAATATAGCGTTTTGCATTTGGACGACTGACATGTCTTTTCGATTGTTGAATTTCAAAGTAAGAGACATCCTTACGTGTACAGGCAATCGTACTGTTATAACTGGGACAATTTGCAACTTTCTGATGAACTGTTGGTTCTTGGACTGTTGGGCCGGCGTCCACATGCTCCGCCGCCTTGGCGTCGGCGCGCTTCGCTGCTTGACGTTTCACCAACACGAGTGATCGGCATCCTCAGAAGCTGATGTAGTCTCTCGGAACACGCCGAACAGGTGACATCAGCTTCTGAGGATGCCAACCACCCGTGTCGGCGAAACGTCAAACAGCGAAACGCGCCGACGCCAAGGCGGCGGAGCATGTCGACGCCGGCCGAACAGCCCAAGAACCAACAGTTCATCGGATCATGGCCGCGAAAGTCTTACACAGTACATTGCAACTTTCTGCTGCAGAATGAGAACCTAACATCGACCAGCGAACTTTATAAAAATATTTTGAAGACGCCGCCACTGTACAGAGGCCGAAGCTATAGAGAAAGTTAGGGGATGTTCAAAAAAGGAAAACATCGATAAGAGAATCTTTATTATTTCGTTTTGCTGAGAGAAAGAAGGAACAGTCCACTGGAAAAATTAAAAAGTTAATCGAGCTTTACTGGGCAAAGATGATGAAGTTGTTGATAGATATATTTACTTTCCACTCGGGATGATGAGTTTCTCAGTTATGAAGTACGACATTTTATATAGTAGTCCAATGGCTGCTGGATGCTCCGGTAGACAGAATATTATTTCAAGCTAGGTGCAACTTTGATAAAAACACTGACGTTAAATATTAAAAAAGCAACTAGTTTGAGTAAAGTTCTTGAATGTGCAATTGCTTACGACTATGTGTTCTATATTGTAGTCATCCAACATTATGCTTTATTGTTTCTAAAACTTATCTTGTGGTTGTGTATCTATTCCATCGCAGTTCTCCGGACGTTGTTGAATAAAAAATGTAAAGGCCAACCGAAAGACTAGTTTTGGTGTCATACCTTTTTGTCTAGAAGTTTTGAGTTTACTAGCGTTTTGCAATTCTGAGTTCGGAGATAAATTAGCATCTGCCAAATGTAGCGCTCGAGCATTAGTATATAAATATTAATATGTATCCTACGACTAGGTACTCAAATCTTTTTTATTTTGAAGCTACAGTCATAATGTCGCTATTTTGCGGATGCTATTAGGTGAAATAAGGATAATATTGTCAGCTCAGTTTGAGGAATATTAGTACTGCTTTAAGAGCATAACGTATAACATGAAGGCGGCAGTAACGTTTTAGCTCATATAATGATTATAAAGGGTACTCATCTAGGTGCTACCAGAAAATGCCGGGAAAAGAACTGACTGCCAACAGGATTTGTTGTACTATAGTTCCATATGTAGTTATAACAATAATTATAGTGCAATAAAGTTGTTATCATTATTATTTATTAAAAACAAAAAACTGCAGCTGCGGCTCCGACACAGCGAGCTGCTGTTCGATTACCCAGTGACTACTGCTCACATCGTGAGGTGAGCAATCACTGGGTGCGCGAATCGGGCGCCCTAAGTAGACGACGGGACCCAATGATGACTACCTTCTGCATTCTGGCGGCTAAGATGGGCGCCGTCGCACGGCACACTGGGAGTGCGCGCAGGTAGCGTACAGCGTATTTCTCCTTCCATCTAGGGATCCAATGACCATAACCATCAGACTTACAGTGTAGTCTGGCCAGAGCCTGCGAAGTTGTCCGAGCAACTCCTATTATTTAGTCCGCTTTTCCTCCTCCTTAGCGACGATGTTCACCACGGCAGATGCCGAAATCTCTATAACGAGCATCGTCTTATGTTGGTGGTCGAGAAGGACCATGTCAGGCTTGTTTACCTGTACAAGCTCGAGCGTGGGGAACGAGTAGTTCCAGTAAATCCGGCATCTCTCGTTCTCCACAACGGACTCTATATCCTCTGGAGCGTATGGCAGCACCGGTGTCTCATCGAGATACTGTATGAGTGTCTTAAATGGTAGTAGAGCGCTCGTAGACCCCCGTTCTGCCCATAGACGTGAGCCGTCCCAGCGTACGTTTTACATGCCGACAAGAGATGCATAAGCGCCTCTGACGCCTGTCGGCAAGCTCTACAACGGATTTCGGGTACATTTACGCCCACATCCCTATTGCGATATACCAAGGTGTTCAAAACACCATCTCGGGAAGCCGACTTCAACCCACTAGGCCTTGGGAAAGAGAAGGCCAACTTCTCAGACAATCCATGCTCTTCTAGATGTTTGTAGAAAGTTTCCATGCATTGCCTTATCTTTATGAAGTCTTGAAAGGAAGTCGACTTAGGCAGTTTTAATGTGGAATTTTAATTGTTCGGGAGAAAGTTCCGTAATGGACTGCTGACACATCCGCTTGATGTCGAGTATAAGTCTGAGCTCCGCGGCTGCTTGTTTTGCTGCACTAAATAAAAAGGCTCCTTTACCCGCATTCTCATGCTCTCGCACAAAGCGGATTAGGGAATCGGTACTCCTTGTCACATAGCAGGCAGTGGCAAATGCTACCGTGTTGTGCAGGCGCTCCAAACTCAATAGTCCGCTCCCTCTCAGGTGTCGCGGGCGGTATATTCGCGGGATAGAGGACTTGGGATGTAGACTTCTCTCCATATTCATCCTTTTCCGGGTCTTCGTGTCGATTTCCTTCAGCGCATTCAGTTTCCAGTGTATTATTATTACTATTTGAACCCGCGACCTCCGGAATTCTGGTTCTCTACCAGCTGAGCCATGGCGGTCATGGCAACCCAGCCTGCAAAGCGTTGACCAGATGTATCGTATCCTCACGCCAACTGACGGCTCGACTGCCGCCACCTTCTGGTAGTACGGAATGGCTTGTATCTGGGTCATCGAAGGGACTCTGTTGGGTCAGTAAAAATCTCTGACCGCGTTCGACTCCAGATGCCACTTACTAGGTCAAGCCAGCACAGAATGCTTTGTGTAGGCAGTGAATGTATTCCATTTCTCATGCTATTGACCGCATGTCGTGCTTTCACATCAAGGTGTTACCAAAAAGTGCCAAAAAAGAACTGACTACCGGCTTCTGTGAACTTGTGATATGTATATGTTAGGAGCAAACACCGATTTCGGCCAATGGACGGAAAATATGGTCAAAACGCGTTTTGGCTGCTACCGTTTTGCCAATGTCCGAATTATCGCTTTCCGGCTGTTCAATGTAGCCCAGAACGCGTTTTGGGTCAACTACGATTGCCAGAACACGTTCTATATTTTACTACGAATAAATAAATCTCAATTATTTGCCGCGTTGTGTTACAATATTTCCTCTGAGCTTAGAAACCATAACTAAAATGAATAAAAATGAATAAAAAGCGCTTGTAGATCTTAGGTCCGTGAAAAAAAAACTTAAAGAAACATACCTAACAATCTCTTATGTCCAGCTCCCACATGAGCGGAATGAATAATGTCAAATAACTCGTGAGTCATGCAAAAATAACGCAGTTCGGCTGCTTCGTCTGTCCTTCTTTCAATTAGCTTTTCGATATAACCAATTTTTAAAATATCATACCTTTTCAATCGTTTTCTTTGTTTCGAAGATATTGTATCACCGTTACTTTTACAATCTTTTGCCGCCTTTACCTCTGTGAGTGTTTGGTCGTATCTTTCTCTGGTGCAAATATTACTACGATCATTGCTACCACTTATGGACTTTTTGCAGTTCGTCATTAAAACATAACCTTAGGTCTTCCATGGCACTCTTTAGCTACTGTCTAACGCGCACCAAGATCAAATACTAAATGAATACACTAGCTCCAGAGGTATCGTTTACAAGCTGAGACACTCACAAAATCTCCACGCGTTATGGCAATCGCAGTAGAACAGGACGCGTTTTGGCAATCGTAGTTGTGCCAAAACACGTTCTGGGCTACATTAAACAGTCGGAAAGCGATCATTCGGACATTGGTAAAATGGTAGCAGCCAAAACGCGTTTTGGCCATATTTTTCGTCCATTGGCCGAAATCGGTGTTTGCTCTTAACATATATATGTATAGTTATAATAGATTAAGGGTTGTGTTATAGGTTATTAAAATAAAGGGCAAAGGGTAACACCCAGTATATTGTATTGCTCCACTTTCTAGGGAGGTTACCAGCTCGGTACGTGAGACATGGGAAAATAATTATGCATATGTTAAAGTAAGATTGTTTATAAACGGGGTAAATGTGTTAAGTAGTTCAATAGAATGTGGGTTAGATATAAGATACATTTGCAGTTTGTAACAAGGAAGATCAATATACATCACGTTACGAGTATGAAGTGGTTTTACTCAGGGCTCCCGTAAGCCCCCAGTTGGTGCAGTGTGTACCAGGGAAAGATACAGTATATCAATTGGTATTGATATATTACAAACTCGTAAACTGAAAGAATATAAGGACGTTTTGGTATTTCTCGAATGTAAAAGAAGTCGTGAAAGTGATCTTAATATTAGGCCGTTGGCGCCGCGTTTTGCTGTAAACACAGTAAAACAAGAAACAAGGGGGAGTGTACGGACGGGAATGCCCCTTCTGTATCTTCCCCCAACGTGACCGGAGAATCGGAGACGCGTATTTCGAAACGTTCCATTCTATCCGCAGCATCCGACTGTCTGGCGCCAGGCCGCGATGAAATTAATGCCGATGGCCCCGCCGCCCGCCGTTTGCCAGTTTGTTGCTATACCATAGTACGGACATTTTTGGGAGTATTCAGTAAGCCATATTTCCATTCTGGCAGGTTGCCATGTCATGAGACGCGGCATGCTATGCCTATCATTCGTTTCACAGAAAAATCGGAAAAATGAAGGGTACCGGCTGGATTCGAACCAGCGTCTCCGGCATTCTAGGCCGACGCGATACCAACTACACTAGCGCCGACGATAAGGTATCGACTCCGCCGACACCCACCACCCAATAGCGGTGAAAGATTCACACTCACCCAACAGCCGACTAGGTCTCTCTGGATGACTGAATAGGCTCGTTCAGCATATTTTTTTTATTGCATATTCTAACAGAGCGTGTTGAGTTTAGTAGCTGTACAAAATTTCAGAATTTTCTGAGCTCGATTTCATATTCTAATGAATTATCAAAGTGCTGCAAATTGAAAACGCGCGGAACTTGCGAGTGTGCGACGGTGACGTCACTGTACCCCTCCGACCGGCGCGACGCGGTATCTTGGCCGCGCATCGTACGAGTATTCGGTAAATAATAACGCTACGGTGCATGCTATTTGCTATGCAAGCTTTGTGAACTGCATATGCGTCTATTGGACAATTTATTTAATTTAATTGTTTCATCGACACTGAATACTTACCAACCTATTCAAATTCGTTGATACTGATTATAATAATGGAAGGAGGACAAAGGAAGGAAAATTATAAATATTGTATAGTTCCCTAATGTGAAAATACGGCAGTGACCACTTCTGATGAATTTTTTATTAGTTTGCCACGAAATATAAGTTGTGGTAGAGAGATATGCATAGGAATGAATTTGTGAGCGATAAGTCAACAAAGTATTGCTGTGAGGACAATTTTAATATAAGTATTTTTATAACTACATGAATTGTAGTACTATCAAGAAACCGCCCGGTTATGAAATGTGTATTGTGGGATTACGTCTGAAATAAAAAAAAGGTTTCAAGCATTTGTGCATGCCCTTCTAAAGGTATATTGATGTCAGTTGTAGGCAGATTTTGCTGGTACTGGTACACTAAAACATAAAAGAGATACAAGTAGATTTTTTTAATCCAAATACTAAACTAATCATACAACAATTATGAAAGCATTGGAAAAATCAATTCTCATTGATATGTGGAACATGTGAAAGGCTGTTTTAAGTCCTTTGATGATCCAAAATTCATATGTATTTTAATTAAATGTAGAAAAAAATAGTTTATATTATATATCTAGTTCTTGTGTCTCACTTTTCTGTATTTTGGGTAAAATCGTGGATATTTAGCTTATAAAATATCCCTACTTGAAATGTGTATCTCAGTCTTGTATATTTTGTTTAAGTTTGAGGAAGATGTTGAAAATTACATGTGTTACAAACTATTGAAAAATGTAAAACTTAAGATGAAACCGGAAGTAGTTCCGCACATTTTTGATTGTCAAAAAGGCCGACAAGCCTTACACGCTAGAGACCTTCGGAGTGTCTTCCTTAAGACAACGAAAATGAGATTTAAATGAACCTAGTACCAGCACAAAAAGAATTCGATGTTCGTCACCAAGCAGCGAATCTAGCACCATTGAAATTGTTGCTCCCCAACTAGTGGTTCGAGTTCGGATCATTGCAAGGATCTTGTAGAAAAGCGGACTGCTTTTCTTATAGAAAATAATCCGAAAATTTATACTGGGATACCCAGTCACTCATTATTTATAATTAATATGCTTACTCGCTACTAAGTGCCAGTTAACAAAAATGGAAATATTTGTAACTTTGAAAAAAATTTCAATCTTCCATATAAAATTATAGCAGACGATTTCTGTATATCGGCTGCAATAGTTTGCTCAATGATTGAAAGCCGTTCCAAAATTAGTCGAACGTTAAAAATCATTTACTCTATCGGAAATCAAAAAATGCTTACCGATACCTTTTCGAACAAGATTCAAAAAGCTAGAGTGTATAATCGATTGTTTCGAAATGTCCATCCAAAAACCAAGAAACCCAATCCTGCAGTCATTCTCCTGGTCAGAATATAAAAAAAGCAATACTATCAAATATCTTATAGCTTGTACTCCTCCTACATATCTAGAGATTTTGGTGGCAGAACCACCGATAAAATGATTGTGGAAGAATCTGGATTTTTGAATGTGTTAGAAAAAACCACCCGATCAAAGAACAGATAGCGTCAACCAAAGCACTAAACTTATAGTTGATCATACTACAAACGTATGCTTGCAGCTGTCGTACAGCCGCCAGCCGGACTGGGCTCGCCGACCGACGCGGTGACGTCACAACGATGAATTTTGAGTGCATGAAATATTTTAAACTTTGAAGGCGCGTAACTTTTTCAATTCTTATTCAATTAAGTTGATATTTTATTTGTATGTTATATGTAAGCAATACTTCATAAAAATGCACATAAATATTGGAATTTCACTGAACGACCTTATACATGGTTCGCAGAGGGATACGGGGAGTGGTGGATATCGCCGGAGTCCAAATCTTGTCGTCGGCGCTGTATATCGGCTACTTCACGGGGGACCGTAGTGTAGTTGGTATCGCATAGGCCTAGAATGCCGGAGACGCTGGTTCGAATCCAGCCGGTACCTTTCATTTTTCCGATATTTCTGTAAACCAAATGATTGGAATTATCTTCCTCTTGCGGCGTAAGCAAGCACCTTGGGGACCCACGTGGCTGCGCGATGAACAGCGTCTGCCTTCGATAGTGAGGCAGCAGCAGCCTTGTGCGCGGTTAGCGCGTGGGTGGGTGACAATATACACAGGACATTCAGTTTCGACCGTGTTGGTGTCGCCCAGAGAAAGGTTTGCATGGCAAAGGACCAAAGATAAATAAATAAATATTTTGCTTCCTCTGTATCGAATACAAGTAAATCAGAGTTTCCTGGTCCACAGAGAATTGGGATAATATTTTTTCATACCAAAAATCTACCGCTTTCAATGCTGCATGTAGCAATCAATATAAAACATAACACAGTGTATGCTGTCAGAACCAGTTACGACAGCATGTAGGCTTACACATTCGTCTTGGTCTAGATACCAAATAAAATCACTTATCGGGAATTTAGTTTTCTTGTACTATAGAGTCCCGAAAAATAGGGGAGGATATATAGCCACTGTTACTGGGTTACTGAACTCGTAAATTCTTGTCGCGCGATGCTGATTGAATCAAATCATTGCTGCGCATCTATATTCTCTGGGCAGTGGAAAATACTGAGTATCATGTGTGGGAGGAGTGGGAGTTTACTTTTGATAACTGAACAAAGGTGAAACTTAAACACTAGAGTACCGCGGCTGTTATGAAAAGGCTATATAAGGGGAAATTTGTTAACGCGGATAGGCCAACACTTATATGAGACATATCCTGGCAGTCCATCCAAGCCTTGGACACCTTGGAAACAAAGGTGCGGTCGTACCGCTCGGTTCTTGATGTGTGAAGAGCGACCACCATAATATGAGATACAGCCGTGCCACGAGTGTATGTAATAGGATTGGTGGACGGTAGAAATATGTAGTAACGAAACAAAGCAGTTTGAATAATATGATAATTCTTTCCCTTAGGCTAGGCGCGCACTTGCGATTTGTTGTCGCAGCGACCTAAAAATCGTAATCGCCAGTATAATTAGATATGCGCGCTCTTGCGTCTAACCGACCGCAGTAGTATAATGGATTCCATCAGAACAACTTGTGTGATAGCCTTATTATTACGTGCAAAGGCTAGAAAACAACGGCGTAAAAAGTATTGGGTGCATCCAATTGTGACCCGGGTGCTCAAAGGGTAATTCCACAAAATTCATCATGATTTGTGTGATTACCCCAAAAATTTTTTTAATATTATAGGATGAGCATAGCTAGTTTTAATGAACTACTTAATATCATTGGACCAAAAATAACATATTAAGACACTAGATGACATCACAAAGTACAAGATACACGTTTTCCACGGTCCGCAAATCAAGAAGCGTGTTTAAAAAGTAGCGAGTGAGCGCAGGTTCATGCTTGTCCGTATGGTTCATTTCAATCTGCGACAATCGCGTCGCTGCAAAAAGCATCTTTTTAGTCGCTGCTATTTTTCTATCGCAAGTGCGTGCAGTCCCGTTGTACCTTGTGCGCTTCATTTTGGCAACCAAACAATCGTGCGACAGAAAATCGCAGGTGCGCGCCTGGCCTTATATAGTCAACAAAAATGGTGAGAGTGCACAGTAGTTGTCATGCGACCGCATTCACCATTTTTTGAAATTTTGACGATTGGTTTGATTGATTTTCTTTGGAACATTGAAATTTTTATCGTTAGGCTGTTGAACCGGTTCCATACATAATGGATACAATATAGTGTAAACTAAGAAATGTGCAGCACAAAATAGCAAACTAGGTTAGTATAGTATCTAGAGGCACTAGAATCTCTCTAGCTCATCTAGCTTCTTAGATATGTAGATAGATAGATCCAGAGTGTTCTATCTCATTTTCAACAAAAAAGGCTATATAAGGGGAAGTTTGTTGACGCCGATAAGCCAACACTTATATGAAACATCTCCTGGTAGTCCATTCCAAGCCTTGGACACCCTGGAAACAAAGGTGCGGTCGTACTGTTCGGTTCTTGATGTACGAAGAACGACCACCATAGTATGTGGTGCAGCAGTACCACGAGTGCATGTAATAGGATCAGTGAGCAGTAGAAATATGATAACGAAACAAAGCAGTTTGAATATGATCATTCTTTCCCTAATATAGTCAACAAAATGGTGGGAGTACACAGAAGTTGATCCATGCGACCACATTCACCATTTTTTGAAATTTTGATAGTGTCCGACCGAACATTCGGTTTCAGTTTCGGCCTAGTTTCGGCCAAAAAACGGGTCTAGGTTTAGGTTCGGTTTCAGGTGCCATCCAGCCGAAACTACGGCCGAAACTGAAACTAAATTCGATGAATTTGGCGCTGCGATCGGACACCCTAGGAGCACTATTCTTCAAGCGAAGAAGTGTCATTTTGCTGGGTAGATGATGGTAATAACTTATCACAAGTTAAGAAGCTTACTTATCGGAGCCAAGCTTGCAAAGAGACGCAGATATTACTCTCACTAGAACTTCAGTCTATTTCTGCCTTTGAGAAAGGTGTCCCCTAAAATCACGTCTGCCTTACCGACGACTGTTTCCACTGAACAACTACTTAATGCTACTAGTCTAATTTATTCAGACTGAGGAAGCTATTTGCAAAGAAGATGTTATGTAAAAATAATATATACATATTATGGAAAGGCATAACATTTGTCATCAAACTGTACTTTTACAGCACTATTATAGTGTCGTCTTACACGAGTTTGAAATGACGAATAACTATACTTTGTAAGGCTTTCGCGGCCATCGACCAATGAATTTGTGGTTCTTGGGTTTCTAGGCCGGCGTCGTTTAGCGTTAAAGCTTGACGTTTCGCCACCATGAGTGGATGGCATAGCTTCTGAAGATGCCATCTACTCGTGGTGGCGAAACGTCAAGCTTTAACGATTAACGACGCCGGCCTAAAAACCCAAGAACAACAAATTCATTTGACGAATAACTGCTCCTGGTAGTTTGTGTCTGACAATTTTTGTGAACAAGTAAAGTGTATTCAATCCTAAAAAACGGCACTGCAAAATTGTGTTTGTAGTCAAAGCAGCTACTTTTAAATTACATATATGGATACTTGAAATAGAGGAAAATTAATTCTCGTTTGCTGAATCGTTTTCAGTAAAAACATAGTTGCAATGACATATGTAGGCTAAAGCCAGTTAAGCTAAATAATTGTAAGTAGTGGTATAACTTATTGAAGTAAAAGAACACTATAACCAGTCATCAATAGGAAGCGCTTATTTAATAAATAAATAAAAATTAAATATCTCTAAAACAGTGGAAAATCTGCTCCTACTATATATGACTTTTTTGTTGGAAAACTTTCCAGCCTTCTTCTTAAATATCTTCCAGTCGTCATAGAGTCTATAAATTTTTTTATTTTAGAAGTCTTTTCTTATCAAGCTATACAGTTGGTCCCATGTCTTTGCCTGATAAAACAGGACTGTATCATTAATGGTGTCACATGAGCTCCTATTTTCAGCAAAAATATATCATTGACGTATAAGGCGAATGATGTTCCCCCCACACATTATGAGTTGGTGTTAATGATGTAGTTTAAACATCATCTAGTGATACGTACTTTCAAAGTACGACTCAAAAAGCTTATAACTGTTTCCTCGAACACCAATATTTTCCAAACGCTGAAGCACTAATTTGAAATTTAGAGTTTCGAGCGCCTTGCTTAATTCCAGGAGTATACCTAAAGCTTTAGAATTATTATGGAGGCTACTATAAACTCTATGCACTAGTTCCGTAATGGCATCCTCGGAGCTTAGACCGGGTTGAAAACCAAACTGTTGTTAGTGTTAGAAATATCGAAGTATATTTTCGTAAATAAGAACAATTTCTCCCTGAATAGTCACTTTCACACACATGACACAAGAATAAACAGTCATTTTCATTTATCTGTTGGGAAATATAATTCCCGTAAAAATTCTCCGAACTACTTAGGTATACACATTTTTAATCATCTGCCAGGCAGAATTAAATCCTGTGCAACAGTGTACAGTTTAAAACGGAGTCTACGAGATTATTTGATTGATCACTGTTTCTATAGTATAGAAGAGTATTTATCTTGTAGGACCCTATAGTATGTTTGAAATTCTGTCTATTTTAGTTTTAAGTTTTATCATGACGATTCCTATAGGTTTGTAACGTCTATTGAAAATAAATAAATGAATGAATGAATGAATTGATTGATTCATATTTTTCGGCAAACTGATTCTATCTCTTACTAGATTACTACACTAGCCATTTATTCTATAACTTTTACTTCGCACACCAATAGGTGAGGGGAGTATTAATTGTGATCGCGAAAGTTTTTGGTTTTGAGATAATACGCTTTTTGGGCGTTTTATGATGTCTACATAACGGAAATCACGTCATTCATCTCCGTAGGTCTGTCTGACCGTCCGTCTGTTGGCGTTTTTCTAACGTGGTAATCTCAGTAACCGCTGCATGGATCTTGATGATATTCGGGCAGCAATATGGTGTGGCGTTGTAGTAGGTAATGCTGCTAGAATTTTGAAAATCAGTGCATTTGCGGCGGAGTAATTAGCAAAAGAAACAAACAATTCAAATATTCCCTAAACTTCGTTTCTAGGCGTTCTAGGTGTTCCTGATCATTTTCTACTTTTTCTGAGTGGGGGTGAAGTTTGGGCTGGTTGGGGGGTGGGGGTTGTAAAGCTTAAAAATGTGCTGTATTCATAATAGACTGTCGACTGACCTGTGGGGGAAGACCTAGCGGCATAAGTAACTTTTTAGGTCTATCCGAATATTGTCTTGCCTATTACAGAAACCAAAGGACTTGGAATTTTTTCCGATGTAAACAACGAGTATTGCTTTAGATCGTTCTGTATTGTGTAGCCAGGAAGCTGTTGAACTGATTTTAATGAAATTTTGACGCAGCATTGCTACCGTGAGGAGGATGAAAGATGCGTATTGGTTTTATAAATCGTACCAGCGGCGGCATAGAAATAATAAAAAAACTGAAAATATAAAAACAGCTGCAACTTCGTTTTTGAAAGGTTCTTGATCATTTTCTATCTTTTTTTTGGTGGCGGTGAAATTGAAGTGATTGAGAAGTGGGGGCTGAAAAACAGAAAAATTTGTTGTATTCACTGTCCATTGAGCTGTGAAGGAAAGACCTAACGGCATAACACATTTTTGGGGGAGGGGACTTACGATGACTTGGTTACAAAGGGATCTGGGACTATAGCTTTATGCTATGGGAAAATAATAAACTGGTATCACCGTAATGTGTGGGAAGTACTGGGCCAATCAAACTGACTTCCTTTTTTTATTTGCTCTTTTACGAATGTGAGTAGGATTGCAAGTACTGCCACATTGCATTATTATTCGATTGAAATATGGAAAGCATCTGGCATCACTTTGTTTTAATTATACTTGATAAAATCGGTCAGCTTATGCAGGATAGACCTAAATCAGCCAATTTTCCAGCTAATCAGATTTAATTCTCACGTAAAAATAGGCAATCCACGTTTCATCAGCCTTTAATAACAACAAAATGGAATAGATGGAGGAGCTTAACGCATTTACATGAACGTGAAATATAATGAGTGAAATAAAAAAATAAATTTGATATATAATCCAAAATAATGTTTGCATTTAATTAACGTATAGCGTATTAAAAATACTGGCTTTATAATGATTTGTTTATTATTTATATTTTCCGAATCACTGTTATACTGCAAAACATTACTATTATTTAATATTATTTTCATATCTGTTACATGTACAGTAGGTTCTAAAAAAACCATCGCAAATGGGTACATCCATGTACGTGGGTGGTCCGATAAGTACCTAGGCTACAGCGAAAAACTCAGATTTTGCAAAAATAGCGATTTATTTCTCAACATCATCTCCTTTCAATTCCATTCACTTGACTTAGTGATTCTGCAACTTCTCTTACCCGCCTGAAGGAAACGTTTTCGGGAGGTCTGCAAAGTAGGCCTCCGCGGCGACGATAACCTCTTCATTCGACCCAAATTTCTGCCCGGCGAGTGACTATTTCAGGTTTGGAAATAAAAAGAAGTCGCACGGTGCCAAATCTGGAGAATATGTTGGATGGGACAGCAGTACGTAGCCTAATTCAGCCAGTTTGGCCGTGGCTACGGGGGGGTGTGCGCCGGTGCATTACCATGGTAGAAGAGCTTTCTTCTTGGACAAATAGGGTCGCTTTTTCAGTTATTCGTCACTTCAAACCCTTGTAATACGATTCTCAGACGAAACTATAATGGTGCTATAAAAGTACAGTTTGATGAGAAATGTTATGCCTTTCCATAATATGTATATATTTTTACATAATATCGGGCGGCAAATAATGAAAGAAATATCTTTGAAACAGTTGAAAATGGGGTCCTACTTTATATGCCTTTTTTTGTTGGAAAGGAAGGTCCAGATTTTCCACTGTTTTAGAGATATTTGATTTTTATTTATCTATTTTCAAGAAGCGCTTCCTACTGATGACTGGTTACAGTGTTCTTTTACTTCAATAAGTTATACCACTACTTAAAATTATTTAGCTTCACTGGCTCAGCCTACATATGTCATTGCAACTGTGTTTTTACTGAAAACGATTCAGCAAACGAGAATTAATTTTCCTCTATTTCAAGTATCCATATATGTAATTTCAAAGTAGCTACTTTAACTACAAACACAATTTTACAGGATTAAATACGCTTTACTTGTTCGCAAAAATTTCAAACTCTTGTAAGACGACACTATAATAGTACTGTAAAAGTACAGTTTGATGACAAATTGATGACAGTTTGATGATGAATCTTTGAAACAGTTGAAAATCGGATTCTACTTTATATTTCTGTTTTTGTTGGAAATGTCAAAATACAGTCTTCTCCTAAAGTATATTTCAATTTCACTCGTCATAGAATACCCTGGATGCTTCACAATGAATATTCTAAGAACCTAGAGAAAGCGGTTCTAGTGCCTCTAGCTACTATACTGACCTAGTTTGTTATTTTTTGCTGCACATTTTTTAGTTCACACTATATTGTATTGATTATGTATGGAACCGGTTCAACAGCCTAACAGTGAAAATCTCAATGTTCCAAGGAAAATCAATCCATCGTCAAAATTTCAAAAAATGGTGAATGTGGTCGCATGACACAACTACTGTGCACTCTCACCATTTTGTTGACTATACAGGGTGTCCAGTTAGTGTGTAATTCTTCGATATCTCGCAAGGTATACCTGAAATCTCAAATACCAAAGTTGTTTGGTTACTTAAGGTGCATATTGCAGAAATATTTTGAAATATACAGGGTGTTGCGGGAAAGTAGGATAGTGATCAACTTAATTTTTTTATATGGAACTATACCTCTTTTTTTAATTTTTCTAGTTTCCATCATTGATCTTTATTTAACCTTAAAATATTTTTGAAATCGGTTGTGACGTTGCCAAGTTATAATTTATTTTCTATTAAATTCCGGATTTGCAAGATCGCAAGTAATACGTCCAAATTGATATATTCCTTTAACTTTCCTGAATAATATTATACGCTGAGTTACTTGAATATTCAGTGGATTTTATTTTGGATGCTACCAGCAATTTGTATCGACAGGGTGTATTTGGCAGAATTTTAAATTACGGGAACTTGAAGGTCATTTTACTTTGTTTTTTAAATGTAACACCCTGTATTTTTTATTTTAAATCGAAATATCTACTAATACCATATTTCAACTTGTATTCAAAATTCAAAGACGCTAACATCAGTTTTGTCAGATTTACCAATTTTACGTCATAATTTTGAACGGAATGCCCTATCTATAAAGTCTAACGTAAAAGATTTTTCCTTTACATGAATTGCAAGTGAAATCATAATAATAAAGTTTTTAGAGTTAAGGTGTTTTATTTGTTTATTTTTGATTTTGTTATAGTTTTGTGTTGTGTGTTAGTAATATTTATTGAATAAAGCTATACTTAAATTCTGTAGTTTTGTAAACCTAAAACTCATAGTGGCCATATAATATAGATGGAGTTGATTCATTAATGTGATTAATCCAAGTATAATTATATTGTACCTGAAGTCAATGAATTCTTATTCTTCTAAAAACTCGAAAGAAAAAAATAAAAATATAAAGTTGAGGTCACACCCAATTTTTTCTATCTATAAACCGATTTGAAATATTTTTTTTATATATATAGAGGGGGGCCCCATGAAAAAAATTGCGGGGGGCCCCCGAAGACCTTGACCCGCTACTGATAAAAAACCGACGTGCCATCACGTTGAAACTCGTTGAACCAGTATTTGATGGTCGCAATCGAAGGAGAGAGATCAGCGTACACAACATCCAAACGCTCTTTCATTTCGTTGCGGGATATCCCTTCCAAAAATGAGAATCGGATCACTGACCGATGTTGCTTTTTCTCCACTTTTCTAAAATGCGTGGACGCGGCCGCTTTCACACGCTGACAAATTTTGACAGTAGCCGCCTACGATGATGTATGTACTATGCAATAGTAAATTTATCTTGTGATAGTAGCGCCACAGCGTAGAAAACAACCAGCATAATATCTCTGAGGATGTCCTATATAAAAATGGTTCCCACAGAATTTGACCTTGGGAGGGTTTTTGGATGATTTTACGGCTGTCAAGTTTGGGTAGAGATGCGAGAATGAAAATATCGATACCGGTACCAACTCGATATTTTTTAGCCTCATAGGTGCGTTTGGTTCGTACAGAGCATTTTGTGCAACTGATTACACCCCTCAATAATTATATAATTATTTTCGATACCGATACAAAAGTATCGATACCAGCTTGGAATGCCTCAAAAATTATCGATGACAAAAATACTCGATATTAGTGCAGAAGTACCGTTACCATCCCTACAAAAAACCCATCCAAAAGTGAGGATGCGCGTGTAATTTCCGCCATCTTGAGTTATTGTGCTGGTTGTTTTCTATGCTGTGGTAGCGCCATCGGGTGCTGAGGCTAGATACATATCGGACGATCCACGTATATGAATTACTTTGCTACTACAAAATATGCGGCAGCGTATTAGAGTTATTTTCCTAATTTAATCCGTTGCTTCTACTCACTGCTCACAAATAATTGCAATTAATTAAAATGCTTAATGAAGCTTGAGCGCTGAAGCCTAATGAAGCCAATTGTCGCAGTTGTGCAACCTGTGGTTAGGCTGGATTCAACAACGACGCTGGATAAAAAAAACTGTTGGTAAATATTAAAACAAATACTATTAAAATCCCATCCCAGCTTTTTTACTACATAGTAGAAAAGGTTCTTCAGGTTTTGGGATAGTAAAGTACTGCAGAGGTTTTTTTACTGAACGGTTTTGCTTTTTGAGTAAAAAAACCTCCGTAATTGTAAATATTAAATTGATAGAGGTTGCCACACTTGAATCCTAGGTCTTCCCATTCTAAGAGCCTTCTAGATAACTTAATAATTATGTCAACAATAATTACTGTTGTTGAAGCGCGACAATCCTTCTTCTTTCAGCCATGTCATCCCCTTTAATTACACTTTAGGACTGTTCCAACCTACGGTTCTATTACCGCTCCAGAACCGTTTTCATAATGCCTCGCCCATTTTGCAGTTCTAAAAACGGTGATTGGGTGATCCACCAGCGTACCAACCAATCATCGATTCTACATAGAATCGCAAAATGGGCGGGGCATTATGAAAGCGGTTCTGGGACGGCAATAGAACCATAGGTTGGAACAATCCTTATATTATTAGCTTGCCGTTCAACGTAGCAACTGTCAACAATCAACTATACACTGTGTCCCAGCTGAAATTTGCCAACCACCTTATCTCTGAAATGATAACAAAAAATTAAAATCGCCGTGACACGTCGATTTTTATTTCGATGGGGGACTCCTCCACTGAATAAGTCACTATTGTGCGATCAATCCCCTCACCCCCAGCAACCTCTACTTCAGAATCTTAAATGAGAGAATCTTGTGATAAATCGTTATGAAGATGGATTCAAAATTATGGAAGTAAATAAGAAATATGGTGATTATCAAAATTAAGTATTATTTATAATAAAATATCAAAATTTTATCGTAAGAAAGGTGCCAAATGTGAGCTGTTTCGTTCTAGACATACGTACAAGCAATATTCAAAGTGTCTTCGCGCATTTCTCAATATCTTAGGAGTCACTGCACGGCACTCATGTACAATTCTTTTGCCAAGATCGTCTATAGAATGGGGCTGCGCAATATAAACTTTGGAATTCAAATCTCTCCATAAAAAAAGTCGACTGGCGATAAATCAGGTTATCTCTCAGGCAATTCTATTGGTTCTCACCTTCCAATCCATCGCATTTATAAATTGATGTACCGGTACGACAGAGTGTGGAGGAGCTGCATCTTGTTGAAAAGTAAGCTGATCTTCACTCCAGAAATGCGCGAAGACATTTTCAATACCTCCTGTATATCTATATGGAACGAAATGGCTCATATTTGGAATCTTTCTTACGACGATACTTCAGGTAATGAAAACAATACTTCATTTTGATAATCACCATATTTTTATTAACTTCCATCATAGTATATGCAAAATGCTATGAGGTACAATCAAATTTTAGAAAGTATAACAGAATCAATAACTACGTCCTTCTTTTAGCTGTAGTTTAATAGCTGTGCTTAAAAAAATTGCTGTTTATATTCTACCTGAAGCATCTTTGCAGTGATTTCAATCTTTCCAAGAAGACTATATTGCGATCTTGAAAGGCTTTCGTCTGAGATATCCTATCTTTTACAACCACTTTTACCAAACACTCTTGGAGCATCGATGAGTACAGTAAGACGCAGTTAGCTAATTTAACTATTTATTTTCTACGGGTATTAGAAAACACATACTCTAGAGTATATTGACCCATTTGCGTACATTTTTCTTGAGTCGTGCTGATTTTATCTTAATATTTAAGGTGATAGTAGTTCCTTATCAACAAACGGTACTGACCTGATGTGGAAACCATATTGATTACTATTGATGTTACACATATACTGCGATTTAGTTTCTTCATCCGAAATATGTCGTAGTGAGTACTTATCTTCAATAACGCGTACAACTTTTCAGATGAATGAGTAAAATAAGTTCGAAAAAGAGATGGGATTAAGAAAATGGTCAGATGAGGTAGAAGGAACAGTGAAAGAAAAACAAAAAGCATACATACAATATCTCAATAATCCCACTGAAACCAGTCATGCAATTTACAAACAAAACATAGAAATGCTAGAAAGATATATGAAAAGTCTTAGGATAGATTTATAAGTTATATAGAGAATGACGTACACCGAAGGCAAAACTTAGCGTACAAAGCATTGAAATCATGGAACAATTATGTAAATGACGAAACTCGAATAAGGCCCAGTTTCACAATCAGTGGTAGTGACCACCGTCGGAGTGCTGACGGTTTACTAACCTCGACCTGCGAGTTAACTCGAACAATGGAACGCCTCTTGTTTCACAATCATAAAATGACGAAGGGTTAACTGACCACGAGTTGTATTTTATTTTTAGCGGTTGGTGGTACTGTGTCCGCAATATCGTGCTGGTGTTTTGTGTTTTTCTGACAAGACTGTAAAAGGATGAGTTCGTTGAGTTGTCAGTTCCATGCGATTTCCAACCTCATTTTGGTTTTTTCCACTGACGTTTTTCCATTTCATTCGCAGTTATTTGGTGGTTGGCATAGATAAAAGATTTTTAGGTTGGGTTGGTGTTTAGACTGCTTGGCATTGTAATTGGTTCTGGGGCGAAAAACCAAAAAGAGCGAACAACTTTTCAAAAGATGAAGAATATCTGTTCATTTCGTCAGTAGAAAAGTACAGGCATGTAATAGAATGCAAAACAAAAGGTGCAACAATATGGCGCGAAAGAGACAACGCCTGGGAAAAGATACGAGAAGAAATTAGTTGCAAATGTGCAAATAATAGCCGCAGATTTGTAAAGGTGCTGAAAGAAAAATACAAAAGTTTAAAAAAGACCAAGGAGTCATGGTCATCATATTCCTCAAAATAATTGACTCTAGGTCGAAATATTCTTGGTCTCATTGCTTCTTCATCACTGCTATACGCATTTGCATCATAACAACCATCCATTTCAAATAAAAAGAACGATGGAAAGCGTTAAGGTAAACGATAAAATATGAAACTTCAAACACCTAGCAAGTATCAAAACCAAAGTGACATAATCTAATGCGCATGTGTCATCCCAAACCTCGGGTTAACTCAAGAATTTCTTGGGAGTTAACTCAGAGTTAAACTCAAGTAAAACCAAAAACTACTATTTGTGAAACATGACTTCTAGGGTTATCCTCCGGTCAACACACAACCTTGAGTGAAACCGGCCCTAGCAACATATATAGAGAAGACCGGGTAAAACATTACTCGCAGCTTTTGTCTAATGAAAATG
This sequence comes from Callosobruchus maculatus, assembly GCA_951848785.1. Classification (NCBI taxonomy): domain Eukaryota; kingdom Metazoa; phylum Arthropoda; class Insecta; order Coleoptera; family Chrysomelidae; genus Callosobruchus; species Callosobruchus maculatus. The sequence goes on along the minus strand of CATOUR010000081.1, from coordinate 12,388,877 downwards.
CAGATGAGGTAACAATACAAGAAGAAGGCGTAAGAGGTTTGGATGATATAGATCTAATATAAATGACAGAGATCTTTAGGGCTACAAAAAAACAGAAAAGCAACTGGTATAGCTGGTATTAATACAGAACTTTGCAAATACACCAGACTCGGATTACACTTAAGACTACTACTTGCAATTATTTAATAAACGCAAGAAAAGTTGCACTATCCCTGACGACTGTAAAAAAGCAAAAGTAATCTCGCTGTTCAACAAAAGTGACAAGAACAACCTTCGAATTTGGCGAGCAATTAGCTAAATTAATACCGCCAATAAACTGTTATGCCAGTATACGGAATAATAGACTTAGAATAATAACAAAACAACTAATAGAAGAAGAGCAAATAGCAAAAAGCAGATCGACAATGTATGAAATATTCACAACACAACAAATCAAAGAAAAACAGAGAGAATACAACAGAGAAATGCATATAAACTTCATAGACTTTGCGATAGCTTTTGACGATATAAACAGGTGTAAATTATGATATATTATGGCAAAACAGGGTATCTAAGACACATATTAAGAGCAATACAAAGTTTATACACCAACGATAAAACTGCTATAGATGATACATAGGGGGTAAATTAACTCGAGAAATGTTAGTAAATAAGGGAGTTCAGCAAGGCTGCTGTATTATATCGACACTGTTCAACATTTTATGTATACAGGATGTCCAGTTAGTGGGTAATTCTTAGATATCTTGCAAGGTATACCAGATATAAGAAAATATCAAATACAAAAGTTATTTGGTTACTTAAGACGCATATTCTAAAAATATCTTGAAATGTACAGGGTGTTGCGGGAAAGTAGGATAGTGATCAAGTTGATTGATATTAAACCCTAAAATATTTTTGGGATCGGTTGCGAAGTTGCCAAGTTATTATTTATTTTCTATTAATTTCCGCATTTGCAAGGTCGCAAGTAATACGTCCAAATTGATATATTCCTTTAATTTTTCTCAATAACATTATACAGCGAGTTACATGAATACCAAGTGGATATTATTTTGGATGTTACCAGCAATTTGTATCTATAGGGTGTTTTTGCCAGAATTTTAGACTACGGCAGCTTGAAGATCATTTTACTTTGTTTTTTTAAATGTAACAGCCTGTATTTTTTATTTTAAATCGAAATGTCTACTAATACCCTATCTCGCCTTGTAATATTTTTTTTCGCGTTTGCGACGTTGCCAAGTTATAAATTATTTTTCCACATTTTTAAACAAATATCCCCGATTTTTAATTTATTTTAAATAGAATCCTCTAATTATTTTTATTGCAATGAATTGCGCATATCGAATTTAGTAAGATCTCATAATTTCAAAATTTTGTTTCTATTAATTACTGAGATACGGCAAGACCGCTTTTTCAGTAAACAGTACAGGAACGCTTAAATATTTCCAAAACTGTCACAGCTGGAGAGGTGAAATTCAAAACTTGGTGATTCTTTAACATACAGAATTCAAAAATGCTAACAACAGTGTTGTCAGATTTACCAATTTTACGTCATAATTTTGAATGGAATGCCCTATTTATGAAGTCTAACGTAAAAGTGGTAAATCTGACAACACTGGTATTACCAGTTTTGAATTCTGTATGTTCAGAAACCGCCAAGTATTGAACTTCATGGCTCCAGCTGTGGCAGTTTTGGAAATATTTAAGCGTTCCAGTACTGTTTACTGAAAAAGCGGTCTTGCCGTATCTCAGTAATTAATAGAAACAAAATTTTGAAATTGTGAGATCTTACTAAGTTCGACATGTGCAATTCATTGCAAATAAGTAGAGGATTCTGTTTAAAATAAATTAAAATCGGGGATATTTGTTTAAAAATTTGGAAAAATAATTTATAACTTGGCAACGCCGCAAACGCGAAAACAAATATCACAAGGCGAGATAGGGTATTAGTAGGTGTTTCGATTTAAAATAATACATACAGGGTGTTACATTTAAAAAAACAAAGTAAAATGACCTTCAAATTGCGGTAATTTAAAATTCTGCCAAAAACACCCTGTAGATACAAATTGCTGGTAACATCCAAAATAATATTCACTTAATATTCAGGTAACTCGCTGTTTAATAATATTGAGAAAAGTTGAAGGAATATATCAATTTGGACGTATTACTTGCGACCTTGCAAATCCGGAAATTAATAGAAAATAAATTATAACTTTGCAACATCGCAAGCCATCCCAAAAATGATTTAGGGTTGAATAGAGATCAGTGATGGAAACTAGAGGAACTTAAGAAAAAGTTATAGTTCCATATAAAAAAATCAAGTTGACCACTATTCTACTTTCCCGCAACACCCTGTATACTTGAAGGTATTTTTGGAATATGCGTCTTAGGTAACCAAATCATTTTTATATTTAACATTTTCTTCTATCAGGTATACCTTGCGAGATATCGAAGAATTACACACTAACTGGACACCCTGTTTACAAAGATTTCAAAGAAACGACATGCCCTGAAGGTATACATCTTGACCAGTACCACCCTAAACTCTATTTTGTATGCCGATGACCAGTACTTTTAGCCAAAACAGAAGGCGATCTACAGAGAGAAGTTTACATGCTACAAGCAATATGCCAAAAATACGACGTGAAAGTATCAACAAACAAAACTAAAACTATGACCTTCTCAGGTAAATATCCAGTTATAACAAAGATTGTCGTAAACCATGAAATACTGGAACAGGTAAAACACCTCAAATACTTAGACTGCGATGTACAGCGATACAGCTGATTTCAAAAGTTAATATTAAGAAAAGAAAAGCCGTAAAAACAAAACTTTTAATATGTTGGCGTATCAACTTGTCATGTTCAGGGATCTTGCGGCGATGACAGTGTAATCTCCTCCTGCATCTACATGTGCGACATCTGCCAAGGAAAAATTACCGATGCACAAAGAAAAATCCAATCTCTGGAAGTAGTGTGCAAAGGACGTTCGATAGAATGCACGCAAAGAGCTTTCAGGAAAAAATGAGAGTAGCTTTCCAGGACGCAGAACGTTTCATCAGTTTCACGTTAAAATCAATCCCCGTCCTAAAGCCGTAATCGGAAGGACATGCATATATTTTTTTGAGTCATTTTATGTTCCGGTGGTTCAGGGCAATTATGCAAAATTAAGTCTTATAAATCAAGCGATAGCTGACCATGGTGAGATGAGTTGAACTTCAGTTATTTTTTTTTTGTAGGACAAGGTGATTCAAATAATAGCTCCTTATTTTCCTTATGCGACATTTTGACTTATATTAAGTCATTCTCAGGCAACTGAAACAATTGATGGTGCAAGCTATAAACAAACTAACTTAAACAACAGGTATACAAAAAACCTAACACTGACTTTTCTGTGTATATCTGTTGTTTAGTTAATTTGTTTATAGCTTGCACCATCAATTGTTTTTGTTGCCTGAGGATGACTTAATATAAGTCGAAGCGTCGCATATAGAAAAATAAGGAGTTTTTGTTTGAATGACCTTATCCTACAAAAAACAAAAAAATAACTGAAGTTCATCACAGTAGCTCAAAATCCTTTACAAACTGTAATGAGTTGTTTGGGTATAACGAAGCTGGTCAATTAATAATAATGATAATATCATAACTTTTTTAATATAGAAGATTACAAAAAATACGAAAAGTAATATATGAAGGGAGCGAAATACAGAACACGGTGCCAAAGTACTGCCTCTGCTCTTCCATATTACTCCCATATCATGACTTCTAGTACAGTTTTAATATAGTAAAACATTTTACTGATGTGGAGTGAAAAACTGTATTGTATTTTTTATATTTTCCATATTTTATTTTTATGCAACTGGTCAATAGTTGAATCTACCGGTTTCCAATTTTTATTATTTTACCGAGTTGCATTTTGTAAAAAAAAATCGAATCTTCTAAATGTTTAATTTTATGTGTAAAAAAAAGTACATTTGTTTGTAAGACTGAATTGCTAAAGTTAATAGTCAACGTTTTCCAATTTATATTTTTAACTACATATTTTTTCGTCATAATATATGAATTTTAGCCCCGAATAAGGTCTGAAATAATTGCTGAAATTGTCGGCTCTTTGAGAAAAAGTCTCTTGCAGTAATTTATCCCAAAATCCAAAGAACCTCTTAAATAAAAAATGTATCAAAATGGCCACTCTCCAGAAAAGAGCAATTAGACCAATCGGTACGCCTAACCTCACAAAGGACTTCCGCAGCCTGGAACATCGAAGAAGGGTGGCTGACCTGTCCCTGTTTTACAGATTCTACCACGGAAGATGTTCTAGTGAGCTCTCTCAGATAATCACACCGAAAGCCACAAGAGGTCCCTACTCCCCAAACCAGTCTCCTCCACCATTCCTTCTTTTGGAGAACCTCGACGCTGTGGAACGAGCTGCCGAGGATTTTTTTTACCGATGGCTACAACCTACAGCGTTTCAAATCTAGCCGACACGTAGCCTCTCGCAGCGCTTCTACAGCGCTTTCAGCCCTTGCGGGACGCTGACCATAAAAAACATACGATAAAGAAATAGATGGATAATAATTATACTTCCACCACTCTAAAAAAGATTGAGCTGATTAATAATAATAATATGTCTTTATTGCATCAAAGATACAAAAGGCGAAGTTTAGCCATTGTGGCTATTCCACTCAATCATTTCCTAAAACTAAACTTAACAACTAACCCTAACCTAGTTTCTACCTACTGCTTCATTTATAATGTTTAAGTATTCTAAACAACAAATTTTTAGGAAACAGAAAAATCAAATATAAGTTGAATACAAATCTATGCTGACTGAATTTGTAAAATGTGTTTTTTAAGCTTTTGCTTCCCACACCAATAGGTGAGGGGAGTATTGTGATCGCGAAAATTTTCGATTTTGAGATAATACGTTTTTTGGGCGTTTTATGATGTCTACATAACGAAAATCCACGTCACTCATTTCCGTCGGTCTGTCTGTCTGTCTGTGGTCTGTCTGTCTGTCGATCTGTCTGTCTGTCGCGTTTTTCTACCCTCGTAATCTCAGTAAACGCTACATGGATTGTGATGAAATTTGGGCAGCGTTATGCCGTGGGGTCGTAGTAGGTAATGTTCCTATAATTTTGAAAATCGTTATACGGGGGGCGGAGTAATTAGCAAAAAACGAAAAATTTCAAATACGCCTCAAACTTCGTTTTCAGGCGTTTTAGGGGTTCCTGATAATTTTCTACTTTTTTTGGGGTGGGGGTGAATTTGGGGTCAAACAAACAAACAAACAACATAGCTTTATTTCCATAGAAGTTAAATTACATTATGGAAAAGGTCAAGGGGTGGTTGGGGGGTGGGGGGTTGTAATACTGAAAAATTTGTTGTATTCATAATGGGCTCTCTAATGACCTGTGAATGAAAAACCTAGCGCTATAATACAATTTTTTAGGTCCATCCGAACATTTCCTTGCTTATACAGGGTTACTGGTAACTCGACCACTTTCCTGCAGGAAGTGATAGAGGGACTCAAATGCAATAGATTTAACACCCCATATGTAATTCCGAAAACCGATAGTTTTCGAGATAATTAACATTTAATGTTTTTCAACGATATGTCCAAATTTCCACATTACATCCCAAATTTAGAAAAACCCTGCTGTCGATTTTAGTAATTTCCAATTCAGTTTTTTACTGACACATACGCAAATCTAATTTAGTATTTAAATGTGTTAAAAATACTAAACAGTTTCAAGCTACATACGATTATTTGAAAAATAAAGAACAAAATTTTTACATTCACCGCGAAAGAAAATTGTCTAGCTCAAAAAAGATACACAACCAGTCAAACAGCAGTAGTCCTAGCAAATTACACGAAATTCTCCCGAATGTTACCACAAAGTTAACTCTTCCTGTAAATAGAAGAGAACAAATTGTTATGTCACGACTACGAGTAGGACACACTCTAGCTACACATAAGCATATATTCGAACAAACTGAAGGTCCAGTCTGTCCAGCATGTAACGAACGGGTACCAAACCACCTGTCCAGCGACATCAAAGAAGTACTTCTGCTGCAACCCAAAAATGTGGTGAAATTTATCAAGAACATTAATTTATTTTTTAAAATTTAATCAGTATAAATACCTATGTATGAATTGTACCGTCTTCACCGCTAATAACCCTGCGTGGTTGATGCGGTTTCTTGTTTAAATACAAAAAAAAATATTTTAAAAACTTCCTTATCTGATGGGCTATTCCAAGGACAAGAATGGCAGTACAACCACAAGTAATTATTTAACAAAATTTATCAACATAATACAGAATCATCAACAACATGATATTCCAGCATGATGGTTGTCCAGCACATTACCGTATCACAATTCGGCAGTTGTTGGACAACACATACCCGAACAAATGAATAGGGAGGGGTGAACCCATCCCATGGCCTGCGCGGAGCCCAGATCTGACACCTCTTGATTTTTACGTCTGGGGTCACATAAAGGCATTGGTTTATTGGACTCAATACCGCTGACGAACTAAGGCAGAAAATTATCAATGCGGCGGAGGAGATGAAACGAACTTTTTCAACACGAGTTACAAAAACCGAAGTGAGGAAGCGGATCCGTACTTGTACCCGAAATCAAGGGCAACACATTGAGCAAGATCTCTAGAAACTTTGAGTGGATTTAATTAAAAGGTTATTAGGTAGGAAAGTTTTTTTAGTGATTTGTTCAACCGTTTGTATACATTTTTTTTAGCTAGATAATTTTCTTTCACGGTGAATGTAAAAATTTTGTTGATTATTTTTTAAATATTTGTTTTTAGTTTGGAACTGTTTAGTATTTTGAAACATTTTAATACTAAGTTAGCTTTGTGAATGTGTTAGTTAAATACTAAAATAAAAATTATCAGAATCAACAACAGGTTTTTTTCTTAGTTTAGGATCTAGTGTGGAAATATGGATATTTGGTTGAAAAACATTAAATGTTAATTATCTCGAAAAGTATCGGTTTTCGGAATTACATATGGGGGGTTAAATCTAAATAATACAATTTTTTAGGTCCATCCGAACATTGCCTTGCTTATAATAGAAACCAAGGGACTTAGAATAATTTGTGATGTATACATCCGAGTTTTGTTTTAGTTTTAGATCGTTTTTTATTGCGTAACGCCAAAATTATCGAATGGATTTTAATGAAACTTTGACACAGTATTACTGCCACGGCGAGGATGGAAAGCGCGCATGTTTTGGAAAAATCGTATCAGTGGCGGCGCGGCAATAATAAAAAATCTAAAAATGTAAAAATAGCTCAAACTTTGTTTTTCGGCGTTTTAGGGGTTTCTGATCATTTTTTACTTTTTTTGGGTGGGGGTGAAATTGGGGTGGTTAGGGGGTGGGGGGTTTAAAACTAAAAAATTTATTCCATTTATAATAGTGTCCATTGACCTGTGAAAGAAAGACCTAGCGGCATAATAGACGTTTGTTAGGTCCATCCGAACATTGCCTTGGCTATTACAGAAATCAAGGGATTTGGTATTGGTAGGGGTAGGTATTGATTCAGGTCGTTCTAAATTTAGCAACATGGAAATTATGGAATTAATTTTAATGAAATTTAGACACAGTATTATTACCGCGGCAAGGATGAAAAATGCGTATGGTTTCAAAAATCGTGTCAGTGGCGGCGCAGCAATAATAAAAATCTAAAAATATAAAAACAGCTCAAACTTCGTTTTTAAGCAATTTGGGGGTTCCTGATTGTTTCGTTTCGTCCAGTTGAAGCTGAATTGTGTCGTTTTAGTTCCTACGGAGAGATTTAGGAAACTATTTACTAGTTTTTGTGTTGGATGTTTTTTGACGACAGGCGGGCGATGATTTGGTTGGAACTGTTATGTGTGGGAAGTACTGAGTCAATCAACTTGACTCCATTTTTTTTTCAAATCACGACAGGGGGACATAAAATGTCTAAATAAGAATATAGTTTAGCTGACTGGTAAGAAAAGGATCGCTGGAACATGGTTGAACGATGTCGTGGAATTGATAGCATCTGCTTGTGCCTAGTACTTTTGTTGTGAATACCATTGTTGAAAGTGAGCTTCTCACTTAAATAAACCAGACAGGATGTTTGTAAAACTGTAAATAGTAAATTTAAAAAACTATATATAAGAAGATTAAGCACTTTGAGCCAGCCTAGCTGATTTATCGATACAGTGACATGATCACAACGTCTCAAGCCACAAGTGTATCTACAACACGAATTCTGGATCTTTTGAATTCTTTTCACGGATATACTGTCTAAGCATGGAAAATAGACGACGAAAGTGTACATTAACCTAGACATGACCAAAGACTCACACAATATTTTTTTATTTTTGAAGAAAGCAGATGCCTGTGACTAAAAAGTAATCTAAGCCTAAAGTAATAAGATTTGACCACATTAGAGACATGAGAACGAAATCTGAGATCCTCATCTATATACAAACCTAAGCTTTTCACACACTCACTAAAAGCTATAACTACGTTTTCAATTTGAATGTGAATCCTAGATTTAAGCGATTTTCGTTTTTTTCTTGCCGCAAGTAAAATCAAGCTAGATTTTTTTGGGTTCAGCTGTAAATTGTGGCTGATCGCATACTTGGCAATGTCATCGAGGTCAGAGTTAACTTTGTGTGTCGCGTCACCGACATTCGATGGAGGAAAATTGTGCAGTAGTTGCGTATCATCGGCGTAATTTATTGTATTGTATTGTGTGTTGTTCATTTGAACTGACTGTGCCAATTAGTGCCTTTTTCGTAGCACATTTGTACACTTTCGGTCCTGGACTATCGTGCTACTACGATACGTACTCATCTATACAAAGTACAGTGTACAAAATCCGTAGTTTTTTGGTTGCACATCCAGGCAATATGGGCATTACTCATATCACACACAAACACCCATGTGAAAACAGGATTACCGTGGATCCTTTTACGTTTATTAATCTATGATGAAAGCGGACTCTGAGTATACTTTTTTAAAATAGGCGGAAACCTAAACTTCAATATATCTTTTGAAGAGGTGCTGAGCGCATTTGAAAAAACATATGGAGCCAGCTGTATGCGTATTTGGGCCGTTCTCACCAAATTCAGACGCGAATTATAAATTTTACTTCCCACATCGATAAGTGAGGGGAGTATTGTGATCGCGAGCATTTTCGACTTTGAGATAATACGCTTTTTGAAGGTTTTACGGTCTAGATAACGAAAATCGACGTCACTCATTTCTGTCGGTCTATCTGTCGGTCTGTCGGTCTGAAAGACCCAGCGGCATAACATACTTTTGTAGCTCCATCCGAACATTGCCTTGTCTATTACAGACACCAAGGGACCTAGAATTTGTGATGTATACATAAGAGTATTGCTATAGATCGTTTTATATCGAGTAACGTGAAAATTATTAAATTGATTTTAATTAAACTTTTCCACAGGACTACTACAGTGATGAGGATGTAAAAAGCGTGTGGCTTTTAGAAATCGTGTCAGTGGCGGTGCCGCAATATCAAAAAAACCAAAAATTTTAAAATTGCTCAAAATTTCGTCTATTGGACGATTTCGCTACACTTCATCCAGTTGATGCTTTTATAATAAAAACTGTGTCATCCTAGTTCTTACATAGATGCAAGAAACTATTTACGAGAGTTTTTGTGTTGATGTTTTGTTTAGGGTGGGCAACCGATGATTTGGTTGCAAGGTATCTCAGTCTATAGCTTCAAGCAATGGGAAAATAATAAAATAATATCGTTGTGTGGAAAGTACTGAGTCAATCGATTCCATTTTTTGTGTAATACTTTTTGGTTAGTTGATTTGTCGTGATGAAATTCATATGATCTCAAAAGTCGTCGACCGCCAAAATTATTTTTTTAGATAATTTTCGAAAACAAAATTTCACGGAGTCTGCGTATAAACTCGGTCTATATTTGAGCTCTTTTTTTGTTTTGTTCATTAGTGTCTGCTTTAATCTGTGACCTTTCCATTATATCTACAAGAATTTTTTTTGTATTGCAATATTATAAACTTTTGTACTAAATATCCACTCAATTAAGCAGTCTCCCTCTCCGTTACCTTGCAAGTTAACGGAGTATAGGTCAACGGAGGGGAAGTTTTTTCGTTAGAGGACAATTCTAATGACACCTAATACCTAATCTCGAATACGTTGGTAGAGAGTATCGGCTATCATTTATATATAAGTACAAACACGTCTGACAGTGATTATTCCTCACTATCTGCCAAACACTGTGAAAATCGCAAAAGCTCACTCAGATGGATGCTGGCTTAACTCTAGTGTTGTTTCAACAGATGTCGCTGGGATTATAAGCAAATTTTATTAATTTATTAAACGCGTTAACGGAAGAGACATTTTGCCGAGAGACTATACATTTGACACTGCAAAAACTTAATTTTAGTTTTTATCAATAATATAGCAAACCTTAGACAATACTTCAACACTAAGAGCTTAACGTGAACTTTTCAAAAAAAAAATAATAAATTCTTGGAAGAACGGGAGTGGAAATTTTACTCCCTTTGTAATTTTTTGTTTTCATGTTCTTTTCCACAGTGTAATTTTTAGATATATCTGAAACATTCACACTCCATGAATCTCTATCAATAATACCAAATTTTTGGTTTTTCTCGTGATGCGAGTATACATGGTGTGCTCGCCAGCCGTACGAAATTGCGATCGCTCTGCGCATTGCGTCAGCAACGGAGATTTTTCGCGAGGAGAATTATTAGACGTCGTGATACCACGGCCCGTTTAATCGCGTTTTAAATAGAATCGCTAACGATTTTTGTTCAAATTACTTTGTATTCCTTATTTTGAGTTATAGAAGACTAAAATTTGTATACATAATGCCAAATTGTGCAGTTGTCGGTTGTAAAAACCATAGTAAGATGAAAGAGCCAAATGTAAAATTCTATAAGTTCCCGAAGAATTAAAATCTCGCAATACCATGGAGTAATGCTTGCCAACGAAAGGACGAAATTAATATGAAAAATGGTAATCATTCCACAAATTAGCATTAAAACTAAAATTTTTATGGTACATCCTCGGAAAATATTCACCTGCCGTATTTTCAATGAATAAATATGCAGAAGAAAGCAATGAATCGTGCCTGCTTGAACCATTAGAAGTGAAAAACTCAGTTTCGAGTAATTCTAACATCGAAGCTGATGACGTGTGCTTTACTCAGGAGTTTTTCAAGAACGTTCTTCTTGACAGCGATATTGTTGGGACAGAGAATGATTCAAATGATATTCATTTTTCCAACTTTACCTTTCAGAGTCCAGATTATGACCTAGATAACTTTATTTCTGAAGAACATGACCTTTTGTGCCAATTGGAAAAAAAATAAAATGCCAGACACGATTTCCAACGAGGGACTGAAATTTATTGACGGATATGTGGCCTACAGATTAAAAAACGAATATCCTAATCTAGCTTTGGGGGCGCAAACCAAATTTCATTCTTCTAATCGGGCCCCAGACTAGATTGAGTTTCTATCTAGAGTCAGTCTTGTATATACAAGTGAGGAGATGATTAAAGTAGCCCGTTTTGGTTGAGATAGAGTTCGATAAATTCCATGGACAGTCGTGTTCTAAACAATCAAACATATTTAAAAAATTATTAGAGATAGACCCCAGTGGAAACCATCAAATTTCCTGACAAAATAATATTATATCTAATACGAACGAGAATGTACGTCAGGCTCAGACATTTAAACAAAAGGATTAGTTTCGAAAATTGTACGCGTAAACTTAGGGAAAAAATGACCAAATTTACCAATAAATAATACATTTTTGTAGAAAAAGTCGTTAAATTACCTATTTTACACTTCTCTATAACATAATTGTCAAATAATTGGCTACTGAACTCCTTTAATCTAACACTTTGAAATTAAAATATAGTCCATCATGTGGTATGCCCGCTAGTTCGCCGACAGAAATCTCGTTGCTGACGTCACAGCGTGCCGGCGCTCGGACGGCTGCATGCGCGTGAGCACACCATGTTTATTTACACTATGGTTTTTCTTGTATATAACAGGTGACATAGCTTCTCGTCCCCCGTGTGAAGGGGGGGGGTTAGAATATCTCCCATCGTATATCCTGCGTGTCGTAAAAGGCGACTAAAAGAAACCGAACTACTGTCGGTATAAGCAGTAACCTCTTCTCAACCAACAGCTTTGGGTGGACGAGTTGAAAAGAGTCAGGACACCTTCTTGTCCTTGGGGTGAGAAATTGCCCCTAAAGGTGGATGAACCAGTAGATACCATCTGGCCAACGGCATGAGGATACATAAAGCAAATGGGAAACTACTGCATTAAAGATCTTAAAGATATCCCAAGAGAAACTCGTAAAATGAGTAAATGTATTTTAGGAGTTCACAACATGTCTGTTAAGACATTGTGACTATGATGATGGTAGCTTCTCGTATATTAGTGAGAATGACCCAAATAGGTGCGATGTCCCTGTTGAGCTCTGAAGTTATCTAGAACAAGCTAGTATCTCAACACCTCGCTATTATATTATATTCTTATTCTAACAGATCCGCATGATTAAAATTGAGGTGTTCTGCGTTCCGCCAGACTTCAACATTGCAAATCCTAATATTTTCTCGACGCTAGGGGCGTACAGCACATACTCATTTAATTTGGATTTACCGTTCCAGGGACTCTGCAAACAGCGCCAGCGCCAGGGTAACGAAAGTTCCCGGAAAATGAATGCAATTTAATAGGAAACGGTGCCCCAAGCAAGAAAATGTATCAGGTGGTTATGTAAAGATTGGAAAATGTTGGTTTCGCGTTTTCTTTATGCCCGCATACAGAGACGTATAGTATCAGAAATACGTAACTTTGAATATTGGCTGGGTTACAGTAGCACTCAAACTTTTGGAGAGGTACGCCCTATGGTGCTGTATTTTGGGTTATATAGAGTCCTACTTTTGCGTTTGAGCACTACAGGAAAGGTACTACAAAGGTTGCTAGGGAAGTTTTACAATACAGATTTATTTGTTTAATTCCCCTGTTATGACTGGCCATAGACGCTAAGGTTTACTTTCTGGCAGCCTTTCCGGCTTATAAATCGGAAAGCAAATCGTATCGTTAGTGGTCGTTTCGGCCGGAAGGCCCGGACTGAAGTCTCGGCCTCCAGAAAAACTGGCAGCGCTTGAAATTTCGCCTGCCGGCCGAGCCTCTCGTGTGCAAGTCTGAACGTGTATGTGCATTGTGCGAAGGTGAGGGAAGTGGACCAGAGGTGTCGCATTTTTTGGTTAAAAAGTGCACGTTTACCAGCAAAATGTGATACGAGAATGTGGTCGCACGAATTTATAACTGAATTTATAGATTTGTATAAATCGTTGCCCTGCTTATATGAAATTAAAAACAAGGACTATCTGAACAAGGCGATGAAGTTAAGTGCTTACAATCAGTTAGTGGAGAAATAAAAGACAATTGACCCGACAGCCACGAAAGATACGGTGGTCAAAAAAAATTAATAATATGCGCAGCTCATATCGGAGGGAATTCAAAAAAATCGGAGAAAGCAGAAGAACTGGCTCAAATGGTGGAGTGTATGAGTCATCACTTCGGTACTTCCATCTTTTAGACTGCGATGTTTACGTTTCAACTTTTTTTGTTCATTAGGTAGTAAAGCAACCGCAAGCCCTATTAACAGAAGATCGTTTTCTGAGATCATTATGAGAAAGCAACTCGTTGAAAACTGAATAAAACCCTTCAACTAGGAAGTACCGTGTATGCATGAGACGAGAGTACAGGTTTCCCTTTCGGCAAGCCTTCCGGCTTACAAGTCGGAAGGTAAACCTTAGCGTCTATGGCCAGCTTATTATCCTTTAAAACTATTCTTAAAGCCGGTTCTGTCAAGTGTCCCTAGGGATGGGAGCACAGTCCCAAGCCCACAGGAAATCATCACTAGAAAACTACCTTTCTTTTAGCTTTATTTTCACGTGCGAAAACTAAAGTCTCACGGAGCAAAGTCAGTACTGTAAGGAAGGTACAGTGTATCCGAAGTCACTTGGAACAGCAAAAAATGCTTGGGCGGCATCTCCTTTGTGAAACGCCGCAGATATAAAGGGTCGCTGGGGCGTTTCACAAAGGTGAAGCCGCCCAAGCATTTTTTGCTGTTCCAAGTGACTTCGGATACACTTTACGCAAGAAGTTCAATTCCTATCAGGGTCAAATATTCGGTACAAGCTTTGGAGCGATGAGCTGGAAGCATTGTGACGATACTCATATAGCTGTTTGAAGCTCAGAGTGGAATTATAGAATGTGTCATTTTGGATTCACGCTAAATGGTATACTCTGAAGTGCCTTTCTACCGTCGCGTCGTTAGGACTAAGTAGAACCTACGGCCAAAGTTAAGAGTTGGTACCTGGTTCCACCATCACGATAATGGTCCAGCTCACCATGCCAAAGCTTACACTGAATATTTGGTCACGACAAAACTGGCATTTCTCGCGCATCCTTCCTACAGTCCAGACGTTGCTCCTTGCGACTTCATTGCACTATAAAAGGTAGGCAGTTTTATAGTTGTGAGATCCCTCTGGCAGGCTGAAGGCCATGGAGATGTGTATTGAATGTACAGGGTTGGGATAAAGTATGGAACCAAGCAAATAACTTTGGAACGGAAAGAGTGATGTTGCTGAAAATTTGCAGGCAAATGTAGTGACGTCTAATGCATCCGAAGACATTATGTTAGCTATTAATGTACTTCCGGTTTAACCGGAAGTACCGTCAACTTTTTTAATTTAAATGGGACACCCTGTATATTTTTGCAGATTTTAATTCATCTTTTTTTTCCGAATACGCACATAGTGGGTTTAGTATTTGTTTCTTAAAAAATTTGTCTCACAAATTCGTCCGTGGCGGTCTGCGGTCTTCCCGTTTGAGGTAATTTTTTTGTATTTTTTTTTTTTAGTCACCGTCAAACGTGTTATAGGACCCCTGTCGGGACGTGAATCATTGAAAGTTGACACACTTCTTTGTGAGTTCTCACGCGATCGCCAAAACCGACTTTGAATGACCGGCATTTTAAACACCTGAAATGATAAAGAAGCTTTATCTTTCCCGTTTTTACAGAAACTAATGCTAAACCCACTATGGACGTATTCGGAAAAAAGATGAATTAAAATCTGCAAAAATATACAGGGTGTCTCATTTAAATTAAAAAAGTTGACGGTACTTCCGGTTAAACCGGAAGTACATTAATAGCTAACATAATGTCTTCGGATACACTAAACGTCACTACACTTGCCTGCAAATTTTCAGCAATATCACTCTTTCCGTTCCAAAGTTATTTGCTTGGTTCCATACTTTATCCCAACCCTGTATAATATAGAATGAAATAAATAAAGATGTATTGCAACCCCCTCCCAGTATTTACTGCCCAGTAAACCAGGGGCGTAACTAAGGGCCCGCGGGGCCCACATCTGTGGGGGGGCGGGGGCGTGGTCTTGGAGGTCCAGGGTTCTCAAGCGCCGTCGTTTGTGTAACAAAAAAGTACTAAATTAAAAGGTCACTTTCCTGGATACATACCTATCGTTGAAAAAGTGGGACGGTATTGCATTTAGAACTAAACCCTAAAAATCGTCACAGTATCCGCAGTAAAAAAATGACGAGGCAGCATCTGTCAAAAACATTTTGGCTAATTTAACTCGGTGTCTTCCCCAACACAGGTCACACAAACAACAAATACATAGCTGTAAAATTCAAACTAAACAGCGACCTTCTAAAAGAGATTAAATCGAAAAATGTGTGTTTTCAAACCACGAATTTTGTCATTTTTCGGGTGATTTAAGCATGTAAAGGTAACAACCTTTAATAAATAAATAACGATTTAGTTTGTGTTTTACACCTCTGTGTTGGTTGTTTGTGTGACCTGTGTTGTGGAAGAATTAAATTGGCAAAAAGTTTGTTGACGTTTTTATTTTAGAATTGCATATGAAACTCTGTGACTCAATGCACATTGCTGTTTTTTTGCTAGTAAACCTCAACGCTAAAGCCCTGAAGATGGCAATAAGCATTGCCGAAAGCTTGGCAGTTAACACCAGAG
The DNA here is from genome assembly GCA_951848785.1 of Callosobruchus maculatus. Classification (NCBI taxonomy): domain Eukaryota; kingdom Metazoa; phylum Arthropoda; class Insecta; order Coleoptera; family Chrysomelidae; genus Callosobruchus; species Callosobruchus maculatus. The sequence continues at coordinate 12,372,784 of CATOUR010000081.1, read as the reverse complement.
TCTCCTTTATGCAGTCATTTTTCGAAATTTTGGCCATAACACCAAGATTTTCTCTGTAATATATACAAGGCGAGTCCTAGGTTTATACTTTTTTAACGGGTCGTTGAAATTATCCACTGTTTCAAACAATTTTTTTCTGAAAACTGAAAAATAAGCGAGAGAAAAAGTAAAAAATGTAAATCTGGGCTTGTGTATCAAGACGTATCTACATATTCTCTTTATATTTAGTTTTTTGCTCTGATTTTTGTCTTATCGACTAGGCATTGCACCTGTCAGGCAGTGCAGTAGTTACTTTCTGTTTATCTTTGTTGATTTTAAATTGGTAGATCCTAAAAGCGGCACATTATTATGAACACAACTCTCAGCATTTACCAATTTATAATTAACTACGGTAAACCAAAAGTGACTAGTGCACTAACTGACAGGTACAATGCCTGATGATAACATAAAAATTTGAACAAAAACAGCATAGACAGACTATGTAGGTCGTAATACACAAGTCCAGACTTACTTTATTTGATTCTGTATCTCGCTTATTTTTCAGTTTTCGGAAAAAGGTTATTTGAAAAGGTTTCTAATTTTAACGACTTCTATACAGCGTTTAAAAAAAGAATCAACTTAGGCCTCACGCTGTATATATATATACATAATATATTATGAAAAAAGAAGCCAAGGAAAATTTCTTGCGGGAGGCGCCCCGAGAAGTATCTTGATACAGAATCCAGGATTGACTCTCCCAAAATGGATAAGGCACCGTGTTGATAGAGTGTAGGCCAGATAAAGATGTCTTAAATGTAGGTCACCAGCACCAAACTAAGAGATATACGGTTAGGAAATCCACAGATAGCGAAGGGACATTATTTATACAATACGATTTACGTAAATCTCACTGGTGTTGATATCACACCATCGTATTTATAGTTTAGATAAATTTATGTGTATATTTTTTACGATTAAGATGCTCTCGTACGTAATTTACTATCTTGTGCCGTTCCATAAACATCAATAAGATATGTATGTGCTTCGGCCATATATATGGCACGTATACCATATTGAAGTAAGAAACGTACTTGACGCATTGCATTTCTCTGTGTGAACGTTTTGGACTGTTAATTAACTTGTACGCCAGGAAAATGAGGTTTTTCTCGTAACACTCGTTCATCCAGTAATCTGACAAGTTTTTTGAATGTGCAATGGACTAGTATCATGAATTTTATTTCTGGTTGCATATGATAGAGTACGTCATAAAAAGCATCTCATTTTTTTCTCCGATTTTTTTGGGGACAGGAAAGCCGTGAAAATGAGGAAAATATTTGAATTCTCCTAAGGCAGTGACGTCACTGCCCTATAGGCGAACAGCCAATCAAAAGACAGATATGTGTGCTGTGTTGCCGCATTCTGATGGCGCGCGGAGCTGTACGCGGGCTGGCTCATCTATCTTGTCTTCTGTTCCCGTCTGATATGTTCTGTGGTTTTAATGTCGAGTGATCCTAAATTCCAGGACTGTTCCAAATTACGGTTCTATCATCGTCCTAGAACTGTTTTCATCATGCCCCACCCATTTTGTGATTCTAGAGTCGATGATTGGTTGGTACGCTGGTGGACCAACCAATCATTGTTTTGAGAACTGTAAAATGGGCGGGGCATGATGAAAACAGTTCTAAGACGGTGATAGAACCATAATTTGGAACAGCCCTTCCGAAAGCTAAGTTAAGGTTCCTGATCCGTCAATCCTGTCAATCAATCGTCATTCGGTCATTTTCATTTTCAACAATCTTAAAGTTATTATTATTTGTTTGCGTTTATTTGTACAGGATATCCTTTTATTCCATTTTACTAGGTTTCAAGTTATTTTATCATAACATAACCAACAAGTATGGGTAAAATCGATAGTGGATTCACAAAAGCCGATTCAGATAACCTGCCTAAAGTTGATATGGCTATGGTGAACGACTTTTATGTGGATAATATGCAGTTCTTCAATACGGAGATGAGAAATGTGAAAGCTAAGAAGTGAGTTTCAAAATATTTATAACACTTTGGATAGCAAATAACATGTTTATGTGAAATGTAAATGTTTTGCGAGTCGGAGCTGTTCTTGGCAACAATGCACTACTGATAATTCGCGCGGTCGGCACTGATTGGCTGAATTTGAATTCCTTTCTTTAAACTTTAGAATGGAATTACTAAAAAACAAAATGATGCAGAAAGTAACGAAATGCAGCAGAACGTTTATTTGTGTATGCACTAAGCGGCCATAATAATTAAATCATTGTTCTTAACCTCGTGATACTAGTCCATTGAAATTTCATAGCGATCCATCAAATAAATAGTATCGATCAAATAGTTTGAATAAAGTAAAATTGTCTAATTCGCGGCACTTTTTTGCAATGCTTCAAGACCAAAGAAAAAAGAATTGTAGAAAAATATTTTTTAACTTTGCGAAATTGTTCAACAATAATAATCTATTTCTTTTTCATAAGTTAGGTTCTGTTCTGTAGGTAACTATGACGCAAAAAACTTGTCGCATTGCTAGATGAATTAGTGTCCCCAACCATGCAGTTTTGTCTGTTCTCCTGGACTGTTAAGGGTCTAGGGTATAGCGCGCGAAATTGAGAATCCAAGAAAATACGTTTTCCGGTGTTAGCACCATGTGTTAGCGAGGAGGCGTGACCGCCCGTACCTTTTCTCCAGTATGTGTGTCTAAAATGAGGGGAGGTAAGTCCAAAAGTCAAAATGTGAGGTCCACAGGTCGCATGTAGAAGCTCCTTTTGATATCGTGTTTGGTTGTTGAATTGCAGACATTTGAAAAATGTATGATTTTGTCTTGCGTGTTTTTTGCATACTAAACAACTTTTTGAAAAAAATGTTTTTAGATGTCATTCATTAAGGTCTTAACTACCACCTTCTGAAATACTTTGTATGTAGTGAGTTCTGTTCGAAATTCGAATCCGTTTTTTAACATGGCAAATACATATGTATAACTGTGTCTGCCATGCCCCTTAAGGTGGGTACAAATATGTGCGCCGCGAACAAGCGCCGTGTGGACGCCCCGCGTTCCTTGAGCGTTAGGTGCTCGTTGAAGTTTTCCCATTCGACGAACCTCGTGCGATCCACATTGAATATGCACAACCAAAAACCACACCATATCATGCTCCCGTCCAAATCTGTACCACGATCATACAAAGCATTCGTAGAAAACAAACAGTTGGTGCGTACAGCGGCCTACAGACCACAGACGTTGTTGATGCATACTGAGATTCCTGAATCGGCTCAAGGTTTCATGAAACTTGCATCAATTGCATGAGTTACTACTCAAATCGAAACCTGTTGCCATGCCTGAATCGACTTGATATTTGAATCGACAGAAGAATAGTAGGGTGGAGTGGTCAACGAACAGACTTCGCGCATATTTGTATGGACCTTTAAGCGGCCTACAGACGTTGATGCATGCTGCGATACAGACATCGACTCCTACGATTCATGATGCAAGTAGCAGCGTGTGCAGTACTGAATCACGTATTTGGCATCGGTTGTGGCTTGCAGCGATGCAGAATCTGGAATCCCATGTTGGTCGGTGAGCCATGACGCCGAATCGGTGACGCTGATGCAAGTTTCAACGTGTATAGCCCTTAAGTACTGACGTGTCGTCTGTCAGACGACTGGTGACTTTTAATTCGCGATAAATCTGTTATTAACAAGATTTCGCCATTCTAGCTTCATATACTCTCATTTGGCAACACTTAACCTTGTACGAGTAGCCATCGAGTAGCTGTGGTTAGCGGATTAGAATAAACATGGAGCATGAAGCAGGTCCATCGAAAGCGGTTCGTTGGGGCGATAGAGATCATGAGGAAACAGTACGTAAATGGTATGATGAGTTAGACAGTGGAGCCAGTGACGTGGACAATGAAGTGGACAAGGACTTTGCCATTGAGAGTGAACATAGTACTGAAACGGAACAATCTGAAATCAGTGAGGATGAGGCTGAGGACCAAGAAGAAGGTAGCCATAATTACTTTGGAAAAAACCGTTTCAAGTGGGCGGAAAAGGAAGTTGTACCAACCTTTAATGATAAATCAATAAAACCCCATATTTGACTCCTGCGATCTCATTTGTATTTTATTTTTCACTATTTTACTTCCCACACCGATAGGTGAGGGGAGTATTGTGATCGCGAAAATTTTCGATTTTGAGATAATACGTTTTTTGGGCGTTTTATGATGTGTACATAACGAAAATCCACGTCACTCATTTCCGTCGGTCTGTCTGTCGGTCTGTCTGTCTGTCTGTCGGTCTGTCTGTCTGTCTGTCGGTCTGTCTGTCTGTCTGTCTGTCTGTCGCGTTCTTCTACCCTCGTAATCTCAGTAACCGCTACATGGATTGTGATGAAATTTGGGCAGCGTTATGCTGTGGGGTCGTAGTAGGTAATGTTCCAATAATTTTGAAAATCGTTATACGGGGGGCGGAGTAATTAGCAAAAAACGAAAAATTTCAAATACGCCTCTAACTTCGTTTTTAGGCATTTTAGGGGTTTCTGATCATTTTCTACTTTTTTTTGGGTGGGGGTGAATTTGGGGTGGTTGGGGGGTGGAGGGTTGTAATACCAAAAAATTTGTTGTATTCATAATGGGCTCTCTAATGACCTGTGAATGAAAGACCTAGCGCCATAATACAATTTTTTAGGTCCATCCGAACATTGCCTTGCTTATAATAGAAACCAAGGGACTAATTTGTGATGTATATATCCGAGTGTTTTAGTTTTAGATCGCTCTTTATTGCGTAACGCCAAAATTATCGAATGGATTTTAATGAAATTTTGACACAGTATTACCGCCACGGCGAGGATGGAAAGCGCGCATGTTTTGGAAAAATCGTGTCAGTGGCGGCGCGGCAATAATAAAAAAATGTAAAAATAGCTCTAACTTTGTTTTTCGGCGTTTTAGGGGTTTCTGATCATTTTTTTACTTTTTTTTGGGTGAGGGTGAAATTGGGGTGGTTAGGGGGTGGGGGGTTGTAAAACTCAAAAATTTGTTCCATTTATAATAGTGTCCATTGACCTGTGAAAGAAAGACCTAGCGGCATAATAGACGTTTGTTAGGTCCATCCGAACATTGCCTTGGCTATTACAGAAATGAAGGGATTTGGTATTGGTAGGGGTAGGTATTGAGGTCGTTCTGAATTTAGTAACATGGAAATTATGAAATTAATTTTAATGAAATTTAGACACAGTATTATTACTGCGGCAAGGATGAAAAATGCGTATGGTTTTCAAAAATCGTGTCAGTGGCGGCGCAGCAATAATAAAAATCTAAAAATATAAAAATAGCTCAAACATCGTTTTTAAGCAATTTGGGGGTTCCTGATTGTTTCGTTTCGTCCAGTTAAAGCTAAATTGTGTCGTTTTAGTTCCTACGGAGAGATTCAGGAAACTATTTACTAGTTTTTGTGTTGGATGTTTTTTGACGACAGGCGGGCGATGATTTGGTTGCAACTGTTATGTGTGGGAAGTACTGAGTCAATCAACTTGACTCCATTTTTTCCATATATGGGGTAATTGATGAGGGATTTTTGAACTGAATAATAGTACTAAGTTTGATTTTTTTTATGTTAAGTTAGTTTTGAACCGCAAAGAGAAAAAATGTGTCTGTTTTCGAATTCTTTCTATGTTATTCAATTTTTTTTTTCTAACCAAATATGTCGTCATTCCTTTTATTTGCAGATAGATGTGTGTTAAATAGCTGAACAAAGCCTGTGCATTTGTGTAATTCTGTATTCATTAGAACTTATTAGGTAACAAATACATTGTTTAGACTCGTCTCACAGACGATGCCGACGGGTCCGTGACAATGCTCCAATAATTAACTGCCCGTACTTAAGGGATAGTATTGCGTCGCTGCAAAGACCATATTCTGTTCTTGTGTTGCATGAAACGTGACTAAATATCAAGTCGATTCAGGCATCGCAACAGGCTTCGATTTAAGTAGGAACTTTTGCGACTGATGCAAGTTTCATGAAACCTTGAGTCGATTCAAGTCACTAGTCTGAAAATGAGCCTGAAAATGATAAAAATATTAAAAATCCTAGTGATCGTATTTTGTAAGTAGTTTCTAAAGGTGTTACAGGGCGTGGCATTTGAAATAATTGAGAGAATCATTGTTGTGAGTTTTGGGTTACCTTGCATACAAGATGAAAGATTATAGTATGGGTGATGATTACATTAAGATTTTTACATGAAAGTACCCAGTAGAACCCAATAAAACCGTATACTGTTGGAATAGCAAAAAATGTGCGGAATTCAAATTCGAGATAATTATAAAGGGTGTTCTATTATTAAAATCATACTATTGGTATGTTGTGACTTGATGCAGTACCTTGTATATAACAGAATAATTTAAGAATGTAAATCTTGACTCTGTCTATAACTTTTATTTTAAACTTTTTTCGTATCTCGTAAAGCAAGGGAGTTGATAAGTTGATGACCCTGTATGCATTTGCATTTTAAAGTCTTTTAAAATACTTTAGATAAGCTTCACTTTATTGCTTGTGAGAATATTCATTCTGAGCACAAGCACAAATTATGTGATTTGAAAGATGTTATGAGAGAACCTTCGAAATCAGAATTTACCTCAATAGGATCCTTTTTCCAAGCATATCCAATATGGCCTATCGAAAATGTATTCAAATACCTTTCTATTTCATTGCACAAGTGCTCCATGTTAATTTGATTGATGAATGAGTATAGAAAAATGAAACCTATTTCCGTATTACAGAGCCACGTGCTGCAGCAGCATTCTATGCCATTACCCAAAAATGAATATAAATTACGCAGCACTGAAATCAACTTTGTACGGGGTGAGCGCTGGTTTTTACAGAAGGGCTGAAGGGCTACGGACTTTAAAAATTAAGTGACAATGTATATATAACTAAGAGGAGATGTAGAGATACTAAGTGGACATTTCTAGTTCCTGAACAGAAATGTCTGCGTACTAACGCCCAGGTTCACAATCGGTAGTTAACTAGAGGTTAAAAAAACTGGGGGTTGGTTAACACTTTACGTTTCATAATCGGCGGTTTACGTCAAAAGCTCTGGTTGTCCAAGGATAAAGAAGGGTTATCTCTGACCTTTGTTGTGGTCAACCGATGACACATAAGCTTGCTTTGGTGGTTATAAAAACATGCATTTTGTCATTGAATTTGACAAGGAAAAAAATATGAATGCAAAGGTTAGTATCCTTCTCGGGCTTCTTTGTCAAAGGGTTACATTGCTCTGAGATCCATCCGTGCCGCCGTGCTGAAGATAAATAAGCTTAACCAGTGGTTTCCTTTCTAATTCAGAGCGATCCGATAATTATTACTGGTTAACTTTCATCTGTCGGTTAAGTGACTACCAGGGATTACCAATGAACGTGAAACTGGGCCTAAGAAAAACGCTTACTTATATACATGCTGAATAAGCCATCTAACCTCTTACACCAGCTAGGCATGCTATGCTGTCGAATTCTGAACATGAATTTCCTGAAAAATTAATTGTTTGAGTTCTTTGAAGAATAACACTCAACTCTATTTCCAAGATGGTTGAAGCCTCTTCACACCAAGCCCATAATGTTACAGCATTCCTAAATAATACATTTAATGTAAAATTTATTGGAAAAGATAGGCCTATACGTTAGCCAGCAGAGCACCAGATATTACCCCACTTGTTTTCTTTGTGAGAATATGTCATTCCAGAGGTGCTAAGTAGAATGCAATATTCTTTCCGACGGAGGACTCAGAGGTGCTCACAGCAAGGTGGTCTGCATTTTGAACATCTATTAGCGTACCACCGGACAAAAATGGAGTTAACATGTTTTTCTAATTCATACACACATTATGTAGAGATATAACTTATATACAGAGTGTTTTCAAAGTTGGAACTTTCCTTTTCAGAAACAACTGCCTTTGAAATGACAAAACTAATGCACGATGAATCAACAGCAGAAGAATAAAATAAATGTTAAAAAAATACTTACTATTTGTTCGCTGCGAAGTTTTAAGTGCGGACCTGTCACATACGGCTCAACGATTTGCTTCGAAGCTTGTGACGCGAGAGGGAAAATTCAAGTATTTCTTCTTCAATTTGGACCATTCGAGGTCGTATAAATCGTACAGAGTATGTATAATGTGAATAAAAGAATCCTGTGTCTCTAGCTCTTTGGATGAGATGGACAAATCGACGGGGAGCAGGGTGAATACTGTCAGGGAAACGATCAGCATACTTTCGCGAAGTCCAAGAGACATTTTGACCACATTCACATTCACGACAATCATATTCACCAGTTCATTACTAAAGGTCTGCTTCGGACTTCCATTGTCTATATAATTTTTGATTACAACGTTTCGATTGATGTGGTATCTTCAATCGTCTTCAGGTAAACTGTTTACCTGAATGCAAGTCCGAAACATACCTTTTGAAACATCTACCTTGTCTACAAATTTCAAACAACAGTTGATTATTAGTTATGCCGGTTGCACCTTTTTTGTTGTTGTTAAATCTGATGTAGCACGTGACATCTATCCTCCTCTCCATTGTAAGCCGGGTTTTTTCGTGTTTTGCCTCTGTTATCATTTAATCGCACAGGCACGGCCAGGCATGTATCCATGGGGGGTCCAGTTTACGGTTGCTTGATCGGCGACAATTATTTAAGATTTAATTTTGCTCTCTCGGGGGGGGGGACTTTTGTTAATTACCATTTTTTAGGCGACATTATATAATGTTTCTGGGGGAGGGTCCGGACCTCCTAACCCCCCCCCCCCCTCCATAAATATGTCATGAGGACGGAATTAGCAATGAGGATTTCATTATCTGTCACTCCTTTTGACGAGTACTATAATTATGTCCTTTGAAAATAAGTCACAACTTAGGAAACACCCTGTATGTAGTTGTTTACTATGCTGTGATAGAACCTCGAACGCATCTATCTTTTATGTGGACGCATTTGGCTACATCGTGGAAATTTCTAGTTATTTCAAGGATAAATGTCAACTTACTAACTAGAAATGTCTACCTTATATCTAAAAATTTCAAGGGACTTAGTTATCTAGAAATTGTCACATAATTTTCATCGCATGTGGCTCTTCAGGACTTCCTTAGGTTTTTATATGGTACTTGACCTTTTCTGTCTGAGTCTTGGCGTCTGTGATATTATTTACTTTACGTTGAGTTGCACAAACGCTTGTTTTATGCTCTTGATATATTTTGTAGACTGACGAAACCCGTTAATTTTATATTCAAAGCAGATGTCATTATTATTCCTAGTGAACGATAAAATATAACATTTAGGTACATTTAAATCAAGTTTGTTGGTGACTCACCAATTACTCAATAGGTCAAGATTTAGCTGTAATATACTCGTAACGCTACCCTGAATATTTCTTAAAGCTAACGCTTATGCTAGATACTGGATGTTTTTTGTCTTATCTGGGCCTTATACAGCGTACGAAGTACTTTCTGGCTCTGAATATGTTCGAGCTAGATCATGTTTTCTTGAATGTCGACTCCCAAGATCTTGAATGTGACTTCTTGACTGAACCTGATAGTTCATTAGAACCAGGTGCTACCTTCGGACCGTATTCATAGTCGTCTCTTGTGTAATACTTAAGGTTCCCTTAAGTAATCCTCAAGGGATACTTAAGGGACCCTCAGTGTGGCTTTCCTTGTGTATTTGTTATTTATTTCCTAGACAACATCTACGAGATGGCGGGATTCATTTGGCGTCGTTGTCATATTTAAAATATAGGTAAGTCAATTTGTTATTTCCTATGCCTACGCATTTTGATGATTTCTGTTCTGTATTCTGTAATCATGGGAGGGCAGTCTAGAGACGACAGCACTTAGGCCCCATTGGGCCCTTTGTGCATCCTCCCTGGAGATATCGCCGCCTAGGTTTCCAGCCATCCCAGTCGTTTGAAAAACAGGGTGATTGCACAAAGGGGGATTCTCCTCAAGGAGGCCAAGATTGGCCACCTTCCACCCAGAATGGATTCTCGAAGTGATGAGACGCTGGGGCAGTCACAAAAGGCGTGATGCACCGTCTCATCTTCCTGTTCACAGCCTCTGCAGAGAGTTGTGTCGCCTACTCTCATGTTAAAGAGGGGTTTCCGAAGCTGGCAATGTTCCGTTAAGAGTGCGTAGTTTACTTCTGGGCATCGCCAGGTAGCTCTTTGCTGCATCCTTACTAGGGTAATTTAAAAGTTCCCTGGCAAGGTGACAGGTGTTTGTTCCATCCCATAATTCCTTGAATTTCTGATGGGTGTATATGATTTCTGTTATCTCTTTTTGTTTTGTGACAGTATTTCGTATTTGTCATGTCATGTTGACATTTCGTTACTTGCGTATTACTCAAGGGAGCCTTACGTAAGGGACTCTCAAGTAGCTGTCGGAACACAAAACCTTACTTAAGAGACCCTTAAGTATGGACTATGAATACGATTCTAAGTTAAACCGTTGTCACGTTTTCATTGTCAGAAAGCTTTGAGTTAAACCGTTTTAACGCCTTAAATCATTTTAACCAGTATTTATAAACGTGTTTTAGAGTAAACTGTTTTAAGGCAAACGTGTAAACGTAGTAACTGTCACATTAAATAAATTGTTGTTCGATTGAAGTATGGAGCGCTATCGAATCGACTATGAGTACGACCCTTGGGTACTTTGTGTTTGGTTATGCGACATCATTGAGTTAATCTTACAACAGTCGGAACTTTACAGAATTTTTTTTAAATATGCAATTGTGGTAAGCAACCATAATAATCAAAATGAGCCACACTGTACGTTTTCCATCGAAATTATTACAAATGGTTTTTGTATTTCCTTGACGTTAAACACCGTATAATGATTTACAGCGGAAAACAAATAACAGGAAAAATTGTCCGCCCGATGCATTATGATATATGCATTTAGTGCAGCCCGTGCAATCATCTATTCGGTTTTCTGTTCAGTGTCGTCGCCGCAGGAGCCAAACGTCCACAATAGTAATTATTCTTATTTTCTGGTGTCTAAACTCAAACTCAAAATATGAAAAGGAACGTAACGTAAACAGAGTGCTCCAAAAAAATAAGTATTTAAGAGTAAAGGTGGATACAGATTGCTATGACGTAACGTGGTAACACGTGGGAACACGTCGTGATGCCTGTCGTATAAAATTCCAGCACTGGGTTTTATATATTTACGTTCACATTGTGCTTATATCTCAGCAGGAATGCTTATTCCCATGAGTTGGGTAGAATGCTTCTCGATTTTAGGACCAAACAAGCTTAGAAGATAGTAGAATTCAGCTTTTGTCATTCGGAAATACCACTTAAATCGCTCTTCATCTTCTATCAGTTGAGGCATTACATTTTGGAACTCTCCAAATTTCTCTTGCTCCTTGTTAATAGGACGCTTCCATTCTCTAGCCATTTCTTCTTCCTCTTCTTCTATCATATCAAAACCACACAAAACCGCACATTGGAGGCTCGGAGCTGTCAGGATCATGCAATGTACTACTACGCGTCTTGTGCTGTACGTCAGGCCAATGTGAACAACGCTACATGTCTGATGTGATCCTATGGAGCTTGACATGACGTGACGCGGTGACACGTAATGCGTCTCATATGGAATTCCGGCACTGGGTTTCGTATATTTACGTTCATATTGTGCTGACGTGACGTGGGAATGTGGAGTATGATGCAATCTGACGCAACACGCCTTCTGACGCGTCAGAGCAAAATCAAACAATCGAGATTTTTTGTCAGTCGTGTGAAGGTGTCAGAGGGTTGAGGTGGTTTTTCTTCTCAGCAGGAATGCTTTCCCTGAGTTGAGTGGAGCGCTTCTCGATTTTAGGAACAACCAAACTTTTTTCAATTTTGGAATGTTTGGAATGCTAGTAGGATGCATCTATTCTCTAGATGAACAAATTGATCCAAACAACATAGCAGCCATTTCTTCTTCCTTTTCTTCTAGCATATCAAGAACACGGAGCACATTCATGGTTGGAGGCTCAAAACTAAACTGTCAGGATCATGCAATGTAGTACACGTCTTGTGCTGTAAGTCAGGCCAATGTGAACAACGCTACATGTCTGATGTGATCCTATGGAGCTTGACATGACGTGACGCGGTGACACGTAATGCGTCTCATATGGAATTCCGGCACTGGGTTTCGTATATTTACGTTCATATTGTGCTGACGTGACGTGGGAATGTGGAGTATGATGCAATCTGACGCAACACGCCTTCTGACGTGTCAGAGCAAAATCAAACAATCGAGATTTTTTGTCAGTCGTGTGAAGGTGTCAGAGGGTTGAGGTGGTTTTTCTTGTCAGCAAGAATGCTTTCCCTGAGTTAAGTGGAGCGCTTCTCGATTTTAGGAACAACCAAACTTTTTTCAATTTTGGAATGTTTGGAATGCTAGTAGGATGCATCTATTCTCTAGATGAACAAATTGATCCAAACAACATAGCAGCCATTTCTTCTTCCTTTTCTTCTAGCATATCAAGAACACGGAGCACATTCATGGTTGGAGGCTCAAAACTAAACTGTCAGGATCATGCAATGTAGTACACGTCTTGTGCTGTAAGTCAGGCCAATGTGAACAACGCTACATGTCTGATGCGATCCTACGGAGCTTGACATGATGTGTTACCACGTCACGTCATAGCAATCTGTATCCACCTTAAGGCCACACCAAACGTAGAGTGCTGCCTGTCCATCCACTGGATGTGACCGAGGCTCTTTGTGTGTTGCCCTCAAGAACTGGGGTTTTGAGTTAAAAAAATATGTTTTTGTAATAAATGGAAAGATCATACAGGGTATCCCACGACGATTAAGACAAGCAATATATCGGAACTGGGCAGTAGTAGAGAATTATAACTTTGGGGATGTAAATTCGAGCAGATGTTGTGTCTTTTCTTGGTATTGTGTTACCCAATGATGTATTTGTTTTCGACCGTCTAGTTGCTGCAGATTTCGCCTTCGCCTGGTACATAGTTGCCACATATGGGGAAATTACTCTAGATCCAGATATTCTTTACAGGTCAAAAAATTTTTCCTAGAATTGAAGAGTTCTTTTAGTGATGTAGATATTCATGAAAAAGTTTAAAAGATCGTATATCGAGCAAGAGCTATATCCTTTTTTTGCTTTTTCTAGAATTCGCCTCATTGAGTCATAGGCGTGTTTGGATGGGGAATGGGCGGGCTTGGCTCCCCCTCAAGAATGAAATTACCCCCCCCCCCCCCCCCCAAGATAATTTATTATACATCTAGGGTCGGGCTCAAGCCCCCCAGATTCGGTGACTTAACTATGCGTATGTTAAGTTTATCCTCTCAATAGAAGTGTTCCTGGGAACAAATCTTCATTCCTCCTTTGGTCCTCAGTCCTCAGAATCTTCCTAGGAATCGGGAATTTTTTTTTGTGATGTGCTGATTTTCTTAACATTTTATAGGGTTTTTTGTTTTGATCTGGCAACAGTGGCTCCTTGGTCTACAATTGCGTCGTTCCATTTCAAAAGCCGACTTATACACTTTTTATGAAAATTGTACTAACCTCGCAATTGGAATCTTTGCCACAAACTACATTTCCAATAGAAAATATCGTTCCGGAACTTGCCTTAACCAATAGCAAAGTGGAGAAGAAAATTGAGAATCGCTCCAAAACTCGCCTAATCCATTCAGAATTTCGCACCAGAAGTTCCCATATCCCACTGACCAATCACAGCGCTTTGAATGGTTGGCAGACGTGTAGCCGGTGTTGCGTGTTTTAGTGTGTAATGTGCTGCTATATCATAGATATCACGTATTATCTTGTTTAGAACAAAATTGATATGGTGAAATTAAAATGAAAATATTATTGAAAGTGAAAATAATATTGACAATATTATGGAGACTCATATTTTGTCACGATGGAAGTAGAAAACCTAGGTTTTAGTTTGCTTTCTGTTACTTGAGAACAAGCTTATGTTTTATGTTGTATAACCAGAATTAGTTTCCTTTCTGATACCTAAAAACAACCTTACTTCTTGTGTTGAATGAAAGAAGTCTTGAGTTTAGATTAAAACGTTTGTTTCTTTTTATATGCTTTCATGTGACGATTTTTTTGCGTTAAAACTTGCTTTATCCACTAGTGATACATCAAAACTCGCCAAATCCAAACCAAAAAGATGAAATTGTTGTTATTTGTATTAGTTTTCTTTAAAAGAAGGACACCTTATCAATACATAAAAAAAATTATGCACCGATAGTGTAATTAGTATGTTCAAAGAACGACTTTCTTCATTTACCAAAAACTGGGTAAACTGGATGTGCCAGGATAAATCTGAACATTCTGATTGACGTACTGGTTCAATGATAAATTATGAGAACAAAAAAGGGCTCGCTCGTAGAATTTGTGGATTAAAACAAAGTAGAGAGATCCTACCTGGTGGACAGCAATCCAACTTCTTGGAAGATCCTCCTGGTTGTTTTATGGCTTCTCGTAGTTTTCGTAACACAGAAAAAAGGGGATGTAAAGATAAAAACGTTCGAAAACAGGAGCACAACCGTTCTCCGATGCCGTCGCGTTGCTTCTCTCGGATGTCTCTCTCTCTCTCTCTCGAGTCCACACGAAATTCATACGAGCAATGCTATTGGTTGAGCCTGTTTGAATATTTTCTATGGGGTTGAACCTAAGGTAGGCAACCAGGTATACTTAAGTTAAAAGTAAAGTATGAGGCATTCCCACATAGCACTGGATATTCTATGAATATTCTTTAAATCTCCTATATGTTCCATGAATATTCAGTAGAATCATAGAATATTCGTTATTTCTCTTGATTATTCTGGATTATTAAAATAATATTCTTTATAGAATATTATTATTTTACCCACTTAGGATAATCAGTGATTATTCGTTTAATGTCTGAATTATTCAAGAATATACCAGTAATATTCTTCATAGAATATTATTTTAATAATCTACTAAGAACAAGATGTAGCTATTTTCTGACGAACATTTAGTAATGTTTGTAATATAGAAATATCTGTATGTAGGCAAATATTCAATATGAGGTATTATTAATTTACATTTTCACGTTTCTCAGTGAATTAAAAAAACCTTCATTCGTTTTGCGTTCATCCTAAATATACCTAATAAGTATTATGTGCAATTTTCAAAAGTTTATTAGTCATTAGCCATTGCCAGCAATACAGATACGGCATCCACCTGCGATAAGGTGACAGCATCTTATGCTGATGTATGGTGACTATGGTGTCGTCAGTTGTCAATCTTGTCGGGTTGTCACTCTATTTTTCGCTTCAAGTGTTCTGTCATTCTGTGCTTCAACATGTGGATGTCGGCATTTTAGCAATTCACGAATTCAGAAGTTTTATTCCTGAAAGGCCTGCATTTATACCCAATTTTGTACAATAAAGTTGCTGGTTGTTATAAAGTGTGTGACAGTGTTCCAAATTATTGTCACCTACTATGGTGTATGGTTCATTATATAATGTGAGTAGAATTTTGAGGTTAAATGCAACAAGTTTACATTTTTACACTTTATTTAGGCATCTAGACTGACTTAACTTTTGTGACCATCTGCCACTAGTAGGTGCCATTATTTTTGGAACCGTATCCATAATTCCCTAAAAATGTTTCGTATATGAGTAGAATATTCAAAAACATTATACCACGTAATGTAAACGTTCATGTAATATCCGTGCGGAATATTCGGCGGAATATTCTAGGAATATAGCGTGTTTTTCCCATTTCGAACGTTTACAGAATATTCTGTAGATATTCTAATTGTCCACGGAATTTTCTCAAAATATTCATAATATCTGTAGTGAATGTGAACGGAATATTCTCATATCATCCATTGCTATGTGGGTTAGTTATGACTAAGAGAGTTATAGTAGAAAATAAAAAAGGCGTTTACTTAACACTGGATAAGAAGACTTTTGGAACGGAACAACTCAATTGCACTACAAATGCATAGTCGACATAACTACAAAATGCAGCTCGTGTACCGTCACTCTAAGGTGAAGGAAGTAAACAGAAAAACTACTTTTAATTTTTTCGAGCAACATAATAACATGCATGCTCTTATAGATAATCAGCGAATATATTATTTATGAAAATTGCTGTTATTTACGTGTAATTGGTCGATTACTGATAAGGCTAATTTTAATCAATTTGCGACGTACTGAGAGCGTAAGCTTACTGAAGAGAAGTGCTCAAAAACGTTATAAAGTCAGTCAACATTTTTCCTACGCCATTGTTTTTCCCTAGTGGCTTTTTCCGCTAACGAATCGTTGGCTCTAATACAATTCAGTACGTTTTGGTTCATTTACATACTTGCGTTCCATTTTTTTGTTTTTCGCAAAAAAAATTGTGAAATAAATTCTCGCTGTTGTTCAAGCTCTGTTTTGTAATTAAATGCGTCCAGTGTTCTAATTTTGTTTGGATCCCTGGTACGCGCATGTAGCGCTGATAAACTGCATGTACAGAGCGTCCCAAATTGAAAGTTAAACACCTGTCTCGTCATGGTGGGGTGGTTTCTAAGATTCAAAATCATTAGTAATAATTCCCTATTTTTTTGCTAGTAAACAAATAGAATAACTTTTACTACTCACATCGATAGGTGAGGGGAATATTATCATCGAGAAAATTTTCGATTCTGAGATAATACGCTTCTTGGGCGTTTTGTAATATGTGTGTAGTATGTACAATGGGCCTATACCACATTTTTGTTTATTGACTTAAACGAACCCTGACACCACGTAGATGCCATAAATAATTTTACAAAATTTTTCTATCGTATTTATAACCGAAAAAGAATGCTCTAAATATTGAATTTTTTGAATCCATACACTTCCCGCCCAGGTCGTGACGTCACCTGTAGGGAACCAATAAGAGCTCACTGGTACATAACAATAGCATCCCCTCATAGTCATCGGACCACGAAAGGATGCTTCTCATTGGTTCCCTACAGAAAGGACGCTTCTCATTGGTTCCCTATAGGTGACGTCATCATCGGCTATTTCAAATTACAGTACAATTTTCTTTTTAGTGTTATTCTCATTTGAATCAAGTTTTCTGCTGACTTTTTACAGAAAACGGTCCTAAGTATCACCAAAAATAATACCGCAGTAAATAAATTGATCAATTTGAGATCACGGTATAGGACCATCTGTCTGTCTCTTGTTGTTCTTTTAGCCTCGTAATCTCAGTAACCGTTGCATGGAATGTGTAGGGCCGTGGGGTCCTAGTAAGTAATGCTGCTATAATTTAAAAATCGGTGCATCGGCGGAGTATTTAGCAAAAAATAAAAAATCAAATATCCTTTAAACTTCATTTTTAGGTGTATCAGGGGTTCCTGGTCATTTTATACCTTTTTGGGTGGGGTGAAATTGGGGTGGTTGGAGGGTGGGGGGTTGTAAAACTGAAAAATTTGTTGTATTGTCCATTGACCTGTGAAAGAAAGATTTAGCGGCATACACCCTTTCAGGTCCATCCGAACATTGCTTGGCCTATTACAGAAACTAAGTGACTTAGAATTTTGTAATGTACACATACGAGAGTATTGCCTTATATAGTTCTGTATTTTGTAACGTGGAAACTATTGAATTGATTTTAATGAAATTTTGACACAGTGTTACTACCTTGACGAGCATGGAACGCGCGTATAGTTTTTAGAAATCATACCAGTGGCAGCGCAGCAATAATCGAAAACTGAAAATATAAAAACGGCTAAAATTTGGTTTTTATGCATCTTAGGGGTTCTACTTTTTTAGGTAGTTCAGAAATTGGGAAGATTGTAAAGCTGAAAAATATATAGTATTTATAATAGGCTGGGCAAGGATATATGAGACTTTGGCTTCATGCTATAGAAAAATGATAAAATAGTATCATCGTAATATGTGGAAAGTACTGAGTCAATCAACTTGACTTTTTTTTCGCTATTGAGTTATTACAATTATTTTTATATCAAATAAGCTGGCATTTCTATACGAATTTTAGGCAAAAAAAGGTTATCCTAGGTGAACTTGGGTCCAGGTTTTTTGCCATTTTCTCCATTGTTTTGACAATTAAGAAACCTATTTCGCGCCATTTGAAAACTGAATATCCAAAAATTTTATGTAATTGTCTTGATAATATCGCACATTTCCAAATGTCTCAGTAAAGTTTCCAAAGTAAAGCTCAAATGGCGTTGACTTGTAAAAATCCGTGGGCTCTAAAACTAAAATATAAAATTCTAATTGGATCAGTTTTTTCTATCTATGGAAACTACTGACGTTTTTTGGTGTTTTATTTTCAGTTTTTATGTACTCCTCTTGTACCTACATTACAAATATGAAGTTTGAATGACAGCTCTAGAATTGCGTGATTTTTTTGAGTCGATTCTCGTTTATCGTGTTTTTCCTGAAATAATTTTTGCCTCCCGTATCAAAAATAATATGGTATCTTGAATGAGAATGAAAATAAAACCATCAGGAACAGAATAAAATCAGTAATGTGCCTGCACACCAAAGACGAGTAGGTGGATGAGTTGGTAGAAGACATTATGCGTTTTTCCTTTTAAAAACATAATATTTTTATGCGTTTTTCAGTCAAAACCCATGAGCGGAATACGGAAAATAGATAATGTGAAATAGAAGTTAGGGTTTGATTCATCTATTAGGTAATTTGGCGATTAAATTATGATACACGTTTCTCAAGGCACTGATATCCTGTCTGTCATTTACCGATTTGTGTTTTTAAATGTGGATCATCTCACTAATCAATCTTTTAGATGACATCTTTTGATAACTTAAAATTGATGTTTTGTCAAAGTCAAAATGGTGGTTTTCATCTTTTACATGCTGTACTAGAGCGGTGAGAGCAGAAATGCTATTCATCCTACATTCATCCCTTCTGTGTTCAGCTATTCTCGTTTCGATCTTGTAAATAACGTTAGATTTTAACTCAAAAGGTGTTTTTTCTTTTTTGCAGTGAAAAACATTTTTCCTATGGTATTTTCATTGCTGAAAGCAACTATTTTCTCCGATAAGTGTCTCACATATGCGATTTTGAAGTATCTGGTACTAGTAGTGGATGGCTTATTTATAGGCTCGCAGGAAAAACATATAAAGGGTTGCATGGTTTTATGTAGTAAATTATTGGATGATAATGAGAAACTGCACCAGTATGCTTGAGGCTATCCAATCTTTTCTGAAATATTTCAAAACCATGCGTTTCTTCTAGTTGACAGATAATGGCGCCAAGTTTGGGATCTCTTTATACCCACTTCTTTCTCTAGGAATTTACAATATTAAAGCCAGTCAGATATAAGTTGCTTGCAATTGATATGAAGAGTCAGATATACTGTTTAAGGCTTTCGCGGCCATCGTCCAATGAATTTGTGGTTCTTGGGTTTTTAGGCCGGCGTCGTTTGGCGTTAAAGCTTGACGTTTCGCCACCACGAGTGGATGGCATCTTCAGAAGCTATTTCACTTCGGAGACTTCCAAAATACTCTATTACTATTACTATTTTGGAAGTCTCCGAAGTGAAATAGCTTCTGAAGATGCCATCCACTCGTGGTGGCGAAACGTCAAGCTTTAACGCTAAACGACGCCGGCCTAAAAACCCAAGAAACACAAATTCATTGAAGAGTCAGATTTTTGCAATTTTGTCATGTTTCCTTATTAAACTATTTAACTTGTCCAGATGTAGCGGTTTTTTCACAAACAGACAACAGATTGTTGTGAATATAGTAAACATATGGATTGAGATATGTTTTCTGTTTACATTAACCCTAAACGCGCATTTTACGCTAAATAATAATAAGATGCCTTTTTCTGATGCTGATGCATTATCTAAATTTTCTGCTTGACCTTCTATAATGTACGTCACATATTATATTGTGTAAAATTCAAATCAGTGCTGCGTGATAACAAGCTGTTGCATGACTTCTAATCCGAATTGTTTTGACCTATCCATATCGACAATGAGTTAATTATTTTAATAAGGTAATCAAAATCTTGTCTAACCTCTAAAACCTTAAGGGGAAAAATTTTTTTAAAACATTTATTGTTGTTAAAAATCGAAAGGAAAGTCGTTTCCGACTGTTATTAGCAGCAAGGTTTGAAGATAAACGTAATGTTTGCTTCGATTGGTTTTTTGAATCGTAGTTTTGCGTCATAATATGACGTCCTTCTACGTCATGTCACCTTGGGCTGCTTTCATGCGTCGATTGCTTGCTTTGAGACTTCAACTCAGGATCGTAATGATAAAAACAACTTTCGTCACATGTAACCACACTATTCAAAAACGGTGGATTAAGTTCCAGTGGCCTTTGCCAATGCTCACAAACTGTCACTCGAGCCGTTTTTATTGCATGTATGTTTGTTTGTTTGTGAGACTGTAACTCTCCTTTGGATTAAGAGGTCGTACCGAACATAGAACGGTCTATCTTTGCCGCGAAAAGGATTTTAACAGCAGTCGTATATGCTGACTAAGAGATGGCGCAGGCGCCTTAAAGTTTGTTAATATAACACAGAAAAAAAATTAATTAAACACGATTTTAAGGAAAATTTTCGTCAAACGAGACTGAGACTCAAAATTGCGACCGGATTTGTAATCAGCACCTTGAAATCATCCGAAATGCGAGGTTTCATCTCAATAGAAAGTTAAATAAAGAAGTTCGATTTTTTTAGGTACACCCGCCCGCCCGAGAGATCTGAAATTTTTTATTTTCGTCAAACGAGACTGAGAGTCAAAATTGCGAGCGGATTTGTAATCAGCACCTTGAAATTATCCGAAATGCGATGTTTCATCTCAATACAAAGCTAAATAAAGAAGTTCGATTTTTTTAGGTACACCCGCCCGCCCGAGAGATCTGAAATTTTTTATTTTCGTCAAACGAGACTGAGACTCAAAATTGCGACCGGATTTGTAATCAGCACCTTGAAGTTATCCGAAATGCGAGGTTTCATCTCAATAGAAAGCTAAATAAATATTTTCGATTTTTTTAGGTACACCCGCCCGCCCGAGAGATCTGATTTTTTTTATTTTCGACAAACGAGACTGAGACTCAAAATTGCAACGGGATTTGTAATCAGCACCTTGAAATTATCCGAAATGCGAGGTTTAATCTTGATAGAAAGCTAAATAAAGAAGTTCGATTTTTTTAGGTACACCCGCCCGCCCGAGAGATCTGAAATTTTTTATTTTCGTCAAACAAGACTGAGACTCAAAATTGCGACCGGATTTGTAATCATCACCTTGAAATTATCCGAAATGCGAGGTTTCATCTCAACAGAAAGCTAAATAAAGAAGTTCGATTTTTTTAGGTACACCCGCCCGCCAGAGAGATCTGGAATTTTTTATTTTCGTCAAACAAGACTGAGACTAAAATTTGCGACCGGATTTGTAATCATCACCTTGAATTTATCCGAAATGCGAGGTTTCATCTCAATAGCAATCTAAATAAAGTAGTTCGATTTTTTTAGGTACACCCGCCCGCCCGAGAGATCTGAATTTTTTTATTTTCGACAAACGAGACTGAGACTCAAAATTGCGACCGGATGTGTAATCAGCGCCCTGAAGTTATCCGAAATGCGAGGTTTAATCTCAATAGAAAGCTAACTAAGGAAGTTCGATTTTTTTAGGTACACCCGCCCGCCCGAGAGATCTGAATTTTTTTATTTTCGACAAACGAGACTGAGACTCAAAATTGCGACCGGATTTGTAATCAGCGCCTTGAAATTATCCGAAATGCGAGGTTTAATTTCAATAGAAAGCTAAATAAAGAGGTTCGATTTTTTTAGGTACACCCGCCCGCCCGAGAGATCTGAATTTTTTTATTTTCGTCAAACGAGACTGAGACTCAAAATTGCGACCGGATATGTAATCAGCACCTTGAAATTATTCGAATTGCGAGGTTTCATCTCAATAGAAAGGTAAATAAAGAAGTCCGATTTTTTAGGTACACCCGCCCGCCCGAGACATCTGGAATTTTTTATTTTCGTCAAACAAGACGGAGACTCAAAATTGCGACCGGATTTGTAATCATCACCTTGAAATTATCCAAAATGCGAGGTTTAATCTCAATAGAAAGCTAAATAAGGAAGTTCGATTTTTTTAGGTACATCACCCGCCCGCCCGAGAGATCTGAAATTTTTTATTTTCGTCAAACGAGACTGAGACTAAAATTTGCGACCGGATTTGTAATCAGCACCTTGAAATTATCCGAAATGCGAGGTTTCATCTCAATAGAAAGCTAAATAAAGAAGTTCGATTTTTTTAGGTACACCCGCCCGCCCGAGAGATCTGAATTTTTTTATTTTCGCCAAACGAGACTGAGACTCAAAATTGCGACCGAATTTGTAATCAGCACCTTGAAATTATCCGAAATTCGAGGTTTCATCTCAATAGAAAGGTAAATAAGGAAGTTCGATTTTTTTAGGTACACCCGCCCGCCCGAGAGATCTGAATTTTTTTATTTTCGTCAAACGAGACTGAGACTCAAAATTGCGACCGGATTTGTGATCAGCACCTTGAAATTATCCGAAATGCGAGGTGTCATCTCAATAGAAAGCTAAATAAAGAAGTTCGATTTTTTTAGGTACACCCGCCCGCCCGAGAGATCTGAAATTTTTTATTTTCGTCAAACGAGACTGAGACTCATAATTGCGACCGCATTTGTAATCAGCACCTTGAAATTATCCGAAATGCGAGGTTTCATCTCAATAGAAAGCTAAATAAAGAAGTTCGATTTTTTTTAGGTACACCCACCCGCCCGAGAGATCTGAAATTTTTTATTTTCATCAAACGAGACTGGGACTCAAAATTGCGACCGGATTTGTAATCAGAACCTTGAAATTATCCGAAATGCGAGGTTTCATCTCAATAGAAAGCTAAATAAAGAAGTTCGATTTTTTTAGGTAGACCCGCCCGCCCCAGAGATCTGAATTTTTTTATTTTCGACAAACGAGACTGAGACTCAAAATTGCGGCCGGATTTGTAATCAGCGCCTTGAAATTATCCGAAATGCGAGGTTTAATTTCAATAGAAAGCTAAATAAAGAGGTTCGATTTTTTTAGGTACACCCGCCCGCCCGAGAGATCTGAAATTTTTTATTTTCGTCAAACGAGACTGAGACTCAAAATTGCGACTGGATCTGTAATCATCACCTTGAAATTATCCGAAATGCGAGGTTTCATCTCAATAGAAAGCTAAATAAATAAGTTCGATTTTTTTAGGTACACCCGCCCGCCAGAGAGATCTGAATTTTTTATTTTCGACAAACGAGACTGAGACTCAAAATTGCGACCGAATTTGTAATCAGCACCTTGAAGTTATCCGAAATGCGAGGTTTAATCTCAATAGAAAGCTAAATAAGGAAGTTCGATTTTTTTAGTTACACCCGCCGCCCGAGAGATCTGAAATCTTTTATTTTCGTCAAACGAGACTGAGACCCAAAATTGCGACCGGATTTATAATCAGCTCCTACTAAATACTTAAAACATAATTTTTAAAATAAGCTTAAGACAATAATGAACAAAAAATTCTAGTATACCTGGTATAAAAGTGAAGTACACTTTTTCGATCCAAGTCCGAGTCTTTACCTTTTTCAGAATAAAATGTGAAGCAAATGCTTCGATTTCTAAAATGAAAGCAAATGCTCTTTTTACGGCATATTGTGCTTTATTGGAGTCGAAGCTACTGAGGTTGATACGATACACGATAGTCCCCTTTCAGCGTGTTTCTTCCAAAAAAAAAACCTTACTATCCAGTATTAACTGACCATAAATATTCCTGTAGATTTACGTAACCAAAGAATTTTTTAAGCTCTAATGTACGAAAATATTATGCGATTGATGAAACATGCCAAAAAACATCACAAACAAATCCGAGCAAGATGTAGAATTATCTCTAGTCTGAGATAAACAAAGTTAATGAGCCATTGTAGGAATATCGTTGGCGATAAAAATGTCTTTTTAGCATTAGAAGCGGTCATATAGTCAAAGAATGTCGGCAAGCGAACAACATGTGAAGTGCAACGGGTGCATTGAGTGTGAGCCTCAGATTAACATTTCTTTCGCGGGATGTGGTTTTCTCGGCATCTATCATGTGGGTGTGGTATGTTGTTTCCGGCAGTATGCACCACAACTTATGTTTGCCAAAGTGTCGGGTGCTTCATTCGGTGCTATTGCGGCTGTCTCCATGGTCTTAGGAATACCTTTAGGTGAGTTAACATATATCTAGATGATACATTCATCATCATCATAGTCACAATGTCTTAACAGACATGTTGTGAACTCGTAAAATGCATTAAGTCGGAGCTAGAGTATTGCCGATACGAATATTATCAATAGTTTTGAGAACTGTAGCTCGCCATTGTTCGCAATTTACTGTCAGTTTAGTGGCGCTCCTGATACTCATATCCAGCAACTGTTTCGTCGTATCCACCCAGCGTGTAGGGGAACGGCCACGGCGCCGCCCACTCGGGGCGTGACCCTGAACTACAAGTTTCTCCATATTATCGCTTCTGTGAGTATGTCCGAAGAATGTAAGCATTCTCATCGACACAATGGAGGATAGTCTCTTTGGATTACCGAGGTCATCCAGTATGGAAACATTAGTTCGATGGGCGGTATAAGGAATTCTCAGCATTCTCCTCCACGTCCACATTTCAAAAGCATCTATGCGAGCTCGATATGCCTTTGTAACAGTCCAAGTTTCCGAGGCATACAAAAATAATGAGAACACAAGAGACTGAACCAGCCATTTTGGTAGCTTTAGTGATGTTATGGTCACGCCATATTTTAGTAAGCTTTGTCAGGGCCACCCGTGCCTGTTGAATATCATATATTATACAGGGTGGGCCAATAGTGCGTGGACGGAGGATTGTGGGATTACTAAAAAATATTTAAAAAATCTGTCACTTGATCGTGGTGGGGACCCTCGAGAGCTATAACGTAAAAATATCTTCACTTAAATTTTGACGTTTATACAGGGTGGTTCATATCAAACTTACATTTTTTTAACAGAACCCCCTATATATTATTGCATATTTGGATTTCTTTGTCAATTCTAGTGTGACTTTCTGTATCACACATGGAACTTTAAACGAACCGTTTAGGCGCAAATCACCATTTTTGGTATAAGTAGGTATCAGAAAAAAATTGAATATCGCAGCGATTATAAATTAAGAAGGCCATGACTTTGCGGTACGACTAAGCATGAAATGCGTCACCTTAGGTCAGACAGCTAAATTTGAATTCTTTTTGTGCTTGGATAAATCAGAGGATAAGTTTAGGAAACTTCAATCACAGATAACTTGATTTTTTCAAATGAGAATGCCTATTTTAGTTTCAAGAATCAAATGTAAAATTTGATTACCTTTCTAACGATATGGCATTCTTGATATCAATTTTTTTTTGGTTTTCATTTTATTTCAAATTTTCAGTCAAATCGGTGTTTTTCAATTTTCCTGCGTACAAGCAACCTAGCAGACCATGAAAAATAAACAAAAGCTCATTAATATGGAAGAAACCAACTTACTTAGTAGAAAGATGCAAACTAACTAGAGCAACGAGGCAAGATTATGAAAATTCCTTATAACATAATAGCTCTAACCGGATACAACAGCGGCAAGATATCTAATGTCAATGGGTAGCTGGGGTATGACAGAAGTGTTTGTTTTTCACAGCCTACTAGCTATTGAGGTCTACTAGAGCTTGACAACTTTACAAAACGATTAAAAATTTTGAAACAAAAGGAAAACTACCGGCGATTTTTGCTTACAGTCTAACATGTTTATAATGAAATTTCACATTTAATGGGATAAAAAAATAGTCATTTCCGTTTAGTTAAGTCAAAAGTAAAGATATCTTCAACTGGAGCATTCTAAACATCTATTGAAATAATTGTTAGAAAATTTTAATTCGCTATGTTGTAATTGTGATTATTTGATTTAGTTTTCTGCAAACTAAATTATGTTTTACAATTCAAACAGACTGCAATTCAAATTTCATTTTCCGCGATTTTGCTAATAAAAGTAAAAGTACCTACTGAAGAATTTGAAGGGTTGCAGTCAGGAGTATCATTACTTTTGACTTACGGAAATGGCTACTTTTTTATGGCATTAAATGTGGAATTTTATTCAAATTTATTCAGAAGAAATAGATATTTTACTGCCAGTAACAATCACTAGTAGTTTTCCTTTGATTAAATATTTTTTTACTGACTTTGAAAATTGGCTAATAATTAGTAGGCTATGAAAAATGAGCGTTCCTGTTACCGCTATTGTTTCTGGTTAGAGCTAATATGTTGTAAGGAATTTTCATAATCTTGCCTCACTGCTCTAGTTAGTTTGGATCTTTCTACTAAGTTAGTTGCTTTCTTCCATATTAACGAGCTTTTGTTTATTTTTCATGGCTTGCTATGTTGCTTGCATGCAGGAAAATTGAAAAACACCAATTTGACTGAAAATTTGAAATAAAATGAAAACCAAAAAAGATTGGTATCAAGAATGCTATATCGTTAGAAAGGTAATCAAATTTTACATTTGATTCTTTGAATCAAAGTAGGCATTCCATTTGAAAAAATCAAGTTATCTGTGATTGTAGTTTCATAAATTTATCCTCTGATTTCTCCAAGTACAAAAAGAATTCAAATTTAGCCGTCTGACCTAAGATGACGCATTTCATGCTTAGTCGTACCGCAAAGTCAAGGCCTTCTAAGTTTTGTAATCGCTGCGATATCCAATTTTTTTCTGATACCTACTTATACCAAAAATGGTGATTTGCACCTAAACCGTTCGTTTAAAGTTCCATGTGTGATACAGAAAGTCACACTAGAATTGACCAAGGAATCCAAATATGCAATAATATATAGGGAGTTCTATTAAAAAAAATGTAGGTTTGATATGAATCACCCTGTATAAACGTCAAAATTTAAGTGAAAATATTTTTACGTTATAACCCTCAAGGGTCCCTACCATGATCAAGCGACAGATTTTTGAAATATTTTTTAGTAAGCCCACAATCCTCCGTCCACGCACTATTGGCCCACCCTGTATATCATACCGCAGCCATAATACGTTCTATCAATAGATAAAATAACTCTAGTTAACTTTTCGACTTTTTATCGAATAGCCTACAGTGGCTGCTAAGAAAGCAATCGATCTCGTTCTCCGTGTAATATATTCTTCGCAGAGCAAGTAATTATGGAAATCAGCTTGAGAGATTGGATGGAATGCTCCTTATCGTTTGCAGAAAATCGCTGAATTTTTCATGGATACCAGGAAGACGAGACTCGACAAGTTTCCTTCTTTAACTGCTTCTCTTCGTTTAGTTATACATAACTGTAGTTCACAGTGAAAAGGGTTTGTCTCGAAAATGTATGGTCACTTTTACTGTCTTTATCTGCGATGATCCTCAGAAATCTCTGGAATTCACCTGAAACAGGCTTTCGTCCTATGGCTTTCTTACAAATCCAGTCGCTGGTTTGAGTTTCAGTCTCGTTTGACAAAATCAAAAATTTTCGGATTCCAAAATCCTCAGGGTTCAACCAAAAAATGGAAAACCTTCGTTTGATTTTCTCTCACGATAAAATCTCGTGTTCTGAGTAATTTGAGGGCGTTTATTACAAATCCGGCCGCTGTTTCGAGTTTTAGTCCCGTTTGACAAAATCAAAAATTTTCGGATCCCAAGATCTTAAGGTTCATCGAAAAAATCGAAAACCTTTATTTGACCTTCTATGAAGATAAAATGTCGTGTTCAGGATAATTTGAGGATGTTAATTACAAATCCGGCCGCTGTTTTGAGTTTCAGTTCCGTTTGACAAAAAAAATGTTATCGGATCCCAAAATCTTCAAGGTTGTTCCAAAAATCGAAAACTTTTATTTTACTTTTTATCAGGATAAGACCCTGTGTTTTGGATAACTTAAGGACGCTTATTACAAATCCGGTCGCTGTTTCGAATTTCAGTCTCGCTTGACAAAACCAAAAGACTTCGGATCCCAAGATTTTCAAGGTTCATCCAAAAAATCCAAAACCATTATTTAACTTTATGTCAGGATTAACCCTGGTATTCTGAGTCATTTAAAGACGTTGATTACAAATCCGGCTGCAGTTTCGGTCTCGTTTGATCAAATCCAAAAATTTTGGATCCTAAAATCTTCACGGGTTCATCCAAAAAATCTAAAACCTTTGTTTGACTTTCTATCAGAATGAAACCTCGTGTTCTGGGTAACTTTAGGACGGTGATTACAAAACTGGCCGTTGTTTTGAGTTTCAGTCTCGTTTGACAAAATCAAAATTTTCGGATCCCAATATTATCTTCAAGGTTCACCCAAAAATCTAAAACATTCTTTTGAATGTCAATCAAAATAAAACCTCGTGTTCTCGATAATTGTAGGACGATAGTCACAAATCTGACCGCTGTTTTGATTTCCAGTTCCGTTTGACGAAATCAAAAATTTTCGGATCCCAATATCTTCAAAGTTCTTCCAAAAAATCTAAGATCTTTATTTTACTTTCTACCAGGATAAAACATTATGTTCTGGATAATTTGAGGCCGCAAATTGCAAATCCGGCCACTATTTTGAGTTTCAGTTGCGTTTGACCAAATCAAAAATTTTCCGATCCCAAGATCTTCAACGTTCATCCAAAAAAAGGCTGAAACCTTTCTTTGACTTTGTATCAGGATAAAACATCGTGTTCTTTCTCTGTCCCCTAATAATATGTTCACACCCTAAAACGACGTCCATGGCTAGCTCCTAAGCTGAAATTTTTCACTGAAGTTGGTAAATATTCTCTTTCTTCTTAGAGCTACTTAATTGTATTAAATTTCTCCGTTTGACTGCGTTTAAGTGGCACGGCGACAAGAATATCCTTTTTAGTTTTATCGCGAAGTTGTGCGGAAATGAGTTTTGTCTCTGAGATCAGCCATTCACCCGTTTATAGATAATGACGCTGATAATTTAGCTACTGATGGAAATATCATTATAATTTCCATTAGTTGAAAATGTCGATGATATCTGTATGGACTAAATGACAAATAATAATACTATCAATATGCATATTCCCCGTTTCATACACCAAGCTATGTTGAATAAAGCTTCACTAATAATAATAATAAACTTATCATATTGCTCCGACATCTATGTTGAGCTGCACTTGGTTAAGCTCAGGTTTGTTCTGGCAACACTGGTGGACTAGTATCACGAGGTTAAGAACAATTATTTAATTGTTATAATCGCTTAGTGCATACAAAAATAAACGTACTACTGCATTTCGTAACTTTCTACATCATCTTGTTTTTTAGTAATTCCATTTTAAAGTTTAAAGAAAGGAATTCAAATACAGCCGTGCCAACCGCGCGAATCATCAGCAGTGCATTGTTGCCAAGAACAGCTCCGACTCGCAGACGGGAACAGAAGACAAGATAGATGAGCCAGCCTGCGCACAGCTCCGGCATTTCGCGCCATCAGAATGCGGCAACACAGCACACATATCTGTCTTTTGATTGGCTGTTCGCCTTTAGGGCAGCGACGTCACTGCCCTAGGAGAATTCAAATATTTTCCTTATTTTCACGGTAGCATTTCTTGATATCGAGGGTGCGTTCAACTGTACCACTACCAATTCGATAAGACGCGCCCTAGAGAGACATGGAATTGCTCCAATCCTAGTGGAGTGGATTCTTACTACTCTAGAGGGCCGAGTGGCTTCTGCAACGCTTAATGACATAAACTATAGCGTTGCAGTGGCGCGAGGCTGCCCACAAGGCGGTGTTCTTTCACCTCTATTATGGTGCTTAGTGGTGAATGACCTACTCGTGAGACTAAGCAACACAGGGGTCTACGTACAGGCCTATGCCGATGATTTGAGCATAGTGGTCAGGGGTAGATTCATTAATACAGTCTCCGAGGTAATGCAAGGCGCGCTGCGTGTTGTGGAAACGTGGTGTAATGAGGTGGATCTGTCAGTGAACGCTGAAAAGACGGAGCTCGTTATGTTCACTAGGAAAAGGAAGATGGAAGGCCTCGTGAGGCCTACCTTTTTCAGAACGACACTTGAATTGTCTCAGTCAGTAAAGTATCTAGGAGTCATACTGGATCACAAGCTGACTTGGAGGCTGCACGTGGATTATAAGGTAAGCAAGGCTCGAAACTCATTATGGGCCTGCAGAAGAGTTGTCGGTAGTAGCTGGGGCCTGAGCCCAAAAGTGGTGCACTGGCTCTACACTACAATAGTCAGACCGTCACTAATATATGGCTCCATAGTGCGGTGGACCTGTATAAAGACGGAGGCAACAAGAGCCAAACTTAATAAGGTCCAACGTTTGGCATGTCTTAGTATAACCAGTGCAGTGCGCACAACACCCTTGAGTGCCATTGAAACACTATTGAATCTTCCTCCTTTGGATCTGGTAATCCAAGGGGAAGCTAGAAAAACTGAGTTCCGTCTCTGGAGTCAGGGTAGCTGGACTTTTATGAATCCAGGCAAAGGACATTCGACGATTCTAGCAGAGTTGCATGAGGATTGTCCTATTTTGTTGGCGAGGAGCGATACAGTTTCTCCTACGCATCGCTTCAATCGCAAATTTACGGTGGTGTTTCCGTCAAGGGAAGAATGGAAGTCTAGGGAAAGACAGCTCATCGAAGGAGGAGGACAGGTCTGGTACACAGACGGTTCACTCGCTAGAGAGGGCTCGGGCTCGGGAGTCTACGGGCCCCGTACAAGACTTTCATTCCCTCTTGGGGGGCACACCACAGTATTCCAGGCTGAGGTCTATGCGATACTTGCCTGCGTAAATCGTATTCGGGAAATTGACGGGTCTAGGAGGCGGATTACTATCTGCTCTGACAGTCAGGCAGCCATCAAAGCACTGAGTGCTTGGAAAATAACGTCGGGACTGGTCCTGGAGTGCAGGAGGGCTCTTGACGACATCTCAGCTAAACACAAGGTATCACTGATGTGGGTACCTGGGCATGCTGGGGTAAAGGGTAATGAAATGGCGGATCATCTAGCCAGGATGGGATCCGGAAACAGTTTTGTGGGCCCGGAACCAGCCTTAGGACTGTCTGCAGATTTGGTTAGGAAAACAACTGGAGAGTGGATCCAGAATCAACACTCTCTGAGATGGAACAACATCTCGGGAGCTATTAGCAGGGCCTGAAGAGAGAATAGGACGATTCTGTCTCTCTCTGGATAGGAGTAACTTGAGATTGTTAGCAGGCTTATTAACGGGTCACAATACCTTCAGGCATCACTTGTTTGTGATGAGGGTGGTCAACGACCCAACGTGCACCTGGTGTGGTGAAGAGGAAGAATCCTCGGCACACATCCTGTGTCGCTGTGAAACCCTGGGTTATCACAGGCAGACTATGCTGGGCTCAAGAACCTTGGAACCAATAGAGATAAAACGGATAGGACCTAAGAATGTACTTGCCTTTGCCAAAAGGGCAGGTCTTAGGAACTAGCGCGGATAGAGGCGCAAAAGGGCCCATCGTGTGGCCTATGCACCAGCCACATTCCGTGCTGGATAGCCTCTGGTTCTTATTCATTCATTCATTCCTTATTTTCACGGCTTTCCTGTGCCCAAAAGAATCGGAGAAAAAAATGAAATGATTTTTATGACGTACTCTATCATATGCAACCAAACAAAAAATTCATGATACTAGTCCAACTACATGGCAATTGACATGCGAGTTTAAGCATTTAACACTGTTTCGTGGTGGTACTTCTGTTTCGTGGATCGTGGTTATACCACAGTATACTAAACAATCAGCAGAATATCCCTGCGGATTTCCTATACAGGGTTGGGATAAAGTATGGAACCAAGCAAATAACTTTGGAACGGAAAGAGTGATATTGCTGAAAATTTGCAGGCAAGTGTAGTGACGTCTCATGCATCCGAAGACATTATGTTAGCTATTAATGTACTTCCGGTTTAACCGGAAGCACCGTCAACTTTTTTAATTTAAATGGGACACCCTGTATATTTTTGCAGATTTTAATTCATCTTTTTTTCCGAATACGTCCATAGTGGGTTTAGTATTTGTTTCTTAAAAAAATTGTCTCACAAATTCGTCCGTGGCGGTCTGCGATCTTCCCGTTTGAGGTAATTTTTTTTTGTATTTTTTTTAGTCACCGTCAAACATGTTATAGGACCCCTGTCGGGACGTAAATCATTAAAAGTTGACACACTTGTGAGTTCTCACGCGATAGCCAAAACCGACTTTGAATGACCGGCATTTTAAACACCTGAAATGATAAAGAAGCTTTATCTTTCCCTTTTTTACAGAAACTAATGCTAAACCCACTATGGACGTATTCGGAAAAAAAGATGAATTAAACTCTGCAAAAATATACAGGGTGTCCCATTTAAATTAAAAAAGTTGACGGTACTTCCGGTTAAACCGGAAGTACATTAATAGCTAGCATAATGTCTTCGGATGCACTAGACGTCACTACACTTGCCTGTAAATTTTCAGCAGTATCACTCTTTCCGTTCCAAAGTTATTTGCTTGGTTCCATACTTTATCCCAACCCTGTATAAAAATGAATTTGACTTTGACGACGCCATTATGGGTTAGCAGTCTGGGTGGGCATTCAAAAATAACAAAAAGTATCAATCCTGATAACATGCAATTCGATATTTTTCCGTCAAGTATCGACACTTCCGATACTTGAAGACAAATTATCGGTTCTTTTAAATATCGGTACCGACAATATGGATTATCGAAAATTTGCAAATTAAAAAAATGTTTTTTCGAGTTGGATGTATATCCACTAGTTTTTATATTCTTAAGATATTTTTTTAAGTAGCTGTGGGGAACTTAATATTCTCAAATAGAACCAATAATTGCTTTTTACTAGTGGCATAATTATTTAGACACAATCAACAACGAATATCATTGGGAGTACCGGAATCCAGGAGAAACTCTAGTTTCGTTAGGCACCGAACCACGGATTGAACTTCCCACAGAAATAAAACAAAGAAAGGATGACCTCAAGAGCTCAGGACTCCCTTCTTTATGAATAAAAAACGGAGTCAAGTTGATTTACTCAGTGCTTCCCACATATAACATTGATATCATTTTGTTATTTTACCTTTGCATGAAGCTCTAGTCTGAGATCCCTTGCATTGCAACCAAATCATCGTTCGCCTGTCCTCAAAAAACATCCAACACAAATACTAGTAAGTAGTCTCCTAAGTCTCTCCGTGGGAACTAAAATGGCACAATCTTTATTCCAGAGCTTCAACTGGACGAAACAAAACAATCAGGAACCCCTAAATTGCTTAAAAACAAAGTTTAAGCAATTTTTATGTTTTTAGTTTTTTTATTATAGCTGCGCCGCCACTGACACGATTTTTGAAAACGATACGCATTTTTTATCCTCGCTATGGTAACAATACTGTGTCTAAATTTCATTAAAATGAATTCCATAATTTCCATGTTACTAAATTCAGAACAATCTGAAGCAATACTCGTATATATACATCGGACAGTTATTATTCTAAGTCCCTTTATTTCTTTAATAGCCGAGGCAATGTTCGGATGGACCTAGAAAACGTCTATTATGCCGCTAGGTCTTTCTTCCACAGATCAATGGACAGCCTATTATGAATAGAACAAATTTTTGAGTTGTAAAACCCCCCACCCCCTAACCACCTCAATTTCACCCCCACCCAAAAAAAAGTAAAAAATGATCAGGAACCCCTAAAATGCCTAAAACCGAAGTTTGAGGGATATTTAATTTTTTTCATTTTTTGCTAATTACTCCGCCGCCCCTACATCGATATTCAAAATTATAGCAGCATTACCTACTAGGACCTCACAGCACATAGGTACCCAAATTTCATCAAAATCCATGCAGCGGTTGCTGAGATTACGAGGGTAGAAAGACACGAACAGACAGACCGACAGACCGACCGACAAACAGATAGACCGACGCAAAATGAGTGACGTGGATTTTCGTTGAGTAGACATCATAAAACGCCCAAAAAACGTATTATCTCAAAATCGAAAATTTTCTCGATCACAAAGGTGTGTATTCGCTTGACTGACTGACTTGATAGATGGAAGTGTCAAACGCTGATGATTAGTCAGTAACATAAGCGGGCTCCCGATTTTTGTTCAGTGATTACTAAAAAAACATAGGCTTGTAGAAAATTTAGCTCAAAAGCTTGCTGGCTGATCAGCTGTTATCTATCTAATCAGTTAAATTGTCTCAATCGATCCGTAAAAATAATGTCCATACATTTTTGACTACGTATTTTATTTGTCGGTTATATTTACTTATACCTTACGGGATCATTCGGAAATCTAAAAAAACTATTTCAGCAATTATAGTACTTATTTCTGCAATGTTTAACAGCTCATAACACTTCCAGCCCATTGTTTATCCATTTTAAAAATCATAATTATACTATCACCACTGCGTATACAAAATCTCACAGCGTACGCCTATGCATTTTATCTCAGAAAATACGAGCGTCGACCTTGCGTCAATAGTTTCCACCTTCGTATATACCTCTTTTGACAGATACTAACCCAAAATGGCGGGATGCGCGTATGATTGCCGCCAACTTGAGATCTTCTGCTGATTGTTTGGTATGCTGTGGTTGTAGTAAGCTAGTAAATGATAGTTGTGTATTTCTGTCTGATGTCCATTTTGGATTTCCAAGTATTCCAAACTATTTTGCAAATGTACGTTAATTCTGTTTTTACAACGGTATGGTTGGAAAATCGAAGGAATCAACACCAAATTTCACGCCATAGGAAAAATTACACCTTATCAAAATTATATGCTTCCATAATAGAAGATGGAAAAACTAGCAGGGCCAAGCCAAATTGTCCAAATCCTAAAAATAGTTGGCAAAATCGAAAATACCCAAGATATCAACTTCAATAACAACTCGTCTTCCAATTCCATCGTTATTATAAAATTCTCTAGAAAAACAATTAACAATTTAATAAAAGCAAATGAAGGTAAAGTTAGAGCTAGGGCAATGATAAGCTATCCTTAACTTCCTTAGCATGCCAAATTAGAATTTTAAACACGTTTTAAAGCTCTCGCACAAGCAGCATATTCTTTGTTCATTGTATTGCTTATCTAAAATGTATTATATTATGCATTTTTCCAGTTTATTATTTCAGATTCGTTATGCACCTCTAACAATCAACATTGTAGGTACTTCTTAAAAAAATAAATTTTATTAGTTCGGTCAAACAAATTGTAGTTTTTTCAAAACTCCGGTTCGCATGCTTCCGAGCTAATTCACGCTTTCATAGAACATCGGACTAAAAAGTTGAAAATAATTTTTAAAATATGCTTAAAACAATATCTAATGAAGGAAAAATACTAGGATGATTGTGAAAAAAATCATCCGGAGCTCAATTTACGAATAATGTGGCACAAAGCGCTCACAAGTCTAACGACTCCGGCCGAATACCACCATGACCGCAGGGGCTTACCTATAATACATGTCTCTTTTTAAATATTTTAATTTTTTGTATTTATTTCAAAATTTACGCAACAATTTGTTAATTGTTAATACATAAGAACTACTCATCTTAAAATTTCGTGTCATTAGTAGATTGCGATAAGCCTGGGATAGGCAAATACAATCAATTTAGTTAATAAATACTTTATTTTCTAATCAGACTCATTGGAAATATCTACTTGAAAGCGACCGTCAGTTTTTAAATTCTAGAACAATATTCACCAAGACTGATAACGGTTATCTTTAATGTGAGAATAGTGTCCACTCTTATCATATTTGTTTAAACGTTTAGGTCGGATGTTGATAGAAGATTATGCATACCATAAGATCTCATAGATCAGTGAAACTATGTCATATTCCCATACATTCCCATACAGGGCGTCTAATTTTACAAGACCTTTTATTAGCTTCACCTGTATGTTTGTTTCTTTGCTTGTGAGCTTGTAACTCTCCTTTGGAATAAGAGGTCGGACCAAACATTGAACTTTTATTTAATGTGACAGAGCAAATATTAGGTCAATAGATGAACAATAAAATCAGTAGATCTAACAAAAACTTATTTTCGAGATTTCAATCAAAACGGTGTTTTTCAATTTCGCTACCTATAAGCAAACCAGCAGGCCATGAAATATAAACAAAAACGTGTTCAGATAAAATAAGCAAATAACTCAGCAGAAAGATACAGATAAACTAAAGTAAAGGGGCAAGGTTATAAAAATTCCCTACAGCCAATGAACTCTAACTAGAAACAACGCCGGTCAGATTTCTAAGGTCTAAGAGAAGCTGAAATACGTCAGAAATGAATAATTTTTACTACTACAATGTATCTATTATAGATTAAAAATTTCCAAAACCATTAAACTTTCAGCGATATCAAGTAGCAGTCTTATATCTTCAGCACGAAATTTCACATTTAATGATATAAAACAATAGTCATTTCAGTCAAAATCAAAAGTAACGATACCTCTGACTGTCCCACTGTAACGCTTCTAATTTTTCAGTATCTATTAGCAAGATCGCAAAAAAAAGAATACTGACAAATCAGATTTTAATTTTTTGCCAGGCAAATTATGTCTTATAATTTGATTTGATTAGATGTGTTACCTCTGTTATTTCTGATTAGACCTGATTTGCTGTAAATCATTTTTATAATTTTAACTGTTTACTCTAGTTCGTCTGTATCTTTCTGCTAAGTTAGTTATTTTCTTCCACCTAAATAGTATTTTGTTTGTATTTCATGACCTGCTAAGTGGCTTATAGGTACGAAAAATTGAAAAACACCGGTTTGGTTGAAAATTTGAAATTAAATGAAAACTACCAGAGATTGATATCAAATTTTATATTCGACTGTATAAAAATAATTAGGCATTCCCATTTGAAAAAATCAAGTGAATTCTGATTCAAGTTTGCTTAATTAGTCTACCGATTTCTCCAAGTACAAATGTAATTCAAACTTGAACGTCAAACCTAAGTTGACCAATTTCAAGTTTAGTCACACGGCAAACTCACAGCCGTGTAAGTTTTATAATCGCTGCGATTTTCAATTTTTTTCTGATATCTACTTATATCAAAAATTGTGAATTGCACCTAAACGGCTCGCTTCAAGTCCCAGGTGTGATACATAAAGTCACACTGGTCGTAATCTAAATATTCAATAGAATATACAGGGTGTTCCATTTGAAAAATCATAACTTTGATATGGCACGCTTTTATTAGAAACCCTGCATAAAAGTCATTATTTTTAAAATGTAGTCCAACTCGACCTACATACATTCGCAAAGTTAATTTTCTAAAAAGTGTTATGGTTTGGTCACAAGAGTCCGAGGCGTTGAGCTTGACTCAGCCTGTATAAAAAGAAAATAGAAAATACCTATACCTTCCCATTGGATTGGATGTCGGCACCTGTGGTCCGTCCCAACATAATGAATAAATCGAAGTTGAACCGATACAAAGGCGACGCTCAAAAAAGAAAAGTAAGTTATCCATATAGTTTGTTAGTGTAATGTCTATGTGCTACATGGCTACAATTTACCAAGATAACTATTTTAAGGATGCTGAGGATAAATTAAAGGCAGTGAAAAATTGCCCAAAATAAGTTCTTTTAGCAAACCTAACGCTCCGCTTGAAAAGGATTGCACTGAAAATAGTTCTGATTACTATGCAAACGCAAACATTGAGAGCAGTGCTGATACTATAAGCGGGACTCATGACGTACTTATAAAAAAGTGTATAGTAGTTTCTTTTGTTATATCGGGAATATAGTTTCATAAATAATAGTATTTGCATTTTATTTATCAAGGGCCCCTTAAAATTATAAGCCCCGGGCCCCATGAAAGCTTAATCCGGCTATGGTCAGTGGTCGTATCTGCTGACAATTCATACATATAATAAATCTTAGCCACATTCCACCATGGGCACCATGGTTCAAACAAACGAAATAGTTACCTATTGGTTTACTTCTTGTAATTTATTCGAATTCGTTGATATAATTCATTTTCATATACCTAGCTATAAACGATTAAAATTTGTTGTGCTTAATAATAAAAAATAAATTAAACATGCTGAATTTACATGTAGAAATTATACTCATAAGTATAAAACTTAAGCTTATATTGAATATGATAGTGTACTTACAGAATAGGTATAGCTATGTCAGTAGTTACAACTCTATATTTATTTGCGTCTCGTTTTTTATAAATTATAGTAGCAAGTAGCACAAAAAACCAATAACAGATGGTGGTGGCAGATAACAACACAAACAATTTTTCGAGAAAATTAGAATCGTTATGTATGTATATCTTAACCTGTTCAAATAGAATACAAAAACACATGAAAATATCACTTTTTATTGCAATAAGTATTCAAATGTGGCCCGTTATTGGCCAACCAATGGTGTAGGCGATTTTCAAATTCCTGACGAGCAGTTTCAAATCAGGAATTTGAAAATTTCATATATCATTGTTTGGCCAATAACAGGCAAAATTTGAACACTTATTGCTATAAAAATGATATTTTCGTATGTTTTTGTATTCTATTTGAATTTGAACAAAGATAAGTAGGTACAAAAAGATTCTAATTTTCTCGAAAACGAATCGACCATTTTTTAAAATCACGTCTACGTCTAAATAAAGGACTTCGACATACCCTTGAAACAAGATATTCCTCGATACCCCTTGTCATTTAAAATTTAAGGGGATGATCCTGGGGGGGCAAAGGGTACAAAGGGATGAACCACAGAGTTAACATCTATAGAGGGAGTGTAAACAACAAAATGTACAGGTCGCTGACCAGCCAACATGTGACGGAAATTTTGACAGCTTAAGGGCATTACCAGTAGCGTGCGGCTTTATATTAAAATTGGATGTTCATTAATAGATTCAATTATTACTGTGATGTTACAAACTGATACCAATAAGTTGTATTAGTATTTAGCTATACTTAGAGAGTTACCCTTATTATAATTTCATTGTAACAGTTGATAATTTATTATTACCATGAAGTGTTTTTCAAAGCATATCTAACAGTGTTCTGAAAGGTAGCCTGTTGGACTGGCTGCATCGTATTTTTACTTCAGCAATAAAATATAATAATTGCATTAGGTAATATCCAGTTCTGTAAAATTCTCATAGATAGATTTTCTGTAAGTAAATGTGGTATAAATTTTTGCATTTCACGTACTCAAATAGTTTAAAAAATAGAGTTTGGAAAATTCATGTTGATTGACATGAATGTAATGCGTGCACAAAACATACATTAAACAACCATTACTATTCCTCAAACTGGAGTGAAGTTACTTTTGTTCCCACTTATCCCCATATATTACGCTACTGAAAACTAATACAAAACCTATACTCACCTATGATAAGAAGTGTTCACCGATTCGTCGCTATTACAGCAAACTATGCACTTTTTATGTTGTCTCATCATGCAATTATGACAATATTGTTCATAAGTAATTTAATTCACACCACAAATAGTCACAAAGTCAGTGAAATATACACTAAAATCACAAAAATCTCGACACACGCAATAACCGCAACTACAATGACAGCCACATGACAGCTTAAGGGCACGCCGATTGTAGGTTGCTAGATTTATGACATATTAGAAGTTATTGCGACATTCCGCTATGAAATTTACCATTTTTGAGATTTGATTGAATCAATACAAATTATCTTCACGTAAATCAGTTACATTGCAAGTATATTGGAATGTATAGTTAAATACCCAGTTAAATACTTTGTGTTCAAACTGCGGAAACTGCCAGATTTTGAAGAAACTGGAAGCGGACGAAGAAGAGTGGCAATAGCGCTATAGATGTTGGCTGGCCAATATTCAAATTAGGCTCCCTCTAGAGATGTTAACTCTGTGGGATGAACTAGTTTTTTATCAAAAAGTTGTCCCCCTTGACAAATCTTTTGACCTGTCTATAGGCATTTTTTCTTTTAATCGGCGTTTTTCGAGAAATCCGGGGTGTGAAATTTTCAAATGAATACCTACCCTGTTTTATAATAAAATAAAGGGTTTCAGAAACCTTACTGGTCGAGATGTCGAGACCCGATAAACCCTCCAAGATACGCTACTGACTATGCTTATTGGCCCATTGCTATTAGGCAATATAGGGATTATAAGGTCTATAAGGTCAATACAACCAGTTTCTTGGAACTCAGAATCGTAGGATGGTAAATGATAACAAATACCTACCTAGGTAAAATAATGAATGCTCTCCCAGAAAAGGTGAAAATGCATCCAGCCCTCAAAAGCTATTGGCCGCATCAAGACCACACCACTGAAGTCGACCAATCACGTGCATTCTTCGACGCATCAGCTGTGAAATGCACGTGTGCTATCTCTTTTGCGGAGTTGCCGATGTAGAATATTTGGAACTAGATCTATTACTTACACCGCAATGAACTATGTTATAACTACAAATTTGTCAGAAAATGCCAGTCACATCACACAATTCATGCAGAAAATATGGCGGAAAACGTTGTTTATAGTCAGTGGCGTAACACTTGTTTTATCATTCATTCAAATTTGAATAATATATATATTTTGTGTAACTTTTTTTTAGTTGGCGGCCAAATATATAATATTGTTTGCTTGTTTGCATCAGGTAAAAGTACGTTTAAAAAAGATATGTTTTTTCTATAGTAAACATTAAATTGTATCAATTACTCTCCTGGTATTATACATATTCGGCATAGACTAAACTAAAACATAATTAAGTATAGGTTTTAAGGTTTTTGGAAAGATAGTCATTACAAATCAAACACAAACGGCGAATCAACCTAACCGACCCATATAGGGCACTAGATATTCTATGAATATTCTTTAAATCTCCTATATGTGTCATGAATATTCAGCAGAATCATGGATTATCCGTTAGTTGTCTTGATTATTCTGGAATATTCAAATAATCAGGGCCGTAGCTAGACGTTGGCCATGGAGGGTGTTCATGGTGACCTTAGGGGGGGGTTCTTGTATAAAAGGATATGTAATGTCTTAATTTGCTTAAAATCTGTATAGATTATATATCGCTGCTAATGTGTCATGAGCGCCGAGGGATTGGTTAGTAGTAGAATAAATCACTAAGCTTGGAGAAAGCACCCTTGATTATTTTTATTTTGTATTATTTTAGTAGTTATTTCATTCGTGGGAATACTCATGGGGGGGTTTGAACCCCCCACCCCCCTTGCATTGCAAATAATATTCTTTATAGAATATATTTTTCATCCCCTTGGGATGGTCTATGAGCTCTATGGCATCTTTCACATGTCAGTTGTCAATGTTGTCGGACTCAACATTATCTTTGGCTCCATTTTGGAATATGATGCCCATACCGACATGCGATTCAGGATCTGATTTTTATTCGCTAACGGCAGAGGAAGTGCATTTATACTCATTTTTGTATAATTCAGTTGCTTTTTTTGCTATAAAGTGTGTCAGGATGTTCCAAATCATGGTCATGGGGTATGATTCATTATATATTTATAATGTGAGTAGAATTTTCAGGTTCAGTCCAACAAGTTTAACACTTTATGTTAGACTGATAACTCAGACAAAATGTTCCTAAAATAAAACCTTTTTACCTCAATATTACTATCATATCAGATTTGTGATAGTATCACATTGGTAGAAATATGGTGGTGATGTTAGTGTAACATATACATGCAATACCTTATGTCCCATTAGATATCACAGTGTGACATGGAATGTCACAATATATTGCATTCATATAAATTAAATATTGCAATTATATTTTCTAGATATCACAAAGTAATATCAAATGTCTGAGATATTGGACTCATATAACTTTGATCATTGCCATTACATTTTTTGTAATATAGTATTCATGTATTACATTACAACATTATATTAATCCATATTGCTATAATACATCTCATAAATATTTATAAGGGTATAATCCTGGAAGCTTCTCTCAATAAACCGATTTTGTCTACAACCAATACGAGTTTTGATAATTATATTGGCAATAGGATACTTGCAGAGGTCGTGAAATCATCTCGGGAGTATACATAGCGTAAAGAAAACCATATCAAGAAGCGGTAGGAAACAAAAAACATGATTTTACTGACGGCCAAAAAAGATATTTGCAAAATAAAATAAGGATATATTCAAATTTTTCCACGTGACTTAAAACAAGGGCTGACGTCACAGGTATCTTATCGATATCGACAATCGATACTGCTACAGCGCAGGTCAGTGAGATTCAACTGCCATCTAGAGATGATCTGAATTCTTTAACAATGCGACTCAATTTATTGATACCTAAACATATTTGAAACAG
Source organism: Callosobruchus maculatus (assembly GCA_951848785.1). Taxonomy (NCBI): domain Eukaryota; kingdom Metazoa; phylum Arthropoda; class Insecta; order Coleoptera; family Chrysomelidae; genus Callosobruchus; species Callosobruchus maculatus. Next base: position 12,330,477 of record CATOUR010000081.1, on the reverse strand, counting down.
GCAGTTAACCCACTAGCATTTTCGTTGCAATACATTTTTATATCTGATAGGTATCACAGTTCATCCTGTTTGTGACCGAGATTCGCAACTAATCGAAGCCATCATTTTATTTCGGCGCATCCCATTATGAATGAATCCAAAGATAGAATCTAATTCAAGCCCATCCCTACAAAGTGAATTAGTAATCTAGCCTAACTTTTATTCTTTTGACTTTTGTACTTTTGTGTGTGACTGTGTTTTGTGGTTATAATGATCAATGTCAAAATGTTAGGTTAGCACTGGCTATCGATATCGAATATCAATACTTTACATCCCATCACTATAGGATATCACTGACGTCAGAGGTTGTTTGCGCGGCATTTTCCGGCATTTGAAATAATTCTTGGAATATCTCTCACAGCCGATTCCAAAAAACCAAACAAGTGACTTTTTCATGTTTACTAGGCTCTATAAGGAACGCGTAAAGGACATATTTTTTTCTGCAAGTACCCTATTGCTTGGCCTTGATCCAAATAAATTCCTTATCTGTGACAGAAATATTGTCCCTGGCCAAAAGGCAAAGCTACCCATTTGATGACATTGTAGCTATTCCCTTGGTCAATTGCAGCTAATTTCATACTTGCATGCATTTTTTCCTCTAATGAGGCAAGGGTCAGCATGGGATATCAAACTGGTGACATGACGTAGTTCAACATCATTTTCATCTTTACTGCGAAGTTTTCCTCGTCTTTAAATAGGTGTGGTTCGATACCACAGTTTTAGTTTATCCCTTCTGGCAAAAAAAGAGAGATAGAGAAAATGTTGGAAAACAAAATAAAATACCTGAAGTCCTTCAATAAAACATTTTTTTAATACCTAAATGGCGATGAATTTTGAAATAAAACAAGGTTCATAAATCAATGCATTCTAACCTCAAACAGTTAAAATGGATTATTGCTAATATACGAGTATATCACAACTAGGTACTTCATTTTTTCCTTCAGGCCACAATCAATGTAAATAATAAAGTCTGTGCAGCTCATGGAAACCGGTGAATGTGATGGTCTCAATCAGTGTCGACACTTCTATAGTGCGGTTACGATATTATGTAGACCTCAGTAACGATAAAACCGTAATTATCTATACAAAATACAATGTATTCCACCATCATGTCGACAAACTTTGAGGTATGAAAATACAATTGAAGTTATCGAGAAAAAATGCGAAAAAAAGGGGTCAACCTTTTAGTTAATTTGTTATTACATTTTCAATTTCTGTATCACGACTCCATGGGTTCGCGCAGTTGTAGCGCCATAGCTTGATTATTTATCGACCGATTCACGGCATTTTGGACTCATTTTATAGGAGAATGACTGGGCATATCAACTTAAGCAAAAAAAGATAATATCTGACAATTTATAAGGCTAAAAAAATTCACCGAACTGAAAAACTTTTTTTTTGAAATGCACTTATTTGGGTTACTTACAAATAATTTGAAAAAAAGCCGTATTACTGCCTATTTATTAAGACATTTTAATGTTTAGCAGGATCTTTCGTGTCTTACCACATGCAATTCGTGTATGTAGCTCTAAAACTTTCGACAGAATAGGCCTTTTTGTATTATGACCTCTGTATCACAGCGCCATGTGTTCACGCAGTTGTAACGCCATATCTTGATTATCTATCGAGCGATTCACGACTTTTTCGACTCATTTTATAGGGGAATGACTGGGTATATCAACTAAGGCAGAAAAATACAATATCTGACAATTTCTAAGGCTAAAAAAATCCACCAAACTTAAAAAAAAATTTTGTAATGCACTTGTTTTGATTACTTGCAAATAATTTGGAAAAAAGTCATATTAGTGCCTATTTATAAATACAGTTTAATGTTTATCAGGATGTTTCCTGTCTAACGACATGCAATTTGTTTATGTAGCACGACATGCAATTTGTTTATGTAGCACTAAAATCATCGACGAAATAGGCTTTTTTATTACGACTAATTTGGAAATAAACGAGAATTTTGGTATGTACATTGTCTTTATTGGACTTCGGTACAGATTATTACTTAAATGTAATTTACATGAACAAATGTTATTATTTAGCATTTAAATTAATCAACGAAATTTTCAAAATGTCCGCCATTTTCATTTAGGCTCGCTTGACTTCTGAAACTAACGCTCTGGGTTACTCGACGCTAAGTTAGGCTCCAGTCTGTTTTCTTTGATTTCCAAGTGATGCCAACATATCTCATTTCAATGAGTTGCCTTTCAGTCATTTGGCTGAATACTAAATAGATAATACTAAAAATAAAAATAATAAAATTTGTTCATGTAAATTGCATTTAAGTAATAATCTGTACCGAAGTCCAATAAAGACAATGTACATACCAAATTCTCGTTTATATCAAAATTAGTCGTAATAAAAAAGCCTATTTCGTCGATGATTTTAGTGCTACATAAACAAATTGCATGTCGTTAGACAAGAAACATCCTGATAAACATTAAACTGTGTTTATAAATAGGCACCAATATGGCTTTTTTCCAAATTACTTGCAAGTAACCAAAACAAGTGCATTACAGAAAAAAAAAATTTTTAGTTTGGTGAATTTTTTAGTCTTATAAATTGTCAGATATTGTACTTTTTGCCTTAGTTGATATGCCCAGTCATTCCCTTATCAAATGAGTCCAAAAAGTCGTGAACCGCTCGATAGATAATCAAGATATGGCGTTACAACTGCGTGAACACATGGCGCTGTGATGCAGAAGTCATAAAACAGAAAGGCCTATTCTGTTGAAAATTTTAGTGCCACATACAGGAATTGCATGTGGTAAGACAGGAAACATCCTGCTAAACATTAAAATGTCTTAATAAATAGGCACTATTACGGATTTTTTCAAATTATTTGTAAGTAACCCAAATAAGTGCATTCCAAAAATTTTTTTTTCAGTTTGGTGAATTTTTTTAGCCTTAGAAATTGTCAGATATTATCTTTTTTTGCTTTAGTTGATATGCCCAGTCATTCTCCTACAAAATGAATCCAAAGTGTCGTGAATCGGTCGATAAATAATCAAGCTATGGCGCTACAACTGCGCGAACCCATGGAGTTGGGTTACAGAAATTGAAAATGTAATAAAAAATCAATTGAAAGGTTGACCCCTTTTTTTCGCATTTCTTCTCGATAACTTTAATTGTATTTTCATACCTCAAAGTTTGTCGACATGATGGTGGAACACATTGTATATATATTATAACAATTCAGAAAGGGATAGGGGATCAAAATAATCGAAAATGCCAATTCGCAATAGATAAAAACATAATAAATTGATCTATTTACTGTATATTAACATCTGATTATACACAGACATACAATTTTGACTACACTTATGAACGTGCTATGCCAACTTTGAGGACAGACTACTAAAACATGCCGAAAGGCAAACGGTCACCCCACTTGTCGGGCTTCTTTTGAAGGATTAAAAATAGAAAATTCTCGTATGTTTGGAAACAGGTCGATATATTTATAAAGTTCTACATTCCCAGCCACTAGCCACTATAATAATAATAGTATCTGGGATTCTGGGAATTACACAAATAATGCCACCACCTGATGCCCCAACGGTGATACCTTTGGCTCAGTTTAAAAAGTACTTGGAAATCTGGCAACAGCGCATGACGTAGCTTCTCAGCTGCCACTGCCAATAAAATTCATTTACAGGGAATACGTTTAAATTACCAGTCGCAAATTGTTTTCATTCAGTCAGTCCGAGAGTACGAGTACGATACACGAAAGTTTAACAATCCTAGAGAGCGCGGAAAAACAAAATACAAAAATTGAGAGTGATAAAGTTCGTTGTGATATTAGTTCAGTAAACATAACCGAGAAAACGCGATGAATCTGTCTTTCGCGGGCTGTGGTTTTTTGGGCATCTACCATGTCGGGGTTGCTTGCTGTTTTCGGAAATATGCGCCCCACTTGCTACTCAACAAGATTTCGGGTGCTTCCGCCGGAGCTATCGCAGCCTGCTCCCTCATTTGCGATCTTCCTGTCGGTGAGTACAATTAAATAATTACAATGAAGGTCAGAGGGTCTCTCACGTTACGTTACAAATTCGTTATTGGACAATGAAAATGTATGGATTTGAAAGAAAATAGATCGTTTTATGGATAATGTAACAACATTCAACAGTAGAGAAATGCATTTAAAGCACTTGAATCACCAGTTTCTTGTTTTGTTTTTGTTCCCTGTGCACATAACCTCAATTTTTTAGCTGTCACTTAGAGGGGATCAAACACAAACAGAGACGGCTCCAGGTTTCGAGCTAAGAGGGGCTAGTTTTAAGTTTTCAAAAAAGTTCCTGTTGTCCATTATAACCAAAGTGAGGCGGAGCAGGATCTCACTAAATGCCAAGAAAATGTATGGTCGTTCTTAACATTGCATCATGGATAATAATAATGATTGATGAAACATGTCACAATAATTGATTTATTAATAAAACATACACATAGGTATATGCTTAATAAAATAAACATATCATCAATTTATATTATATAAACATTTTGACAAAATAAAGAATTCGCTTGTGAGCAATCACTGTGTTGATGCCAATGACTAAGGCATCTTATTTTCAATTATCACACTATTTTTTTAAATGTTTTGAACCAATGTATATTCTGGTTGTGTTCTAACATACCTAGACACAAAATAAAAATAAGTAAACAGTTACACAAAACCAGAATAGGTAAATACGCTCCATCTACTAGGCAGCATATTTCTGTATGTGCTCCTTTTGTAGCAATTAACTTTTAAGTAATTAATTAAGTCTGACATATAATGAGCGCTTGAGTACATACCAATGAAGTGTCAATACCTATGGAATGGCCCCGTCCCATTTAAACAATGTACCACTTTTGCCGACGACATAAGAAAGAGGGGTTGGTGAGAGAGATAGAGCTAGATAGGGAAAAAGCATGCATAAGAAAGAGAGGTCAGTGAGAGAGATAGAACTAGTCAGGGAAAAAGCACAGCCACCTACCTCCTAACTAGCTATGTGGAGCATTGGCAAATCTTGTGCTGTTTTCCCTGACTAGCGCTATCTCATTCTAGCCGCAAACGAGTGCATGCATGCCCCTTCCATAGGTATTGATACTTCATTGGTACATACCTACCTACCAGTGCCAGACTATTCTTGATAGTTGAAATACTAAGTACCTACTTTGTATATATACCAAACCCTGTGGTATACTTGAAAGAACAAGGTAGCTCTGGATTCATTCTTCTGTCATTTTTGGACTTCTGCTTTATATGAAGATTGAGATCTCTTTGGTGCAATTTTTCATTTTTGCTCACACCCCTTGCAACATTATCTGCTCTCTGAGCTGCTTACACTAAGCTCATAAGGACTAGCGATGTAAACTTTAGTTTCTTTGACAGACTTGTAACGACACATTACTTTCTACTTCAGGACTCTTTACTCGCAATTTGTTACTCGTTACTTTAGTTACTTTTAAGATATGTATGTCCAAGAGTTTCCTATAAATGGTTGACCATGCTACTCTTGACTTAGTTTAGTTATTATGTAGAACATTGAGATCGGCAGGTATATTTAGGAGGTATTTATAATACAAGATGGATATTTTATTAAAAAACAGTATCATCGACAACAAGGATAACAAAACAAACAAAACTGATAGAACAAAAATCAAACTAAAACCTACTGGAACCACCACTATTGATAATGTGTTTCTGTATGTATTGTTTATCCTGAACAATGTGTACCATTCCCGGTTGTGGACAGCGTGGCCTCATTGTAATGACAGACTGAGGACTGTGTATCAGACTCTGAGTAATGAGAGCAAAAGTACTGAAAGTAAGAAGTCTTTCTGAGATGTAGGACACGTTACATTAGTTACTCATTAGTAACAATTACTTCGTAATAGTTACTTGATTATTTTACATCACTAATAAGGACTTGGACTTCCTGGAGAGATCAAGCACTGTTATAAAAAATGTCAGCTGCTCAGTCATCTAGTGGGTCAGGCAAACTCAAATGCAAAGCAGGCTGATTTAGAGTAAATTCCCACACAATCTTTCCATAATATACCACCTCAAATCTAAAATGGGATAATAACAAATGATAAGAGAGTAGTGAATCCATTTCAATAAGTTGCATGTTCCCTATTCACTATGACGCTTGTTACCCAATATCTAGAAATATTATTTCTCTTCCATCATGCCTACAGTTCAATATCATTGACTAGATATACCACTAGTCTTCTGTTAATTTTGTACTTATATGTAATAACAACAGTAAAAGGATTGAGATTAGGTAATTTATATTAATAATAATAATGTCTATTTTCATTAGCCTTGTTATACAAGTATCAGTAAAATGTAAAAATGATATAGAGAAAGACAGTTACATGAGAATACATAACATATATAAACATTGTTAAGTTGAACATCAATATGAAAAGAAAAATAGTATCAATCTATGAAATATCATAATAAACTTACTCAATTACCTTCTGTTTAAACAATAGATAACTGAATCATCACAGTAATTCCAGAAAATAAAAATCTAATTGAAAAGGTTTTAAGTAGTATTAGGTATTATGTATTACTGTACAAAATGAAATGTAAATTTTCTAAATAGTGTTTTACCATTACCAACTAGCTAACCTTGTCTGCAACTTAGATAAGAATAGTTGAGAGTTATTATGTGGTTGCAACAAATAATGGGAGTTTAATTACTGTATAAGACAAGCTTAAGAATTAGAATTGATTCTTCAATTAAAAGAAAATACAAACAATATTCAACAAAGTATCAATGATGGTACAATGTTTTCAAATTTTATGTGAATACCACCCATTGACGTCTTACACAAACTACCTCTGTCGCTTGTTTAGATTCATCCAGGGTTAAACAGGAAATAAGCATTCAGTAACAATAAAGTAATTATTGTTAAAATCAATTGGAATAATAACATCGAGTGCTAGCTTCCTATTTATTATTTCTGCTAGTGGTTTGCTATAATGACTTCACCTTAGAGATGAATACAGATCACACTTGTTATTTTTTATACCAGTTTGTGGACGACCTGAAAGCATAGACTTATGTGAATGGTACGTAATATGTGGATTCAAATACAAGTAAACATTAAAAAATTCAACCTATACAGATAAAGGTACACATTCGAGTACACATTGCAACATTGTAACAATCAATAGAAGAATGTTCTCCAACCTTTAATTTCATTGAAATAATCATAAAAAACATTCACTAAATAGTTAAATTCTTTTAACTAATAGGACTGCTTTCACTGACGTAGATAATTGTCACTCCTGTTTGGTTATAAACATTTTGAAACAAATATTGTGTAGCTATCAAATGAAAATCATTATCGGTTAACCAGAATCAGGCTTCGTTATTGTTTACAATTTGTGCACTATTCCATACTGGGTATAAATATGCTATTTACGTCATAGATTAATTTAATTCTTTATACCATTCTGTGATAGGCAGTGTGCTCTATATATAGTTAGTAGTATAGATACGCCGATTCTGATCCTCCCGAGGTCATTTGAAGGTCATTTAAATGGGGTGTGGATAACCTTGAGATGTGACGTGGGCTTTTCTTATAGGTGCCGATTCTGATCCTCCCTGAAGGTCATTTTGTAACGTTGTGTTTTCAAATGTGATCGTATCTGAAGGGCTTGTTTCAGTGGGGTGTTGGGTAACCTTGAGTTTTTTCGGTTTACAATGTGCCTATAGATAACGATTTTGAAATATTTGTTGTTAGTGTTTGAATTGGTTGTTTGTGTAACCTTGAGTTTTTTTTGTGTTAGTGTATAGCTGCTTATTTTGAACGTCCTTGAATGTGGCTATTGACTGGATAACCTTGAGATTTGACGTGGTGGATAACCTCGAGATTTGACGTGGGGCCAATTGCAATCCTCCCTGAAGGTCACTCATGTAGAAGGTAAATTCGAGATAAAAACATTTATTTGCACCTAGTTGGTATTAGACGTTCTGTTTGTTTCAGAAGCAGACTAACTTTTCATTCCCATTATACAATGTGGATGCAGTATTCAGCAATGGGGTGGCCTGAAGCAAAAGATCTACGTACAGCCATCCAGAGAATTGCATGTCAATTGGTAGATTTGATTTTCGATGAGGAACATTCCACGGTCTATGACTTGAGTATCTGCTGGGATGATGAAGAGGTCGAACGGAAGAGGATGCTAATCAGGAAACATGAAGAAGGGGAAAAGTTATGCAGACAATATTTACGTGAAGAATGTACCATCGATCAACTATGTGATGGGATGATTAGTAATGAACTCAAACCATTTTTGTATGCAATAGAGGAATATTTACCTCAACATATAATTACCAAATATAGTTTCGTAGATAAAGAATGACATTTGTACGCATCCGGCTCACTTCTGTATCATTTATGCATAAATAAAAAAACAAATGTATTAAAAGTGTTTTATTTTTGCCATGACAGCTATAATAGAAATCAAAATACATTTAATATGAATGAATAAGTCCATTCTGAATAGATCCATCAAAAGCGTTGTAACTAATACAAGAATCGTGAATGATTAATGCATACACTTTAGTGTTAGCTGGGAAAGAAGATTTTCTGGTTTCAAATTCCAACGATATATCCACAGTTGACAGCTGAAGGTTATCAGGTTGATGACTGCAGTCGATTACAAATAGTGGGTTATCATTGAACTCCTTAATATTGAATAATGGTTCTGCCATTCCCTTGTTGTAATACGCACTTTGGAAGCTCTCAAATGCATAGTAAGCCGCAGTGTTTAGCTTCTTCTCAAAATCCAGGTTCCACCTTTCATATGGGTATACCTGGTTATTCAGCTTCAATCGAATCGAGTTTATGTTGGCATGAATGAACTTAGTGATGTCCTTCTTAGGATCTTCTGCTAATTTTGAGTCTTGAAATCCAACGATAACAAACAAAGGTCTCTCTAGCTTGTTGGTTGTTCGAATTGCCCAGACGTCTGTTGATGTTGAGCGAAGTGATGGTAGTTCATACAAATCCCAAGAGCGAAATGCCACCTTAATCCTTGAACTCAAACTGCTTTTGTTCAGTCTCTGTAGAAGTTTGACCTTGTAGCGGTCTTCAGGAACAATCTGTTGGACTTTCCATTCAATCTTTGATATTGATAGCTCTGCGTCACATTCACCGACAAAGCAGTTCTTAAAGGATCTTGCAATGACTAATACAAGCTCTTGTTTTATGTTTAGAATTCCTTTTTTATAGTCCTCAGCAAATCCCATTATATGTTTTAGAGGTATTCTACCACTGAAGACCTTACTAGTTGAATCCCATATCGCTGAATTGTCTTCATTTAAGCCCCATCCTGTACATAATAGTGAATGGGCGGCACTTTTACCATGAGAGATCATTGTTTTCATTGTTGACGTTATTCCAGGATTTCGTACAATGACAACTTTTTCACCACCCATATGTAGAGAAATTTCATCAAACAGAAAAGACAGAGCATTGTTAGATAGATAGCAGGACTTCGTGGCATCACTTGGAGTAAACGTTCCTTCGATGAAAATGTAACTGTCAGCAATATTTAAAATGAGATCTTGGAAGTTGATTGGTATATGAACAATGTCAGAATTCTTGAAATATGGTGAACCATACGGCTTGTATGTGTATTCATGTAAACTTGCTAAGGAGTGATCCAAAATCGGTTCCTCAAAAACATCCAGCTTCTCACTTGATACGTGCAGAACCATATTTTTCAGTTAGCTTTAGTCCTATAGACTCCAGAAACTTACGATTTTGTAGTGATAGCTTCGACGTTGTGCCTTTGGCAGCTGACGAATGACGAATAAGGTTATTCCTATGTGTTCTTCGTATTTTATGGTTGTTTGTAAGGGCTTTATCGACTTTTTTCAATTGTTGTGCACCTATGTTATATAGAAAACCCATCCTATTCAATTGTGGAGTTTGCTCAAGCTAACCGACGCAATTCCAATTTAACGATAATTTTTTCACCACGGAAGTTAATCAGATTTCCCTCGTCATCCAAAATTTTCAGTGTGATGTTATCGATAAACTGACGACCACTAGGCATAACGCTCATATATATTACATTCTGTGGCTCCTTTGTTAATTTGAATCCAGGCTCAACGTCTATGTCGAATTCATACAGAGTGTGCATTTCACTTCCATTGTGGTAGGCGCCAGATATCAATCCGCAGTCGACCTTTATTAGTCTGACTGTCGTTATATTAACTGGTAAGGTTGATATATGTTTTTTGTTGCATTCGAAAACCTCCGGCTCAAATCCAATCAAAGATGCAATTGAGTTAGGGAAAGATAAATCAACATCATATATTGAATATAATTCACATTTCATTGTATTGTTGTTGGCCTTCAGACAAAACAGCTCGTCAGTTGTAACATTATGTTTGTATCGAACTATGGACTTTATTATCTTTTGTAGATATATGTTGAGTTCATCGATTTCGTAGGTGCCTGGTGGAATATATGTAATATTCATCTGAGAATCATCTGAAGGTTGTTTAAACACAATTAGATTATTACCCTCATGAACATTGAATATTGAGTTGTAGGAGTAAAAACCTATTAGCCCCAATCCGTACTGCGCATTGGTATCCAGCTCTATTGGCGGATAAAAACTAGCAGACAGCACACTGTCATAACCCGTCAAGGTAAATGTATAAGACATGACTGCGGTGATACAAAAAAATAACACTTTTATATATTCAAAATTTTATTGATTACAACACTTGTTTGACTCATTACTGCTTGTCATAGAGATATCTTGCAAATTACAGTAACAACAAAATATTTTTCTTGGTGGCGGCCCGTCTGCTTCATCTCCGTTCTGGTGTGTATTATAGTGCTCCCAACAGAACTGGAATCGTTGTATATCCACATCTTCCTTCAAATGCAATGGCAGTTTGTTCCATACAAGTGCTATTTCGTTAGGTGTACATACCATCAGTACTTCTTTGGGTATGTGGGCAAGTTCTTCTTGTGTCATGTTCAACAGGCTTCTTTCTCTTGAAAATGCTTTAAGGGAATTGCTCATCTTTTTAAGTGTTTCACGATCCATTTTTCACAGATTTTTGCTTCTCTTCAGAAAGAAATCGTAGACACAGGTGCCCGCACCAAAAGGTATTGAAGTTCTGCTGTCGTCTGTGATTATACAGGATCTGAATCTTCTTAGATTTTTTGAGGAAATATTTCACCAGTTCGCTGGTTGGCGGTAGGTTGCCGAAACTGTCATAATAATATACCACCACTCCGCGTTTTATATATGAAACCCAGTGTGACCCATCCCCACTCTTGCTGTCTAAATTAATGATGGCTGACTCATTCCTCAGTGGACCTTGCTTAGGCAGATCATCGCGCATAAAAATCCCTCTGAAATATGGTATTTCTAGCTTTTTAGCGTAATACACAAGGTCATTATCTGTAAGCGGTCGTTGGGGTAGGGTTTTTAAAAGTTTTTTGAAGTCCTAGGTTTAACAAACAAACCAAATCCTTTGCGGTATGGTTTCAAATATATACCGTTTCCAATTTTACTTATACCAGAAGTAGATGTTGAATCAGTTGTATTCCTTTGTCGTGCTGAATTAACTGCTTTAGAGGACCTAACAATATTTGCAATACCCCCAGCGAGATTACCTAATGCTGAGAGACCGGCAAAAATTGGAATCAAAGGAAGAATTCCACCTACTTTGGGGATAGGTATAACTCGCGGAAGACGAATATGCCGTTTGCCCCCAATGGACTTGATATACTTCCGGGTAGCTAATAATGCAGCAGATGTTGCTTTTCTTAGCACACTGTTATCTTGCTTGTGGTTCGAAAAATGTTTCATATTTTTGCGAACTCTGTTTAGTATTCCTGAACCAAAGCGCACCTTCTTTATAGCCTTCCTCATTTTCCTACGTATATTATTTTTATTCTGCCCTCGTCGTCGTGATGCATAACCCATTCCTGCACGATGTTTTACACCTACTAATTTCCTCGATTTTTCACGCATGCATTTCTTCTTATTCCGTCCACGTAGTGTTGCAAGACCCATTCCAGTGCGTCGTTTGACCTTCATAATATTTGTAATTAACCAAGCAGCTGCTTTTTCTCCAAGGTTCGCGTCAGCTGATTTGACTCGTTTCCAAGCTTCTTGCTCAAGTTGGTAGTCAGCTTTATGTCTTGTAGCTAAATCGGATTTGCGGTATGCAAGGTCGTGTTGTAAGCAGGCCGCGTCTAATCTATTTATTCCTTTTTGGCCTAGTGCGATCCTTTCTTCCAATCGAGTACCCGGGCCGCAATACTGATAAAAAGGCAAATGTGCTTCGAATGGCAGCTTATTTATCAACTTATTAACAATTCCACCACCAGTTTTGGAGATGCTACTACACCTTCTCTCAAGAAGTAGCGGCATTTAAATAAAACACATATAAACAACTGCAGCTTATATATGGTCAAGTCGTTGAACGATGAAGGTGACAAAACAGGACCAGGAATTAGACATTAGCAATATAGATGTCAATGTTACTGATCCGGAAAATAATACTTCTCGTCGTCGACATGGGGTACTACTACCATCAACAATTCGATGTATTATAGTTGGACCATCAAACTGTGGAAAAACCAATGTACTAGTATCTCTCCTGTTACATCCGAATGGGCTGTTTTTTGAGAACTTATATATTTTTTCAAAGTCGCTCAACCAACCCAAGTACGCATTCATTGAAAAAGTAATGAGTTCGATAGATGGACTAGGATATTATGCATTTGCTAATAATTCCGAAGTTCCACCCCCGTCAGAAGCCAAACCAAACTCAGTTTTTATCTTTGATGATGTGATATGTGAGAATCAAAATGCTATACGAGAATACTTCAGTATGGGGCGACACAAAGGTGTGGATTGCTTTTACTGTGTGCAAAGTTACAGTTGGGTACCGAAAAGAGTGATTAGAGACAACGCAAACCTGATAGTTTTGTTTAAGGTCGATAATACAAATTTATCACATGTTTTCTCTGACCATGTGGCTCCCGATGTAACTTTTAAGCAATTTCAAGATATGTGTGCAATATGTTGGAGGGATAAATATGGATTCCTAGTTATCGACAAAGATAGAGAAATAAGAAACGGCAGGTACCGGAAGGGATTCGATAGCTTCATAAATCCACTGCAAGACTAATAATATCATCAATTGAATGTGAGACTGCAATCAGCATACATCACAGTGGCAACATTACATATACCAGAATGAAACAACAACAGAGCAATGATGAGGTAGCTCTAAAAAAAGAATTAGTTAATGCAACAGAGTCAGTGCGGAGAAAATTCAACTATGTAAGGAAAGCCCGCGAAATCGGTAACACTTCATTGGAACAGATATATGAGCCTATTACAAAACAGTTGAAGACAATAGCAAATGCATCCAATCCTACGCTACCGAAACAGCCAATTCAAAATGTTGGTCCTACGAGCACTCCTAAAAAACCACCATCTACATATCCAAATCAAACCCTTCCCTCTACTAGCACACCAAAAGGGCCGAGATTCGAAGATTTGACTTCCGCTGCTTTTTCCGGTATAACACCAATAAAGGAGTTACCTGATACACCATCATCAATTAATGAGAGGGAAAGAGATTCAGTCACTCAGTATGTATCTACAGCTAATTCAAGTGTGGATAGAGAGGCAGTTGCTGAGGTGTTGAAAAGTCATATAGATAATTTGAGAGCAGGACGTCCGGCCTATGGAAGTGTTTATAATGTAAGGATCGACCCACAATCACAGAAGCTGTTAATGGGTGTACATGAAGTGGAATTTGATGATAAGGCGGTTCATTTATCATCGGGTGATAAGACTAGTAAATTCAAAATATCCCCACACTTACTAGATATGATGTTTGTAGGAGATACACGAAACTCCGACTCGAAAACTCTACACACATTCAGGTCCATATTGAATCTAACTAATGTACTTCGCAAAGATTACACACCTCTTAATATTTACAATGTCGACGGATCTGAGTATTTCAATAAATTATTTAATATCCTATCTACATCATCCCCCATGCATTTGAGAGCCAGAGTTGGTAGGGGACATACACAAATGAAGATACCTAAGTATAAGATATTTAACACTAATAAACGCGACTTTGTGTATTGGAACGACATCAACGAGCTGATTGATCGACTGAAATTGCTATACAGCTCAAAATCCGCGGGTCACACAAACCACGATAACGAAATTTTATCTATAATAGAAGAATTGCGTGAAGAGGGCGTAATACGCTAATTTTGGGGTATATATTTGCAAGTTGAAAGATCCCACTAATAGTATAACGCTTTCGTAGCGATGCACAATACGATAGATAAGTTTGGTCGTTGCAGTTCTAAGCATACAACTGTACGTGGTATTCCAGGTATTGGTTTTAAACTTACACAAACTGGAAATTATGATATCAATGGAAAGCAGTTAAAGAATGTTGGTGATCCTACAGATGAAAATGACTCTGTTCATATAAAGTATGTTGAAAAAAAACTAAAAAGTACCACTGATATGCTTGAAAGTATGGTGAATAGCAAAACGCTAGAATTGAGTGATGGCCTTGAGAAAAAGATTGATGTATTAACAACCAATTTGATATCCATTTTAGAGCAACTAGAGGTTGTATATAATTTTTGCCAGAAATTAGCTAGTGAAGTCAAAAGGGAATTCGATGTTGAAGGTGGCCCTGTTTTACCAGCGTGGCTTGCAGGCTACACTTTAAATCAACTCAGACCATAGATCAGTAGATTTTTCATGATTAATGATCAGTTTCTGTTCTACAATCACCTGAGTCAGACCTCTACATGTAGATATGTCAATTAACAGCGCAACAAAACGTGGCATAGCAGAAGAGTTACACAGGGCAGTTCGGAAGAACTTTCGCCGTCGAAAAACTATCATAAAAGGTTTCGCTGACTTATGGCAAGCTGATTTAGCGGAAATGCAACCTTTCCATAAAGAAAATAATGGATATAGATACATATTGGTAGTCATTGACTGCTATTCTAAGTTCCTATGGTGTAGACCAATCAAGAAGAAAGATATGGTAACGGTAACGACAGCAATGGGCGATATCATAAGGGACGCAGGATATTATCCAATTAATCTACAAACAGATAATGGAACCGAATTTTACAACAGAAAATTTGCTTCTCTCATGAACAAGTATGGAATTAACCATTATTCCACATACAGTACAAAGAAGGCCGCAATTGCTGAAAGGGCTATCCGTTCGCTAAAGCACCTTCTGTTCAAAGAATTTTCCGCAAGAGGAAGTTACACATGGATCACTATTTTGGATGATATCACTAACGTATATAACAATAGAATACATCGAACAACTGGATTGGCCCCTATTGAAATTAATGTTCACACTCGATTGAGTGCGTATCGCAATCCAAAGGTTGCTGGCAAAAGCAAACTTAATCTTGGAGACGTTGTGAGAATAAGCAGATATAAAGGTGTATTTGAAAAAGGTTACACTCCGAATTATTCCACGGAGCTGTTCAAAATACGCAAAGTTAATATTACAGATCCGGTCACATATATGCTAGAAGATATGGATCGGCGACCAATAAGCGGTTGTTTCTATGAAGCTGAGCTAAGAAAAACACAGTTTCCAAATGAGTATTTGATTGAAAAAGTCTTAAAAAGGAGAGGAAACAAGCTCTTTGTAAAATGGTTAGGTTTCCAAAAGAACAAGAATTCCTGGATAGACGCTGCAGATGTACTGTGATGATTGATATGACGGAGCGCAGACTATGTTTAGCAGTAATAATTTCAATGTGTATATTTGTTTCGATACTTTTGGAAATAAAATAGCAGTTTTTTCAATTTACTTTTATTATTTAATTCTACCTTAATCTCTAATACATAAAATACACCTAACCTAAGATAAAAATTATTTAGTTATATTGTTGAAGCGCACCACCTCGCTTCTCCTCCACAGCTTTCTCTCCCTCTTGGAGAGGCAAGGGGGAGGATCCCGGATTACTTCTCTGTTCTGGAGATTCGGCCTATACGTGGGATAATCATCATCATCCCAGTTTTCTGAAACAATAGAAAATATGGTTTTGTAATTTATGTGAATGTGGGTAAGATTCAGAAGGTTGAAAATCTATGTGGATGTACTGAAGAATTTTTGTGTGGCTTGATTTATTTAAAATTTAGAGTTATACAATATGATTGTATCAGTGCAAAATTAATACAATGATGTTTAGTAGAGATCAATTTTCTGTGACTTCTAGGATAAAGATGTGCAAGATATATGAAAAAAGAAAAAAAAAGTTTTTGTCGCAGAAACGAATTATGTACCTTCAGGCTGAACCTCCACATCTCTCCGGCTTGCGAGGTGATGCTGTGGTGGCGTGGTAGGCACGTTCTTGGTAGGCAGCACGTTCTTGGCACACCGCAGGAGGTGCATTCCCATCGACGTAGGTTTGACCCAATGCGCTGCAACACGCGGACATTGCACTAGTCCGTACTTCGATGGGTCCTGCGGTGGCGTGGTGGGGTTGCTGGCCTCGGCTTCCTTATGGCTTCCTGTCTGGGTGGATGGCTCTGCAAATAAAGAGATATTTTGTAGAACAACTGTAAATTTTGGATTATTCTGTTATAAACTAGTTGTCATTTGATAGCTTGCTCGTGTAGGGATATATAGTGAAATGAGGAAACTTACCTTTACTTAGATAGGTAGCAATATATTGTGGCCAATTCACCGGACCACAACCCCGGAAAGGGCAAACCAGCAAATGGTCCCCAATTGTCCCACGCCGCACCTCATGTTCACCATTGTACGGGCAGGGGATCAACTTCCCCGAATACTCCATTTTCAAAATAGTAGTAGTAGCGGTAGTATAGTAGTAGTAGTAGTAGCGGTAGCAGAACTGCACTGAAGAACTCTCATTTCACCATCATATTTATACAGTTCCAGGTAGGTAAGCCTCCCTCCTCTACTGTCTTCCCCCATCAGTGTATATCGTTAAAGAAAGCAAAAAAAAAGAAGATCCGCCTACTTGCCAGCTGGTGTACGTAAGATTATTAGTGGAAATAGAGAACATTTCGCTATACGCGCCGACAACGCATGCGCGCATTGATATCAGCCACTTCGAACGCGCATCGTGATTGACCGAACTGTGAGTGAATCCACCCGTAAACGCTTATTGGTTGTGATACATTTCAACCAGTCCTCTCATTGGTCTATTACAGTGTACATCGTTAAACAGCTGCACTTACACCACCCATATTGATATTTCAATGGTCCCCTCTCAGATTTTACTACTGCCATGTAGCATCGATATCGGTGGCTTCTAACGGACATCGTTATTGACCGAACTGTAAGTGAATCCGCCCATAAACGCTTATTGGTTGTGATACATTTCAACCAGTCCTCTCATTGGTCTATTATAGTGTACATCGTTAAACAGCTGCACGTACACCACCCATATCAGTATTTCAATGTTCCCCCTCTTAGATTTTACTACTGTCGTGTAGAGTGTTTTCTGTATAAATACAAGTCTACTTTCAATGGTTTATCAGTTCTACAGTCTTCAAAGAATCATACTGTTCCGTAGAAAACACTACATATTACGTACATCATCATGGCCAACCAACCAACAAAGAACGAAGACGCTATTAGTGGCGATTGCTTGCAAGCCATTCTGGAGGAACTGCAGAGTGACGGGGTGCAGTTTACACAGTTGGCAGTAGAAGTCCAGGATGAACTTCACGAGTTTATTCATGTGGAGCAGCCAGACCGGAGAATCGCGGAGGATGCTAATGCGGTGGTAGAAATAGATATGGATGTACCAAGAGCATCAACAGATGCAGCGATAGCATCAACAAGTGCAGCATCGATGCCGCCAGTAGTTGGAGATGGAGCGAGAACATCAACGGGTACAGCGTCAACAGTGCCAGCAGTGAGAAAGTCGAAACAGGCAGCATCCAAACCAGTTAGCAACATTTTAAGAGAAACACTACTTAAATCGAAGCAACCTCCAATGGACGACTTCGACGAGAAGAGGGATGCGTTGAGAAGTAGTATTCAGCGAATTAAAGCTGAAATAATAAGTGCAGAAAAGAAATTGGCAGAGGAGATGGCCCATTGTGACAAGCTTCAGGCAGCCCAGGCAGCGGATGATGAAAGAATAAAGCAGTTAGATGAAGAAAGAAAACGTGTCAAGGAGTGCAGAAATAAAAGGAAGCGACAGTTAGATGATTGTCAGAAGAGGATTGATACTCTTAGTATGAAATCTGAACAGAAAAGGACAAAATTGAATGAAGAAAAAGAAACTGTTTTATCTTTTTTCGATGTATAAAGTAATGTTCATCTTGAATAAAATAAATAATGAATGAAATAAAAAAGAAGCAATATTTTTTCCTTTCTATATCCATCCCCTCATATAATAATACAATTACTTGTTCTATCAATAAGCGCTCAGTAACTTAGTAATTGGTGATACTTGAAAATAGTATGAAGCATGAGTGCCAGTGTGCTAACAGAAACGGTAAATGCGCCTTGAGCGTTTGTGAGATTATTGTGTCTTGGTTTGGGGCACGCATATAAGTACCCACCCACCAATGCCATCGACGTTCCATCCAATAACACACTAAGTTTACTTCTAAAGATGTATAGATGAAGAGGGGAGGAGGTATGGAGGGGGCTTTAGTGTGGGGAACTAGAAACATAAAAACGAGAGTTCTTGTCAATGAAAATCATACTGTACAATCAAGTGACGAATTAACACATTTAGCAGCGAAATGACTACAGAGTCAAACGGACCTTGCGACTCAACGTCTTGGTTAGATGACGACAATGATAACTCCAGCATATGGAGTATCGAGACTGCGGTTCCTGATGGTGAGTTACCCGACCAATCACATTGGGCGGTGGCGAGGTCACCGATGGACGATGGACCGTGCGACTCCACAAGACAGCCACTGGGGTTCCTGCTGTTTACAATTAACAGCTCATCTGATAACAGCGACGATGATGATCCTGATCGTCCGGATGGTCCAGAAAACCAGAGAGTGGAATTACCTTTTCCTGTAGATAGCGAGGAGGAGATATGAGGCGCTATTTTTGTGAATTATAAAGAGATTTTTTGTTTGTATCAACCAATAAACTTGTTTTTTTTTTTAAATCGTACTTTATTCAAAAACCTTACCACCGTGACAGAAAAAAATTCATCGAGCGTGGCCGGCTTCACCAATGAAGGATCTTTCTAAAAATTTTATTTAGTGGTGTACTTTTTTATCAGTCTTACAATTTTGTCTATCTCGATTTTTTCATGCTTCTAACGTTTTTTTTTCAGTCTTTTTTCTGAAAAAACTACCGTTTTGAAGGACCCTTGAAGATCACATTTGCCCCTCAAAATGCGTCAAAATGGGCCTCCGCCGAGCCTTTGTATGCGCGGCGAGATAAGGTGGGTCGACGGCGGAGCCGTCGACCCACCGCCCGTGTCGATGTTAGTCGACGGCGCAGCAGTCGACCTAACCTCCACCTTTACCGAAACTTAGCACGACCCAGTAAGCACTATGTGTAATTGGAGACTACGCACTAACCTGTTGTCTTAGAAACCAACCTATAATTTTTTTCACAAATATTTTTCATAAACTAACCTATTTGTTTTTGTCAAATACTTACGAACTTTTTTTCACAAATATTTTTTTTTCATAAACAATTTTTTTTTTGCATATTTTTTTCTCATTTATTAATCAGAAATAAACTAGATTTCAGAATCGATATATATCTATTTCAATTTCTTTATTTTTGAATTATAAGATACATAAAAGTTATTATGATCAAAAAATACATTTGTATATTACTACTATTCTAGAAAAATTTACAGAAATATCTAACAACTACATACAAATGAATACAAAATTTAAAGACACTTTTTTTTCACAAATACTTTTTCATCAACTAAAACTTGTTTTATATATTTTCTCAATTATAAGATATACATAAAAATACATTTGTACATTACTACTATTATATAAAAATGTACACCAATCACTAACCCCTATATACAAATAAATACCTAAATTTCAACATTTTTTACAAATTTTTTTTAAAATCTAAATTGTTTTTTTTTGTTGTATTTTTCCACAAATATACATTTTAATTTATTAACTATGAAAAATATCAAACTAAATAAAAATAAATACATAATGCTAATTCTAAATGGAAAAATATATACATACATACAACTAACTCTAAATATACACAAGTTAACAAAGGAAAAACAAAGGAAAAAATATATACATAAAAAAAACTACTGGGATTGGGACAGACAGATAGGGTCATCTTCATAAGCTATGACCGTAGCCATCCGTCCCACCAGTTTTTCCTTTTTTCCTTTCAGATGCGCTACCCTTTCCCCAACGATCCGCTCCCGTTCCTTCATATTTTCACCAGCTTGCTCCGCACCATCCATCTCTGCCAAACGCTGGTCCAACTGCTGGAGACGCTCCTGCAGTCGCTGCCTTTCCTCGACGACGGTTCGTTTTAAGTCAACGAGCGTCTGCAGCGACTGCACTTCTTCGGACAACTGCATTTTTTCCGCCTCCGCCTTCTGCAGGTCCCTTTCGACCTTTTGCAGTTGGCCAGCATAGAAGGACACTAGTGGGCCAAGCATAGTGGTTTCATTCGTAGTAGCCACTTTCTCACTGCTACTGCTGCTACTACTACTACTACCACTACAACCACTACTGCTAGAGCTGCCGCTCTCCTTAGATGCCGAAGATGCTAGCGACTCCTGGGACGGTTCGGTCGCTAGTATCTTCGGTGTCCTCGGTGTAGCTGGCAGCTTACGGGATGGCGTCGGTGAGGGTGTACGATACCGCTCCGGGGTTGACGGTCTTTCATCGGGCTCTGAAGGTGCCTTCGTTGATAATTCTACTGGAGCGGTGACTAGCAAATTTTCATGAACCACAATTTTTGCTTGACACCGTTCCGGTGGAGTTATCGACGACGACACCACACCAGGCTCCTCAAGTCCAGCCAACACCCGGATAGGTGACTTGCGAAAACAACTTGGATCCGTCGTAATCGGGGCCTCGTTAAGAAACGAGAAATCCACTGTCGACTCCGGTGCAGCAACTGAAGTGAAAAGGAAGGGCTCATATTGCTGGTATTGAGCCGCGTAAGTCTTGTATGCTGACTTACACGACTTCATTCTAGCACCCTCTTTTCGCTTCTTTTGCGGCATCGAAGTCGACGGTCGGCTTTCCTTCGTCTTCCTCAAAGGCTTTGATTGCTTCGCAACCAATTTATTTTCGGAAGCGCTACCTTCCTTCTTCTGGCGTTTTGTGCCAGTCGTTACCTTCACCGGCGCCGTCCTTTTCCTAGTGGTCGGGCTTGGCCCCGCCACGGAGGCGGATGGTTGCGGTGCTGGTCGCTTAGCTGGTGAAGGTTGGAAGTCGTCATCGTCGGAATGGTACAGGGCATCGGTGGTCATCTGTAACAATAAAAGAAAAAAATGCTTAGAAACGTATATCATTGCCAACAGTTGGCAGAGCAGTCCCTCAAATTATACCCAAATTATTTATACTTACATTCATCTTTGCAGACATCCTCGAATTAGTCGCTTGTTGCTGGAAGGTGGCTGTAGCTGCTTGTCTGTTATCGAAAGCTAAACAGAATGACCTCTCCTGGTTCCGACCAGCAGTTTTATGCCTTAAACTCCTACCCTAATCGCTTGCTGATCGCCCTCTCCCCATTTTTGATTGGTTAGAAGGAAGAGTGGGATAGAGGTATCCGCCCACTACTTTAATAGGTCGAATCGCTTGAGTGGAGGGAATGAGGGACAGCCCCCAAAACCCTGCCATATCTACTGCCATGTTGCCAGACGTTTTCGGTAATCCCTGTGTTTCTTACACGTCTGGCTGTAACAACATTTCTTGAATAAGGTTAATTTTTATACTTCGAGAAATGAATTAATTTTGCTAACAAAACTTCAATATGAGCCACCCTATACACTTTGGCATGTATCGTGGTATGTATTAAATGAAACAGTCTGATATTTTTCTGATGAATATATTGGAATACTAATACAACCTATTCAACAAAATAACATTAGTAATGTAACTTGGAATTCAAAAATATTGGTCGTCTTGTAGTAAATGAAGATTTCCTTTCTGCTCTTTGATGGTTGAACGGTATCTCCTTATCCACAAATCAATCATCGTGCAAACACTCAAGGCACACCTACCGTTTCTGTTTTGGGAGTGATAATTACACCTTATTACATCATCACATATTGATTCTCTGTTCAAGTTCACGTTAAGCTGGATATCATTGTCGGTCTCCAAATTCACTATCTCCACGTTTTCTAAGCTCAGCTCAGCAACAGATTTGAGTAGATAGATATATTTTTGATGGCCCTTCAGAAAGACTATATCACCGTTGTTAACGTGATGCTTGATTATTTTCATTATTTGGTTACCATCTGTATTTCCTGCTTTGTATCTAATACCATGATTATACTTTTCCACAAACTTAACAGTTCTCTGGTCTTTCACGTTCAGTCTACTGAAGTGAACCATAGGTTTAACAATGTAATGGTACAATATTCCATCTTTCTTAAATGCTATCTCTTTTGGAACAAATTTTGATTCGATATGATATCCTTGAATATCTACAACAACTGTAGTCATGTCGTTTGCCACTGAATATGATGTTGGTGATGAGTAGTGTCAGTTTAGGCGCAAAAGTTGAAATAAAATGGCCAACTTTATTCTTCAAGCATTTATTCAATACTATCCTACTTTACAAGCGTACAGTAACTTAAATCTAATATCTAGAAACTTCGGCTAACATTAATTGTATAAGTAGATCCAAATTACCATCTTCAGGAGCTTCGCGCGTTGTCATCTCATTAATAGCATCGATAGCATATTTTACATTCGTTGTGGGGTCTGTTTGGTAAAATTCAATGTCAGAGTGCCCCCAGGGTAAAGTTTTTGTTGTATTTGGAATTATAAACCTTTTATCATCGTTGTGTGCTAAAGCTACTTTATTTTTGACTTCTGTATATACATCATGCAGCCTACTTTTGAATGTATTCATTTTTCTTAAAATCAGACCACCATTCTCTATTATATGCTTATAATCATTACCACATAACTGATTTTGTATTACTGCTTTTTTAACACCCTTTGCTTTTTTCATTTCTCCCTTAACTGACTTGATATAGTATGCTTTCGCACCTGTTCCGTAAAAACTTATTATAGGGTCTTCTGGAAATTCGTCTTTCATTTTACCCAGAATAGAGTCATTGACTGGAATTTTGAACTCATTGTTTTGTTTATAATTTGAAGTATCAAACTCGCTGATATTATTTCTCATAAATTCATAGAAGTCGTCTGTATGAGTTTTCAAAATTTGCGAATCTGTATCACAGTAAAGCATAGATACTTTATCGTTGAACTGCTTTTTAAGAAAACCATAAAAAAAATCATACATTACTATTTTAGATATGTCTAGTATACAGAATCCCACGTATATTGGCTTGAAATAATGTACCCTAACTTTTCCTAAATGGATAGCTGCAAGATTTTCGTTAAATATGGAACAACTCTTGAAATTTGGACGAGCTACTAGTGCTCCCACACCGATGCTATTACGATGATTTTCCCAATGTGTGACCAACTTTATATCTCTTCTATTATCTACATTTTCCATAGTTTTTCCAAAGATTGCATTGTTTAGAAGCTTATAGAAGTCCCTTTCAAATTTATTATTTGCTTTATTACGCATTGTCGTATTGAGATCGATATACTCCTTCAACCAGAACGATTGTTTGAACTTAAGGATCCTGTGAACCTTGGTTACTTGCAAACCATACCTTACAGCTTGTTGAAGGACGCGATAATGTACAATATATTTTTTCTTGTCGTACAGATTTGGGATTAGTTTCGGAATCTTTGTCTTGGCGTTTGGTGGGATAATACTTTCCACCAAAAACGGAAGGTCGCTATGTGAATCGTGTAACCCTTCAGGATATCGCACATCAACCTCCAAGACATAGCCATTCTCACCGTCTATTTTGGCATTTTCTAAATCGAATGTAGATATTTCCGAATCCCCCATCCATTCGAAACCCCCAGTTGGAAGAGGTGATGACATAGCATGCCCGTAAAGATTCGTGGCGTCGAGATATGATATAAATGTTGACTCTTTAGATGGATCATAATTTGGTAAATATTTATTATTTGCTTCGTGCATTCTATCGCTGCATTGACTTATCCCCCCGCGAATACCATTCTTAAAGAACCCAATCATATCTATGTCCGTAAGGAGCTCAAGGCTAATTTTGGTATACTTTAACATCGCATCCCAAGACAATCCAGGGGTTGTGTAGTAGTGTGCTGGATCCAATTTGTAAATATTCATACTATTCCTCCTGAACCTTTCAAAGACATCACACAAGAGAAGAACATCGGTCCGTAAATAAATATCAGAATATTCACCCAGATTCCTACAGTTAAACGTTCTCCATACAGTTATTGCCCTCGCGTATTCCTCCTCAGATATATCTTTCTCATTTAACTTATCATAAAACTCTGCCTTTGATGGTAAATATTCCTGGTCCAGTTTCTTTACATCATCCACATAATTGTAAGGAAATACACCTTTCTGTCTAATTAAATTAAAGACTCTAGGATCTGAAAAATACTTTTTACTCTCCAGAAAATCCCTATTAGTCAAACTGTCTGATAATGCTTGCAAAGATCCAGGTAGAAAACGACAACTATCGATAAATCTCATTTGTAAAAACTTCCTCCTTATTCTACCGGTTCGGTCCACATAGTCATGCATATACAGACTTTTTGTAAATGAAATGTATTTTTCCTTATTCTGGGCTACCACGTCTATCTTATCTCCATGAGAAGATAGTTGTTTGATAAATAGGTGACAATCGTACCCACTTAAATTGTGCGTTATAATTGGTATAAAATTTGGTAATTTGAAATTTAAATTACATTTCGAATGTGCAGCCCCAAATCTAACTTTACCAGTTATGTGGCAGTGATCGCGAACTTTAATATCGGATCCTGAAAATGGCTTCTCACAGATGTTACATTTCGTTGAAGTGTCAAACTCAATCTGCTCTTCCGGCGTTAAAGGGATCATGGGAGTTACATCTTTCAAATATTTGAAATATAGTTCTTTAAGATCAGCTTCTAGCCTTGTCACGAATTCTTTCGCCGCGTCCTTACCTCGATACAAGACGAATTTGGATAAGTCAGAATCAAATGAAGATTTAATAAAATATGAAAATGAATATGGTTCATGTGTGTGGGTTTCGTTTGTATACGAATATTCTGGGTTGGGTTCACAACTATCGATTGGTTTTAATAATGACTCAAAATCCGCATACACCACAAAGGGGACCGGCATTTGCTTTTCAAAATTCTCGAATTTAAGTATGTTTTCTGGAACCTGATTACCAAACTTATCAGTTCGTAGTTTCTCTGTGGGTGTTATTGTGAATATATGATTGCAATCGTTCCTTTGGTGAATATCTAGATATGCCTTAGTTGAAAAATATAACAAACAACCATCACAAAAGTACCGCTTATGTCCGTTTGAACTTAACTGATTTGCAACTAATCGCGAAAGATCTCTTATCCAACAATAGTGACCATTCCCTTTATCATCCGTTAAATAGAGCAGATTGACATGTAAAGCTAATTTCTTCTGAGCATATCTCAATGGACCAACTATTTCATATGTGACGTTACCATCTTTGATTATTTTTTCAATCCCATACACATTTATAGAGATATTATTATTTCTCTCGAACAATGAGATATCTTTAAGAGTAACGGGAAAGTTCATACCATGGACATTCAAAATGGTTGAAAAATGCGGGTAGGACGACACTTCCACTACTCGGGTGCTTGCTGGTAGTAGCGCTGATGTGACGGCCCAAGCGAAACAACACTGGTCTTGATTTCGCACATTTATCACTGCCTTCTTCTTCTCTATAAAGTATGGTAACTTTATATAAGATGATCCACCCAATGGTGAAAACTTGTTAATGTTCACTTCAGCATAAAGGATACATTCAATCGCCCACCCTGAAAAAAACAACAAAGGTTACTATCTTAATTTATGCACTTCTCTAAATATTTAACATACCAGAATCCTTCTCCTCAAACTCAGATGACTGGGATGTAATTTCATCAGCAAATTGTTGATAAACATCAGACAGCTCTGTGCTTTCGTCTATTACTTTATTAACCGTATTGAAGGATTTGATATCTGCTACATCACTCGTCTGTAATACGTACTTCCCGAATACTTCCATGTTCACTTTCAGAGCTCTGTGCACTCGAAGTTTCTCTTCTATTACATCTAGCGTATTTTGCTTAATATTTTCGAAAAACTCTTTAAAGTCGGTGTACAATTCTGATGTGCTAAATCTATAGCTGGCAATTCTACATTTGAATGCACTTTTAATAAGTCTCACACCATCACTAATCGGGATCGATGAATTTGTTCTATGTTGTAATGTCCTTGCGTGAGCAGCCATTCGATTGTTCGGAAGCGAGACATTGCAGCAAGGACATATCATATTCGGAGGTGTACTATCCAATTTAATTTTTTTAGCTGGTGGTCCATTTGTGGGATTCACACTGCAAATATTTCTCTTATGCCGACGCAAATTGTCCGAACGCGTAAAATGTTTACCACAATCACTACATGTATGCATTTTATTAGAGTATATGTTAGTCACTGTGAGTCAGGCAACTGTAGCATCGATGCTCGAACCTCCTCGATTTATAGCTAGATCCTCAAGGGCATCGTACCCCCACCTCCGGTTGCTTGCTTATGGTGGCAAGGTCTGACGTTAGCAGAACACGTTCTTCTGTGAGATCAAGCTCAAGGCTATTCCCACCCCAGTTGAATGACTTTAAGGGAGCATCACTATCAAGCCTCATAAGAAAATTATACAACTGATCTCAAGGCTATCCACACCCTATATCAGTGACCTTCAGGGAGGATTGCAATTGGCCTCACGTCAAATCTCTAGGTTATCCACCACGTCAAATCTCAAGGTTATCCAGTCAATAGTCACATTCAAGGACGTTCAAAATAAGCAGCTATACACTAACACAAAAAAAAACTCAAGGTTACCCAACACCCCACTGAAACAAGCCCTTCAGATACGATCACATTTGAAAACACAACGTTACAAAATGACCTTCAGGGAGGATCAGAATCGGCACCTGTAAGAAAAGCCCACGTCACATCTCAAGGTTATCCACACCCCATTTAAATGACCTTCAAATGACCTCGGGAGGATCAGAATCGGCATATCTATACTACTATAGTTTTACTCAGATATACTCCATGATAGAAAAATATGTGTTCATAAAATGATAATGCACATAGTTTAATATATACCAGCTGTGCCAGCATAGCAGTCAAAGAAATTGTCTGAAGGAACATCATAAGCAAAAATGTCAGAATCTGCATAAACAGCAGACATGTGGTAGTGGCTCTCAAGTACTTTAAGGTAACAAGGAGCTCAGAATTGGATTGTCAGCTGGCACTTCCCTGGGCACTTCTGAATTCATCGCTTGTTTTGTACAATAGATTGCCTACGTTTTACAGTGGTTCAGTTAGATCAGCCACTAATCCGCCCACTACATATGTCAGATTCTCAGATGCAACAATGGTGTCAGTTTATTCATAGTATTCATTCAAATAGAAATCCTACTACAATAGTTCTAATTAATACATATTATATGCTCACATATATTATAATAAATGATACATAATATATTTAAAAAGGTAAAAAATCCCTAAACTTATAAAACATATGCTCTCAACATCTTTTTGAAGCTTGTCAGTGTCACAGCGTTTTTGATATTTGATGGAAGGGAAGATATATGAAATAATGATATTGTGGTACTCTGTTAGTTTTGTAGATGTTGAAATCATTTACATTTCTTGTGTTGTATAAGTGAACTTGGTTCCTTGAGTACTAAAAACTCACAAACATTTGTAGGTAACATACCCTTTTTCAACTTATCAACAAAAACCATAGTGGGTTAGTATAGTCTCAATGTCTAAATAGCATGTACATCAACAGATGGCCCAGATATTTGCTATACATAATTTTTTGTTAAGAGCAACACCTAAATCTCATTACAGTCTGTGGTGACCAATTGAAATTTTCTGCCTCAACTTTCCGGAAATCTTGCTAGCAGTGGCGGTTCGTGAATTTTTCAAAATGGGGGCGCAGAAAATTTAAAATAAAAAACTATACGAAAATCCTATCAGAAATTGTTGTTGCCGCATAAAGCTGGTATCACAAAAAATCACTTCTTGAGATTTTTTTACTTATCATCCCGCTAAACCAAGAAAAAAAATCGTCTAGCTTGGTAACTGGACTTCCCACCCCTATTTAAATGCCTCGGTGCAACCTACTGAACCAAGCAGCTGTCTGCCTCATTTTGTCAAAACATTGTACATTATTAGTATCTACCTACTTATTTTCATATTTCTAAGGTTATTTATAATTTCCTTAATTTTCATTTTGAGCTCTAAAGAAAGTTGACCAAAGTTCATCTTAAGCAACGCGTTCACCCGATTATCCATTATTATTAGGTTAGAATCGCCGATGTAAACAACGCGTAGCGACTCAAACAAGAGACTGAGGAGCATCCACAGAAGCGGCTTCTATGCATATATCACCTGTAACTCTTTGATTTTCATTGGTCATTTTCAAAGTCGATTGATGTGTGATTGACCAATAGGAGCGCTAGTAACCTGCGATTGATCAATAGGAGCGGTCTCGGTCCGCTATCCGTGCCTAGGCGCCTTCAGTCAATCACGTGACGAGACACTGGTTATAGTCCGAGCTTAGTATGTGCTGCGAGTGCCAGTTTTTATAGTCTGAGCACTGTGTGCTATCACTGCTATCTACAGATAAGGTAACCAATGAGGAAGATTCCATTTTTTCAAATCTTAGTTATTCAGATAGTCCTAAAGAGTTAGAGAACAACGGCGAAAAAATTTTGTAATTATCTCCATTAATAGAAAAGTTATAGTCCTTCAAAGTTTGAATTGCCGTATCCTCCGCGCGAAGCCGCTTTGACGTCACACGTCACGCGAGACAACGCAAGCCTGTGTATGCCCTGTCGAGGATGCTGCTCCCGCAAGCCACCGCGCCGCCGCCGGCCTCCTTGTTCATGTTGTTATTCCTTGTTTTCAGTAGGGTAGGCTGGGTAGGCTACGCCGACGGTGACAAAACGATACACTGCAGTTTATTGGTATTCGTATTATACAGGGTTATTCACGTTATTCGACACGGAGCATTATGGCTAAAGTATTTGATAAAAAAGAAAATAATAATTTGGGATGGATAGAGACCCATAAAGGCTACATTTTAAAAATATTTTCAGGTTATACAGGGTGTCCCAAAAACACGAAATGTATCAAAGTTATGTTTTTTTAAATGGAACATCCCATATATTATTGCATATTCAGATTCCTTGGTGAATTCTAGTGTGACTTTATGTATCATACATGGTACCAAAAGCGAACCGTTAAGGTGTAAATCACCATTTTCGGTATAAGTAGATATCAGGAAAAAATTGAATATCGCAGAGACTACAAAATATGGAAGGCTGTGACTTTGCCGTATTACTAAGCATAAAATGCATCAGCTTTGATGAGACTGTCAAATTTAAATTACGTTTACGCTTGGAGAAATCGGTCGATGAATTAAGGAAACTTCGATCAGCGATAACTTGATTTTTTCAAATGGGAATGCCTAATATTTTTTAAACAGTTAAACGTAGAATTTGATAAGCTTTCTAATGACATAAGGTTGTGAATATCAATCTCTCGTAGTTTTCATTTAATGTTAAATTTTCAAACAAATCGGCGATTTTCAATTTTCTTACCTATAAGCAACGTAGCAGGCCATGAAATATAAACAAAAATCTGTTCAGTTAGAAGAAAACAACTAACTTAGCTGAAAAATACACACTAACTAGACTAAAGGGACAAGATTATAAAAATTCCTTACAACAAATCAACTCTCCCAGAAACAACTGCGATATTATCTCTGAGGTCAAACGGAAGCTGGAGTATGGCAGTAATAGATATTTTTACTGTCTACTGGCTACCGCAATTTACTACAGGTTAAAAATTTCCAAGGCAATCAAAAACCCTCATATGAAACAGATACAACCAGCGACTGTTGCTCCAGCACGCAACTATCAATCATATGTAATGGTGTAAAAAAGTACTAATTTGCGTCGAAGTCGATACCTCTGACTGGAGCCCTTCTATTTTTCAATATCTATTAACAATATTGCAAAAAAGGAATACTGACAAATCAGATTTAAATTTTCTGTCATTTAAGTTATGTTTTATAATTTGAACAAATTTTAATTCATTCTTCATTTTCTGCGACCTTGCTAATAGGTACTGAAGAATTTTCAGAACTCCAGTCAGAGGTACTTTTGACTTGAGTTTTGACAGAATTGCATACTTTTTTATATCATTAAATGTGAAATTTTATTATGAAAATAATAAACTGCTTACAACATTCTCTAGTAGTTTTTGCTTTATTTCAAAATTTTTAATGGTTTTGGAAATTGCCAATCTCTAGTACATTGCAGTAGCTGGTAGGCCGTGAAAAAATCCATTTCTGCCATACTCCAGCTTCTCTTTGACCAAAGATATGTTACCGCCGTTGTTTCTGGTTAGACTTTGTTTGTTGTGAGTAATTTTTATAATCTTGTCCCTTTAGTCTAGTTCGTGTGTATTTTTCAGCTAAGTTAGTTGTTTTCTTCTACCTGAACAGGTTTTTGTTTATATTTCATGGCCTGCTACGTTGGTTATAGGTAGGCAAATTGAAAAACGCCGATTTGTTTGAAAATTTAAAATTAAATGAAAACTACCAGAGATTGATATGCACAACTTCATATCATTAGAAAGGTTATCAAATTCTACTTTTAACCGTATAAAAAAAATTAGGCATTCCCATTTGAAAAAATCAAGTTATCGCTGATCGAAGTTTCCTTAATTCATCGATCGATTTCTCCAAGCATAAACGTAATTTAAATTTGACAGTCTCATCAAAG
Source organism: Callosobruchus maculatus (assembly GCA_951848785.1). NCBI lineage: Eukaryota > Metazoa > Arthropoda > Insecta > Coleoptera > Chrysomelidae > Callosobruchus > Callosobruchus maculatus. The sequence continues at coordinate 12,299,282 of CATOUR010000081.1, read as the reverse complement.
CTGACGCATTTTATGCTTAGTAACATGGCAAAGTCACAGCCTTCCAAATTTTATAATCTCTGTGATATTCAATTTTTTCCTGATATCTACTTATACCGAAAATGGTGATTTACACCTAAACGGTTCGCTTTAAGTCCCATGTATGATACATAAAGTCACAATAGAATTCATCAAGGAATCTGAATATGCAATAATATACGGGGTGTTCCATTTAAAAAACACAACTTTGATACATTTCGTGCTTTTGGGACACCCTGTATAACATGAAAATATTTTTAAAATGTAGCCTTTATGGGTCTCTATCCATCCCAAATTATTATTTTCTTTTTCATCAAATACTTTAGCCATAATGCTCCGTGTCGAATAACGTGAATAACCCTGTAGAATATGTCTCGCAGACCGAGAAAAACCACCATAAAAACACCAAACAAATGTTTCAATGGATAACCTATTATGAATACAAAAAATTGAGTTTTATGTTTTTAGTAATACTGTGTGAAAATTTAATTGAAATCGATCCTATAGTTTCGTAGTTACACCGTACAGAATGATCAGAACGAATACTCTCGCATGTATACATCAGAAAATTCTAAGTCGACGATCCGTAATAGCCAAGGTAATGTTCGGATGCACCTAAAAAGTGTATTATGACGCTAGGCCTTTCTTTCACAGGTTAGTGGACGGCCTGTTACGAATACAATAATTTTTCAGCTTTACAACCCCTCACCCCCCAACCACCCCAATATCACCCCCATCCAAAAAAGTAGAAAATGATCAGGAACGTCTAAAACGCCTAAAAAAGTTTGAGGAATATTTAAAATTTTTGGTTTTTTGCTAATTACTCCACCGCCCATGCACCGATTTTCAAACTTATAAGAACATTACCTACTACTACCCCACAGCATATCGCTGCCAAATTTCATAACAATCCATGCAGCGGTTACTGAGATTACGTGGCTAGAAAAATCGCGTACAGACAGACCGACGGAAATGAGTTGATTGGATTTTCGTTATGTAGACATCATAAAACACCCAACAAGCGTATTATCTCAAAATCGAAAATTTTCACGATCACAATACTCCCCTCACCTATCGGTCATCCACTTTAGGAAGATTACTAGAAGCACCACGAACGTAACCTTCCTCCATACTTCAAAAATATACTGGCGTCTGCCCGTTACAACAAACACCTTCGCCGTTCCACTGTGGCTGCCGCTAACAATTAATAACATGTGACTTGTGACGTCATACAGATTTTCACCTCCGCTGTCGCTTTACGCAAATATAAAATTGGATAACTCCACCGTTTTTTGGAATATTCAGATGATTTTTTCGAGGTTCTTCAAGTGAAGAATTAGACTACCAGATAATAATGAATTTTCCAAATATTATTTTTGGAAAACTTCTCCATTGTGGCTAGAAATATGTACTTGCGCTGCATACAGTCCTACTAAAAACTCTTTTTTTCTCTTTTGCTCCGAGGAACCGCTCCTGCTTCCTAGAAGTTATTTCGAGGCAAGTTCAAAATTGCAGCCATAACAACAAGTCAATTGTTGGGCATTATTTGCAGATAACGATGCACATCCCAAAACCAACTTTTGATAGAACTTCCAGTACTTTCAAGTATTATCTAGATTCGCTAATGATATAGGGCGTGAAAACTGCATCTGCATTCAGCACGGTTTCGAGTAAATCGGAATAAACTTCTAATGGTGTACACTGAATGGATTGGGAAGATATAAAGATTTCCGGGCATTCTCTCTTTATCGAGTCAATCCGGAAAAATTTGCATAACCCGAGCGACAAAGTTTGAACTAGTTTCCGGAAAATCGCACCTACAAACCCGATCTTCATAGTACAGTCACTTTAGTGCAGAACTATCAGATATTCACACAAGGTTGTCGCATAAATATGGCTAATTGTTGTGAAAGTTTTATCGAACATGTTGCTCAACATTTTGGCGAACGTATTGGTCGTTGTCACGCACCTTCGAACATGTTGGCCGAGCTAGCTTCCAGCTGCATTTACCACGATGCTATACTGACCACTAGTGGACACACTGTATATATCGATCATGAAGATAGGTACGCTAAAGCTGAAACTGTAGATAATTTAGTTTTCAAAGTTATGATATGCGCATGCCAGTTCAATTGCTTGTCTATCGTTTTGCCAAGTAATTTAACACTATCTACTGTTTTATCTTGTTCGCTTTGCTTTAAAAATTGTATCTCTTGTGTTTTAGCACTATTTAGTTTTAGATTATTCTAAGTAATCTAGAGCTCAGCACTGGATTTACTCGCCGCCATTTTTACGATTAGATCTAAGTTACATTTCGTGTGGCTAAGCAAAATAGTATCGTCAGCATAACATACAGCTGTATTGGGCAATAGATGGTGGAACAAATCATTAATATATAGTACCAACAAGACAGGGCCCAGTACTGAACCCTGTGGCACTCCACTCTCGTATGAGAAGTGTCATCCCCAAACACATTGTGTTCTGAAGTGTAAGTAGGAATGGAGTAACTTCAAACGCAGCCCTCTGACGCCATATTTGAACAGTTTTGAAAGCATAAGTTGGTGGACACACAGTCAAAAACCTTGCTAAGGTCACAGAGGGTAAGGCTCATGTGGTAACCGCTCTCAAGACTGTCGACTATGTCTTCGACCACTTTAGCTACTGTCTGGACTGTTGAGTTATGTTCCCGAAATCCAAGCTGAGATTCTTGTAATATTTTGTATTTTCGTATGAGCTGGGTGAAACTCTTTTCGATATAATTTCAAATATTTTGTCGAAAAGAGGGACTATAGTGATCGGACGATAGTTTTCTGGAAGATTTATGTCACCTTGTTTGAACACAGGTACTACTCTAGATACCTTTAGGCAATTGGGAAACACTCCACCTGCAATGCTGGCATTGGATAGGTGTTTCAGTAGCTTTATTAATGCCGAGCTGATCTGTTCAACAATTCTACTATTAAGATCATAAATATCTGAACTATTTGATGTTTTTAGGTACTTCAACAGCTTCTATGATATTTTTCGTGCACAGGTAATATAATAACACAAATAAATTTGAGACAGAAGGAATGTGATATAGTACTTTTTGCTGTAGATTATGATCCGCTGAAAGATCTTTAATGATTTCTGTAACTATGGATATGAAGAAATTATTGAAATCTGTTGATGACAGAGTAGTATTATTGCTTGTATCAATTCTTTGTTTATTTCGTTGAGTTGATTAATTTCCCAATATCTTTAGTCTTGTTTTGAGACTTATGGATGTAACTATCATAGGACAGAAGGACATGTTTTTACCGCAAAGTGGCATGCTGATTTTGACGCGAAGTGTTTGATACATGATTACTTTCTTTTAGTCGATTAATGACTTAATAGCATATTTTCTAAGGACTACTACCAAAAATTTCAGGCGTGGTAAGGTTAGACCACCGATTAGTCGAATTGCCCGTCTCTGGACTGCATGAAGTACAGATAGGGTAGTAGGGGCAACAGCTCCCCAAATATGAGAGCAATACTCCAGGCCGGATCTATAGAGAGTGATAAGAGTGGATGGTGAGAAGTAGTTTCTGGCTGTGAATCCGATTTTTCCAACAGCCGTTGCAATTAACGTGTTCGTGCCAGATCATGTTTTTTGTGATGTTCACCCCTAAAAGCTTGAAAGAGTGACTTCTTCTCAGCGCACCTCAAAGGGTGAAAGGGGAAAGTACAGTCTTCAAAGCATTGAATTTTACCATCTGTTTAAAACTGGGTATTGCAATCACTGAATTTTATCTCTCTAACACTACAAACCCAATCCACAGTTTTGCGGATGACAGTACGCTGCATGCAGGCATCATGAGCAATAGACCGATCTCCGTGGTCGAGCTGGAACGCAGAAGACTGGCAGTGGCAGCTTCACTTTCAAAGGATCTCTATACCATTACCGCAGTATTGTACGCTATCAAACAAGAAGTGCCCAAGCCAACACCAGGTTCTAATGAACAACCAGGCTCTGCCAAGGAGTCACTCATTCAAGCTGTTAGGAGTCAACATTACAGAAAATCTGATCTGGCACGAACACGTCGCATCAATTTCAACGGCTGCTGGTAAAAAGCTTGAGTACCGATTTAGAGCCAGAAAGTATTTCTGACCATGTAACCTCCTCACACTGTATAAAGCCCAGATAAGACCTTGCCTGGAGTATTGCTCTCATATCTGGGGAGCTGCTGCCCCTACTACCCTGTCTATACTAGATGCCGTTCAGAGAAGGGCAATTCGACTAATTGGCGATTCTGCCTTAACGCGCCACCTTCAGTCACTTTCTCACCGTCGTGTTGTTGGTGACCTCTCACTCTTCTACCGATATTCCAACGGAATCTTCTCCTCTGAGCTATCCTCTATCGTTCCGCCGCTCACTGCTCCTATCAGATGTACCCGTGCGACCGCTGCATCTCATCCTAAGACGGTCGTTCTTCATACATCAAGAACTGAGCGGTATAACCGCACATTTATTCCCAGGGTGTCCAAGGCTTGGAATGGACTGCCAGAAGATGTATTTATTGGGCCTGCGGGTATTGGCCCATTCAAATCTCGCGTTAACAAACTTCCCCTAACATAACCCTTTCACATCAGCCGCGGTACTCTGGTATTTAGGCTGTGCCTGCGCGGTCTGCTCAGTTATAAAAAAAATATTCTTTAGTCCCCAAGCAGTGATGGTTCTTCGACAGCTGCTAGCGATCGGTCTATTGTCATTGTGATTATAGTGTTGGTTGAACTGTTGAACAGTTTGTTATGTAACTTGCTTTAAAGGACTGCACTATGAGCAAAGCGTATGTGAAGATATTATCCGGAAACCGGTAAAATGGGGAGAAAATAACAGAGAAAAGCAGCTTACGATGCCTCGTGACCATTATGAGGCAAGTACCCGTGTAAATGCAGGTGTAATAATACGAACCGATATCACGTGTGATGACACGCTTATCGTTTTACCAAATCAGCAATATAAAGATATATTTGTGAATATTTGTCATAGTTACCGTGTATTGAAACGAAACTCGTTGTGAATCCTAACGATTTAAATATCCGCATTCATCTGATTGCTCAAAAAATCACGAAGCCGTATGTATATGGATCATTCTCACCGAAAACGAAAAAAAAAGTACACCGCGTCTTATATCAAAAAAAACTAAAACCTAAGTATTATTGAGAATGATTCGTGGGGTAATATACCACATTTTTGGTTTATTGGCTTAAATGAACCCTGACACCACGTAAATGCCATAAATAATTTACAAAAATTTTCTATCGTATTTATAACCGAAAAAAATTGCTCTAAATATTGAATTTTTTGAATCCATACACTTCCCACCCAGATCGCGACGTCACCTGTAGGGAACCAATAAGAGCCCACTGGTACAAAACAATAGCATCCGCTCCTAGTCATCAGACCACGAAAAGACGCTTCTCATTGGTTTCCTACAGAAAGGACGCTTCTCATTGGTTCCCTACAGGGGACGTCATCATCGGCTATTTCAAATTACAGTACAATTTTCTTTTTAGTGTCATTCTCATTTGGATCAAGTTTTCTGCTGACTTTTTACAGTAAACGGTCCTATGTATCATCAAAAATAATACCGCAGTAAATAAATTGATCAATTTGAGATTATGGTATAGGCCCATTGGTTTCCTGTATTTGTTCGTTCATTTTGAACGAACTTTATGTTATATTATTGATAAAATTTGACATTAGGTTTTCTGAGTATTCTGAGTATTAAATTTATTGTATCCCGCCAAAATCTCTCTTCCGTCGACGCATTTAATTAATTCATGAAATTTGCTTATAACCGCATGTCCAACTGGCAGAGCAATAGGTGTGGATAATTTTGGTAATGCGATTATAAAAAAAATATCCTGCAGATACAATGTGCAAGTCACATATTAAAGCAGATAACGATGGTAAACAAAATAAAAGTTCAAATATGGACAGAGTCTATGCGTAGACTCCTCGAAAAATGTTTTCTTAAAATGTCAGAATTTTCTACAAAATATACGGGAGCTTGACGACTTTTGAAAGTGAATGTGTGAAGAATGAAGTGGAAGAATGAGTGGCATCCAGCCACATCCGCTAACCAAAAAGTGTAACGCAAAAAATGTATATAAATCGCTTAGCATAATATTTTGAATTTGGTGAGAATGGCCCATATAGGTGGTGTGCTAATAATGGTGTGATGTCAACTTTATGAGTATATTTTTATGTTGTTCCCTCACTAAATTTAAATCGATCTCAGGACTTCTGATTTGCGGGTACAAGGAGTTACAATTGAGGCATTTATTTAAATCTAATTGAATATTCACTTGATCGATAAGACAATCACCTTAATCCATTGTTCACTTTTTTCCATCTTATCATCGAATCTTCTAACTCAACAGCTTTCATTTTTTTCCAACATGCACTAGATAATGTTACGGTACACAAGTTCAAGTGCATCATATGTAGTATAGTCAACTTTTTCGCATAGTTACTTTCAAGGCAACACTTCTGAGGTTTGGCTAGTGTTTTGTATACGTATACTACCAAACCCAGGTAACGCTCAACATGCCTATTCCATCTTTTATTTTGTTAAGACCTTTCACCATTTCTAAAGCAGATATGTATATGTATGTGTCACTTCACCATTTTTTGAACTAAAAACAGTTTCCAAACTTTAATTCTGATCAAAATCGTGATCAAAATAATGAGACAAACTTATTATTACTGTACCTTCACCGGTTCTTGATAAGTGTACTAAGTTTAAATTAAATCTGTGCGTTTAAAAGTCCAAAGGAGTCTAAAAACATACTACAAACAAACAAACAGGTAAATCTAATAGAAGCGTGTTCAAAATTGGCTAGCACAGAAATAAAATCACTACTGCACAAACGAAAAATATTTTTAATAGGCCTACTCTTCCTGATATAATCTATATTCAATCTTCATGGGCGAGTCTGTGTGAATTTACTATATACAGCTTTTCACTATTATCATCATCATCATCATCATCATAGTCACAATGTCTTTACAGACATTTTGTGAACTCGTATAATGCATTAAGTCGATGCTAGAGTTTTGAGAACTGTAGCTCGCCATCGTTCGCGATTTACTGTCAGTGCAGTGGCGCTCTTGATACTCATATCCAGCAACTGTTTCGTAGTATCCACCCAGCGTGTAAGGGGACGGCCACGTCGCCGCCCACTCGGGGCATGACCCTGAACTACAAGTTTCTCCATATTATCGCGTCTGTGAATATGTCCGAAGAATGTAAGCATTCTCGTCGACACAATGGAGGATAGCTCTTTGGATTACTGAGCTCATCCAGTATGGAAACGTTAGTTCGATGGGCGGTATAAGGAGCTCTCAGCATTCTTCTCCACGTCCACATTTCACAAGCATCTATGCGAGCTCGATCTGCCTTTTTAACAGTCCAAGTTTCCGAGGCATACAAAAATATGGATAACACAAGAGACGGAACCAGCGAATTTTGGCAGCTTTAGTGATGTTATGGTCACGCCATATTTTAGTAAGCTTTGTCATGGCCACACGTGCCTGTTAAATGCGCCGTCGAATCTCATTTTCACAGCTACCCGAATTGTCGGTCAAAGAACCGAGGTACACAAAACTTTGAACTACTTCATAACGGCCTACCGACTTTATTTTTTGATGATTATCGTGCTCTCTATCTACGATCATAAGCTTGGTCTTGTTGTAGTTAATACCAAGACCGTATGCTGCACTGTGTTGTTCTAAGATGTTTGACAGAGCTGCCAGTTCTTCCTGAGAAGCAGCAATAAGCGTTGTATCGTCTTCAAATCTTAAGTTGGATATTTTGCTTCCGCCAATAGTTATACCGCCATTCCAGTTGTCCAATACCTGTCCCATCACAAATTCAGAGTAAATGTTAAATGTTACTATGCATACATAGATGGAAATGTACCTTCTCTCAAAACTTAAGTGCTACTCTACAATATTAGTGTATTCGAAACAATCGAATCGAATATATCCAAACTCCATGATACAACTTGCATTGAATAGGTATTATCCATATTTTTTCGACACATATGCCATTGTTCTTTTATGCACCTTCTTGAAACAAATAATTGGTAGTTGGCAAACATTGGCCTCACGCTATCCTATTTACCTTTCGTTAACTTATTTCTCACGATAACGGTGTTTATTCGGATTAAATGAAATGCTTTTAAAGGTTTCGCCTGATGAAATGAGTTCCTCATAGATTATATACGTATGCTTGGAATTTCTATTGTTCAATATCTGATGGCCTTACAGTTCAAGGGTGTAATGTCGGCTGAATTTTGACGTGTGTTCATCAAAATTTGTTTAACATGATATCCAGAGTGACACACACACAGCATATATATTCATTCACACGAACTGTTATGAACTTTGTGGATAGTTAAGATATTCTCAAGGGAACAATTTCACTTCACATCAATTCTGTCCACATTTATTTCTTTCAACAAAAAGTGGGCTGTGGAATTCAAGTCACTATTTTTTTTGACTGGATAAATTTCATACTTACCAATATATTGGACGGTTCTAAGCATTGGAAGATCCCTTGGTCAGTAACCTGTACCTGTTAAGCAGAGTGACATTTGGTGATAAATCAAAAATATTCCGAAAACGGTGTAAAATTTCGAGTTTCACCAAGAGTACCTTTTTGGTGTAGATTTTTTTTTTATTTATACAAGTAATCGCATCAACCGCAAAGGGTTATTAGCGGTATAACAATACATGAATATTATATGCGATAATACAGTCCAATATGCTTCAGAAAAGAAATAACATTTATAAAGTCTTTAGTTAGTGCTTGTCGAATATCCAGAGGTATATGATAGGTCTGTTTTTACAGAGAATCACAAACCAGTCAGAGCCAATCAGTATTCCCCATTGCAGTTGTCAAACTATTTCTGACTAGTACTGGCCAATCAAATTGACGCTGACTAGTTTGTGAGTGCTGTAAAAACAGACCTATTATATCCGTCTGTAGTTGGAATAGGTTGGACACTCTGTGATTATATGTTTTACGGTAAGTGCTGTGTTACACGTTGGACATGATGGTGCCACGCTTCTTGTAAACAGGTGCACGTGGGTTAAGTTCGAGTGTCCGATACGGAGCCGAGAGATCACCACTTGATCCCTTCTCTTCTTCGGCAGTTCCAGTCTGGTACGGATGCGTGGCTGGATTTGGTACATCTTACTGTCGCTGCTCCATAATCTTTGCCATTGATCAAGCAAATGATTTTTGAAACGGGGCTTGAGGTCACAGTGGGATTTGTGAGTGATCGTTAAGGCAGTTTCATCAGTGATTGCTTTTGCAGCAGCTTCGTCGGCTTCTTCATTTCCTGCTATGCCACAGTGCGATGGTGTAGAATTGAATGTTTAAGTTCATTTTCAAATTTCAATTTATAAATCTAACCTCAAAAAAGTTATGTTCAATACTACCTAGTATGAACCGTGTGTGTAACTAGCGCCCTCTATGGGAGTCAGATATAAAAACAAATTCATAGGGTGTACTAGCTTCCAAAACATATTCGTGTGAAATTTCATTACAATGTTGCCAGTAGTTTCGGCAAAATCGTAATAAATGTGTATAATTTTTTTTTCTTCAACGTCCTGTATCTTGAATGCGGATGGCGTTACGAATTTTTTTTACTAAGCAAACCCCAAATATTTTTCAGTTTTCTACCTATCCTAGAGACGTGGTCACCTTTTTTGGAACACCCTGTATATGTAGTTATACGTATCTTTAATATTATTTTGACATTTATTTTCATTTTATTTGCCAACTGACATTTTAAATCTTTTGTGGTGATGATCTACCAGATGAACTTTGACAATCATATAATTTTTATTAAACTTAATTCTAACTACTACCCTAAAATTTATAAATAATCATACACGTTATATCATGGTATAAATCATTCCTTAGCCTTATTCAGCAAAAAGACATTTTGGCTATGCAAAAAAACACCGTTTTGAAGCAAACACGTTGTTATGACAAACATGAATTTCCGTATTATACCGAGGTCAATGACATCCAGTCATGATGCAAATTAAACGGTGATATAAACTGGGAATTTTATTGTTTCGCAACAAACTTGTATTTACAAGCTATCTACTTCAATAACTTGACAGTGCGACACTACAAGAAAGAAAGTAGATCTTCTTTTACGTAATGGGAAGATATCCTTGTATTGCGCACAAAGTTGCGGAAGGAAATGAAACGCTATTAATCCTATTTCTTGAACAAGTTTTAGTTCAATTTTTGGACAACATAAATGAGCTGTCATTACAGCAAATTGTGTCAAAAGCGTAAATTAAACCAAGAATGGAGTACAAAAATGGAACATGCTCTCTATTTCCTTTCAACACCCAAAATCTGGATACCTTTTGAACAAGTTTTAGTTCAATTTTTGGACAACATAAATGAGCTGTCATTACAGCAAATTGTGTCAAAAGCGTAAATTAAACCAAGAATGGAGTACAAAAATGGAACATGCTCTATTTCCTTTCAACACCCAAAATCTGGATACCTTTTGAACAAGTTTTAGTTCAATTTTTGGACAACATAAATGATCTAATGTCATTACAGCAAATTGTGTCAAAAACGTAAACTAAACCAAGGATGGAGTAGAAAATAGAACATGCTCTTATGTCCTTTCAACACCCAAAATCTGAATACCTTTTCTAAAAAATAAAGAGTATACTTCCTTTACTAGCCTATAAATGTTTGTGAAACATCTGTATCATTTCTATTATTGGACCATCTTGAATCATCTAATATCTTATCTCAGGGTTTGTTCAAAAAACCGACCAAAGTCGATAATAGATAAAAAACGCAAAAATAATATTAACTATATCAACGGTTTTATCATGTCCCCTTTAGTGTTTACTACTTTTATGAATAATAAGGCGATAATCCATATTTAAATATTTGATTTATGTAGAAAACATTCAACTACTTGTGATAATGATAGTTAGAGACTCTTTGTTGGGATCGTTTGTGGTAGATCGAAAAAAAAAGCAATAATTTGTTGCATTTCTGACGTATAATTGATACTTGAACATTAGTTTTGCTCAGCAGCGATAAACTATTGCAAAAAATTGAATGAACTATTCAATTCATCAATCTGATATGTCCGGTTGTCCACATTATGATTAAATCCTATTAAACAAAACGGAATAACATTAAAATGTCTACGTGCTTGAAGGATTTTAAACCAGGCAGCTATTTTTTTTTAATCAAGAATAGTGTTTCTGATCTGTCACAACCTTTTGAAAAAATGCTACTTGTCATACGTTCCTCATAATGTTGTGTTATAGTCGGACATCTTTAGGAAACTACTCTTTTAAATTTGATCCTTTCTTTTTTTAATGTATCCGAAAGCTTGGCAGGCTCAAGATAACTTGATAATTGTTTTTATTCGCGGTACAAAATTTTGAACATCTAGTAACTTACGGTAATATGTTACTAAGCTTAGGGTATATGGTTTGAGGGTAAGACTTACAAATGGTTTGAAAATTATCTAAATGGAAGACTACAAAGGGCAAAAGTAGGTGATGTTTATATCAGATACATGCTATATCAATGTTGGTGTACCTCAAGGGAGTGTGTTAGGACGTATCCTTTTTACTTTGTACCTTAATGACATACATTTATTTGTAGATTGTGATTTTATAAATCTGTTTGCAGACGATACTGTGCTTGCATGTTCAGATGTTAACCTAGACAGTAGACACTGCTTTAAAAAAAATAATGAATGATGCCTTAAGTGGTGCTGACAATTACATACTTAAAATTAAATGAGCTCAAATTAAATGTCCTTAAGACCAAAACCATGACCATTACCTCAAAACATAAATACAACTAGATAGATTTTTCGAATTTAATAATTATTAATATCACAAAGATTATATTATCTTACCATGATATTTATTTTTAAAATAGTGTCAGGTATGGCACCAACGTATTTGCAATGCTTTAGCTATAATGATGATATACATGCACATCATGACTAGAAAACAAACTATTTATATTTCTGGAACTAACAAGGAAAGGTTCAATGGTACAATAAACTTCCAAATACAGTAAAACAGAGTTCTTCGCTTAGAGTATTCAAACGTCAATTATTAAAGTACAGAATAGCCATCTGATATAATCTTAGACTCACAGTTAGCTTCTGTATATTATTGAAGTTTCTAACATTGGCATTGTAGTAGTATCAGTATTCATTCAATTATCTTTTACTGTTAATTTTATTTTTTTGGGATAATGAATTTGTATTTTTAGTAATCACTACTTTTATTTTCTATTAGGGTAATCCTATTTTGGAATAAAGCTTCTTCTTCTTCCGACCTACTTCACTACATTTTTTTTTGAATTTTCAGCGGGAGAATAAGCTGTGTCTATAGTGTGTAGCAAATGTTCAATTCATGACCAGCTTTCAACTCTATTAGTCTCACTATAATTATAACAGTGTTTTAGAATAAAAAGTGTGTCGGACATGATGATTCCATTCATAATTATTGTATAATCTGAATCTATATAGTAATAAGCCTATAATTAATATTTTATAATGCTAATTAGGTTCTCTAACCAACTATCTGGGTTAGAGAACCTAGGTTAAATATAGTTACAAATTTGGTATCCAAATATCAATCGTTATAGGCTTTTCGAAAATATATAACTGATATGCCATATTAATGATTTGTTTCAATGTATAATAAGCAAGCTGTAATATTTTCTTATAACGGTCGAAAATGTGTGTCATGTTCATTATTTTCAATATTTTTAGATGAAACATATTATATGCATCGTATAACTCTCTCAATATACTATAAAGATGAACAGAACCAGTATACTGCGAAATTTGTTATTCACCTATTGACTTTCTTAGATCAATTATCTTTATTTATTTTAGAGACTCTGCAAACTTCCGTGTCTATTTTTGTACGTGATCTAAGATCACATCAAAGATAATGGTCGACTGTTGAACTATAGAACGAGGGTACACTCTCTGTCCGACACAGTTTAGTATGATTATTAAATAGTATATTATGTAACAAGCACAAAATAATGTACATTTTGCTAGAGCCTGAAAGCTTGCGACACTAGCCGAACCAAAAACTAATCCTCCCCCCCCCCCCCGGGTCAACCCCTTAAATATTTTAAATGCCAAGAGTACTGCTTAAAAGAAAAACGCCGAGACACGTCAAAAGATCGGTCAAGGGGACATCTTTTTAACCAAAAACTACTTCCCCCTTCCCCCCTTGTACCATCTGTCACCTAAGGTCAACCCCTTAAATATTTTAAATGACAAAGGGGGATTGTTTCAAATTTGATCGTTGTGAAATCTATACTAAGTATTTCTAGACGCCTGATGATTACATATAAGTCAAAACGCCGCATGGATACAGAATATTAAAAAGCTTTTGTTTTATTGCTGTCCTAACCCTAAAAGATAACAACTAAGTCCTTCATATTTCATTAACTCTATGAATTTTCCCATGTACATATATAATAATGTATTTCTGTTTGTTACAGGTGACATGACCAGTGATGTCCTAAGGGTATGCGCAGAAGCTCGGAAGCGATCTCTAGGTGCGTTCTCACCATCCTTTAACATCAACAGGCTTCTGCTGGAGAACTTGGAGAAGTTTTTACCGGATGACGCACACATCAGATGCAGCGGAAAGCTGCATGTGTCACTCACAAGGGTGCACGACGGAAAGAATGTCGTTGTAAGTTTACTATTAATATACGAGTATATTCTTTCGATTCGTTTCACTGGAAACTATCAATCCTAAATGATCAAAAGCACATGCCCGAAAATAAGATCGCCCTTTGCTTCCACCACTTGAAATGAGTTGGATCTTAATGATATAATCTTCAGATTGGCGGAGACATTGTAGCCGTTTCTGGCACTGTAATTAATAGTTTTTGCCCAAAAACATGGTTTGCGTTTTCTTAAAACTGCAATCTATATCAATATCGATCGATATTCCCGAATAAACGTATACAGGGTGATTAACAAGAGAGTAAATTTAGTCAAAAAAACGTCACGTTCAGCAATAGGGTACTTGCAGAGGTCGTGAAATCGTCTCGGGAGTATACATAGCATAAAGAAAACCATATCAAGAAGCAGCAGGAAACAAAAAACATGATTTTACTGACGGCCAAAAAAAGATATTTGCAAAATAAAATAAGGATATATTCAAATTTTTCCACGTGACTTAAAACAAGGGCTGACGTCACAGGTACCTTATCGATATCGACAATCGATACTGCTACAGCGCAGGTAGGTGAGATTCAACTGCAAACTAGAGATGATCTGAATTCTTTAACAATGCGACTCAATTTATTGATACTTAAACATATTTGAAACAGGCAATTAACCCACTAGCATTTTCGTTGCAATACATTTTTATATCTGATAGGTATCACGGTTCATCCTGTTTGTGACCGAGATTCGCAACTAATCGAAGCCATCATTTTATTTCGGCGCATCCCATTATGAATGAATCCAAACATAGAATCTAATTCAAGCCCATCCCTACAAAGTGAATTAGTAATCTAGCCTAACTTTTATTTTTTTGACTTTTGTACTTTTGTGTGTGACAATGTTTTGTGGTTATAGGTCTGTTTTTACAGCAATCACAAACTAGTCAGCGTAAATTTGATTGGCCAGTACTAGTCAGAAATAGTTTGACAACTGCAACGGGGAATACTGATTGGCTCTGACTGGTTTGTGATTCTCTGTAAAAACAGACCTTATAATGATCAATGTCAAAATGTTAGGTTAGCACTGGCTATCGATATCGAATATCAATACTTTACATCCCATCACCATAGGATATCACTGACGTCAGAGGCTGTTTGCGCGGCATTTTCCGGCATTTGAAATAATTTTTGGAATATCTCTCACAGCCGATTCTAAAAAACCAAACAAGTGATTTTGTTATGTTTACTAGGCTCTAAGGAACGCGTAAACGGCATAATATTTTTTCTGCAAGTACCCTATTGTTCAATAATTGTTTATAAGGAAATTTCAATTTCAGAAAATACATCGACATTTCTCAAAAACTATTCTTTCTGTTCATGCTCTTTTTTCCGTTCTGAAGTTTCAAAATTGGTAGTTAAAAAATGGTTACAGCTGAACCAACCTCTCACGTACCTACGTATTACATACATATAACCACCTCTTAACTTTTGGCCTGCAGTGTATATATGACTAACTCCCCCAAAACCACCGAATATAAATTTAGTTGGTGTCTGAAACAATATCTATCTCAGTCCAGAAAATGAATGAACCTCATCTCATTCATAAACTGTAGTTTGCATATTTTTGTATTGGTGGTGCTTCTATCAGTGTCCCATCAACATGGTTTCAGACGTGGTAATTCTACAAACACTGCCGCTTATTCTTTAACATCATTTGTATATAATCAACTAGACATAAATAAGTGCATACTAACAATATACTTCGATCTCACCAAAGCCTTCGATTGCCTCCAATCGAATGTTTTACTTGAAAAACCATCAGAATTTGGTTTTAGATATCCAGGTATCCAGATGCTTGGGTTCACTCATTCATGACAGATCTCAAAATATGTGTCAAAATAGGAAATTTTACATCTCAGCATAATAACATCAATGTTGGTGTCCTCAAGGACTATTCATCAATGACTTAGAAGAACATATAGATGTTGATGATTCTCTCCTTGTGCTATTTGCTGATGACACTTCTATCACCGTATCTGCTGACTCACCTAAAGAACTTGAAAATAGGGCTGACCGTATCCTAAACCAGTTTCAATCTTGGATAAGAAATAATAAGCTAATACTCACCGAAACCAAAACAAAATTTATATGTTACCATAAATGCATGATACCACCTAGTATCACACAAATATTAAATGATACGGTTCTGGAAAGGGCAGAGGTTACAAAACTTTTGGGAATAATAATAGACGAAAAACTTAGTTGGAAAGATCATGCTGATTATGTAGTAGAAAAACTCAATTCAGCCTATTTTGCCCTCGGTAATTTAAAATACATTATGAATAGGAAACATTTGTTAAGTGTATCCTTTGCTACGGTCTATAGTCACTTAAAATATCTTACTTTTTACTGGGGATATTCTGTGGATGGGAATCGAGTGTTTATTCTACAAAAACGAATTATTAGACTGATATTTTCGTTAAGTCCTATGCAGTCATGTAAAACAACGTTTCAAGAAAATCGTTTGTTAACATTACCATGCATATTAATTCTAGAAGCTTGTCTATTTGTAAAAAATAACTACGATAAATTCTCGTACATAAGAGATCAGCAACACTATAGCCTACGAAATAATAATGATATCTTGATGACTAGCTATAATCTTAGTGCGTACCGCAGAAGTCCGGAGTATCTCTGTGCAGCAATTTATAGTAAACTGCCAACTGAAATAAAAAGGATGGTCTCCACAAACTCTTTCAAAAAAAGAGTCACTCATTTTTTGGTAGTCAATAGTTTTTATTCCATTCAGGACTACTTAACTGTCTCAATCTGAATTTTTAGTGAGTGTTATTTATGTAAATTTTTATTTGTGTGTTATGTACAAACTTGTGTGTGCTTTCTGATACCCGTAGATTTTATATATACGAATAATAATTGTAAGCCTGTCATATATTAATTTGACCTTTCATATCTGCCCCGGCTAAAATGAAAAAAAAGGCCCTCGAGTCTGGCTGTAACCCTTCATGTCCCTGTATGCTAATAATTTTCGCACAAAAGCATGGTTTACATTTTTTTAAACTTCAGTCTGTGTAGATGAATGTCGATCCAATATTGTAACATTTGTATAAAGGGTGATTAACGAGTCCGTGAATTTAGTAAAAAAAAGCCATATTTCGCAATTTTTTTAATAATCCTCTATTAGGAAATTTCAAAAAATACGTCGACATTTGTTATAGAACTATCCTTTTTCTTCATGCTCATATTTTTTTCAGTTCTGAAATCTCAAAATTAATAGTCAAAAATGGTTACACCTGAACCATTGCAAACAGCTCTCACGGACGCACTATTACACCCTCTTTAATAAATGACGAGATAAATTTTTGATATTGATGGATTCATGTAACTGTGCTGGATTGAATGTTTGCTTAATAGGCTTCCAATGAATCCAGTATATTTTGTAACTTACCATTGTCCATTTTTTGCAGATATCAGATTTCGACAGTAGAGAAGAACTCATCCAGTGCCTGTTAGCTTCCGCCTTCATACCATTCTTCTCCGGTCTCATACCCCCTAAATTCAGGGGGGTGAGATACATGGATGGAGGATACAGCGATAACCTACCAACGTTAGACGAAAATACGATAACCGTCAGCCCATTCTGCGGAGAAAGTGATATTTGTCCCAGAGATGACAGCTCACAGCTCTTCCATGTAAGTATTTGTCACAGGAACCATAAGGATAGAAGAAGAAGAAGAAGAGTTTTAAGTTTTATGTCAGTCGTCTAGTCCACGAAAACAAATTTTAGAGAAATCGAGAAAAACCGAATACAGCCCTATTATGATTGAAAATAATACTAAAACAGGACTATTATTATAATCTACGATGGTTTAGGATGTTAGGTCATAACGCCCCAAAAACTAGGACAGATAGTTTTTATGGAATCTAGATTTTAAATTTGAACTCCTCGCGCGTCAGGTTTTCCATGTTAGTAACTGTGACATGCCGTGTTTTGCGTGCTATTTTTGTGGAATTCGATAATGAAACACTTATTACTTTGGACTTTTTTACTGAATACAAAGAAAAGTAAACACTGAGCTCAACGACTGAAACTTTAAACATAATGCTAGATATTAAAGAGGATACATTTTCAGAATGTTTAAATCTCAAAATCCAAATTTTCTGACAAATAAAATTCTCCAGAACTACACCTTTTCCAAATGTAGTTCAGAAAGTAACAGATTAATTTCAGAAACCGTTAAATGTAGTTCAGAAAATATTATTTGTATTTCAGAAAATAACTTTTATCAGTATACCATAGTAAACAATTCTTACGCTACCCTAGCAACATCAACAAGCGCAAGTAGTTGAACAGTACAAATGTCACGATTTTGTTGTAATAAATCATGAATTTATCTGATAATTGTGGAATCTGTAGAGTGTCCATGCTAAGACAGATAGTTCTTCGGTTATTACCATAAAAATATAAGAAATATTCAAATCAAGACAGGGAAAGAATTGTAGCGTGTGCTCATAGAGGGGAAGACTGGGTGCTTTACGCTACAACTCTGGGAATTAAATATAAAAATGCGTTCCATTGGGTCCGTTCCGGGCGGGACGTAATGTTGAAGAAAGGGGGTATAAAACCTATACCATTGTTGAATGGATTGAAAATGATTGTGGTCTAACACTGAAGCAAGTGAAAATGAAAGTTCTTGCGAATTTTCGTAAAAATGTATCAACATCTACCATTGGAAATTATTTAGAAGGTAGGTTATTCACAATAAAGCAAGTTCATAAACAACCAATTTCGATGAATTCTGAAGAAAATAAGAGAAAGCGGGCGGAGTATGTTACAGCCTTAAATAGATATATTGAACTGGGCAGACAAATTGTATGGATTGATGAAACAAATTTTAATTTGTTTTGCCGTCGAACACGAGGTCGGCCCCGAGCTGGTGTGCGAGCTGATCAACACTTACCAGCTGCAAGGGGTCCCAATGTACACCTAATAGGTGCAATATCTCCAGCAGGGGTTGCGACAATGGAACGTCGCAGAGGCTCTTTTTCATCGGATTCTGCTAATATTTGGATAACAAATTTACTACAACGATGGCAGGATATGGGAAATGAAGTAGGTGATTTGGTGATTGTATGTGATAACGCACCTTGCCATGCAAGATTTGAAGGTGTCATAAATAATACAGAAGACACTTTATTGCGTGTGGGACCGTATTCTCCGATGCTCAACCCCATCGAAAATATATGGGCGAAAATTAAGACCTATGTTAAAACTCATCTTCAGGTTCCACAAGTTAGAGGAATTGGCATTGTGGAACAAAGACTGCTTTATCTGGAAGAAATAATAGATTCGGCAAAAGAAACGATTGTTGGAGGAGACTGTGCCAGGGCAGTACAACATACAACAATTTTTCATGCTGCTTCTTTATTACTGCAAGATATGCAAGTAGGGCGTTAGTGTTAGTACCTCAAAATACTTTTTGGGCTTAAAAATTATGTATGATCTATGTATGTACTCAACTTTTCAATAATTATGTTAGATGTTATTATTTGTTTAACAAATTTTTCTGGATAATACACAATCATTATGCTTTCTGAAATACAAGTGATACTTTCTGATTTACAAATAACATTTTCTGAATTTCATATGATGTTTTCTGAAATACATTTGACTAATCTGAAATACTGTTGATGTTTTCTGAAATACAATTGACTAATCTAAAATACAATTGACGATTTCTGAAATACATTTGGAAAAGGTGTAGAAACACCGTTTTCACGATTAACTTAGACGGCGTCTTAATCTTCTTTCGAGCTGCACTACCTTGTTATTGAACAATATTTTGGTCACCCATGGTTCTTAAATAGCCTTAGCATTCAATATTAAAAGTATCATATCTTTCTCCATTTTGAACATCCGTGTTCGAAATTCCCAAAATTATTCGGCATCAACTGGCAACACCGCTTTCTGTCACACTTGTTGCATCTGTCATGTGGGTTCTCGATTCTAAAATGGTCTTGTTCGGTGCGAGTGTATTACAAAAATGTGGTAAAAACACCGAGTTTTCTCAGATGGGGGGGGGGTGCTAGTATTATTGTATTCCACCTAATGGCAGGTTTCAAAATGTCTTACATCTGACGCATCTTCCTGATTTGTTCCAGATCAACATTGCCAACACCAGTATAGAACTGTCAAAACACAACATCTACAGGATAGTGAGGATACTCTTCCCGCCAAAACCGGAAGTATTATCGAACATGTGCAAGCAAGGTTTTGATGACGCGTTGAGGTTCCTCCATCGAAACAATCTCATCAACTGTACCAGATGTTTGGCAGTCCAGTCCACGTTTGTCGTGTCAGAAACGATAGACGAACATTTAGAATACGATCCGCAATGCAAGGAGTGCAAATTGCATAGACAGGTGAGTCTAGTTCCTTTATTTTTGCTGACTTCTATAGTTAATTAGTTATGTCATTATGTAAATATTTTATTACGCAATCTGTACACGCGAGTTCTTTTTGTAATATTTTTTTTTGCTGATATTTAATGTTATTTAAAGCAATCCGTTATGTATTTTTTATCGTGGAATATTTTTGGCTGTTAGGTGCTATTTTTAAAAGTGTAGATCAGGGTAGATAGGGCAAAGTCCACCGGCCCGGAGAGATTATAACTACAAGCTCCTCTCATATCCTAGTTCGTCCAGAACATTCTGGTCTGTAGCGGGAATGTTATCCTCATCATTAGTTAGCAAAATCCTCAGTTGATGAAACCTATTGATCATCCTCCAAGAACTGAAATTTACAGAAGTCATCTGTTCTCCAGACTGTCATTAAAATCTGATGTTTGGAAAACATTACTTTAATACAAAAGATTTTAAGAAAATTATTGAACTCACCACACAATACTCGAGATTCGAGAATAACTACCACCAACAACAAACCAGAGTCAAATACGTTATGAGACTGATATTAATTATAAGTATAGGTAGTCTTGTTGGAAGAAAGATCACTAACACAAAAGTACATAAACATTCTATTTCTTAAAGCCCCGCTTGCTAGCCTACGTTTCTTCGATAATTATTTTAATACTATCCTGGAGAAAGAACGGTCTCCAGTAAAGGTAGTTTAATGTACGACCGTGGTTTTGGAAGATTAACTTTTTGAGATAACTTTTCCTATTCGTCTATACCACCCTTGACCAGAGAGGACAAGTCCATCTCTTCTACTCTTAAAGAAAATGTAGAGATCTTAGGGAGGCTTTTCGCAGCCAGTTCTACTGTAGGCTTCCAAGGAAGTACTCTGACCACCACCGTACACGTGAACTCGAGAATGACAGAGGTCAAATTTCAAGATCGTGATGTAAAAAGCATCCTCCAAAAACTAAACATGAAGAAAGATACTGGTCCTAACCAAATTCCACCCATTATTCTTAAATGCTGTGCCGATGAACTTGCACCTATTCTTTGCAAGCTCTTCAAACTATCGTATCAACGAGGCGTGTTTCCCGCTGCATGGAACATGGTTGCGTTCCTAAGAAAAGCAAAAAAACCGATCCCGCCAACTATAGACCTGTGACTCTTCACAGCATCATGTCTAATGTTATAGAGACTGTCATTAACACACAGCTTCTGAAACACCTGAACAACTATAACATCATAAATAATCGCCGTGAGGATAGGCATACGGGTAATCTCCTGGCCTATGTCACTCACTTGTGGAACAGAGCAATTGAAAATCGTGGCGAATCCCCTGTTGTTGCACTTGACATATCAAAAACCTTCGATAGAGTGTGGCATTAGGGACTTCTGGTCAAGCTTGCTGCTTATGGGCTACCACTTGGCCTGCGCCAGTGGCTGAATAGCTTGTTGAACGACCGATCTCTGTATTCCTCAGGGATCTGTCCTATCCCCTACACTGTTTCTGTTGTATATCAACGATCTGCTGGAAATAACATCAAATCCAATTGACAGATTCGCAGACGACAGTACATGATCACACAGATCACAGATCAACTTAGATATCAAAACAGGAGTGGGGACTAGTAAATAAAGTACAGTTTAACGTACAGAAAACTCAGGCCACAATACTAACAAAGAAGTCTCACGTTAGCTTACCAACTGTGGAAATGGAGGGTTACCCAATAATGGAGTCACCTTCCGTCAAGCTTTTGTGGGTCAACATCAACAATAACATTATCTGGTAGAGCACCTACTGCTGCTCTACAACGCACAGATCCGACCATCGTTGGAGTATTGCTCCCATGTGTGGGGATGTGCTTCGAAGCACTCTCTAAGGTTTCTGAATACTATCCACAAGAGAGCAATTCGACTAATCGATACGCCTAACCTCACAAAGGATCTCCACAGCCTGGAACATCGAAGAAAAGTGGCAGACCTATCCCTGTTTTACAGATTCTATCTCGTTTGACGCGCGAATGCTCTTCGGATCAACTAGGCGTCGTTTCTCTTGTCTCTCGCATATTTTCAGTGCTTAGCAGTATTATGTAGCATGTGGTGCTAAATTGCAGTCTCTGGTCGTGATACAAAGACATTCATTACAAAGGTAATTTAATTACCCAGCATTTTATTTTGTTTTTGTTTCTTTTCTTCTTCCATAGTGGCAATTAAACTCAATACAAAGAGTCCCTCTTCTGACGAACTGCGCATCGTACCTCACTAGACAACGTATCTCGTTCAACTGCTTAAAAACAAATAAAATTCGCGTTGTGCCCTTGGAAGCCGCGCGTCGCGTCGCGCCGCTTCGCCCCAGTGCTCGCCCACTTAGGCGAAGCTTCGCGAACGGAAGCCGCGCGAGGCGAAGCGTCATTTAACCGATGTCCGCCCACTGCGGTGAAGCGGCGCGAAGCGTCGCGTCGCGTCATTTACGGCGCGACGCAAGTTTTATTTGTTTTTAACCAGTTGAACGAGATACGTTGTCTAGTGAAGTACGATTCGCAGTTCGTCAGAAGAGGAACTCTTTGTATTGAGTTTAATTGCCACTATGGAAGAAGAAAAGAAACAAAAACAAAATAAAATGCTGGGTAATTAAATTACCTTTGTAATGAATGTCTTTGTATCACGGCCAGAGACTGCAATTTAGCACCTCTTTCTACCAAATACTGCTAAACACTGAAAATATGCGAGAGGCATCAAGAAATATTTGGATCTTCTCGCCGCGGCGCGCCGCCTGGTACTGCCAATTCAGGCGAAGCGACGCGAAGCGAAGCGTCAAGAGAAACGACGCCTATTTGGTCCGAGGAGAAGCCGCGCGTCAAACGCCGCGCCTCTTCGCTTTGCGTCGCCTGAGTGGGCTTGCTGCCATATAAGCTAATGTAAACTTCTCTGGCGTCAAATCGATAATTTTCCTCGCGCCGCTTCCGTTCGCGACGCTTCGCCTAAGTGGGCGAGCACGTTTATACTACTTTCGGTAGATAATACCATTATCAACCTTTCGTAGTTCCTTATTACTTTGGAAATCTATTGCCACTCAACATAAAATATGTTAAGAAGTAGAAAACCAGCAAAAACTTTGGTTTTTTCACTCGATTAAATACATCAATTTCATTTTGACAAGTATAAAATACCCATTTATTATTTAGACCTGAATTAGGAACCTGACAACGTTATTTTACGAAACGTCTTCGGGCCGTTGACTTTTGCTCTTGACTCTTAGGTGGTTGGTTTGGGTATAGTGAAACCACCTTTGACTGATTCATTTAATGTACCGCTAGTTTTAAAATAATTCTGATCACTTACATTCAGAATGCTCAAGCAAATTTAGTGGACTGAAACCAGCGTGCGTACCAGCGTGATTACTAAAAAAGATCTTTGATTCTCATAATCCCAATAAATAAAAAATAACAATTAGTGGTATCTACGCGAAAGTATGCAGACCAATAAATCATTCAAAAATTATATCAAATAATTTGAAAACAGACATAACACAATAAATTATCGGTACATTATAACAGGAAAGAGATAAATAAAGATCGTTTCCATTATATTTTCAATTATTGCCAGCTGATTAACGAATTGCGCTTTTTGTATACTTTTTTATCAACTGCAATTGAGTAGGCGTCTTTATCAGTACACATTGGCCAAGAGTCACTGTTCCAAGGTCGATGCACGAAATTGAAATGGTATAATTGAAGTACCGACGTTCTCTTTTTGATGATATGATCGTGATAATCATATTTATAAAAATGTCAGGTTTTTTTAAGTACTTATAAGCACAGCATGTGTTATCGCAAGTGTTTCATTTAAGCTTTGATATAACACGTTACTTGAAGTGATCATAATAATTAGGTGAAGGCATGATATAACAGAACGACAATATTCGTTCTTACATGGGTTTTTGGATGAAACTCCATACAAAACACCTAAGAATATTCATTACACAACAGTTAAAATGTTCATATTATGGCAAATGATTTCTGAGTTGAATCAATAATCATCATCATAGTCACAATGTCTTAACAGACATGTTGTGAACTCGTAAAATGCATTAAGTCGGAGCTAGAGTATTGCCGACACGAATATTATCAATAGTTTTGAGAACTGTAGCTCGCCATCGTTCGCGATTTACTGTCAGTTCAGTGGCGCTCTTGATACTCATACCTAGCAACGGTTTCGTAGTATCTACCCAGCGTGTAGGGGAACAGCCACGTCACCACCCACTCGGGGCTTGACCCTGAACTGCAAGTTTCTCCATATTATCGCTTCTGTGAATATGTTCGAAGAATGTAAGCATTCTCATCGACACAATGGAGGATAGTCCCTTTGGATTGCCGAGCTCATCCAATATGGAAACATTAGTTCGATGGGCGGTATAAGGAATTCTCAGCATTCTCCTCCACGTCCACATTTCAAAAGCATCTATGCGAGCTCGATCTGCCTTTTTAACAGTCCAAGTTTCCGAGGCATACAAAAATATGGAGAACACAAGAGACTGAACCAGTGACATTTTGGTAGCTTTAGTGATGTTATGGTCACGCAATATTTTAGTAAGCTTTGTCATGGCCATGCCTGTTGAATGCGCCGTCGAATCTCATTCTCACATCTACCTGAATTGTCGATCAAAGAACCGAGGTACACAAAACCTTGAACTACCTCACAACGGCCTATTGACTTTATTTCTCGATGATTGGCATGCTCTCTATCTACAATAATAACCTTGGTCTTGTCGTAGTTGATACCAAGACCATATGCTGCACTGTGTTGTTCTAAAACGTTCAATAGAGCTACTAGTTCTTCCTGAGAAGCAGCAGTAAGGGTTGTATCGTTAGCAAATCTTAAGTTGAATATTTTGCTTTCGCCAATAGTGATACCGCCATTCCAGTTGTCCAATACCTGTCTCATCACAAATTCAGAGTTAATGTTAAATGTTGAATGTTACTATGCATAGATCGAAATGTACCTTCTCTCAAAACATAAGTGCTACTCTCCAACATAAGTGGATCCGAAACAATCAAATCGAATATATCCAAACTCCATGATACAACTTGCATTGAATAGGTTTTATCCATATTTTTTCGGCACAAATGCCATTGTTCTTTTATGCACATTCTTGAAACAAATAATCGGTAGTTGGCAAACATTGGCCTCACGCTATCCTATTTACCTTTCGTTAACTTATTTCTCACGATAACAGTGTTTATTCGGATTAAATGAAATGTTTTCAAAGGTTTCGCTTGATGAAATGGATTCCTTATAATACGTATGCTTGGAATTTCTATTGTTCAATATCTGATGGCCTTACAGTTCAAGGGTGTAATGTAGGGCGAATCTTTGATCCAAATTTGTTTAATATGTTACCCACAGTGACATTTGGCCTTCGATTGTCATGTCCATCAGATGCATATACAGGGTGAGTTTTTAATACCGGCTCGGTCGATAACTGCATTACTGTAGAAGATAGTGAAAAAAGTTGTATATAAAAGTTGTAGCCACGGATATGCTGCTTGCTCAGAAAATATTTAGATTTATACAGGGTGATCCAGAACTACGTGGCGATGCAAACATGCTTTTTTTAAATGAGACACCCTGTATATTATTTCATACTCAAGTTCTACTAATGATTTTCGTTCTTTCAATATAGGATATTGTTACATTATACAGGGAATTTCAAAAGTTATGACCATCTTTATATCCAAATCGCTATCAAATGAACGTACTGTATGTCAAAAAGTGATAAATCAAAAATCATTTTTTCTAGACGGATGAATGAAAAATATTCTCTAGTTTCAAAATCGGCTATAAAAAAAGCCCGTGACGCATATTCGTATACAGGGTGATGTAGAATGCAAAATCCAGATTTTCTCTTTTTTTTCAAATGAAACCCCCAATATTTTATTATATCAAAGCATAGCTTTTAATATGCTCTTTCATCTTTGTAGAGCACTTGTTGTGCCTACATCCACAAGTTTCCGAGATATTTCATTTTTCAATAAGGGTTGTATCGTCAGCAAATCTTAGGTTAGATATTTTGTTTCCGCCAATAGTTATACCGCCATTCCAGTTGTCCAATACCTGTCTCATCACAAATTCAGAATAAATGTTAAATAACATCGGAGATAATACGCATCCCTGACGAACTCCTTTTCTGGTTGCTGTGTAAATCAATAAAGGTAGTGTATAAATGCCATTACATTAACACTAAACCGGTTTTTTTTTTATTAAGAATAACATCATCCAAGAAAAAAAATTGAACTTAGTCTAGGTACGTTATGATACAGAAGCCCAGATTCAGTTTTTTCTGATTCTGCATCTCACTTGTTTTTCAGATTTCGGAAAAAAGTTATTTGAAAAAGTTGTTTATTTTCTATATACAGCTAAAAAAAGTTTCAACTTAGGAATCTGTCTCGAAGGGCTAGTAGTCGTAGATGGCGATCTTGCCGGTCTTTAGTTCTTCTACGTGCTCTAGAACCTCTAGCTCGCTGCATTCGCTCTTCTGCGATCCATGCGCGCCATGCTGCTACAACTGTAGCCACGCTACGCCCCATGGTTACAGCAGTTGCTCCGAAAGAAGCACCACGTTGGCCTACAATCCGACCCCGTTCAAAACTGGGGCTGTCGTCTTCTAGGGGGCATCATTACACAACCAATTCATCTCTTTTACACAACCAACTGGTCCCTCGCCACATTTGCAATAGATATCATCGCTTTTGAATGGACAAAAAGCCATGCTTTGTTTTTACACGTCTAGAGTTTTTTAGAGGTGCCATGTAGGTCAATGGCGTCTGAATGAACAAAAAGTGTTACATGTGTACTAGAGATAGTACTGCCAAGTTGTGTACAAATTTTAAATGCAAATATCCCTTTTACTTCCCACACCGATAGGTGAGGGGAGTATTGTGATCGCGAAAATTTTCGATTTTGAGATAATCCACTTTTTGGGCGTTTCATGACGTCTACATAACGAAAATCCACGTCACTCATTTCCGTCGGTCTGTCTGTCTGTCTGTCTGTCGCGTTTTTCTATCCTCGTAATCTCAGTAACCGCTGCATGGATTTTGATAAAATTTGGGCAGCGATATGCTGTGGGTTCCTAGTAGGTAATGCTGCTAAAATTTTGAAAATCAGTGCATTGGCGGCGCAGTAATTAGCAAAAAACAAAAAAAATAGATATCTCTCAAACTTCGTTTTTAGACGTTTCAGGAGTTCCTGATCATTTTCTACTTTTTTTTGGGTGGGGGTTTATTTGGGGTGGTTGGGGGGTGGGGGGTTGTAAAACTGAAAAATTTGTTGTATTCATAATGGGCTGTCCAATGACCTGTGAATGAAAGACCTAGTGGCATAATTCACCTTTTTAGGTCCATCCAAACATTGCCTCGCTTATAATAGAAACAGAATTTGTGATGTATACATACGAGTATTGTTTTAGATCGATCTATATTGCTTAACGCGATAATGATTGAATGGATTTTAATGAAACGTTGACACAGTATTACTACCGCGGCGAGGATGGAAAACGCGTATGTTTTGGAAAAATCGTGTCAGTGGCGGCGCAGCAATAATAAAAAAACCAAAAATATAAAAACAGCTCAAACTTTGTTTTTAGCCGTTTTAGGGGTTTCTGATCATTTTCTACTTTTTACTTCCCACACCGATAGGTGAGGGGAGTATTGTGATCGCGAAAATTTTCGATTTTGAGATAATACGTTTTTTGGGGCGTTTTATGATGTGTACATAACGAAAATCCACGTCACTTATTTCCGTCGGTCTGTCTGTCTGTCTGTCTGTCGGTCTGTCTGTCGGTCTGTCTGTCGGTCTGTCTGTCGGTCTGTCTGTCTGTCTGTCTGTCGCGTTTTTCTACCCTCGTAATCTCAGTAACCGCTGCATGGATTGTGATGAAATTTGGGCAGCGGTATGCTGTGGGGTCGTAGTAGGTAATGTTCCTATAATTTTGAAAATCGGTGCATAGGCGGCGGAGTAATTAGCAAAAAACAAAAAAAAATTAAATATTGCTGAAACTTCGTTTTTAGGCGTTTTAGGGGTCCCTGATCATTTTCTACTTTTTTTGGGTGGGGGTGAAATTGGGGTGGTTGGGGGGTGGGGGGTTGTAAAATTGAAAAATTTTTTGCTTTCACAATAGACTGTCCACTGACCTGTGAAGGAAGACCTGGCGATATAAATAACTTTTTTAGGTCCATCTGAACATTGCCTTTGCCTATTACAGAAAGCAAAGGACTTAGAATTTTTTTTTGATGTAAACATACGAGAGTATTGCGTCAGATCGTTGTAACGAGGAAACTGTTGAATTGATTTTAATGAAATTTTGAAACGGCATTACTACCATGGCGAAGATGGAAAACGCGTATGGTTTTGATAAATCGTGCCAGTGGCGGCGCAGAAATAATAAAAAAACTAAAAATATAAAAATAGCTCAAACTTCGTTTTTAAGCGTTTTAGAGGTTCCCGATCATTTTCTGCGTTTTTTTTGGGTGGGGGTGAAATTGGGGTGGTTGGGGGGTTGGGGGTTGAAAAATTAAAAAAATTCTTGTACTCACAATAGGCTGTCCACTAACCTGTGAAGGAAGATCTAGCGACACAAATCACTTTTTTAGGTGCATCCGAACATTGCCTAGCCTATTACAGAAACTAAGGGACTTAGAATTTTCTTCATACTATACGAGAATTTATTGGTCTAAATCGTTTTGTATTTTGTAACGTGGACACTATTAAATTGATTCTAATGAAGTTTTGACACAGTATATTGTTACCGTGGTGAGAATGGAAAACGCGTATGTTTGTTAAAAATCTTGTCAGTGGCAGCGTAGCAATAATCAAAGAACGCGACAAGTATGAAAGCAACTCAAATTCGGTTTTTAGATGTTTTAGGTTAGGTTTTAGGTGTAAAACTGAGAAGTTTGTAGTATCGATAATAGGCTGTCCATTGACCTGTGAAGGAAAAATCTAGCGGCATAAGACAATTTTAGGGGGGGGGGGGGTGGCAATTATTTGGTTGCAAGGGATCTTAGACTAAAGCTTCATGCTATGGGAAAATAATAAACTGGTATCAGCGTAATGTGTGGGAAGTACTGAGTCAATCAACTTGACTCCATTTTTTTTTGGGAAGGGGTGCATTTGGGGTGGTTGGGGGGTGGGGGGTTGTAAAACTGAAAAAATTGTTGTATTCATAATAGTGTGTCCATTGACCCATGGAAAAAATACCTAGCGGCATATTCTTTTTTTTTGTTCATCTGAACATTGGCTTGTCTATTACAGAAACCATGGGACTTAGAATTTTGTGATGCTTACATATATACAAGTGTTGCTTAATTTCGTTCTATGTATATTGCGTAAAGCGAAAATGATTGAATTGATTTTAATGAAATTTCGACACAGGAATTACTATCGCGGAGAGAATGGTAAACACGTCAGTTTCTAGAAAATCGTGTCAGTGGCGGCGCAACAATAATCAAAAAACTAAAAATATAGAAACAGCTGATACTTCGTTTTTAGACGGTTTGTAGGCTTCTGAGCATTTCGCATCGCATGCAGAATCAAAACTGTGGCGTCCTAGTTCCTAAGGAGGGAGACGCAAGAAACTATTTACCAGAGTTTTTGTGTTGGGTGTTTTTTTGCGGGCAAATGGGCGATGATTTGGTTGCAAGGGATTTCAGACTATAGCTTCATGCTATGGGAAAATAATAAACTGGTATCATCGTAATGTGTGGAAAGTACTGAGTCAATCAACTTGACTCCATTTTTTTCTAGGTGTTCGGATTTCACTTGCGAGTAGTATAAATACTGATAATCTGCCACTTTATTAACAGTAAGAAATGAAAATGATTTCATTTGAAAATGCAACGCATATTAAATTCAGTATTTTTGTGTACAGAAAAGTTTATTGGAGAAATTAGTTCACAGATGCCGTGACCCTGATACACTGTAATCCAAATCACTTTCAACTTTAAACTGTTCGTACGTCATACATCATTTAAGTTACAAGCTTTTTTTACAGTTATTTATAATTTTATGGTAATTGGTGTGTATCTTCTTTTTTAATAACATTCGCAACTAGTACTTCCAGTACCATAAAAAAATGTCCTAGCATTAAATAGTCATCAGACACATGTTTTTAATATAAATTGCATTTTTTTTAGTGAGCACTCCATGCGGTAAACATACACACATATTATTTCGTGCTAATATCCAGTATCTATTTACAGTGTATTTCCATTTAATAAAATATAATTTGGCGAGCTGACTCGTCATAGCAATTTTTTCACAATACATTCTGATAGGATAATGTTTTATTGGAAATGTGCTGATATCAGAAAACGTCTTTGGTCAAGTTCAAATACATTAAAGCTTCTAATCTACAATTTTATGTGTGGTTAGTGAATTGTGCGATCGACTTGAAATAAGATTATACGAATAATTTAGATACCCATATGCTACTGATAATAGGGTTATTAACTTATTAGCGATTTCTGTGCAAAAAAGTAGATTCAATTTATGTAATTTGATAAACACTCAAAAATAGAATGTATTCCATTTTTAAGAGGCTTTTATTAGCTTCACCTATAGGTTTCTTTCTTTGTGAGCTTGTTTAACTTCACAACGAAAAGCCCTTAGAAGACTAAGTGCCGATTTCATCAACAGGCGCATTTTAACAAAGGCTTTGACCAATCAGAGCAGCCCGTTCAAAAACATGCATCTGTCGAAGTTCTCTGAAAACTATTGATTTCTCTTGAAGTTTACCTCAAAAAGGTTAGAAATGACATGCTTTATATACAAATCGACCATTATGAACCGTCTAGTATCTTTTCCAGTCTGATTTTCCATCCTGAATGATTGAAAAATTGCATTTTCTTGTTTAATCAAAAGTTTAGCAATTGCTAATTTCAACCAATCAGAATTCGCAAAAACTGTACATTGGTTTTTTCTTCTGCTAAATGATGATGGCAAAAAATTAGGGTTTTGAATAATTTTTTTGTGATAAATGGGAGATATCAAATATAAGTTTTACAACAAAACTGTTTTTGTTTTGTTTTTTGCAATAATCCAACAGTTATATCAAAATAAAAATGAGTTTTTGAATCCAGAACCGAAAACACGCCGACGACTCCTGACCCGTGTGACGTACTTCATGAAAATACTTGTAACAGTTCTAACTAAAATGTATATTTGTTGCAACATAGGCGTTGAATGAAGTTTGAAGCTCGAGACGAAGTCAACGATCGAAATAAATATCTTTTTGAATGTTTGAAATTTTACTGTAGCATGCTGGGTGGCCGAGTGGCAGAGTAGCCGACATCGTATGACTTGGTATCGCTGGTGGTGTTGGTTCGAGACCCAGCCCGTGCAACTACTTTTTTTTTATCCAAAATATTCATTGGAATGTTTTTTACTTATGTTATATCATTTTTTTGTACCATCGACATAAATGTGTTTTTGAATCAAATGTTATTAGATGTTTTACTAGTACAACAAAAATTACGAATAATTTTACTTTTTTGGAATAATTTCATTTTGATACCGCTATCAGAGCAATTGGCGATTGATATTGACGAATAAACTTCACTTCCACTGACTGAATTCTCCACCGCCTCCGGTACTTAGCCTTTGCAATATGTCAAGTAAAATGTCTAATAAAATTTGATTCAAAAACATTTTTATGTCTATGATACAAAAAAATGTGTGTAACATGAGTAAAACACATCGATGAATATTTTGGATAAAAAAAATAAAAATAGTTGCACGGGCTGGGTCTCGAACCAACACCACCAGCGATACCAAGTCATACGATGTCGGCTACTCTGCCACTCGGCCACCAAGCATGCTACAGTAAAATCGCCTCAGAAGATATTTGTTTAGGTACTTTATTACTGGGATCTGTGATCTAATTTCAGACATTCAAAAAGATATTTATTTCGATCGTTGACTTCGTCTCGATATACGATATATTGATGAGATACTATTGGAAGATATTTATTAACCTAGCCCGCAATACCCAATAGAAAGCTTTTGCGAAATAACATCCAATAGAAAAGCTTTGTTAAATATGCATGTTGATAAAATCGGCCCTAAGAATAATTTCTTCAATTGAATCTTTTGGATTACAAGGTCGGTACGAACATTGAACTCTCGAATACGAAAATGATTTTGATGGCTCCAAATTCCGTCGGACCAGCGGTCGTATCCGCTGACTAAAGCGGCCCACAGATGCTCCGGAAATCCTCAGAGGAAAAACTGCACAGTCCTGGCCTCAAGGATTATCGGAGCGTATGTGGAGGTTCGCCGGACTGTACAGGCCGCCGGATGTGGAATTGAAAAACCATTCGATCGCCTGCGCAGGCCGTCTTTTGATGCCATGCTTGCTAGAACTGAACTGAACCATGGCCGACTTTACTCACTAGGCCGGAGCGTTGAAATATGGCAACACTGGAGATCGGGCCGAGCTTTTGTTTGTTGTTAAGTCATTAGTGTAATCTTCCAGAGCAAAAAATAAGATTGGAAGGTGATTGTTAATGTGTTTCTAATTATTTACCTGCACAAACGAAACTATAAAGATAAAACATGCCTGCATAGTGTGTAGTACCAGGTTGCACTAGCAATTTGTGCTTCCAATAAAGGACATAAACAGAAGTGGGTGAACGGTATTCCTCGTATGGGCTGGTTATATTTATAAGAATAAAGACAATAATTTACAAACATTTCAAAGTATAAGACCTATTTTAAAGCACAATGTGGTACCTACAATGTTTTCTGGACGTCCCAAATATCACAGAAAAATACAGTTAATAGAACTCATCTGGGCATGCATCTGGGCATACCTACGAAAAGATTTGATAGTGAAAGGGAATCAAGACCAGCAAGAATGGCTTCATAGTGACCTAATAGTGAATTTTTCTAGCTCAAGCGACAATTTACAAAGTAAATTGAGTGTTCAAAGGACATAAACAGAAGTGGGTGAACGGTATTCCTCGTATGGGCTGGTTATATTTATAAGAATAAAGACAGTACTTTACAAACATTTCAAAGGATAAGACCTATTTTAGAGCACAATGTGGTACCTACAATGTTTTCCGGACCTCCCAAATATCACAGAAAAATACAGTTGATAGAACTCATCTGAGCATGCATCTGGGCATACCTACGAAAAGATTTTATAGTGAAAGGGAATCAAGACCAGCAAGAATGGCTTCACAGTAACCTAATAGTGAATTTTTCTAGCTCAAGTGACAATTTACAAAGTAAATTGAGTGTTCATTTAAGTGGAAGTGGAAGTGGCAGCAGGAAACAGGTTGCGTTCATTTTAATTTTGTAGTGTCTGACTACGATGAACCAGACATCGGATGTAAGTGGTATTAGTAGTAGTAGTTCTAAAAAGTATTTTTCTTAATTTATTAACCGAGATGAACTCTAATACATATAAAATGTAATGATTATTCTGAAACTGTAGGCCCGCTATTTGACAGCTAAGCCATGTTGCCACATCTAAGGCTCCGGCCTAGTGTAGAGTCGGCCATGACTGAACTCAAAGGTTTCGTGAGCGTCTGTGAAGGAGGGTGTATTCAGGCCAAAGTGCAAGGGCCTTCAGGCCAGGACTGTGCAGTTTTCCTCTGAGGATTGCCGGAGCGTCTGTGGGCCGCTTAAGAGTTGACGTAGACATCTTAAAGTGTTTTAATATCACACAGAGGTGTAGCGAAAGGAGGTTAAATAATGGCGTGACAGCCAGCTGTGTTGAAGTTGGTATTTTTGTGAAATTTATTCCGAAAGGTAGTTTAGATTTATGATTGAGAACAGCATTACAGCAATTTGGGCAGCTGTCAGAATTGACACGAGTCCAGTGGAATAAAAGAAGAAGAAGAAGAAGAGCGTCAACAGTTTTAATTACTGTGGGCTTAAATGATAAAGTTATCAAAAAAATAAAAAAGCACACTTTTAAATAACTACACTAGTTAAACATTTTTTTTTAAATAAGCTTAAAACAATAAAGATCTAAAAATACCAGTATGATTGTGAAAAAGCGAGTATTAATAAATACAGTTTAAGAAAACTAAAAAAGCGCTTAAATGATAAAGTTAGCTAAAAAATGCTATAGGAGGAAATTTTATTTCCATAAGCTGTTTGCACTAAACTATTTTTAACCAAGTAAGGTCCAGATGCATTTATTTATTCTATACATAAATAAGTGTGTGATAAAACCTTCTGAGTTAAAGCATTTCAGCTTACATGCGTCCTTTATAAAAGTACAGAATGCAGAAAAATGTTTTAATTACTGTGGGCTTAAATGATAAAGTTATCAAAAAAATAAAAAAAGTACACTTTTAAATAACTACAGACTAGTTAACATATTTTTTTAAATAAGCTTACAACAATAAAGATCTAAAAATACCAGTATGATTGTGAAAAAGCGAGTATTAATAAATACAGTTTAAGAAAACTAAAAAAGCACTTAAATGATAAAGTTAGCTAAAAAAATGCCATAGTAGGAAATTTTATTTCCATAAGCTGTTTCTACTAAACTATTTTTAACCAAGTAAGGTCCAGATGCATTTATTTATTCTATACATAAATAACTGAAGTGTGATAAAACTTTCTGAGTTAAAGCATTTCGGCTTCCATGCGTCCTTTATAAGTACAGACTGCAGAAAAATTTCTCTTAAATATACTAAACTTTATTTTAGGCTCGATTTTAGGACATATTACTATAGTCTAGTTTCTCAAAGTATACCCAATTTTATGTTCATGGAAATATGCTAACCATATGTATCTTTTTATTTTCAGGAAGCCCTGGTGTCAAATGTACCAGACTCCGTACTGAGTCAATTCCAAGAAGCCATAGATAAAGCAAACAATGGTTTGTTGGATTGGTTGTTTAAACATCGCGGTATGAAGTTGTTGTCTGTCCTCACACTACCATACTCATTGCCAGCTGACGTCGTGTACGCTACATTTACCAAGTGAGTATTGTTCCAATGATGCTTCATGTTTTTCGTCTGCTTCATCACATAAATCACTAGTCATTATACATATTATACAATCTATAGTAGTAGGCCTTTTTTTCCACCACTGCTTGCCTCCCCCTCCCTGCCAAACCTTCCCAACCTTTTAACAAAGGCCAGAATGTCAGCCCAGCTTCTGGAGGGTAATTCCTCTGGCTGGACTCTATCAGATCCAAAGATCTCAACACAGTATATCCAATTATACAGTAGCGCAACTCTCCAGAATTTTAGTGGTTCGCGCATAGCATCCCGCGCATCGTTCGCAGGATGTTTAGCAAAGCGATCGCCTGAGTCGTGTTCAGTCTATGAGAGTGAAGGTAGTGTCTTTGACAGAACCGGATTAAGGAATTTGGTGATACGCTGATATGGATATCGGGACGCGTGAACTGAAATGTTGCGCCGCTATAGGCTGTATTAACAATTCAAAAAACTGTGACTATAGTTTTTTAAGCTTCCTCAGGATGCTGCCAGGTATGCGATTCCTCCAATGTTTAATATGCTCCTTTATTACCTAATAATACTAAAGTGTGATAGCATAGCTCCATTTGTCTCTAACAAAGTCTGTCGGGTATTAGGGTAGCTGTGTGTTTTTTTTTTTCAGTTTTTAGAAGAATTAGACGTTACGGAAAGTCGTTCTTTAATTATGAGCCTAAAGTCAGAATAATAATTTCTCACTGTTTCCTCATAGCACCCCAACGTTCAAAAGATCTTCCATAACATATAACAAAATGAATGTGATTATGCATTCCAACATTATGAAATTTTAAGCAGGAAGTGATGAAACTAGATAAAAAACAGTTTTGCAATTTTTCATGTACACCTAACCAGTTTTCATCGGTTTTGCTGTTTACCACGTTTTCGTACCTTAAACGTTTTTCTATGATGATTGATGAAGATAAATTTAAAGGTTGTGGGATAACTAGACATAAATGTTATTTTGGGTGCTACGTCGTTACATACAGGGTGGCCAATCGGGTGACGATAATAATTTTTTTTTAGATAGCCCTTACCGAGACCTATCCAAAACACCCCCGTGTATGTGTACCGATTATTGATAGTTTCCGAGTTATGATTTCTTTTTTGAAAACTTAGAGATATTCCAGTTTTTCCAAGAAATCGTCAAAAACAAAAACAAGAATTCTTTTTGGCTTTTATTTTTTTCTGCAATTATACTCAGTATTAAGCCTATTTTAATATCCACTAAAGAGAACCTGTACATCCGAACAATAATTAAGTACATTTTGGGCCCAAAGTTTGAAATCTCTGTTTTTAGTCAAGAGACCAAAACATTCAAAATAAAATTAAAAATACTTATGACTGGTTCTGGAGCTTCAAACTAATCTTAAAAACTCTGCAAGATATTGCACATTCGAAATAATAATGAAAAAATAGCACTTATGGGGGCATTTTGCGCCGTACGTGACTGTTAAAGGTAAAAAGGTGATAATTCACGAATTTCCAAAATGTTTTAGAGAACTATTATTTTACTTTATTATGACAAATGAAAGAAAAAAAGCTCATAACAACTAATAAACACGATAATCATTGATGTTTTAATCCTTTAATAAAAAAAATTAATACCTGTGCTTTTTGCTGTATACTATGGAACTTCTGCTAAATTAAGTTGTATGGAAAGTTATCAAAGGAAAGGAATAATAAAACAACAATCTGACCTTTAATTCCATGGCGGAATTACCTGGGAAGCGTTATCGTAGCATACGCCCTCCCTTTTACTTCCCACATCGATAGGTGAGGGGAGAATTGTGATCGAAAATTTTCGATTTTGAAATAGGTTTTTTGGGCGTTTTATAATGTCTACATAACGAAAATTCGCGTCACTCATTTCCGTCTTTCTGTCTGTCGGTCTGTCTGGCGGTCTGCCTGTCGGTTTGCCTAACGTCGGTCTGCCTGATGTCGGTCTGCCTGATGTCGGTCTGTCTGTCGGTCTGCCTGTCGGTTTGTCTGTCTGTACGCGTTTTTCTAGCCTCGTAATCTCAGTAACCGCTGCATGGATTGTGATGAAATTTGGGCAGCAATATGCTGTGGGGTCTTAGTAGGTAATGCTGCTATAATTTTGGAAATCGGTACATGGGCGGCGGAGTAATTAAAACAAAAGTTTCAAATATTCCTCAAACTTCGTTTTTAGACGTTTTAGAGGTTCTTGATCATTTTCTGAGTTTTTTTGGGTGGGGGTGGAATTTGGGTGTTTGGGGGGTGGGGGGTTGAAAAACTGAAAAACTTGTTTTATTCATGATAGGCTGCCTACTGACCTGTCAAGGAAGACCTAGCGATATAAATCACCTTTTTAGGTCCATCCAAACATTGCCTTGCCTATTACCGAAAATTAATCAACATAACTGCGCTTCGCCGACATGAGCTCGCAAAAAGCTACTCTGAAAGAAAGGGATGGCGTATGCTACGACATCGCTTCCCAGGTAATTCTGCCATGAAATTGGAAGTCAGATTATTGTTTTATTATTCCTTTCCTTTGTTAACTTTCCATACAACTTAATTTAGCAGAAGTTCAATAGTACATAGCAAAAACACTTCAAAAATCACAATTTGGGTATTAGGTTTTTTATTAAAAGTCATCAAAACATCAATGATTATCGAGTTTGTTAGTTGTTACGAGTTTTTTTTTTCTTTAATTTGTCATAATAAAGCAAAATAATAGTTTTTTAAATTATTTTGGAAATTCGTGAATTATCGCATTTTTTCCTTTAACACTCACGTACGGCGCAAAATGTCCCCATAAGTGCTACCTTTTCATTATTATTTCGAAAGTAGTATGTCTTGCGAAGTTTTTAAGATTAGTTTGAAGCTCCAGAACCAGGCATAAGTATTTTTAATTTTATTTAGGTTTTGGTCTCCTGACTAAAAACAGAGATTTCAAAATTTGGGCCCAAAACGTACTTAATTATTGTTCGGATGTACAGGTTCTCTTTATTGGATATTACAATAGGCTTAATACTGAGTCTAATTGCAGAAAAAAATAAAAGCCAAAAAGCATTCTTGTTTTTGTTTTTGACGATTTCTTGGGAAAACAAGTTTTCAAAAAAAAAATCATAACTCGAAAACTATCAATAATCGGTACGTTTACATGGGGGTGTTTTGGATATGTCTCGGTACGGGCTATCTAAAAAAAAATTATTATCGTCACCCGATTGGCCACCCTGTATACCCATATTTGAATAATATAAGATATTATAAAGTTTTTATATTTATTTAAATGTTTAAGGTTAAGTAAGATAAGACAAAATAAGGTTGAAAATATCTCGCATTTTTGTAATTTATTTACAAACAATAAAGCCACCCATTTTCTCTGAGTTAACAATTTTCTTTCATACACCGACTATTTCTTGTTTTGCTTCTAAAAAAAATGTTTACACCCCATTTATATGCAAAGAATCAATGATGAATTAGAAGAATCAGTACAAAACATTTTCACGCACAATAAATGCGAATGCATGGATATAACTTACAAATTGTAATTCAGAATTCCAAAGACAACCGCCTAACCTCGATGAAGAATATCACATTACCACACTGCTCTCAAAATTTACTCTATTTACGAGACATATCGCGTTCATTAAACTTATTGCAACACAATAATTACGCTTCTTCACTCGATTATTCCTAGTCAACCCTGTGCTCAAAACGTAAATGGCAATACTCGCGGCTCGTGCTGAGGAGCCGACGTGGGGTTATGAGAGGCCAGTTTTTCGGAGACAAATTGCTTGCATGATTTCTAGGGAGTTGCGCTACTGTATAATTGGATATTCTGTGACCTCATATTTCAGCCCGCCTAGCAACTCACATTCTGCAAAGAAGTGGTAGACGGCATCGACCTCTCCACATCCCATTCATAGGAAGTCTTCTTCAATTCCTAATAATGATAGATGCCGCCTGAGCCTTCAGTGCCCTGTCAGAACACCCACAAGGTTCCTGATTGTCCATCGGCCTTTGTTCCGAAGCCATGCTGATCTAGATGTGTTCAGCCCGGCTATAAAATCCTTGGAACTCTGCTTACACTGTTTATTTATGATATCGTGCAGTCACTTTTTGAGGGCTAACCTTACCTGCTGCCTACTTAATCCTATAAGAGGCTCCGGGCCAACAAACCGTCCCACGGTGCCGAGTCTGGCCAGCCTATCGATTTCCTCATTACCAAGGACCCCCGTATGACCCGGGACCCACATCAAGGTAACCTCCTTCAGCCTTGACAGCTCTTCCAGTCTCTCCCTGCACCTATGAACCAGTGGTTCTGGGCCCGCAGTTGGTTTTCGGTGCCGCCTGACTGTCAAAGCTGATGTAAACCTTCTGCTCGGTGCCCGTTCTCACCTCCTCATTGCATGCAACAAACTATAGTATAATGGGGTATTTTTCAACTTGCTAATATTGCCTGTTTAATGGCTGAAATGGATTGCTTGTATCTAATTTGTGATGATGTGTGTGTTTTCTCAATTTTCTTCTGCCCAAGTGGAGTAAAGATAGACTTTGAAAATCATCCCTTTGAAAAGAGCTCATTTAAATCTCTTAAACCTCCCGCCTAAGAAATCAACCAATCAAAAGTGATTTTTATGCCGGATGTAGATAGAATGTGACTATTTTAATTTGAATTGAGCGTAGATTCAAGGTTGCCACGTTGCTAATATTTTGCATAGTTTTTTTATAAAGAATGTAAACTTTATTTTATGTTTATTTAGTTTCCCTCTTTTTGTAGACTATAAATGTTATAATGCATAGCTATTCCATTTTTTGCATTGTTATGTAATTAGCAGTTTACTCTGAGAATGGTTCATAGTTACTTTTCACAATTTTACTCGTCATTCGGCAACACTCGTCTTTAACAGCCTGTCACTAGTGTCATGCATACATAACCTCCCCTGGTGTCACGACTGTCACGGTATCTCATTTAACCAAGATAGATCATGAAATGATGTAAACAAACATCTGTCAATATCAATACGAAGCGGAGGTTATGTCTGTAGATGGAGAAAAGACGACAAGGTACAGTCACATTCTAAGGATAGCTCCACGAAAGACTTATTACGTCACGCTTAGATTTATCGTCACAGCTTTGGCGCGAAATTTTATGTTTGAACTTTGCAGGTGCTTTTAAGCCACTTCGCGTTCACAGTAAAAAGTAAAAATGTTAGTTACATGGTTTTTGGGGACGTAGCATCAATATTCCGTCATAAAATTTTGTTCAGAAAATACCCCATTCACTTAACAGGTAATATAATATTACCTTTTCATAGCATAGCATCTGCGGTTATTCGGTATTTAGGCATTGCCTTTGGGGTTTACTCATTTATGAGAAAAGCATGTTGACCGCTCTCAAAAAAAAAAACGCACACACAAAACCTTCAAACTCGTGCAAAATGTGCATAATTTTATGCTTGTTACATTATACGCCTGCATTACTATCTTTGGTGAGATCTTAAACCTAAATTAAAATCGTCATTCACTATAATGGGTTGTCATTCATTGTGCTTACTGTGTGCTAATACTATGTACATAAGTGGAAGGTACAGTTTTCACTCAAACACAACAAAATATAAAAATCATTGATTGAATCAAATCTTTAATAATGCTTCTGCCAAACGAGGTCAAAAAAATATCAGCCACTGACAATGGACTAGTATCATGAATGTTTTTATGATTGCATATGGCATAAGCCCGTGTCGGGGCGGGTTATAATATCACTCATCGTATATCCTGCGTGTCGTAAAAGGCGACTAAAAGGAACCGAACTACTGTCGGTATAAGCAGTAACCTCTTCTCAACCAACGGCTTTGGGTGGACGAGTTGAGAAGAGTCAGGACACCTTCTTGTCCTTGGGGTGAGAAACTGCCCCTAAAGGCGGATGAATCGGTAGATACCGTCTGGTCAACGGCATGAGTATGCAGAAAGCAAATGGGAAACTACTGCATTAAAGATCTTAACGATATCCCAAGAGAGACTCGTAAAATGAGTAAATGCATTTTACGAGTTCACAACATGTCTGTTAAGACATTGTGACTATGACGATGATGACATAAGAACCTTCTTATATTTTTCCGCGTTTTTTTTTTGGGCACGGGAAAGCCGGGAAGATGAAAATGGGGATTGAACCGCTCTAGGATCGTCTATCGATCACATCACAGAGCATATCTTTTCCATTTTATTATCTGCAAATAAAAATAAATTTTGAATTTCCAAAATTCAATGCACACCATTATGTGATCTTCTGCAAATTCAAAAAAATAATAATTTTATGTATGCGGCCAGTGAAGCAGACTTTACTAACCAGGTTGGTATTTGGCTGAAAGGTTCGTGTTTCTCAAGTAGAAA
Organism: Callosobruchus maculatus; assembly: GCA_951848785.1. NCBI lineage: Eukaryota > Metazoa > Arthropoda > Insecta > Coleoptera > Chrysomelidae > Callosobruchus > Callosobruchus maculatus. Next base: position 12,257,695 of record CATOUR010000081.1, on the reverse strand, counting down.
TAATACGGCAGTAAGTGCAACGTGTGATGAGTATCCACTAATGCGAAAATATGTACGTTTCAAATTATCGGAATCAATAATTATTCAAAGCACAATAACTAAAGACAAAAGAAGCTCGAATTAGAGACAGGAAATTTATAAAATTAGAAGGTGAGGTTTAACTTCACTTGACAACCAACCACACAATTCACAAAACAAAGCTTTCTCTCACAGACCCGCCTTATGTGACACAGTTAAGAGACGAAATCCACAGGGCATCCCCTTGACGGAAAACAAATCACAAAACAGTACCGCTGATGCGCTTTGCACTGATTGGCTAAATTTGAATTCCTTTTTTTAAACTTAATGCTGCTCCTACAATCCGGAATAATTTCTCCGGAAGATGCGGGGAGCTGAAAAGGAACCGACGATGGGCGTTATAAATAAACAGGTGCGCGCTATATTAGAAAGAAATGGAAACAGTCATGTTAGCGCGTCGCCCGAAATTTGTAAAATTGAAGAGGAAGGCGATTTGCAGATGTTTTTTATCCCAATTCCTGACGCTTCATTTTCCAATATTTTTACATGAAATTTTCAAATGATGTTTAGAAGGAAATTGCCCAGAGTGATATCGAAGCATTTTTTCATTTTTGCTTCTGGGCTTTTCTTAAAAAAATTACAAAGTTGACGAAGAAAATAGGCAACTTCAAGCGATCTTATTTCATGTTCAATCAATTTTTTTCAAAAAATGCTTCGATAGCCCGTGTGTAATTTCCTTTTAAACTTCATGTGAAAATTTCATGCAAAAATATGGAAAACTAGAGCGTCAGGAATTGGGATGAAATCACTTGAAAATGACCGTTTATGCTCTCCGTAGGAGCCGCCTTAAAGATGGAATTACTAGTAAACAAATTGACGCGGAAAGTAATGAAATGCACCAGTACACCTATTTTTCCATACGCTAAGAGATTATAATGATTTAATCGTTGTTTTCAAACCCATGATACTAGTCCATTGGAAATATTAAAATATAGTGTCATTTGTATGTATGTTCTCATTATAACATTGACTTTCCCATTTATTATCAAAATTTAAGTATTTCTCTAAGAAATGTAACTGTAACTTCCGCTTAATACTTGTGTCACCCATACCAGACTAACAACTAACTTCCAGGTTACAATTAATACCATCTTCCATAAATTCGGGCCCTAGATTAATGTACAGGAAGTTGGCTGACTTCGATTTTCAGAGTTTTAGCGGACCTATTTACGAAAAAAAGTCCTACCAATTTGAAATGTTTGGCAACGCTGTGATGTCAACCCCTTCCTTTGCATGCCATCAACATTTTATTAGAGAGAAAAGGTGATTACATATTTTTGTTTGTATTACAACCAAGTGTTTACCTTTGTTTATTTACTTCTAAGCAGTCACACTTTTTGCAGCTTAGTTATTGTAAAAACTTGAACAATTATATGCGAAATTACGAGTCATGTCTTGTACAAAAAAGCTAGTATGGTTAATAAAATCTCATAAGAACAGTCATCGTCAAATGTGAGCAAATTACTTGACCTTGTACATACGTTCTAATAACAAGTTCATTACGCATTTTGAATGTATTTAGAGATGTTTGTTACGTTTATTATGTTATCCTGAGATCGTTGACTTCACCGTAATGCTTTTGTTGTGATTATGTCTCATTAACCTCTAATGGTTACGTTTTTTGTGATTCAATCTGGTACTTTAGAGGACTGATTACAGGTCACCCGATTTCGTTTTGGAAATTAGTCTTATTCCTCCTTAGAAGATATTGAACTCATAGAGACTAAGGGCTGGTTCTACAATACAAATCTGAATACAAATGGCATCTGTCAAGCAGTAACCTTCAAATTGCTCGTCATTTTATTAGGATATATTCTATATATATGAAAGATTTGTACAAACCACAAAAAGGTTACGCGACTAACATTACTGTTACCAAATGGCACCAAAAAACTACCAAAATTTACCTGTGATAAGTGATTCCTGGCTCCTTCCTGCTTCTGTGGCTTTTACAACCGTAAGCTACACACCCGACCATTACGCACACCACAATATTTTACAACGATTGTTCTTAAAAACGCTAAATATCATAAAAACATATTTTGGTGGCTATTCATTTTCGGTAACAGCTAATGACAGCTAATTCATATAGCATCAAACGGGCGTGCAGTATCCCCTCTCTTTCCTTATATAGATTATGACGGTGGGCGAGCTTTTGTAGTTCCAACCGTAGTGAATTGCATTATAAACCAGGTTTAACTTAACTTAGGCTTAGCCAAGCTATAAAGCTTGTGTCAGGCATTTTTACAACCGACCCTAAGGTCCTAAAAAATGTAAAATAGAAGGCCTATCCACTCACAGTATATAGCTCGAAGAGTCACTTCCTGGTGAACACTCTCATTTTAGTCAAATGCACAGGTAGCACTACAATGATAGAAAGTTTCGTAATAAAATCAATTCACTTTAGTTATAGAATAGAGCCATATAGAAAACTGATCATGATATTTCCGCAGACAAAAAACGCATTTACTAAACCATGTAAAACTGTGTGGATCCAAAAAAGAAATGTCACCCCATTAGACGAGAACTTACCAAATATCGATTAATTATACTCAAGTATTTAAAAAAACGCAATATATCGTGAGTTTGTACAAAAAGTCAAAAGTGTGCCAGTCATGTCTGTTTATATCTGGAATTCTTGCGTATTTATATAGTTCTGAGTAGTGCTTAAAGGATAGTATAGATGACATTGAAACATAAGAATTATTTTTTAGATCTGACCTGCTTTTTGGACAACTGTGCAACGTTATTTGGCAGATGGAGACAATACAGAATAATAAAATTAAATGAGGTGGGTTGGCGGCTCAGTGGGTAGAGTGGGTGGCGGAAATTTGTTTCTGGTTTTTCCAATCAGAAAGGAATTCCATAAAAAAAAGCTCTGCGAAAACCCACCTGATCCTTCACTGTTGACTTCAAATTAACAGTGCTGTTCCTAGAGTGCCACCGGGAAACAGTAACAAAGCCTACGATTAACACAAGGCTAATGACCAGAGCAATCTATGTCGTTGACACAGAAGTAAAAAAATAAAATTAAACGATCTCTTATGTTAAAACCTTAAATCATTGAATCATTGCCATAGTACACTTGCAAGTGTTATCCAAAAAAACAAAGCAAAATATGCAATGCATGAAGCCGTTTTCTAGTTAAAAGTTAGGTATATATATCGGAATAGAAATTATAATATTATCTTATGACATTTCAAGGTTTTTTTATACGCTCCAAAGCTTAGCATACAGATACCTACACGAAAAGGCGCGCAGAAATTTAGAAGGTCGTGACTTTGCCTTATTATTAAGCATGAAATGCGTCAGCTTAGGTTTCATAGTCAAATTTGATTTACGTTTCTGCTTGGAGAAATCGGTCGATTAATTAAGGAAACTTCAATCAGAGATAACTTGGTTTTTGTAAATGGGAATACCTGATTTTTTTTATACAATTAAATGTAAAATTTTATCGCCTTTCTAATGATATAAGGTTGTGAATATCAATCTCTGATAGTTTTGATTTAATTTCAAATTTTAAATCAAATCGTTGTTTTTCAATTTTCCTACCTATAAGCAACATAACAGACCGTGAAATATAAACAAAAACCTGTTCAGATAGAAGAAAACAACTCACTACTTAGCAGAAAAATTCAGATGAACTCTTAGATCAGGCAAGAGAGGGGATACCGCGCGCAAAACAAATCGCTGTCAAAATGTTGGTGGAAAACAAATTATTTGGTACCAAAGTATTTTTTTGTGATATTTAGCGTTTTTAAGTCCAATTATTGTAAAATATTGTGGTGTGCATAATGGTAGAGTGTGCAGCTTACGGTTGTAAAAGCCACAGCAGCAGAAAGGAGCCAGGAATAACTTTTCACAGGTAAATTTGTGTTCCTTTTTTTTGTTGCATTTGAAGTTTATGCAAATATCTCGATATCTAGTTCAGAGATATACGGGGTGTCCCAGAAGTCAACGTCAAGCCGCAACAGGGTGACAGGATTGGTTGTAACTATCATGAGAAAAATCAGAAAAAAAAGTCTATCTCATGCAGTTTGAACTACATAGGTCATAATTTTTCATTATTTTATTAATTTTACTTGTTTTTGTTGACTTTGCTGAAAATGGCGTCACTGTCATTATCCATCTTTCTCATCATTTCGCCGTAAAATTAAGAGCCTACCAGAAGCTTGTGCCAATAAAGGACATATGACATGAGTGAAATGGGTTAGCAAAAATCTGGTTACTTGAGGTTTTTATTTTTTTCTCGTTTTTTTTTTAGTATGAAACTAACAAGTATTGTACCATTTTACAATCGTGGTTAAATGCGCCAACTTTTAATGGCACTTGTCAAGGCACTTCACTACATTTTTTTTAAAGGAGGACCCTTCAGAGTCAGCAAACTTTGAAAATTTTAAATTCATAGTTTAATAAATAGTCTTCATTCTAGAAAACTTGGGGCAATTGTGTCATTATTTTTGACTGTGCTTCTAGAAATGTTATTTAGGGTTACCGTTCCAACGTTTAAATTAACAAAAATGATAAAAGTGAGCAAATTACTTGACCTTGTGCATACGTTCTAATAACAAGTTCATTACGCATTTTGAATGTATTTAGAGATGTTTATTATGCTATCCTGAGATCGTTGACTTCACCGTAATGCTTTTGTTGTGATTATGTCTCATTCACCTCTAATGGTTACGTTTTTTGTGATTCAATCTAGTACTTCATAAGAGGTCACCCGATTTCTGAAATAAATCGTATTCCTCTTTCGACGATATCAAACTCATAGAGACTAAGGGCCGGTTGTACAATACAAATCTGAATACAAATGACATCTGTCAAGCAGTAACCTTCAAATTGCGCATCATTTTATTAGGTTATATTTTATATTTGAAAGATTTGAACAAACCACAAAAATTTTTTTGATATATGATGACAGTGCGCGAGCTGTTGTAGTTCCAACCGTAATGAATTACATTATAAACCAGGTTTAACTTAACTTAGGCTTAGCTAAGCTATAAAGCTTGTGTTAAACAGGCAGTTTTACAACCGACCCTAAGGTCCTAAAAAAAATGTAAAATAGAAAGCCTATCCACTCACACTATGTAGCTCGAAGAGTCACTTCCTAGTGAACACTCTCATTTTAGTCAAATGCACAAGTAGCACTCCAATGATAGAGATTTTCGTAACAAAATCAATTCACTTTAGTTTATAGTACTTCGTATGCTAAGTTAAGTAAGTCAGTCAGAATAGAGCGGCATAGAAAACTGATAACTGATCATGATATTTCCTCATCGCAGACAAAAAGAGCATTTACCATGTAAAACTGCGTGGATCCAAAAAATAAATGACACCCCATTAGACGAGACCTTACCAAATTTCATTAATTATACTCTAGTATTAAAAAAAACGCATTGTATCGTGAGTTTGCACAAAAAGTCAACAAAGGTGCGCCACTCATGTCTGTTTATATCTGGAAGTTTTGCGTATTTATATAATTCTGAGTAGTGCTTAACAGATAGTATAGATGACATTGAAACATAAGAATTATTTTTTAAATCTGACCTGCTTTTTGGGCAACTGTGCAATGTTATATGTAGAGTGGGTGACGGAAATTTGTTTCTGGTTTTTCGGATCAGAAAGGATTTCCATAAAAAAAAGTTCTGCGAAAACCCACCTGATTCTTCACTGTTGACTTCGAATTAACAACGCTATTCCTAGAGTGCCACCGGGAAACAGTAACAAAGCCTGCACATAACACAAGGCTAATGACCAGAGCAGTCTATGCCGTTGACACAGAAGTAAAAAAAATAAAATTAAACGATCTCTTATGTTAAAACCTTATCTGAATTGTTGCGATACTACACTTGCAAGTGTTATCCAAAAAAAAAACAAGGCAAAATATTCAATTTGTGCTTGAAGCCGTCTTATACATAGTTAAAAATTATAGTAATTATAATATGATCTTATGATATGACACAATTTCAAGATTTTTTGATACTCTCCAAATCCTAGCACACAGATACAAGAAAAGTAGCGCAGATTATGAATGATTTAGAAGGCTTAGGTTTCACAGTCAAATTTGATTCCGATCTGCTTGGAGAAATCGGTCGATTAATTAAAAAAATACAATCAGAGATAACATGATTTTTTAAATGGGAATGCCTAATGTTTTTTATACGAGTAAATATAAAATTTTATCGCCTTCTAATGATATAAGGTTGTGAATATCAATCTCTGATAGTTTTCATTTAATTTCAAATTTTCAATCAAATCGGTTTTTTTTTCAATTTTCGTACCTATAAGCAACCTAGCAGACCGGGGCATATAAACAAAAACCTGTTCAGATAGAAGAAAACAACTCACTACTTAGCAGAAAAATTCAGATGAACTCTTAGATAAGGCAAGAGAGGGGATACCGCGCGCTTGTATGATGCTATATGAACTAGTTGTGACACAAAACAAATCGCTGTCAAAATATTGGTGGAAAACAAATTATTTGGTACCAAAGTATTTTTTGTGGTATTTAGCGTTTTTAAGACCAATTATTGTGAAATATTGTGGTGTGCATAATGGTAGATTGTGCAGCTTACGGTTGTCAAAGCCACAGCAGTGGTTACTTGAGGTTTGTATTTTTTTCTCGTTTTTTTTTTTCAGTATGAAACTAACAAGCATTGTACCATTTTACAATCGTGGTTAAATGCGCCAACTTTTAATGGCACTTGTCAAGGCATTTTACTACATTTTTTTTAAAGGAGGGCCTTTCAAAGTCAGCAAACTTTGAAAATTTTAAATTCATAGTTTAATAAATAGTCTTCATTCTAGAAAACTTGGGGCAATTGTGTCATTATTTTTGACTATGCTTCTAGAAATGTTATTTAGGGTTACCGTTCCAACGTTTAAATTAACAAAAATGATAAAAGTTAACCACAACAACCGAAAAATTGTTATAATTTGACCAAATTTCTAGGTTTTTTTAAATGCCCATAATTTTCAAACTACATGGGATAGACGAGGGTTGCTCGGCAGAACCTTTCTGACGTGTGCTCTTACATGGGATAGATTTTTTTTTCTGATTTCTCTCATGATAGTTACAACCAATCCTGTCACCCCGTTGCGGCTTGACGTTGACTTCTCGGACACCCTGCATATGTATCCAAAATATAATTTCAAATGTACCACTTCGAATCATAATACTTTTGAGCATGTAAAGTGTAAAAATCATATTTTTTAAGGTATGTTTTGGTTCAAATACAATCAGTTTTCCAGTGACGTATCTGTTATAGCTAACATTTTGCAAGACAAGATATCGGTCAAATGGAAGTTCACGGTTAAGTTGATGTTAATTACTTAAATTTGAACTGTGGATGGTGATACTATACAGAACTCGTGAATAACAATGTTTTAATAAATTTTATTTGAAAATAGATTATTTCTCCAAATAGCTTAACCATAATGTTCATCCTATTAGTTACGGCACTGGGACTAGCGCTTTGGTACTTTTTAGTAACAGAGATGTTAGCCGCGCGTTCTATCCTCTCTCGTTCCTTGTCTAAGGATGAACTAGACTAAAGAGACAAGGTTATAACCAGAAACAACTGAGATTTTGACATTTCGCGTTCTAGAATAGTCTCGATGGCTCATTACCTTGTTTTGCAGTAATTAATCAGTATCTCATTACCTCTCTAAGTTAATTATTCAAGTTGCATAATTACGTACATTGCATTACATTCATCCGCACAAAAAATGCTCGTAAACAAAATCTGACTCGGCGCTACTTTTTCCAGATTCATGGTAGCTGCGCCACAACTAGGTAATGGAGCATGGGAAATCAGCAAGTTCTTCATGGACAAAATGTCATATCTGCTCAACAAAGTCAACAGGAAGCGCCAACAGATCAGTGCCAAGATCACCTGCCAGTTAGCCATTACGGAGTATGGAGGAAGTAAGTCAAGCTTTGGACCTAATTTACAGCTGAATACTCATGAAGGAAACTTTGCTAGAGATAGAGGCGGATGATGACACAATGCTCGATTTGCTCACCTAGGCATGCAAGATTTATTTCCAAAACTCAGAACTCAGCGGTTATTGTTCAGATAGGAGTTTATCGCATTCATGGAACTGAAAATCTTCATGTGTGTTATGATACTTTTGTGAGGTGCATCAAAAAAAAGACATTAAAGACAATGATATGTTAATGGTATTTTAAAAAAACCTCGCAATAAAGCTATTTATACACGCTTTTATTAGCTTCATCTGTATGTTTGATAGTTTTACTTCCCACACCGATAGGTGAGGGGAGTATTGTGATCGCGAAAATTTTCGATTTTGAGATAATACGTTTTTTGGACGTTTTATGATGTCTACATAACGAAAATCCACGTCACTCATTTCCGTCGGTCTGTCGGTCTGTCTGTCTGTCTGTCTGTCTGTACGCGTTTTTCTAGCCACGTAATCTCAGTAACGGCTGGATGGATTGTTATGAAATTTGGGCAGCGATATGCTGTGGTGTCGTAGTGGGTAATGTTCCTATAATTTTGAAATCGGTGCATGGGCGGCGGAGTAATTAGCAAAAAACGAAAAATTTTAAATATGCCTCAAACTTCGTTTTTAGGCGTTTGAGGGGTTCCTGATCATTTTCTACTTTTTTTTTGGTAGGGGTGAAATTGGGGTGGTTGGTGGGTGGGTGGTTGTAAAATTGAACATTTTGTTGATTTCATAATAGACTGTCCACTGACCTGTGAAGGAAGATCCAGTGACATAAATAACTTTTTTAGGTCCACCCGAACATTGCCTTGCCTATTACAGAAACCAAAGGATTTAGAATTTTTTCTGGTGTAAACATACGAGTATTGCTTTAAATCGTTCTATATTATGTAACGAAGAAACTGTTGAATTGATTTTAATGACATTTTGACACAGTATTACTACCGTGGCGAGGATGGAAAATGCGTATGGTTTTTATAAATCGTGCCAGTGGCGGCGCAGAAATAATGAAAAAACTAAAAATATAAAAACAGCTCAAACTTCGTTTTTAAGTGTTTTAGAGGTTCCTGATCATTTTCTGAGTTTTTTTGGGTGGGGGTGAAATTGGGGTAGTTGGGGGGTGGGGGGTTGAAAAACTGAAAAATTTGCTGTATTGATAATAGGCTGTCCACTGACCTGTGAAGGAAGACCTAGCGACATAAATCAGCTTTTTAGGTCCATTTGAACATTGCCTTGCCTATTACTGAAACTAAGGGACTTAGAATTTTCTGTATACATACGAGTATTATTTATGGCTTTAGATCGTTTTGTATTTTGTAACGTGGAAACTATTAGATTGATTCTAATGAAATGTTGACACATTATTTTGTTTGTGAGCACTTCTTTGGATTAAGAAGTCGGACCGAACATCGAACGCTCTAACTTTGCCGCGAAAACGATTATCACGGCTTCAAATCTGTCGGACCAACAGTCGTATGTTTTTTAATTTTTTTTAAACTATATTGTTTATTCGTACTGCATAAACTCTTTGGAAGTTTAATGTCACTATCGACTGATGATCGTCACTCCATTTGGCATGGTTGAATACTGTAGTTTGTGCAAACATCGAATGCATGAATTGCCTTTGAAACATTGCCACGCGTTCAGACACTGGCGCCCTCTTTCTAACATTTACGTTTCATACTGTTGTCTTTCTCTTGCACATGGATTTCCCGATGGAACCTCATTGACTGCTAAACCTGTAGACGTTTAACTATGTCGACTAATTGATTTTAGCTTCTAAACAGGTCCCCTGTCGTGTGTACTATGATAAGGAATTAAAAAAAAATGTTTTATTGGGAAAACAAAGCCGCGTTAACCTCTAAGGGTTATTAACGGCGGATGTGATTATATATTGTGTAATACATGGATTTCACTAAGAGACATCAGTAGATTATTTACATTGCATTCATATCCTAATACGTTTGTTAGAGTTCCTTTAATATTATTTTGCAGTCTTTCATTTTCAAATATCGGACACTCCACTAAAATATGTTTTACGGTAAGCACTTCTTCACACAAATCACAGGTGGGCGGTGGTTCATGGCTGAAGAGGTGCGAATGGGTGAGTTTGGTGTGTCCGAGTCGAAGCCTGGTTACTATTGTTTGTTGTCTTCTGTTGGGAGTAATGCAGCGCCAAGGCCCTATAGTTGATTTAGCCTCGCGGAGTTTGGAGTTCTTACTTTGCCACATGTTATTCCACGCCTGGTATATTCTATTTCTGATGTAAGTTTTTATGTCTGATGCTGGTATTCTAATCCCTGTTAACATGTCTTTGTTTGTTGCGATTTTTGCATTCTGATCTGCTTCTTCGTTGCCTTTGATGCCAACATGCGACGGAGCCCATACGAAGATAACCTGTTTTCCCTGACTGTTCAACTTATGTAACTGTTCTTTAATTATAGTTACTAGTGTATTGCCACTATAAGCTCTTTGCATTGTTGTGAGTGAGCTAAGTGAATCGGATACTATTACCCAATTTCTAATAGCTGTTTCTTCAATATACTGGAGGGCTTGTAGTATGGCATGAAGTTCTCCCGTGAAAACTGTTGCCTCATCTGGTAATCTTGTAGTTATAATTGTTGTTGGTGTTACAACTGCTGTGCCTGTCTTAGAATCCATTTTAGCTGCGTCCGTGTATATTTTTTGGTGTTCTGGGTACTTTTCCATAGTGTGGTGAAATCTTTGCCTTAACAAGTCGTTGGGCAGCTCGTGCTTGTTGAGTTCTGACAGTTTTGTATTGATCTCAGGTGTAGGGATGAGCCACGGTGGTATGGAAGGTGTAGTGTGATAGGATGGGGGTAAATGGGATATATTCAGCAATCTGAGGTAGGAGCTTATTGTTTGGTAGAAGGTCTTTTTTCTGGGTGTGTTTCTGTTGTCCTGGGATAAAGCGTCCATCAGAGGTTTTTGGCTTGGTGCTGATGGGTTCGAGCTGACTTTGGCAGCATACGAAAGGCTCAAGATCTGTCGTCTGAGATGTAATGGAGCTTCTCCGGATTCGCAATATAAGCTGTCCCTTGGTGTTGTTCTGTAGGCTCCAAGAATGAGCCGTAGAGCGTTATTATGTAGCACATCTAACTGTTTTAGGGTTGAGTTTGTAGCGGAAGTATATGCTATGCAGCCATAGTCAATTTTTGATCTGACTAAGGATCTATATAGACATAATAGTGTGTTTCCTTCAGCGCCCCATCTTTTGTTGGCCAAGCATCTAAGTAAGTTGATTCCTTTTTGACATGATTTTATGAGTGGGATGTGGGGTTTCCAGGTTAACTGTTGGTCAAATATGAGGCCTAGAAATCTTATTTCAGTGGTATAGTGAAGATCAACGTCATTATATTTCAAATTTGGTTTGATTCTGACTGTTTTTTTCGAGAATACTATACAGTTAGTCTTTTCAGGTGTAAAAGTGAATCCTGAGTATCTAGACCATTCTGCCAATTTATTCAGTTGATCTTGAAGTTGGCGCAAAAATTAAAGAAAACCTCCGCATGCCTCAAGGGGTTATCCACAATTTAATGTTTCCGATATAGACCCGGAAACATTAATAGTTTGTGTGTTCAAGTTATAAGCAGTGAGTATGAGTGAGTGTGTTAGAGAGACTAGACAGGAATGAAGATTAAAAAGAGAAAAGTACAACTGTTAGAATAAGCATTGCTGAAATAACTCTGTTCGTTTTGATGATCTTAACATGATCTTGGTGAAATCAGATTTTGGTAAAAATGCAGTTGGCATAGAAGCGCGCTCTTCTGGTTAGGTGAAGCAAATGTGCCTCTGGCACAGGCAGATCCTTTTGTCGCCTACTCTCACATGCTTTACATGTCTGATAGACATGAAAATTCTGATGCTCTCTATCTCCGTCAGTCGACCTATGGCGCACTGATGATCGCTAATAAGCGTGAAACAGCTGTCTGCGTACTGGTGGATTGACGGAGATATAGAGCAACCCTCGTATATCGACTCTGATATGCAGTTGGCATAGAAGCGCGCTCTTCTGGTTAGATGAAGCGAATGCGCCTTGCTTTGCTGCTTTTTAGCAGTGACTACCGTTGGTTTGCCGTTACCTCCGGGTACCAGATGGCGCACAGGCAGATCTTTTCTGCCGCCTACTCTCAAAAAAGAGTATTTTACTCACAGAGCGAGCCGAGACCTGGTACATGCTCTATCGTATAATCACTGAGTCACGCAGCAAAGGGTTGCTATGCGATTCCGCTTGTTCATAGCGTCTCTGCGTCTATGTTTTTTAATATGGTCCATCGAGATCTCTATGCATGGTCTCGTTTGAAACACACGATGGGGCATTTGTGATTATTCTCAGTATCCTGCTTCGGAGTACCTGCAAAGCTCGCATGTGCGTCTTAGCTAGAAGGGATCAAGCCGCAGGTAATTGCAGGTCCTACAATAATTTTGTAGAGCTGCCAGACGTAATTCTGAAAGTTTCCATAATTGAGAATTAAGTTATCGAACAGTAATTTGGAATTTTGTTTTTAACTCCTCAGGATGCTTTGGCCTTGTCCTTTAAAACGCATCTCCGAAAGTTTCTTGCGGAGCAATGTTTCTACTCCATAGATGACTTTTTTGGCACTAATTTTAGAACACAGCAAACGTTGGTTTCTTTTGTTCTTATGTTTTTTATATGTTCTTTTGCTATTCTTTTCTGTTTTACAGCTAAGCAATTTTTAAACTGAATATTTATCTGTTTGCATTGTTGGTTTCATTACTTGTTTTTTTTATCCAATAGTTTGTAATACTCAAATTTGCACTATCATTGTTATGACTAGTCTTATATCATACGTGTATGATAAAAAGACAATAAAGAAATACCATACCATGTCATGCCCTTGACTAGGATGACACCAAGGTACTTGACGGAAGCACCACTTTTGGTTACTCAAGTCCAAACAATAGATGTGGAGGGACATTGTGAAGTGAGAAGTAAGTTAGATATGACGAAACTAAGCAGCTATTTACTAAATGCAAAGTAGGTGGACCATGAACCAAATAGGTAGTCTGCGTTATGAAGTGGTTCATTTTGATCAGTCATCAATACCCCCAATATAGTACTTGCTCCACCGCAGTGCAGTGTCATCAGCATATATATATAGACCTCACTGTTGCTGGGGCTAGGGACATTTAGAATGAAAAAATATGGATAAAATCCAAGCATCGAATCTAGAGGACACCGGACTCCTTAATAGGCGGTATTGTCAATTTTGATCCAAAATTTCCTTCATTCTAGGAAGGATTTTAAAAGTCTTAGGAGCCAAAAGGGGAAACTTTTTTGCGATTAATTTATAGAGGACCGGAATGATTTGTCAAAAATACAGGAGAAGAAATACTGGTGAATATTTGTGACCTGATTTCGTAACATTTCTCGCATTAAATATAATTCTGTACTATAAATAACCTCTTTGACCACTGATGGGATGGATCTCTGTACCCACAAAAATAGTTATTATCAGAATGACGTTGTTGAGGCCCCAAAGTACTGCAAAGACTACCTACATATCTGTAAATGTTTACGTTCGATTTATTTTAAGCAAATTTCTAGACTAGACTTAGGACTATAAGATAAATTTCAAAAATTATGAGTGTTATCTGTAAACATCAGGAATTAATACAATTTATTTGAATGATTCGAAAGTCATAACATGACATCTATGCAAAAATGTTTTAAAAGGCCTTTCGACCTCTTGACTAAACATGCGTTTTTGTTCTCAGATAAATACGACGTTGAAGCGTGTCAAGCTTTGGGCAGTGAAAACAAGATGAACTTGAACTTTGTTCTCAATCTGGATGATAGGTGAGTAATACAGTTTTTATCTACAGCTGCAAAGTTCGCTTTAATAAAGATGTATCATTGCTGATATACAGGGTGTCCAATGTACCGGGTGGCCTAAGAATGGACGTCAAAAATATATCGGTAACCGTCAATCATATAACTTCGAGCAAAAATATTATTAGCTAAATCGGCCAATGAAAATTGCCTGAAATTATTTTCAAGTTCCGCAAGTAGCCGCTTTCTCAGAAAATATGTTGGGTGTGGTAATGGTGTAAGATAAACATTACCATCATGTAGAGTGAGGAATTTTCGATTTTTTTGTTGCCTTTTTTTTTGCTCTATCTTGTAAGATACAGTGGTGGGGGAACGTCAAAGAAGTTTTTATTTAAATGGCAAGAACTTTCCTTACCTAATACAAAATTATCCAAGTTGAACCTGACTTAGTAGCTAGATGGCGGTAAACAGATAGAGGACGAAATTTTTAAAAAGTTAGCGCAAAACTCAACTAGCTAGCTTTTTTCAGAACAGAAACTATCAATAAAACAAGTATTATGACAAGTATACTGGTATTCAAGTGAAACCACTAGGTTTTGACTTTCTGAAATAACTACCAGGTGGCGCAGTATGCCCCAATAATTTCTGTATTCAATTTTCAAAAGAAACAAAGATCAACTACAGTATAAAATTGATTATTATTTTTATTATTATTAAACGTCAATTTGAGTTGGTTACAAAGTGTTACATAAACATAACAAACAAAGATAGTATGAAAAACCAATGTGAATAGATCTTAAAACGTAAGAATAATTAACAACAACAAGGACAAAAAAATAGATAAACCTGATTTGCATGCGCATACTACACCCTTGTTTATTGATAACACAGGGTAGGTACAAACAGAGACAATCAGCAAGTGATTATTAGAACTAAGGGAATTTCATACCAATTGGTCTAGGAAAGGAAATACCTCTTTCAAAATGTATCTGTAGTCCTTAGTATTGTTACAAGTCTTTAGTCCGATTGGGCAAGGAAACACTTGGTTCGGATTTACTATTTATTTTCACTAACTATGTACACTACGCCTAGCCTAATACTTAAAGCGCGCGCCACTGGAACGTCGCGTATTAGAATACTACCGAACACTGACTGCTGCAATCTATTGACACTAACTGTAACCAGACTGTCCTGCGCGCCGTTTTTATATTACGTGTGCCATCTCTCGTTCATTCTCGGCGAATACTCTCCGCCATTTCAGTTCACGGCTATAAAATACGGGTCGAGAAGAATACTTTCTGGATCATACGTAAAACGGCTCGGACGTCCAGGGCCGGACTGGCACAGTATTCCCAATTTTGATTTAACACCTGGTTGCATGATCTATTATTCACTACTAAAAAATAATCAGATTGATTTAAGTAAAGCCCTTATTTAGCCGCAGTTTTAACTTAGACAATTTGAGCGTTCGGAATACTGTGTTTCGACGCGGCGCAAGTGAAATGTGAACACCCTTTTGGTGTCAGTGGTGTCAGTGTTGCCCTAGATGTTTGATGCACTTATGCATCCTTTCACTCGTAGATAAACCTGCCAGTTTGAAAATCTAAAATGGGATGTAGCAGCTTTTGGCGCCCTGTGCGCTACCTGGTAGTTCTTTCAGAAAGTGAAAGTATGATTTCTAGTGGTTTTCCTTGAATATTATCGTAGAACGGTTACTCAAGCATTGCGACTGAGGCTATATCCCTATAGGCACCAACTCTCTCTGAAACGTACAGCACACTTGTCATTATATTTGTTGTATTGATATATTCAGTTTGAAAGAAGTATGAAAGTTAAATCTTAAGCTGAGTTTTTAAGAATTTCGTCCTCTATTCATCTATGTTAAAAGAGATATAGCATACCTTGTGAAATCATCGTACTAATGCGTAATAATTGTTGTGATATCAAATACAGCCCTCTAGCTACGAGGGAAAGATCAACTTGGATAATTTTTACGCAGCAGATCTTAGGTAAGCACAGCTCTTTCAAACAAGACCTAGCTTGTTTAATTCCGTTAACTTATACCAATAAAGACTCAACATGATGGTAATGTTTATAATTTACCATTAATTGCATGTTTTTTTTTTTGAGAAGTCGTTTTTCTGATTGATCGTAACAGTAGCGCCCCCTAGCGGCTACTTGCGGAACTTCAATGACGTCAAATCTGTTAACCGTAAGTACAGTGTAAAAATAATTTAAGACACGCTGTAAGAATATTGCGTTTCAGATAGGCCGACAAAGAAATCTTATAGCGTCACAAGCAAACATGTTTGTAATCTAGAAAATATGTTGGTGCGATTAGTCGGGGTAAAAATTTTTGATTATGTCGTAGATGTAAACATTAGAATGTGTATGGCTGATAAAGAGAATATTTCAAAACCTCTGTTTCTGTTTATTGCAATGGCTATAATGCGACTTATCAATATTATTTATTGATAGTTTCAGATGTTTGATAAGAAATTCCATTGAAATTATCCATAACAGCTGGTGGTCTATCGCAGTAAGGCTTTCATCATTGCACATTACTTGAAAATGTCCTGTTTTATATCGATATTTGTAGTTTTTAATTGTGTTTGTTTTAATTGTCTTATTTTGCGGCGTAGTTACTTACTTACTATAAGAGGAGACTCACTTGACATCTCATGATGACCGAACACCAACTAATCAGCAACTAACTCGTTTAAAAAATGGAGGGCGAAATACAGGATGTAACTAAATAAGTGTAAAGCATTTAAGGGGGTGATTCATCATCGAAAAAAAAGATATGATCTTTCGTATAAAGAAACTTCATCCCTTGCTAAGATACAGCCCCTTAAGGGGGCACATAAAATTTGTTTAACAATTTTTTTCACAAGCACTAAAATGGTTAAAATATTGAAATTAACCTTACATTTTCTACTACCAAAAAGACACTTAGCCAGTAATTTATTTGGTTTACCTCATGGTTGTCAGGCGTGGAAAACTCAACCCCTAAAATTTATTCGTAATAGGTATATTTTTTTTACTGCGAACTAGTTTATTTTGCCCTAAAAATTCAAGAGACATTTTTTGTTTAGAATGAAACAGGCTATCGAAAAAAAGACAAAAAGTTGCATTGGCTCGGAATACCCTTTTTATTTTTTATCGGCGTGAATACACATGATAGCGAATATGTTTACAAGTGTTTATCAAAATAAAACAAGTTATTCTGGGTGTTGCATTTTCAATGTCACTTAGTATACTTCAATTATATGATTATGTGCATGTGAAGGATTTGAATGAATAGTGGAGATTTACAACTTTGAGCCAATTGAAATGTCTTGCAAATAGTAAAGTAATACCCATACACACACAATACTGATTTTTCAAATGGAAGCTAATCTCTAGTATGGAATGAGACATGATAAACGGTATAAAATTCAATGAGAACAAAGAACTACACTCAATTTTATAGGAAACACAACGCATTAATAAATCTGAAATTGGCTACCATTGTGCAAACTATTTTAGTTATATATTTTGAATTATGGTAGACACGTGCCGTTGGCATATACAATAGCAGTATTAAATATTAAACTAAACACGTAATTTATAGGTTTTTTTTTTAATAAAAGTGTTTTTTTCCAGCGACCTGGCATTGAATAATAAACAGTCCGGAAAATTCAAAGCCAAAGAAATTCTTCGCAAACCAAGCGTTACCATAAACCGAAGTGATACCATGGACAACGATACATTCGACCATATTCTCAAAGTTACCTCACAACACGATACCATCATGGCCTACTATTATCTGGATGAAAACAATAAGGTATGCAAAAATGCTTCTGGCTTCTAAATCTTATTTTCACCCCACCATCCCTTATGGAATAATTGCCTGGAGCGTATCTCATTGTGCCCACAGAAACCTTGCGATCCAGAATCTTTTCTCTTGATCTAAAAATGATAGCTTCAGTTAGCAGCAGAACTCACTGCAAAAATATTTACATTAACAACATACTCACACTGCATTGCATCTATATGTACCAAATGTTTGACTATGTGTCAAATAAAATTATTGCAGTTGCTTTGATCCGCTTAATTCACACAAGTGTTACAATAGAAGAAATTCTTCTATTTTGAAAATCCCTGCACATAAACTGTCTATAAATGAAAACAGTCCCAAATACATGGGAATCAAATAAAATTATTTAATAAGCTTCCAAATCACTTGAAACAAAGACGTCTGCTTGAATTCATAGGAAACATCAAATCTCTATTCATGAAAAAAGCGAATTTCTCTCTGATGAAAATATTTAGTTATAGCCTGCTTTTGTCCATTCAACTGTTAAGCTGTTCTTACTATTTTATTGGTTTACTTTTGTTTAAAATTTGACCTATATGTTGTTGGTTGCCTTTCATGATTTTATAAGTATTTTTATTGCTTTTATTTGTACTTATAAATGTTTGCTTATGTCACTATTTTGACGCATTCTATATTATCGTTGATGATCTCTGAATAAAACGTATTATTATTATTATTATTAGCTCATTTTCGTATTTATCATTTTCACGACGAAATAAATTGATATTCATGTCCCAAAGTGATCTACTTTGAATGTTTAAATATAGAAATTCGATATATTCATATTTTGCCTTTTTTACAGGTTAAAGTCACCGAAATATTCGACGTAACTGACAGCGATTCACCCATAGTCCAGACATCCCACGAGCGTAATACCAATAACAATTTGGAATTTGATGACGAGTGGAGTGGATCAAGTTGGCCTAAACAACAAACTATAGATGAACGTAAGTTGAAAATTCCATCACGTTATAATAATATGCGCAAGATAGTAATCATTTGAGCCATGATACATTTATTTTTCTTGTGCATCAAATATAGTTAATATAGAGGGTGAGTCAAAGTATGGAACGCCTCAATCATCTCGGAAACTGCTTGTACGATTTTCATGAATTTTGATAGAAGGGGGTACGGCCAATCTTGTGATGGTATTTGCAATGTTGCCAGACCTACCATTTTTCCGGAAATATAATAAACTTTGTTATTTCGAATCGATCACCCTGTACTTCAAAAAACGTGAAGGCGGTTATAGCAGTTGCTCAAAATGTTGTCAGTTTACTTCAGTATCACAAGTTATGTGATTGTTGAAACATCGCAGTACATTTTTCAACATGTCTGAATTTTCTACAGGTAACATAGCCACAGAGCTGAAACTTTACCGATGATTTAAATCTTTATTTCGATTTAAATCGTTTGATTTAAAATCTTTTGCCAGCTTAGTGATTCATGATTTGTGACTTAAATATTTTTCGACAAAGCGATTTGACAAAAAGATTTAAAATCATTTGCTATTCAGCATACATGATTTTAAATCATTTTTTGATTTAAAATCGTTTTCAAATGTTTTTGAATCATTTTTTGATTCAAAATCATTTGCTAATTATTTAAAATACTTTTTGATTTAAATATCTGAATATGATTTTAAATCTTTAGAATCATTTGCTAATTATTTAAAATACTTTTTGATCTAAATCTCTTCACGATTTAAGATCATTTTACTGGATAGATAGTAGGTACTTACTTACTTAGCACTAAGTTTATTACTTATCTGTTACCTCTTACCGCAATATGTTACCTGACATATTTTTTACAAATGTTGTTTCTATTTATATTTTGTATTTTATTTCTCCAAACTTGTTTGTAGAATAATGATTTGAACGTTTTCAGTTTTAATTTATTCTCAAGCTTGTGTAGTAGGACTAGTAGGGAATGGTGTTTGAGAAAGGATTTTTAATCATCAAAATGATTTACAATTCAAAAACGATTTAAATCATGAAAAATTAGACCATTTGAAAAAAAACATTTTCTTCATTTTCTTCTAATTCAAACGGTAATGCCGCTAGAGAGCACCGTGTTCTTAAAGGACCACCCTGTATAGACAAAGAAACCTCCATATCGCCACTCCAAATTGCCCAAAAATATGTAATAAAAATAATGATGTTCAAAAATAGAAGATACCCAACGGAATTACCCTTCCAGGAAAGTAAATTGTTAACTGTTGAACAACTGTATATTAAAACTGTAATAAGATTTATGTTAACTAACACAGATTATAGGAATAACTTGCTCCATAGTCATAACATGTAATGTTTCAAAACAAAACTTAACATTATCCTTTGTCAGACATTCAGCCTCTCAGAAGTATATTGGTTACACTGGCCCTAAAATATTTAACCTGTTGCCTATTTCTATTAAGACCAAACCATTTAAAAAAGTTAAAAATCTAATTAATAGCTGGATCCTTGAATGCAACTTTTCTTCAAAGTATATAGTGTAAGTGGTGCCCTAACACAAACAATAATACCAAGCAATTGATTAGACATAAATGTAAGATTAAACAAGTAAATAACCAGCACACACAGATTTTTAAAATCCATCGTGTTGGTAAATATAATATTTCAAGAAGACGTACATATGTATGTTAGCTGCCATCGCATTTAGGAACCCCCTTTATTTATTTAATCGCGAATTTGATTTGATGAAGGCATTTAATATTATATGATACCATATTGATTATAATTAAAATTATATTGTTGTATGTAGAGAACTATTAAGCACACTAATGTATGTTGCTAAGCTTGCTATTATTGTTTTGATTGATAAATAATTTGTCTAAATATTGTAACGCTTCATTAGAACTCGATGATATGTATGCAAATGGAATTATTGTCGAAATAAATGAATAAATACAAAAAGGACGAAACCTACCTTCTGAACCATCCATGTTGTCTCCAAATTTCAAACAAAGGTTATTTTTTGTTACAGATATGTCCCCAAATGATTTGAAAGACATAATCGATTCCTGCACTCTGTTTTCCGACCCGGAAAGCGAGTGGACAGAATACAAAGTGGAAGAACCAGAGGACGACCAAGAAGAAGAAACCAGGCCCGACCATCGACCAGAGTCAGAGCGGTCAATAGAAGACGAAATAAATTGGTCCAAAAGTATTTCCAGTCTCACCTACGAGGAAGTCGATACGTAGGCCAGTTAATTAGAAATTAGGTCGATTAAATTTTTTTAAATGCACTGGTGCCGGCACTGATTATGGAAAAAGTTGGTGAGAAAATCTGGATAGAATTTCTTGTGAAGGAAATTTAACTGTAGAATCAAGTTACCATGATTTGCAAACCTAAGAGAGAATTTTAAAAAACTATTATTATTTTCACTTTAAACATGACATGTTCAATCGTCAATATATTTTCTTAATGTTTCAGTAGTTCTCTTCAATGATGAGATTACTCAATATTTTTGATCACATAAGCGAAGAATAGCGACTCTTGGTACAAGCTTTTTATGATAGAAGGCACTACTTGTTCTACTTGTTTTTCACACCACATTTTCGTTTTTTACTTCTATCACATTATGTGAGTTTTAAACATTAGTAACGATTCATTAGATAAGAACTCAAGAAACAGAAAGAAAAAAATCATTTTTTAAATTATAAAAAAATAGAATCCAGAAATTCATCGTAAAGTACAAAAATTAATTAGCCACTAGAAAATTTTCACTTCCTGATGAAACTTTCGTCTGATTTGTGTTAAACGCTGAGCTTTAGTCAGACAGGCAGTCTCGGTCGTCATAGCATCCTGAAGATGCCTTGTGCAGTTGACAATTTTCAATTGCTCTCTGTAAATTGTCCAAGACTCATATGAGAATCAGCCTGCCGATAAAATTTTATAACAATGGATCAATGTTGTTTATTTGTAGACCGTGACTCTTTTTAAACCCATCAGATTTATGGGCTCTAAACTTAATACTTCAATGACCTCCTAAATGTCAATAACAGGTTATTTTACATAAAAACTATGGGTCTTCCAAACCAGAAATGAAAAATCTACATTCAATTCTTTTTGACCTTTAAAACGTGGCGAATTTCTTTAAAATGGCATCAAAAAAGCAATAAAGTCACAAAGAAAGCTATTTTTAAAACTTATGACTCTTCACTAAGCTTGAAAATAGCATACAGTTTTTTTTTTAGTTTTGTACCTTGCATTCATTTTACAACAAAATGGTGTCTTCCGTATGTACCTATGATTAATTTTTTTTCGACATATCGACCATATCGTTTACAATCTGCAGACCTAAAGGTATAACCCATATCCAAAAGAAAAAAAATACTAAAATATCAATTTATTCATTGTCTTTATTGCAGTTTCTTAATTTTTTTTTTTTTCGGTATGTCAAGCTGATCACTTTCCTATGCTTCAGCTGCATAGCAACTTGTACCACGCACAAAAATTCTATTCGGGTTTTCTACCAAACCAAAAATATGGCGCCAAATTTATATTAATGATTCCTAATGGAATTCGCAAAACTAAGCATGATTACCGACAATAAAATATTTATTTATTAGTTTGCCAGTTTAGGAAATAATTACTACATCACTAATGGTGTAACATTATTGATAACGTGATTGTTATATGGCATGTATATTTTTATACTGTTGTTATTTTATAAGTATTATATTACCTAATGCATACCCTATTCCTAAGTATTGTTATAAAAGATAATTTGTATTCTATGTACTGTTAATAAAGTATTTTTTTTCACCTGAAGCTGTGTTTAATCCTCTCACATTACCTCCGGATATTAATTCTTAAGTGGAATAGTTCTATCACTTTTTTAGAAAGCGACAAATGTTTTGGTCTATGATGGAGTCTGAAGGCAGCCTCAAATTAAACCTCCATATTTTACCATTTGTTCTTCAATTTTGAAGAACAATTGCTCGATATTTTACTTGAAAAAAAATAAGTTTCGTTTCACAGACAACCAAAAATGTCGTTTCTCAGGGTATGTTTACCTGCCTTTTTTACTGTGTCAATGAAAATTGTAATAAATCAACAATATCACAAGTAATATTTATTCATAAATTATTATAACCATGCATTACTAACGGAAAGAAAAGAAATCAACAAATGAATAAAATATATACATTCACATAAATATATCAAATACAAATTGAATCAATATTATTTTTCATATATATTACCTTCATCTTATCGTATTTATAATTTATAAAGTATATCAATGGTAAACATATACATACATTAATAAAATATCACAAATAAATGCATATATTAAAAACAAGTATCAAATATTTTGTTTTACTGCTTTTTGTATAACAATTAATACAGTAAAAATATCTTACACTTAATGATAATCTACTGAAAGGTAACTTGTACAATTTTGCTCACAAACGGCAGTTTTGCTCATGTTTGTTTTAGGAATTGGTGTTATAAATGCAGGAATTTAAAATCTAGGCGATTAGTCGATAGTATAAAATAGCAGGTAGTTGACATAAAACTTCATATAAACAGTTTCAAACATAAATGATAGGCAAACCAAAAGAAGTCACCGCTAAAAAGCAGCAAACTTCTTGGCGGAACGCAAGGGCGCATTCGCTTCACCTAACCAGATAAGTGCGCTTCTATGCCAACCTCATATGAGAGTCGATATACGAGGGTTGCTCTATATCTCCGTCCTTGCCTACTGGTGGATTGACGGAGATATAGAGCAACCCTCGTATAAATGATAGTATTTGTAAATTAATGCGCAAAATTTGATTCAATGGTTTGCAAAAACTAATGAACACTACACTTAAAAAATATATATAAAACGTTTGGCGATGTTGAGACTTACTTTACCTGAACTTCACACTATCAAAAAATGGACTACATTTTAGTTACCCTATATGGGGAATGGTCCCGATTTACTAAAAGTATTGCTTTAGTACTTCATCTTACAGTTATTGAGTTATTGCTGGAAAAACCTGCGTGAAGCGCTAGAGTGCAGAAGAGTAGCGTACCATAAATTTGCTTGCAGCTTTCATTACAACGAGCAGGACACAATATTAGTTAGAATTCTTTGTCGCACAGGAGAATTAGAATAAGAAAATGTATATTTATCATAAAATTGTGAATGTCTGCAGTATTACATACTCGTGTGCCAACGTGGCTCCTTTTTTTTTGTTAGAAGAACAATGGCTCGTATGAATAAAAAGAAAGTAAATTCTCGTGAGTATAAGCAAACGCTCCAAGCAAGAGCTTAGAGTAAAAGGTCGGAATATAAGCATCTACTCGAGTTGATATGAATAATGATTTGCTTATACTCAAGAGCACTTGCTTCAATAAAACAAGCATTTGCGCCTAGTCATTCCTGTCGACACTCGCAAAAATTAACGTACACTCGAGTTGCGTCTGCATTAATTTGACCGTGTTCTGATTGTAAGTGTAATTAAAATGTCTTCAGACGAGGGGAATGAGAAAGAAAAGGTATCAATCGGCTAGTAGCAACGCATTTGCAAGAAAGACCTGAAATCCCACCAAATCACAAATTCCACATATAACAAAAAACGAGGCCTTAAAACCTGCTGCCGCAGAAATAGAACGAAAAATAGGGAAGCCATTAACCGTTTCGCAACTAATGAACAAGGTAAACAACATGAAGGCGAGACTAAAAAATAAGGTTGACAAGAACAAAACTGGCAATAAATCTGAATCCAGGATTGGCCATATATCGCAAGAAAACCTTCATTTTATGATTTGAAGTGAGAGCATCTCCTCTTCCTTCAAGACGTTGACATCCAATTTACATTTTCTTCTTGAAATCTATAAAGAGATTCAAAAGCTCGCCGATCAGCTTCCCTTCGCACTTTGTATTGCTTCTGTTTACGTAAATTCACGAATTCTGTCATATTATGACCAGCTTATTGCAAGGTGCATCTCCAACTAACGAGATGCAAACATTTTGGAGCATATGCTCAACTAAGTAAGCAAACCATACATTTTATTCATAGCAAGTTGAGCTGATACTTAAATGTGAGTAGATGCTCATGCTTCTATTACAAGTTTGAGCAAAAGCTTTCACTTACATTTTTATTCATAAACTATATAGCTAGCATATGCTTCAAGTTTTGCAAGTAGAAGGTTTTGCTCGCTTTTATTCATTCGGGCCAATGTACCAACGCCTACTGAGCGATACTTATAAAGACTCAAACCACCACCCATCACAAAAGTACGGAATTATTAGAACTTTGACAGCTTCCTCCCTAGCAGGCTATGGGTAACCACATGCTACAAGTCTGATTGAACCGAAAAATGTAGCTAGGAGTTCTACAGTCAACAGTTGAGAGGAGGTAGTTGATTAACCTTATGCAAGTTCATTATATGCGTTGATTTGATAGGCAAACATTCAGGCATATTGGAACTTATTATTTGTTAATGCGTTATCGACATAGACACATGCATAAATCATATCAAAAGAATAACGTTTATCATACAGGAACATCCACCAACAGTGGAAATGGAGGATCACCCTATAGACGAGTCGCCTTCCGTCAAGCTTTTGGGGATCAACATCAACAACAACATGTCCTGGCACGACCACTTCGTCAGTATTGCTAAAACGGCATCCCAGAAGCTTGGAGTTTTGTTCCGCTGTAGGAAGCTGTACACACCAGAGCAACTACTCCTGCTCTGCATCGCTGGAGTATTGCTCCCATGTGTGGGGATGCGCTCCGAAACACTCTCTGGACACTATCCAGAAGAGAGCAATTAGACTAATCGATACGCCTAACCTCACAAAGGACCTCCATAGCCTGGAACATCGAAGAAGGGTGGCTGACATGTCCCTGTTCTACAAATTCTATCACAGAAGATATTCGAGTGAGCTCTCCCAGGTAATAACAGCAAAGGCCGTCCGAACGAGGAACACTACAGAGGCTCTGCGAGCTCATCCTTACCAGGTCGAGGTCCCTACTCCACGAACCAGTCTCCTCCAGCATTATTTCTTTTGGTGAACTTCGACGCTGTGGAACGAGCTGCCGGGGAATTTGTTTCCCGCCGGTTACAACCTGCAGCGTTTCAAATCTAAGGCTGACCATATAAAAAAGTTCGGTTCAGTCAGAACTGCAACTGCCATTAAAACACATTTACAGGTTCTGCAACATCGCACCAACTACGGCAGGCTTATCACGTATCTTGCAGACGACAAGCGACGGGCGACAATCGCGCAATATCTGCTGTCAAACGTAAATTTTGCAACAACAACGTCATCATCAAGGTACAGCAACATAAAACCTACAATTTTGACGGCCCTGTTGCTGCAGTGTCGCTGTTGCTCGGCATCTGCTTAGCGACCGCTGTCGCCAGTTTTTACATAATACGACTGCCGCTCTGATTCTCCAGGAGATTTTTGGAAGCAATCGATTTTTCTTCTTTGTTTAGATTCCCTTATATCTTATATTCACACTGGAGCAGCGTTTTGCTGATAAAAATTTCCCTGCTTTTGGTTTAACGTCGGTGACTACATCCCAGTGTAATATTGAGTATGTCACTGACTGAGTGATTGATATTAAATAGAAATCACAATTTCTTTGCCAACACCAACATTTGGAAGCTTTCAATAATGAAGCCGAACTATGGTATAACCTGTGGCGGAACAAAGATGTGACGAGAGAAAACCTTAGGGAACTACACCTTAAGGGAAGCAGACATATTCTTTTCCACTTTTCCGTGTACACAGAAAGTTGGTACACAAAATTGCAGGTGAGCTATTGAAAGCGTTTTACAAAGAACTTCAAAATTTTCTGCTAATGAAAAAAATAACTGTTTAATAAACGTTTTTATATCGTGCGACCTTTGAACTGAACTGTCAACACTTTGCAAGTAAAAAATGGTCTTTCTTTCGATTCATGGCGTATCCTAACGAATATTGTGTCCTCCTCAAGCACGTATATATCAATTGTATATCAGCTTAACATATCCATATATACTTGAAAACTGGTTAATATGAGGCGCCGCAAATATATACAATATTATGTTTCAGTTGAAAATATTTTGATTATAGCATAATTCGTAATAGACTGTAAAAAAACCGAAACAGAACAAAGCCATGAAAAAAAGATGAGAAAATGGGTAACAACTATTTTTTTACCTTTTTTACGATGATGAGCTCGATGGAAGGAAATCAATTTGACAGTAAGCTTTAAAAAGACATTTCCTAACAATGACGTTGTGCCAAAATTTCAATAAAAAATGATAACCTTTTTTTTTAGAAATTACACTACTGACAAGAATCCCAAATGGCTCATAATTATAATAATTATTTATGTATTAAGTACATAAATTAGGTCTTTATGGATGAGTCCAAAAGAGAGCGAGACCAATAATTTGGAAAAGTCCATAAACCCCTAATCATGTACGAGTTGCATAAAAAGCTTTATGTTCGACTGCAATGCAGAAATTCTATTTTCTAAAATGGCAATTATCACATCGTCGCCTTATTACTAAAAAACATTAAGTGTGCTTTTGCTTTTCTTACCTTAGTAACCATCGAACTTAGCAACCTTAGTAAACAAGGTTGTTTATTTCGTTAATTTTGCGACAAACGTCATAATAATCCAAAAATTGGATCGTGAAAAAAATTGCAAAATCGTCAGAAGACAGTATTTTGGCATGCGTTCTTATTGGTTACAATTCGATCAATAAAGTAATTGTAGCCAATTGTGAAGGACCAACTAAATTGGCAAATAACCGCAGATGACTCACGAGAATTGAAGGTTAATCATGCATCGGTTGACTCACCCCTTGTTGGTTGGCGTCGGATGTCTTCCCCAGCTGGGTACTGCGTTGCTCTATCCAGATTCCTAGTTAGCTGAGCGATGTAAGGCTGTGGTCGCCCTTATTGGAGGTACCCGCTACACACGGGGTGACGGATATCACGCACACGTCCGTTCACCTCGGTAGTTGAAGTACGACTCGACTCTTTCTTCCGCGTCAACCGTCAGACTTCAAACTCGCAAGTCAAAACGCGGGAGATTCGAATATACAAAATTTTAAAATGGTAAATACCAATCGTAACCATTTTAGTCCGGGATCCCAGGCCCATTTTCACTACTTACTACTAACAAGCTAATTTTGCGTGAGTAGCTTCATTTTGATGAGACGCCCAACTTTTTCCTTTACAAAAATTCTCGATTGTGGTAGCTAACAGGGGTAGCAGGGATGAAATATGTGAATTTGACGAGTGTCAAAAATTAATTACTAACAGTTAGTTCTTCAACTAAATCTTAAGAATGTGATCAACCTTATTAGAAAAAATGGTTGTCCTACAAAATCTATGGTTTGATCACATTGTCCCCCTCCATCCAACATGTACCAATAACAAGGTCATACAAATTTATTACTAACAGCCTGATTTTTTCACTATTGCTTCGTTAATATTTATACAATTCGACAGCAACATTGTCCTACAAATCACGTGGTATGTTATCCCAGTCCTACGACCAGAAGTTGTTAATACCACAAGACCATTTTTTCCATTACTAACTGTAGGACAAAATATCACATAATAGGTTACTGTGTTCTCTGACCAAACGAAATAATGTCCTACAAGAAAACAGGTATATATCATTAGTCCGACAAGAATTGTCATTTTTCTACTTGTACTATAAAATGTAATCTTTGCCGAAATCTATAATAAATAACTACTACTAAGCTAATTTTGCGTGAGTAGCTTCCTTTAGATGAGACGCTCAACTTTTTCCTTTACCAAAATTCTATATTGTGGTAGCTAACAGTAGTAGCAGGGATAAAATATGTCAATTTGACGAGCTTCAAAAATTAATTACTAACTGTTAGTTTTTTAATTAAATTTTAAGAATGTAATCAACATTATTAGAAAAAATATTTGTCCTACAAAATCTGTGGTTTGATCACATTGTCCCCCTCCATCCAACATGTATGAATAACAAGGTCATACAAATTTATTACTAACAGCCTGATCTGTTATTATTGCTTCGTTGATATTTATAAGATTTGACAGCGACATTGTCCTATAAATCACGTCGTATGTTATCCCGGTCCTACGCTCAGAAGTTGTCAATACCACATTTTTTCATTACTAACTGTAAGACAAAATATCACATAATAAGTTAACTGTGTTCTGTGTCCAAAGGAAATAATGTGATTTGAACTTTTCCTCGAGCCTATTAGTTTCTAAGAAAAAACTTCCTTAAGGAATTTTACTATATGGATGACTTCCTGCGATAATAATTTCAACTTGTTTGTTATATGTATATGCATATTGTATGTTATTTTGGGTATATATATGTTTGTTACATAATTGTATTGTAAATTGTGCATACTATTTTTGCTTCATGTCTGACCTTTTACACAAAATGTTCTATACATTTTTCCGGAAACAAACGTATCTATCTCACATGTTGGAAAAAAAGCTGCTCAAGCAAATCTTTGCATGGACACCCTTATGGTCAACACCAACATGGAATACATGATACACAATGCTCTGCAATTCGTAATAAGGATCATTTCAGAGCGTAGGACCCGGATAACATACCAATCAATTTGTGGGACAATGTGGCTGTTAAATTATTCAAGTATTATCTAGTTAGTAATCATTCCTTATGACCTCCTGATTGATACGTGCTGCCCCTGTCAGCTACCACAAACGAGAATTTTCGTATAGAAAATTGTTGGACGTCTCATCGCAACGAAGCTATCCACAAACATACTTGATAGTAATTATTTTTATACCCTTGATTGTACTACAACTTCTGAGCGTAGGACCAGGATAACATACCACGTGATTTGTAGGACAATGTTGCTATCAAATTGTATAAATATTAATGAAGCAATAGTGAAAAATCAGGCTGTTAGTAATAAATTTGTATGACCTTGTTATTGGTACATATTGGATGGAGGGGGACAATGTGATCAAACCATAGATTTTGTAGGACAAACATTTTTTCTAATAAGGTTGATCACATTCTTAAGATTTAGTTGAAAAACTATCTGTTAGTAATTAATTTTTGACACTCGTCAAATTCACATACTTCATCCCTGCTACCCCTGTTAGCTACCACAATCGAGAATTTTTGTAGAGGAAAAAGTTGGGCGTCTCATCGCAACGAAGCTATCCACGAAATTTAGACTTGATAGTAATTATTTTTACACCCGGGGTTTGTACTACAACTTCTGAGCGTAGGACCAGGATAATATACCACGTGATTTGTAGGACAATGTTACTGTCAAATTGTATAAATAGTAACGAAGCGATAGTGAAAAAATCAGGCTGTTAGTAATAAATTTGTAAGACCTTGTTATTGGTACATGTTGGATGGAGGGGGACAATGTGTTCAAACCATAGATTTTGTAGGACAAACATTTTTGCTAATAAGGCTGATCACATTCTTAAGATTTAGTTGAAAAACTAACTGTTAGTAATTAATTTTTGACACTCCTCAAATTCACATATTTCGTCCCTGCTACCCCTGTTAGCTACCACAATCGAGAATTTTTGTAGAGGAAAAAGTTGGGCGTCTCATCAAAATGAAGCTGCTCACGCAAAATTAGCTTGTTAGTAGTAAGTAGTGAAAATGGGCCTGGGATCCCGGACTATTTTCCGCCCACCAAAAAATATAAAAAAAAAAAAAAATATTTTTTCCAATCATAGTAATTCCTATATTACCCACAAAAGAAAATTAGTGGAATTATCCCACCCATAACACAACACGAAAAGAAAAAAAAAAACAAATTATACAAGCAAATCATGGCCTATTGTGCCGGCAAAGGGCACAGTTTCAATAAAGGACGGTCTAACAGCCCTTTACTCGTCTTAACTTGGGCGACTCTCGAAATGTTTCCCGTACCGGGATATAACTTAATAATCCTGCCTAATGGCCACTGTAAAGGACGGGTATTTTCATCCTTGAGAAGAACCAACTGGCCGACCGAGGGAGGATTATGTGGTGTATTCCACTTATGTCGTTGCTGAAGGGTGTGGAGGTACTCCATATGCCAGCGCCGCCAAAAATGTTGCTGCATCTGTTGCACTAACTGCCACCTGTTCAACCGACTATGTTTCACACACAACAAATCTTCGTCAGGCGGAGCATTCAGGGGCTCTAATGTCAAGAAATGACCCGGAGTCAAGCTGCCTACATCGTTAGGATCAGAACTCAAACTACACAAGGGTCTCGAATTTAACATTGCCTCAATTTGGATTAAAGTGGTGCTCAATTCCTCATAAGTCAACACTTGCGCACCTATCACCCGCCGCAAGTGAGTTTTCACAGATTTCACTCCGGACTCCCATATACCTCCAAAGGAAGGACTAGCTGGAGGATTAAAATGCCACTTAATTTGCAAGGCTTCAGAAGCTTTAGCACCCAACAACTGTAAAGTTTTATAAGCACCAACAAAATTCGTACCTTGATCACTATAAATATCACTGCAACGTCCTCGCCGCCCTATAAAACGCCTAAGTGCTGCAAGAACAGCTTCACTAGTTAGATCTGACACAACTTCTAAATGTATTGCTTTAGTAGCCATACACACGAAAAGACACACATACACCTTTTGAGAACTAATGCCTCGTCTTTTACCTAAAGACATCCTCAAAGGACCAAAAAGGTCTACGCCACTATGGGAAAAAGGTTTGACTTCCGAAATTCTAACGGAAGGTAAATCACTCATTATGGGGACCACTGGAGGAGGCTTAACTCTAAAGCATTTTATGCAACGAGATAACACTGAAGCTATAGCCCGTTTGGCAGATAGTATCCAATATCTCTGCCTTAACAGATAATGCAAAGTTTGTGGTCCAGGATGACAACTCCTATTGTGCACACTTTGGATAATGAGATAAGTCAATCGATGCTTCCTAGGGAGCAGAATTGGATGCTTCCGATCATAGCTTAGACTAGACTGTCTCAAGCGACCGCCCACCCTCAGGACACCCTGGGAATCAATGAAAGGAGCTAACTTCTGTATAGCTTTGGGACAGACCTCCGCTCGACGAACTTTCCGCAGTTCATTATCCAATTCAACTCTTTGCACGTCTTTGACCAGAACCACCATAGCCTCATACAATTCAGCCTCGGATAAATTACCTATCTCACGCGGGTAACCCCTTTTTCGACACAAACAATTTTTACGAAATCTCAAACAATAAGCAACAACACGCTCAATTTTGCGTAAGGAAGAATATCTATTCAACAATTCTGAAACAATACTAGAGCCGTGAATAGTAATACAAACAACCTTTGCTTCTTCTTGTACATCTGTACAGGAAGGCTCACCTACACAAGTTACAGGCCAATCATCCCGAGGAAGCTTAAGCCAAGTTGGCCCCTCCCACCACAAGGGTTGTTCTAGAAATTGCCGAGGAAAAGTCCCCCTAGAAGCACAGTCACTAGGATTCTCTTTCCCAACCACATGATACCATGAATCAGGAGCTACCTTCTCCTGGATTATAGCTACACGATTGGCTACAAAGCTCCGCCACCTATGCGGAGAAGATTTGACCCACGTCACAACTACCTTCGAATCCGTCCAAGCACAAACATTATCTATTTTCTGTGTTACCATTATATGGGATACACAATCAATCAGCTCTGCGGCTAATAAGGCTGCACACAATTCCAGTCGTGGAATCGACAGTCTTTTCAAAGGCGCCACTCGAGTTTTGGCACACACCAAATGTACAGAAATACTGTTCTCCGTGGAAACCTGTCTCAGATAAACTACAGCTGCATACGACTTCTCCGAAGCATCGCAAAAAGCATGAATTTCTGTAAACTTTGCCTCTATATGAAGTATATGTCTAGGAATTTTCAACGAAGATAGCTCAGGTAACTCAGCCACAAAAGTTTTCCACTGGTTTGCAACTTCCAGCGGTGGCTCATCATCCCAACCTATCCCTAAAGCCCACAATTGCTGAAGTATTTGCTTGGGAACAATGATTACTGGAGCTAAGAATCCTAGAGGATCATACAGTCTTGCTATTTCTGACAAAATATTCCTCTTTGTACAGGACCGTATCTGAGGATGTACAGAATAAGAAAAACAATCCGTAGTGGGACACCACTGCAAACCCAACACTTTTATTCCAAGAGAATCCTTATCAAATACAAGTGGCTGCTGATGAACCTCAGGTACCTGAGCAAGTACTTCAGAACAATTACTTGCCCATTTCCTCAGTTCAAACTTTCCCAACGCCAATAATTCAATCAACTGGTTTTGAGTATCCAAGGCAATTTCCTTGGAGTTTGCTACTCCAATGGCGTCATCAACATAACAGAAATTCTCCAAAATATTTACAGCTAACGGAAACCTTTCACCCTCATCCCTACACAGTTGCAGCAACGTCCTAATCGCTAGAAAAGGACTAGACGTTACTCCATAGGTAACGGTCTTCAACTGATATTTCCTTATAGGCTCGTCACCGTTAGGTCTCCACAAAATAGTTTGATAACTAGTGTGAGACTCCTCAACTAAAATCTGTCGATACATTTGCCGTATATCCGCGGTAAACACATACAAATACAACCTGAAAGATAACAATATTGAGACGATATCATTTTGTAACTTGGGACCTGCTAGAAGAACATCATTCAAGGACTTTCCATTGGTAGTTTTAGCTGAAGCATCAAAGACAGTCCGAAGCTTTATTTCACCATTCGCATTCCTTTTCACCACCGCATGATGAGGAATGTAATACTCACTATTAGACCCCACTTGGTTCCCAACTTCAGACATGTGGCCTTGCTCCAAATAGTCAGCCATAAAATCACAATATGCTTCCTGTAAGACGGAATCACGACGAAAACGTCCTTCCAACAGCTTAAATCTATGTAAAGCCTGTGAATAGGAATCACCCAGAACTGGGGGGAATTCAGAAAAGGGAAGCTTCACCACATATCTTCCTGAGTCCATACGCCAACAAGATGACGTAAAGAATTCCTCAGCCTGCTGTTCCTCTTCAGACAATGCGACACACTTAGGGATACTTTCAATTTCCCAAAACTTTTTCAATGTACAATCCAATTCCCCCACAGAAGTTAGAAAATTCAGCACACTATTAGTGGAAACACCACCCAACTTGCCCATTAACACCCACCCAAATACGGTGTTAATAGCATGTGGCCCACCATTCTGTCCTCTCACATAACCGGAACGTAAGATCTCACCAAATACTTCTACCCCTAGAAGCAGATCAATTTCCATTTCATCATGTGCAGCCAAAGGCTCTGCGAGGCAAAGATTTTCTAAATACTTCCACTTCTGAACAACAGCAGGAATTTGAGGTACCTTCTCACAAATCTGAGGTATCACAATAGCTTCCAAATTGAAGCTAGGATACGGTTTGCTGTAGGGAAAGATAACACAAGAGACTTTTCCCGAACTCACATTCGATGACATTCCATTAATGCCAACAACAGGGGTTGAATACTCCTTACGAGTAAGATTCAACCTTCTCACACAAGATTCACTAATAAAATTGGCTTGACTAGCAGAATCTAACAAAACACGACATTTGGTGGATCTACCCTCAGAATCCAATATTGAGACTAGTGCAGTAGCAAGCAACATTCTAGGCTGCACAGACAACTTACTTGCCATGCCTTGAACATGACTCTCAGATTCATTAGAGGTACTACCACTGACATCACAATCTGTCACTTTAGTGTCCGGAAAATGCAATAGTACATGGTGTTTTCCACCACAAACCCCACAAAGTTCTTTTGATTTACATTTATTTACTAGATGAGTAGCTCCCAAACAATTAAAACACATTCTAGTCCGCTTGACAAAGGCATGCCTCTTACGACATTCTGCCTGCAAGAATCTATCACATTTGATCAACGAATGTGGTGAACCCTTGCAAAAATTACACTTTTCCTGTGTTAATGTGCCAGTCGAAAAACTAAGTGTCTGCCTTCCCTTGGGATTAGCAGGACTATTATTCTTTCTAAACCCACCACTAGCATTAGACACATTACTCCCTTGATATGCGGAAGTAAGGGATGTATTTTCCAGAGCTCGACAGGTTTTCTCAACAAATCCAAAAAGCATGTCAAACCCCGGAACATTATTCCCATTATGTTCTAGTTCAAATCGCGTTTTAAGGGAAGAAGGTAATTTCTGCAACAATAAATTGAATTTGGTAAAATCCCATAGGTTCAAGTTACTCATCTCTAAAGCCACCAAATTTTCAGAAAATATTGACAACAATTTTCGAAGTTCAACTGCAGAATCATGCCTAGAGGGAGAAGCATTATAAATTGAAAACCAATAATTACTCAATAAAACACGTTCATTCTGATATCGACTCATTAATGCATTATAGGCTATTTCATAATTATCCTCAGTAATGGGCACATTCCTTACTATTAGACCTGCCTCTTTTTCTAAATAAGAAATCAAGAACAGAAACTTTTCTATTTTTGACAGCGAATTATTTCTATGAATAAGAGTATTGAATAAGTCGATGAACGTAGGCCACCTTGTAAGGTCACCATCAAACTTCGGTATTTCAATTTTGGGAAGCCTCAAACAATTTTCTCTTACGACCACTGCAGATGTTTCATGCTCACTACGAGCCATCATCTCATCAGAAAGATCTTTATGAATGCCCCTTATTGAATATCTCATATCATCAAACATTGTATGAACTGCTTCCTCCTCCTCTAAGGCAGACTCATCTACCAAGGCTATTATTTCATATTGCAAATTCTCAAACCTAGTTACATACCCATCCAGCTCTCCATACCTGAGAAAAAACTCCGTCCGATACTCGCCATTATCACGAGCCTTCTTGGCCGCCTCAAGAACATTTTTAATAGATTTTAAAACTAGCGCGCGTTGCCGTTGCAACTTCACAACATTTGCATTAGGCATGTTCAGGTATCAGGTAACGATTCAATGTAAACACAAGACCAAAATAATCAAATTTAGAATCAATCTGCTAGTAAACACAACTTCTTTACACAAACAATACGGCAACCACACACAAATCACAAAATTTTCAGTTGTTATTCTTTTTCGAAATCTCCGTCGACTACACCAAATGTCGAAACGCCGGTTTTCGAACCCCCAACCGAATGTAACCAACTGAATCAAAACAACTTTGCGCTCACGCAATTCGCAAAATGTCAATTTCAAATGCCCAGAAAACTCCCCAGATATGTATTACCAACACAATACACCAAAAGTTGCTTGTTTTCGAATATAACCAATTTTTACAAACAGCGCGCAACACTAACAAATTCCGATGTCACAAAAAAACTCCGTTTTTTGTCAAGGATACGTACCAATTTAGATTTTACGTAGACTATTTTACTATAGCGCGATTTATTTATCCGTGCTCGGAGGGCCAAAAAATGGTTACAATTCGATCAATAAAGTAATTGTAGCCAATTGTGAAGGACCAACTAAATTGGCAAATAACCGCAGATGACTCACGAGAATTGAAGGTTAATCATGCATCGGTTGACTCACCCCTTGTTGGTTGGCGTCGGATGTCTTCCCCAGCTGGGTACTGCGTTGCTCTATCCAGATTCCTAGTTAGCTGAGCGATGTAAGGCTGTGGTCGCCCTTATTGGAGGTACCCGCTACACACGGGGTGACGGATATCACGCACACGTCCGTTCACCTCGGTAGTTGAAGTACGACTCGACTCTTTCTTCCGCGTCAACCGTCAGACTTCAAACTCGCAAGTCAAAACGCGGGAGATTCGAATATACAAAATTTTAAAATGGTAAATACCAATCGTAACCACTTATGATAACAAAAAACAAAATAGTTAAAATTCATAATGTTGTTTGTAGCTCAAAGTTACATTCTTTTCCTTCGAATAAAGTGTTGTTTGCATCTAGTATGATATTTACTTGACAGAATGACAGTGACAGCAATAAAGTGGTGGTTTACGATGCAGTCAAACATAAACCTGTTTACATACAAACCAACTATTGATTCTGTATTGATTGATTGATACTGTATTGAGCAAGTCAGTAGCTACTTTTAATTTTACCGCACATGCTTGTTATTTAGAATAATAATATCTGTAAAGTATAAACTTTGGCATTAGTCAAAGTGATTTCTCTTCCAATAGTACACCTGCAACGACTTATAAGCTTATGAAAGTGCATGTTTATGGTTAAATCATGTCGCGATACATTTTCTAGTTGCGTGCCAGTCTCGTCTATCACAGAAAAAGTGTATAAACGCTATTAAAAACTAAATAAGAAATTATATAAAATCAATTGCCTGAATTTCGACTACAAAAAGCATTGTAAAAATAAGTAGCTTTATTTTGAGACCTGTTAATATATTTTTATAGTACATGCCTAGAAGTATTCGTACATTAAAATTAATCCTTCGCATCATGGTATAAAGCATTTTTAAACACGAATTTGAAGACACGTTTTGTAACTAAAACCAATACCGGAAAACTAAACTAACTGTTTGAATGTCTGTATAATGTACAATTACTTCATGTGACACTATGTACTGTTTACATGTATTATATACACATCTAAAATATACACACTTGTGGCTGTTATTGGAACAACTAGATCTTTAGGGGACTTTTGGGCTAATAAGACGCTTTGATATGTGAGGTTGAATAACATTATGAATGAATAAGAACCAGAGGCTATCCAGCACGGAATGTGGCTGGTGCATAGGCCACACGATGGGCCCTTTTGCGCCTCTATCCGCGCTAGTTCCTAAGACCTGCCCTTTTGGCAAAGGCAAGTACATTCTTAGGTCCTATCCGTTTTATCTCTATTGGTTCCAAGGTTCTTGAGCCCAGCATAGTCTGCCTGTGATAACCCAGGGTTTCACAGCGACACAGGATGTGTGCCGAGGATTCTTCCTCTTCCCCACACCACGTGCACGTTGGGTCGTTGACCACCCTCATCACAAACAAGTGACGCCTGAAGGTATTGTGACCCGTTAATAAGCCTGCTAACAATCTCAAGTTACTCCTATCCAGAGAGAGACAGAATCGTCCTATTCTCTCTTCAGGCCCTGCTAATAGCTCCCGAGCCTGACGGAGATGACTAGAGATGTTGTTCCATCTCAGAGAGTGTTGATTCTGGATCCACTCTCCAGTTGTTTTCCTAACCAAATTTGCAGACAGTCCTAAGGCTGGTTCCGGGCCCACAAAACTGTTTCCGGATCCCATCCTGGCTAGATGATCTGCCATTTCATTACCCTTTACCCCAGCATGCCCAGGTACCCACATCAGTGATACCTTGTGTTTAGCTGAGATGTCGTCAAGAGCCCTCCTGCACTCCAGGACCAGTCCCGACGTTATTTTCCAAGCACTCAGTGCTTTGATGGCTGCCTGACTGTCAGAGCAGATAGTAATCCGCCTCCTAGACCCGTCAATTTCCCGAATACGATTTACGCAGGCAAGTATCGCATAGACCTCAGCCTGGAATACTGTGGTGTGCCCCCCAAGAGGGAATGAAAGTCTTGTACGGGGCCCGTAGACTCCCGAGCCCGAGCCCTCTCTAGCGAGTGAACCGTCTGTGTACCAGACCTGTCCTCCTCCTTCGATGAGCTGTCTTTCCCTAGACTTCCATTCTTCCCTTGACGGAAACACCACCGTAAATTTGCGATTGAAGCGATGCGTAGGAGAAACTGTATCGCTCCTCGCCAACAAAATAGGACAATCCTCATGCAACTCTGCTAGAATCGTCGAATGTCCTTTGCCTGGATTCATAAAAGTCCAGCTACCCTGACTCCAGAGACGGAACCCAGTTTTTCTAGCTTCCCCTTGGATTACCAGATCCAAAGGAGGAAGATTCAATAGTGTTTCAATGGCACTCAAGGGTGTTGTGCGCACTGCACTGGTTATACTAAGACATGCCAAACGTTGGACCTTATTAAGTTTGGCTCTTGTTGCCTCCGTCTTTATACAGGTCCACCACACTATGGAGCCATATATTAGTGACGGTCTGACTATTGTAGTGTAGAGCCAGTGCACCACTTTTGGGCTCAGGCCCCAGCTACTACCGACAACTCTTCTGCAGGCCCATAATGAGTTTCGAGCCGTGCTTACCTTATAATCCACGTGCAGCCTCCAAGTCAGCTTGTGATCCAGTATTACTCCTAGATACTTTACTGACTGAGACAATTCAAGTGTCGTTCTGAAAAAGGTAGGCCTCACGAGGCCTTCCATCTTCCTTTTCCTAGTGAACATAACGAGCTCCGTCTTTTCAGCGTTCACTGACAGATCCACCTCATTACACCACGTTTCCACAACACGCAGCGCGCCTTGCATTACCTCGGAGACTGTATTAATGAATCTACCCCTGACCACTATGCTCAAATCATCGGCATAGGCCTGTACGTAGACCCCTGTGTTGCTTAGTCTCACGAGTAGGTCATTCACCACTAAGCACCATAATAGAGGTGAAAGAACACCGCCTTGTGGGCAGCCTCGCGCCACTGCAACGCTATAGTTTATGTCATTAAGCGTTGCAGAAGCCACTCGGCCCTCTAGAGTAGTAAGAATCCACTCCACTAGGATTGGAGCAATTCCATGTCTCTCTAGGGCGCGTCTTATCGAATTGGTAGTGGTACAGTTGAACGCACCCTCGATATCAAGAAATGCTACCATAGCCACTTCCCGTTGATTCAACGTTTTCTCCAGCCTGCTGACCAAATGATGAAGTGCCAGCTCAGCTGATTTTCCCGCCTGATATGCGAACTGATAGGCATGGATTTCAACCCTTTGTAAGGGCCCATCCCTGATATATCTTGAATAACATTAACATGGACATCAATTTTTTTATATTTTGTACTTGTCATAAGACTATCTGACATTGATCTTGATATCTATAATACATTGACGAATGTTTACGGTATTGGCAGAAAACACTAGGAAGTTAAGACCAGAAACCAGAGTCGAATATGTTAGATTTTCCAAAGACAGCTTGCCCAGTCCAAATATTGACGCATATTTTCTTGTGGCTCTCCAAATTATCATTCTAAATGGACAAGAAATTTGACAGGTGAGATCTCATATAAAACTTCAAGTGCCGGTGATGAATCTAGTCTTAATTACACTCTTAATACATATAGTATGAGATGTCAATGAAAACTTTTTCAGTTTAAGGCGGTTCAATATAGGTCTGAACAGTTTTAGATGAGATGTATGTACTGGCACTACTTTATGTTTTCGCAGAATATCAAGTTCCAGAAAAAACTATAATAATAATTTGTGCTATTGGGCATATATGATAATCAGGGTACTAATACCACAGCGATATTTTGGCAAGTCTGAGTTACATTCAACATAATCACAACATGGATTTACAACAAACTCCCACATTTAATTGAATTAGAGGAATTGATTTGAACCTATATCATTTTTCCGGATACCTTGTACTGTCAGCCGTATAAATAGTGAAGAGCTGTGGGTGAATTCTGTAACTCTAAGCGAAGCGATAGCGACATTCTTCCAATGCTTTCGCTCGTTTCGGTATTCCATGTCTTCGTTCCGACTCGGACATAACGAACGCAGACGAACGGTGTAAGCGATAGCGAAAGATTTTGGATCTCGTTTCTCAAGTTTTGACGTTATTATTGCTGTGTGTCAAAATGACAATTTGCTTAAATTTATTTGTGTACTTAACAATTAATGAATCGAAGAAAAAAATCTGATTCTCCGCAATGGTCGGCATTGCTGGATTTTGCAGAGTCTCATCCAGAGATATTTAAGCCAACCCGTGAATGCTCATGAGTCATCGAGCTCCATGCCGAAAGCGTAACGAAGCATTAAACTTTGGTTATGGAATGCCGTCAAAAATCGTTTCCGTAAATGATTAGGTTTGTTTTCGCCTGCTTTCGTTACTTTAGCGAAAGTCACAGAATCTACCCACTGTTCGGCTAACGATAACTAAAAATACCCAAGATTGAGTCTTGACATTTGCCTTGACGGAATACAGGGCGCTGTACCCTGTGCAAGTATTGCTAATGACGAGCAATTGACACTTGGTGACGTTTTCTTGAATGCTTGTTGTACCAACAAATGTCATTGTTTTGAACAATCATTTTTGCTGTGAATTTGTAGATGTTGAAGCAATATTTCTTGTTTACAAAAATAATCATTATATATTTGACATTGAGATATTCAGTAAAAACATTAATATGGTCTTGAACGGACTAGTATCATTGGTATGAAAACAATTAAGTCATTATAACCTCTTATTGTATACAAAAATAGGTATACTGAAACATTTCTTTACTCTGAATTATTTTGTTTACTAGTAATTCCATTTTAAAGTCTAAAAAAAATGGATTCAAATTTAGCCAATCATTGTTAAGCGCGCCATACACACAGTGCATTGTTGCCTTTTCATTCCCAAACCGCGGTTTTCACCCAATTTTCACGGAACAAACTACTGTTTTGTGATTTATCTTCCATGAAGGCGATGCCCTGTGGGTTTCAGCTCTTGGCTGTGTCACATGAAGAACGGTTCTGTGAGAAAAAGCTTTGCTTTGTGAATTGTGCAGTTGGTTATCTAGTGAAGTTAAACTTACCATTTTTATAAATTTCCTGTCTGTATCGAAGCTTTTTTTTGTCTTTAGTTATAGTGCGGAGAATTTGAAAAGTTACACATTTTCTCATTAGTGAACACTTATCATACGTTGAGCTTACCCTACCTTTCAACCGAATACCAACCAGGTTAGATAGGTATAATTATTATCTTGTTTATTACCGCAAATGTTATTGAATATTTTGATACTTACTTCTTAGTTTTCACGTTTTTCATCTCTGTATTGAACTGAATGTTATTTACGTAGGTAGAACACTCTAAGTCAGAATTCTAGACGAAAGACACAAATACAGTCAACGCGCCCCAAAACGAGTGATGTGCGAACTGTCACTGATGAGTGACGGCAGTGACGGAACACGGATCACGGTTACCGAATTACCAGATCACGGATGAATAAAACAAGACCGTCTTTCGATTGACTGTTCCCGTCTAGGACCGTGACGTCACGGTTCTAGAGGAAATATTTTCCTCATTTTCTCAATTCTCCGTGCCCAAAAAAATCGCGGAAAAATATAGGCAGGTTCTTAAGCCGTACTCAAATGTGGCCATAAAAAAAGTGCATGATACTAGTGCATTGCAGGTTTACCAACCCAGATCAGTACCAAAAAATTGAGTCTGCGATGTCACCGAAAATCGAATAGCTGATTCGGGAATAAAACCTAATCGGTTGTAAGCACCCAAATGAGACCTTTGACGTGAATCAAAGTTTTCTGTTAAGTAATCTACGCCTCCTTCGACGATACCGATACAAAATTATAAACGTGTTTACGTCCATCGCAAGAGAACTATTCAAAAATGAACCGAAAACCCGATATCGGCTGAAAATCTTTTTACAACCGTTTTCTCTGTGAACTTATTATTCTGTTTAAGCCGATTCGTTAAAATTACCGATTTGACCGCATCGTATGAACGGGTTATAAGTCACCTGTAATCTATCAAATAGCCATCAAGCTAGTACAAAGTATCCGGTAAAATGGTATACCTCCATTACTACATCGTGATTCGGGTAAGACAGCAAGTAATTGATGAGTATATCGTATGTTGAACACCTGACCCAGCAATGCGCGCCAACATTAATTTCAAAACAACCCTTAGATGGAAATTTTGCATGATCCCGTATCTAATAAAATCGCCGAATCCCAACCTTGTCTGTAATCTGAAACACAATCACCTCCCCCAGCATAATTCGCTCTAACTTTCTGTTTCTAAGTAGAGCTCTTCCGCTCAAAGCTAGATTGCTTCATGAGCGTCCTTGGACTGTCCAGGCTCTGTCTGTGGAGGCTCAATCTAGGATCCCTGATGACGTCTGGCTGGGAGTTGTGCAGGTGAAGCGCTTTACACAGGCCGTGACGTAACGAGGTGGACAATTTGGACAGAGATCCACCTGAAAAATTAAAACGGATGATGGGCTGTTTTCAGTTTCTCACAAAAGGTCGTAAAGAAATGAAATTGGTCCCCGGAATCTACAGCGTGTGTTTTCCACTGAGCAGCACTCACTGCGCTCTTGACAAGTGCAATTCTACCATCTGCACTGACACAGTCCATATCGGTGCGGATCAGTGCAATTCCTGAACGTACCCAAGCAGAACAGTGCATTTATAATGACAGCTGACTTTTGTTTTTTCTTAAGGTTAATGGAGCTGTTTATTTAAGTTAAAATTAGAAAGGTATAAAATGTCCGAGGGTTATGAAAATTATGATGGCAAATGTGGTCTTCCGGGGGAAGAATTGAGAGTCCCTGAATTCTTTTATTAACTTGTAGCATGTAGTCCTTTCCACACGAAAATTACTTTCAAACTAAAAATGATTTTATTAAGTTTAAAATTTTTTTATTAGAAAAAAGTGTATACCTCTTTATCGCTGAATTTGAGTACTACAATTTCCACAAATTTTAGGCATTTTTCGCTTTTCCTTCAATAACATTGCAATTTCTTCTTCATCATCACTACTTTCATCGTTTTCTAGCAATTCATTTAAAATTAGAAAATCTGACATTTTTGAAGCCATATTCGCCATATTTGCACTGGCATTACAGCACGAGATCCCGAGGCTCGTGCGAAAAAGTTACCCTGAGTGCGCACTACACTCAAAGACGGGTAGTGGAACATACTAAAAATCAAGCAGTGCAATAGAACTTTACCGTGGAACACAACTATTGCACTCAGTTCAACGCAGTGCGGGTGAGTGCAGCCCAGTGGAAAACACTATAAGTTTGTAAACCCTCTGGGGTTGCCGCTTGAGAGGTGGGAGGTGGATGAAAACTCTACTTGACGACGATTTTCGGAATACAGCGTCGTTTTGGTAAGTGCTGTCGAATAAAGGTTCAAATGAACAAAATTCACCCCCCTTCCCACCCTCGAGCGGCAACCCTCCGAGATCGCAAACTTAGGTGTAGATTCAGGGGACCAATGTCTACCATCCCACCAAGTTTCATTTCTTTCCCACCTTTTGCGCTCAAAAGGCTTTTGTAGGACTTGACGATTGGCTAATATCGGTAGTAGGTAGCGAAGTGTTCCCAAATGTACTTTTTTTAAGCCCAAATGTGTTATTTAGACAG
This sequence comes from Callosobruchus maculatus, assembly GCA_951848785.1. Classification (NCBI taxonomy): domain Eukaryota; kingdom Metazoa; phylum Arthropoda; class Insecta; order Coleoptera; family Chrysomelidae; genus Callosobruchus; species Callosobruchus maculatus. Next base: position 12,213,818 of record CATOUR010000081.1, on the reverse strand, counting down.
CTGCAGAGAATAGGGATATGAGAAATGTAATTCTCTTAGGAGAAAAACTGTTACAGAACTTTTTGATAGAATCACAAACCACTCCCTAGGTTAGATTAGGTTGAAAGTGAGTGGGGCAGAGCTGTCTCCTTCCACTGCGACTCAATTGTGTCTATTGTGACACACACCTTTTTAGAGTTCACCGTACAGTCCGCACCTCTTTACGAAGGCGATCAACGTGAAGGGTGAAACTTCCTTGAAGCCATGAGGTTCCAGTTGGGCAAATCCGAATGTCTGCAGACCAACCAGAATGCGGGGGGGGGGGGGGGGGGGGAGATGGTCTTTTAAGCGGTGCTTTTTGCAATGCCCGCAAATGGTTCTGGTCCTATGAACAGATTCAGTTCCTCCTTTTGCTAGCGCGTCGGCCAATACATTGCCTTCCACTCCGCTGTGACCCGGAACCCAAATCAAGGTTACCCTGTTTCCCGTTCCGAGTTTGTTGAGGAGGTGCATGCAGTTCCATACCAGTCTTGAATCAACCCGACTGGAGCACAGTACTTTCAATGCAGCCTGGCTGTCTGAAAAGATTGTTATAGATCTGTTTGTCAGGGGCCTTTTGATTAGTTTCCAGACTCTCAGCTCTATGGCAATCATTTCTGCTTGGAAGACTGTGGTATACCTCCCAAGGCTGACTGAAATTTTGTTGTCTCCATATATTATTTGAACTTTTTTCGATAGCACTTACTTACAACGGCGCTATTTGCAGATAAGCGTCACGAAACAGTTTTCACCCCCCTCCACCCTACCTTCGAGCGGCAACCCCCAAAGGTCGCAAATTGAATCTTATCTCAATTAAACAACGCCGTGGTAGTACCATTTCCACTAAAAGTATGCATAAATTAGATATTTTTCACAACAGCACATATCGATAGTTCCTAAATGTCGTATTTTTTTAAAGCAAATTCGTGAGATAGCTGCAGATAATAAAGAAATGAAAATGTATCATTCTTTTAGGGAAACAAATATGTTATAGGACTTTTTAATAAAATTCTTCGTCTTAATCTGCGATGAAATTGTGATTTTAGTGAAAAGAAAAAGAACAGAAGGCTATCCTATCCCAAAGATCGAATTTGGGAGGTTTTTAGCACATTGAAAAATAGCTGGTACATAATGGCTACTATATTGAAGGCGGCAACATTAATATAATCAATAAATAAATATCTTTTTCCATTATTTTAATAAAGTATAGTATATTACATACCTGATGCTGCGCTGCTCTGTCAAGGGAGGATCTCCACATAGTTTTCTGGTATCAGCCCTGTTTTACCATTCAGGGTGCCTTCTAGCCATCCTGGTTCCTGAGATGCTTTCACTAGAAATTGAAATTAATTTTCAAAAATTAATTCACCCAACTGAATAAAATATGTGGGCAATGATCGTGGAATCACAAGGTACTTAAGTTCAGCAGGATTCCCTTTAACCTGGCCATGGAACATCATAGTCACAATGTCTTAACGGACATGTTGTGAACTCTTAAAATACATTAAGTCGGAGCTAGAGTAATGCCGACACGAATATTATCAATAGTTTTGAGAACTGTAGCTCGCCATCGTTGGCGATTTACCGTCAGTTCAGTGGCGCTCTTGATACTCATATCCAGCAACTGTTTCGTCGTATCCACCAAGCGTGTAGGGAACGGCCACGGCGCCACTCACTCGGGGCATGACCCTGAACTACAAGTTTCTCCATATTATCGCTTCTGTATGTCCGAATAATGTAAGCGTTCTCGTCGATACAATGGAGGATAGTCTCTTTGGATTACGGAGCTCATCCAGTAAGGAAACGTTAGTTCGATGGGCGGTATAAGAAACTCTCAGCATTCTCCTCTACGTCCACATTTCAAAAGCATCTATGCGAGCTCGATCTGCCTTTTTAAGGTGGTTCGTCACGTTTTCGTCACGTTTTATAAACGGTTTATATTTCCAGTAATAGCTATTTTTTATTGATGTTATATTGTCATGCCTTCTAAGAGGGTGTATTTCGTTGAATGTATATGGTTTTTTCGAGGATTGTGGGTATTTTTTGTACTAGATTTCTTGAATTTTATTTCAATAATATTTCAAAATATAGCGATACTAGAACTTTCTAATTTTGTTCTTATAATTAGTGACACAATATGTCTCGAATGACGCTAAGTTTTTTTGAAAAACTTGATTTTTCAAAAAGATACTTTGCTTAGTTTTTTAATTTATTTCTTTTTACGCCATTTCTGAGCGTAGCACAACGCAATCTTAGATATTGAATCTAATGAAAAAAACTTTTTTTCGATATCTCTAATAATAACGGAAAGATTGATGAAAAACTATCAAAAAATCGGTTCCGACACGCCTCCCACTGATCCGTCCTCCTTAGAGTGAGACAGAGAACTTTAGGCAGGCCGATAACAAGAAATAACCGGCCTTGTTGCCAAACTGTCAAAGAGAAGGATATTCCACGAAATAGTTACTGGAAACGTGTTTATGAGTTATGCGGATATTATTTGATAAGCCATATTACCATATATACGTTTGTCTACATAATATATTCACATAGCAATGTACGATTGTTTGATTTTTTTTCATTCTTAGATGAATGCAAATGATACATCGATTCAAAAAATGATACATGAATTAGTTTTAGAATATTATTGTGGCTTCCTAGCAAGTTGAGCGGTGCCCCAGGCGAGTTCTTGTTTGAGGGACGTCTCGCGTCGGCAGACGTATGGCGTGGAGCGGCCGGAGCGGCGGCTTTCGCAAAGCGTTTGATTTGAGGTGACGCCGCGCCGCCAAGAGCGACCTGCCCGTACGTAACCGTGGTGGTTACAAAGCTGCCGCCGCGGACCCCTTTTTTATATGTAGGGGTAGTGCTGTATACCACAGAGATAATTCGATTTTTTGCTTGCAATTTGTAAATGCTGAGACATATATACATTGTCTTCTATTCTTCTCCAGAATATTTATTTAGTTTTCTGGAGACTGTTCTTCAGAGTGTTGTTGTTAGTGGTTTGTCTGCATTTACCCGTAGTTCGCCCTCATTGTTTCATTGTTGCTTCATTTGTTGATCACTTTAGATGTTTTCCTAAAAATTCTCAGGTCACTGTTCAGATTTTTCATTTGTTTTTCTATTTGTTCATATTCGAGTGCTGAAAGCTTGAATTTTTTGGCACCTCAGTTGTTGATAATCTTTATGTGTCCTTACTTTACGAAACGTTGTTTTAACTTTTATTACATTTTGATATAGGTATCATCATGAATTGAAGGGTTGTAATCTTTAAATTCTAGCTATTTCAGGTTTGACTTTTTTTCAGGAACATAAATGTACTGCTGAAATTAATAAATCTGATGTCATTCTTGCTCGGGCCACCAGAAGTTGTAGTGCCCGATGCATTTTTCTAAACGCCACATGCATCATAAATGGGATCGAGCATAACGACGGGCTAAACGAATTTTGCGCACCGTATCGCAAATATCTTTATAGGTACTTGATTAAACTCTGAAGAAAAAAAAAATAAATAATAAATGAATAAAACGTAGGTATACCTAAAGTAAAATGACTGATTCGCTTTTCCAATATATATTTATATTATCAATCAATTTCCAGATTGTATGTAGAGTATTCCATCTTTTTTTTCAAATAATATAAATTTCTATAGACTCGCATTATTTGCAAGTATACACGCCGGTAAGGGTGGGGGTACTAAACGCTATCAAAATCGCGCCAGTAGCTAGGTACTGAAATTACGATAATCATAATACATTATAATAGTCCGCTGATGTTTGTCCACATCCACGTCCACAGGTATATCTTCAAATACAATAGTCGAGTGGGCCATTTTTTTATCATAAGTTCTATGTGAATACAAAAATGGTTGCAACTCGCCCCTCAAGCAACTCTCCCGGCGATCCTAATTATTAATATGCTCCTTACCGAAAAAAAACTAAATATTATTAGAAATCCCTAAAACGCTAAAAAAAGAAATTAGGAGCTGTTCTGGTAATTTTGATTTTCCGACAGAAAATTGCAGCAGCGCAGCGGTTACTGAGATGATGCGAGTAGAAAAATGACGGCAGATAGATAGAGGGGCAGACCGACTGAAATCAGTGACATTATTAAATCTTCATTATGGCGTGTAGACTCCACAAAACGTCAAAAAACATAATTATTTCGATACGAAAAATGTTTCGCAATTACAATAACTTATCTCACCTGTGTGATTGAGTGGAAGTAATAAGTAGTAGGTAGGTATACAATAAATATGTTATGCTAATACCAACCGAAGCTAATACCGCAAATCGCAAATGTATTTTGCTCCTACGGCCCATCACCAAGCATCTCAATTCATTTTAGCTCTTTTTTACCTGGCTACATAGGTACATATTTTCAAATTAGGTATTATCATCTTCTTTGATTCATGGGCCAAGCAGCCAGAATTTGCATTTTATAAATTCTTAAAAATACTAGGTACTAATATTCAATTTCATTTTTAACCACATGTCACACCCTGTAAAATGTTTTCAAATCGCTATCGTACATAACCAAAATAACCGTCAACCTTATATCTGATGAAATTTTCAAACTTCCAGCAAAGACATACATACATTGAAAAAATTTATAAATAGTGACAAAATACCAATTATCCGAAAATAAGATACACAAACCCTCCTGTATAATGCCCACTTGCAATACAACAGTTCCTAAGCCTAGCCCTTCCCCAATTCAAAGTTTACAGATTACTCATATCGTCATATCCCAAATGATGGAATAAATACGGACGGCCACGTGTGCTGTTGCTTGGCCTTTGAGGGACAAGCCGACGATTTTTTGTTGCCGGCACGGGTGTCGGATCGGTGTGTCTACAAAGGTTATCGGACAAGGGGATCCCGTCGTTGAGCATCCTTGGCAACATTGCTGTCGCAGCCATGGCTCTTTTCTGTATTTCCAGCAGAAACTAGGAGGAGCTTCTAAATAAATAATAGTTTTGTACAGATGCTGCCCTCTCGCGGATTTAGCTTACTAGACAACGTGATGAACCACGTTAACAGTCCAAGTTTCCGAGGCATACAAAAATATGGAGAACACAAGAGACTGAACCAGCGACATTTTGGTAGCTTTAGTGATGTTATGGTCAGGCCATATTTTAGTAAGTTTTGTCATGGCCACACGTGCCTGTTGGATGAACCGTCAAATCTAATTTTCACAGCTACCCGAATTGTCGATCAAAGAACCGAGGTGCACAAAACTTTGAAGACAACGGCCTATTGACCTTATTTCTCGATGATTATCGTGCTCTCTATAATCATCGAGAAGTAAAGTCAGTAGGCCGTTGTAAAGTGGCCATGGAAGACCAGCATTAAATAAGACAATTGCGTCGGTACTCTCTAACTTAAGAGATAGAAACATGTTTCTATCACCATGACAACCATGACGATCGGGCAGTTTGGGGTGTCTATCACGTGTCTACTCTGCTGTCACGGCACGCTGTCATATTTACGAGGCCACCCGATCCCATAGTACATAGTGCTTAGAAACACGTTTCTAAGTTACAGAGTCCCGGCGCTGAGCAACCACACAGCATGTGCTCAACAGCCTTATCTTCCTGTTCACATCTCCTGCGTAGGTGTGTATAACATAACCTAACATTGTACAGATGTTTCCTTAGCTGACAGTGTCCGGTATCAGAACAGGAGGTGCTGCGTGGTGACAGTTGACAGACAGTAATGGGCAAGTAGCTACCTCCTCAATATGGAGCTAAGAAGTTCTTAGCAGTTGAGTAGCAGAGGTGTCATCCCACGCAGCTTTAAAAGCTTTGTGGCTGCGTTCTCTCAACAATCTTGTCATAGCTCCGGAGGGCAAGACAGACAACTTAATACTTCGCAACAGATAAGCTCTCGAGCTAAACAGTCTATGGTAAATATTATATATTTATAAGAGTATTAATTTGTAAAAAATTATGTTAATTGCTATAGGAAACTTTACATCATTTAGCTTTATTACATTATAAATGTAATTTTTGGCAACTTTTGGCAACGTCTGGTGTTACGTAATTAAAAACCTAACCTAAAAGGCCAATACTCACCATTTGTGATTATTTGATTTGGTTCAAAAGACAGCTCTCCATCATGCTCCCCTAAGCAAGCATACAGAGTTCTAACACGTCTGAAAAAAAAATAAAATCATTGGTGACTTTAAATACAATGCTTTTATCTGCAAGATATGCGTTTATTCCATATTATTCACTAGGTATTTCGCCATTCAAATGATGGTATATGATTTCCCTCAACCAAAGTGCTCCTGACTGACTTATTTTCTAGGTTTCACAGAAATGAAGAGGCTGAGGACAAGTTAGTCACAGAAGCAAACAGTCAAGATGGAAAAGTAAATTAGTACAGAGTTAAAAAGTCACCTGATCTTTTGTCTTCTATTAGGTTTAAACAATGCATAGAAGAATAGAAAGGTATATAGCGTAACGGGACACGTATGCGAGAGTGAACCGCTAGCATAAATAAGGGGGGGGTAAAGGGGGTAACCACCGCCGTAAGAATATAAAGGTTAAAGTTGCCATGGAGAATATTAAACCAGTAAACAAAAAATGTGCGCCAATTTTAAAAAGTTACAGTATTAAAGGCAGTATATGAAAATGTTTGTTGCTTTATTTCTGCCCGAGGCATAAATTGAGAAAAAATGTTTTAAACTCTAACCGCCCTTTTAAAATTACATTTTGAAAGCGTTATTTGCTGAAAGAGGATGTTAAATTGGTTGAATATCGCCGTTTTGGCGTTGACGTGTATGTCAAAAAATGCTTCTGTATGTCCCCTACATGTATGTAAAAAAATGCTAATAGTGTGTCAAATGAGTTTCGAAATTTTTGAGGAATTTAGTTTTACAGCAAATAATCTTATGACATTGTTGCAAAAGTCAGTAATTTAAGTCAGTTGGCGAGTAGTTAGACTGCATAAGTGTTTAATATTTTGAAAAGTACATGTGTTAGAATGCATCCGACAATATTTTGAATTGCCTCTCGTGTAATTTCCTTCTAAATTCCACGTCGTCTTTTATTTCGATAGAAATACTCTAAAATAAACAGATTAAAATTTCTGTATTTGCTATTTTAGAGACAATAGAAATATCCTTACCGCACTCTGGTGGAACTAAACGAAGGGCTAGACCTTCCAGAGGAGGACGACCCTAACAGAGAGGTTTCTTTATGAAGCAGCGTCCTACCAAAGGTGAGCCAGGTCAGAGAAGAAAGGAAAGTTAGTGAAGTTACAAGTTAGTTTGAAAGAGAGAATATAATGGAAAAATGAAGAGTAGCAAGTAAGGCTAACAACACGGTAATCATAATTGTATCAAATAGTATATTATTCGTTGATGACTAAGACAATGGAATCAGTATTTCATTAATATAATATAAATGACCAAATACAAAATGTCATGCAGTTGGTTACTAGTACAAGCTGTTAGTATTGTTACTTTTAGCATTATCACATTTTTCTCGAACACAAACGTCAAGTGTTGGTAGTGATGGACTTTTTTTTACTTACACATTCCCAGGTGATTTGTAACTTTTAGGATATCCCATGTAAAGAGACCTTTCGTTCTTCTTTGGAATTCCGCTGGGCAGTACATTCCCTGTATTTCCGTCCCTCGATGTGGAAGACAGAGATTCATTGGAACTACTCGTGCTATTAAGATCTAAAAAATATGAAAATTGATAAAATTAAATCGCCTATTACTAGTAGGTTGTACGAAGTTATTCAAAACCGGGATTCATAAGAAATTAGAATAAGAAATAATCTGCTTGCTGTTTGTTCTCTAAATGTGACTGAAATATTTGTTGTAAGGTACATCGTAGCCGATTTTAAACCATTTTCAAAACAGATTATACTATAGAAAGAAGAAGAAAGATATCCGGGGAATTTTATAACACACAAAATACGACTTGAAAGCCTTATCTTTGATGTACTTTGACCCAAGTAGAAATTAGTAGTTGTAGTAGTGATAGATTATTGGAATGTTAGTCTTTTGCGTACCCAAAGTAATCTACCGTTTTCAAATAATGTGGTTACATGTGACGGAAGATCGTTTTATCATTAAGATCCTGACTTGGAGTCTCAATGGAAGCATGAAAGCAGCATTTGTGCAGCATATTTACGAAAAAACAATGAGATAACAAAATCACGGATGAGAGTCGACGTTCTAAAATCGAAAAAGTCCAAAGGAACCCCCTTTGTAAAAAATAGATGAATCGAGAAAAATTTTAGGTTCTCAATCATGGCAAAAACTCCTGTGTTGGACAGTTTCGAGATATTGATCAGGAATTCGGCCTCTGTTCCCAATTTTACCATTTACCCTTTAAAGTGAATTAAAATGTTTTAATTTCGCTCAGAAATTTTCTATAAGAGGAGTGATTCAGGTTATTTTTACTTTATATGTCTTCAGCCTAGACAAGACACAAGACAACAGAGCCATACAACGTGAAATAAATAAAATATCAACAAAACATTAAAAAGAAAACACTTAACTAGGACCCACTATACATTTTCAGTCTGTTTTTGAAAACAGTAACACAGTAATATAATCTGGTACAGATAAAGTCAGAAATATACGAGTTGTTTACATTTTTTGTGCTCCTACCGAGTGTCGACACTACAAAGTATGACGTATGCCTTCACAAGATGCTCGACAAGTCGGATGACCGTTATCCCTTTCGGCATTTTTTGTTGGGCTGACTGAAAGAGATCAATGTATTTTGTTTTTATTATGATATGATTATGATTGTGATTATGATAACAGGGTACTTGCAGAGGTTGTGAAATCGCCTCGGGAGTATACATAGCGTAAAGAAAACCACATCAAGAAGCAGTAGGAAACAAAAAACAATGATTTTACTGACGGCCAAAAAAATATATTTGCAAAATAAAATAAGGATATATTCAAATTTTTCCACGTGACTTAAAACAAGTGCTGACGTCACTGGTATCTTATCGATATTGACAATCGAGACAGCTACAGGTTTGCCAACTGCGCATTCGACTAGAGATGATCTGAATTCTTTAACAATCCGACTCAATTTTTTGATACTTAAACATATTTGAAACAGCAAATTAACCCACTAGCATTTTCGTTGCAATACATTTTTATATCTGATAGGTATCACAGTTCATCCTGTTTGTGACCGAGATTCGCAACTAATCGAAGCCATCATTTTATTTCGGCGCATCCCATTATGAATGAATCCAAAGATAGAATCTAATTCAAGCCCATCCCTACAAAGTGAATTAGTAATCTAGTCTAACTTTTGTTGACTTTTCTACTTTTGTGTGTGACTGTGTTTTGTGGTTATAATGATCAATGTCAAAATGTTAGGTTAGCTCTGGGTATCGATATCGAATATCAATACTTTACATCCCATCACTATAGAATATCACTGACGTCAGAGGTTGTTTGCGCGGCATTTTCCGGCATTTGAAATAGTTTTTGGAATATGTCTCACAGCCGATTGCAAAAAACCAAACAAGTGATTTTGTCATGTTTACTAGGCTCTAAGGAACGCGTAAACGACATAATATTTTTTTCTGCAAGTACCCTATTACGTTTTTATCATTATTCAGGTCCACATAATAACGTAACTGCACTATAGAAGTGTCGACACTGATTGAGACCTGAAAGAAATGTAAACGTACCGTAATCTAATATACTTTTGTTGCTTACGATGAGGTTCGATGGCTTAGCATTTACATGATTTTTTTGACATGTATTATAACTGTGTATGTCAAAACTGTACTGTAGACTTTAGGTATGCGCAACTCACCCAGCCTATTGTGCGTCCTGAGTCCCGTGGGACTATACGTGTGCAGGTTGGGAAGGTTCGACTCTGACTGTGACGTCACTGCTGGTATGTACGGTTTGAAACGCTGCTGGCCCATTTGAGGCTGCCTGCTGCTGGGTATGTGCTCGCTCCTTGTCATCACGTAAGAGCCGTTGGAAGAGTCATGGACGTTGTAAGCGCTTGTCGAAATTGGCGGGTCTATGTAGGAAGCCACCGTCTGGAAGTCAAGCAGAGAATGCTGAATATTAGATAACAATTTAAAAAATAATGGACTATTTAGTAACATGTTTTTTTTTATTATTGCAATTGATAATGACATATGAACTTTCTCATATTTTTCCGCGATTTTTTTGGGCACGAGAAAGCCGAAAAAATGAGGAAAATATCGCTGTATTTAAACTGCCGTCAAACGGTAGCCCACTAAAATGCTGCTAATAGCATGTTGGATTTCTTGTAAAAATTGCCAGTTTCCATTATCGGTTATATTGTTTTCGACTTGTTTGCATCAAAATTGTGACAATTTTTGCTGAATTATGGTAATCTGGATATTATTGGCATTGACTGGAGCGAGTTTTTCGATTAGTTTTGAGCAGCTCAACGGACAGACCATGTTGTTTGACCTAGGACTTAATGTATTGAAAAATCTTAAAACGCTATGGGCCACTGATACTGATGCTGTAATTGTAAATGTGAACAACAGCGGCGAGAATAAGACTCAGTTTTTTATTGTAAGTGAAGTTGTAATCGAAAGTGAAAATCAAGTTTTTGTTCAACAATCTGGACTAATTGACCAGGTGCATCTTCCAGGCAACAGCAGTACAAATAAAGCCTTTGTATTAGATAATGCAAATCTATCATTCCAGTGTGTTATCTGTAGAATCGTCAGAAATCCCTCATCTCTAAGACCCTGTGAAATTGTAGAGGTGGATATAATGTCTGATCCAGTTCAAGTTGAGGAAGCTTATATCAGTGAATCAGTTCCAAATGACGTCAGCGGTTCAGCAATCATCTGATTGAAAAGTTGAGTCAGTGATATCACATGACCGACAAAGACGATGCCTGTTCCAGTAAAAGAACGAGGTCGTCCAAAAGGACAAGACAAGAAGATTGTCATAGAAAAAGAAAAGAAGTACTGTAACATCTGTGAAAAGATCCCATAATGTTGCGTGATGTGTTTTTCTGGGTATAGTTTTCAATAAAAGTCTAGAACCGAACACCAAATTTTAAATTTCATTGACAATTAGAGGAGCAGACTTTCAAATTGCATTTTGTTCAATATTACAAATTTTCAGGAGAAGCAAAAAACAGAGTAACCAAATCATAGAGAAAAAAGATTTCGGATAATATAATCAAATGAAAGAAAGTTGAAAAACAACTTGTAAAAATTAAAAAAAAAGACTGTTGGACTTAATGCATTTTGTTTATCTAATTTGAGTTTCATTGTTAAGTAGCAAAAACAAAAATTTGGAAAATATTTGCAGCATATTAGAAAGAAACAACAAAATATAACAGTATGTGTAGACGATAAATTTTTTTAATAAAATCATTTTGATTAATCTCAGCGCATTCAAAAACATGTATTTCTATTCCAATTCCATACATAGTTTGGCACAGTTTTCTTACGTGTTTCTATTATTTCAGCTCCCGAACGAACTATATATACAAAAATAAAATCGCAATCAAAATGCTTTTTATCCATGGAGTTAAGTCAGTTTGTTTGTCCAAGTATGATTTCCTACCAAATAGCACGGAGACTAAATGCATTTTGTCTTTGTCTTATTTTTTGATCATAGGAATACAGCGCCGCCTCTATCTCAAATATTTAAAGTTTAGACAAGATGCATTTTGAAATCCTGCTCCTCATAGTAGAACCTTTAATTTAACGGGCAACATACTGATGAAGCTGTTGGAACGTCATGTCGGTGGGGTGCCGTTTGACGGCAGTTTAAGTACAGCGATTACAAAGCCGTCAAATACGTCACTTCAGAGACGTCACGTCTGTTAACGGCATTTTAGTAGGCTGCCGATGAACGGAAGTTTGAGCACAGCGGGAAAATATTTGAACTGACACGTTACGGTCCTGGAGGGGAACAGCCTATCGAAAGACGGATATGTGTGAAAAATTTCAACATTCCGGAAGTTTTCCCATCACTGATTGTAAATAAAATGTAAATTTCTACCTATTTTTAGTTACTGATCAATATTATAATTTATGCAAATGTACAACTAACGCGCTACTTATGTGTAATTTCTTCTTTCTTCAAATGAATTCAACGTTGCAAGTATTAGTCAAATCTATTCGTTTTGCATTTAGTACAATCAGTGAATGGTTTAGTACAATCAGTGAATACAATAGTGATGATCCAATCACATAGCGCAAAATTTGTTTGAAGTACACTCAGAGTAACAACTGAACATAGAGGTAGTAAACAACTAATATTCTAATAGGCAGACATCTTTTCTTACGTTGTCATATTAACCATCAGATACGGCAATCATAATTGTTTACTATCGTCTTAATTTAGTAGTATTCAGAAATATTCCACTCTACGTTAAAAAAGACGATATTTTGATCGTTCAGGAATGATTACAGAAAAATCAATAGATATGTTGACCTCTACTGCGTTGCTGCATATTTCTTCATCATAAACGCAAGTTCTGAACGTTTGTTTTGTTTGTGCGTCTTTTATCCTTGGTCGGTAAAATCGAATTTGCTATTTGTTGGTAACTGTAGTGAAGCTTTACAGACTTGCTGTGCTATATTCGAGTGTAGTTTAACAGTTTTTCGAGATGGAACTCAAAAAGTGCAGTGTTTGTAGCATGGGTTGCATTGGAAGAATTTTCAGGTTACTTGGCGTTACACAGCATTGTTTACAATTTGAACTGTCACTGCGAGGTCACAGCTGATCAATGTTTGGAGGCTGAAGTGTCAAAGATGATGGCTTTGAGCACGCCATACTGAAGTGGTTTGTTTACTACCTCTATGTTCAGTTGTTACTCTGTGGAAATACATGGCCAGTGACAAACATTTTTTTATCAATTTCCAATTCAATCTTCAAAGGCAGACAAATAGTATTAGTAGAAAAAACTTACGCAAGTATACGGCTGCGAATACCCCCTGTAATTGGATGCTATCCTTGTTGGTTGCCCATTGCTCATGTATATGCCACCGCTAGGAAGGCCTCTCTCCTCGCTCACGTAAGAAGGTATGTGGTTGTTGGGTGAGCTATATACAGTCTGGCACTGGCCTGGAAAAATAAAGATATATATGAACTAAGCCAAAAAATATAATATATCTTATACTACAGGGTGGAGCATAAAAACCAAGTGTTTTTGGTTCTGAGTAGTACTCATATATTAGAAAAGGGAGGAACGCGCGGTTTATTACAATCCATTCCTTGACTCAAACCATTTCACTTTCTTACTTGCCACTTGCCATCATGGAGCGCGGTAGACTCTAGAACAACGCGTGGCATATGGCGTGGCATCATTGGCCCATATTTTTTTGGAGAAAATGGGGTCACCGCTACAGTAACATCTGAACGTTACAATCATATGGTGAATACCTTTTTCATACCTGAATTGCAAAGAAGAGGTGTGGATATCAAAGATTTGTGGTTCCAGCAAGATGGGGCCACGGCACACACCGCCATAGCATCCACGGCTGTTCTTCGCAACCTGTTTCCAAATCATTCAATTTCGAGGTTTGGTGGCATTTCATGACCTCCTGTCTCTCGACTTATCAATTTAACATTTTTTTCTATGGGGGTAACCCAAGTCACGTGTTTAAAGTACCAAGCCCCTTACGTTAGACGCAGAGAAGGAAGCGATTCGCCATGGAATCTCTAAAAAATCAACAGACATGCTGGAAACAGTGGAGTGCAATTTTCGTGAACGGCTGCATCATATGCCAGATGTAATTTTTGCACTTAGATATTTCAAAATGGTTTATTATCAGCTATGTTCTACTACCAATAATTTTTTCTTAGAGTAAAAACTATTAATTTTATGATTATTTCAAAAACACTTGATTGCCATGCCCCACCCTGTATATGCAGAATAGGTGGCATTTTTAAAACAGGTCGCCCTCTATTCAATTCAACAGACACGATCCTAAGGAGGGCAGTAGGAGGGATGGCTTCATATTTGCGATCATGCAAAGAAACGGTTTTTATTCTTTTTAAGCGTATAACCGTGCATCAGATTGAAAAAAATCAAGTGTTCAACTTTGGTTAGAAAGGAGTGGGGATTTCAAAAATAATCTTTATTTCAGCAGAAATCAGTGGCGTACCATCAATGTCTGCCAAAATAGGCAGGTCAAATTACGTACGAACGCCACTGGTGGAAATTTAAGCAAAAGTGATACATTAAAAAATGCCTCTTGACTCATAGTACATGTATGACGAATTTCATTGAAATATCTGAAGTGGTATTGTAGATATTAATAATAAATTATGTATTTTTGAAAACTTTACCACCCTGTATCTCAAAAGGTAAGACATTTAGGGCGTACGTTCACATGAAGTTTTCTTCTTAAAAAGGACCCAAAAATCGCCCCCATAAATATTGACATTCGATTAGGGAACGCCCTGTATATAAAATATTTCTTATACAATAGTGAGCACAACAGAGACGTGACAACATCGCATGCATAGGTGGTTATCTGCACGCTAATTTTTAACGGCACCAGTTAAAGCATCTCCCATAACCGCCCGATTAAATTTTATATTTACTGATAACCAATGATCGTTAACTTTTTAACCGCCGTTTAAAATAACTAGAAATTTACAGAATAGACCCCTGTATAGGATATCTAGACCAGGGTCGATAATTTTTGAAACAAAAAAAAATTACAGTAGGATGAAACCCATTAGAAAAAGAGGGAAATATGATAAGAATGAAAGGAAAAATAAATTACGGTCGATTCGAGATCGGGAAGTGGAAGGGGGGAGTTTTTAAGGGTAGAAAATGGTTTATCTTGATTTCTGGTAAAACTATAAGTTCTATGGAAAAAAGTTAAATGGAAAAGTTGTAGGCAATAAAAAGGTCTACAACTTTTGTATTTTTAATTTTTTCACATAAGCTCAAAATTTTGGTAAAAAATTCAAAAAACCAAGTTTTTGGTTTTTTATTTTTAACTTTTTCCAACAAAAAAAATTTTCTACAAAATTTGGTGAAAACTTACCTTATTATGTCCCAGATACACTGTAATTTATTTGTTTTAAAATATTCATTTATTCGCCTTATTTTAACTTTTTATCAAAAATGCACCCCAATTTTCAATCGAAAATTCTCGCGTCAAAACATCAGCTTTTTCCAAAAAGTTTGGGAGCTTTTTATTCGTTGGAATCTCTATTTTCTGATGGTGTAAAAAAATATACATTACTATGAAAAATCTTCTCAGAAAATGCAAAAAAACTGAAAAAAAACTGAAATTCGTAATTTTTTTTACTCACTATGCACAATTTCATCACAAAAATGTGATTGCTGCAATTTTTTTAGTTGAAAGGTTTATTAATTAAATTCGAATTACATTCATGTCATAGAAAATTTCAAAAAATATAAATATACATGTAAATCGTACTATTGAATTTAGATACTTAATTCTGATTACGTTATTCATTCATATTTTTTTTTCGAAAACGCTAATCTTGTCATTTATAAATACCTTATCTGAAATTCCCATTAGTTATTCATTAGTTTTTGTCTCTTTGAAGGCATTTCTTCATCGTTAGATTCGATAAACCTTTCTATCTCTAGTTGATCGTCGAAATCTTCAAGACAATCATCTTCGTCTCCAATATTATTTCCAGTCTGCATTGGTTCTTCATCCACAATTTCATCTGAATTATTTATTCTGTCGTAGATTTCTTCTTCCATATTGGAGCAATTTTCAGAACCATGGCTATTAGTGCATAAATTTGTGCATTTTAAACCATGTTTTCGGCAGCCACATTTTAAACTGTTACATCCAATTTCACAGCTGCAGCAGATAGTTTTGAGCAATACTTCCGGAATTAAATCTTTTTCTGTAAATTTGGGCGTAATGCCACGTTGATGTTGCTTCCAACCCCAATCTGTTGCTGTCAATTCGTTACCCAACCAAGTTTGAAGCTGATAATATGCTCTGTAACAATGTTGTTCTGCTGCTCCTTCTGCCGGTGGGTGGTTTGCAAAAATGAAGGATGATTTAATTTTTGCCAATTGATATTTTTGAAACCTTAGTTGATTCAGTGTTATTTTTTCTTTTTTATATTTATAAATAGACTTGATTAATTGTAATACATTTTTTTTAATATTTTCTTTACTTGCATCTTTCTTGTAAAAAACATCGGCCAAATGTGACAAATTTTTCGCGTCTAATTAATTATCTCAAACCGCACAATACGGGATACATGACGCATTAGTTGCGCGTTGCGCCGCGTCGGCTGTGCGGAGTAAGTGAATATTTGTAAGGGATCTACTTCTGGCTCTCAACTGCATCGTGTATCATAGCGCATTTGAGTTAACGCATTGCGTTGATACAAGGAAGTGCGCCAGCGTTATAGTATCAGCGTATTTAATTTGTCTGCGTTACCCATGACCACTGACTAACAGTTTTACAGCTGCTACGAAATAGCAGGTATGTAATAAGTCCGTCCCCACTTCTCCATGAAATACGTTACAATGGGCTAACATTTACCGTATGTCACTCAGGTATATAAATTATCTTACAACAGCAATAAATAGGCATCTACAAATATTATTTAAAGTAGATTCTACAACTTTTTCAAAATATTGTAGATATCTTATTAAATATTAACTTATTTGTTTGTTAATTATAGTCGGATATTCCAATTTGCAATTTTTTCGTTCATCAATGTAACATGAAATCTCACGTTTTTTAAGTAAATAAGTGTAAATTTTATAAATAGCTCAAAATTGTACATAGTGAGTAAAAAAAATTTCGAATTTGAGTTTTTTTTCAGTTTTTTGCATTTTCTGAGAAGATTTTTTCTAGTAATGTATATTTTTTTTACACCATCAGAAAATAGAGACTTCAACGAACGAAAGGCTCCCAAACTTTTTGAAAAAAGCTGATATTTTGACGCGAGGATTTTCGATTGAAGATTGGGGTGCATTTTTGATCTTAAGATCAAATAAGGCGAAAAAATAAATATTTTAAATCAAATAAATTACAGTGTATTTGGGACATAATAAGGTAAGTTTTCACCAAATTTCGTTAAAAAATTATTTTTTTTGAAAAAGATAAAAATAAAAGACCAAAAACTTGGTTTTTTGAATTTTTCACCCAAATTTTGAGGTTATGTAAAAAAATTGAGAATACAAAAGTTGCAGATCTTTTTATTACCTACATCTTTGCCATTCAACTTTTGCCCATAGGACTTGTAGTTTTGCCAGAAATCAAGATAAACAATTTTCTACCCTTAAAAACTTCCCCCCTCCCACTTCCCGATCTCGAATCGACCGTAATTTATTTTTCCTTTTATTCTTATCATATTCCCCTCCTTTTCTAATGAGTTTCATCCTACTGTAATTTTTTTTCACTTCTTATTATTTTTGAAGGCTTCGGCACTGATCTAATCGCATACCTTGTCCACTCAAGTTACTGCCTCCATTCAAACTGCCCTGAGTAGTGGTTGTCGTCACACTCGTTTTAGGGGGGTGCGGGTCCGGCTCCGTGAAAAAAATTCTTTGGTAATTCTCGACGAGTATTTCAACAACGATGTTGTAGAATTTGAGATCCAAAATGGAAGCCACGGTCTCCTCTTCGGGCCTCAGCAGAGTGGGACCAAAGCAGACGCCCAGGTTGCTCACGGTCATCAGGTTCTTATCGCATTTAGCAGCAACGCTACAATGAAAATACTATGGTAATAATATGATCCGAGGTTATTTTGCTGAAACTGCGATAAATTCATTTTATTTTAATGACAGTTTATAAATGTAACAAGATTAAGCTGTTACTATCTAAAGGGATCTAAAAGCGATTCTTTACTTTAGTAAGCCTTTGAAGGTTGAACCTCAGCCAATCAAACCACAACTTACGTGGGTGGTCCAATAAGTACTTAGCGTATAAAAGAAAAACGAAAATTTTGGAAAATGGCGATTTATTTCTCAACGTAGTCTTCTTTTAGTAGTTAGGTGTGAGCCGGTGCATTTTCATGGTGGAAGGGCACTTTTTTCTTGACCAAATGGGGTCGTTTTTCTGTAATTTGGCGTCGAATCGGCTCAATCATTCGGTATACTAAGGCACTGTAATAGTTTTGCCTCTTTTCAGGTAATTGCTGTAGATTACACCTTGCGACTCCCAGAAAACGGTGACCATCACCTTTCCAGCCGGTGGGACAGTCTTCGCCTTCTTCGGGGAACGTTCTCCGGGCACAGTCCACTGTTTCTACTGTTTCTTTGTCTCTGGTGTGGACCCATATTTCATCGATGGTCACGAAACGACAAAAAAACTCATTCGAATTGCGCTTAAACAGCGTCAAATACTGCTCTGGCGTGGCCTCACGGTTGCGCTTGTTGTCCGCAGTGAGCAAACGCGGCACCCATCGCTCCGCTGGTACCTTTCTCATACCCTCAGAGTAACAACTGAACATAGAGGTAGTCAACAACTAATTCTAATAGGCCAACATCTTTTCTTACGTTGTCATATCGACCACCAGATACGGCAATCATAAATGTTTACTATCGTCTTAATTGTATAGTATCGAGAAATATTCCATTCTACGTTAAAAAAGACGGTATTTTGATGGTTCAGAAATGATTGCAGCAAAATCGATAGATATGTTGACCTCTACTGCGTTACTGCATGTTTGTTCATCATTAACTCAAATTCTGTCTTACATAAATTTTGAGTTGGCAACGCCTATGTAATTTTCCTGCGATTTGTTTACGGTAACCTCCGACTGTCAAACGTGTTTTGTTTGTGCGTCTTTTATGCTTGGTCAGTAAAATCGAATTCGCTATATGTTGGTAATTGTAGTGAAGCTTTACGGACTTGCTGTGCTATATTCGAGTGTAGTTCAACAGTTTTTCGAGATGGGACAGTGCAGAGCAGTGTTTGTAACATGGGTTGCATTGGAAGAATTTTCAGGTTAGTTGGCAATGTTTGGGTCTGAAGTGTCAAAAGATGATGGCTTTGAGCACGACATGCTGAAGTGGTTTGTTTACTACCTCTATGTTCAGTTGTTACTCTGAGCTCATATCCAATATTTCATCCGAGAATAGCCACCATAGAGAAGCGACACAACCAACCGGCACCTTTGATGTTCGGCGAGTCATTATTTGGTGACCTTGAATCGGCTTGAACTGACACGCATCCACAATATAGAGCAATTCCACGACCATAACCTCAAACGTCTTGATCAGCTGCCGCATGTGGAATTTGATGGTTTGACATTTGTCCACAATAACCCCGCGCATGCGTTATAAAAATCGGTCCCTGCTGTGTCGCTTTTCTGTGATGGCTATTCTCGGATTTCATGCAGGATACCCAGCCGTTTTCAGACTCTGTCAAAACAACACTAAACGTCAGATTAGACTGAAATTTTGACAGTAGTCGCCTACGATGATGTACTACGGAATAGTAAATTTATCTTGTGTGATAGTGGTGCCATCGGGCGGTGAGGCTAGGTACTTACCGGACTACCCACGTACATAGAACAGTAACGTTTCCAGATTTTATTTTGAACAATTTGTTTAACGCAAAAGAAAGTTTACTTGTTATTACAGCCGAGTTCGTTATCTTTGGAGAAAACTTGAAGCTCAAAAATAGAGTATTTTCCAAGCAAATGCAATGAACGTTTTGTATACTCACTTGGTTAGATGCTTTATAAGTATCTTCAGAATCTCGAAATTAATTTTTGGTAGCCTATGCACTAGAGTATGAACGTCGTGGATTCTTGTAGCTTTTGATTCGCTTTCTGAAAGTGAAATATGGTGCTGTAACTTTCATATAAAAATAGATATAGGAATGAAAAATCCATTTTTTGTAATCATTTTAATTTAATTTTTTGTAGGCAAAATAGGTGCTTTCACTGAAGGTTCCGAGTGTCCTATATTCCCTCAATAAAACAAAAACTTTCTGTGTAATTAACAAACACTGTACAGTCCGACCACTCGCCAAACCGATTTTTCAAACTTGACCCGTGTTTCGCTAACTTTGTTAACATACAGGTTGGGCCAATAGTGAGTGGACGGAAGATTGTGGGCTTACTAAAATATATTTTAGAAACCTGTCACTTGATCATGATAGGGAACCTTGAGGGCTATAACCTAAAAATAATTTCACTTGAATTTTGATTTGACGTTTATCAGGGTGATTCATATCAAACTTGCATTTTTTAGAATGGAACCCCCTATATATTATTGCATATTTGGATTCCTTAGTCAATTCTAGTGTATTCTAGTGCATTCTTATGCATCATACATGGAACTTTAAACGAAACGTTTATGGTATTTAAGGGAAGATATAATCTAAATCTTCAGTGTTTATTAGTGCTACGTCAAAGAATCAAGAGTTGATTTACTTTTTATCTGTATGTATTATTTTTAAGGACATAAAATATTTCGCTTAAAAATTCAATGTTCGGTGTACCGTCTATTGTAACCCTAATTGGTGTACCTCACGGTACGCCTATATGTCATTTGAAAATTATTTGTTGACTTTCAACACACGTCAGAAAAATCGGGACTAGGGTCGGCCATATTTGCTAAAATATGAAAGAATCTTTCTCTTGTAAACAACAAATAAGTCATCTATGGCTTGCCAGGTCTATGGGGATAGACGTCAATCATCAAACCCCGCATTATTTTACGAATGATATATGAATTATTATTCATCAATCCATACGCGTCTTTGTATTTTTCAAAGAACTTATTTGTTTGTTTGTTTTTTTTGTTAAAAAAACTTGACTGCTCCTAGACATAATGTTACGATACCGCAAAAAAAGGGATGGATCACATATACTTACTGACTGCAGCAATGAAACCGTTATGATACCGATACGTCATCAATGGTTCCGGTAAATTCCTGAGATACATCTTCAACGCGCTGGTGATAGTTTTGGTTTCCCATTCGAAAGGGTCATCTAAAGACAGTTTTTCACTTTTCCTCCTATCCAGTCCCATTGTGATTAGTTTGTTAACTTTGGAACTAACGCCGACCACCCTGTAGATTCCTTGTTCTTCTAGACCTCTGCTTTCCAGTACTTCTATACATTTCTTTACAAACTGAATGCCTGTTTCGTCTAGAGTTGTTTCTTCCGCGTTGTGTGGTTTGTTTATGTTGTTCACTGCCACTTGGTACGTCTGCAATTTTAATATTTAAGTACTTACAACATTCGACAAAGGTACTCTCCAAGTAGCCCCCAGTATTGCAAAGGCGTATAAAAATTAAGAACATAGCCCAAGCCCAAGTTCGACTTCAAAATTATCTGCTTTGACAGCCAGGCAGCATTAAAAGGATTGAGTGCTTGTAGGTTTACATAAAGACTCGTCCTGCAATGTAGAAAGGTCTTTTCTGACATTTCAGCAAGACATCAGGTGTCACCAGACCTATGTGGGTGCCGAGTGATGCTGGAGTTTGCGATTTTTTCATTATTCTCTTTTTATTTTATTTTGTTCATCAAATTTGTTAGTAGTTTCCTAGTTATTTTTGTCAATACAACAAATTGTGTTGAGATATTTTACAAAACAGACAACTTACCGGTTCTTTACCATCCATAATATCCATCCAAGCTTTCCTGTCTTGCTCTGACAGTGCTTGAAATGTTAGAATCACCCCTGGCTTATCGTCTGACTGTATGTCGAAACAAAAACGTTTTTCTATGGAATCAGACATTCTTCTTACACAGGATGCTAACACCATAGTATCTGGAGGAGGTAGCTGAAAATATAGCAGCTTTGAAAATGTTGCCTCAGATTCGTATAAAAAATATTATATCTAGTGGAAAATTGTTGTCCTTTCAAAAATATAATCAATAAGGTTAATTTTTGAATAGAATCTATACAGGGTGTTCTTAAGTTGGGACCTTCCTCTTTAGAAGCATCGGCCCTTGAAACGGCAAAGCTAATGCACGGTGAACCAGGGACGGACTTAGAATTGAGGATTTCTTTAATGGTCAGTATCTCGTTTTCTCTAAATATTTCCTTTGTATGTTACTGGGAAAAAAACACTCATTTTGGCGAGTACTATCCTCTGTATGAAAAAAAGTCCCAACTTATGAAACACCCTGTATATTATTGCTTTAAAACATAAAATTTAGTAAGCAATTTATTGCAAGTGTTTTTCAACAAATATTTGACTGTAATTGTGAAGCTGCTATAATATAAAGCTGCAGTTGACGTTTAATGCTATAAATTTTTCTATTTGTTTTAGTCAAATATACAGTACTTTTCTAACTGTTATCTTTGTCTTCAACACAATATGGTACTTACGGATTTAGTTGTTAGTTGGTTGTATGGTAACATCGTGAATTTCTTGGTATTTTTATCGTATGTACAGTAATGTTTGGTCCATGTAGTTCCAAATGCCTCTGCAAGAATATGAAATGTAAATGCATTATCCAATATAGGGCATTGCCGTTTTTTTTTTACATTCACACATGAGAGTATTTTTATACATCGGCAAATGTTCAACTCATCAGGCGTTACTACGATAATTGATATTTCACAATATTATCTACCATTTTTAAGCCAGTCTGTTTAACAAATGTTTAATTAAATTTTAGAGTTGGGGGTCAGAACCCCTCCCTATGCTAGGCCTATGAGCGAAGCTATCTTCGTATGAAATTCTCCCAAGTGAGGAGCAGACTTTCAAAGTGCATTTTGTCCATTATTATAAATTTTTGGGACAAGCAAAAAACCAGCACAGAGAAACGAAATCATAGAGAAAAAAAGGGTTTGGGATAACATAATGATACGGGGTGTATGAAACTCAATCGCAAAATTTGGTATAAGAAAGTTGAAAAACAACTTGGGAAAATTAAAAAACCTGATAGACGCAATGCTGTTTGTCACTACTGGACAAAATATAATTTGAGTTTCACTGTTAACTAGCAAAAAAAATTTGGAAAATATTTGAAAAGTTTACCGTGAAGCATAATAGAATGAAACAACAAAATATATAAATATAGTACACTCACCGGTGCGAAAAATGGAGCACTTAACATTTTATATATAATTCCCTTTTTTATTGTTTGTTGATGTTTTATTGTTTTAATAACTTATACACAAATAAAGCAACATGTTTCAAGTGATTTCTAACATTAATCAACCATTTATTTGAAAAAAAACTCTTTTGTTACAATACTACAAAAAAACATAAAATGGTAGTTTGCTAAAATGACCTTAAATTATTGAAAAATGAAACGCATAGCTAACAAAAACTGGGCAGGGGCATTTTTAATAAAGAGTCTGCGTACCCTGAATGCATTTTGTCTGTCTTACTGTTCATAAAGAGTGAGAATTTGATCATAGGAGTACAGCGCCACTTCCATCTCAAATAAGGAAAATTTGCACAAAATGCATTTTGAAAGTCTGCTGCTCAAGAGCCAAGTATTCTACATATCTGGTAGTGCTGTAAAAAAGAAAATGCGGAAAAACGGACTTACTTTTCTCTAACAAGAACAAATATCCCTCCCGACAGCCCTTGGTATTCTTCCTAACCGGTTCATCCTGTTTCTGTACTTCGGACATTCGTTTCTTTAATTTTTGGCTGAAATCGTCGAAATTGTTTCTGGTCTTCTGAATCTTCTGCTGCAAATCCTTCATATAAGGATCGCAGTCCTTGTTTAGTTCATATCCCTTGAAAGAACTTCATTGAAAAATGCTGTTACTATAAATGTGTTTGTGTAAGCCCCGATGGTGTGGAGGCAGTAAATCTTTCTGATATGACTTTGATCACGGATTTTGAATCAATAAAAGCAATATCGAAGCCATGTATGGATATTTTAAGATAATTAGTTTTTCTTGAAAAGTTCTCCTCATACAATAACCTACACAACCTAGAAATTTTTTCCTGATGGAGTGAAGCAATAATACTAAAACCAAACTATTTAGTGGAAGGCTGAATTAAATAAAAAAAATTAGCCACAATAATATATATAATAAAAAATTTTGGGCGTTTATTATACAGAGTGAGAGTAAAGTACGGAACGCCTCAATAGGATACTTGCAGAAAAAAAATATTATGTCGTTTACGCGTTCCTTAGAGCTTAGTAAACATGACAAAATCACTTGTTTGGTTTTTTGGAATCGGCTGTGAGAGTATTTCAAAAATTATTTCAAATGCCGGAAAATGCCGCGCAAACAACCTCTGACGTCAGTGATATCCTATAGTGATGGGATGTAAAGTATTGATATTCGATATCGATAGCCAGTGCTAACCTAACATTTTGACATTGATCACTATAACCACAAAACACAGTCACACATCAAAAGTACAAATGTCAAAAGAATAAAAGTTAGGCTAGATTACTAATTCACTTTGTAGGGATGGGCTTGAATTAGATTCTATCTTTAGATTCATTCATAATGGGATGCGCCGAAATAAAATGATGGCTTCGATTAGTTGCGAATCTCGGTCACAAACATGATGAACTGTGATACCTATCAGATATAAAAATGTATTGCAACGAAAATGCTAGTGGGTTAATTGCCTGTTTCAAATATGTTTAAGTATCAATAAATTGAGTCGCATTGTTAAAGAATTCAGATCAGCTCTAGTTTGCAGTTGAATCTCACTGACCTGCGCGGTAGCAGTATCGATTGTCGATATCGATAAGATACCTGTGACGTCAGTCCTTGTTTTAAGTCATGTGGAAAAATTTGAACATATCTTTATTTTATTTTGCAAATATCTTTTTTTGGCCGTCAGTAAAATCATGTTTTTTGTTTCCTACTGCTTTTTGATATGGTTTTCTTTACGCTATGTATACTCCCGAGACGATTTCACAACCTCTGCAAGTACCCTATTATCTCGGAAACGATTCAAACGATTTTCATTAATTTTGCGGTAGAGGGGTTTTGCAATGCAATCAATCTTGGAATGGCATCTACAATGTTGTCAGATCTACTGTTTTTCCGGAAATATAACGAACTTTGTTATTTCAAATGGATCACCCTGTATATTTCTACATTTTTTAAATCCTTGAAAAATACTGATTATTTTTTGTATGACATTTTCTATACCCAACCCCATAATTTCGGAGTTACAACTAAATTTACATTGCATCTGCCCAAGTTAAAATAACTAAATAAGATGAAGAAACACTGCTGAAAATTCAGACATGTTGGAAAATATACGACGATGTCTTAGGAATTCACATGGCTTGTTGTATTGAAGTAAAATCATCTGCTGTAACCGCCTCCTTGTTTGTTGCAGTTAACGTCTAAGTTGAGCGGATGCAATGTAAATTTAGTTCTAACTCCGAAATTATGACGTTTAGGTATAGGAAATAATATACAAAAAATAATCAGTATTTTTCAAGGATTTAAAATGTAAAAATATACAGGGCGATCCTTTGAAAAAACAAAGTTTATTATATTCCCGGAAAAACAGTATATGGGACAAAATTGTAAGTACCATCCCCATCCCAGTCGACAATAATCTAGTCATGCTGTGAATATCCAAAGAATAATAAAAATAAGCCTTTTTTTGTTTTTCATTTCCTCAAAGTTAAACGGGCTAAACTTAGTAACTGTAAATGTAATGATTTTCCAGTTAAAGTTCAAATTACTGATGATTTTAATAACAATCAATAAACTCTTCCGGATCATAGTATATCCCGCCTATACTATATCAAAATAACTAGTTTACCTGATGATAGAATGTGAACCAGGCATATATGAACGTTAGAAGGGTTTCGACGAATTCAAATTTCTTCCTTTCGTGTACTTCTTGAATCAGATAGACGTAGTCCATACTAGCCGCGTAGAAATGTCGTTCGGCCATATCCACTGAAGCGTCAGCCTGAAAAAAAATTCTGATATCAAAATATATTTTTAGCATGTTTGCCAATAATACGGTGTATCAATTATCAATTTTGTTTTATCAGTTCTACTGATGGAAACATCAAGGTAAACATATAAATTGCTTAAAACATCGGAAGTCACACTAAAATAGATAAACACAGGTTGTATTTTTTGAAAATAGTAGTTAACTTATAGGAATATATAGTATACATTACAAGGATTCATAATTTAGCATTATAAATAAAGCCGTTTATTATTATTATGTTCTTCGTCACTTTTTGTGTGTGTATATTTTAGATTATTTGTCTAATCAAATCCCTACTATCCAAAAGGTATATCTACACTACTGACTTGTCACAGTTCCCGTCAAATGTAACAATTTTTCTATGTACCGGTTGGTCAGATATAATAACAAAGTGCTGAATCTCGGAAACTATTCGCCTTTTTTATATGACCACCCAGTATAATTTGTTCTACTTAAAACCGAGTTAGCCATTGCTTTACCCTTCCGAAAATTCAGTTGGGCCAAAGAGAAAACCCCTGAATTATACCGGATTGACCACTAAAATGAACTACAAAATACTGTCAACAAACGACCTTTCCAAAGTCTGGTGAAAACTCCAATGGATCTGACCTTGAAAATAAATATCAAGTTCAAGCGCTTCAGTTTCATTATTTATGCATGGCATCAGGCCAATTTGATTTCGACTGTGAGATATACCATCACTTTCTATCCAGCGCTCGTCAAAAAAGTTTTGATGCAAACAAACCACTTGAGACATGTTTAATGGATCCATAATGATACGCATATAATATATATCGTCATCTTTTATCGAGCAGACGAAAAATAAATCACAATTTGAACTCAAGAGCTTTTTTTGGTAGAGAAAAGCCGCCCTACAGTGTTATATTTTATATATGTTACGATTTATAATCAGCACCCTCAAATTATACGAAATACGAGGTTTCATCTTGATAGAAAGCCAAATAAGGAACTTCGATTTTTTTTAGGTACACCCGCCCGCCCGAGAGATCTGAATTTTTTTATTTTCGTCAAACGAGACTCAGACTCAAGACTGCAACTGGATTTATAATCAGCACCTGCAAATTATCCGAAATACGAGGTTTCATCTTGATAGAAGGCCAAATAACGATCTTCGATTTTTTTAGGTACACCCGCCCGAGAGATCTGAAATTTTTTATTTTCGTCAAACGAGACTCAGACTCAAGACTAAAACTGCATTTATAATCAGCACCTTCAAATTATCCGAAATACGAGGTTTCATCTGGATAGAAGGCCAAATAAGGAACTTCGATTTTTTAGGTACACCCGCCCGCTCGAAAGATCTGAAATTTTTTATTTTCATCAAACGAGACTCAGACTCAAGACTGCAACTGGATTTATAATCAGCACCTTCAAATTATCCGAAATACGAGGTTTCATCTTGATAGAAGGCCAAATAAGGAACTTCGATTTTTTAGGTACACCCGCCCGAGAGATCTGAAATTTTTTATTTTCCTCAAACGAGACTCTGACTCAAGACTGCAACTGGATTTATAATCAGCACCCTCAAATTATACGAAATACGAGGTTTCATCTTGATAGAAAGCCAAATAAGGAACTTCGATTTTTTTTAGGTACACCCGCCCGCCCGAGAGATCTGAATTTTTTTATTTTCGTCAAACGAGACTCAGACTCAAGACTGCAACTGGATTTATAATCAGCACCTGCAAATTATCCGAAATACGAGGTTTCATCTTGATAGAAGGCCAAATAACGATCTTCGATTTTTTTAGGTACACCCGCCCGAGAGATCTGAAATTTTTTATTTTCGTCAAACGAGACTCAGACTCAAGACTGCAACTGCATTTATAATCAGCACCTTCAAATTATCCGAAATACGAGGTTTCATCTGGATAGAAGGCCAAATAAGGAACTTCGATTTTTTAGGTACACCCGCCCGCTCGAAAGATCTGAAATTTTTTATTTTCATCAAACGAGACTCAGACTCAAGACTGCAACTGGATTTATAATCAGCACCTTCAAATTATCCGAAATACGAGGTTTCATCTTGATAGAAGGCCAAATAAGGAACTTCGATTTTTTAGGTACACCCGCCCGAGAGATCTGAAATTTTTTATTTTCCTCAAACGAGACTCTGACTCAAGACTGCAACTGGATTTATAATCAGCACCTTCAAATTATCCGAAATACGAGGTTTCATCTTGATAGAAGGCCAAATAAGGAACTTCGATTTTTTTTAGGTACACCCGCCCGCCCGAGAGATCTGAATTTTTTTATTTTCGTCAAACGCGACTCAGACTCAAGACTGCAACTGGATTTATAATCAGCACCTGCAAATTATCCGAAATACGAGGTTTCATCTTGATAGAAGGCCAAATAACGATCTTCGATTTTTTTAGGTACACCCGCCCGAGAGATCTGAAATTTTTTATTTTCGTCAAACGAGACTCAGACTCAAGACTGCAACTGCATTTATAATCAGCACCTTCAAATTATCCGAAATACGAGGTTTCATCTGGATAGAAGGCCAAATAAGGAACTTCGATTTTTTAGGTACACCCGCCCGCTCGAAAGATCTGAAATTTTTTATTTTCATCAAACGAGACTCAGACTCAAGACTGCAACTGGATTTATAATCAGCACCTTCAAATTATCCGAAATACGAGGTTTCATCTTGATAGAAGGCCAAATAAGGAACTTCGATTTTTTAGGTACACCCGCCCGAGAGATCTGAAATTTTTTATTTTCCTCAAACGAGACTCTGACTCAAGACTGCAACTGGATTTATAATCAGCACCTTCAAATTATCCGAAATACGAGGTTTCATCTTGATAGAAGGCCAAATAAGGAACTTCGATTTTTTTAGGTACACCCGCCCGCCCGAGAGATCTGAATTTTTTTATTTTCGTCAAACGAGACTCAGACTCAAGACTAAAACTGCATTTATAATCAGCACCTTCAAATTATCCGAAATACGAGGTTTCATCTTGATAGAAGGCCAAATAAGTAACTTCGATTTTTTCAGGTACACCCGCCCGCGCCCGCCCGAGAGATCTGAATTTTTTTATTTTCGTCAAACGAGACTCAGACTCAAGACTGCCACTGCATTTATAATCAGCACCTTCAAATTATCCGAAATACGAGGTTTCATCTTGATAGAAGGCCAAATAAGGAACTTCGATTTTTTTAGGTACACGCGCCCGCCCGAGAGGTCTGAATTTTTTTACTTTCGTCAAACGAGACTCAGACTCAAGACTGCAACTGGATTTATAATCAGCACCTTCAAATTATCCGAAATACAAGGTTTCATCTTGATAGAAGGCCAAATAAGGAACTTCGATTTTTTTAGGTACACCTGCCCGCCCGAGAGATCTGAAATTTTTTATTTTCTTCAAACGAGACTCAGACTCAAGACTGCAACTGCATTTATAATCAGCACCTTCAAATTATCCGAAATACGAGGTTTCATCTTGATAGAAGGCCAAATAAGGAACTTCGATTTTTTTAGGTACACCCGCCCGCCCGAGAAATCTGAAATTTTTTATTTTCGTCAAACGAGACTCAGACTCAAGACTAAAACTGCATTTATAATCAGCACCTTCAAATTATCCGAAATACGAGGTTTCATCTTGATAGAAGGCCAAATAAGTAACTTCGATTTTTTTAGGTACACCCGCCCGCCCCAGAGATCTGAAATTTTTTATTTTCGTCAAACGAGACTCAGACTCGACTGCAACTGGATTTATAATCAGCACGACGAACATGAATTTTAAATTTGAATGTGAATTTTAAATATGAAGTAGAAGATGTCAACATAGCTAGCTATCTTTGTAAACCACCGTAATACCTTTTTAACCTTAATGTAGAACTGGAGCTTAGAAATTTCGTTTAGGGCAGATGCAAATCACTAGTTTGTCAAAATGCATTAAATACCGAGCTATTGATTCTATAACTACGCAATTAACATAAAAATCACTAACAAAGGCAAACGCTGGTTATTGTTATCTAGTGAATAGTAGCGTATGTATATGGCTATTCAGTAATGAGTGAACAGTGTAATCCAGAATACATACGTATACACCAAATATGAAGCAGCAGCCAAAAGTTAATTACAAATCGAATCTAGTACGTACTAGAATAACCAATAAATCCCACTTCTGATGAAACCTGAATGAAATTGCGTTTTTTTAATCGAATGAATACATAAAATAATCCAGAATGCAGGTATATACCAAATATAAAGCAGCAACCAAAGGTTAATTACAAATCAAATCTAATACGTACTCGAACTACCAATAGATCCCACTTCTGACAAAACCCGAATGAATTGTATGAACAACTACTTTTTCCAATCAATGAGTGCATAAAGTAGGTTCTTGAGTTAAGGCTGAACTTTCTAAAATACATCACAATGATTACGGAAACAAATCATTAACTACATACTCGGTGAGTCCTAAGTTGATACTTTTTTTAACTGTGTACAGAAGTCGTTTCGTAATAATGTGCCACTTTTAGGATTGACCAATTTAAAATTAACAAAAAGTGACTACTGCACTATCTGACAGGTATAACGCCTAATCGAATGACAAAAATCCGAGCAAAAAACTAAACATAAACAGACTAGGTACGTCTGGATACACAAGCCCAGATATAGTTTTTTTTATTCTGTATCTCGCTTACTTTTCAGATTTCTGATAAATGCTATCAACTTAGAACTCACCCTGTATACATATATAAAAGCTCGGAAAATCCGCGTCTCTACCAACTATTGATTGATAGCTATAGATACCTAGCTAAGGTTTTATTTTCCACTACACGCTTCATTCTTGAATAACCTCACTTATCCTTTACCCGAAAAAACTGAATGCAAGCATACACTCAACAAAATGTTTAAAGAAAAAAAACAAATGTTGAACGACAAATAGATATAGGACCTTTTGTCTATATCATAAGACAAACAAATAATATGAAGTAGAAGATTTCAACATAACTGACTACTACATGATACATTTATGGGTAAGACTAGAGTTTTAAAATTTCATTTGAGACAGATGCAGATCATTAGTTTGTCAAAATAAAAGCTCAATTAACAACAAATCACTGACAAAGACAGATGCATGCTATCCAATGTATAGTGACATATGTAGATCCTACATGCAGTAGTGCATGCTATTGAGCAATGAATGAACAGCACACATACGCAGTGCATCCAACTGATCCCAAAGTCATTTTCCGGCTTGAATGGCACCAGCTTGACATGGCACTATTCACCACCTCCCTGATAAAATCCCACTTCTGATGAATACCAACATATCCCACTTCTGATGAAAGCTACATGAAGTCGTATGAACCTTTTTAATGAAAGAATAAGCATAAAAGGTTCTGCAAACTTCCTAAAAATACACCACAATGATTAACGGAAACGAAACGCAGTCTGAATCACACTAAAATAAGAAATGTCACGTTAAATCACTAATATTATACACATGTACATAATATAGGAAAATCCGCGTCTCTACCAACTATTGATTAATAGCTATAGATATCCGGGTAAAAAATTTCCACTTCCAACGAGCTTCATTCTTGAATAACTTCACTTATCGTTTACCAGAAAAAAAAATGAATATAAAGATACACTTGACAAAATATTTAGAGAAACAAAAAACAAATTTTGAACGAAAAGTAGATTCAAGCCTTTTGTTTGTATTATAAGAAATGTGGAAGATGTAAACAAATAAAATGAAGTAGAAGATGTCAACATAACTCTTCGAACGACGACACTATTTTT
Organism: Callosobruchus maculatus; assembly: GCA_951848785.1. Taxonomy (NCBI): domain Eukaryota; kingdom Metazoa; phylum Arthropoda; class Insecta; order Coleoptera; family Chrysomelidae; genus Callosobruchus; species Callosobruchus maculatus. The sequence continues at coordinate 12,182,180 of CATOUR010000081.1, read as the reverse complement.
TTTAAATTTGAATTCTCAGTTTCAATATATGAAACGTATATGTAAAACTGGAGCTTTAAAATTTCGTTTGAGACAGATGCAGATCACCCCTAGTTTGTCAAAATACAATTCAATACGAAGCTATATATTCTATAAAAACTCAAACAACACCAAATCACTGACAAAGACAAATGCATGCCATCCAGTGCATAGTAGTATATTCTATATGTAGTAGTTGCATGCTATTGAGCAATGAATGAATAGCATACATACGCAGTGCATCTAACTGACCCCAAAGTCATTTTCCCGCTTGAATGACACCAGCTTTACATCGCACTATCCACCACCTCACTAATAAAATCCCACTTCTGACGAAACCAAACACTAAAATGACACAATCACAACATTTGATGCATGTACCGCGAACCGAAAACCTGTCATCACAACGTCCGTCCGTACGAAATGCCCTACATTCAAACGTCAGTTCACTATTTATCAAATGGACACAAAGCTGTTTGCTGCTGGGGTGCGTAGCGCGCAATCTCAGCAACGATGACGTCACAGGTCGATACGCACCCCTCGGAAGTGTGACGTCATATCCGAGCTGCAAGGGGCGCGGGCGAGGAGATAAGGGGTAGAGAAACGGTGAGCATTAAAGAGGCAATCGGAGAAACTGATTGATAGGGTGCGTCACCGGAGACATTGATATAAAAGATTTGCCCTATTCATAGTCTGGGAATATTAGGTAGGGTATGCGAAGTAATAGAGAGTTATTGCAAGCCGGACTTAAATAATGCCCGACCTTATTTAGACCAGCCTTATGGGCACCTTAATAAGGACACAAAATAAGAGTTATTGCATATTTTGACATATGATATTTATTTTCGTACTTCTATTCTCGAATCTCATCGTTTGAAGTTTGTTTTTGTATTTCTATTTTCCAATCTCACCGTTTGGAGTTTGTTTTTGGGGCCTGGGACGGGATTCCGTTTTAAAAATGATATCGAGTTTGATATCAAAAATGATAGTAGCAATTCCATTTGCCACAATTGGACAATAAACTCGATACCTATACTCGACAGCTGCAGAGCAGTCGATTTGATGCTCATATACTCAAGAGTGAGGTTTGTGAGTGAGGTTATACATCTGTTTATACAAACATTGAAATTTTAATTTGTGAGTATGTGTATTACTGGCTGCAGTAACTAGAAAATAAATTTTTATTTCACTATGGATGCTTGACTCATTCTAGCTGTAAATTCTTGTCCAATAGCTGCATCGTTGGTATGAACCTGTGGCGTAGAATCTCAAGGCAGCAAAGAACTTACACTTAGCCTCCAGAGTAATGCTCTTTCTTGAAAATCTCTCCTGAACCAAAGGGGTAATTTCCTCAATCATATGCCTACAGGACCTTTTGTTTATGTTATTATGTAATTTCGATAAATATACATGTAAGTATACGCTTTGTTTAATCGAAACAGTTCCATAAACCTATTGTCGAGAAGCTCGAAAGGTTTGCTTTTTCTATAATTTCCATTCTTCTCCGAATATTAATCAAGTGTTGCTGTTCTCTCTGTTGCTGTAATAGATGCTCTGTCGCAATTGGCAACATTATTATGTCTATGAATATTATTTTTACAAAGATGGAAACAAAAAATAATGAGGCTAATGACCAGAGCAGTTGAAGCCGATGACACAGAAGTAAAGAAGAAGAAAAAATAATGTTTCTGCATATAAGGGTATATTTGAGGTTAGGACCACAAGTTAGGACCAAAAAACAACGATTATAGTCATAGGTAGTTCATAATAATATGTGTCATTTCAACTATCGAATTCCCGAATATTTTCGAAGCCAAAACAGATCGAGTAACAGAATCCGGGTTTATAATTCTATCGAGTTGATCATCTATCGAGATCGATTTTCTCGATGCAGAACGGAATCTCACCCCTGCTTTAGTTTTTTTGCTTCTAGCTGTGCAAATTCATATCATTATAGATGACACATTTTATTGCTGCTATAAGACGTTTTCATTTCTGGGCACAAAAAGCACTCCCTTAACTACATTAGTTCAGTCTCATTGGTGAATCTAATTCTACTTTTTTTCATTTTGAACTAAAAAGATAGCCACAAATCCCAAGTAAGCGACAAATGAACGATAGCTTCCCCTTCTTCTGCGTTCCTCTGTCTCTTTCAATTTTAAGATCCCTGAAGCCTTGAACCATCTTATGTACTATCTTCCAGTTGGAATGACTAGTATGTATGTCATTATAGGTTATAATTTGTTATTGCCTCGTATACCTTTATCTGTACACCGTTGTTCATTTTATCTATACCTACTATTGTCATGTATTTGACCCCCATTCGATAAATATAAAAAATAACACGAACTTTGTTTTGAGCTTTAGTCGACAAATCGTGATACCTATGACCATGTTGCGTTGCAACTTGCGTCTAGCCGGACCGTGCAGCTTTTCAACCCGCAGTTCCGCATGCGCATTTGTCATGACTACCGAGATGGACATTGACAGTGACAGTACTGACAGTTCTGTGTTGCCGTTTGCAGAATTCAAAAATGTGTATTGTTTTGGAAGACTTTCTCTATTTTCGTGGTATTTTCATCTCTTGTATCCACCATCCAGATCCAGCAATGTATAATAAAGTGTTTTGAAACATGTTTTCTACTTTTATGCTTTGTGTAGAAAAGTCCTTTATCCAAAATGTCCTTATTGGCATTACTTGATCAGTATTGAACCCAGGAAATTTTGCTAGTGAGGGTTGAAATTCACTTTGGATATCATACTTTCTGTCGCATATGTTTAATAAAATTGAGGATTTTTTTGAGGTATTTCATTTTTTTACATTAGTGTATCTAATATAAGGGAAAGTTGGTGCAAAAGGTAACTAGGAGAGTTATTTCTTTAGAACTGGGTCAACCTTTCTTTATATATTATATATTAGGTTAGTAGAGGTTAGTAGGTTAGTATTATTAGACAGTTTGTAACTTCTTCCCTAAACGTCCTTTACAACTAATCTAATACATAGTGATAGATACAACATGTACCACATTTGCTCTTTATACATTAATTCAAGGGGACCAAAGATTTTTTTTTACTTTTAAGGTTAAGGACGAATTGTTTTTTTATAATTTTCTAAACATGATACATTTTACTATTTATCAGATGACTCACACTTTTCTTTTGAAATTTGTTCACGATGTATATTGTTGTTTAGCCACAAATAATCTTCCACATCTATATCCCCAATGTTGCACAAAGATAGACAACTTTTGCATTATTTATTAAGGTATCCTACTTTGACTTTTTACATTTTGAACTGTCAATAAAGGCAACTTTTATCGTTTCCCGCTCGTTGAAGCCTTCTTTTAGAATAGCGAATATCCATTATAATAATTACCACCAACCCCTTCATGAAATAAAATCTTGAATCAATTCATGTAGAAGGCAAGCAATGAAGTTACGTTAGTTATTTAAATTTGGCGCCGTTGCGGCATCATCGGATAATAATCGGAAACCTTCGGCAATCTTCGGGACTGCGGGTTGGAAAGTTGCACGGTCCGGCTAGACGCAAGTCTCACATACATACCGATGCCATCGCAAGTACTTTACACTCTCACTGGCAATAACAACCGAGTAAACCTCTACCTGATTTGGCTACTAAATTCTGGATAAGGATCCCTTAGGATTTTTTTCTGACTTTCCTCCGTTTTTTAATAATCGTGAAACTAGCCCATTCCCCAAAGGACCTTTGTTCAGAGGAGAATCGCATTTTCCCAATACTTTTATCTCCCTCTCCTAAACTCATTTGAGCGAAAATCCCACACTTGAGTGAACATTCAACACCCGTCCTACTACTACCGACCTACACGTTGTACATTCTGGAGTTATGACGTCAGTCCCGAATTATAAAGGGTCTTTATGACGGATGGGATTGGGGAACAGCCAATGCCTGAGTATCGAGATTTACAAAGAATCGTTGCGTCACTGAAGCTTTTATGGAAATTCGAAAGATAGTACGAGAAAAATGGATGTTTGAAACGGATCCTTTGTAAGTTTTGAACTTGAGATTCAATCAAATCCTAGCTCTGAAAAGCAGCAATATCTCACGTTAGGAATAAGATATCGACATACGGTTTTTGCAAGCCTATTTCTCTAGATTCTTATGGAAAAATGGCGTCAAGGGTCTTGACTCAGTACTTCCCACACATTATCACTGCCAGCAAGAAACTTTGAACTCCGCTATCCCTACACCATTCTCATCAATGATCAGGGACCTGAAACATCTAAAATGGGATCTAAGCGATTTTGAAATTTTTCAGTATCAGGAACCCCTGAAACGCTTGAAAATGAAGTTTCGAGGAGCTCTAATAGTTTTTGGTTATTTACCAGTCTATCATCAAAGAGCGAGAGTCAGAATTGAAGACCAGTTTTCTGATGAAGTGGAGATTTTGCGCGGCGTTCGCCAAGGTTGTATACTTTCCCCACTTTTGTTTAACGTATACAGTGAGGCCATTTTCAGTGAGTGCCTAAATGACTGCCAAGAGAGAATTATCATAAATGGACAGATCATAAATAATATGCGTTATGCCGATGACACTGTCGTAGTGACCGATAGACTGGAAGATCTACAAACGGTCGTACAAAAGCTATACAACAGCTGTAAAAGTTATGGTCTTGAATGAATTTAAAGAAAACCAAATTTATGGCTTTATAATAAAAAATAACAACGCAATCGGCAGTATTACAATAGATAACGCGTCAATAGAGCGAGTAAGAAGATATAGATACTTGGGAACTTGGCTAACCGAAACTGCTGAGCAATATCAGGAAATAAGAGCTCGAATAGAGAATGCAAGAACCGCATTTGTAAAACTAAAGAAAGTTCTTTGCAGTAGAGATATAAACCTGAAACTTAGACTACGAATGCTGAGGTGTTGTATCTTTTCGACTCTGCTATATGGTGCCGAGGCTTGGACGCTTAAGAAGGCAGAAATGGATAGACTGGAGGCTTTCGAAAGGTGGTATTATAGAAGAATGCTGAGGATCTCTTGGTGATAGGGTCTCAAACGTGCAACTACGGCAGAGAATCCAAAAAGAGGAAGAGATCATTAACACCCTCAAAACAAAAAAACTAGAGTACCTTGGTCATGTTATAAGAGGACCCAAATACACTCTACTACAAAACATTATGGAAGGGAAGATCAAGGGCAAGAGAAGCCAAGGAAGAAGAAGGACCTCTTGGCTGAAAAACTTGAGGGATTCGTTTGAAATGACATCTAATCAACTATTTAGAACAGCGGCAAACAAAGTTAGAATTGCCATGATAATATCCAACCTCCGCTAGGAGATGGAACTTGAAGAAGAAGACCAGTCTATCCGCCGCCAATACACCAATTATCAAAACCTACCTCGACCTCATATCATATCGCTACCCAAATTTCATGACAATCTATGCAGTATGATATGGATACCGAGTTTATGAAGCTAGAAAAACGCCAACAGTCAGACAGACCGACGGACAAACAGATCGACAGACAGATCGACTGAAATGAGTGACGTGGATTTTCATTATGTCGAAAATTTTCGCAATCACAATTCTCCGCTCACTTATCGGTGACGCATTCAAAGACAATTGAGAAAAACTGCTTTTAGTGGAAATATAATAGTATGTTTTACAAAAAATGTACAGTTATACTAGTTCAACACTATACTAAATGTAAACAAAAAGCTAACATGTAAAAATGAAAACAAATCTGAACATTATTGAACGGTAAATAAGTCAAATACCCATTACAATACAAAAGGGTCTATGCGCAAAAGTTCAGCTATGTCTAGGTATATATATTTTTTTTTATGGGCGGCCTCCTGAGAAGGCTGAAAGCCTATGGCGCTGTAGAAGTCCTGCGAGGGGATACGTGTCGGTTTATGTTAGATTTGAAACGCTGCAGGTTGTAGCCGTCGGGAAACAAATTCCCCGGCAGCTGACTCCACAGCGTCGAAGTTCTCCAAGAGAAGGAATGCTGGAGGAGACAGGTGCGGGGAGTAAGGACCTCGACCTGGTAAGGATGAGCTCGCAGAGCTTCTCTAGTGTTCCTGGTTCGGACGGCCTGTGATGTAATTATCTGGGAGAGCTCACTCGAACACCTTCCGTGACAGAATCTGTAAAACAGGGACAGGTCAGCCACCCTCCCTCGATGTTCCAGGCTGTGGAGGTCCTTTGTGAGGTTAGGCGTATCGATTAATCTAATTGCTCTTTTCTGTATAGTGTCCAGAAGCTTTAGAGAGTATTTGGGAGCGCATCCCCATACATGGGAGCAATACTCCAGCGATGGTCGGATCTGTGCCTTGTAGAGCAGCAGCAGTTGCTCTGGTGTATACAACTTCCTACAGCGAAACAAAATTCCAAGCTTCTGGGATGCCGTTTTAGCAATACTGATGGTCGGAAAGCCATCGTGAGACTTCTTTGTAAGTGTTGTTGCCTGAGTTTTTTGTACGTTGAACAGTACTTTATTTGCTTATCCCCACTCGACAATTGTTTTGATATCTGCGTTGATCTGTGAGGCATGCTGCTGACGCCGACGTACCGTATCCTGGGATGATAGTGGCTTGCCTTGTTCCCTGAACGACACTAATGTACTGTCATCTGCGAAGCTGTAGATTGGATTGGATGTTATTTCCAGCAGCTCGTTGATGTACAGCAGAAACAGTGTAGGGGATAGGACAGATCCCTGAGGAACACCGGCGTTTATTGAAAATACGTCTGACGAACAGCCCTCGACTACAACAAACAGAGATCGGTCATTCAAAAAGCTATTCAGCCACTGGGGCAGGCCAGGTGGTAGTCCATAAGCAGCAAGCTTGACCAGAAGTCCGTCATGCCACACTCTGTCGAAAGCTTTCGATATGTCAAGTGCAACAACACGGGATTCGCCATGATTGTCTATTGCTCTGTTCCACAAGTAACTTCTGCGACGATTATACATAGGGACAAGTTTTTGCTATAATTTCTTCCCTGTTCATGAATTCACTACCAGCTTTCTAGACCTTTTGCAACGTATGGTCTTCAACTATTACTATCAAACGCAAAACTACGGAAACAAAAATATCCCCCCGCTCTGGCATCATCCGAAGATATTTTATTTCGCAATAATTGATTTGCACGTAACACAACCCAAGAAGTTAATGGCACTTAGACTGCTTTCTAACCAATCAACGTAGTTGCTAATGCTGGCAGTAAAACTTGTTATTGGGTTACTATTATAGATCACTCTACACCACAGAAATAAATTTATAGGTGAAATTACTCATATAATGCGGTTCAATAACGTCTATGCACGAACTTTCGACACTGCTCATGTATCATTTTGCAGTAATAAAAATAGCATTCAACGATATTTTTGCTTCCTGTGCACTGGCGGTTTAGTCGTGCTAATAACGAGGTGGACTGAATAATTCTTATGAAGTATAAAATATTTTACAGTTTAGGTTCTTGAGTAGGTACTTTCTTTTTTTTGAGGTGACATGGTTGTACTTAACGATGTGACTTAAAAAAATGGTGGATGTGGTTACTTTTAAGGATAAGTATGTATATTCTATTTTTCTTGCACTTCAACAAGACAGCTTTCAGGTACCCTTTACATTTAAGGACGTGCGCTCATGAGAGTTGCTGGTAGATGGAATTTTATTTAGTTTTGATGAGTTTATCACATAGTTATCTACCATAAAAAATTCAAAACTGTTTATTGATCATTTCAGAAAGATATTAAGAATTTTAACATGGGCCCTTTATGACAGATCAGCGTTTTTTGCATTTAAAGGTAGAATAAACATATTTTAAGAGTAGGTACAAAAATAAATAATGTTTAAAAAGTATCTTTGGAATATATAGTTTATATTATTGCATTAAAAAATAGCGTTGACGACCGTTTGAATCAGTTATCAATAATTATTTTAGTTATGGCAGTTAAGACTGTTTCGGAAATAAAGAGATCATATTGAAAACTGGCTGTTGCACTGTTTTACAACCCCATAGCCTTCTCTCTCTCTCACTCTTCACAAACAGCCATAGTGACAGTGACGTAAGTGTGCAGTTTTCGTCGCCGTCGGTTAGGTTAGGTTGCTTTGTTGATTACGGTTTGTGTGACATTTATCTTTTGATTTCTCCGAGAACAATAATTGATGTCTAAAACGTGTGTCAGTGTTGAAAATCGCACTGTTGACAAATTGATTAAGTGACTACAATGGAGTCAACATAATAACTAATTTAGATTAGACCTTATATATATCCAGTCTATATAAAAAAATGGAGTCAAGTTGATTGACTCAGTACTTCCCACACATAACAGTGATATTATTTTATTATATTCCTTTTGCATGAAGCTATAGTCTGAGATCCCTTGCAACCAAGCAATCGTTCGTATGTCCTCAAAAAACATCAAACACAAAAACTAGTAAATAGTTTCCTAAGTCTCTCCGTAGGAATTAAAACGACACAATTTTTATTCTGCCAGCTTCAACTGGACGAAATGAAACAATCAGGAACCCACAAATTGCTTAAAAACGAAGTATGAACTATTTTTATATTTTCAGTTTTTTTATTATTGCTGCGCCGCCACTGACATGATTTTTATAAAACCATACGCGTTTTTCATCCTCGCCACGGTAATAATACTGTGTCTAAATTTCATTAAAATCGATTCCATAATTTCCATGTTATTAAATTCAGAACGATCTGAAGCAATACTCGTATGTACATATACATCAGACAATTCTAAGTTCCTTGATTTCTATAATAAGCAAGGCAACATTCGGATGGACCTAAAAAAGGGTATTATGCCGCTAGGTCTTTCTTTCACAGGTCAATGGATAGCGTATTATGAATAGAACAAATTTTTGAGTTTTAGAACCCCCCACCCCCTAACCACCCCAATTTCACCCCCACCCAAAAAAAAAAGTAGAAAATGATCAGGAACCCCTAAAACGCCTAAAAACGAAGTATGAGGAATATTTGAAATTTATCGTTTTTTGCTAATTACTCCACCCCCCCCCCCGCACAACGATTTCCAAAATTATCGGAACGTTACCTACTACGACACCACAACATATCGCTATCCAAATTTCATCACAATCCATGCAGCGGTTACTGAGATTACGACGTTACAAAAACGCCAACAGACAGACAGACAGACAGACCGACAGACAGACAGACAGACAGACCGACAGACCGACAGACCGACAGACCAACAGACAGACAGACCGACAGACAGACAGACAGACAGACAGACAGACAAACAGACAAACAGACAAACAGACAAACAGACAGACAGACAGACAGACAGACAGACAGACAGACAGACAGACCGACAGACTGACGGAAATGAGTGACGTGGATTTTCGTTATGTAGACATCATAACACGCCCAAAAAGCGTATTATCTCAAAATCGAAAATTTTCGCGATCACAATACTCCCCTCACCTATCGGTGTGTGAAGTAAAAATTATAAATAATTGCAAGATCATTATTATACTTTGCAACTTTTGTAAATTCCCGCATCAATTTCATAGAAAGTTAGTACTCATTTGACTCTAGCGAAGTAATATTTTGGAAACTAAGCACAATCTTTAGCCAATTAGCACTTTTGGAGGCACGACAAGCAGTGATTTTTTTGGAATATTTCAGCAAAATAGCAAACGTTTTGTCGATAAATTTCGAAAAGAAAAGGTTCAAAAAGACATCACAAGGTATCGGAAGTAGCTCAAGTTTTGTCACTACTTTTTACACTCACCATATGCCCTCTTTATTTTTATGGTCACCCAGAGTGACTGATAATTGAGGCCAAAAAGTATCAAGTAATGCCTATAATATCGTATCAGTGTCGTCGATAGTAATTAAAATTATTTTTGTGCCAAGGCTGCACTTAATCGTCATTTGGAATCCATCGCTGATAGTGTGGAAACAAAAAATATAGTCAGTGGTTTATCATGCATTGTGCATTGTAGAACATAATCCTTAGACAAGGAAAGAGAGAGGACGGAACCCGCGACTGACATTTCTGATACCAAATGGCACCAAAGCGCTATTCCCAGTGGCGTAACTAATGGGATTAACGTTATGGTTGAGCTATTTGTAGAAATAATCTTTTTCAAATAAAATTTAATGAAATATTGTTATTCAGGGTTTCTATATGGCCAATTTCGCCATCCACAATTAAAATTTAAGTGACTAACATTACCGTAACCGTGATTTTCATTCGACTGCTGTTTTGTGGCCAATAATATATAAAAATTGATAATGTATATATTTTATTCAGTCATGAACATGTTATGTTCATTTGCAGTGTATGACTGATGAAAGACACGATTACACTTCTACCCAGAAAGAAAAAAACTGCTTGTAGTTTGTAGTAAATCAATTTTTTATTATTAAAGAACACATAATACCTATAGTATATTTATATTTATTGACATTATGTTTATATATAAAATACTGTCTATTACATACTGTAAACAGAAGCAGCAATAAAACATTTTTATTATTATAGATTAGCTTACGAGATTGAGGAATTTGATGCCTTCAATCTCGAAGTCCCCATATGCAGTAAAAAAATCTACTTGCTGTTACGCTGTTACTTGCTGTTTGTAGTGTGTAATGAAGAGCAGTATTTTTAATTACTCCAACGAGGCTTTTTTATACTTAACTTCTTTTTGCGACGGTGGCAATAATTAATGAAAAAGCTGGAGGGTGAAACATGACACGTAGGGTGCCAAATTGTTAGCGTGGGGGGAACGGTAACTTGTCTCTTATGTTGGGTGTTGGGACATTTAAATGGAAATGCTAGGTTTTATCTCAAAGTATAATATCGTACCATTAATATCACATAGTATAGTCAAACACATAATATAGTCAAACCCGTGACTGTACTTTTCACACCTAGAAGTACCTAAAAGTATAATAAAGTACCAAGAATATCACACAATATAGTCACACCTGTGATTGTACTTGTCACACTTTGAAGTACCTGTGTTATCTTTACTCATGGGGGGCCCACCAGAATTAAGATTTACAACTGTGAGTTATTTAAAGTTAAAAATAGTGGTACAACTTCATGGAGCATCTATCATAGTTCTAAATGGTACAAAATGTGGAATGTATGCTCATGCTATAAATGATATGGTGAAATAAAGCAAGAGTGATAGTTTGCTACTTATATAAGGCCTAAGGTGCTCCAAAGGTGGATACACTCCTGAACAGGGTAGGTAAATGATACGATATTAAACTTAATTAAAAATGAACTAATAAAATTATCTCTTCTAGGGCCATCATGAAGACTACGTCCTGGAAGGTGTCTTAAAAGCTAAGCTCCCACCTGATACTCCGTAAATGCAGTACCCACAGTACCACAAGTATACCAGCTCCAGGCGGTGAGGGTGTTGTAATGCCCATCCGGTACGAAGGGCTCGACATCCTAGTACAATACGCTAAGGGCTGTCTAAATATTCTTGACACTAAAGATGCAGGAAGAGCGATGAGCGTGCCAGATATAGGTGGATGGAAGATGATAAGATAAGACGGTAAGATGATGATACGATGTCAAGATACGGTGTAAAGATGTAAAGATGTAAAGATGTAAAGATGTAAAGATGTAAAGATGTAAAGAGGCCTGCAAAGAAACAAAACATAGGCCTTAGTACTTAAAAAGGGCACAAAGACTGCGCGGTCGGCCACGAAGCACGTGGACGTCCAGGTTACGTACCTTGATGGAGGGTGCCTCTCAAGTGAAGGTGAGTTGCCAATGCCCAGAATTCGTGATCCTGAATCCCTTCGCGGCTAGTGAACCCGAATCGGACAATTGGGAACCTGGTTGTGACGAACCTTTAAATCCGCTTCAGCGTGGTTTCCACAAGTTCGCCAGGTAACCTTTCACCTTGAAGAAAACTGGCCAAATGCGCGGTTCTCCCAGAAACTTCCAACGACGTCCAACGTCAGTCGTCACATCAAAAACGTCAAAGTGTCAACCACACTTCTGCTCAGATAAATTCTGTTCTTCCAGAATCAGAAATTTCTACCGACTTCCATCGTCAGTCGTCCCATCACAAACGTCAGAGTGTCAACCACACTTCTGTTCACACCTATTCTGTGCTGACCGTCAAGCGAATGTCAACCTCTAACCACACTTTTGGATATGTAAACAAAACGCTGCGAATGTATAACTTTCGAACAAGATTGAGGTCTGATAACTCATCGGAATCAACTACAAAATGTACTAATTTCCCATATAATTTCAGGTACTACAGTGGCCATGGGGCACCAGTGGCTGAACAGGACCAAACCACCAAAATAGTTGAAACTGTGATTTGTACCATAGCCCTAGGCACACTATGTCAGCTTCTGACCTGAATAAAGAGGAATACAGAACCTTTAGTACGCCCTTTATTCTGCTAGATATAGTAAGAAGTAGCCTCCGTCACACATAACCTGAGGTAAATTAAGCATAAGATGAGTCAAGATAGGTAAACACAAGGTAAGATACTTTTGACCCGTAACAACCCCCCCTTTTCCCGGGAAAGTTTTACGTGAAGAGAAAACTTTCTCGAAAGAAAAACTTTAGCGAAATAAAAAACTGCAGGAAAATCTTTCCAAAACATTCAACCTAAAAGAATGCATCCATAAACAAAAAAAAAAAAAAAAAGTTGTTCCTTTCCATATAATTTAACCAGAAATATGACATCCCAACGGTTCAATGAACCCCTGAACCATTAAAGTTTCACCCAAAAGTAAAATACTAAGAAAACACATCACGAAACTTGTGGACAGGAAAGCGTCATCTTTCATACATAGGTACATCATGATTAGCTGTCTCTGCTGTCCGGTACATCATCAGGAGGGTGGGCCTTTAAATCATGAGCCGACCAAACCCCTTTATTCCTGCCGACTTCATCGGTCAATTCATAAGTCCATGGTGACACTATTTTTGTGACCGTAAATGGTCCGTCATATTTAGGAGCGAATTTGGCAGCAATGCCCTTAGCAGCATCAGATAGAGTGAAATTCCTCTTCCACACCTTCTGGTGAAGATGAAAGGTTTCCGGTCGTCGACGTAGGTTGTATCGATGACTAGACCGTTCATAGGCTTGCTTCAATCGTTTCTGAACATCATCAAATACTCGCTTAAGCTCCTCTTGTCGTATCTCAGGCTGAAAATCGAGATTATTCGACAAACGGTGATCTTTGCCGGATAATAACACTTCACGTCCAAATATTACAAAATTGGGTGTTAACTGTGTTGTCTCATGTTTAGCTGAGCGAAGGGCGGCAGCTACTTGAGGCAAATATGTTTCCCAACTACGATGATTGACTCCTACATAAGCTGTGAGAGCAGTCTTTATGACACGATGGGCTCTCTCTACCGGATTTGCTTGCGCATGGTAGTTAGCAGTTCGTTGATGAATGACTTTATACCTTTCCAAGAGTGAAGTCATCTCTCTTCCAACGACGTTGCTTCCATTGTCGGTGATTAACTTCATAGGAACCCCGAATACAAGAAAAACTTGTTCCTCTAAGTACTTGCATATGTTCTTTCCACTAGCGGAACGCAACGGATGCAATAACACAAATTTGGAGAAGATGTCCATCACCGAGAGAATGAAGTTATAACCACTGCTCGTTCGAGGTAGTGGTCCAACCAAATCCAAGCTTAACACTTGCCAAGGCCTGGTAGTCGTCGGTGCTACACTAAGCATCTGACCTTTTGGAGGTCGCTGCTCCGGTTTCGTGCGAAGACAGGTAGCGCATCGATTTACGTATCGAGCTACATCTGCTTCCATCTTGGGCCAATAGTACTTGGACGCAATACGAGCATACGTCTTGTAAACTCCTAAGTGTGCACAATGCGGAGGGTCATGGTGTTCACTTATAATAGTTGACCTAGCCTCTTTTGGTACGACTTCTCGCCAAAATTCCTGCTCGTCTGCCAAGTTTGGGTAACGAGGCGTGACTCGCTTATACAAGGTTTTATTCTCTATTCGCCACAGAGGATAGTTCTGCGGTTGTTCAGTAACCTTATCGCACATGGACTTATACCAACGATCCGTGGATGGTACATTTGATGCTGCTTCACTATCACTATCTAGAAGATCCAGAACTGGTACAGTTCTTGACAACGCATCGGGCACAACGTGCTGTTTCCCTTTCCTATGTACTATCTCAAAGTCATAGGCTTGAAGTCGCAAAGCCCATCTTGCGATTCTACCTACGGGGTCCTTTATACTATGTAGCCACTTAAGGCTATAGTGGTCAGTGATAACGGTAAAATGAGATCCTTCCAAATAGGGCCGGAGTTTCTCTACGGCAAATATGACCGCTAAGCACTCCTTTTCCGTAACGGTGTATTTCCGTTCGGCCTTTGTCAAAGATCTGCTGAGATAACAGACAACTTTGTCCTCTCCGTCAATTTTCTGGACGAGGACCGCGCCCAATCCATATTCTGACGCGTCCGTCTCGACATAAAAAGGTTTATTAAAATCTGGACAAGTGAGAATGGGTGCCGAAACTAAAGTCTGCTTCAGCTTCCGTAACGCATCTTCGCAGTTTTCATCCCACACAAACGGTTGACTCTTTTGAGTTAATCTTGTCAAGGGGGCAACCAAAGTAGAAAAAGATGGTACAAATCTCCGATACCAGGAAGCTAAGCCTACGATCCTTCGGACTTCCGTCACATTTCGGGGCGCTTTGATTTTAAGAATAGCCTCGACTTTCTCAGGATCGACTAACAATCCAGAACTATTTACAACATATCCAAGATATTTCAATTCTGACCTACAGAATTGACTCTTTTCACGATTCAAGGTTAATCCCGCATCAGTGATGCGTTTTAAAACTTCTCGTAGAACGTCGACATGCTGTTGAAAATCTGAAGTACATACGATTATGTCATCAAGATAGACAAAGGTATGCCCGTCTAATCCAGGTCCGAGGACTCGATCAATAAGCCTCTGCCAGGTTGCTGGTGCCGAGTGCAAACCAAAAGGTAACCTGGTGAATTGAAATAAACCACGATTTGGTACAGTGAATGCCGTGAGTGGCTTGGAATCATCTGATAATGGCACTTGCCAATAAGCACTCTTAATATCCAAACTGGTGATATATCGAGCGTCTCGTAATTTATCAAGTATTGCGCTAACATAGGGTATTGGGTAGGCATCCGGAGTGGATACGGAGTTCAAACGCTTATAATTTACACAGAACCTCCAAGTTCCATCTCGTTTTTGGACCATAACTAAGGGACTACTCCATGGCGAGTTCGATTCCTCGACTATGCCTTTCTTCAGCATTTGATCTAGCTCTGCGTTGACAATCTTCTGCATTGCAGGGGACAAAGGGTAATACCTCTGCTTTATAGGAGCAGATGACGTGCGGATCTTATGCTCGACTAGGTTAGTGCATCCTAGCTTATCTCCCATTTTAGCAAAAGCCTCGTCAACTACTGAATTCAAAAGTTGTAATTGCTCTTGTGTTAATGTATGGCAATCTTGAATCCCACTAACATACAGAGTTTGAACAGAGTCTTCTGTACGAAAAGACCATTCTCCATTGAACAGGTCAGGAATAATTTCCATCTCTTTCCAGAAATCAATACCAAGAATTAACGAGTGAGGTAGGGTGGGTATCACCGCTACTTTAATAATCTTTACCTTGTCTCGAAGCTTGACAGGTAATGAAACTTCACCAATAATTTCACACATTTGCCCGTTGGCTACTGTGCAATGTTTACTTCCGGTGGTTTCGAGTTTGCATATCGTGCTGAGTCCCTCCCAACCAGGACCGCCTAAAACAGTTTTTGAAGCTCCACTGTCTAATAAACCTAGAAATGTCATACCAAATATCTCTACCGAAAGGTACGGGCGCTCATCACCCTTGGCATGCGCCAGGATATAATTCAGCAATATTCTACTTTCAAAGTCACAAGTGGCCTCGGTGTCTAAAGAATCTGGCGTGTCAGACAGTTGGCCTACTGTCTCGCCGCATTCGCGTTTTTTGCCCTGCAATTTGGACAAGTTGCTGCTGTGACGTTTTCATTCCCACACTTGAAACAAAACAAGCGTTTCTCTTCCTTGCAGCTCTTGAATCTATGTCCCGTCTGTTTACAGTTCCAACACCTAGGGCCCTGAGCGATATTAACGTTGGTCGTGGACAGTGAGTTTACCTCTGGAGATATGCAATAAGCAACAGCTGCAGGACTTTCCGTAACGACGGATAAACGACCAGTCTCGATTCGGGGTTTGTGGTAAGCAAGATCAGGTTCAAGAAGCGACCTATAGTTTGTTGGAGGTGGTGTAAACCCTTGCACCCTTGTCGTCGTTTCCTCAACTGCACGTGCTAGCTGAGTAAGTTCTGAGATACTGCGGATCGCATGCAGAGCCAAGTGAGACTGAATATGAGGAAGTAGATTCCGTCGAATCATTTGAACTCTTGTAGCCTCATGGGGCTTGTTAGGTCCCAACTTGTTGAACAAGTTTTCCATCGCTGCCACAAACATAACAACCCTCTCTAGAGAACCTTGTGTTCGTTTCCTAATCTCCTCCCAGAGATCAACCTCATAGCCATATGGAAGAAAGTCCTGTTTCAATTTCAAAGCAAGTTCATCCCACGTACTGAAATTTTGAGTCCGTAACCAATATAATGCATCTTTGGTAAACAACTCGGTAGCCGATCTCAACAGGTGTTCCTTCGAAACTCTCCTGGATACTCGTAACTCTTCAATTCTTTCCAAAAAATTGGTAACACTGGTATGACCATCAAATTGAATTCTCCACCGCGAAACATCACCACCTTGAGAAAATGAATCTCCACGTCCACCGAAATGATCTAAGCAATAAGGATAAATCCCTGGATGACCAACATATCTGCTGCCATCAACAGCCTTCACCGAATCTGAACTCCTAACTCGACTAACAGGATCACCCAAAGTCAATCCACCCAATCCAAGGTCGTCCAAGACTGCAGACTGTCTTGTTTGCGTAGCTATACGACTGCTGTCCGTCGGTAAGCTGCCTGCGGGTGCTTCCCCAGCTAAGTCACCAACAAATCTTCCACCCCCTGTACGCGAGGATTCAGCACGAACCTCCCCTGTAATTGCTTCAGGAATCAAAGGGTTAGGATCATCCAGAAGGGAACCCTCTACAACATTTGGTTCATCAAAGACACAAGCAGTATGCTTTGTGCCACCCTGTATGCCAACATCATACACAGAACTGACAGAATCGAACAGCTGCACCACTTTACAAAGAAGCGATTGTTTGGCCTCATTCTGCTGATCGTTACCAAGTGGTAGTCTTCGCAAACGTCCTTGAATATGTGATAACCTTGAAGTAATTCGTTTGTATTCGTTAACCCTATTGCCATTATCAAAATTCTGTACATCATTCTCAAGTTTACCTAATTTCGCTGTACAAATGTTAATTTCATCATCAAAGTCTAAATCTAGAGTCTCATTGACCAATGGCATTAAGCCATCTCGTTCACCCCTAATCGCTCCTCTCAAAAGAGCACGGTTTTCATCCATGTTCTTCTGAGCAGTTAAACCTCTAACTTTTAATTCATAAATCAATTCCTCCGCCAATAGACGATTTACCTCCATTTTTGGTATCCCTGTCTATAGATGAATCCTGAAAAAAAAAGTCCAAACTCCTCCCCCACCAAAGAGAGAAACCTGTGAGGAAAGCAAAAAAAAACTCAATGCCGCAAAAAAAATGTATCTACATATGCAGAACTTGCCTACTTGCAGACCAACAATCTGTCCCAAAAGACAAACAATGAAAACTTCTTAAAAGTCCAAAACTTCCTGCACGTGCCGCAACACAATCGGAAAACGCAAAAAAAAAACGCCACAGGGTTTTTTCCTCTTCAACTAGAACGGTTAAATACCTAAAGTACCTATGATATGGTACCTAAACCAATATGTTCTAAATATCATACAACGCCCATCACTATCTGTAATAGGTATGTTAATCCACCCACAAAGAACAAAAATGTAATGTCCCATCTCTAGCGCTACAGCACTATTAATTTGTAACCAATATGGTGATTTAACTACAATGAAAAAGAAAAGTAATGTCCCAACATTAGCAATAAATATCACTGGTTCTAACAGGTATGGTGATTGACCCACAGTGAACAAATTTAATGTCAAATAGTAAGATGTAAATAAATTTTATCACATCAGAAAATGAAATTCCACCATAACCTATCCACGTTGAGGCGCCAATTTGAAACATGACACGTAGGGTGCCAAATTGTTAGCGTGGGGGGAACGGTAACTTGTCTCTTATGTTGGGTGTTGGGACATTTAAATGGAAATGCTAGGTTTTATCTCAAAGTATAATATCGTACCATTAATATCACATAGTATAGTCAAACACATAATATAGTCAAACCCGTGACTGTACTTTTCACACCTAGAAGTACCTAAAAGTATAATAAAGTACCAAGAATATCACACAATATAGTCACACCTGTGATTGTACTTGTCACACTTTGAAGTACCTGTGTTATCTTTACTCATGGGGGGCCCACCAGAATTAAGATTTACAACTGTGAGTTATTTAAAGTTAAAAATAGTGGTACAACTTCATGGAGCATCTATCATAGTTCTAAATGGTACAAAATGTGGAATGTATGCTCATGCTATAAATGATATGGTGAAATAAAGCAAGAGTGATAGTTTGCTACTTATATAAGGCCTAAGGTGCTCCAAAGGTGGATACACTCCTGAACAGGGTAGGTAAATGATACGATATTAAACTTAATTAAAAATGAACTAATAAAATTATCTCTTCTAGGGCCATCATGAAGACTACGTCCTGGAAGGTGTCTTAAAAGCTAAGCTCCCACCTGATACTCCGTAAATGCAGTACCCACAGTACCACAAGTATACCAGCTCCAGGCGGTGAGGGTGTTGTAATGCCCATCCGGTACGAAGGGCTCGACATCCTAGTACAATACGCTAAGGGCTGTCTAAATATTCTTGACACTAAAGATGCAGGAAGAGCGATGAGCGTGCCAGATATAGGTGGATGGAAGATGATAAGATAAGACGGTAAGATGATGATACGATGTCAAGATACGGTGTAAAGATGTAAAGATGTAAAGATGTAAAGATGTAAAGAGGCCTGCAAAGAAACAAAACATAGGCCTTAGTACTTAAAAAGGGCACAAAGACTGCGCGGTCGGCCACGAAGCACGTGGACGTCCAGGTTACGTACCTTGATGGAGGGTGCCTCTCAAGTGAAGGTGAGTTGCCAATGCCCAGAATTCGTGATCCTGAATCCCTTCGCGGCTAGTGAACCCGAATCGGACAATTGGGAACCTGGTTGTGACGAACCTTTAAATCCGCTTCAGCGTGGTTTCCACAAGTTCGCCAGGTAACCTTTCACCTTGAAGAAAACTGGCCAAATGCGCGGTTCTCCCAGAAACTTCCAACGACGTCCAACGTCAGTCGTCACATCAAAAACGTCAAAGTGTCAACCACACTTCTGCTCAGATAAATTCTGTTCTTCCAGAATCAGAAATTTCTACCGACTTCCATCGTCAGTCGTCCCATCACAAACGTCAGAGTGTCAACCACACTTCTGTTCACACCTATTCTGTGCTGACCGTCAAGCGAATGTCAACCTCTAACCACACTTTTGGATATGTAAACAAAACGCTGCGAATGTATAACTTTCGAACAAGATTGAGGTCTGATAACTCATCGGAATCAACTACAAAATGTACTAATTTCCCATATAATTTCAGGTACTACAGTGGCCATGGGGCACCAGTGGCTGAACAGGACCAAACCACCAAAATAGTTGAAACTGTGATTTGTACCATAGCCCTAGGCACACTATGTCAGCTTCTGACCTGAATAAAGAGGAATACAGAACCTTTAGTACGCCCTTTATTCTGCTAGATATAGTAAGAAGTAGCCTCCGTCACACATAACCTGAGGTAAATTAAGCATAAGATGAGTCAAGATAGGTAAACACAAGGTAAGATACTTTTGACCCGTAACAAGGGTTAAACATAAAAATTATCTCAGACATGAAATAAAGTAAGTTTTGGGCTAGAAATACAAAGGTCCTTTAATCTTATCCAAAATCAAAACATTTACAAAATTAGAAAATGACCCCTAGATTAGCTAGTAGTAAATAAAAACGAACAATTCATTCAATATAGGTGAGGTCCTATAACTTACATAGAAATTACAACTCTATTTTATCACTTAACCCCTTGCTTCCAGTAAGTTCTAATTTATTGCAGTTATGTATTTACTTATGGGGAAGTTTGGGTGAAACTCAGTATTGTGTGCTTCAACAAAAATAAATTTTTTGTAGGAACGTGGCATTTCGCTTGCTCCTACAATTGATGGCAGTCAATATTACAGTCATGGAGGTCAAAAACTACCAATATTTTACTGCCCTTTAAACAGAATCATTTTTGTTAATTGGCTCCGAACTGGATTGTCCTGTTGTGATCAAGATTTTACAATAAAATGGATTCTGATATTTAAGTATTTTGTGCATACAGCTTTTATTAAAAAATATATATGATTTACATCATTTTCTAATACGTGACGTTCTAAGCAGCTGAAAATAGGGGTGCCTAGAAAACTTGATATTATTTTGCTTATCAGCAAAGGTACAAAATGTTTGGTGTGAATACAATTTTCATTAACTCTCAGAAAATGTTCCGATTTCAAACATATCTTGATAACATCATTTGATGGGTAAGTCAGACCGCCGTGGCTTTTAAATTCAATTAGGGAATTGAGAAACCGATCTCTAGTACCAATCAATGCTGTGACACATGTTTCACATTTTATTGTTTTTTGTAATTGGTGCGAAACATAACCAGCAATATATTGAACAATTCACTTATCACAGGTGCATTCATGATGTAGTCATGATCCTTCCAAATAGTTTCTAGATCATCAGAAGGCTCATTTATGTCTATTAAACTATGGTTCGATAAACTACTATTAATTACATCTTCAGACCTTACATTTTTTGTAGAACTACTTAGAATAGGGATTTGATCTAATGGAATACAGTTACCCATACCGCCCTCTCTAATTTCTGCTCGAACCAGAAGCCTTTTGTAAGCAGCTAGAAACTGTCGAGCGGTTGGGTTATTATTCCAGCCACCTCTTGATCTAATTGACGAAAAGAATAATTCTAAATGATCTTGACTAATCTTATACAACGGAAGGTACAGTAATGTTTTTCTCTCAGAAACAAGTTCTTTGTACAATCCTAAAGAACTTGATAATGAAATTATTAATCCAATAAACCCAGTTTTTCTGTTAGACATGATTACTTGCTCATTATTAGATAATTTCAACTTTGAAAGATAAAAAATTGCACTATTGATAAATTCCGCAGATCGATCTATATTTTTTTGACATAATGCTTTTTTATAACCTGGTGCTACTAGGTTTCTGCTGTTTAAAATATCGAAAATGCTATTTACAATTCTAATAAATTTAACTGTTGCCTGACTACCTTTAAAATCCTCAAGATTCAGCTTTTTTTCGCAATACTCAATAGCATCGGCTACTGATGCACTAAGTAACTGAACTGCAAGCCGAACCTTCATTTTTTGTTTGAAAAAAATAATATATATGAGCGCGACGTAACTTATTCCCTAAATGTAAGCCCTCGCTAGTTTGCAGCTTCTCTAGAAGCGCTATGTATTTCCATTGATTAAAATTGTTATCACAATCAATTAGGATTTTCTTTTCACCAAATGCATTGCGAACAAGTTTTATCATATGACATGGATCATAAAAAATATATACATTGTGATCTGTAACTCTGAAACTTGTCTGTATATTTGAAATGTTAAATAGGAATCCAAAGTTATGACACATAGCGGTATTAGATGGAGCACCATCGAATGTGATTGACATAACTTTGGCTCCCGTATCTTCAATCAGATGGATGCATTGAGATACAATTGAATGTTTTTGACTGCCATTCAAAGAATCTGTAAGAAAGTAACCGACAGGTAATTTCCAAGTTCCATTGATGCAAACCAACATTATAACAAAAGCTTCTTTGGCTAAAGCATTAGAGTCATCGTTTAAATTTGTACCACAGTTCACATAACCATGGAATTTTTTTCCATCCCATTCTAAATGTTTCCGTATGGCTATTTCATCGATAATTAATGAACAAATTATTGGTCTGTCAGATGATTGAGCCTTATTTCTTAAGGTATTTATTGATTCCTTGGTAAAACCAGGCTCAGCATCCACATTCTGAAACCATTTAGCAATAGTTTTGCTATGCGGGAGACAAGTGTCAAAAACATCTCTCACATAGTTGTATGCCTTTGGTGAAAAAAAATTTAATGTCAGGGCAAATTTCCTAAGTTCAGGTGAATATTGAACATTTCTCCCCATTTTTCTGTTCAATATTTCTATATTAACCTTGCTCATATTTTGAAATAAAACTAAATTTTCTTGAGATAGTAAATTTTGTCGCTCTAATTCCTCAGCAATTATTTTTAAAGAGGCTACTTTTTTGTGTGCTCTTTTCAGTGACTGACCAAGGGCACGGATTTTTTTCGTTTTTTCCTTATTCTTATCTTTTTGCAGCAGCAGTTCTCTTCTAAGTTTCTTTTTCCGGGGAGAGTCGTCCTGTGCAGCCAGAGCTGAGGTTGATGGCGATGGTTCTGGATGAACATCACGTTCACTGGGTCTTTTTCTTTCTTTTGCCTAAAATAACAGAGCTGTATATTAGACAATGTTTGAAACATTATTTCCGAAAGAAAGACAGAACAAATTAATTTATGATTTAAGTAGATGTGAATGAGTGACTGAATCTTATAGGAAAAGTGACAGTAACATTTTGTTTTGATTTCGTATCGAGTAAACACACCTAAATATAGTTGTTTAATAATGTAACTGTAACACAAGAAATTATTACATTTTTGAGGTTAGCTGCCTTTTGATTTTCATAGCTATCAATTTTTAAATGGTTATTCAGCCATTTGTAATCGTATTTCTCCTTACTTTATTGCACTGTTTATTTTGGAAACGTCATCACTAATACTCAAATATAAAACCAAATTTGAGACCATAAATATAGAATATAGGCATAAGGCATAAGAATGATTTTAAATTAATATCACACCCAAATCATAACTCATTAATGATCCAATTATATACAATGGAGTGAAGATTTATACCAAACTTCCTCCTCACAGGTTTTAGTGAATATCCCAAAAGTTTTGTTTGTTATTATATAGCTTCGTCAATAAGAATCTTGTAAATTCTTAGACTATAAAGTATATCTATCTATCTATCTATCTATCCATCTATCCATCTATCCATCTATCATAATCCTAGAATGTTTATTATTTTAATATTGATTAAGCGTAGACAATGTAAGCTAGGAATTATAACTTACAATTTTTGGACGTAAGTATTCCGGAAGCTCGTCAAATATGGTGGGGACTGCTCCTTTCAGAAGATATACTTTTTGATTTGTTTGATGAAGGAAATTCTGTTCAAAATGCTTAGAACAAAGCCTATCGTTGCTTGTAGGCTTCCAACCTTCGATCCTCATATTTTTGATCCATAAATCATGTCTAGGAAGATCTTTAGGAAACCTGTCGAGGAAGAAAGAAAATTAATTTTATTATTCATACAACTACAAATAAAGGCCACCCTTGAAATGCACACCTTGTATAAGGGTATTGGTATATTATATATTACAATGCAAAGTCATAATATTTCTATTCAAAATGTAAGCTATAATAGATACGCCACTGGAAAACTGATTGTATTTGAACCAAAAAATCCCTTAAAAACATAATTTTTAGACTTTACGTGCTCAAAAACATTATGATTCGCATGTTAGTGGTACATTCCAAATTATATTTCGGATACACATATATCTTTGAACTAGATATCGAGATATTTGCATGAATTTCGGATACACCAAAAAAATAAGATCATAAATTTACCTGTGAAAAGTGATTCCTGGCTCCTTCCTGCTGCTGTGGCTTTTACAACGGTAAGCTGCACACCCCACCATTACGCTCACCACAATATTTCACAATTATTGGTCTTAAAAACGTTAAATATCGCAAAAAACACCACCTTGACACTACCGTCAGTTTTCCACCAGCATTTTGACAGCTATTCATTTTCGGTATCAGCTAATCCATATAGCATCAAATGGGCGTGCGGTATCCCCTCTCTTTCCTTATCTAAGACATAATCAGTTGGAAACTTTCGCTGCTATTTTGTTATCACCACAGTGAGGTCAAAACGTCATACAGGCACACCTTCTGTGAATATCCACTGAAAAATTACCTTTAATAATTTTAGTCAGCTACAGTTAATTTTCTTTTTTTTCTGAAATTTATTTGGGACTTTAGATGCGTTTCTCAGCTTTGACGTATCAAGTTTGCAAATAAAAGATAACGCAAATAAAATCAACAGATAACGCGCAAACGATAATCAACAAAGCAAACTAACCTAACCTGCGCGCTTACGTCACTGTCACTATGGCTTTTTATGAAGGCGGTGGGTTTTGAAGAAACCGCCCTGTTGCCAGATTCCAATATGGTCCCTTATTTACCGAAATAGCCAACCACCATGACTGAAATAATTAATAACTAGTTCATAAGTTCGTCAACAATATTTTCTTAATGCAATAATTATATAAACTACATATTGCAAAAAATATGTTTGAATGTTATTTATTTTTGTGTCTACCGTCATCAGGATCCATAAAATTTTGTTTTTAATCG
This sequence comes from Callosobruchus maculatus, assembly GCA_951848785.1. Lineage (NCBI taxonomy): Eukaryota > Metazoa > Arthropoda > Insecta > Coleoptera > Chrysomelidae > Callosobruchus > Callosobruchus maculatus. The sequence goes on along the minus strand of CATOUR010000081.1, from coordinate 12,157,381 downwards.
TTAATAACTTTCTGAAGTGATCTAAGTGTTGATTTCTTTAGGTAGATACCTAAATGTGATTGAACTCATTACTTAAAATTAATTTAATCCACTTGAAGTGATTTGATGATTTTTGTATGGTTCATGCAGGCCCGATTTTATCAACAGCCACATTTTAACAAAGGTTTTGACCAATCAGAGCAGCCCATTCAAAAACATGCATATGTCAAAGTACTCTGAAAATTATCGATTTCTCTGGAAATTTACCACAAAAAGGTCAAAAATGATATGCTTTATATACAATCGACCATTATGAACCATCTAGTATCTTTTCCAGTCTGATTTTCCATCCTAAATGGGTGAAAAATTGCATTTTCTTGTTTAACAAAGACTTTAGCGATTGCTAATTTCAACCAATCAGATTCCAGCGAATCTGTACATTTGATCACTGGTTTCTTGGAGTATTTAAATATTCTAAATCCTGGATCATAAAAAACCGTGCTTATTTCATTCTGAAAATTACGGGATCTTAACTTGTTGGTATTTTGTGTTTATTTACTATACGATTCATTTCCTAGATATTTAAAAAGTAAACAGACATGGGAAAGTAAACTATTCAAGCATATCGCTATTTGTAGCAGCACTCCTTAGACGCGATAAGGTTTAGTCACTGGAAAAATATGAGCAATCTTCAGCTATTACCCTAATTTACTTCAAAGATTAGTATAAATACACCCGGTATGGTTTAAAAAATACTGTATGCTTTATATTATCACAAAAACACAAAATTATAGCAATTTTACAGTATCTTAAAGTAGAGCATAAGTTTGGTTTCAAAGTTTGACTAAAAAATTGATAGTCCGGCTGAAAATGACCTCGAAACTTTGTAAAAAGTAGTTTTTCACGATGTCAGGTAACACGTTATTGGACACAACGGCTATAGCCGTCTGAGGGGAGTGATCTTGATACGCCACGACGGCTATATCAGTCAAAAAGTTATCTGCTTGTTACGGCAGAGCGGCGACGACAGTCAGAATCTCGGTATACTTGCCTTGTTAAGCAATGTTAGTGCCGTAGCGTGAAGCTCGTCATTTCTGAAATTGCCAAATTCTAACTCACTAAACGCTATCCCAACTATTAATGTTTTAAGGTGCATGGGTAAAACGGCACGACGGCTATAACCGTCCATAACCTCCAATGTGATGCATTGACCACGGGTATAGCTGCCATATTGCAAGTGTGTTTTTGTTTGATTTTCATGATTTCAGTGCTGATGGGCAGTAGGTAACCAGATATTTTCATCCTAAACAGATATTCGTCGTCCACCTATTATAAATATAGAACATAATATTGTTTCACATCAATACAAAACTCGAAGCACATGTGAGACATTTTCCAGAGAAGCTGCCCCTACCAGAGGATCATAAAATAATATCATATTTTCTTAGATGCAAACAATGTTTCAAGTCTGGAAAACGCAAAGAAGCTAGCTATAGATGCAAGGGTTGTGAAAATAAACCTGCTTTGTGTCCAGACCAGAGAGATGCGTTTTTGTTTATAAATTTGATACAATAAAATGTTTTTGTTTTAGCTTTTGTCTCGAAAATTGTCCTTTTCTTCCCACAAAATGTGTTTTACGATTACACTAATCAGACGGCTATAGCCGTGGTTGCCATTCTAGAACATGAAGTCTGCTGTGATATGACACGACGGATATAGCAGTCTTTTTTATTGTCACCAAAAATCTCAAAAATGAAAAAAAGAGTCAAAAATGAGTACCCCTAAAATATTTAGATAACGCACATCATGTTACAAACGCAAAAAAATGGGAATGTTTTGAGGTGCCATATTACGAAGCCTCCCGGCCAGCAGAGCGTCCAACAATGCGTTTTAAACAAGGCTACAGTAAGATAAAAAAAGGCAACCCGATATAACAAACAGTACTAACCTCTTGTAATGAATTCGGTTTCTTCGTGGTGAGATTGAGATACCGCTCCTGGTTCTGACAAAACTTCGCTGTCTGCTTTTCGAACTTCTTTTTCTCACTCTTCGCACCACCGATGTGCTTCTTTCTGAACTCCTCCAAAGGTTTGACCACCGCTGAATTGGCGTTCTCCAGCTGCAAAAAAAACGCAAATCATACAGTCCCAGCATAAAATAAATGGATATTTGGTATAATATAAAAATATTAAAAAATTATCTTGAGCTCAAAGTAATCGTTTGAATATATATATGGAGAAATAGTCGAAATTGAATGAAGGCTTGAAATTTCTAATCAAAATTGCATAATCTGATGGTAATGCACACAATAAAAGAGCTACTGCTATTAGCTATTACTGCTTGAGGAGTAGCTGTCACTTTCAAAACGTTTTGAAATGAACTATGCGTAGAGCGTTGCTGTCTAATATTACTATTGTCAGTTTGTTGAAGTTTATTCGAAATTCGAGACTAGAAATTTATGATAAACAAACAAAATAGGTTTTAAAACGTAGTAATTTTAGAAATATGCAATGTTCTGCTCTATACTCATCCCTGCCCTCACTTTCCAAAAATTTTTGTTATAAAATTATATGTGAGAGTTAGAATTTACTACACCCTAAAGACGATCAATCAAAATTTCAAATATAATAATAAAAATAAATTAATAGTATGGCATCACCAGTAATTTTATAATCTTTAAACACTTTTGTTGATTTTTGAGTTTCTGTACTGTGAACACCTGTGCATATACAGTGCTGCTGATTCGGTACAAATGTAATCATTCGGTACGCAGATACAACAAATATGCAACTGTCAAAATCTAGAAAACTGCTTCTCAGAATGTTTTTCTAGAATTCAGTGCGTCTTTTGGAACAATTTCAGTACTTTTCAAAATTCGATAGTGGTGTGCATGTATAAAAACGTACCTACTGATATTCTTTCCTTTTTTTATGAATAAAGTTCCTTAATTAATTAAAAGAGGTTCTTCATTTTTTTTTGAAAAACAGCAAGTATCTATATTATATACACAAAAATATTAAACAAACTTTTAATATTTACATTACTGTATCGAGTATTTTTGTCATCGATACTTTTTGAGGCATTCCAAGCTGGTATCGATACTTTTGTAGAGGTATCGGTATGGGAAATAATTATACAGGGTGTCCCACGACGATTAAGACAAGCAATATATCGGAACTGAACAGTAGTAGCGAATTATGATTTTGGGGGTTAGAGCAAATATAGTATCTTTTCTTATTACTGTGTCACCCAATGAGGTATTTGTTTTTGATCACGTGACGTCCGATTCAAAATGTTTAATGAGACACCCTGTATATTTGTGACTTTTTGTGTTCCTCTCGATAAAACAATTCCAACAAACTAGCACACTTGGGGTCTAAAGTGATTTATTCAAGAGCTACAGGCACTTAAAGGATGGTACCTTTACCATTGATTATAACAGTTAAATTACTTAGGTAGTGTTTCATAATGGTAGGGGTCAGGCTTTTAAGTACCTGTAGCTCTTGAATTAACCACTTTAGACTCCTAGTGTGCTGGTTTGTTGGAATTGTTTTATCGGGAGGAACACAAAGAGTCACAAATATACAGGGTGTCCCATTAAAATTTTTGAATCGGACGTCACGTGGTCAAAAATAAATACCTCATTGGATGACACAATAGTAAGAAAAGATACTATATTTGCTCTAATTTACATCTCCAAAATTATAATTCGCTACTACTGCCCAGTTCCGATATATTGCTCGTCTTAATCGTCGTGGGACACCCTGTATAATTATTGTTCCAAATGGCACCGTCCATTCCTGCAAACTGATCTCTGAAAAATCAACTGTATGGTTTGTAACATCATTAGCGCTCGTTGAACAATATACTATTGTTTCAGTACAAATTCAATCTCGCTGACCTATGGCTGACAATCAAATGACCAATATGACATACAAACATAACCATAAAGTTAAGGTGACTTCTAAAAATATCCAATATTCCAGTGCAACAATGTCTTATTGAATTAACATGTCTAAATGGGAAATAAGACCCATCAGTCAGCCCTTGGACGTCGGCACTCGGATCCACTGGGATAAGTGCAATCAAAGGGCCATATTGGTGGACGTACCAAACGGTACCGTCCATTCCTGCAAACTGAACTTTGAAAAAATCAACTGCATGGTTTATAACATCATAAGCGCTCGTTGAACAATATGCTATTCTTTCAATCTCGCTGACTAATGGTCGCTTTTATAATCTGCCGTTGCACGACACGGCACGATAATGTTGTGGGTCGTGCCGTGCCGTGGAATACCGCTACGATATGAACCGTCGGAAAATCTTTTATAATTGCACGATAAAATCGTTTCGGTCTGCTTCAGTCAGTGATCAGTCATGGACAAACGGCGGTTACTCCTTCTTTATTTGTTGTATTTAAGACGTAAAAAGATACAAATCACAAGGAGAGGTATTGGAGACACCCGTTACTAAAAGTAAAATAACTCGAAGGGTTGTACTACACTCTTAATGAGGAACTCAAAAAATATTCAGAGAAGTTTTTCAATTACTTCCGGATGTCAATGAAAACTTTTCATCATTTTCGGTCACTACAATTCGGTCTTGCTTTAAATTCTGATATAGATTCATCCCAAATTGCTTCAACGAGTTCCAACAAAGTTATTATATCGTACTTAAACGCCATTTTGTTTGTCACAATACACGCATACTTGTTGCAAACACGCTTCTCCCGCTCGGCGGCACGATAGGGAGCTAAGACAGCTACGACGACGGCACGGCATAACGTTAACATTCACGGCATGCCGTTACCGTCGACGGTAAATTAAAAGCATCTCCATATAATCCTGTACATTTTGCTCTCTCATTTTACCGTAACGATAAAAACGTGCCGTACCGTGCCGTGTAACGGCAAATTATAAAAGCGACCTATGGCTGACGATCATAATATGACCAATGACGGCAAACATCAACTACCTGGTTTTTAACATCATTAGCGTTCGTTGAACAATATACTATTGTTTCAGTACAACTTCAATCTCGCTGACTTATGGATGACAATCATATGACCAATATAACACACAAACATAACCAAAAAGTTAACGTGACTTCTAAAACTATCCAATATTCCAGTGCAATAATGTCTTTTTGAATTAACATGTCTACATGGGAAATAAAACCCATCAGTCAGCCCTTGGATGTGGGTACTCGAATCCACTGGGATAAGTGCAACCAAAGGGCTATATTCTTGGACGTACCAAATGGTACTGTCCATTCCTGCAAACTGAGCTCTGAAAAAATCAACTGTATGGTTTGTAACATAATTAGCGCTCGTTGAACAATATACTATTGTTTCGGTACAGCTTCAATCTTACTGTCTTATAGATGACAATCATATGACCAATATGACATAGAAACATAACCAAAAAGTTAAGGTGACTTCTAAAAATATCCAACATTCCAGTGCAACAATGTCTTATTAAACTAACATGTCTAAATGGGAAATAAGACCCATCGGTCAGCCCTTGGACGTCGGCACTCGGATCCACTGGGATAAATGCAACTAAAGGGTGATATTCGTGGACGTACCAAATGGCACTGTCCATTCCTGCAAACTGATCTCTGAAAAAACAACTACATGGTTTGTACCATTATTAGCGCTCGTTGAGCAATATACTATTGTTTCAGTACAGCTTCAATCTCGCTGACTTATTGCTGACGATCATATGACCAATATGACATAGAAACATAACCAAAAAGTTAAGGTGACTTCTAAAAATATCCAATATTCCAGTGCAACAATGTCTTATTAAACTAACATGTCTAAATGAGAAATAAAGCCCATCAGTCAGCCCTTGGATGTTGGCACTCGAATCCACTGGGATAAGTGGAACCAAAGGGCTATATTCGTGCACGTACCATTCCTGCAATCTGGGCTCTGAAAAAATCAAATGTATGGTTTGTAACATCACTAGCGCTCGTTGAACAATATACTATTCATTCTACAGCTTCAATCTCGCTGACTTTTGGATAACAATCATATGACCAATATGACACAAAAACATAACCAAAAAGTTAACGTGACTTCTAAAAGTATCCAATATTCCAGTGCAACTAAACGAACATGTCCAAATGGGAAATAAAGCCCATCAGTCAGCCCTTGGACGTCGGCACTCGGATCCACTGGGACAAATGCAACCAAAGGGCCATATTCGTGGACGTACCAAACGGTACTGTCCATTCCTGCCAACTGAACTCCTGCAGAGTGACCACGGCCAAGGTTGGTGATGAGCCAATCGCCTTCATGTTCCCGGTAGAAGGGTCCAGGACCAAATTCGTCGCTGGTTTGGGCAAGAAGTTCGTATTCGTCGAATGGGACGGTGTAAGTCCAGAGGTGGCCAGTGTGGAAACCATAGTGGAAGTTGAAACTGATCCGGAGTACGAAGGAAATCGATTGAATGGCGGGAAGGTGGATCCGTGGGGAAGGCTGTGGGCAGGTAAATTGGAGATGTAGGCAGCTATAAGCTATGATGATACAACTTCAGAAACTTATAACATGTTTATTTCTCTGATAGACTATGCTAAAGGCCTTATCCTTCTTCTCTCAGTACCATCTTCTCAGCGGAGGTTGGCGACCATCATTTGGAACTCTTCTCTGTCTTGGGCTAAACGAATGATTGTGCAGGCCGATATTAAACCACTGACGTAAGTTCCGAAGCCAGGAGAACTTTTTTCGCCAGATCCCCCGTCGTCCTTCAATCTTTCCCTCAGCGATCAGTTGTCACAACTCGTACTTACTATTTCTAAAAATATGGCCAAAATATGCTGCTTTTCTTCGTTTTATTGTGGTTAAAAGTTCCTGTCCTTTTTGCTAAAGGCCACTACTGTCTGTCTGAATGTCTTCCCTGGCACATGGCTACAGAAAGTATTATTTATTTTAGCGTATGGCATACAAGACATCATTAAAATAAGAAAGAAAGAAAAATTAAATTTGACTTTCAACATTCACTTTGACAATAACATTATGTATAATATGAAACGAAAGGACAGAAAATTACAAACAAACATTTAATGTTTTAATGTAGTCAATGGAGTTTTCCGTTGCGTTCAGGAACTCATCTTCCATTGAAGTATCTTAGAGGGCATTCTTCAGTGATGTGGTGGATGGTCTGCCGTGGATCTCCACAATCACATTGTGGATTGGGAACTTTACCCCATTTAAGTAGAGTATCAGCACATACCCCATGGCCCGTTCTGATTCTATTCAACATTGTCCATATTTTCCTCGGTAATTCCATTCCGGATGGCTTGGTGACTATGCATGGCATTTGTTGGATTTCGTACGGCGCATTATTTTCCCAGTGTGTTGTCCAGGCGCCAGCGATATCAAAGTTTTTTTGAAATAGGGAGTTGGCTTTTATTATTGGAGGGTGTCTGGAGCGTAATCTGTTTATTTCTATGTTATTTATGTCAAGATGGATCGGTAGAAGATGATTATTCTGGATTTTCTTGAATTCTCTGAGAAGAGCTGTTTCTCTTCGTAAATATGAGGGTGGGATATGGCTGAGGACTGGAAGCCAGTATGTTGGTGTTGACTTCAATGTGCCCGAAATCATTCGCACTGTCTGGTTAAGCTGGACATCAACAAGTTTACAGTGTTTGCTGTTGAGCCAGACTGGGGCTGCGTATTCCGCTGCCGAATAGACAAGTCCAAGAGCAGATGACCCCCATGTAGATCCACAGAAAGTATTAATGAAAAGTGACTAAGCCAAACAATCTCTGCGAAACGAAATCTAAATCGATCTTCCATACTCCACACCTCTTGTAATTTGAACAAAATTCGGGGTACCGTAGCGCCGGTACCTTGAGTAGGTCAGTATAGTTCATTGTGTATTTTTAGGAAGTGAGAAACCTTAAAATCATGGTTCCTTATTTTTGTTGCGCTGGTTGTTCAAGAAGCATGAAACCATAACGTTGACAATTAACTTTTCCTTTTGTTTGGCCTATTTTTCGATTAAATGGCATGTTTAATATGTACTTTGTGAATTCTTTATGCGATGAAATTTTTGTGATATTTTATTTTACGAAAAAATCAAGCTATCTGTGATTGAAGTTTCCTTAATTAATCTACTGATTTCTCCAAGTACAAAAAGAAAGCAAATTTAACCGTCTGATCAAATGTGACGCATTTCATGCTTATTCGTACAGCAAAGTCACGACATCCTAAGTTTTATCATCGCTGCGATAATTAATTTTTTTCTGATACCTACTTATACCAAAAATGGTAATTTGCGCCTAAACGGTTCGATTAAGGTTCCATGTATGATACATAAAGTCACACTATACACCAAGGAATCCAAATATGCAATAATATACAGGGTGTTAATTAAGTATGTTAACAAACTTTAACCACGAATAGTACTCCGAAAAATAGAAAGAAAATGTCATATGAACATGGGTCCGGAAATGCCCTGAAGACGGTTTTCCCTCGATATTCTCGAAACCATTCATAACAAAATTACGAAATTAAGTACCATGGGTAAACTTTTGACGCTGAATCTGATTCTGAATTCAGAATTTCATAATTTTAATCAGAGGCGTATCATACGGGAGGAGTTAAGGGTAAAAATAACCCCATTTTCTAAATGGTAATTTTTTTGACATTTTGATTTTAGAATATGGTATTTAATATATTTTTACGTAAAAATAGTTTCTTGGTACATCTCGATAGGGCTAACCGTTTTCGAGAAAAATGCAAATTATTGCATACAATAGCCTGCATCGATTCAATAATTTGCATTTTTCCCGAAAACGGTTAGCCCTATCAAGACGTACCAAGAGACGACTTTTACGTAGAAATCTCTGAAATACCATATTCTAAAATCAAAATGTCAAAAAATTACCATTTAGAAAATAGGGTTATTTTTACCCTTAACTCCTCCCGTATGATACGCCTCTGATTAAAATTATGAAATTCTGAATTCAGAATCCGATTCAGCGTCAAAAGTTTACCCATCGCACGTAATTTCGTAATTTTGTTATGAATGGTTTCGAGAACATCGAGGGAAAACTGTCTTCACGGTGCCCCATGCAAAGGAGCGTAGCTCCCTTAGGAAGCATTTCCGGACCCATGTTCATATGACATTTTCTTTCTATTCTTCGGAGTACTATTCGTGGTTAAAGTTTGCTAACATACTGTATAGGGGGTTCCATTTAAAAAAATGTAGGTTTGATATGAATCACCCTGTATAAACGTCAAAATTTAAGTGTAAATATTTTTGCGTTATAGCCCTCGAGGATACCTACCATGATCGAGTGACAGATTTCTGAAGTATGTGTTAATAAATTCACAATCCTCCTCACTATTGGCCCACCCTGTATTGATCCTATTAACCACTTTGCAGGTACCATGGGTCCTCCTGGTCCAGACGGAAACATCATACCTCATAGAGGAGCACTCTACTGCTTGGTAAAAGGTAATCTGGAGAAACACGTATGCAACATAGGTATTTCGAACGGCCTAGCATGGAACGTAGAAACGAAGAAAATGTATTACATCGACACACTGGAACCCTACGTCTTCCAATACGACATAGCCGACGATGCAAGGATAACCAACAAAACGGTGGTGTTCGATTTCAAGAAAAACAACATAGAAGGACTGCCAGATGGGTTGACCATCGACGTCGAAGGAAACTTGTGGGTGTGTGCAATCCATGGATTCCACCTGGTCAGATTTGACCCGAAGTGTGGACACGTCCTCGACAAAATCGAATTTCCCACGCCTCAGATCACGGCTGTTTCTTTTGGAGGTCCAAAGTTGGACCTAATGTTGGTGACAACGGCCAGGATTCCTATTCATGGGACACCACCACCAGATCCTGCAGGTACCACGTATCTCGTTTCCAGTTCTAACACTGTGCCTGGTTATGCAGGAGATAACTACATACCGTGAGAAGTTAAATAATTCGTCAGATAATAAAATGTTTAAGTCGTTTTATAAAACTATTTTTCATCCCTAAAATCACTGCATCTCGATGAATTAATCTATCGTTAACACTCGGTATCGCAGCTGTACACTGTAATGCTGGAAGACTACCGTGTTTTGCGACAGTAACATCAAAAGGTTTCGACATGTTTTGAAACTCGAGTCTGTCTGATGGATACGGTTTTGTTGTGTTTCTTGAGAGTGTTCGACTATATTTTATTTTGCTGCCCAGATTTGTACCAAATATACTTTACGTAAGCATAGTTTAATATTAATAATGAATTCAGGTGCCGTTTATTCAGACAGAGTAAATTTTCATTACAGATAAATCCGTCACATACGCAATTTTCTGAGTCAGTTGTGTCGCATATCTGAGATTTTATTAACTTACACTTCTGCGTAAGTACATTAAGCTTTGATAACTGCCCCCAGTGACAAGAAACATTAATTGCTAACCGATCTATCACAGAAATTGAACCTCTGAAGTTTGTGTTTTTTCTTTGCATTTTTTTGCCAATTAATATTATTAGCTCCTCAAAGTAGACATTTTCAAAAAGTTATAAAAGGAGGAACGTAGCTCTTCATGCAGTCCCATGTCGTCAGTTTGGAAATCATTCATCAGTTGTGCAGCGCCATCATTTATTCGTCTAGATAACAACGATCGCACCCAATATCTGTGGTGGCGTCATCTTCTAAAATATTTATATATAATAAATCACTGGTACATTCTAAAATACCCAAGTCACTTACATTTTTCCAAAGCCGAGGCACAAACCAGCCAAAGCCAAGAAAAAGAAAATCATCTCGAAACATTGCTTGATGATTATTGAAAAGGATGGAAAACAAAACCGAAACTTGACCATAATTTAGTCCGCTTGATGGAAACAAAAGTTTTAAGTTTATTTCAGTTTTGTTTTTTCTTTTAGCTTCCAGAAAACACAAACAAAACATAAACTGTCCGTTTAGTGGAAAACCGGTATAACTCCTTGCTCATACAATGAACTTGGTCACTCGACCATTTTGTGAATAACAGCTGGGTGAAAGGGCACTCACAAATTCAAAGGCGATATTTTAGCGGAACGGTTATTAAAAAGGGCCGCGAGACCAAAATCTTAGGGCCTGGACCTCTTTGTGTCTTGGCATCTGAAACTATGACAAGACTGATAAGGGTCTAGGGTATAGCGCGCGAAATTGAGAATTAAAAAAAAAGACGTATTCCCGTGTTAGCCTGTTCCCTTTCTCCAGTGTGTGTGTCTAAGATGAGGGGAGATAAGTCCAAAAATCCAAAGGTAAGGTCATAAGGTCCAAAGGTAAGGTCGAAAGGTCACCATAAAAATGAATTTCGTATTTCCAAGCTCCTGACGTTACCTTTAAACTTACAGTAATGACTCAAAAAGTAAATTGAAGAAGAAAGATTGCGTTTTGTCACCTATTTGGCCTTTTTTGATATCGTGTTTGGTTGTTGAATCACAGACATTTAAAGAATGTATGATTTTGCATTGCGAGTTTTTTGCACACTAAAAACTTTTTTGAGAAAATCGCAAATAGTTGTTATTCATTAAGATATTAACTATCACCTTCTGAAATACCGTGTATGTAGTTTGAAAAACAAGTGAGTTCTGTTCGAAATGAGAATCAATGTTTTAACATGGCAAATACATATGTTAACTGTGTATACCCAGGCCCCTTAAGAGAGGGCGAACACAAAGCTTTTAAAGCTGCGTGGCTTAACTGCTTAACTACCACCTATTGCTGCTGGCAGTCTAATATATTCAGAATAAAATTTGGCAAATAATGATATTTAGAATAACTATGAGAGCGCCTTCTCCCTTTTGAGTTTACATACTTATATACAACATACATACATTTTTTAGCTCTCACTCACTCACTGACTAGAGAAAAACTAAATACAGATTCGGAATCAGCATGAAAAACTAGTCCGGGAAAAATCCTGTTTTGTCAATATCGCCCTTTCTTTATTGGTACAATTTAAAATAATGAATAGCGCCATGGACACCTCCAATAAATGTCACTCGGGAGCAGAGGGTTCATCTACATCGACTCAGAACGGGACAGTCTTACATAACTCACTCACACTTATTACTTGGTCGAGATCCTCCAGTCTGCAATATATGCCATGAGCCCATGAGCGTTTGACAAGAACTCACATTTTTTATTTGAGTGTCGCGAAACTGAAGATCTTCGCCACTCTTTTAACTTATTGGAAAATTTAGAGGATGAGCTTTACTCTTGTGTTCTTAATAAGGCGCCTAACAAGTTCTATCCTGATGAGTAAAGTGATCTGAATAAGCGGCCAAAAACGCTGGAAGTTGACGCCGCTTTAAAACACAAAAAAATACAGCCCCGAGTCTGACTGAATCCGTCCAACCGATCTTTCCTGACGTCTTTTCACCAGATATGTGGCTTCTTCAATATCCTGACTATTCCAGAGTATAGAGTTTTTTCCTATTACCCTCGTAAATGAATTTCGTTGTACAGGGTGTTAATGTTGGATTTTAATTAAATCATTATTAATTGTATTCTATCATGGTATCATCATCTACCGTTTTTTCTACAATAATAAGTTCTACTTCATGGCTTAACAGTTCCCGACTTCCTATTCTTACCCCCTGTATGCTAGGCGGCGCCAATGACAGCCACTGTACAGAAATAGTACAGCCAGACCATGGGAACTGAATAAGACGCTGCTTAGCGTTTTGTCGAGTCTTGATTTTTCGGTTCAGATGCCAAGCGTTCCAAGGCGTCTCGTCTGCCGATGGAAAAGAAAAAAAAGAGGCAAAACTGCATGCGAGCTATAATAATTCAAACCGGAGAGCCACACGTTCATGTCTATTACTTCTGGTCGTTTATATAAAGAAGCTTTCCATTTATAATTTTTGCATGGCGGGACGGCACATGAAAGTGAATGAAGACATTAAGAATTTCATTTAGACACGAACTTTTACCGATGAGATCTATAACTGCAGGATGATAAATTGTACAACGTACGAGTACTAGTCTTAAGTTGATTGACTCAGTACTTGCCGCATATTACGGTGGTTCCAGTTTATTATTTTCCAATAGCAAGAACCAAATCATCGCCAGCCCGCAAAAAAGAGTGTTATGCCACTAGGTCCTTCTTTCACAGATCAAAATATAGCCTATTATGAATACAACAAATTTTTAAGTTTTAACCGCCCCACCCAAAAAAATAGAAAATGATCAGGGAACCCTAAAACCCCTAAAAACGTAGTTTGAATTTTTTTATATATTTGTTTATTATTGTTCATACAGAGGTATTTTCAATAAACGTCTGTATTCCTCAGGGATCGGTCCTATCCCCTACACTGTTTCTGCTGTACATCAACGAGCTGCTAAAAATAACATCAAATCCAATATACAACTAGGCAGACGTTAATATCGTACATGGAACCAGGCAAGCCGCTATCATCCCAGGAGACAGCAACATTTCTCACAGATCAACGTAGATATCAAAACAATTGTCGAGTGGGGCTTAGTAAATAAAGTACAGTTTAACGTTCAGAAAATTGAGGCACCAACACTGACAAAGAAGTATTAGGTTGGCTTACCAACCGTGGAAATGGAGGGCCACAAAATAGTCGAGTCACTTTCCGTCAAGCTTTTGGGGGTCAACATCAACAACTGCTGCTCTACAAGGCACAGATCCGTCCATCGTTGGAGTATGGCTACCATGTGTGGGGATGCGAAGCACTCTCTAAAGCTTTTGGGCACTATCTAGAAGAGAACAATTAGACTAATCGATACGCCTAACCTCCTAAAGGACCTCCACAGTCTGGAACATCGAAGAAGGGTGGCTGATCTGTCCCTGTTTCATAGATTCTATGACGGAAGATGTTCGAGTGAGCTCTTGCAGATAATAACACCGAAGGCCATCCGAACGAGGAACTCTAGAGAGGCTGTGCGAGCTCATCCTTACCAGGTCGAGGTCCCTAATCCCCGAACCATTCTCCTCCAGCACTCCTTCTTTTGGAGAACTTCGAGGCTGTAGAATGAGCTGCCCGGGAATTTGTTTCTCGGCGGCTACAACCGTCAGTGTTTAAAATCCAACGTGCACCGGTACTTATCCTCTTGCAACGCATAGGCTTTCAGCCTTTGCGGGGGCTGACCACGAAAAAAAAATATACATACTTGATCTTATCCTTGATTCTAAAATTGTTCAACCAATTCTGTCCAAGACGACATATACAAAATCTTACATGTTATGCCTAACAAAATTTCTAATACAAAACTAACTTCTGATGACCCAATCGACCTATAACAAAAAATGTTTGTATGTAGTTACCTGGTTCCAATTTTAACATAAACATAGAATGCAAATAACAGATAATAATAATGGATATGTTGGATGTTCTACAGTAGAAATACCTCAAAAAATAACCAAGCAAAAATATTAATTCATATCAAGCTTTGGTACAAACACGGAGTCCTTTTTTTAAAGAATATTAAAAACAATAATCAACAGCACGAAATAACATGTCAGGACGCAGAAAAATGGAAGCAAACGTAAAACAAATGTAAATATTTAAGTACTCAGGATAATAGCTTTTGTAATGTTAATGCGGTTCTAATGAACAACCAAGCTCTGCCAAGGAGTCAGTCATTCAAGCTGTTAGGAATCAACATTACAGAAAATCTGATCTGGCATGAACACGTTGCGTCAATGGCAACAGCTGCTGGTATAAAGCTTGGGTACCGATTCAGAGCCAGAAAGTACTTCTCACCATGTAACCTCCTGACGCTATATAAAGCCCAGATAAGACCTGGCCTGGAGTATTGCTCTCATGTCTGGGGAGCTACTACCCTGTCTATACTAGATACCGTCCAGAGAAGGGCAATTCGACTAATTGGCGAACCGGCTTTAACGCGCCACCTCCAGCCACTTTCTCACCGGCGAGTTGTTGGTGAACTCTCACTCTTCTACCGATATTCAAACGGAATCTGCTCCTCTGAGCTATCCTCTATCGTTCCGCCGCTCACCGCTCCTATCAGATGCACTACCGCGACCGCTGCATCTCATCCTAAGGCGGTCGTTCTTCATACATCAAGAACCGAGCGGTACAACCGCACATTTATTCCCAGGATGTCCAGGGTTTCGAATGAACTGCCAGGAGATGTATTTATTGGGCATGCGCGTTAACAAACTTCCCCTAATAAAGGGCCCCACAGACATCAGGTTTGCACGACGTGCCAACCGATCACACTCATTTCGGTCCGAGTGTGCCGGAAAACCGTCGTGTTGACCGTCGTTCCAAAAAATCTGTTCGAGCTTGATTTTACCCGTCGGTTTCGAACGCCATCGTGCAACTCGGTACATGTGTGTCCGTTCATCGTGCAATCACGACGGGATTTTGCAGTGTCGTTCTGGTTTCAGGTATAATTTGTCCTAAAGCTTGGGGGGATATGGCAACTGAAAATTTCAAATCCTCGTAGCTTCTACCTGTAGCAAGGAATCTCAATGTAGCTGTCAGACGTTCATGAGGGGAAATACTTTGTCTCATCCAAGTATCCTGTTTTTTTTATTAGACGTGCTACTGAATTAAGTAATTCTAAGTATATTTCTTCATCCATCCTCAAATAATTGTACCAATCCCCTGGTTCCAGACGCAATTCTTGTAATAGATTTATATACGAGAATTGAAAAGAGCCACTCTTTCACCCATTTAGAACGTTTTTTCTTGCTGTATTTCACTTTAATAGCTAAAGCCGCCGCCAATGCGGTATTATCCATGTTAACGGACCAAAAATTTGCGAGAAACTGAAAGAAAACCGAGCAGTGTGTGGAGGGATCGTTCCATCAGTTTAACCGACATCGGTTGGCATGTCGTGCAAACCTGATGAAAAAGAACGATGTCTGTGGGGCCCTTAACATAATGCTTTCACAGCAGTCGCGGTACTCTGGTATTTAGGCTCTGCTTACGCGGTCTGCTCAGTTATAAAAAATGCACCTGTTATTATTACTCTATAGCACTTATTCTGTTGCAATCCTCAAAGTAGGAACAAGTGGACGCTCGGAAGGAAACCGGCCTGTGGCAATGGATCATCGCCATGCCGTTATCGCAGATGCGAGACAAAAGACAAACGGCCACCTCCTTTTACGGACCCGAGTCTCATCGGCCGTATGACGATCACTCGTGGAATGATTCATGAGATGCGTACGGAAGAGAAAAGCCATCTCGCGACTTTAACCCACGGGACCTTAAATCAACGAACTTACTCTCGTGGTGTACGGAAAGAGGTACCAAACCTATTTGTAATTCAGAATTTCGTGTGGGATTTGGCATCTATAACACATTTAAAGCTTTTGTTTGCAGTTCGTCTTCTCACTTTCTCCTTCAACAATTACAATGGATTATAATGATTGAAAGTATACAGGGTGTCCCAAAAAATAGTGTCAAGCGGAAGTCCAGAGATAGAGCACACTTAGAAGTATCTGAATCACCCCCATATATGTTATGCAATTTTTTGTAGTTTCCGAGTTATGAATTTTTTTCTAAATTTTAGAAAATTCTCTACCTCGACAACTTAAAACTGTTTCAAAAGAAAAATTAAAAGACTTTTCCAAATTCTCTATTTTGCTAATTAATCTTTAAGAGTTTACTGTTCATACATAAAGGAATCGGCTTAGTAAATCTGATGAAAGTCGTGAAAATTATAGTGTAAAGTGAAGAATTTACGTTCTGATAATTATGACTTAAATTTTTGACTCGCAATTAAAAATCTATAGAGGTGATTTCATGATTTCTATGCATGTCTAAAAACTTCTTCAGACTCTCAGCTATCATAATCATAAAAAAAAATGAGTACTTAATTTGGCTACTTTGTCTCCAATCGACCTTCAACGACAAGAGGTGGAGATTTCTTGACATTAGCGATGGGATTTTAAATGAAACGATAACTAAGTTTAGGGCGCTAATAGCTGAATGATAGCCAGTGCCGCAATGAAAAACATTTAGTGCGACCAGACTATCGATAGATACCTGTGTCACTTTGCTAAGATTTTTTTTACATGTACGACTTCTTTTTTTGTAAGTGGGAAATTGTAAAATGAAACGAAATTATCAAATTTCTTCACTAAGTTTATTAAATTTCACAAGAAATTTTCAAAATGTCTACCTTCTTGTTCGATGCATATTCTACATTTTCTGAAAAAAATTGTTTTTTAAATTAACAAAAGCTCTTCCATTGTTTTTTATTGTTTCTTCAGCCTGTGTTAATTTGTTGCATAATTCGCTGATGTTTCGACACTCTTTAGCATAAACTAGTTTTTTGTAGTAGTCCCAAACAAAAAACTATCGGATTTAAGTCAGGTGACCGTGGCGGCCATTCAGTGGGTCCACCACGACCTATCCATTAGTTGCATAGTCTCTTGCAGAAAACAGCATCGTTAAATTCAGTTGTCGTGCACTCAAGGTCCGTAGGAATAGCCAAGTAGGCAGACAACAGAAATAACACCAAACCAAACAAAAGCGTATCGTTTTAAAGCCGCAAAGACAGACAGACGACTGAATAAAGACAACGAAAACAACCTATGCAATGACACGTTTTCACAACAATATCATAGCTATCTCTTTCTAACATCGCCATCGTTTACTGCGTTAGCGTTAGCCCTTTTTGTTGGCGCACAGGTAAAAACCGGTTTTGAAGAATGCGCTCCTTATGGTTTTTTAGCAAGAAATAGGATCTTTTTTAATAAATGTTTAATTTATGCAACGCTTTTAACGTTTCTTATTGCGGCACTGACAATCAATCTGCTATTAACGTGCTAACATAAGTTATCGATGAATTGACACATCGCCGATTTCAAGAAATCTTCTCCTCTTGTCTTTGAAGGTGAATTGGAGTGAAAGTAGCCCCATTAAGTACTACTTTTTTTCAATGATAGCTGAGAGTCTGAAGAAGTTTTTAGACCTGTTTAGAAATCGTGAAATCACCTTTTTGGATTTTTGATTGCGAGTCGAAAATTTAAGTCATAATTATCAGATCGTAAATTTTTCAATTTACACTAAAATTTTTATGACTTTCTACAAAGTTACGAAGCCGATTATTTTATGTATAAACAATAAACTCTTGAAGATTAATTACCAAAAAAGATAATTTGGAAAAGTCCTTTAATATTTCTTTTGGAACAGTTTTAAGTTGTCGAGGTAGAGAATTCTCTAGAATTCAGAAAAAAATTCATAACTCGGAAACTACAAAAAATTGCATAACATATATGGGGGTGATTCAGATACTTCTAGGTGTGCTCTATCTCTGGACTTCCGCTTGACACTATTTTTTGGGACACCCTGTATTTATGCAATATACTGACGTGTTTGCTTATATGCTATAATCCGTAATTTCACAACATTCTGGAGCTTTAGTTTTTGATGGTTTTGTAAACCTCTATACAACAACCGCTATACGACAGTTTGGCTTACAGAGCTAAATTGCTTCATAAAAAACTATAACAGCTTCCTACTCCTCCTCGTGCGGATATCTATAAAACTGTTCTCTGACATCGCTTTGGAGCAATTATAAAACAGTTAAAAGCTTTTGCTTGCCGTTGGTCTCCTTACTTTATCCTTCAACAACTACAATGGATTACAATGATTGAAAGTACACTTATGCAATATATTTACGTGTTTGCTTATATGCTATAATCCGTAATTTCACAATATTCTGGAGCTTTAGTTTTTGATGGTTTTATAAGCCTCTATACAACAATCGCTGTACGACAATTTGGCTTATAGAGCTAAATTGCTTCATAAAAAACTATAACAGCTTCCTACTCCTCCTCGTGCGGATATCTATAAAACTGTTCTCTGACATCGCTTTGGAGCAATTATAAAACAGTTAAAAGCTTTTGCTTGCCGTTGGTCTCCTTACTTTATCCTTCAACAACTACAATGGATTATAATGATTGAAAGTACATTTATGCAATATATTTACGTGTTTGCTTATATGCTATAATCCGTAATTTCACAATATTCTGGAGCTTTAGTTTTTGACGATTTTGTAAACGTTTATACAACAATCACTATACGACAATTTGGCTTACAGAGCTAAATTGCTTCATAAAAAAACTGTAATAGCAGCCTACTACTCCTCGTGCGGATATCTATAAAACTGTTCTTTAACAGCGCTTTGGAGCAATTATAAAACAGTTAAAAGCTTTTGCTTGCCGTTGGTCTCTTACTTTATCCTTCAACAACTACAATGGATTATAATGATTGAAAGTACATTTATCGCTATACGACAATTTGGCTTACAGAGCTAAATTGCTTGATAAAAAAACTATAACAGCAGCCTACTACTCCTCGTGCGGATATCTATAAAACTGTCCTTTAACGCGTTTTGGAGCTACTATAAAACAGTTAAAAGCTTTAAAAGCTTTTGCTTGCAGTTGGGCTCCTTACTTTATCCATCAGCAATTGCAATGGATTACAGTGATTAAAAGTATATTCATGCAATATATTGACGTATTTTGCTTATATGCTATAATTAGTAATTTCTCAACAATCTGGAACTGTTTTGTAAATTTTTATAAAACAATCGTTATACAACAATTTGGTTTATAGAGCAAAATTGCTTCATTAAAGTACTATAACAGCAAATACTACTCCGCTTGCGGATATCTATAAAACTGTTATTTAAAAACGTTTTGGAGCAATTATAGGTTATGCATTTTAAACCAATTAATTTTATTTATTCATTATTTTCTAAATGAAAATTTGGAAAACGTTGAAAAATTCATCACTGGAGTTTTTAAGAATAATGTGGTTACAGTTAGATGGAGCAAAAGCACATTTTAGTATTAGAGGTCGAAACACTTTGGATGAAAGGTTTCCTGCCAATTGCTTCGTCTGCGAGCCACGCCACCTACGATTTTTCCAATTCTCACGCAATAATTACGATACCGTAAATATCTTAAAAACCATCAAAGATAGAACCAGATGTGCCTAGATAAAAGTGAAAGAGAATTCAATTTCGCATCCACCGATGTAAAACTTATCATACCATCCCATTTGAAAAAAAAAGTTTTTAACGTTTTTAACTTTTCAAATTTGAAAATTGCTAGTCTATTGATCTAATATTCTTTTGAAATCACGATCTTACCGAAACACAAGCACGTACCTTGCTTGTTTCAATACCGAGACCCGCATCTTTCTATCGCGTTTAGTTTCCGAGATATTAACGTTCCTTGTAAGTACTACAAACGTCAAATTTTGTAAAAATTGCTGAATAACTCCGAAAATAGGCTTCGTAGACATAAACAATGCTTAACAAACTGGACCTAAAAATCGATGCTGAATTCAAAAACGTAATAATATACAGGGTGTTCCATATAAAATAAGGAAGTTGATACCTACTTCCGGTATATCCGGAAGTCCGCTATCTTTGAAATTAGTTTCTAAATGTAGAGCATTTGAAAAGAAACGTTTTTTACTTCAAACATTTTCGTCTAATTTAAACGGTATGGCCGCTAGAGAGCATCGCGCGCTTATTGGACCACCCTGTATAGCGTGCAAAAAAATTTGAAGCAGTTATTGATAGAAATGGATTCGCCTATGTAAGTACAAAACATGTTTCAGCATGAAACCCTCAACATTTTTACGCCATAGTTATAGACATAAAGATGTCGAAAATAAGTAATACGTACCTATCAAAAGAATTCTAAGAGAAGAGCTATCAAAAATGGTTCCTATTTTTCCTTTGAAGCGAAATCAACACACGTTTGAACAGGCTTGAAATGTAAAGGGTTAAGTCTCTAAAATTGAGGTCTCCAGAGTATCAAAAAATTATCTCGGAATCGAACATTATCACGATCATAATATTTCCCTCACCAATGGCGTTAAAGGTAAAATAAAAGTTTCCCTCTAATATGCGATGCTCCTCCAGATAAAATATACGGAAGGGGCCTTTGATGGCCAGATATTTATATATGCAACTAGTGAAACAAATGACACCCGGGGGATCGAACAGATTACCGCAATTGCCTAACAGCTCAGACGATTAATCATCCCGTCGATGTATTTACACAGCACTCCTGCGAAATTGTGTAGGGGTGTAGGGGAGTGATACAGGATTTCAATCACATACCTGAGTGGCAGGGAGTGAATAGCAAAACGGCTTCAAAGATGTTTCAGTTTTGAAATAACTCGAGGTAGTCATCTCTTTTTTACTTCCCACACCGATAGGTGAGGGGAGTATTGTGATCGCGAAAATTTTCGATTTTGAGATAACACGCTTTTTGGGCGTTTTATAATGTCTACATAACGAAAATCCATGTCACTCATTTCCGTCGGTCTATCTGTCTGTCTGTCTGTCGGTCTGTCTGTCTGTCTGTCGGTCTGTGCGCGTTTTTCTAGCCTCGTAATCAGTCAGTAACCGCTACATGGATTGTGATGAAATTTGGGCAGCGACATGATGGGGGGTCGTAGTAGGTAATGTTCCTGTAATTTTGAAAATCGGTGCATAGGCGGCGGAGTAATTAGCAAAAAACAAAAAAAAATTAAATATTCCTAAAACTTCGTTTTTAGGTGTTTTAGGGATTTCTGATCATTTCCTACTTTTTTTTGGGTGGAGGTGAAATTGGGGTGGTTGGGGGGTGTTGTACTCATAATAGGCTATCCATTGACCTGCAAAAGAAAGACCTAGCGGCATAATACCCTATTTTAGGCCCATCCGAACATTGCCTTGCCTACTCCAGAAACCAAGGGACTTAGAATTTTCTGATAAATACATAGGAATATTGCTTCAGATCGTTCTGTATTGAGTAACGTAATAGGAATGGATTTTAATGAAACTTTGTCACAGTATTATTACTACGGCGAGGATGGAAAACGCGTATGTTCTGAAAAAATCGTGTCAGTGGCGGCGCAGCAATAATAAAAAATTAAAAAAAAGTCTCAAACTTTGTTTTTAGGCGTTTTAGGGGTTCCTGATCATTTTCTACTTTTTTTGGGTATGGGTGAATTTGGGATGGTTGGGGGGTGGGGGGTTGGAAAACTGAAAAATTCGTTGTATTCATAATGGGCTGTCCATTGACCTGTGAATGAAAAACCTAGCGGCATATTACACTTTTTTAGGTCCATTTGAACATTGCTTTGCTCAGTATAGAAACCAAGGGACTTCGAATTTGTGATGTATACAGACATACGAGTATTGTTTTAGATCGTCCTATATTGCGTAACGCAATTATTCAATTGATTTTAACGAACTTTTGACACAGTATTACTGCCGCGGCGAGGATGGAAAACGTGTATATTTGGAAAAATCGTGTCAGTGGTGGGAAAGCAATAATAAAAAACTAAGAATATAAAAACAGCTCACACTTCGCTTTTAGACAGTTTAGAGGCTCCTGATCGTTTTGCATCGTTCAGTTGAAGCATGCAGAATGAAAACTGTGGCGTCCTAGTTTCTAAGGAGGGAGACGCAAGAAACTATTTACGAGAGTTTTTGTGTTGGACGTTTTTTTCGCGGGAGGGTGGGCAAGGGGATTTCAGACTATAGCTTCATGCAATGGGAAAGCAATAAAACGAAATCATTATTATGTGTGGGAAGTACTGAGTCAATCAACTTGACTCCATTTTTTGTATAACTGAGCAAACTACAAAGGCAAAGGCTAAACAATGTGTCTTGGAAACATTGAGTTTTATCATCCTTTTGGGTCGACCACAGAGATCGGTCTATTGTACAAGCACTATGGATTGGGTCTTTAGTTCTGGAGGGTAGCTCATTGATGTGAAACAATATCGGTGCCAAAAGCGATACTTGAAGAGGCGCATCCATCTCCCACCACAGAGATTTTGTGACCAGAGAACAAGTCTACTGACCAATCGCAAAGTTTTACAAAAAGTAAGTGGCGCTCTTGATACTCATATCCAGCGACCTAGCGTATAGGGGAACGGCCACGGCAGGGCCCACTTGGGGCATGAACCTGAACTACAAGTTTCTCCTTATTATCGCTTCTGTGAATATGTCCGAAGAATGTAAGCATTCTCGTCGACTCAATGGAGGATAGTTTCTTTGGATTGCCGAGCTCATCCAGTACGGAAACGTTAGTTCGATGGGCGGTATAAGGGACTCTCAGCATTCTCCTCCGTGTCCACATTTCGAAAGCATCTATGCTCAATCTGCCGGCATACAAAAATATGGAGAACACAAGAGACTGAACCAGCGACATTTTGGCAGCTTTAGTGATGTTATGGTGACGCCATATTTTAGTAAGCTTTGTCGTGGCCACACGTGCCTGTTGAATGCGGCGTCGAATCTCGCAGCTACCCGAATTGTCGATCACAGAACCGAGGTACACAAAACTTTGAACTACTTCACAACAGCCTACTGACTTTATTTCTCGATGATTATCGTGCTCTCTATCTACGATCATAACCTTGGTCTTGTAGTTAATATCAAGACCGTATGCTACACTGCGTTGTTCTAAGATGTTTAATAGAGCTACTAGTGCTTCCTGAGAAGCGGCAATAAGGGTTGTATCGTTAGCAAATCCTAAGTTGCATATTTTGCTTCTGCCAATAGTTATACCGCCATTCCAGTTATCCAAAACTTGTCTCATCACAAATTCAGAGTAAATGTTAAATGTTAAATCCGCAACAGAATATGTAAAAATTCAGCATAATAAGAACAGTTCCGTTAATAAAGTTAATGAAAATTAACTATACATCAACCATAGTGAATTCGACAAAAACTTAATTGCCTCCACATCCGATTAGACAACAACAATAAACTAGATTTTTTCCAATCCTTATTGTTCTTTTTGACTACGATTAGCACTTGATCTACAACAATACGACGTTGCTACCATAGCGCAATTAGTAATGCTATAAAATGCCAATACTTATTTATAAACAGCAATTAATCAACGCAACGGTATTAGAAAGTTTGCAGACGGATGGTCTTGAATTCATTCAAGGAGAAAATATGCATATGAACAAGCCACCAAATACAGATGTACAAGGGCGGGGAGTATTGTTCTACGTCTGGTGATTATATCTTCAAACGTCAAAAGATTAATATGAGCAAGGAATACAGGGTGAATCTTAAGTTGATTCCTTTTTACTTCCCACACTGAAGGGTCAAGGGAGTATTGTGATCGTGAAAATTTTCGAGATAACACGCTTTTTGGCCATTTAATGATATCTCCATAACGAAAATCCACGTCACTCATTTCCGTCGGTCTGTCTCTTGGCGTTTTGGCCTCATTTGGAGGCATTTACTGGTAATTACGCCTAATCCATTTTCTAGCTCGAGATAATGGGGTATTAGGCATTCCTGTTCAAACTGTATACATTCTTCTGTATATACTTTAACTATGTCTGATATTCGATATGTAATTCGATATTAACAAAATAACAATGTACCCGACCAATGATATTACGAGACCAAAATATATAACGTTAGGCAATTGTATTTACTACGTATTACCACTTAGTATCATAGGTACCACAACACTAGATATAGATTAAGTGCCACAATAATTCCCAAACCAATCAGTCATGCCGCGGTCATATCTCAATTTAGCGCCAAAATGATACAACACTTCTACCTTTTGATACCAAAAACTTGTTTACAAAGCGATTCAAACAGTCTCTACCAGAGTAGATAGCGTCCTAAATAAGACGCGCACAAGAATTCGTTAACATGTACAGTATCAGTCACATATTCATCTGATTGACAAATTTCAACTAAATGGTTCTAATGTATATGATGTGAATCTACATGTGTATGTACTAATAGTTCATTTGACAACTTTCCACCATGGATTTGTCACAAACCGTTGATTAAACGAAAAAACGCCAAGACACGTCAAAATATTTGTCCAGAGAGACAACTTTTTAACCAAAAACTATTTCACCCCATTGTACCCTCTAGCCCCTCATGGGAATCATTTCCAGTGTTTTTGCAATTGTCCCTCATCGTTTTGCCAATAATGGGCAACATTTTGAACCCTTATTGCATATTTCCTATACCGTGTCTAGATGCGACTGGCCAGTCTTTGTACTCTTCTTCTTGTCTGTTTTCACTGTACCATGCACTAGTGTGCTTGACTGCGTGCGGAACCGGCGCCGGCCTGCTTCTACCTGGCGCTACTGTGCATGCCTACTAACATAGTGTCCGCATGTATGGGGGAAATTGGTATTTGGTAATTTCAAAATCTTTGTTGTTACCGAGAATATGTGGGAAAACTGAGTTAATCCACTAGACGCATTTTTTATCTACAGGGTGTAACTTTTAAGGATGTCCACACCTATACTACCATGTGGATCTCGCTGACCTGATCATTTTTCGATAAGCAACATGGGTCCAAAAACGAACCGTTACGGAGCTAACGCTACCGAAAGTTATCCTTTCTGACGCTTGAAGTTAGGCAATTCATTCAACGCCTCGTAATTGGCAGAGGAGAGAGGGGGTTACGGATCAGCTGCCAAGACAGATTCGGCTTGTCAACATTCAATCGTCATGGCCAAAATGTCAAAAGTAAACCAAACAAACAAAACAAAAAAAAACATTGCAAAAAAATAACAACAAAAAACACCGAGATCAGTCAAAAATCAGTGAAGGAGAGGCTCCACGTGGCCACCGCCTTCTTGCACGCACAATCTGGCTCGATGGATGACCGATGCAGTGGCAGCGTTGATTACCTGTGACTGCTCCCTGACGTCTCCAGCTGCTGCAATGATGCGTGCAATCAACTCTTCCGCTATGTGCGGTGCACCCCCTTGGTAAACAAGTGCTTCCAGGTGACTCCACAGGAAAAAATCCAGGGGATTGAGATCCGGAGACCACGCCGGCCGATCCAACGCCTTGGAAAAGCTGCATCAAGATGAGCCCGGACTTGCGCTCCATAGTGAGCTGTAGCTCCATCGTGCTGAAACCACGTCCCTCTCGCACCTGAAGAGGAACATTTTTAAGCAGACCTAAAAGGACATCCTGGAGGAACACGATGTAGTTGTCGGCGTTGAGTCGCGCTGGAAGCATGTACGGGCCAATTAATTGGTCCCCAATCAGACCAGCCCACAGATTCACCGTGAATTTTTCCTGAAAACCGCGGACATGCCGTTGATGAGAGTTCGCTTCTTTCGGTGCCCAGTAATGATTGTTGCGCAGGTTGTAACTTCCCTCCCTTCGGGCGTCGAATTAATTGCCTAACTTCAGGCGTCAGAAAGGACTACTTTAGGTAGCGCTATCTCCGAAACGGTTCGTTTCCGGACCCATGTTGCTTATTGAAAAATGATCAGCTCAGCGAGATCTACACGGTAATATAGGTGTGGACATCCTTAAAAGTTACACCCTGTATAGAGATAAAACGCAACACATTCGTATTTTTGTACTCTTTGGTACACGGAAAACACTTTCGACATTCCATAGACCCATTTCGTATCATCCGTTGACACAGCACAATGACATTGTTTAGTTTACAGTTCACAATGCAGAGAGCAGGATATGGCTTCGAGCTTTAAATAATTCTAAAATGTGGCACGTTTCATCAGGAAACTAGTGCTGTGCGTTGGTTCGTTTTATTTATTTGCTGAATTTGCTTTTTAAAGTAAGGCCAAGGTCGTTCGGATATACCGTTTTTCAAGAAAGCGCTACCTTTATAGAATACGTAATTTATGGTAATCCTGAAATATCGTTTACTCCTACAAACACCAATTCTTTCTCGAGCAATAGGAAATGATTACGACCATGGACAGGGTGTGAAAGTTATGGCAAAAAATACCCACAAAAAGGGTGTTAAAGAATTATTAAGTAAGAGCTCAATTAACTGGGAATAATCAAAAGGTAAGGACGATAATAAAAGAATGGAACTTTTCATGGGCACCTGGAAATCAAAAACAATAAAGTTTCGTCAACATGACATTTCGATGGAGTCAAGACGATTTTGTAGGTTAATTTTGGAGTACGGTGTTGTCAGTTTCTGTCACATCCGGAAATATGTCCGGCACAAAAAACACGAAATACTGGCACAAAACAAAAAGAGATAACAGAAAACATCAAAATGCGTAGGCATGGGCATAACCGTCTCAGTTTACCTTGTTTTACTCATTTCCTGCCTGTTAAATGGAATATTCCGTGCAGGCAGTGTATAGTTATGAAATTAACAAGCAAATAAATGAATAAAAACATAAATAGTTAGTTTGCTTCAAGGGAAGTATCTCGTCAAAATTTGGAATACAAAATGTTTAAATAATGGAAGAATATTAGAACGCACAGAAGCTTCATTTGTGATCCAATAGGGATAAATACCACTAAAGATAAAAAAAGGAAAGAAAGGCTTTTTTGGCTGTATGCAAAATATTAGGTTAGCTAAATACCTCGTACAAGGCATAGCCTTTAAGGGTCACAAAGTTTCATTTGTAATTCATTCGAACAAATATAAATAAAAAATATATACTAAAAACTAGTTTCGTAAAATATAGTGAAAGCAGTAGGCAGTTGATTGCACCAGGATGTTTTTTATTACAAACCAGGATCTCATAGATTTGGCTACAATGTCGGCGCCAGAGGCAAAGAAAATGCGGAGGATGAGCTCTACTACTACAATAACCGTTAATAAGAAATAGGACTGACAGTCTCCTTGACATTTACTGTGCATCTACCCACCACGATTGTCTAGCACTTCCAATTTTATAATTCAACAAACCTAGTACATAGTACAGTAGTTTTGAGCAAGACAACGTTAAGTAGACATAAGCTGTTGACTCCGGAAAGTACTAAGATATAAATGAAATAAATAAACAAGACTTTATTTTACCTGGCGGGTAGCAGCAGAAGCTGATATTAATACCAACCAGGGCAATTAATAAATAAAAGATATGAGTGATAAGAAATTTTAGTGATTTAAATCAAATTCTTACCACCACATGGAATTTGAGTTTTGATCAAGTCAATCAAGAATGCCCTTGGAACAAAATTACAAAGAACCCACGGCCAAAAATGTAAGCTAGATAAGAACAATAATTTAAAAAATATTTAACTATTTAGTAGGTTGTTCTTTAAAAGTTTGTTTTTCTTTTGTTTTTTAACTATATTTGTTTTTAAATTTTTAGTTTTTTTGTCACTGTTGGTAATACAAGGTCTGATAAATTCATTGTGGAATGGGGTACACCTCACGGTAGTGTCCTCGGGCCACTACTTTTTTTAATTTTTATTAATGACTTCATGAAATACTTATCCTGCGGAAAATTACTACTGTATGCAGATGATCCTAATATTATACTTTTTGACTCATCACCCAAATCTCTTGAAAAAAAAATTAATAAATCGGTGAGTGACTTCAAGCTCTGGTGTTTTAAAAACTGACTAATAATAAATACCGAAAAAATGGTTTTAATTGAATATCGAATGAATCCTAGGACTCCACAGGACCTCAACTTCAAACTGCAAGACAATACCATTGAACCTTCAAAATTGGCCACGTTTCTGGGGATCAATTTTGACTGTAGTTCAAAATGGACAGACCAGATTAATTCTGTGTGTGGTAGGTTGGGAAAGAGCTTGTATCTAATAATGACGCTGAGTAGAATGGTTGGAACAGCAATGCGTTGCTAGATGTCTACTACGCTTGTGCACACTCCATTATATCATGATATTATTGCATGGGGCAGGGCCAATGATGTTTGCAGGGTGTTTGTGATACAAAAGAGAATCATCTGCACGTTATTTAAAATGCAGTCTAGATCATCTCGTAGTCAAATATTTATAAAATACAGGATACTCACTGTGGCGAGTGTTTACCTGAATAAGATTCAGGTAAACTGGGTATTACTTACATTTTTGAGCATAAAAGTAATCTTACCAGTCATAAAGATTTCCATAGCTACAATACGCGTAATAAAAATAACATTGTTAGGCCTAAATTTTACCACACGTTTCACTCCAAATCTTCTGTGGTAGCAGGTATTTACCTTTTCAACTTGCTACCATCTTAATTGAAAAACTCTGGTTCAGTTGGGTTATTTAAGATCTAGCAACCTGCTAGATCGTGGCTTCTATAACTTAAATGAATTTGTGGATTACTTACAGTGGTTCTGATAAATCTTCTGTATCTGTGTGATCTTCTTATGTCCTTTGTACCGCTCTAGATATTTTAGATTATTTTTTGTTTGTATTGTATTTGACTATTCTCCTTACGTTCGTATTTAAATGTATTTGCTTTGTCTTTTAGCTCTATTTAACATAAATTGTATCTGTTTTAAGTGTGATGTATCCAATGTCTCAGCTTGTAGATTTTACTGAATGAATAAACTATCTGTCTATCTAACATTGATAGTATAATCAATACCATTACTGCATAAACGATAATTAAAACTGTCGACTTTCCTGAATAAATCTCACAAAAATACCAACTCCCAAACAGTTGGATGTCACGCCTTTTAAGCTCTCGTCGGTACGCCTCTGTGTAATATTAACAAACTCTAAGGCGTCTGCACCATCTCTTAGTCAGCGGATACGACCGCTGGTCCGACGGATTTTAAGTCGTCAAAATCGTTTTCGCGGCAAGTTGGTGCGTGCAATGTTCGGTCCGACCTCTCAATCCAAAGGAGAATTACAAACTCACAAACATACTGGTGAAGCTAACAAAAGCATGACAATAAATAATCTTAACGTATCTTCCAAATTCCAAAGTCTAAAACTATGATATCACCCACCACATTGAAGAAGAATGCTTCCTGCAAGCCGAATTAGATCCACTGAAGGTAATGAAGAGCAGTAGCAAGAGCTGGATAACCATAGCAGTATATGCGGGGCAGCAGTGAATAAAGGTTAGCCAAATTTCAATGTATATTTAAAAATGTCAATACCTCATACAAGGCATAGCCTTCGAGGTGACCGTATTTGTACCGTATGACAATAGTATGGATAAAGAATAAAAGATAAATAAATAAAAAAAAATATATTTGACAATTGGACTCTCCTCACACCTTAGTCACCGTACTAAATCCAATAAATAAACAAACTGTTTTCTTATTCGCGGATAGACAACGCCGCGAGTCGGTTTGTATGGCATTTAGGCGCATCAGTTTCTTCATGCACAATTTATTGAGCTGTTCTTTGCGGCAGATGCTACATGGAACGCTGAACGTGACATTTCGTTGTGCTCACTTCAAACGTCTATTTTTGTAAGGTTATATTCTCACGCCAAATTTATTAGCATTAAAAGTAGATGTTCTTGTATCTCTCAGCTATCTCTATGGTGGGTATTGCACGATCAGTCTAGCATCAGTTTCTAACACGCTTTTATTAGATTCACCTGTATGTATTGTTTGTATATTTGTGGGTTTGTAACTCTCCCTTGGATTAAGAAGTCGGATCGGACATTGAACGCTCCAACTTCGCCGCGAAAACGATTTTGACAGCTTCAAATCCGTCGGACCAGAAAAAGAGATGACACAGATACCTTAAAGTTTGTTAATATCATACAGAGGCGTAGCAACGAGAGTTTAAAAGGCGTGATATTCAGCTGTTTTCTGATTTTTTGAGCTGTTTTCTGTTCTTTTCTGTTTTATTCGGTTGCATTTCGTTGCTTTCTGTTGTGTTTGGCTGTTTTCTGTTGGTTTGAGCTGTTTTCTCTTATTTTTGGTCGCTTTATGTTGTTTCCAGATGTTTTCTGCCGGTTATCAGCTGTTTTCTGTTCTTCTCTGTTGCATTCGGTTATATTTCGTTGTTTACTGTTGTTTTGAGCTGTCTTCCGTTCTTTTCTGTTGTACTCTGTTGTATTTGGCCGTTTTCTGTTGTTCTGTTCCTTTCTGTTGTATTCGGTTGTGTTTGATTGTTTTCTGTTGTACTTAGTCGTTTTCTATAGTTTTCAGCTAATTTCTGCTCGTTTTCTGTTGTTTTGAGCTGTTTTCTATTCTTTCTTGCCGTATTCGGTTGTATTTGGTTGTTTTCAAGACAGTAAACCAATCGGTACCTGGCAGTTGAAACGGCGCGGGCACTGTACACAAAAAGATCGAATATATGTACAGTTTTTGGTCCATTGGTACAGACTATTCCTCAAATACAGAAGCACCACAATCGTGTTTAGACGTTTTCGCCTGTTCTTGGTTGTTTTATGTTGTCTCCAGATGTTTTCTGCTGTTTTCTGTTCTCTTCTGTTGCATTTGGTTATATTTTGTTGTTTTACGTTGTATTTGGATGTTTTGTGTTGTATTTATTCGTTTGCTGTTGTTTCTAGCTGTTTTGTCCTTGTTTTCTGTTCTCTGTTGTACTCGGTTGTAGTTAGAGGCTTTCTGATGTTTTCAGCTGTTTTCTGCTTGTTTTCTGTTGTTTCGAGCTATTTTCTGTTTTATTCGGTTGTATTTGGTTGTTTTCTGTCGTGTTTAGACATTTTCTCTCGTTTTTGGTCGTCGATTGTTTTCTGTTGTGTTTGGATGTTCTCTATTGTACTTATTTTCTGTTGTTTTGAGCTGGTTTTTGTTCTTTTCTGTCATATTCGGTTGTATTTGGTTGGTTGTTTCCTGTCGTGTTTAAACGTTTTCTCTTGTTTTTGGCCGTCTTATATTGTCTCCAGATGTTTTCTGCTGGTTTTCTGTAGTTTCTAGCTGTTTTGTGCTTGTTTTCTGTTGTTTTCAGCTGCTTTCTGTTCTCTGTTGTACTCGGTTGTTTTTGGTGGTTTTCTGTTATTGTTTTCTGCTTGTTTTCTATTGTTTTCAGGTGTTTTCTGTTGTATTCGGTTGCATTTTGTTATTTTTTGTTGTGGTAGGATGTTTTCTGTTGTATTTAGTCGTGTTCTGTTGATTTTCTTTTATGGTCAGCCTCCCGCAAAGGCTGAAAGCCTATGGCGCTGTAGAAGCGCTGCGGGAAGATAAGTGTCGGTTCACGTTAGATTTGAAACGCTGCAGGTTGTAGCAGTCGGCAAACAAATTCCCCGGCAGCTGATTCTACAGCGTCGAAGTTCCTCAAAAGAAGGAATGCAGGAGGAGACTGGTTCAGGGAGTAAGGACCTCGACCTGGTAAGGATGAGCTCGCAGAGCTTCTCTAGTGTACCTGGTTCGGACGGCCTTTGGTGTTATTATCTAGGAGAGCCCACTCGCACATCTTCCGTGATAGAATCTGTAAAACAGGAATAGGTCAGCCACCCATCCTTCGATGTTCCAGGCTGTGGAGGTCCTTTGTGAGGTAGGCGTATCGATTAATCTAATTGCTCTTTTCTGGATATTGTCCAGAAGCTTTAGAGGGTGCTTCGGAGCGCATCCCCACACATGGGAGCAATACTCCAGCGATGGTCGGATCTGTGCTTTGTAGAGCAGCGGTTTTCTGCTTTTTTTCTGTTGATTTCAGCTGTTTTCTGTTCCTTTCTGTTTTATTCGTTTGTATTTGGCTGTTTTATGTTGTGTTTGGATGTTTTCTGTTTGGAAGTTTTTAGTGACATTTATTCAGGAAAGTCGACAGTTTTAATAATCGTTTATGCAGTAATGGTAATAATTATACTATGAATATTGATCATCTTCATTACACGCTTTTATTAAACATCGGACTAAAAAGGTAAAAATAGTTTTAAAAATAAGCTCAGAACAATAGTGACTGTGCCATATTATTCGTAAATTAAGCGCCTGATGCTTTTTTTCACAATCATACTAGCATCTTTCGTTCATTATTGTTTTAAGTGTATTTTAAAAATTATTTTTAACTTTTTAATACGATGTTATTTAAAAGCAATTTTTTTTAGTCTTTTAAACTATATTTCTTAAATATCTGAACAACCAAACTTATTACTGCGAAATCCGTTCAAACCGAATCTAACGGTTAGTCACCAACTATTACAGTCCAAAAAGTACAAAAATCATATTGTCATTCACTATAAATGTGCTTTTTTAGTGATTTCAAAGCAACAAAGAAGTGTATGACGAATTATGGAATTATTCTCAGGTATCGGGTATTGCATTTCATCCGTGATACGTACATGTATCAAATTATTATAGATTCGCGAAGTATAACAAAACCTGTTCTGTAATAAAACGGTTGAGTAAATTAACTCGTACGTAACAGATCGGATCGTTGTTAAGCCAGTGAAATTAAGGCCTTGAATCAAAAAATCAATATTCAGTAATAAAATCGGGGGATACCGTCAAATATATTTGAAGAAGAAAATATAGATAATTTTTCCGATTGCGACGTTTCGAGGTTTATATATACGTCATCTTCAGGTGATAGAGACTCTATCCGTCTATCCATTGACACTACTTAAATCATATTTATCAGGCCGAATTCCAGATGTCAACCTTAGACTCAAGCTGTCTAATTGAAGAGCTGTAGAAATTCTACCTCCACCCCTAAAAATCTAAAGTCATGCTATGGCTCCCTATCTAGACGAAAATTCGTGTCATGAATAATTTGAGGGCGGTAATTAATTATTATTATTAATCCGGTTGTTTTGAACGAACATAAAAAATTTTCAGACCCTCAGATCTTCAAGTTCACACTAAAAATCTAAAATCTTTATATGGCTTCCTAGGGGGACGAAAACTCGTGTTATGTATAATTTGACGGCGCTAATTATAAATCCGGTCGTTGTTTTGAGTTTCAGCTTCCGGTAACGAACATCAAAAAATTTTAAACCCTCAGATCTTCAAGTTCACCCTAAAAATCTAAAATCTTTATATGTCTTCCTCCTATGGGGACGAAAACTCGTGTTATGTATAACTTGGGGGCGCGAACTATAAATCCGGGCTTTGCTTTGAGTTTCAGCTTCAGGTAACGAACATCAAAAATTTTCAGATCCTCAGATCTTCTCAAGTTCACCCTAAAATTCTAAAATCGTTATATGGCTTACTATTAGGACGAAAACTCCTGTTATGTATAATCTGATGGCGCTAATTACAAATCCGGGATTTGTTTTGAGTTTCAGCTTCAGGTAACGAACATCAAAAAATTTCAGACCCTCAGATCTTCTCAAGTTCACCCTAAAATTCTAAAATTGTTATATGGCTTACTATTAGGACGAAAACTCGTGTTATGCATAATTTGGGGGCGCTTATTACAAATCCGGGCATTGCTTTGAGTTTCAGCTTCAGGTAACGAACATCAAAAAATTTCAGACCCTCAGATCTTCAAGTTCACCCTAAAAATCGAAAATCTTTTTATGACTTCCTATAGGGACATAAACTCGTGTTATGTATAAGTTGATGGCGCTAATTACAAATTCGGCCCTTGTTTTTAGTTTCAGCTTCAGGTAACGAACATCAAAAATTTTCAGATCCTCAGATCTTCTCAAGTTCACCCTAAAATTCTAAAATCGTTATATGGCTTACTATTAGGACGAAAACTCCTGTTATGTATAATCTGATGGCGCTAATTACAAATCCGGGATTTGTTTTGAGTTTCAGCTTCAGGTAACGAACATCAAAAAATTTCAGACCCTCAGATCTTCTCAAGTTCACCCTAAAATTCTAAAATTGTTACATGGCTTACTATTAGGACGAAAACTCGTGTTATGCATAATTTGGGGGCGCTTATTACAAATCCGGGCATTGCTT
This sequence comes from Callosobruchus maculatus, assembly GCA_951848785.1. Taxonomy (NCBI): domain Eukaryota; kingdom Metazoa; phylum Arthropoda; class Insecta; order Coleoptera; family Chrysomelidae; genus Callosobruchus; species Callosobruchus maculatus. Next base: position 12,122,896 of record CATOUR010000081.1, on the reverse strand, counting down.
TGAGTTTCAGCTTCAGGTAACGAACATCAAAAAATTTCAGACCCTCAGATCTTCAAGTTCACCCTAAAAATCGAAAATCTTTTTATGACTTCCTATAGGGACATAAACTCGTGTTATGTATAAGTTGATGGCGCTAATTACAAATTCGGCCCTTGTTTTTAGTTTCAGCTTCAGGTAACGAACATCAAAAATTTTCAGACCCTCAGATCTTCAAGTTCACCCTAAAAATCGAAAATCTTTTTATGACTTCCTATGGGGACATAAACTCGTGTTATGTATAAGTTGATGGCGCTAATTACAAATCCGGTACTTGTTTTTAGTTTCAGCTTCAGGTAACGAACATCAAAAATTTTCAGACCCTCAGATCTTCAAGTTCCCCCTAGAAATCTAAAATCTTTACATGGCTTCCTATGGGGACGACAACTCGTGTTATGTATAATTTGAGGGCGCTAATTACAAATCCGGCCGTTGTTTTGAGTTTCAGCTTCAGGTAACGAACATCAAAAATTTTCAGACCCTCAGATCTTTAAGTTCACCCTAAAAATCTAAAACCTTTATATGACCTCCTATGGGGACAAAAACTCGTGTTATGTATAATTTCGGGGCGTGAACTACAAATCCGGGCTTTGCTTTGAGTTTCAGCTTCAGGTCACAAACATCAAAAATTTTGAGATCCACAAATCTTCAAGTTCACCCAAAAATTCTAAAATCGTTATATCGATTCCTATCAGGACGAAAACTCGTGTTATGTAAAATTTGGTGGCGCTAATTACAAATCCGGCCCTTGTTTTGAGTTTCAGTCTCAGGTAACGAACATCAAAAATTTTCAGATCCTCAGATCTTCAAGTTCACCCTAAAAATCTAAAATCTCTATATGGCTTCCTATGAGGACGAAAACTCGTGTTATGTATAAATTGAGGGCGCTAATTACAAATCCGGGCTTTGCTTTGAGTTTCAGCTTCAGGTAACGAACATCAAAAATTTTCAATCCCTCAGGGCTTCAAGTTCCCCCTAAAAATCTAAAATCTTTATATGGCTTCCTATGGGGACGAAAACTCGTGTTATGTATAAATTGAGGGCGCTAATTACAAATCCGGGCTTTGCTTTGAGTTTCAGCTTCAGGTAACGAACATCAAAAATTTTCAATCCCTCAGGGCTTCAAGTTCCCCCTAAAAATCTAAAATCTTTATATGGCTTCCTATGGGGACGAAAACTCGTGTTATGTATAATTTGAGGGCGCTAATTACAAATCCGGGCTTTGCTTTGAGTTTCAGCTTCAGGTAACGAACATCAAAAATTTTCAATCCCTCAGGGCTTCAAGTTCCCCCTAAAAATCTAAAATCTTTATATGGCTTCCTATGGGGACGAAAACTCGTGTTATGTATAATTTGAGGGCCCTAATTACAAATCCGGCCGTTGTTTTGAGTTTCAGCCTCAGGTATGAACATCAAAAATTTTCAGATCCTCAGATCTTCAAGTTCACCCTAAAATTCTAAAACCGTTATATCGCTTCCTATCAGGACGAAAACTCGTGTTATGTATAATTTGGGGGCGCTAATTACAAATCCTACCGTTGTTTTAAATTTCAGCTTCAGGTAACGAACATCAAAAATATTCAGACCCTCAGATCTTCAAGTTCACCCTAAAAATCTAAAATCTTTATATGGCTTCCTTTGGGGCCGAAAACTCGTGTTAGGTATAATTTGAAAGTGCTAATTACAAATCCGGACGTTGTTTTGACTGATCCAAAATTTTCAAATCCTGGGATCTTCAAGTTCACCCAAAACCGCTGGTGAAGTGACGCATCTGATTTTTTGATACATCTTGATTTATTCAGGATCACATCTGACCTAAAATACATACAGTAACTCGAAAATACTATTCTAATGTACTTCGAAGAGTGCTGTTTAAAAAAATCAAGTTGGCGCTGCATCTTGAAAAGGGTCACAGATAAACAATCGAAATGTCATGATTGACAAAGCTTCGGCTTAATTTGCTTACATTCTAAATGCCATGTTGATCCGACAAGTACTTTTGGAGATATTAAGGGTCTAGGCAGTCTAGGGTATAGCGCGCGAAATTGATAATTCAAGAAAATACGTATTCCCAGTTAGCGAGGAGGCGTAGCCGCATGTTCCCTTTCTGTCTGTGTGTGCCTAAAATGAGGGGAGGTAAATCCAAAGGTCCAAAGGTAAGGTTCAAAGGTCGCCATAAAAATGCATTTCGCATGTAAAAGCTCCTAACGTTACCTTTAAACTTGCAGTAATGATTCATAAAGCAAATTGAAGAATAAAGCTTGCGCTATGTCAACACGGTGGCCTTGCTTTGATATCGTGTTTGGATGTTAAACTACAGACATTTGAAGACACGCTAAAATACTTTTTTGAAAAAATCACCCCTTCATTAAGGTCTTAACTATCACCTTCTAAAATTTTATGCAGAGAGGGGTTGCCCATATTGAACTGCCTCCCAAATTGAACCTTTGGCGTTTTTGTTACTTCCCGTAAAACTTGACAACGTTGCCATCGGGTATTCGACACCACTCCTTGAACCTTCATTTGACCCAGTTGATATTTAGATTAGGACAACGTAGTACAAATCTGTTAAGTGTTGGAGATTTCTACCACACGCTCACTGCTCCTAGCAGATGTACCCGTGCGACCGCTGCATCTCATCCTAAGACGGTCGCTCTTCATACATCAAGAACTGAGCGGTACAACCACACATTTATTCCCAGGGTGTCCAAGGCATGGAATGGACTGCCAGAAGATGTATTTATTGGGCCTGCGGGTATTGGCCCATTCAAATCTCACGTTAACAAACTTCCCCTAACATAACCCTTTCACAGCAGCCGCGGTACTCTGGCATTTAGGCTCTACCTGCGCGGTCTGCTCAGTTATATAAAAAAAAACACGCAATGTAATATTTTATGGACTTGGCGAAAGCCTCAAATCTAACTAAAACAATGTAATTCAATTTTAGAATTTGTTTATTAGATACCAATGTTTTATAGCGATACCTAACATTAGCATTGTCAAAAACTTATTTCAATATGGAGTTCATCTTAATTTTGACGCTAGGTGCTCATATTAAGAACCACTTAAGAAACCTCTAATTGAACCCCGGTTCAATTAAGGCGAGTCTAAATTTATAACGCTCCTGAACCTGAACTTTTGTGAACGCAAGAGTGAAGACCAAGTTAAAATGCTTCAGTGCCTGCACTGCCACACTTGGTTTCATTGAAAATGTATTGGTGTTGCACCAAAAAAGAAAATATTCTAGTGTTCATCTCTTGCACTACAGAATTTTCTTTCACATTTTGTCAGCAATTATCAGAAAAAGATTATGTTTCGGTACTTACCAACTTTTCTTAAAAAGACGTTAGTTCAGTTTAATTTGTTTTCCTGGAAGGATTATCCTTAATTTATCAAGATCTGAGGGTAGGTTCAATTTAAGAAACCACGAGTTCAATTTGAGCACCTGGTTGCCTAAAATTAACCATTTTCAACACTTATTTTTGCTTTTCTCTTGTTGTTAACAAATATAAAAATACTCAAAATATTCCTCAAATTTGAGAGATTTGTTTTGTATTATCAATTTTATGGCTTTAATGGAAAACATGTACGGACAGTTTTTCACAATTTGGTTCGATATGGGCAACTATGTACAGCCTGACAAATGTAACAAGAGCCGTGAGAAATATGAAATAGACAAGGACAGCAAGAGACGAGAGGATATGGAATAACGTGTGCGTATGAGACAGCGGCAAAATTCCCAAGTCTCTTGCTACACTTGACAGTCTTGTAGTTTGAAAAACAAGTGAGTTCTGTTCTACATACGAATCCGTGCTTTACAAGGCAAATACATAATTATGTCTAAATGTGTGCACCCAAGCCCCGGTTCCATATATAATGAACACTGTGTTAATTTTTTTTTCACTGGGCTATGTTTGGTTTGGTATACCTGACCAGTACGCCGATTCAGTGTGTCAACTTTTGTTGTTGCCGCTCTCATTACATGCGTTTATTGTCGCTCGATGCAATTCCGTTTTATTCAAATGCTCTCAGAATTTCAACATCGTTACCGAAATTGTGGCCTTTCCTTTGTGCAATACGTGATTTTCTACATAAACGAAATATAAACTGCCTTGAATGCACACGCTATATTGACTCATGGGTGCGAACATAATCTATTGTATTTCCTCGAAGCATACAGGTTATTTCTGGAAATAAAGTTTGGTAATCATTTAAAAGGGTCATCATCATAGTCACAATGTCTTAACAGACATGTTGTGAACTCGTAAAATGTATCTACACATTTTACGAGTTTCTCTTGGGATATCTTTAATATCTTTAATGCAGTAGTTTCCCATTTGCTTTCTGCATCCTCATGCCGTTGACCAGATGGTATCAACTGGTTCATCCGCCTTTAGGGCCAAGGACAAGAAGGTATCCTGACTCTTCTCAACTCGTCCACCCAAAGTTGTTGGTTGAGAAGAGGTTACTGCTTATACCGACAGTACTTCGGTTCTTTTTAGTCGCCTTTTACGACACGCAGGATATACGATGGGAGATATTCTAACCCGCCCCCACACGGGGATTTAACAGGGTAGCTCCGAGAAATTTTTACGAAAACTATTTTTAAAATTCATTGTATTAGTAATCTAACAGCTTTTAAACATATTATTATCAAGAGGCTAGACAACACCTCAAAAACGAGATTACAGACTGTAGCTAATCGATGACAAATACTAAAACAAACAATTCATATTCGGGTCAGAAATGTGTCTTTCGGCCTATCATCCTGTAGAATGATTGTACATTTAAATAAATACAGGGAAATTTACTCTGTTTCCTTATAAACCATCGTTTAATTTGTCAAAATAAAGATTTAGCTCGTAGCATTTTCGGTTAGGTTTTAGAATATAATTGTCAAAATTAAAGTTATAGCTACTAAAAACACTATTATCTTGATTTTGTACAAATTAAAATCCATAAATAATATTTTAAAATAATTGCAAAAACGATGTATTTTTTTCAAATTTTAGTGTTGTTAAAAACTTAAAAATCAGGAACCTCTAAAATACTTAAAAACGAAGTTTGAGCTGTTTTTACATTTTTATTTTTTTTATTACCTATTTCTGCGCCGCCACTGGCACGATTTATAAAAACCATAGGTACGCATTTTCCTTCCTCGCCACGGTAGTAATACTGTGTCAAAATTTCATTAAAATCAATTCAACAGTTTCTTCGTTATGTAATATAGAACGATCTAAAGCAATACTCGTATGTTTACACCAGAAAATTCGAAGTCCTTTGATTTCTGTAATAGGCAAGGCAATGTTCGGACGGACCTAAAAAAGTTATTTATGTCGCTAGGTCTTCCTTCACAGGTCAGTGGACAGTCTATTATAAAAGCAACAAATTTTTCAATTTTACAACCCCCCCAATTTCACCCCCACCAAAAAGAAAAGTAGAAAATGAACCCCTAAAACGCCTAAAAACGAAGTTTGAAGCATATTTAAAATTTTTCGTTTTTTGCTAATTACTCCCCCGCCCATGCACCGATTTTCAAAATTATAGGAACTATACCTACTACGACACCACGGCATATCGCTGCCCAAATTTCATAACAGTCCATCCAGCCGTTACTGAGATTACGTGGCTAGAAAAACGCGTACAGACAGACAGACAGACAGACCGACAGACAGACCGACAGACAGACCGACAGACAGACCGACAGACAGACCGACAGACCGACGGAAATGAGTGATGAGGATTTTCGTTATGTAGACATCATAAAACGTCCAAAAAAACCTATCGGTGTGGGAAGTAAAAACAATTAAAAATAACATATAACACCTGGAAAATAACACCATTATGAGTCTTCGGAAGTGCAGAAAAATTCAGCCAGATTGGTTTGTTATTTTATGATACATCTAATTTATTCATCCCAGAGACAACTGTTTAACCGATGTTCCTAAAGTTATTTAACAGAATGGAGTAGATGCATAGGCTTTGAGCTTTGAAGCGAGTTAAAAAAATTATGTATGATGAAATAGTACAGGAAGGAGTTATTTTTATACTCTGCAAGTTGTTTGTGTAAAATGAACGTAAGTCACAACACTATATGAAGCTCTATTCTTTTTCATAATATAAATCTCAAAAAAGGAGAAGAAAATATCCTGGCGTTTTTCGCCCAACTTTTTGTTTCGGAATTAATATTTTGCTATTACTTAAATAACTTTTCCATCCTATAACAACATTATTATAATTTACCTTGAAGTACAGGCTACGCATTGCTACTTGCCTTTGGTCACTGCATGTTTCTGGAATTGAAAATCACTTACCTGGAACAAAAAGAAAATCAGTTAGGCAAAGAGTAGGTATTCATAGACATTTTTGTATAACCTAAACTGAATGAGAGTACGCCCTTGGCTAAGTTCGAAGTGAAGTTGTGGAAAAGTGATCCCAAAGTCCGAAAAGTCGATTTGCTTTGATCTTCCTTGCGCAACAAATGCTGAACTGGGCAATATCTTAAGGCAAAAAACAAGTTGAAGGGTAAAGACATTTTCATAGACAGCGAACTTACAAAAAAAAAAGAGAGACTTATACAAAAGGAGATCAGGGATGCTGCGACGGAAGAAAAAGATAAAGGACAGGACGTCGAAGTCAGATTCCAAAAACTAATACTGATTGGAAGGACCTTGTATGGAACCAAGAAGAGAACAGATTTATGCCAAAAAACTAAACCCAGATTATAACAGAGGAGACAGTAGGCTAACGACAAGGCTATCGAACAGGAAAAATGAGAAGGTTCAAGGAGAAAATCTCAACAAGGATACACGGATGGAACAGAATTAAGGGGAAACTCTCAGGTGCAGGAGACTGATGACCTCCTCACCTTAAACCAACTCATCAAAGAAACCTCTACAAGCAAGAATCAACGCCGAAGAGAGTAGGGTCGGAGATCAGACAGAGAAAGTGGAATTGGATAGGTCACATTCTGCGAAGAGACAGACACATAGGAAGTGACCTGGAGAAGCCAGTTACAGACGAGGCAAGAAGAATGGGCAAGACATGGAGAGAGATAAAGCGCTTGCCAAGAATAGATGCGACTTGCGTCAGCTTGAAGAGGCCCTATGTTCCTTAATGGAATGATGGGACTATGTATGTATGTAAACTGGAAATAAAAAGATGTACATCTCAAAAATTCGAGACAAAGATTAAAATATTATGGTTGAAATTTTCAATTTACAAACTGTACGCAATAACATGACACATAAGGGAGAACTGAAATCGAATAGATATATAAGAGAATAACAATAAAGAAAAAATATATAGTTGAACGGCTAAAAGCTAGTGGTTATGTTAAAAAAGGTACAAATACTTTTAAAAATCGACAACTCTCTGAATTTAAGAGGAAAAAAACATTGTAGTGCTTCAGTAAAGTATTCTTCAGTTACTGTCCGAATTTTACTAAAGATGAATTAACCTATGCAGGAATACAACAAATCAATAAAAAGCATCATATGCAAAGTTTCGACTGAATAAAGCAGTTTGATGTACTGACATTGAGAAACATAACTTCTCCCTTATATGGACATCGTAGAATTTTTCAGATACTGCTTCTCTTTTAAGTGTTCTTGCATATTTTTACAAATACTGCACAATATGTGACGTTTATACAGTATTTGGCAAGAAATGCGGCAATTCCACTAAGCAAATTAGGGCCGGTTTCTCAATGTCCAGGTAAATATTTATCTGGAAGCTAACGGGCAACTGTTAGATAAATTGTTTAAACAATTGAGGGTTAAATTTACGAATTCATGTAAATCTTATCTGACAGTTGTATCCATAGAAACGCTAACTGGCAGCTACCTGTCTGACACTTTTAACTGGACATTGAGAAGCCGGCCCTTAGACATATATTGACATTTAGATGAGTACGGCTGTAAAATTTATATTATTTTTGTATAAATCCTGTGCTCTCGCTTGGATCAAAGTTATAAGTTGTGTAACTTTAGATCAGAACTGTACCTCAGTCTTCTCTAAGACAATCAACAGATACCTTAACTCTAAACGACGTGATGGGTTCTCCCCTTGGGAGACAGAAAGATCCGTGGGGTTGTAAGGTCTGCGCCAGCCCTTTTCGCGATACGCTAACGGATATCGTATTTTCACCCTCAGGGAGACTGCCGAGGGTCGGAATATCCTTATTTATATCTCATAAAGATGCTACCCTGAATAGTAGAGGTTGGGTTTTCTATGCAAGCGTGAAATTGTGGAAAACGATGTGTCACCAGGATATACATATCAAAATATACCACCTTCATAAATAAAATTAAAATAAAGGAAAGCTTATTGCATAATTTCCCACTTGGAAACAGTTGACAACTTGAAAACCGTTGCTGTATCTAACGAAAGCTTTCAACTTGTTACTCCCAAACGTGTCAATATGGAAAAGCAAAAGCAACAAACATCTTTTCAGAACTCTGATTCTCCTTCAAATTCCAGCACATCAGTTGTCAAGATCAGAATCATGCCCCAAGTATACTGCAATTAAGGCATATAACAAGCTACCAGGCAATTTGAAAGATCTGAGTCTTAATTTATTCAGAAAAGAGCTAAAAAAGTTCTGTTGACTAAAGCATACTACAATCTTAGTGAATACTTCAATGACCCAACGCTCAGATGATACAAGTTTTTTGTCTTTTGACTTTCACATTTTTTTTCTAGTATCATTTCCATCTGTGCTGTTCTTAATGCAACAATATATTTAAAGTAGTTCTTGGTGTATTTGTATATAGTTTTGCTATTATGATTGTATCGTTAAATATGAATAGATTAGTATACAAGTCGGCTTTTAAAAGAAATGAATATTTTTATCTTAATTTGTTTTAAAACTTCTTTTAAACAAGATATGTGAACAGGATGTAAAGGGCAGAATCGTGAAAAACTTCCTGAACAAGAAATTTTGTGGTGTAATCGGGAACAACTTCTTGTTCAACAAATTGAACCAAATCTTGTACACGAAATTGTGCAGTCTAAAACAGTCTTTGAACTACAATGACTTTCAAGAAACATAAAATGTATGCATTATTAGCATTACAGTGCCACCACATCGTCGGCTTGTAAGTCTGGGTAATGTTTTGTCATCAGACCTCAATGGTACAATCGTCTCAAGGTTTTAAACTAATTGCAGTATTAGTTATTCTGATAAGAATTATCTCATTTAAAAAAGCCAACTACGCACTTCGTAAGAAGGTGTTATAACCTGATCTATAAAATAATAAGGAATTTATTAAAACAAAATATAGGTTGAGGGGAAAGATGTTTTGAGTATGAACCAGCCTCTAAAGACTATACCGCCCAGAATGATCATTATTGTTTCTTTTTCATCTCCTACATACAATGACATTGTAAATAGAAGGCGTTGGAATAATCAGATAATTTTCAAAGACAATTTTTCAATTACATTCGGTAAGCGAATGCTGTATTCTTGACTGACAACTCAAGCACAGCTATTTTTCATATTTAAGTATGTCCCCCATGTTCAACCATGTAGGAAATGCAGTAGAACAGAACAAGCCTCCTTTGATGATTCAACTGGATGATGACAACACCGTCGTTTGACCTAGAAAACAATAGACTGAGGCACTATTAAGACAATCGTTTATTTGTTTAGAGACATCACCGTGCAGTAAATCAGCGGTATCTCGATCGTTACGTTCAAAACGTCCCGTATTGTTTACAATATAACGTAAACAAGGCAGGTCTGTATTGCTTCCTCAAATAAATCGTCTGGTCTGAATTCTGCACGCTGCGGATTGTCGTTGTGCAACAAAATAAAGCACTTGTTAAAATTTGTAGATACGTTACACGTTTAATTGAAATTACTGGGGGCTTTTATTTATTGTCCATAAAATTTTGCAGCTCATGATCTTTCAAATGAAATATCTTGATTTGTCATCAGGCGAAAAAGTTTGAAAAAGGTCAAGTAATATGACTTAAACAGGATTTTAGAAAGGTTTGCAATCTATCGAATATTGGTTATAATATGAGTTTATCCATTGATTATACAACTTAGTGTGCTGACAGTTAGAAATAAGCCAGAAAATACACCCACTACATAATATACAGGGTGAATTTCCTTGACACGTGGTATTCTCGTAACAAAAAAAGATCAAACGAAAACTAGGTGGAATTTTTGAAAGTACTAGAGGGTCTATCACAGTGGCGGCTGGTGAGGTAGTGCCACAGTGCCATGGCACTACCTTAATTTTCGACAAAAACATATTTATCTATTTCTTAAACTTTTCTTATTCTATGTTAGCTTCCAACGACTTTTCTGTTTCATATGAAATGGCAATAGCGGCTCAGCGCATAAATGCTTGCACCAGGCAACACGTGGCATCGTCGCAACTCACACGACGGGAGCTGACAACGCGACGAAACGGCGAGATGGCAACAAACAGAGTGAGAGAAGTCTTCTCACAAACGCTTACGAGTGACAGAGAGAACGCTATGCTGGACCTTTGGATAGATTTTAAATACGAAAATCCGAAGTAGATCGTGCCAGGCACATTACTCATATTTCCATTCATGGTTCACTATTTTTGTTTTGTTTCAGCAGTTTCGATTTGTTTATGTTGTTGATGCTGATGTCGGCTTTTCTCGTTAAAGGTTTGAAATTTAGATCTTATTCGTTTGAGTAAGTTGTGCGCTGTTCGCTGTTTTCGGATCGGTATCTCTTTTGTGTTTAATTAAAATATATCATTGGAGGGAAAATGAATAAAATTGGCGCATTAATAAACGCATTTAGTAATCTCCCGCTGTTGGAAGAAAAATTGAAAAACTTATTGGTAGTGGACAGAAATCGCGTTGTCCTAAATTTAATAAAACTATTTATGATGAAAAAACAATTGGATAAGTGACTGTGAAGAAGTTAACAAACTGTGTTTTGTTTTGTGTGTGTTCTATTTGGAGGCGATGACACTTGGGCGAAAAAAGGCACGGATGATCTTATTCATATATGGGAGAAAATCAAGACGCCATGAAAAATCTAAGGTGCATATGAATAATGTTTTCAGTTTATCGATGTTTGGTAAGTCGAACATAAAGACTTAGTTAAATTCGGCTTATCGGCTAGTTATAAGTATTTTTTTTTTCAATTTTATATCGGTTTGAAATGTTGACTGTCATTCTGGCACTATCTCTGGCACGAGCCGCCACTGGTCTATCTTACCATACTTTTAAAACATTTTTTTGTACAGTATGATTATTTTCACTGCTTAATAACCCTAGAAGTTTTCTATACCTTGTGAACTTTACCCAATAATCCGCCATATTCAAACATTCCTAAGACCCTTTACATCACAGATACCTAGATTGTGCAGCATGGCATTCTAGAGCAGTTATGAAAAAGTGTATCATAGATGCTGTCATTAGATTCAGCAGCCCGTAAAAAATATATTATGATGATCGTTCCAGCTCGTCTCTGCCAATCACTCGACGACATGGAATATTTTGTGGAAATGTCATTCAACCTGGGATCAGGTCTGCTATCTGGTGTGTCGTAACACACTCGTTCTCTTTTCAATGTTAGTCTGGTACGTTAGCCTTCCAAAGTGTAGCGAAAGGATAGACAGATAGTGTTCGCGTTGTACGGGGTGTCCCAAAAACGGCTAGTGGGCGACCCTCGAAGGGAATTGATGCGTAGTGCATGTCAATGTATGGCTAGCACAATCATGATTTTTTTACGTTGACCTATGGTGCTTCGCAATTGCAGCTTATTTTTTAGTAATTACAGTTAAAAACATAACATCACTAAAGCTACCAAAATGTCGCTGGTTCAGTCTCTTGTGTTCTCTATATTTTTGTATGCCTCGGAAACTTGGACTGTTAAAAAGGCAGATCAAGCTCGCATAGATGCTTTTGAAATGTGGACGTGGAGGAGAATGCTGAGAGTACCTTATACCGCCCATCGAACTAACGTTTCCATACTGGATGAGTTCGGTAGTCTAAAGAGACTCCATTGTATCGGCGAGAATGCTTAAGGGTCTAGGGTATAGCGCGCGAAATTGAGAATACAAGAAACGACGTATTTCCGTGTTAGCGAGGAGACGTGGCCGCCTGTTCCCTTTGTCCAGTGTGTGTGTCTAAGATGAGGGGAGATAAGTCCAAAAATCCAAAGGTAAGTTCAAAAGGTCCAAAGGTAAGGTCCAAAAATCACCATAAAAATGAATTTCGCATTTCCAAGCTCCTGACGTTACCTTTAAACTTACAGTAATGACTCAAAAAGCAACTTGAAGAAGAAAGCTTGCGCGTGTGCAACTATTTAGCCTTTTTTTGATATCGTGTTTGGTTGTTAAATTACAGGCATTTATAGAATGTATGGTTTTGCATTGCGAGTTTTTTTGCACATTAAAAAACTTTTTTGAGCAAATCGAAAATAGTTGTCATTCACTAAGGTCTTAAGTATCGCCTTCTCAAATATTATATATGTAGTTTGAAAATATAGTGAGTTATGCGAGAAATTGTGAGTCCGTGTTTTACATGGCAATTGTGTGTATCCAGGCCCCTTAATATGGATAAACCTGTACTTCAAGGTCATGCCCCGAGTGGGCGGCGCCGTGGCCGTTCCCCTATACGCTAGGTGGATACGACGAAACACTTGCTGGATATGAGTATCAAGAGCGCCACTGAACAGACAGTAAATCGCGAATGATGGCGAGCTACAGTTCTCAAAACTATGATAATATTCGTGTCGGCAATACTCTAGCTCCGACTTAATACATTTTACGAGTTCACAACATGTCTGTTAAGACATTGTTGGTATGATGATGTCCAGTTAAAAAAACAAATAACGTACATCCTACGCTATTTCGTAGAGCAAGTATTTTTGTAATCGCTAAAAATGTGGAATTTCGGACGTTTTTTTATTTTACATTTTATTAATTCTTCGACCAACATGAAGGTACAGCTATAAGAAAATACGCATCTCCCTTTCTGGCTGAGCTCTTTATGAACTATTTCGAGGTAAATGCAAGTTTAAAGTTTGATTACTTTCCCACTTTGGTTTAGACACATAGATGACATATTCGCGGTTTATGGCATAACATTTGAGATTCAAAGTAATGGACAGTTGCTCTTTCTGGATATTTAGATAAGATAGAAAACAGAGAAACCAGCTTAGAATTCGACATTTACAGAAGTGTGGCGAACATAGCGAATGACTCAAACCACTGATGATGCCACAGTGATAGGCTATGACACAGAAGAAAAATTAGAAAATATAGATTAAAGATTCATGATTCCACAACCTTCAAAGTGGAAACAGATTGCTCATGATGCCTGTATGCAAAGTACTGTGATATAAAAAACTTTGGGTTGATGTATAGCAGAAACAATGTCGGATCCAATACCGACCATTGCGGACCACCAGCATTGTTGTTATGGAAGGAATGGAAGAAGATGTCTCCCACGACCTGTGGGCAAGTGTGCTAACCAACCGCAAAGTTTAACACGAAGGTCGTATGCCAGAAGCTTGTTTAGGAGAGCTGCATGCTACAGTTGATCGATTAACTTTGAGATGTCGAGAGCAACGTCGTGATTGATTAATTTCTCGAACACAGTCTCCCTAACTATAAATAAGACCTTGGCAGTATATTAAATAAAAGTTCTGTAGATTTGACCTGATACTAGAAGAATACAAAGCTTTTGATTAATTGCTAACCATTACTCATACGACAATACCACACCCTTTTTAAGAGACAATGAACATTATCTTTGCATCACATGAACTTATAAAACTGTTTTATTTTTTTTCAATAACTCTGTTATAACTACCTATATACTAAAATTTTTATGCAAACTGAAAGATCTGAAATTTGTTATTTTCGTCAAACGAGAGTAAAACTCAAAACTGCGTCCGGATTTGTAATCAGCACTCTCAAATTATCCAAAAAACGGGGTTCAACCTTAATAGAAAGCCAAATAAAGATTTTCGATTTTTTAGAATGTGAAAGACCTGAAACTTTTTATTTTCGTCATACGAGACTCAAACCCAAAACTGCGACCAGATTTGTAATCAGCACCCTCAAATTATCCAAAACACAAGGTTTCATCTTAATAGAACTCCAAATAAAATTTTATATTTTTTTAGGCAAACATCTGAAATTAATGATTTTCGTCACCCGAGACTGAAACTGAAAACTGCTGCCAGATTTATAATAAGCACCCTCAAATTATCCTTAACACGTGGTTTCATCTTAATAGAAAGCCAAATAAAGATTTTGGTTTTTTTTTTAGGCTAATCTAAATATCTGAATTTTTTGATTTTTGTCACACGAGACTGAAACTCAAAAATTGCGACCGGGTTTGTAATCAGCACTCTCAAATTATCCAAAACACGAAATTACATCTTAATAGAAAGCCAAATACAGATTTTCGATATTTAGGCGAACCTTAGGATCTGAAAGATCTGAAATTTTTGATTTTCGTCATACGAAACTGAAACCCAAAACTGCGACCGGATTTATAATCAGCCCCCTCAAATTATCCAAAATACCAAGCTTCATTTTAATAGAAATTCAAATAAAGTTTTTCAATTTTTTAGGCAAACCTGAGATCTGAAACATCTAAAATTATTGATTTTCGTTACAAGAGTATGAAAGTGAAAACTGCGACCGGATTTGTAATCAGCACCCTCGAATTATCTAAAACACGGGGATTCACCTTAATAGAAAGCCAAATAAAGGTTTTCGATTTTTTTAGGCGAACCTGATGAGGATCTGATGAAAGATTTTTGATTCCCGTCACATAAGACAAACTCAAAACTGCGACCAGATTTGTAATTAGCACCCTTAAATTATCCAAAACACGATGTTTCACCTCAATAGAAATCCAGATGAAGATTGTCGATTTTTCAAGCAAACCTGAAGCTCGGAAAGATCTGAAGTTTTTGATTTTCGTCACATGAGACTAAAACTCAAAACAGCTACCACTTTTGTAACCATTGTCCTCAAAATTATCCCAAATACAAGGTTTCATCTCAAAAGAAACCCAAATAAAGATTTTCAATTTTTTTAGGTACACCCGCCCGCCCGAGAGATGCTGAAATTTTCGATTTCCGTCACACGATACTGAAACTCTAAACTGCAACCAGATTAGTAGTCAGCACGACACGAGGTTTATGAGCTATGAGGTACGAATAAAGCGACTGAAATACGTGGTTCCACCCTATAAAGCATACATACGTTGTACTTCCTACCGCATCGAAAATAGTTTTCAGGACAAGTTCTGTGAATTCTGTTTGACGTTTGACTAAACAGACAATAGATTAGTGTTAACGACTGATAGTTGAATTAGGATTTGTATACGAGAGACGTCAATCGCAGTCAATCAAAAAGGCTGCATTTAGTTTGTGATCAATTTGTTGCCGAATCAGCTATATACAGGGTTGGGATAAAGTATGGAACCAAGCAAATAACTTTGGAACGGAAAGAGTGATATTGCTGAAAATTTGCAGGCAAGTGTAGTGACGTTTAATGCATCCGAAGACATTATGTTAGCTATTAATGTACTTCCAGTTTAACCGGAAGTACTGTCAACGTTTTTAATTTAAATGGGACACCCTGTATATTTTTGCAGATTTTAATTCATCTTTTTTTCCGAATTCGTCCATAGTGGGTTTAGTATTTGTTTCTTAAAAAATTTGTCTCACAAATTCGTCCGTGGCGGTCTGCGGTCTTCCCGTTTGAGGTAATTTTTTTGTATTTTTTTTTTTTAGTCACCGTCAAACGTGTTATAGGACCCCTGTCGGGACGTAAATCATTAAAAGATGACACACTTCTTTGTGAGTTCTCACGCGATCGCCAAAACCGACTTTGAATGACCGGCATTTTAAACACCTGAAATGATAAAGAAGCTTTATCTTTCCCGTTTTTACAGAAACTAATGCTAAATCCACTATGGACGTATTCGGAAAAAAAAGATGAATTAAAATCTGCAAAAATATACAGGGTGTCCCATTTAAATTAAAAAAGTTGACGGTACTTCCGGTTGAACCGGAAGTACATTAATAGCTAACATAATGTCTTCGGATGCACTAGACGTCACTACACTTGCCTGCAAATTTAAGCAATATCACTCTTTCCGTTCCAAAGTTATTTGCTTGGTTCCATACTTTATCCCAACCCTGTATAATTTATATAAATACATTTTACCAAAGATTCAACAGCAAATGGACCAAACTTGATCGAAAGTATGCGGATGGATATACAGGGTGTCCCTGAATTTCCTTGACACGTGATATTCTCGTGACAAAAAAAACTCAAATGAAAACCGAGTGGAATTGTTAAAAGTACTGTCGGGTCGATCATACCATGTTTTTAAAATTTTTTTTTTTTGTACTTCAACCCTTAAAACTCACCCTTATCTTCTGTTTTTCAAATAGCACCAAACAATTTTTTCTACACAAATTAAGTCCTTATATTATGTAAAATCTTGCTTGCCTTTTATTTATATACACAAACTAATTTTTTTTGTAAAAAAATCCAGCAAGAATAATCCAGGAAACTTTAACGCAACTCCACTGGGAAATTCTGCCTCACCCTCCATACTCATCAGACCTTGCCCTGAGTGACTTACCATCTGTTTTTGGGTTTGAACAACCACATGCGGAATCGGCTATTTGGCAATAGAGAGGCTTTGGAAAACGAGATGGCACACTCTTTCAGTCCCCAAAAGCAAGATTTTTATAAAAATGGGATATACAGTCTGGTGTCTAGATGGGAAAGGGTAATAGTTGGTGGGGGTGATTATTTTTCTGAATAAACCTGAGTTTAACCCACTTGTTTCTGTAACTATTTCTTAACACATTGTTGGACACTCTGCTGGCCGGGAGGCTTCGTAATATGGCACCTCAAAACATTCCCATTTTTTTGCGCTTGTAGCATGATTTGGGTTATCAAAATATTTTAGGGGTATTTATTTTTGACTCTTTTTTCCATTTTTGAGGTTTTTGGCGACAATAAAAGAGACGGCTATATCCGTCGTGTCATATCACACAGCTGACTTAATGTTCTAGAATGGCAACCACGCGGCTATAGCCGTCTGATCAGTGCAATCGTAAAATACATCTTGTGGGAAGAAAACAAAAACTGAAACAAAAACAAAATTTTATTGTATCAAATTTATAAACAAAGATGCATCTCTCAGATATAGACGGTATCAAAACAAAAAATCAAAATTTATTTGCAAACAGAGGTATCCCCGAAAAAACGGAATTCAGACACAAATTTAAGTTTGATGCCACTCTCCAAAGCGGTCTGGATACAAAGTACCTACTAAGCACACGAAAACATGAAAACCAAACAAAAACACACTCGCAGTATGGCAGCTATACACGTGTTCAATGCATCACATTGGAAGTTATAGACGGCTATAGCCGTCGTGCTGTTTTACCCATGCGCCTTGAAACATGAATAGTTGGGATAGCGTATAGTGGGTTAGAATTTCGCAATTTCAGAAATGAAGAGCTTCACGATATGGCACAAACATTGCTTAAGAAGGCAAGTATACCGGCATTCTGACGGTTGTCGCCGTTCTGGCGTAACAAGCAGATAACTTTTTGATTGATATAGCCGTCGTAGCGTATCACGATCACTCCCCGCAGACGGCTATAGCCGTTGTGTCCAACAACGTGTTAACCTTCAAAACCGCACGAACTTTTTTGACTGACTGACAAGAAGTTACTTAACAGCAGTGTCCTAGCTATGGACGGCAACACACAAAAAGGCTCAAGCCCCAAGATTTCGGCCCTTTTTGTCAACCGCATTAAAAGATGTTTCCAAAGGATTAATATAATTACTGTTATATAATATAGATATGAAAACCACGAAAATATGTAAGAAATTTCTCTGCATTAAAACATAAAAAAGCAGCTACTTCGTACGAGCATGACTTGACATGCATTTATTACCTATAACTTTCCCTTGTATGGATATAGACATACAAAAAACATAATTCTAGTGTCATCAAAAACGCATCAATGATCTCGAGTGAAGAATCCATGAAGACATGTAATTAAGTGAAAAACATACATTACTCTTTTAACACCTAATTGGCACTTATAGTCCGATGTGAAATCTGAAAATGTATAACATTATATAGAATGACGAAACGCAACAAATTTTCACTGTAAACAGCGGACTTTTTAATATCTGCAACCTTATTCAAGTGACCTTTAGTATAGATTAAGCATGCCTGCAAATAATAACATTTTAACAGCAAAATGATAGTTGCTATATCAAAATGCACACAGATACATCAACACATTTCAATTTAATGGTACTTTATCAGAAGTAAAGTACAATATGCACGTACCGTGTATTTGATTAGCACGATATTAGCAATATAGAAGCACGGCAGTGTCTTTTTTTATTGCGTTTCTGACAAAGTGTCGATGACATCTCAGTATCTGTCATCAATGATAATGATAAATGATGATAAAAAATACACAATATGTGATTCAGATATGGTGTAACAATTGTTTGTAAAGTGACAAATTTATAAACATTATAAATCATTTTATCAGGTCAAATGTTTGCGATTACTATATTTTTTAATTATATTGTAGTGAAGTTGAGCCTCCGTATCTGTATGTACCAGGTTTAGTAACAAAATAATAGTATATTGTTCAACGATGCCGTAATGGCGGTAATAACTCCGCGTTGAAATTTGCAACACGAGTCGGATGTGAGTGCAACACCAACTGATCCTGGTACTGAACTGTACTCCATTGGTTCTAGCTTGGTCTTCCCAAAGAGCTGTTGTCTCTTGTGATCTAAGGCTTCGCACTCACAGAGCACATGTAGGGCTGACTCAGTCCCTCTACCACACAGTCTGCAGTTGAGGTCTCCATTGTAGAGTCCCATTTTATTCAGGTGTTCCTTCAGGCCACAATGTCCCGTGAGGAGACCCGTCGTTATTCGGAGCTGATTCCTACTCAAGGAGAGCAGTGTTTCAGCTGTTTTCTTGCATGGAGCTTTAATGAATGTTTTTCCATGAACGCATCCCGGCAACAAGTTCCACTGCTCCTTGTGCTGATGTTTCATCCATTCTACGACCTGATATCTGATTGTGCTTTTAGGCACCCCCAGGGCGGGTTCTGTTCTAGTATATAGAGCAGACGAGCCTTGTCTTGCTAGCTCGTCCGTCCTTTCATTGCCCCTTATGCCTGAGTGTCCTGGCACCCACTACAAAGTTACTTTGTTGTGTTCTGCCAGCCTTCCCAGTTGTTGTAGACATTCCCAGACTAGAGCAGACGTAACTTTGGGCCCTTCTAGTGCCCTAAGTGTAGCCTGACTGTCTGTAAGTATTACGATCCTCTTGTTTCTGTAGGATCGCTCATTATTTGTCCTTGCACAATGCATGGTGGCGTACACCTCTGACTGAGATACCGCAGCGTATTTTCCTAGCAGAATACTCTGTCACAGTATATCCAATTATACAGTAGCGCAACTTGCTAGAAATCATGCAGACAATTTGTCTCCGAAAAATTGGCCTCTCATAACCCCACGTCGGCTCTTCAGCACGAGCCGCGAGTATTGCCGTTTACATTTTGAGCACAGGGTCGGCTGAGCAATAATCGAGTGAAGAAGCGTAACTATTGTGTTGCAGTAAGTTTAGTGGACGCGATATGTCTCGTAAATAGAGTAAATTTTGAGAGCAGTGTGGTAATGTGATATTCTTCATCGAGGTTAGCCAGTTGTCTTTGGAATTCTGAATTACAATTTGTAAGTTATATCCATGCATTCGCATTTATTGTACGTGAAAATGTTTTGCACTGATTCTTCTAATTCATCATGGATTCTTTGCAGATAAATGGGGTGTAACCATTTTTTTTAGAAGCAAAACAAGAAATAGTCGGTGTATGAAAAAAAAATTGTTAACTCCGAGAAAATAGGCGGCTTTATTGTTTTAAATTTACCTTCATCAATCATCATAGAAAAACGTGGTAAACAGCAAAACCGATGAAAATTTGTTAGGTGTACATAAAAAATAATGATCAATATGTTTATAACAACGATAAGATATACTAAACTGGTCGTTATTCTCAAAAAAATTGCAAAACTGTTTTTTATCTAGTTTACCAAGACTGCATTTCCTACTGTATTTGTATATTACATATGAATAGGCATATTGAAGAAAAGAACCCATGTTTATAGAGGAAAATAATATATTTTTGAAACTAGCATGTTGATTCTTTTTATTGTGAACTTTCTATTTGAGTATCCATTAAAATGGACTTCACTTCCTGCTTAAAATTTCATAATGTTGGAATGCATAATCACATTAATTTTGTTATATGTCGTGAAAGATCTTTTGAACGTAGTGGTGGGAACAGTGAAAATTATTATTCTGACTTTAGGCTCATAATTAAAGAACGACTTTCCGTAACGTCTAACTTTTCTAAAAACTGAAAAAGAACGCACAGCTACCTCAATACCCGACAGACTTTGTTAGAGACAAATGGAGCTATGCTATTACACTATAATATTATTAGGTAATGAAGAAACATATTAAACATTGGAGGAATCGCATACCTGGCAGCATCTTGAAGAAGCTTAAAAAACTATAGTCACAGTTTTTGGAATTGTTAATACAGCCTTCAGCGGCGCAACATTTGACTTCACGGGTCCCGATATCCATATCAGCGTATCACCAAATTCCTTAATCCGGTTCTGTCAAAGACACTACCTTCACTCTCATAGACTGAACACGACTCAGGCGATCGCCGTGCTAAACATCCTGCGAAGGATGCGCGGGATGCTATGCGCGAACCACCAAAATTCTGGAGAGTTGCGCTACTGTATAATTGGATATACTGTGACTGTCTAGGGTTAATATATGTGAGTCACTATATTGGTGTTTATAAAAACCCGACCAAGGCAATAAAATGTTGCAAAGCATTATTTAAAATTCATAATTCACCATAAAATACGATTCTAAGCATTCGATTTAGCATTCTATTCGCCGCACCCGGGACCGCCGTATGGTGATAGTATTCACGTATGAACATATTAGGTACAGTTATGAAAAAGTGATTTGAAGTTTAGAACCTATAATTTGATATCTATTAAGTGAAAGTGTGTACGAAAACGCAAACAGCACCACATATCATTAAGAACGAAAGTGGAACATTGCTTTTTTTGATGATAACTTTTAGTCGGCATTGTGCCATGTAATAAATACGGTATCGTTCGACATGTACATATAGATATTAATTATTATATCATTTCGCCATAGGTGGTCAAGTTTGATTTATACAGGATGTTGCTTAATGACACTTTAAGATTTAAGGACTATTTTAAGAAAAATACCTGTTGCGGCATGTACCAAACCTTTACTTTTCACATACAGAGTGGTGCAACCACAGAGTTAACATCTCTAGAGGGAGCCTAATTTGAATATTGGCCAGCCAATATCTATAGCGCTATTGCCACTCTTCTTCGTCCGCTTCCAATTTCTTCAAAATCTGGCAGTGTGCGCAGTTTGAACACAAAGTATTTAACTGGGTATTTAGCTATACATTCCAATATACTTGCAATGTAACTGATTTACGTGAAGATAATTTGTATTGATTTAATGAAATCTCAAAAATGATAAACTTCATAGAGAAATGTCGCAATAACTTCTAATATGTCATAAATCTAGCAACCTACAATCGGCGTGCCCTTAAGCTGTCATGTGGCTGTCATTGTAGTTGTGGTTATTGCGTTTGTCGAGTTTTTTGTGGTTTTAGTGTATATTTGACTGACCTTGTGACTATTTGTGGTGTGAATTAAATTATTTATGAACAATATTGTCATAATTGCATGATGAGATAACATAAAAAGTGCATAGTTTGCTGTAATAGCGACGAATCGGTGAACACTTCTTATGATAGGTGAGTATAGGTTTTGGTTTAGTTTTCAGTAGCGTAATATATGGGGATAACTGGGAACAAAAGTAACTTCGCTCCAGTTTGAGGAAGAATAATGGTTGTTTAGTATGTTATGTGCATCTGTGTAGGTTTCCTTCGAATACAACTTATTGGTATCAGTTTGTAACATCACAGTAATAATTGAATCTAGTAATGAACATCCAATTTTAATATAAAGTCGCACGCCACTGGTAATGCCCTCAAGCTGTCAAAATTTCCGTTACATGTTGGCTGGTCAGCGACCTGTGCATTTTGTTGTTTACACTCCCTCTATAGATGTTAACTCTGTGGGTGCAACTTATATTGGATTAAGATACATTGTTCAATATAAAATATATTTTTTTAATTTCTACTTGTAGTTCTTATGGGACTTGCACTGCATATTTTCAAAAAGGAATGCTACGCCACATTTTTTCATGTAGATGTCCTGGTTGCACTTACAAAAAATATCCTTGTATAGAGCTTTCAAATATTGTTGGTTTCTATGAGGTATGTCATCTGGAATATCATGATTTTTTTTTAAAAGCTGAAACGTTCAGAGCATACCTTCATACAAGGTTATGTTCTAATTAATAATTCAAAAATGGTCTCTATGAATATCACCCATTTAGGAACACCCTGTACAATGGATGCAGATGTTTATCATAAATAAAGATTTTCGGTACTAAAACTTAAAACTACGACCAGATTTGTAATCGGCACGATCAAATTATCCAAATTATCATCTTAATTGAAAGCCAATTAAAGATTCTCGGCTTTTTAGGCAAACCTGGAGATCTGAAAGATCTGAATTTTTTTATTTTCGTCAAATGGGACTGGAAGTCAAAACTGCGACCGCGGATATGAAATCAGCACCCTCAAGTTATCCAAAACACGAGATTACATCTTAATAGAAAACCAAATAAAGATTTTCGATTTTTTAGGCAAACCTGAAGCTCTGAAAGATCTGAAACTTTTGATTTTCGTCAAACCAGACTGGAAGTCAAAACTGCAACCGGATTTGTAATCAGCGCCCTCAATTTATCCAAAATACAAGGTTTTATCGCAATAGAAAGCCAAATAAAGAGTTTCGATTTTTTAGGCAAACTTTAAAGATGTGACAGATCTGAAATTTTTCGTTTTTGTCAAACGACACTGGAAGTCAAAACTGCGACCGGATTTGTAATCAGCGCCCTCAATTTATCCAAAACACAAGGTTTTATCGCAATAGAAAGCCAAATAAAGATATTCGATTTTTTAGGCAAACCTGAAGCTCTGACAGATCTGAAATTTTTCATTTTCGTCAAACGACACTGGACACTGCGACCGGATTTGTAATCAGCGCCCTCAATTTATCCAAAATACAAGGTTTTATCGCAATAGAAAGCTAAATAAAGATTTTCGATTTTTTAGGCAAACTTTAAAGATCTGACAGATCTGAAATTATTCATTTTTATCAAACTAGACTGGAAGTCAAAACTGCGACCGGATTTGTAATCAGCGCCCTCAAATTATCCAAAACACAATGTTTTATCGCAATAGAAAGCTAAATAAAGATTTTCGATTTTTTAGGCAAACTTTAAAGATCTGACAGATCTGAAATTTTTCATTTTTGTCAAACGAGACTGGAAGTCAAAATTGCGATCGGATTTGTAATCAGCGCCCTCATTTTATCCAAAACATAAGGTTTTATCGCAATAGAAAGCCAAATAATGATTTTCGATTTTTTAGGCAAACCTGAAGATCTGAAAGATCTGAAACTTTTGATTTTCGTCAAACGAAATGGAAGTCAAAACTGCGACCGGATTTGTAATCAGCGCCCTCAATTTATCCAAAACACAAGGTTTTATCGCAATAGAAGGCCAAACAAAGATTTTCGATTTTTTAGGCAAACCTGAAGATCTGAAAGATCTGAAACCTTTGATTTTCGTCAAACGAGACTGGAAGTCAAAACTGCGACCGGATTTGTAATCAGCGCCCTCAAATTATCCAAAACACAATGTTTTATCGCAATAGAAGGCCAAATAAAGATTTTCGATTTTTTAGGCAAACTTTAAACATCTAACAGATCTGAAATTTTTATTTTCGTCAAACGAGACTAGAAGCCAAAACTGCGACCGGATTTGTAATCAGCGCCCTCAATTTATCCAAAACACAAGGTTTTATCGCAATAGAAGGCCAAATAAAGATTTTCGATTTTGTAGGCAAACCTGAAGATCTGAAAGATCTGAAACTTTTGATTTTCGTCAAACGAGACTGGAAGTCAAAAGTGCGACCGGATTTGTAATCAGCGCCCTCAATTTATCCAAAACACAAGGTTTTATCGCAATAGAAAGCCAAATAAAGAGTTTCGACTTTTTAGGCAAACTTTAAAGATCTGACAGACCTGAAATTTTTCATTTTTGTCAAACTAGACTGGAAGTCAAAACCGCGACTGGATTTGTAATCAGCGCCCTCAATTTATCCAAAACACAAGGTTTTATCGCAATAGAAAGCCAAATAAAGAGTTTCGATTTTTTAGGCAAACTTTAAAGACCTGACAGATCTGAAATTTTTCATTTTCGTCAAAGTAGATTGAAACTCAAAAGTGCTACCGGATTTGTAATCAGCGCACTCAATTCATCCAAAACAAATGGTTTTATCGCAAAAGAAAGCCAAATAAAGATTTTCGATTTTTTAGGCAAACTTTAAAGATCTGACAGACCTGAAATTTTTCATTTTTGTCAAACTAGACTGGAAGTCAAAACCGCGACCGGATTTGTAATCAGCGCCCTCAGTTTATCCAAAACACAAGGTTTTATCGCAATACAAAGCCAAATAAAGATTTTCGATTTTTTAGGCAAACCTGAAGATCTGAAAGATCTGAAACTTTTGATTTTCGTCAAACGAGACTCGAAGTCAAAACTCCGCCCGGATTTGTAACCAGCGCCCTCAATTTATCCAAAACACAAGGTTTTATCGCAATAGAAAGCCAAATAAAGATTTTCGATTTTTTTGGCAAACGTTAAAGGTCTGACAGATCTGAAATTTTTCATTTTTATCAAACTAGACTGGAAGTCAAAACTGCGACCGGATTTGTAATCAGCGCTCTCAATTTATCCAAAACACAAGTTTTTATCCCAATAAAAAGCCAAATAAAGATTTTCGATTTTTTAGGCAAACCTGAAGATCTGAAAGATCTGAAACTTTCGATTTTCGTTAAACGAGACTGGAAGTCAAAACTGCAACCGCACTTGTAAATAGCGCCCTCAATTTATCCAAAACACAAGGTTTTATCGCAATAGAAAGCCAAATAAAGATTTTCGATTTTTTAGGCAAACAAAGATCTGACAGATCTGAAATTTTTCATTTTTGTCAAGCTAGACGGAAACTCAAAACTGCGACCGGATTTGTAATCAGCACCCTCAAATTACCCAAAACATGCGGTTCCATCTTAATCCCCCATATGATCACATTAAGAACTTCATTCAATGCATCCCTTGGAGGGACTTGTCGGCAAGCACCTTTTCAATAGAATGAAGGGTCTATTGGTACTTTATATGAAAGGTGTTTTGATCCTGTACTCCTATTCAAAATAATTTATTTTTTGTGTTTTAATTGAGTGTTTTTGGTATTTGCAAGAAACTGCATTAAGACTATCCCATCCTACTGGCTCCCAACACTCAGCCACATACCTCCACCTACCCTAAGAAGACAAGACCGCCCTGATAAAAGAATACAAGAAAATATCCAGTAATACACAACTCCCTGTTCATGAGGATATCCTGGACCTGTCAATAAATCGACTTCGATCTAGGAAACCCCCAATATTATCAGCACAACAACTAGCAGCCAACAACTTCAACATCAACTCCGAATGGCGGACACTCTGGACTGAGAATGCCCCACCCGATGTACGGAATCTCATTGACCCAGTCGTAAAACACGATGGCTTCGACCAACCACGATATATATGGAAGACCCTAAACCGGATCAGAACAGGACACGGTGTATGTGCCCATAACCTCCATAAATGAGGAAAACGACCCAACCCAGGCTGCGCCAGTGACAGAGTGTGAACTGAGGGCATATCAAGGCGATTCGAGGGACTTCTTCCATACCACACAATCAAGTCTTGAATGGATAGCTGAACTAGACCTTTTAATATAACAGCATTGTATTTGCTTTTATATGTTTGTTTGTTATTCATGCATTGTAATGTTTTATTTACATACTGACTTGTACGTATTTTATGAATTTACCATGTGTTGCGCCATACGCTAAATAAATAAATTGCACATATAGCTCGAACCCAATAATAATGAAAGGTCTTAGCCCGTAGTGTTGCCAGAAGAGATCTCCCACTCTCACTCTTTATGTGTCAGAACATACCAAATTCAAGAACAATCAAATTAAAGACCACATGGGGCGTGGACCTTCAGATGACGATAGAACTTCCCACAAACGTTTGCTGACCGTGACCAAATAAAGAAAATATAATACATTATTATAATACCAAACACAACGAACGCTGGTTTTTATGAATAATTCCTAACCAAACAATAAGTATATATCTTAATAGACGTGAGAAAACTCTCTTCTTTATGTGGATTATTTAATTTAAACAGGTTAGATATGCAATAATTGCTCCAAACATCAATGCAACTTGATGCTGACTACAGAAAATATTTAATAGTGACGTATTTTTGAAAGTAAGTGAGTCCATTTTTTTATTAATTAGAAATTCCAACATACTGTGTGGCCATCGTAAATCAAATCTTTCGGTCGGAAACAAGGTATGATCTGAACTTTTCTGAGGAATTATAAAAGGGGCCGTTTCAACGATTCAAAGAAACATTATGACTAAATAACAAACAGGCTGTTTAGAAATTGACCTGAAATATAAAATCATTCAAAAAACGAATTTTCAAATCGCTATTGGATCAAAAACTTCAACTACAAAAGATTTTAACCAGCGGTTTAGGGTAATCAGAAGGGCCATAGGACACTAGCGCGCTGCGGTCAGATTGGTCCTAATCCCACCAGTCAGAAGAGCGCAAAATATTTCGATCACCAGATGGTCCATAGGACACTAGCGCGCCGCGGTCAGATTTGTCCTAATCCTACCCGTCAGAAACCCCCAAAATATTTTGGATAATACACAGGTATGTGGACACAAGCGCGCGGGGCGGCGAGGTAAACTTATGTCTTATAATTTTAACCGATTTTAATTCACTCGTCATTTTTGCGACCTTGCGAATAGTTACTGAAGAATTTGTAGAACTCCAGGAGAGGTATCGTTGCTTTTGACTTGACAGAAATTAATTACTTTTTTATATTATTAAATGCGAAATTTTGTTCTGAACATAATAAGTTAATCTGATCACTATAATAGATGCAAATAAAGAAGTTGGTGTTGGCAGCAGACCGAAATGTCTTTATAATACCCCCAAAAATTTTAATTAATCAGAACGTGTTCTAAGTTGTCACAAATTGGATAGATTTCTTGACGATGTAAAAAAAAAGTCCGAGAAATTTACCTTCACAGCTTGTCTTGTGGGAGCATCATGGTTGTACTCATTATTTCTTTTAAGAACAATCTCTTCCGATTGATCCATCAGCAAAGATGCTATGCATCCTCTTCTAGAGCATCTGTAGGCTACACCATGGGTGGTTTCTTTATCTCTTTGGAACGTATACTCTTCAAGGGCTATTAATTTCTTCCCTTTCACACTTAACGTAGTCTCCATGATGAAAAAGTAGAGCACAAACAATACCCATAAACAGAAACTAAGGATTGCAAACTACTGAAATATTTTTATTAATGGTAGTTTTATATACCTATAGAAGCCGAATAGTCATTTAAATAATCCAAGAAGTAACTGTAACCTACCGCAAGTCGTGAAAAGACAGATGAAAGTTCGCAAGAATAAAAGGGATGTGGTCATTAGGAATTACCAAGCTTAATTTTCTTTCGGCGCGCAAGTGACCGGTGCCACCCTTTTTGTAAACAGGTAAAAATCAAACCGCGCGCGCTCGTGACCGATCACCATCAGAAGCACGTTGTTCCCTATATAGAAATTGTTTGTTTATACGTTGAAGCACTTATTAAAAAAACAGAACCTCAAATGGAAAATATCACATCAAAATTGGTTTGGCTATGAGAACATTTTAAATATCCTTTGCTGCACTCCACCTTGCACAATTTCGGTCTTATAGTAGATACATTTTGCCAGTCTGCGTTCAATACGAAGCCATTGTAACATCCATTATCCCTATGGAAGTGACAACTGAATTGTACTTATAATTGAATCTAGTTCAAAACGTACAGTTACGTTCAGAGTATCAGTTAACCGAGTGCATGCGGTAATTAACAATAAATGCACAATTCAGCGGTGGGCGGAGCGGATTCAATATCGCCAATTAATATTAAACGTATAAAATTGATTGGTTTAAATCCGAGTATAACGGTTATTGAATATGTAACGTCAATCGAGAAATGATCGTTTGATGGGCTATGTATCGCTGTTGTTCTCATTGTATGCACCGGTGACGTAAATAGCAATTTACTATATATGCCAGAGATCAGTGTAAACGCGTGATTGACAGCAGCAAAGAGGAACAGAACCAAAAAATTAAGAACAAGCTCCTCTCATGTACTAGTGTCCAGAACATTCTGGTCTGTAGCTAAGGCTGTTAGTCAGAACTTTTCGTATTCGTCAACACCACCCTTGACCAGAGAGGACAAGTCCATCGCTTCTACTCCTAAAGAAAAAGCAGACATCTTAGGGATGCCTTTCGCAGCCAATTCTACTGTTGACTTCCAAAGAAGTACTCCGACCACCACCATAAACGTGACCTCGAGAATAGTAAGGGTCAAATTTTAACATCGTGATGTAAAATACTTCCCCAAAAATTAAACACGAAGAAACCCTCTGCTCCTGACCAAATTCCAGCCATTGTCCTTAAACGCTGTGTCGCTGAGCTTGCACCTATTCTTTGCAAGCTCATCAAACTATCGTATCAGCGATGCGTATTTCCCGCTGCATGGAAGATTGGCTGCATTCCTAAGAAAGGCAAAAAAACCATCCCACTAATTATAGACCTGTGGTTATTCTCAGCATCATGTCTAAGATTATGGAGAATGCCATTAACATACAGCTCCTGAAAGACATGGACAACAATAACACCATAAATGATCGCCAGTATGGCTTCCGCAAGCATAATATGTCTACGAGTGACCTCCTGGCCTACGTCACTCATTTGTGGAAAAGAACAATTGAAAATCATGGCAAATCCCGTGTTGTTGCATTCGACATATCGAACGCCTTCGATAGAGTGTGGCATGAGGGACTTCTGCTGCTTGCTGCTTATGGACTACCACCTGGCCTGAGACCGTGGGTGAATAGCTTTTTGAACGACTAATCTCTGTTTGTTTAGTCGAAGGCTGTTCATCAGACGTATTTTCGATAAACGCCGGTATCCTCAGCAGTGTGGCCAACTGGATTTTTACCGTTTTCAGTAGATGACGCTAACGAAAATCAGTAGAAATCAGTAGATTTCTCATGGTTAAGAAATCAACGCTTTTTCAGAGCGCTTCAGCGCCAGCCAACATGACTGGTGACTTCCGCTTTTGTGCTAACTAGTTATTCATTGGTATTTTCAGCGGGAAGCGTTTTTCAAGCGTCACTCAAACCCCTTTATTGGACACCA
Source organism: Callosobruchus maculatus (assembly GCA_951848785.1). Classification (NCBI taxonomy): domain Eukaryota; kingdom Metazoa; phylum Arthropoda; class Insecta; order Coleoptera; family Chrysomelidae; genus Callosobruchus; species Callosobruchus maculatus. The sequence continues at coordinate 12,093,235 of CATOUR010000081.1, read as the reverse complement.
TATTCCTATTTTGCCTGGTTTTAGACTATTTTAGGACCTCTTTTGGGTGAAGTTGCTCTAGGAATTTTTTGTTTATGAAAATAGTACAATGAAACAGAAATAGATCTTTATTTTTTAGAAATTAATATCACAAAACCAATCCCGTCTTTCCCTTAGAATCTTGTTTGTGTAGAGATACCAATCTTTGAATGCTGGATCACTCAACCACTCTGCTTTAAAATTTTTAACATATTTTATCTTCTTGCTGTGAGTGACGACAGATTCTTTTCATTTTCAGATCATAATTATTTCTCTTTTCAGTTAAAGAAACCAAACTGTAATTAGCTATTCGGATATAGCATACCTTTTACAAATCTTCTGTTTGATCCTGATTCGTGAACGGAACACTTGAACACTTTGAAAGTAAAGATAACAAAAACAACCAACAACGGCAACAATACACGAAACACGCCATAGCTTTACCGTTTCTGTGTGTGGCTGTGAATTCCTGATTTTCATGCCCCAAGAAAACCGAACCCTGTTCCCTGTATTCTGTACACTACCATGTCAAGTGTTACAGTGGCTCGCTATTTGATGGCGCTGCCTGCCAAATAGTAGACGGGACGAATGGAGGTGTCAGAACAATTACATACAGATTTCAGTAGATTTATAAACGAAACCAGTGGAAAAATCAGTAGTGACGCGGTTTTTCAGTGAATTTGAAAATGGTATTCCATATATCAGTAGATTTCCAACACAAATCAGTAGATCAGTAGACTAAGGGTGAATTCAGTAGATCTACTGATTTTTCAGTAGGGTTGGCATCACTGATCCTCAGGGATCTGTCCTAATCCCTACACTGTTTCTGCTGACCACACTGACAAAGAAGTCTCACGGTGGCTTAACAATCGAAATGGAGGCTCACCCAATAGTCGAGTCACCTTACGTCAAGCTTTTGGGTATCAACATCAACAATAACATGTCCTGGCACGACCCCGTCGTTAGTATTGCTAAAACGGCATCCCAGAAGCTTGGAGTTTTGTTCCGCTGTAGGAAGCTGTATGGACCAGAGCTACTACTGCTGCTCTATAAGGCACAGATCCGGCCATCGTTGGAGTATTGCTCCCATGTGTGGCTACGCGCTTCGCAACACTCTCTAAAGCTTCTGGACACTATCCAGAAGAGTAACCAGACTAATCGATTCGCCTAACCTCACAAAGTATCTCCACAGCCTGGATCATCGAAGAAGGTTGGCCGACCTGCCCCTGTTTTACACATTCTATCACGGAAGATGTTCGAGTGAGCTCTCCCAGATAATAACACCAAAGGCCATCTGAACGAGGAACACTAGAGAGGCTCTGTGAGCGCATCTTTACCAGGTGGAGCTCCCTGCTCCCCGAACCAGTCTCCTCCAGCATTCCTTCTTTTGGAGAACTTCGACGATGTGGAATGAGCTGCCGAGGAATTTGTTTGCCGACGGTTACAACCTGCAGCGTTTGAACTCTAACGTGCACATACACTTATCCTCTCGCAGCGATTCTACAGCGCCATAGGCTTTCAGCTTTTGCGGGAGTCTGACTATGGAAAAATATGCAAATGGCCTATTATAGTATCATGAATTTTTTTATGACTGCATATATGATAGAATATAGATTAAGAACCTTTTTCACATTTTTGCGCGATTTTTTTGGGCACGCGAAAGCCGAACCAATGAGAAAAATATTTGAATCCTTCTAGTACCATGACGGCACGGTCCTGTAGAGGAACAGCCAATGGGAAGACGCGCATATGTGCCACATAGAGATAATACAGCAAGCAGTAAGGGCAACGTGTGATGAGTATCCACTAATACGAAAATAATGTGTACTTTTGAAATTCTCGGAATTAATCATTCACCGCACAATAAATAAAGACACTCTCGATTAGAGACACGAAACTTATATATAGTGTTTGTTTGAATCGATGAAACGGCCCCTTTTATTATAAGTCCTCGCAAAATTTCAGATCATACCTTGCTTTCGACTGATAGATTCCTTGATCCATCGGGGAAAAAATTCGCAATGTATACATATATCCAATTCGCCGTTTGAAAAAATAGTTGCGGTGAAACCTAAATATTTGAGCTTAACTACGCATAATCAATATTCCGATTAAAGGTACAAAATGTTCCATTTGAAGATTCTATATAATGGTGAAGGTGCCAGAAAAAATCATCCTAATCACTTTTTTTTTCAGAAATGGTGAATGAGTTACATCAATTTATCGCCAATATTGATGACAGCTGTTTGGGTGAATCACCCTGTACACGTTTATTACAGAATCAAAAAATAAAATGCCGATACGCGATGTGACTGAACTGAAATGCATACTAGTAAAGCAAATAGAAGCCTAATATTATCTAAAATCCGTAAATGTAAGTAGGTAAATATCATTAGAAATCCGTGACTCACTGATTAAAATTATCGACAATATTTTATTATCGGGTTTTATAGTTCTATCTGTGCGGTATAGCCATTCCAAACATATTTCCTTTTCCATGGTATTGTTGCGGAAAGGACGTGATCAAAAAAGTAAACCCGGGATGAGGATATACCCAAAGCATGCACCAACTTGCTAATGCACGTGCCTGTACTTATGTTTATTACAAGGATGTATCAGCACATAATGAGACTCGTGCTTTAACTTCTTTCAAAGATATAACGCGTTTTAGTTTCCCATTCGAAGGGGTCATCTACGAACAGTTTTTCACTTTCCCAGTCCCATTGTGATCATCTACGACTGTTGGCCCTTTGAGACAGAATGCCATCCACTCCAGCTGTTGCTGACGCTTGGTATGCAGCCTTACGGAAGCCCATTTGAATCCGCACGGTGTACCATAGACTGAGTGAAATGGGCTTAAGATCATATCGTCCACATCTAGTGCTTCCACTCACTGAAGACATAAAATGGGCAGGACCCAAGGTAATCCTCACCTTTACAATGGGCTAGTCTTGAGGTGAGGAGCTGAGTTCTCAAACTATACAATGGAAGCATAAAAGCAGCCCAAGCCACAGATGGCCAAACTGCATTGGCACTGGCATGCATAAATACTAAAACATAAATTACAAAGCAATATTACCACACCTTAGTTCATTCCCCAGTCTTGAGAAATGAAAATATCAGGCGGTAACAATTTTATGATTTGAGTAAGGGTTTTATGATTTGGTTTGTTACTTTTCCATCACCATAATATCCAACGGGTTGGATCAAGACTCGTATAGAACTGCATACATCTCCTCAACGAACTTGGAACAAGGAATAAAGTAACTTTGGTTTGGGTACCAGGTCATAGCAGAGTGGAAGACAATGTATTGGCTGACACACTCGTAAGAGGAGGAACCGAATCTGCGTTCATACCACCAGAACCATTCGCAGACATTGCGAACAGCACCACAGCATCTCAGATTGGGCAAAGAGAAAAGCACCCCTCCAGTCAGGCCTCCCCGAAGATCGTAGAATAAAATAGGAATAATCTCCCCGTCTGAGGAACCACTTGCGGAAGTTAGGTGTTGAACAAACAACGGAGTCGTTTCTGCTACGTGGAGGACGAAACAGCACATTTTGTGCTCCTGTTCAGCAATTGAAAGGGGGCTAGGTTTCAGACTTTTGCACTCACCCAACTGGAACCTTTTAACTTCAAGGAAGTTTCACCCATCACCATTGGTGTTGTACGGTGAAATAAATAGGTGTGAGCCACAATAGACACAATAGGGTCGCAGTGGAAGGAAGCTCACTTTCAACTTCACCATAATAATAAATTATTAACTAAAATGGCAAAAATCGAGTATCAGCAATCAGTTTTCAATTTTCTAAATTAAAGACTTTAGAAACAGTAGAAACAATAACGTGAGGATAGAATAGATGCTCCCAAGTTCAAAATCACGCGAACTGACAAACTGAACTTTTCGAGTTCTATCACCAAAACAAACATTATTTTTTAACACGTTTCAAATTATTCTTTACCAATCATGTTTGCGGCCTATAGACGTTGATACATGCGGCGATGCAGGCATCGACTCAAGGTTTCACGAAACTTGCATCAGTTGCATAAGTTCCTTCTCACACCGAAACCTGTTGCGATGTCGGAATCGACTTGAAATTTTATGCACGTTTGATGCAACATAAGAATAGTAGGGTGGAGTTATTTCTTGGCATCGACGCAATACTACACACGTTGAAACACTTGAACCTGCATCAGCGTCACCGACTCGGCGTCATGGCTCACCGACCAAAATGGGATTCCAGACTCTGCATCGCTGCAAGTCGCAACTGCTACCAAATACGGGATTCAGTACTACCACCGTACATTAACAAAGACAAGTAGGGTCACTCGGCGTGTCGACATTGATGCGAGTCTCACAAACGCGAGCCGCCTCGATTTTAGAGGGGTTCCATTCGGGCCGTCTCGTTTACTTACAGGGAATCCGAAGCTGTGCGTTGGGCTGTGCGATATTGTCGACGTTCACTTAGCTTCTTATACGGAGGTCAATAGAAATAATTATATGGTATAGATAGAATATAATTTATTATTCAATAAACCATTCAACTGAATTGACAATACATACCATTAGTACCTTGAAATATAAATGATAAGGTAATGAAAGGGAATAGCACTCTAACAACATATTTTGTCTATATCGAATAAATTATATACAAAACTTAACAACCTCCTTAAAAAGCAAAAAAACGGCAATATAGCAAAAAAGAGTATGAATACTAGAAGATACATAACAGACACGTTTTTATACATTTTATATTTGGTTTTATTTTCTGTCTTAATTATTCGTTAATGTCAACAATAGTCAATTTGGTCGCTAAATATATTCGCACTCTAATATAATACAGGAATATAAAATAGAGTAACCTAAGCTAAGCTAGGCATGCGCTCTGAATGGAAAATGAAAAATGTGGGTGTTCCTAAGTAATTTCGTCCGTCACTTTCATCCTGGCCATTGAAGAGTACAGAAGACCTTGTTACTGGCCAACGCCATTATTAATTTATGAATGATTTCAATACCATGGGGTTATAAATCCTAAAAATATGTGTGCCTGGTTTCTTTGAATATCGGGAAGTTATATCGTTTGATTGCTGTAATTTTGCTATGAACGTGTCCTATTTGTACAGCATGCTTCCATATTTTTTATAACATCTTCAAAACAGAAAAGATGTCTGTCCCTCAGAGTAACAACTGAACATAGAGGTAGTAAACAAACCACTTCAGCATGGCGTGCTCAGAGCCATCATCTTTTGACACTTCAGACCCAAACATTGCCAACTAACCTGAAAATTCTTCCAATGCTACCCATGTTACAAACACTGCTCTGCACTGTCCCATCTCGAAAAACTGATAAACTACACGATAATATAGCACAGCAAGTCCATAAAGCTTCACTACAGTTACCAACAAATAGCGAATTCGATTTTACTGACCAAGCATAAAAGACGCACAAACAAAACAAACGTTTGGCAGTCGGAGGTTACCGTAAACAAATCGCAGGAAAGTTACATAGGCGTTGCCAACTCCTCAAAATTTATGTAAGACTGAATTTGCGTTAATAATGAAGAAACACGCAGTAACGCAGTAGAGGTCAACATATCTATTGAATTTGCTGTAATCATTTCTGAACCATCAAAATACCGTCTTTTTTAACGTAGAATGGAATATTTCTGGGTACTATACAATTAAGACGATAGTAAACAATATTATGATTGCCGTATCTGGTGGTCGATATGACAACGTAAGAAAAGATGTTGGCCTATTAGAATTAGTTGTTTACTACCTCTATGTTCAGTTGTTACTCTGAGGTCTGTCCTTATACGTATACGTATTTTAAGGTAAGGTTGGCATATTTGTGGGTACCACGAACCCTAATGCCAGTTTCCAATTTTCATATTTAGAAACAATATTTATTTTTTAAATTTTAAGGTAATACACTATCTTACCCAATTTCCTCTTTCGGACATCGAAAAAACGATTTTCCCATCCCTTGTTTGCTGTTGCAGCTATATACAGAACATGTTGCCGGCATTTTTTTGTGAAATACGCAGATACCCGCAATACGCTCAATATACACACAAACACTACTTATTTAGGCACCCCGGTAGATCCGACCGATTGTGTCGCGTGTTAAGTGAAATGACCCTGTAAACCACAGCTGGTAGCGTTCGGCTACTGCTCGAGATCACCGGGCGCCAGAAGTCGCCAGCTTGCGTAGTATCCGAGAGCAGAGCGGGAAAGACAACATTGGGGGCGGAGCTTAGAGTGACCCTACTTGTCTTTGATAATGTACGGTGGTACTAAAAACGCTGCTACTTCCGTTATGAAACGTAGGAGTCGATGCCTGCATCGCAGCATGTATCAACGTCTGTAGGCGGCTTTAGAGAATGTGTAACTTTGTTGGACGTATCCCGGGTTACTAATCGTACGCCACTGTTACCGTACTAGAAAAAATGATGATAACCCATATGACTTACTTCTCGCCTAAAATAATTTAGTGTATATAAACCGTTAAGCGATAATATACAGCTCAGCTTATCTATTTTTAATGCACTCATTTAAACATCAGCTCTTTTGTGCGGGATACATCAGAGAACCATAAAGTCAACCATTAGAATCTAATGTTTATCGAAATATGTAAACCTGTTAGGAAATTTTGGTCAATATCATACAGCCACGGACAAAAGTAGTGAAAGAGGCACTTTTTCTCGCACTACCTACGAGCAAAGTCGAGTAAAATCAATTTTCTCGCTGTAGGCCTGGTCGTAGCTAGCCCACAAGCTTAACTAAAAAATTGGAGGATATTTTATAGCTAAATCCATTGCACGGTGTCTACTGAGAAGGCACAGCCATTTCATTTTTTTCTGACTAAGGGCCGGTTGTACAAGGCAGGCTTAAGCTTCGGTTTAAGGTAAGCCGACATTAAACCACGTCAGTTGCAAAACGTCCGTTGTACAATGCTGGCTTAGCCCCTCACTCCAAGCTTAACACGAGCTTACGTAAGCCGAAGCTTAACGCGAGCTTAGCTGAGGTTTAAACTTCACCTGATACAAGTGACATGATATGTCAAAGATGAACCCTCAAATTGCTTGTCACTTTATTAGGTCATATTTTTTGAAAGATTTGTGTCTAATTTAACAAAGAGAGCAAATGAAAGAACAGAGACAGAAACGGTCGTTGCCGAAATTTGACACAAACCGTCATAAGTGCCTAACCAAGAAAGGTAATTTTTCAGATCATTATGTCAGTACGTATTCCTTCAGTGATGCCAACTGTAGTGAATTTCATTATCAACCAGGTTTAACTAAGCAGACGATTGCACAACGGGTGTCGACTTTAAGCCTGAGCTTAGCTAAGCTTAGGTTTAACAAAGCTCGTGTTAAACCCGCATTTGTACAACCGGCCCTTAATGGTTAAATAGTCGTACCATCAGGTTTTGACATTTGGTTTTGGACAGTGAAATCACTATTCGATATCTCACAACAGAATGGAATATGTTCGTCAAGCAGATTCTTTGCTCAAACATCTCCAATCATATTGACATAGGTACCTTGCTAATATCTCCCGAACGTCAGTGCAACAATGATAATTAATTTTAGCTTGAATCATATCAAAAGTACGCAATCGCTGAACCAAACTGATGACTTCGATTAATTTGTAGGAAAATGATGTTTTTATTCTTTACTCTTCACCTTCTAGTTGCTGTTAGGAGTCAACATTACAGAAAATCTGATCTGGCACAAACACGTCGCGTCAATTGCAACAGCTGCTGGTAAAAAGATAAGACCTTGCCTGGAGTATTGCTCTCATGTCTGGGGAGCTGCTGCCCCTACTACCCTGTCTATACTAGATGCCGTCCAGAGAAGGGCAATTCGACTAATTGGCGATCCGGCCTTAACGCGCCACCTTCAGTCACTTTCTCACCGGCGTGTTGTTGGTGACCTCTCACTCTTCTACCGATATTCCAACGTTCTATCGTTCCGCCACACACTGCTCCTATCAGATGTACCCGTGCGACCGCTGTATCTCATCCTAAGACGGTCGTTCTTCATACATCAAGAACTGAGCGGTACAACCGCACATTTATTCCCAGGGTGTCCAAGGCTTGGAATGGACTGCCAGAAGATGTATTTATTAGGCCTGCGGGTATTGGCCCATTCAAATCTCGCGTTAACAAACTTCCCCTAACATAACCCTTTCACAGCAGCCGCTGTACTCTGGTATTTAGGCTCTGCCTGCGCGGTCTGCTCAGTTATAAAAAAAAAGTTACCTTAGCTCCTCTGTATAAAGTCCTCCGATTATCAAAACCAAACGGAGTTGAGTGTATTAAGTCAGCTAAGAGTAATTATGTGGCTAACTTCAAGATTTTAAGATATTAGGGGTTATGTACACATCATCCACAGCTTTTTTCTATATCACTTACCAAAACGGCGTTACTTTTCAAAAACCGTCGAGAAGCAGAGTTTTCATCCCCCACCCCTCGAGCAAACCCCTCAGGTCACAAACTTAGGTGTAGCTTCAAGAGACCAATGCCTACCATCCCACCAAATTTCATTACTTTTCGACCTTTTGCTGCCAAAAGCTTTTTTTTAAGACGTAACGATTGGACTTATATCCAAAGAGTTATGACAGCGACGAAACAAGGTTCTCATCATGCAGGGGGCTTACCAAGCATGGAAAAGCCGGTGTAAAACATGTGTTGATGCTAAAGATGATTACTTTGCAGAATATTAACACTTTGTACCAATATATCCAATAAATGTGTGAAAAAAATATATTCCATGATTTTTGGGACACTTCCTGAATTAAGGTGTAGTTTCTTCGGTTGACTTTTTAAAAAACACCAAACAAGTAACTTTTTCACTTTATTAAAACTTAAATTCTGCAGATGCTTCAGGTAGCAATTCTACCAAACAACTGAGTATTACTAAATAGAACTAATACGAATGAATGCTAACAATAAACTAGATGTAATTCTTCTGAATGCCTGAAGAGCACCAATATATGGAGTAGGTTGTTTACATCACTTATCTAAAGTATACAAAATACGAGGTGATTCGTTATGTAATTCCTGTGTGTATAGTATAGTATAGTATATTTTCATCCAAATATCTAATCCATAGAAGATATAGGGCAAGTAAAAATACAAGTAAAGAATAAAACAAATAAATAAACGAACACAACATTAAAAAATAGATAATATTACAATATCACATTCAAATTTGTGAATCAAAAAATTCTTTTAAGGAATAAAAGGGATTTTCAGCCAGTAAGTGTTTCAAGTCTCTTCTAAATTGCTTCTGGTTTTTGGTTTTAAGATGCGCGTTCTTTAAGTGATTATAAACTTTAATTCCCATTCTGGTAGGACCATCATCACCATCATCATAGTCACAATGTCTTAACAAACATGTTGTGAACTCGTAAAATGCATTAAGTCGGAGCTAGAGTATTGCCGACACGAATATTATCAATAGTTTTGAGAACTGTAGCTCGCCATCGTTCGCGATTTACTGCCAGTTCAGTGGCGCTCTTGATACGCATATCTAGCAACTGTTTTGTCGTATCCACCCATCGTGAAGGGGAATGGCCACGGCGCCGCCCACTCGGGGCGTGACCCTGAACTACAAGTTTCTCCATATTATCGCTTCAGTGAATATGTCCGAAGAATGTAAGCATTCTCATCGACACACTGGAGGATAGTCTCTTTGGATTACCAAGCTCGTTCAGTATGGAAACATTAGTTCGATGGGCGGTATAAAGAATTCTCAGCATTCTCTTCCACGTCCACATTTCAAAAGCATCTATGCGAGCTCGATCTGCCTTTTTAACAGTCCAAGTTTCCGAGGCATACAAAAATATGGAGAACACAAGAGACTGAACCAGTGACATTTTGGTAGCTTTAGTGATGTTATGGTCACGCCATATTTTAGTAAGCTTTGTCGTGGCGGCCACCCGTGCCTGTTGAATGCGCCGTCGAATCTCATTCTCACAGATACCTGAGTTGTCGATCAAAGAACCAAGGTACAAAAAACTTTGAACTACCTCACAACGGCCTATTGACTTTATTTTTCGATGATTGTCATGCTCTCTATCTACGATAATAACCTTGGTCTTGTTGTAGTTAATACCAAGACCATGAACTGCACTGTGTTGTTCTAAAACGTTCAATAGAGCTACTAGCTCTTCCTGAGAAGCAGCAATAAGGGTTGTATCGTCAGCAAATAAGTTAGATATTTTGCTTCGGCCAATAGTTATATCGCCATTCCAGTTGTCCAATAAACGTCTCATCACAAATTCAGAGTAAATATTAAATAACATCGGAGATAATACGCATCCCTAACGAACTCCTTTTCTGGTTGCTGTTTGACCAGACAGGTTACTAGATGGTAGGACCATCGCTCTTTAATTTTAAGTGTAGAAAATCCAAAAAAAAAGTGCTTAATCTAATTTTTTAAGTATCGTGCGCAGTTCACACTATTCTCGTTAGTTTTGTGTATAAACAAAAATTACGACGCACTAGAACCCAGAATAAAGCTATTCCAGTAACTCAAACAAAAACAAAACGTTTACGCATATATGAGCGCGGAATCCGAAGAATGTTAATTTTCATAAACGGAACGTACAATATGTAAACATACATAAATGAAAGAAAACCATTTTTCAATGCTAAGCAGCACTTGAATCATCGCTTTCCATAAATTATCATCACGCATTGCAATCATAACCGTCATAACAGTCGTAACTCAAAATGAAAATACATAATTTCTCATTCAAGTGCACTGATTCTACGTGAAGTGACATTCGTCCAGTGACCTCACCTACCTACGATAATGAATAGTAACGTCCATGTTATTTTATAATAATAATAAACGGCAAACATAGATACCATGTTACACAAGACCACATTAATGACAAGCAGTCATGTACCTGGCTGCAGGATGGCCATCTCTTTCCAGAGACGGAAGGTTTTATGCTTGCTATCCAGGACCAAGTGATTGCGACACGAAATTACAAGAAGTACATAATTAAAGATCCATCCATCTCTGATGATAATTACAGAAAATGCCACCAACAGAAGGAAACAGTAGAACACATAACTAGAGCATGCAAAACTCTCGCTGGAACTGAGTATACAGCCAGACATAACTCTGCAGCCAAACTCATACACCAAGCACTAACCACAACAAGCAAGCTAATTGAAAACACAGATCCATATTATAACTACACGCCGACCTCAGTACTGGAGAACAATCAATTCAAACTATAATGGGACATTGAAATACACCGATCTCGCCATAGAAATAAAATGACTATGGAAACAAAACAAAGTTGTCATTGTCCCCTCATTATGACGGTCTCAGGCCTTATTGCAAATACATTTTCACCACACCTGCAACAATTGGGCCTGGAAGAAAAGTTACATAAAACCTTACAAAAGTCTGTAATCCTCAAGACCTGCAGCATTGTACGGTCCGTCCTGAATGACTTGGCACAGCCCGTCAATACTTGCTACTACCGCAAGCATGCGAGAAAAAATAAAAAATGCAAAATGATAACTTGTCTTTGTTAAAAATAAAAGTTTAATGTAAGATGGGCTTTACATCAGGATAGGGCATTGGTGGCGAAGTTTAGCAAACTGCTATTCTTACACTTAACCACCAATGCCTCACATTTATTAGATGTTAAAAAACAGATAATAAACAAAACGTAAAATCAAATGATCTATTTTGTTGCGTTGTAATGTTGTTTTAAGCTTATTTCTTAAATTATTTTTAACTTTCTTAGATATTCAAACTTCAACATCCAGATTAATTTAAGAGTAAACACAAGATAATTAAATATGATCAAGTACTGTAATCATAACCAATATCAGGAAATAAATTGGCTAGATATATGATCGTAACGCTTGAGATAATGGATAAATCTGACACAATAATTTAGAAGAATATGTTGCCTCTTGACATCAAGACATGGATAAAATAATAAATTGCAACAACTAAGCAGTGAGATTACAGAATTTATAGTAGTTATAGGTGTATATTTATATTAGCAGATAACGTTCGAAGCGTCAAGTGTGTTTTCTGTATGATATTTTTAAGGTGGTCTGTAAATTTTTAACTTCGCTCCTATGTATACATAATGTATATTGCATATAATATTTTGAGAATTCCGTTTAGCTTATAGCAGAGGTTTCGATCGGTTTTCGGAGAACCTGGAATGCTCTTACTGAGTTTGAAATAAAATTAGAACATAAACCATATCCTTGAAATTACGACATTCGATATTCTGATAAGGCTTTCAAACTAAATAAATACAACATATTTTTCGAAGGATTTCTTAGTATCCTTCCATTTTCCCAATAAAATTTTATTTACATGTTACCTCTATTTCTGGAATTTCTGCGAAATAAATCTCTGCTCTGGAAAACCCCAGCAGTAGTTTCCAAAGGATCAAATTATATTTCCAAAGCGTGCTGAGGCTTATATCATTTATGTATGTGGCAAGGTAATGTTCGGATGGACCTGAAAAAAGTGTATTATGACGCTAAGTGTTTCTTTCACAGGTTAGTGGACAGCCTATTATGCATTCAACGAATTTTTCAGTTTCACAACCCCCCATCCCCCAACCACCCTAATTTGATCCCCACAAAAAAAAAGTAGAAAATGATCAGGAACCCCTATTATCATCATCATAGTCACAATGTCTTAACAGACATGTTGTGAACTCGTAAAAGTCGGGGCTAGAGTATTGCCGACACTATCGTTCGCCATTTACTGTCAGTTCAGTGGCGCTCTTGATACTCATATCCAGCAATTGTTTCATTGTATCCACCCAGCGTGCAGGGGAACGGCCACGGCGCCGCCCACTCGGAGCATGACCCTGAACTACAAGTTTCTCCATATTATCGCTTCTGTGTATATATCTGAAGAATGTAAGCATTCTCGTCGCGACAATGGAGGATAGTCTCTTTGGATTACCGAGCTCATCCAGTATGGAAACGTTAGTTGGATGGGCGGTATAAGGAACTTTCAGCATTCTCCTCCAAGGCCACATTTCAAAAGCATCTATGCGAGCTCGATCTGCCTTTTTAACAGTCCAAGTTTCCGAGGCATACAAAAATATGAAGAACACAAGAGACTAACCCAGCGACATTTTGGTAGCTTTGGTGATGTTATGGTCACGCCATATTTTAGTAAGCTTTGTCATGGCCACACGTGCCTGTTGAATGCGCCGTCGAATCTCATTTTCACAGCTACCCGAATGGTCGATCAAAGAACCGAAGTACACAAAACTTTGAACTACTTCTCAACGACCTACTGACTTTATTTCTCGATCACTATCGTGCTCTCTATCTACGATCATAACCTTGAATGAATAAGGACCAGAGGCTATCCAACACGAAATTTGGCTGGTGCATAGGCCACACGATGGGCCCTTTTGCGCCTCTATCCGCGCTAGTTCCTAAGACCTGCCCTTTTAGCAAAGGCAAGTACATTCTTAGGGCCTATCCGTTTTATCTCTATTGGTTCCAAGGTTTTTGATCCCAGCATAGTCTGCCTGTGATAAGGGTTTCACATCGACACAAGATGTGTGCCGAGGATTCTTCCTCTTCACCACACCACGTGCACGTTGGATCGTTGACCACCCTCATCACAAACAAGTGACGCCTGAAGGTGTTGTGACCCGTTAATAGGCCTACTAGCAATCTCAAGTTACTCCTATCCAGAGAGAGACAAAATCGTCCTATTCTCTCTGCAGGCCCTGCTAGTAGTTACCGAGCCTGACGGAGATGACCAGAGATGTTGTTCCATCTCAGAGAGTGTTGATTCTGGATCCACTCTCCAGTTGTTTTCCTAATCATTCCAAATCATCATAACCTTGCTCTTGTTGTAGTTAATGCCAAGCCCATACGATGCACTGTGTTGTTCTAAGATGTTTAATAGAGCTACTAGTTCTTCCTGAGAAGCAGCAATAAGGGTTGTATCGTCAGCAAATCTTACGTTGGATATTTTCCTTCCGCCAATAGTTATACCGCCATTCCAGTTGTCTAATACCTGTTTCATCACAAATTGAGAGTAAATATTAAATAACATCGGAGATAATACACATGCCTGACGAACTCCTTTTCTGGTTGCAGTTTGACCAGACATGTTACCATCAATTCTTACACGAGCCGAATTAGACTTATACAGTTGCGGTACGAGAAACACGAGGTGATAAGGAACTTCCGTAGAGATGAGGATTTCCCACTAATACACCTAAAAACAAAGTTTGAGGAATATTTAATTTTTTTGTTTTTTGCTAATTACTCCACCGCCCATGCAGCGATTTTCAAAATTATAGGAACATTACCTACTACGACCACACACAGCATGTCGCAGCCCAAATTTTATTACAATCCATGCAGAGTTTACTGAGATTACGTGGCTAGAAAAACGCGTACAGACAGACCGACGGAAATGAGCGACGTGGATTTTCGTTATGTAGACATCATGAAACGCATAAAAAGTATATTTCTCAAAATCGAAAATTTTCGCGATCACAATACTCCTCTCACCTATCGGCGTGGGAACTAAAAAGGCATTGAAGTTGATTTATTCACTTTTCCACAAAAGCTCCTCGATGAGCTTTTCTTCAAGATCAACATCCCGAAGTAAATAGCGGAAAGCCCGCGACTACGGAATACTTTCAAGAGGCACTCTAAACAAACTAGAAACTCCCGAGAGCATGTCAAGCGATTCCGTCAGCGGACGAATTACGAACTTACCATCCTATCCCGTTCGTCCTCGATCTGATTGATGAGGTCCGCGAAACTCTTCAAGGAGTTGCAGATGACCTGCTCGTCATCCGTCTGGGTGCCGCCCACGCACTCGAACGTGAAGCCTTTCAGGCACTTCGCGAACGAACGCTGCGCGATGCCCAGCTCTGAAAGTCAAAAGAAGTTGTATAGTAACACATAAAGTTTAGACCTAGGTTTAGACCACAACGTTTCGGGTGTTCCAAAAAAAAAAGGTGACCACGTCTCTAGGATAGGAAGAAAACTGAAAAATAATTGTGGTTTGCTTAGTAAAAAAATTTCGTGACGCCATCCGTATTCAATACACCGAGCGTTGAAAAAAAATTATACACATTTTTTACGATTTTGCCGAAACTGCTGGCAACATTGTAATGAAATTTGACACGAATATGTTTTGGAAGCTAGTACATCCTATGAATTTGTTTTTATACCTGACTCTCATAGAGGGCGCTAGTTACACGGTTCATACCAGGTAGTATTGAACAGAACTTTTTTGAGCTTAGATTTGTTAATTAAGATTTTGAGAGAACAATTTTACACCAAAAAGGTGCTCTACAGTATACCGTTTTCGGAATATTTTGATTTGAAAATTATGGAGTAATAACCGATGCATGCTGGCATAAAGTAGAGTTAAAGTTATTATTTATTATTATTATTAATTAGTACGCATTATGTAAATTAAAAAATGTTTGTCACGTAAATGAGACCTCATGGATAAAACGGATACATGTTAAAAAAATTGGGATTGAGTGCTTTCCAAGTTAAAATACATTTAGAGCTGTTGTCGAGAAACTGGGAGTGTGAGGACAACAAAAATGAATTCTGGTAGACCAAGAACAACAAGAACAATGAGTTTTAAATCAAAAGACTCCAAAAACGGTACGCAGTAAGTTCTAATATTACTACTACTCATACTACTTGGTACGAACCGTGTAACTAACGCCCTCTTGACAGTCACATATAAAAACAAATTCATGAGATGTATTAGCTTCCAAAACATATTCGTATAAAATTTCATTACAATGTTGCCAGCAATTTCGGCAAAATCGTAAAAAAAATGTGTAATTTTCTGTTCTTCCAAATTTTTTACTAAAAAAAAACAACTATTTTTCAGGTTTGTGACAAATAGGCTATTCGAAATAGGCTATTCAAAACTTATTAGGGGCCACTCAAACCGGCCCTCAGTATATTAATTTATTTATACAGGGTGTTAACTAATGTCATGCAACGAGTGCCGACAAATAAAAAATACACTCTATCAGTCCTGTATCATGTGCTTGTTTTACATTAATATCATAAAATAAGAAGAGAGTAAGTAAAAAAAACTTTACTTTATTTGGTATTTTACAAATTAAAGAATTATACGTATGTGAAGATTGGAAATACAAATTCAAATTTCACAAAATAAACCTATTTGAATTATTATTCTTAAAGCAATCAAATGTTCCAAAATAAAATTATTTGTCCTATAAATGGCACAGATAGCTTTGAAGGCCCTGAAGATTATAAATAATAAATGTATTTGTTCGTCTTGTTTAATCAAACTTATATTTTGTTTTACAGTTTTTTTTGTTTTTATATGTTCGTAAAGCCGGCCCCACATATGCGGTACTCGGCGCGCAACGAACCCCGATTAATTGCTACTCGGCTATGTGGCTGCAGGATTTTACCCGAATACTCGCCATATGCCGAGCACCGAGCATTCAGCCGGTGCCATAGCCGGCGCTACACATGTGGCATTTAGGGAACAACGAACAGCGAATATTCGCAATTCGGCAAACGCCTACTAGTGTGGCTGGAGCAGTTTGTACGAATGGTCGGAATTTGCCGAACACAAATAAGTACCCGAATACTGACACAGAAACAGGAACAGGGCCGGACTAGAGAATTAAAAACTTTATTCGCATTGTTTATTTGTTAAAGCATGTTGGCATTTTTGAATTCTGTGTGTTCAAAAACCCCCAAGTATTGAATTTCACCGCCCCAGCTGTGACAGTTTTGGAAATATTTAAGCCTTCCGGTACTGCTTACTGAGAAGGCGGTGAGAAACACCAGTTGAAACTTGTTCATGCTGTAAACCATTATTAGGGAATACTTCTATATTAAATAAAATATGCAGTGTGTTCTATTAATAAAAATCGGGGATATTTGTTTATAAATTTAGAAAAATAATTTATAACTTGGCAATGTCGCAAACGCGAAAAAAATTACAAGGCGAGATAGGGTATTAGTAGATAATTCGATTTAAAATAAAACGTACAGGGTGTTACATTTAGAAAAAACAAAGTAAAATGACCTTCAAATTACCGTAATTTAAAATTCTACCAATAACACCCTGCACGTTGCTGGTGTCATCCAAAATAATATTTATTTAATATTTAAGTAACTCGCTGTATAATATTTTTGAGAAAAGTTAAAGGAATATATTAATTTGGAGGTATTACTTGCGACCTTGCAAATCCGGAAATTAATAGAAAATAAATTATAACTTGGCAAGATCGCAATAATATTTTAGGGTTTAATAGAGATCAATGATGGAAACTAGAAGAATTTAAAAAAAGTAATAGTACCATATAAAAAAATCAAGTTGATCACTATCCTACTTTCCCGAAACACCCTGTATATTTCAGAATATTTTTAGAATATGCAAAACTTTGGTGAGAGCTTCACAAACTTCGGGAACGATATCAGAAATGAGTTGATGTGATATTTTGAATAGATATTGAAGGCTTTGATAACTGTCGCCGGTCGCTAGAAATCGAAGCGCCAGAGCTAGTCGTTCTTTAACAGGAACAGCTTTTCTCCATTTTGTGTCTTTTTTTGATATCAGTGGTCCTGTTTTGCTGAGTAGATATTCAAAATCTTCGGAAGACATTCTGCAAAAATTTTCAAAAAATCCAGACGGTTCTTTTAATAAATCGGCAACTAGGTGTGGTCCGCCATACCTAAAAATGTGTTTAACATTGTGGTTTGATGTTATTGCTAATTATTTTATTACCTCTCTCGGCTTCTATTTAATGAGACCATCCACTATCGCCTCCTTCTTGGTTGATTTTTTCTTTTCCTTATTAACATATAAGCACTACACAAAACAAAAACAGCACTTGCTGCCACGACTATATCATTATTATTTTCCATTGATGATGACGTTGATTCTACTGTCGATAAATTTTAATAATAAATAAGTTTCAATTTGCTACGAATATTCGGGCTTTCCATTCCCTTTCTTCTCGAAACTAAACATAGCCAACTACGCACATGTAGGGCGATACGTGCTCGCTATTCGGCTAGCAAGGTTGAAAAACGGCAAGTATTGATACTCGGCAAATACCCGCATATGTGGCGCCGGCTTAATAATAAATAAGTTTCAATTTGCTACGAATATTCGGGCTTTCCCATTCCCTTTCTTCTCGAAACTAAACATAGCCAACTACGCACATGTAGGGCGATACGTGCTCGCTACTCGGCGAGTAAGGTTGAAAAACGGCGAGTATTGATACTCGGCAAGTACCCGCATATGTGGCGCCGGCTTAATAAGTTATATCCCGTTTTCTTACCTATTTATAGATATTGACGTTTTTGTTGGATTACGCATGAAATCATTAAAAAACAACACCATAATCATGTTTATCATCTCGCTGCTTTTTTTTTTGAAAAAAACAAGATGTGTTTTTTCCATAAAGAGCGAATATTGAAATTTAATTATTTATTTATTGTAATATTTTGATGATATTTTAATAATAGATACAATCAGTCAAACATTTCACAGTCTAACAGTCTGTCAAAAACCAAAGTTTGAGCAATTATTTAATCTTTTTAAGTTTTTGATTATTCCTCAAATAATTGCAAATTCTCAGCTACTAAAATTTAATTAGTTTTCACTATATAGGCTAATATGTAGAAGCATATCGGACAAGAATGGGAAATACTCGATATCACCTCCTACACCCCAATTTTATCCCCTGTTTAAGGGTTTTGAAAGATTACTAGAGGCGTCTAAAACGTCTAAAAAAGAAGTTTAAGTTTTTTTATAACCTTTGTTTTTATTATTCCTTTACTAAGCTCGTCAACTTTCGTTATATGGGTTCCTGTAGTATCAAGGCCATTTTTAGCTAAATAAAGATATACCAGACACCACTTCACTGTGCTAAATTCACTGAATCAAACTACGGCTGTCTGGAATTGTACTTCTCATCTTTCATCCACTACATCAAAAGTAATCACACCAAGCTGCTTCTTGCAACGCAAAGAACAAAATAAACTTCAAGGAGACTTGCACTCCGGCGTTTTTACAAGACAATAAAAAACACTTTCTTTAGGGATGACACGTAAAAGGCTGGACATTTTCATTTTTCATAATACAGCACTTGTTTCTTAAAGCTGTAATCATTCCTTTAATAAAAATGTGTCTGGGTATGGCCAGACTTCTGGAAAGTCTGAATCAAATTCATGCTATTGAGTGATTTCAAGTATCGTCGACTTGAATAGAATAGTGTTTTTATAACTTTAATTTCCGGAAAGACAATTACAACAATAAAACAAACTATTGAAATTTGTTGACTTGTTATGATGATGCAATATATTATTTGTTTAGTTTCTAACTTTAGAAGGATAACTATTAACCCCAACAGGACCGGGATGAAAAACGTTACAAATACCACCAAAAATCCCCGGTCTAATAATAATACCTAAAAAAATATCAAGTGTTTCAACTTTTTCTAATGGTAAACTAAATTTTTCTATGATTATTTATGTTGGTGTATGCCCAGAACACGTAAATATAATTATACTACTCAGCCTCAACAGATGCTTAACTTGCATCCCTCCTACTTCTATGCATTTTGATTATGTTGAAAGGTTTCTTATAAGAACCAGCTTAAACATAATTAACTAGCAGTGGTTTGCGGAATACTGTATTTTGGTAGTCACCGAAGTATATAATTGTTTTTGAAGATGCTATCCACGCGTGATGGTGAAACCTCAAGCCTCAGCGTTCAACGACGCCGGTCTTAAAATCCAAGAATCGCAAATTCAAAAAGGTTTAAAGCCCTAATAAGAGAGAGGTTAAATTATTTGGTGGGGGATTTCACAGGCCATTTCTGGCTGAGCAGACATGTTGGGAAGACGATGAAACAGAGTGACCTTTCTGGGATGTCGACAACCACAATTGCGGAAATAGCAAATGTCTCTGTTATACCTATGTTTTCTATCTTCTAAACTCGACATGATAATGACGATCGCTACCTGTAGGAACCTACCGCTCCCCTTACTGCATACCGCGCTGGTCAATTTACGATGGCCACACAGTAGCTTCTTTATTTTTCCTGGCCTATATGCCAAACAACCTGTCTACTTTTCAGTCGTTAGCTGTCACAAACAAGCCCAGTATTAGATTTCACTTTTCCGGAAATGAAGGGTCTGTTATAAAATCCGCTGGTGGTGTAGGTTGACTAATCCCTCCCCGGTCATTATCTACTTACGTACTTGCCCGCCCAATAAATATCCTGTTTCGGCGCTTGTCGAGCACGGATAAGCAAGCACGTCCATCGGGCGTGTGTGTACATATTTAAAGGAAGCCCTTGGGTAAACGTGATAATCTACTAACAGACTGGATTTACGGTTTGTGTATGCATGCTATGCGGTGTATTAAAATATACACACGTATTGTGTGCAATCGGATTTATATTACAAGAAAGTCAGTATACTGACATTCCTTCCTAACTTTTCTCTTTGTGCGTTAAGCCACGTCTGGACGTGAAAGTTAAACGCTCAATTGTACCCCCAGTTCAGTGTTTTCAAAGAATCCGGAGTTTAAAACACCTAAGACCCTTAGACCGACACTTTTTATGATTTTTCCTCTACTGCTTAGTTTATTTTATGGCACTAACCATGGCCGACTCTACTCACTAGGCCGGAGCATTGAAATATGGCAACACTGAATCGGAGGCCGAGCTTTTATTTGTTGTTAAGTCATTAGTGTAATCTTTCAGAGCTAAAAAGGAGATTGGAAGGTGATTTTTAATGTGTTTCTAATTATTTAGCTGCACAAACGAAACTATAAAGATAAAAAGATGCCTGCAAAGTGTGTAGTACCAGGTTGCACCAGCAATTGTTCTTCCGATAAAGGACATACCAACCATAACCTTCCAGAGTAAACAAGAAGAGTGGAAGGTGATTTTTAATGTGTTTCTAATTATTTACCTGCACAAACGAAACTATAAAGATAAAAAGATGCCTGCAAAGTGTGTAGTACCAGGTTGCACTAGCAATTGTGCTTCCAATAAAGGACAAACCAACCATAACATTCCAGAGTAAACAGGCAGAGTGGAAGGTGATTTTTAATGTGTTTCTAATTATTTACCTGCACAAACAAAACTATAAAGATAAAAAGATGCCTGCAAAGTGTGTAGTACCAGGTTGCACTAGCAATTGTGCTTCCAATAAAGGACATACCAACCATAACCTTCCAGACTAAGCAAGAAGAGTGGAAGGTGATTTTTAATGTGTTTCTAATTATTTACCTGCACAAAAGAAACTATAAAGATAAACAGATGCCTGCAAAGTGTGTAGTACTAGGTTGCACTAGCAATTGTGCTTCCAATAAAGGACATAAACAGAAGTGGGTGAACAGTATTCCTCGTAAGGGCTGGTTATATTTATAGAAATAAAGACAATACTTTACAAACATTTCAAAGGATAAGACCTATTTTAAAGCACAATGTGGTACCTACAATGTTTTCTGGACCTCCCAAATTTCACAGAAAAATACAGTTAATAGAACTCATCTGGGCATGCATCTGGGCACGAAAAGATTTGATAGTGAAAGGGAATCAAGACCAGCAAGAATGGCTTCAAAGTGACCTAATAGTGAATTTTTCTAGCTCAAGTGAAAATTTACAAAGTAAATTGAGTTTTCATTTAAGTGGAAGTGGAAGTGGCAGCAGGAAACAGGTTGCGCTTATTTTTATTTTGTAGTGTTTGACTACGATGAACCAGACATCAGATGTAAGTGGTATTAGTAGTAGTAGTAGTTCTAAAAAGTATTTTTACACATTACATTACATTACATTACTTAGTACACATTTATTCATGTAATCAACCCCAAACTGAAATGCTGCTTGAATTAATGTTGCCTGTTTTAGCTAATATATTTATTAATAATTACACAAAAACAGTTCAAGATAAAATATAGACTGACAAAAATAAAAAGAGCAAGTCTAAGGGAAATGAGAAATGTCCAACAGAAAGGAAAATCTCTAAATTAAGCTCCTAGTCTCAATACATGTTACATTTTTACCACTGGCCTTTTTCACCATTCTTATTTTTTCAAAAAGTATTTTTCTTAATTTATCAACCGAGATGAACACATAATATATAAATAAAATGTAATAATTATTCTGAAACTATGAAACAATTTAAATTTTCCGTGGAATGCCCGCCGTTCGGCCCACGGTAACCGGCCCCCTATTTGACAGCTAAGCGACGTTGCCATATCGAAGGCTCCGGCCTAGTGAGTAGAGTCGGCCATGCACTAACGCTTTTTCAACCTTGTCAAAGGACAAATGTCTCGTATAAATTTCACTGAAATCAATTTTGTTTCTATCCAAGTTATACACAGTAACAAATGGGTGAAACAATACTGAACAAAAAATGTATGTTTTACAATGTCAGAAAGGTGTTATATTCCAAGAAGTATTGTAACTCGCGATACTCCGTTTTAAAGTATGTAATATCTCAGATTCAATTGATGAGACCTGAAATTACAATGTAGTTTCCCAGAATAGCATGTGTTTTTATTCATACACGATAAAAATAATTAAGTCTCCCCCACTATGAGGATACATTTATTCATTATAAATTATGTATATAAGTAATATTCCATTAAAAACCAGGCAATAAGTAACTGCTTTGAAAGTAAATTGGTAACTTCCAGTATGTTTAGATATCACTAGAGTCCTTTACCTAATTTATATACAACATAGGGTTACAACTCTTAGTTCTGTCCAATATTATTCAAATCCTCAGCTACCTGGTCATTCTTTTAGGTTAGGTTCGGTTGATAGTGAGTGGGGCGAATATACCTCTTTCCACTATGACTCTATTGTGTCTTGGTGTCTATTGTGGCTCACAACTACTTACAGTTCACAGTTCACCGTACAATCCAGACCTTTTAACGAAGGCGATAGTCATGGTGAATGAAACTTCCTTGAAGTCAGTATGTATCAGAAGAATGAATCATGAAGACTGAAACAGCACAATATGTGCTCCGCTATTTCGTCCTCCACATAGCAGAAATGCCTAGAAACGAAGTTATGAGCTATTTTTATATTTTTAGTTTTTTTGTTGTTGCTGGGCCGTCACTGACACGATTTCTAACAACCATACGCGTTTTCCATCCTCGCCACGGTAGTAACACTATGTCGAAATGTCATTA
Organism: Callosobruchus maculatus; assembly: GCA_951848785.1. Taxonomy (NCBI): domain Eukaryota; kingdom Metazoa; phylum Arthropoda; class Insecta; order Coleoptera; family Chrysomelidae; genus Callosobruchus; species Callosobruchus maculatus. The sequence goes on along the minus strand of CATOUR010000081.1, from coordinate 12,069,987 downwards.
AATAATTTCAATAAAAAAGGTTACAGAACAATCTAAAGCAATACTCATATGTATATGTATATGAGAAAATGCTAAGTTCCTTGGTTTCTGTAATAAGCAAGGCAAGGTTCGGATGGACCTAAACAACCCAACAATGTCAAAATATCTTCAGTGAGATGTTGTTATGTTTTCTAGTCATCTCTTAAAATTCTGGTCAAATACGTTGCCACGCAAATAACAGTATAAACTATAAACAGCCCAACAATCAAAAACTCGCCACCAACACAGAACAAACTAGACCTGTTTTGAATATAACTATATCACTCGTATAATCTAACAAACTTTTTGACCACTTATAAAGTATATAATTATCGTAAATGTAAAGCGTTTCAAATTAACATGTGCCAAACGTGAAGCTTGTCTGCACAGCTTGTTTCAGGCTGAACTGAACACACATAACCTCAAAATCATACAACCAATCGGCTATTAATACCAGGAAGATTATGGTACACCTCCCAAAGTTAACTGAAATTTCAATTCTTGGATTAGTACCAACTCCCGATCCTGTCCCCAGTACTGTCCTGGAGCCGTCTCGTAAATAGCGCAAGATCTGAGGGTGATATGAAACTTGCACTCCTATTCCATTCGTTTCATCCTGGGTAAAGGACGTTGTAGGATCTTTCCGTATGGGTTTGGGGAACCATAGAGGGCTTCTTATATATGCTAAATCTGGTAACTTCATCTGCCATACCAGAATGTAAGCATAATTTTGTTACATCATGCATGTTATTTTCTCGGTGACAGAGCATATCATCTAAAATCTGCATTAATATATATGGCCTCGAATATAGGTTAACTCAATTCAACAAAAACCAGCACACTGCAGAAGGTGTAGGATCATTAATTCAGCAAAGCTGTCTACGGCACTTCTCCCAGACTCGACTTGCGTTGTCATATCCATAAAATGCACTGACAAATGCATTCAATACACGTACGACATACGTAGTGGTAAATTCTCTAACTAATCTCATCAAGATATTATGTAAATGAACATCTTAATATGTTTCCTTATTAAGATCGGTTAACCTCCTTGCTGAGAGTGTACAGTATTGAACAGAATACGTAAAGCTGGTTCCCATCTACGACCAGTATTGACACTCTGTATTCTGTAAGTAAGCGTGCACAGTAGCGGCAGTTAGCAGCGTTGGGCTGCGTTGGACTGTGTTGGCCAGCGCCGAACTTCCTCTCAGGTAGAAGCAGGCCGGCGCCGGTTCTGCACGCAGTCAAGCACGCCAGTGCATGGTACAGAGAAAACAGACAAGAAAAAGAGTACAAAGATTGGCCAGTCGCATCTAGACACGGCACAGGAAACATGCAAACTAAACTTCTGTTACTATAAAGGCGTTCAAGCGGGCTTCCGACGCTAGTAAGCGGTCGAAAACACAGTTGAGCAGGTTAGGGTACGTCCAAGATGTACGCTGGTAAAAGGAGATTATCAGACGCGGATTCTCAGCGCCGACTGTCTGACTACGGGCAGCAGGTTAGATGTGGCCAATATGCAAGCAGACTGTCAGAGCAGGCAGAACTTGCCAATAAAACAGCAGTGTACCATGGACCTTACAAGAAAACAGGTTGCAGCTTTATCGCTGCTTAGTGAGAATGTTACAATGAAGTTAAAACCAATAAGAAGTGGAGTTCACTCTATAAATAAATTAAGAAGTATTTACGGGGAGTACAAACACCTTTTTCCGCAATTCCTTGCCGACGAAATCAGATTTTTTTAATATTTCAGAATGAGCCCAGATTTATTTTATTTTTGAAAAAATATTGGAGGATTCAGATGAACTTTTGAGATCAGCTCCTCGTTATTCATCGTTGAAACAGTAAAAGAATGAACAAATCATTCTGGTATAAATCTGAGTCTGACTGCCAGTACGCAGAAGGTCGGCGCGCAGGTGCATTATGGCCAGTCCCGCTTTGCGACGTGGGACGATAGGCACTCAGAAAACCAGCGTGCATCTTGGACGTACCCTTAGCCTGCATGCGGTACCTGCACGCAGTTGCACGCAGGCTAACCTGCCCCACTGTGTATGCGCCCTAAGTCTTTCGCGGCCATGATCCGATGAACTGTTGGTTCTTGGGCTGTTCGGCCGTCATCGACACGCTCCGCCGCCCTGTCGTCGCCGGGCCTCTCTGCTTGACGTTTCGTAAGCACGAGTGGTCGGCATCCTCAGCAGCTGATGTCACCTTTCCGAGAAACTCGGACACGCCGAATAGGACGAATCCCGAAAAAAGAAATCGCACTTTATATTGCTTCCCGCTGTTATCTGCTTGCTTTCTGTAGTTTTGAGCTAGTTTTGACTCTATTCGGTTGTATTTGGTCATTTTCTACCGTTTACAGCTGGTATCTGCTTGCTTTCTGTTGTTCTGAGCTGTTTTCTACCCTTTTCTGTTGTATTCGGCTGTGTTAAGTCGTTTTCTATTGTTTAGCGCTGTTATCTGCTTGCATTCTGTTGTTTTCAGCTGTTTTCTGTTCTTTTCTGTTGTATTCAGCTATGTTTAGTCATTTTCCATTGTTTCGCGCTGTTATCTGCTTGATTTCTGTCGTTTTGAGCTAGTTTTGACTCTATTCGGTTGTATTTGGTCGTTTTCTACCATTTACAGCTGTTATCTGCTTGCGTTCTGTTGTTTTGAGCTATTTCTGTTCTTTTCTGTTGTATTCGGCTGTGTTTAGTCGTTTTCTGTTGTTTAGCGCTGTTATCTGTTTGCTTTCTGTTGTTATGCGCTGTTTTCTATTCTATTCGGTTGTATTTGGTCGTGTTCTATCGTTTGCAGTTGTTATCTGCTTGCTTTGTGTTGTTTTTAGCTGTTTTCTGCTCTTTTCTGTTATATTCGGCTGTGTTTAGTCGTTTTGTATTGTTTAGCGCTGTTATCTGTGTGCTTTCTGTTGTTTTCATCTGTTCTCTGTTCTTTTCTGTTCTACTCGGCTGTATTTCGTCCTTTTCTATTGTTTATCGCTGTTATCTGCTTACTTTCTGTTGTTTTTAGCTGTTTTCTGTTCTTTTCTGTTGTATTCAGCTAAGTTTCGTCATTTTCGGAATGTGAAGCTGATATCAAAAGGAATTATTCTGAAATTCGCTTTTGTTTCAGAGAAACCAACGTTTGAAGTTTGGTTGTAAAGATAACTGAAACGTGAAACTTTCACCTTCGGGAACACCTTGCAAAAACGGAGAAGGTCGGTTTATGCTAACGGGTATTTTGAATGTTTTGTTGATTGTTTTACATTAACCAATTCTAATTGCTTCATCGATTATGAGAAAGCACTTGACAATGTCAAACATGACCTCCTCATATCATATCTTAAAAATATAGGGTTCGACGGAAAAGACATACAACTATAGGTAACCTGTACTGGAACCAAAAAGCAGAGATCCGACTAAACAACGCGGGTACAACACAAGAGTTTGAAATAAGAAAAGGTGTTAGACAGGGATGCATCTTATCCCCAATGTTATTCAACTTATATGTGGAAAGAATATTTACGGAGGCAATTTCGAACAACTCAATTGGCATAAGAGTAAACGGAATTCCCATAAACAACATCCAGTATGCAGATGACACTGCCATAATAACAGATAATCTAGGTGATCTCCAGATCCCTACTAAATCGAGTCACTGAGGCGAGTAGAAATCTAGGCCTTAAAATTAATATTAGCAAAACGAAGTTTATGGTGATCAGTAGAAACAACACAACAAACACCCAGATACAAATAAACGGAAAAAACATTGAAAGAGTTTCACAGTTTAAATATCTAGGATGCATGGTCAATGAAACATGGGATCCAGACCAAGAAATAAAGTGCAGAATAGAACAAGCACCGAATAACCTTTCTAAAACTTAAACAATTTCTCACTGACAAAAACTTAAACTTCAGCCTCAGATACAGAATGTTAAAATATTATGTCTGGTCAGTTCTGCTCTACGAAATGGAGGCGTGGACATTGAAAGCAACCACAATCAACAAAATTGAAGCTCTCGAGATGTGGATCTTAAGACGGATGCTAAAAATACCCTGGGTAGACCATGTAACAAATGAAGAAGCTCTCCGAAGAGCTGAACTAACAGACCGACAGCTCTTCGACACAATTAAAAAAAGAAAAATAGCCTACCTGGGACACGTAATACGGGGAGAACGTTATCAGTTACAACGCCTGGTACTTCAAGGTAAAATCGAAGGGGGAAAAAGAGGGATAGGAAGAAAAAAACTATCCTGGCTCAGAAACATTCGGCAGTGGACAGGAATGAGAAGCCTCGGAGAGATACAAAATGCAGCTGTGAATAGAGAAATTTGATAGGAAGAGGATGGACGCCTACGCAGGAATCTGCATGGCACTCTAAGAAGAAGAATTCTAATTAAGATAATTTCAACTTTTTTGCTATTAAGAACAAACATATAATTTAATCATATTACATCATAAGTCGGTGCCAGAAATCATCCCTTAAAGTTTTCGAGATTTGTCCCGGGACACGGTGTATAAGTAAATTAATAAAACCAATAGGCACCCTATTTTTAGTGTTATAACTCATAAAATATTCAGATATTGCCTCTAATTTTGCTCAATACTGTACGAGTCCACACCAAGCAATTTAATCCATTCTTTTCCTCTTTCCTTGAAGCTCGATAGAAAAAGATGAAGATGACGGATAATGACCAGCGCATCTATGCCGTAAGTAATTCGAAACAGGAAGATGAATCTAGAGTACGCTGATATATTGCGCTACCGATGGTATTTGATTGAAATTGCTGTTTTTGTGCGTAACGTAATGAAGCTGAATACGGTTCATGATGATTAACTTGAGTGGAAAATATGTTCAGGTGAAACCTATCGGGCTATCAAACAATTAGGTGAACATCACTCAAAAGGAAGTAAAGGTGAAACAGGAAAAATTGACGCCAGGCAAGTACAACAGTAGACGGAGAAATATTACAATCACAGAAGATTCTGAGTTTGAGATACTGTTTAATGATCACCAAACGTATATTCAATTAATGTTTATCTTATATTAACGGAGAAGATAATAATAAATATAATAAATTTCTTTTAAAACTTAAAGATAAGCCAATCCATGGAATCTTCTACAAACATCTAGAAGAGCATGTGGCTTGTTTCTCTTTCCTAAGGTCACTGTATAAGTAGGGTCACTCTAAGCCCCGCCCCCAATGTGGCCTTTCCAACTCTGCTCTCGGATACTACACAAGCTGGCGGATCACTGGCAGATTTCTGGCACCCGCAGATCTCGAGCAGTAGCCGAACAGTGCCGAACGCTAACAGCTGTGGCTTACAGGGTCAGGTCAGTCCACCTAACACGCGACGGTGCAGGGGATATAATCGTCGACGTCGAGAATATCACGCAGTCGGATTCCCCGTAAGTAGACAAGTCCGAGTCCGCACGAGCTCAACCCCTCTCACATCGAGGCGGCTCAGGCGGCTCGCATTTGTGAGACTCACATCAAAGTCGGCACGGCGAGTGACCCTACATATCTTTGTTAATGTACGGTGCTAAGGTCTAGTAGGTTGAAGTCGGAGACTGAGGGCTTGCCAAGACGGTGTCTTTAATGCCTTGATACACCGTAGTAAGGTTATGGGTGCAGATGTAACCGACACCCATTGTAGAGCTTGGTTATTTACGTCCACCGGCAAAACGTGGCTCTACGAATGCTCTACTATCATTAAGGCTGCGTTTCCACCAGAGATGTGCTAGGAAAATGTGCGCAGCGAGGATGTGTGGCGGAGCTGTGAAACGGTGTGCAGACAGGCGTTGCGAGGATGTGTAGCGGGCTCAGAGTTTTCATTTTGCTCACCTACATCAACGGCTCACGTCCCTCGCCCACATTCCTCGAAACACACTTCTAGCGCACATCTCTCTAAACACATTAATACCACACATTCCTCGCCAACATTCCTTGTTTTGTACGTACACAAACTTCGCTCCTCTACGCCGTTTCCACCAGAGATGTGCTGAGCGAGGCGAGGTAATTCAGGCGATTCTATTGGTTCGTTGAAAACACATTCCTCTTAACACATCCTCGCACATCTTTGGTGAAAACGCAACCTTACTGAGATTACGAGACTAGAAAAACGCCAAAAGCCAGACAGACAGGCAGACACCGACAGACAGACCGACGGAAATCAGTGACGTGGATTGTCGTTATGTAGATAAAGATACCATAAAATGCCAAAAAGCGTATTATCTGAATACTATATCTATCGGTGTAGGAAGTAAAATGGAAAGCGATTAAGTATCCCAAAAGTGCCTTACATGATTATTTGGAGGAGTTCTTATACTGTTTTTTGCTAATTACTTGGCTCTTTAATCAATGATCACAGTATGTCGCTATCTAGGTCCTTCAAAAGCTTTTTACCAAATTCCCAAAATTTAGCGATTGTAATACCTCACCTATGGCCTATGGTATAGGAAATAAAAATCGTGGAAGGAAAGGTGCTTGCTTACTCCCCAAGAGGGAGATAATTTCAATCATTTGCTTCGCAGCAAAATCGGAAAAATGAAGGGTACCGGCACTCCGGCACTCTAGGCCCACGCGATACCAACTACACTACGGTACCCCATACTGCAGCCGATATACAGCGCCGACGACAAAGTATCGACTCCGCCGACACCCACCACTCCCTCGTATCTCTCTGCGAACCATGTATTTCAGTCATCCAGAGACATCTAGTCGGCTGTTGGGCGAGTGTGAATCTCCCACCGCTACTTGCCCGACAGTTCTCTTTCTTACTGAAGTACGACTCCTCAGTCCGCCTGGATTTCATGGAATGAAAAAATGTCGGCGGAGTCGATACCTTGTCGTCAACGCTGTATATCTGTTGCAGTACGGGGACTGTAGGGACTGTTATCGCGTCGGCCTAGAATGCCGGAGACGCTGGTTCGAATCCAGCCGGTACCCTTTATTTTTCCGATCTTTCTGTGAACCAAATGATTGAAATAAAAATCGTATTGTGCTCTGCTTTTTCAAAAAGGAGATATCTGCTCATTCACACCAGCGTACACTCTCAAAGCCCTTCAATCCAATCATCAGCCCCTTTTGTCTATTTTAGCGTTTGAAATCTGATACACTCTTACATTCCCGACAGCTTTAATCTACTCGAAAGACAGCATTGTCGCATTGTAGTACATCGTTCATTATCAGCCTTTTGTAGATAAAGCCGGACTGCTAATGGGCGAAGCGGATGAAAAACCAGAGGCTGCCCAACACAATGCGCGAATAAAAATGAACGTATGAATGGGTTGGAAAAGAGACCGGCAACTGCAGTCAATTCCGAAACAAAATGCATCGGCATGACGTAAATATCAGAGAAAAAATGAATATCGCAGAAAAATTGAATAACGCAGAAAAATTGAATATCGCAGCTATTATAAAACTTAGAAGGCTGCGACTTTGCCATGTGCCTAAGCATGAAATACGTCACTTTACGGTAGACGATAAAATTTGTACTGTTTTGTACTTTTTGTACTGTTTTGTCCTTTGAGAAATCGGTTGATTAATTAAGGAAACTTCAATCATAGATAAGTTGATTTTTCAAATGAGAAGGCCTAATTTTTTTCTACATTCCGGGATTACCGAGTTATTACCTGTCCAAATTGTTCGTGTATTATCTTTTCATAATTGTCTTTTAATGGTTATGCGGACCATTGTACCTGAGCGTGCATATAATTATAATCAGTATGGGATTTTTACGGATATAATATTCTCACTGAGGTCCTGTATGAATCGCATCCCCAACGCGATGGTCGAAGCGACACCCGAAAAATTCAAGGTCGTCAAAATGTCCTCAAACATTTGGTTTCTGTTGCGCTGCTGGTTTACTCTTTATGCTGCGATTGTAGTACATCGTTTATTATTAGGGGTGGGCGATAATTATCGATGTTTGGAAAACATCGATGTTTAACGTCCGATGATCGATGTTTTTACCATCGATGTTGTTAACTAGAACCATCGATAAAAACATCGATGTTTTTAAAAATTAAATTTGCATCGATGTTTTCTTAAAAGTTTCAATTACAAATTGAAAATATACAAAAAAGTAAATTTAGCGAGTCTGCAGTTTTCTGGTTTTGCCCCATGATTTAAAATACCAATTGAAGGCGCTTTGGGTTCCTTTGTATTGGTGTGCATTCTATTTCCTTTCAGTGAACTAGTTACACCAAAACAACACCGACGCGATGGTGACTGATTGACATCATTACGAATTTATGGGAGGGGGGTATAATCACAAGCTACTAGATTTGGCAAGTTGATAAAAACCTCGGCTCACATCCTCACAATGGAGTTTTCTATGTGAATTGTTTTTCGTGTGTCCTATTTCAAATTGATTTGAGAAGACATTTGACATTGGTTGATTTCATCTTCTCAAATTCGCTGAAGTTGCAAAGCAATTTGAAAAAGGAAATAGACAACCAAAACTTATTTTTATTTTTTTATTAAAATTTAATAAAATTTGTTAGTTTAGCTAGTTTCTGGTCTTTATTATTTCGATGTTTACTATGCTGTGAAATTTGAAATACTTAGTAGTAAAATACATATCATTATTTATTTCTAACATTTAAATTGAAGAACACCAATACCCGAATGTATCGATGTTTTTGCGATGTTCAAACATCGATGTTTTGAATACGATATATCGTAGTTATCGATGGCACACCGTCGATGTTGATATCGATGTCCAACGTCGATGTTTTCTTTCGATGTCCCATCCCTATTTATTATTACATTATCAACCTTTTGTAAGTTGGTGTGCTAATGGGCGAAGCGGATGAAAAACCAGAGGCTGCCCAACACAATGCGCGAATAAAAATGAGCGTATGAATGGGTGGAAAAGAGACCGGCAACTGCATTCAATCCCGAAACAAAATGCATCGGCATGACTGGTGGTGGTGGCGAAGGACCCCCGCGGGGTTGAACGACCTTTCTGTACCAAATCGATAGAGACCTGCTACCGTTGTTTTACAGAAACCAGATAAAATCGCGGAGCGAAAGATGCCTTTAAAGGGGGTCGACAGCGAAATCGCATGCCACTGCAACTTATAGTATTAATCATTCTAATTAGTTGGATAAAGTTATCTTTTATGAGGCACGCCAATAGGAAAAATTATAGTTCGCGATGTTGTTGATATGTTTAGGGCTCATGAAATAAATATCAGAAAAAAATAGGTTAACAGAGAAAGGTACTAAATAATTTGACAAAGTGCATCCACATTTGTTGTGTCAAATAACCACGCTTTTATTCAATGTGACGTTACATTCAGCGTCCCTAAAATACAGCGATATTTTATCCAATGCGAAGTGTATATTTGGTAACGAATTAAAGTATATCGCATAGTTGATTCAACTACAAGATGTCATTGGATTCTAATAAATGAATCAATCGCAACATGTCGTTGAGTCGAACCTGTGTTTTATACTTAATTCTAAACTACTTTTTTTTGGACCAACAAGATTTCTAGCCAGGATAGCATATCGATCCGTTTGGATGCCTCAGTTCTTGAATATTGAAATATATTAGCTGTATTATTTTTTGTAACTGCACTAATATCATCCGCATATCCACAATGATAAACAAATATTGTGAAAAATAAAAACTAAATGTTAATACTATGTAATTGACTGAACAGGTATAAATGAGATAATATAAATTAGATGTTTGACTTTTATGAGAAGTGCTACTACTACTTTCATCCTAGTTGTATAATTGCAATATTCTTGAAAGTTGTCACTACAATAATTGGAATAGGAGCATTACCAAATCAGTAATTTCTGTACTATTTGAAAACATATCCTTTTAAATTAGGAAGAAAAATTATTTATTCACACATAAATTGTATTGGTGCGACAGACTATGAGAAATTTATCTTGTTATAAATTCGTAATTTACATAATTAATAATTATCTAAAAATACAGAATATAGTAATGGCCCTGTTACAGATGTCGTCGGTACTTTTAAAAATATATTATCTCGATTATACAACATAATTATAGTGTATATAACGATTAGGTCTCAAAAAAATTGCTTTACCATTGCAATTTTTCTAACTTTCGATTTTATCCTATTGAAAACGCAACAGTATTTTTTTTCTGAGTGGGACATTCTATCTTCACAAGGTATGCACACAAAAGTGTACATGTTAATGCAATATTTCTCTCCATAGTACAAATATGTGGATTAGCAATTACAAATATTACAAAGGCCACAATATACAAACTCAAAAGCAGCTGTTTTTATTGTTGACATTTCACCACCTGTTTAATGCATTATAGAACGTCAACCTATACGATACGGTTGTCGGCTTGACAAATCTGACGTCTGACATGATAATACAGCTAAATGATCTATCAAGCCCCCCCAATCACGATACTGCATCGTGTATCGGTGGAGAAGAAAATCTGCTGTTGCCGGTTGTAGTTATAAGTTTTATGAACTAGTTATAAATAAGATATAAATGATTTGCCGTTTTCTTTATATCAGGCAACCAAAAAAGTTCGTGAGGTTTTGAAGGTTAAGAAATAGTTACACAAAAAATGTTAAACTCAGTTTTGTATATCCGATTTTTATAAAAATCTTGCTTTTGGGAACTGAAAAAGTGTGTCATCTCGTTTTCCAAAGCCTCTCTATTTTCAAATCGCCGATTCCGCATGTGGTTGTCCAAGGCCAAAAACAGATGGTCGTCACTCGGGGCAAGGTCTGGTAAGTATATGGAGGGTGAGGCAGAATTTCGTAGTGGAGTCACGCTATAGTTTCCTGGGTGATTCTTGCTGCATGTGGTCTTCCATTATCCTGGTGAAAGACAACACCTTTTATGTTCGTCAAAGCAGGCTGTTTTTGACTTAGAGCGACCGCAACTCTGTTAAGCGGTGCTGAGGAGCTTTCAGCAGTGAAGGTTCGTCCACTTGGCAGAAGCTATACTATACCCGCTGTAGTCCACCATACACATAACAGAGCCTTTTCTTGGAGAATGCTTTGACGAACGGAAAAGGTAATGTCTTCCATTAGAATAATGCAAGACCATATACAGCAAGAATCACCCACGAAACTACAGCGCGGCTCCACTGGCAAATTCTACCTCACCCTCCATACCCACCAGACCTTGCCCCGAGTGACTACCATCTGTCTTTGGCATTGGACAGCCACATGGGGAGGCGAATTAAAGTAGAGAGGCTTTGGAAAACGTAATGACACACCTCTGCAATTTCCAAAAGCAAGATTTTTATAAAAATGGGATATACAGTCTTGTGTCTAGATGGGAAAGGGTGATACTTGCTGAGGCTGATTATTTTTCTGAAAAGTTTAACTCATTTTTTGTGTAACTATTTCTTTCTTAACTTTCAAAACCGCACGAACTTTTTGGTTGCCGATAAATCAAATAAAACAAGACGTAAAAGAATGAAATATGATTAATTAGTAGTAAAATTGACTATATCATTGGATCGTTTCAATTATAGACAGCATATATAATTTTTATATATGTTTGATATGTAAAATAAATTAAGAGTTATGGCAACATCCTTGCCCCTTTCACCTAATTCTTTTCGCTGGTCAATTCACGATAGGAGACTGAATTTAACATAGTGTAATCGCATCTTGAGTAAATTATAACAAAATACTTCAACAAATAGAAAATGACACCGCCTACAAAAAACTTCGAGTATGTGGGAAGAACTATTCGAATTCGTTGGGAAGAACTGAGCCAATTAATTTTTTCAAGATTCTGAGATTCAGACGACAGCTTGTGCTGCTTCGACTACAAAATGTAGCTCGGTGCACAGCTCGGAAAATGAAGTTACAGTTCGTATTACAGAGATTTCATTTCCGCCAGTGGGCTATTTTCAGACAAACTAGAACGAAACCATTGAACTTTCCGGTAACTAGTAGCAAATAACTTTTAACGAACCTGCTGATTGTCCGACTCTCCATCGCACATTTCCGTTCGAAAATTGGGACGTTTATATAATACAAGACTTTTAAAACTTCTCTAGTCAATAATTTTTTAACAAGAATCTGTCTTGACTGCTACTCATAAAATGGACGGTCGATAGTCTATAGCACTATAGTCTTCTTAGGGCCGGTTTCACAATGTCCAGTTAAATATTTATCTGGAAAATAACGGTTAACTGTTAGATAAATTGTTTAAACAATTGAAGGTTGAACTTTATCTTACACGTGAATATTATGTGACAGTAGTCAATATCCATAGAAACGCTAACTGGCAACTGCATAACTGGGCATTTAAAAAACCGGCCTTAAGTGGTCTATTCTGCAAATTTCTGGTTATTTTAAACAGGGTCGTTAAAAAGTTCATTACAACAGCCAGGTTAAAAATCTAACCATCATTGGTATTCCGTAAACATAAAATTTAACCGGCGGTTATGCGAGACGTTTTAACTGGTGCCGCTAAAAAACAGTATACATTCACCTATGCATGCGATGTTGTCATGTCTCATGTTCGCACTGTTCACAGACAGTGTGAAATCTGATGAAACAGTGTTATTTTACTAAAACCTCACACGGAAGCTATGCATGTGGGAAAAATGAAGCTGGTGTACTCACTATTCAATATGAAATATTTTATATACAGGGTGGTCCAATAAGCGCGCGGTGCTCCCTAGCGGCCATACCGTTTCAATTAGACGAAAATGTTTTAAATAAAAAACGTTCCTTTTCAAATGCCCTATATTCAGAAAATACCTTTAAAGATGGCGGAATTCCGGATATACCGGAAGTAGGCATCAACTTCCTTATTTTAAATGGAACACCCTGTATATTATTACGTTTTTGAATTCAGCATCGATTTATAGGTCCAGTTTGTTAACCATTGTTTATGTCTACGAAGCCTATTTTCGGAGTTATTCAGCAATTTTTACAAAATTTGGCGTTTGTAGTACTTTAAAATAAACGTTAATATCTCGAAAACTAAACGGGATAGAAAGATGCGGTTATCGGTTTTGGAAGAAGCAAAGAACGTGTCTGTGTCTCAGTAAGATCATTGTTTCAAAAAAACATTAGATCAATAGACTAGCAATTTCCAAATTTGAAAAGTTAAAAACGTTAAAAGCTTTTATTTTTCAAATGGGATGGTATCATAGATTTCACATCGGTGGATGCGAAATTAAATTCTCTTTCACTTTTATCTAGGCACATGTGATTCTATCTTTGATGGTTTTTGAGATATTTACGGTTTTGTAATTATTGCTTAGGAATTGGAAAAATCGTAGGTGGCGTGGCTCGCAGACGAAACAATTGGCAGGAAACCTTTCATTCAAAATGTTTCGACCTCTAATACTAAAATATGCTTTGGCTCCATCTAACTGTAACCACATTATTCTTAAAAACTCCAGTGGTGAATTTTTCAACAGGTTTTCCAAATTTTCATGTAAAAAAATTTGGAAAACATCAGTTTATTTTGCGGTTTTCAATAATACCGCCCCAAATGCTTAGTCTTCATGCTGGTTGTCAACAAAGTTCTCAAAATTTGGATTTACGTGGGTAAAATATGAGAGAAGTAAACATGTAGTAGTAATACATTAAGATAGTGAGTTTGACATTCTCGCATTGTAGTTAAAGGTCCGCATAGCAGTGCTACAGCAGAAATTAGTCGCTATTTGGGCATTGGCCAAACATCTGTGAACATGATATTAACGGAGTACATATAGCATCTACGTGCAGCTAAATCAAGCAATTGAAAGACAAGACCTTAAAAACTGAATGAATTTCTGTAACTGGAGTCGTGCTCGAGTCCAAGAACATACACTCCTTTCCAACAGTGTGTTGTTTACGAATGAAGCTACATTTCTTATGAAATTCTTTCATTTTCTTTTTTATAAAATGTAGCTACAGCGTTATCATTAACGGCCATGTGAACTGGCATAATTTGCATTTTTATACTGACGTAAATCCAAATTTTGAGAGGTTTGTTGACAACCAGCATGGAGACTAAGCATTTGGGGTGGTCTTATTGGAAACCGCATATTAAACTAAGGTTTTCTAAAACTTTCCAAATGAAAACCTGTTGGAAAATTTACCACTGGAGTTTTTAAGAATAATGTGGCTACAGGTAGATGGAGCGAAATCACATTTCAGTATTAGAGACCGAAACACTTTGGATGAAAGGTTTGCTGCCAATTGTTTCGTCTGCGAGCCGCGCCACCTAGGATTTTCCCAATTCCTACGCCATAATTACAAAACCGCAAATATCTTGAAAACCATCAAAGATAGAACCACATACGCTTAGATAAAAGTGAACGAGAATTTAATTACGCATCCACCGATGTGAACCTTATGATACCATCCAATTTGAAAAATAAAAGTTTTTACCGTTTTTAACTTTTCAAATTTGAAAATTGCGAGTCTATTGATTTAATTTTCTTTTGAAACAACGATCTTACTGAAACACAAATACATTCCTTGCTTGTTTCAAAACCGAAAACCGCATCTTTATTTCGCTTTTAGTCTCCGAGATATTAACGTTTCTTGTAAAGTACTACAAACGTCAAATTTTGTAAGAATTGCTGAATAACTCCGCAAATAGGTTTCGTAGACATAAACAATGGTTAACAGACTGGATCTAAAAATCGATGCTGAATTCAAAAACGTAATAATATACAGGGTGTTCCATTTAAAATAAGGAAGTTGATGCCTACTTCCGGTATATCCGGAAGTCCACCATATTCAAAATTATTATCCAAGTGTAGAGCATTTGAAAAGAAACTGTTTTTATTTAAAATATTTTCGTCTAATTTAAGCGGTATGGCCGCTAGGGAGCACCGCGCGCTTATTGGACCACCCTGTATAGTAGTAATCATATTCCGCAATGATGTTTTCTAAATGTCTGGCAACATTGGAAGTTATGGTATGGCAACTCAGTTGACTGTTGACATTTCATCAAAGGTAAATAGGTATCCCCGTGTGGGGGCGGGTTAGAATATCTCCCATCGTATATCCTGCGTGTCGTGAAAGGCGACTAAAAGGAACCCAAATACTGTCAGTATAAACAGTAACCTTTTCTCAACCAACAACTTTGGGTGGACGAGTTGAGAAGAGTCAGGACACCTTCTTGTCCTTGGGGTGAGAAATTGCCCCCAAAGGCGGATGAACCAGTAGATACCATCTGGTCAACGGCATGAGGATGCAGAAAGCAAATGGGAAACTACTGCATTGAAGATCTTAAAGATATCCCAAGAGAAACTCGTAAAATGAGTAAATGCATTTTACGAGTTCACAACATGTCTGTTAAGATATTGTGACTACGATGATGAAATGGGTGTGAGGTTGTGTTTTTGTTCTTTGCTGAAATTTTAAAATGAAAAAATCGGGATCGCTCAACAAAAAAAAAAGTAGCAGCAATGATTTCATTTATTTGTGCCCACCCGCAAAGTGAGATGTTGTTCCAGTGCCGAGTACTTGTAAATTATTGGGCATTCAAGTTACCCTTCACAATTTCCTGCATATGCGGAAGTACAGTTTGAATTAGAAACTGTGCAACTTCTTTGTTGAGATGAAACAAGTTCAAAAGTGTGTTTTCAGGGAGCTGGAAGACGTCACTGGTATCTCTCAAGTTGCTCTGAAGTCATATCGACAAAGTCTGTTCTATGTATGTTTTGGACCTAAATTTATGTCAAGTCAATGCCGTCTAAACTTCCTCCTGAATTCATATCATGTAACTTTTGATTATGATTTGAGGTACGGAATTTTGAATTGGAGATCTTGGGTGCTCATATTACAGGAATAGGCAGTCCGTATCAATTGTATGACAAGCTGTAGCCAGAAATTTACAGACCTAAAAATTTTAACAGTTCCGTCAGTGTATATTCTTGAGTGTTGTATATATGCTTATAAAAATGTGAAAGACATAGAAAAAAATAAACAGGATCATCAATATGATACACGTCTCAAAAACAAGCTTGATTGTGGTATGCATAGAACTGCTTTATTTCAAAATAACTTTTTATTGTAACAGCTGTAACAACTTGAGTGAATATGTAAGGTCTTCACATAGCTTGTTCATTTTTAAGGGGAAAGTGTAACATTTATTACCTGAAAAGGTATGCTATGGCTCAGAAGATTTTTTTTTTAACTAAAGTGCACCTATTTGTCTTGGACTATTCTACAAACCACTGGAGCCTGGAGCACAATTAGGTCGATGATACGATTTTATTATTCTACTGAACTCGATGGCAATACCATGGTTCTACGTATTCGGTCATAAGGTATGTGTTTTCAATGAAGCAAGCCAATTATAATTAACGACATGTGTAGAAGTTATAGCCATCAGTCACCTAACTCATCCATTGGGTTGGTTCTCTTGTTAATAGATGAGGCTAGGAACCACCAGGTGACTTGGATCTTTTTTAACACGCTTTACCTGTATGTTTGTTTGTGAGTTTGTAATCCTGTTTGTATCTCTCCTTTGGATTTAAAGCAAGTGGCTTACTACTGTAATTAACACGCTTCTATTATACAGTGATCTTCTTTAACGTCCTCCCCTTTTTTTATTTTATATATGGGAAAAAAATTAAATTGAAAGGAGGGTCTTGTGACATATCTTTTTGAAGCTTCTGACGAATACTTCACAACCCTAGAAAATAAAGTCAGTATCTTCACCTACTACAAAATGGCAAAACATTTGAGAGTTACCTGATACAAACATGAATACATCTAGAAATACTTGCTTAAAGTATGAAGTTGAACGTAAACATTTTAAAAATAATGTAAAGTTTATGTTAAGGATGCAATTTTATTTTAATTTAGATAAAAACAACATGCTTTTTAAAACCATGTATTTTAGTTTTTTTTTAACTTTATTATTCATTTCAAGAAAGAGGATGGCTTATATTACAAAATTATGGTATAAGCAGAAAATTCTATTTTCGAGGGTTGGTTCTACTGCAATAAGTCGTCCAATTACGATCTGACAGTCAAGTGACTGCAGCAATAGCCATGGACTAAAAAGCGTTTACTCATTTTGAATAAAGTGAAAGAGAAGTGCATCAATCAGTCTGTTAACAAGAGGTACACCATCCACCCTGTATAGAGGATGTACACTGTATTTGGCCTAAATTGTTGATGGTATTCGCATTGTTCATTATTTAACGCAAGGACAGCGGTTCGCCTGGCCATATCATTATTTATGATGGAGATACGACCTCTGTTAGTCCTTTTCAGTTCACAGAGTACGTACACACAGCACAGACGTATCACATCGCATATATATAGGTTCAATATCCATTATCAAATTACCGGTATAATGTCGTGATAAGCGGCGGACGATTAGATTGTTGCACAAACATGATTATATTGCAATATACTATTCAATATGTCAGTTTAGAGTGGACGATAAAATTTGCGTCATATTCACAATCGGTTTGATAAAAATGCCAAATGAATCGGAATTCTGGAAACATTGAAAATCAAGGGCGTCCATAAGGAGGGTAATCCCACCCCCCCTCAAGAAATAGTAATTCACTAGAATTATATGATGCCGTAAAAATCCAATTCACAAAAATGCACCACCTCCGACAAATGTTGTTTTGTTGTTGGTCATGTAATGCCGCTAAAAATTTAATCCACAAAAATGCACCATCCGCTCCCCCCGACGAATATTATTTTGTTGTTGATTTTATATACGGGGTGATTAAAAGAAAAAAAGCTGAAACACGTCAAAAGATTTGTCAAGGAGGACAACTGTTTAACCAAGAACTACTTCACCCCCTTGTACCCTCTGCCCCGCAGGGTCATCCCCTTAAAAATTTTGAATGACAAGGGGTATCGAGTAATAGCTTGTTTTAAAGGTAAATCGAAGTACTTTATTTTGACGTTTCATTTTTCAAAATTGGTTGATCCGTTTTCGAGAAAATTAGAAAAATGTATTTTAATTTGTTCAGATAGGAAACAAAAAGTTTTTGATGAAGCCGCTCAAGTTAAAGTTTTGAGTCATGTTGGCATAAATCCTAATACTTCGTTACACAAAATTGTGGATCCGACTGACTTTTCATTTGGCTCTATACTATATATGTTACGCCCAATACCCGAATTCGGGCAATGCCCGAAAAAAATACGCAGAACTAAATAGTTTTGAGCAAGGAATATTTCCCAAATCCGAAATATGAATTTTATACGGCTATTGAGCGTGACCAAATAGGCAGAACTAGTTTTGCGCATCTTGAAATACACAGAACTAGTTTTGCGCAACTTGAAATGCACAGGACTAGTTCTGTATATTTTCTGAATGACAAGCACAAATTCTGCTTCTCTCATCTAATCAGCGCCAGCGACGAACTCAAATAAATATAAAGTTGGGGAAGTCAAATATAATATAAAGAATACCAATAAATAATAAATCGCGAGCTGAGGCTGGTTTAAATGTTTATTTGATTGTGTGATCATCAAATTGGCTTGTGCTTCCAAACCTATTTTTGCGTCTTCACGATTCGTACTTATATTGTTTATTAATGGAAATTCAAATGGAGGCATCTATTTGGATATGTTGGGAAATACCTTCAATCCGGTTGTCACTAAAACTATTGAAAATCAAATCGAAAAGTATGGAAACCTTATACTTGATGAGTCTGAAATCTATTTCACTATGTTCCTCCGATTTGGCACTGGCTAGACAACTCGTTTCCAGATAAATGGATAGGGTGAAGAGGGCCTATAGAATGGCCTGCTAGATCATCTGATTTGACGCCATTAGACTTTTCTCCATAGGGTCATTTAACATCTATTCTGTTTTGTCCCCAACCTGATAGTTTGGAAAACCTTCATCAATGCATCATCGAAAGTAGCCACGATATCCCACAGCATTATTTTACAACTGTCCGTCAGGAATTTGAACATCGCCTATATCATTGTTTGGGCAGTAACGTGCAACCTTTTGAACACTTATTGCATTAAAAAGTGATAGTTTCGTGTGTTTTTGTTTTATATTTGAACAAATTAAGACATAATTTTTTTTCCAATTTTCTCGAAAACGAATCGACCGATTTTACAGAATCAAACGTCAAAATAAAGGACTTCAGCATATCTTTGAAACGAGGTATTACTCGATACCCCTTGTCACTTAAACTTTTTAAGGGGATGACCCTGGAGGGCAGAGTATACAAGGGAGGGAAGCAGTTTTTGGTTAAAAAGTTGTTTTCAGTGGTTTTCGATAAATCCATTGTGGGAAGTTTTCTAATGGACACCCCGTATGGGTCAGCCTATAGTATTCAGCAGTGGAGCATCTTCCAGAGCTGGAGATCGCTGATTAGCAATCAAATAATCTCATGTTGTAGCCCCTGAATTGTGTTCTGTCTCGCTTCAAAACAAGACCCTAGAAAAACATATACAAATATGTCTGTGTACGTTTGCTTCGAGGTCTTTTCGAGTGGTATTCGAGGTCTTGCGTACGCTTTCCTTTTCAGATCGCGACATCATGACAGTCGATGAATATGAATCACCGGTCAGATACCTAACCTAGTCGCATAAACATTTACGCACGTGCTAGGCATGGTTAAGGACATCACGTTCGGAACTGATGCGTTTTCGTTCGACATAAGGAAGAGCAGCCGAAAACAATGGCTTACATCGCTAAATACCTTGCTACCTAGTCACCGGATTAAGTATACGCGTAATACTTTATGTTTACAATGCGTCGTGGCTAGCACACATATTGGGTGAGGTGAACAAAGCGGCTCACAGACGCTCCGGAAATTCTCAGAGGAAAAACTGACAGTCCTGGCCTGAAGGCCCTTGCACTTTGGTCTGAATACACCCTCCTTCACAGACGCTCAGGAAACCTTTCAGTTCAGTTCAGTTCTAGCAAGCATGGCATCAAAAGACGGCCTGCGCAGGCGATCGAATGGTTTTCCAATTCCACATCCGGCAGCCTGTACAGTCCGGCGAACCTCCATATACGCTCCGATAATCCTTGAGGCCGGGACTGTGCAGTTTTTCCTCTGAGGATTTCCGGGACGTCTGTGGGCCGCTTAAGAACGAGCAAACGAGTTTACTTCTTAATTTTTAAGTATATACGCGTGATTAAGTGATCAAAATGAGCAAATGCTCACACTGTGTTATTAGTAACTTCTTGGATTATCATATCGATAGCTGCTAAGGAACTAATCAGGAGAGATGTAACTGGCAAGACTGTACGTAATAAACTGCACCGACAGCAAACAAGCACTTCTAACTCCCAAAAGACCTCTCGTTACATCAGGGCTAGCAATTAGCAATGGAATGCCACCAATCATTAACCCATGCTTCAGACAAAAACAATATTGCCCCGAGGTGGGTTAGAGGGCACAAAAAACAACAAAGGCAACCGTATGGCGGACGGTTTATACAGAAAGGCTGCTGACCAAAGAGTTTTAGGACCATGTGACCTTTCTAGAATGTTGACAACCACAATTGCGGAAATAGCCAAAAAACACTTCCATGCCCAAATGGTAAAACGATGGGAAGAACTACAAAGATGCCGATTTGATAAGGAAACCCCTGCAAGATTTGGCATGGCAATATCCAAGAAGAACTTGGAAATGGCCAGATCAAACCTAGGTCTCCTGGCAATTGTCAACTCAGGAAACAACTCCACATTATGGGCTTCAGAGACACACCTATACCCTGTATGCTAATACAGGGTGTCCATTTGAGTAGTTTTTGGTTAAAAAGCTGTCCCCCTTGACAAATCTTTTGACGTGTCTCGGTGTTTTTTCTTTTAGTCAGCGGTTTTCAAGACATTCGGGGTGAGAAGTTTTCAAATTAACTCCCTGTAGGTAGAATGTGTGAAAGCGAAGACAAAACTGTGAAACACGTCCTATGTGAGTGCCCAGAGTTATCTTCTATTAGAGAGCATGTGTTCGGCGAGTCTCGGCCTACACCTGCCCATATAAGGGAGATGCCCCAGGTGACTTGTCCACCCTCCTGAAATTGGCACGCTGGACGATGACCTGAGGAAACAACTCCCTGGGAGGATGCACAATGAACTAGTTGTGGCCTCAGTGCAGCGGAACTACTCACCCTCCACACTCTACAGATACTTCTTGGATTTGAATATTTAAACTACAAGAACCTTTATAGAACGACGTTCTTAAACACAGCACACTATGTTGGAGAGAATAGGTCAAAGTCTAAACACGGAGTATGTCTTTGTGTATGATTTCTTGATGATCCAAAATCTTATTGATATCGTTGGCATTAAATACTATTATTTGCAGTCATATCTTAGAAGGTACATTTTATTAATAAAATTAACAACATAATGGGCAGCAATCATAACAAAAGTATATGCTTGTGCTTGCAAATTATGAAGGAATTTCTTTAACTTATAAACCTTATATTTTTAAACTAGAAGGATATCCTTTAAATATTAAAAAATACTTGTATGGAACTAAATGGGTATATGTATAAAATGTACCATTTACTCTAAATCAAAAGAATATCTTTTTAAAATTCTGAGTGTGGTCAGTAGTAAACCTAACAAAATGTTAGTTTATTCAATTAACTGCATGACAGCCGATTTTGGGCCTGTGAAGGATGCCAAACACTACAAGCCTCGCTTAATCACACTTGTACAAGACTTTAAAGCATTACAGCAATTTGGAAAAGGAATTTTTCAGTGCCTTCTGACAGATTTTTAGGTGCAAATGAAGAAGCTATTAGAGAAGTTCGTTGTGATCGACTAATAGCATTAAAATATGTTTGCCCTATCTCAATGATCAGTGGTTATCAAAACGCTATTGGTCAAAAACTCGATGTTAGGCAGACTACATTATCTTGAACTGTAAATTCAGTAATTGGCAGCATAGTCAAGCATTCTGTAAGCATACTTCATTTTATCCATCGTTCTGCATGACACACCCTGTTGTGAGTACCCGCCTATGTTACCAAAGTTCTGATGTGATTTGTTCATATTGTAGACACTTGAAGGGCTGTTATACAGGGTTATTCACGTTATTCGACACGGAGCATTATGGCTAAAGTATTTGATAAAAAAGAAAATAATAACTTGGGATGGATAGAGACCCATAAAGGCTACATTTTAAAAATATTTTCATGTTATACAGGGTGTCCCAAAAACACGAAATGTATCAAAGTTATGTTTTTTTAAATGGAACACCCCGTATATTATTGCATATTCAGATTCCTTGGTGAATTCTAGTGTGACTTTATGTATCATACATGGTACCTAAAGCAAACTGTTAAGGTGTAAATCACCATTTTCGGTATAAGTAGATATCAGGAAAAAATTGAATATCGCAGAGATTACAAAATATAGAAGGCTGTGACTTTGCCGTATTACTAAGCATAAAATGTATCAGCTTCGATGAGACTGCCAAATTTAAATTACTTTTATGCTTGGAGAATCGGTCGATGAATTAAGGAAACTGCGATCAGCGATAACTTGATTTTTTCAAATGGGAATGCCTAATTTTTTTTATACGGTTATACGTAGAATTTGATAAGCTTTCTAATGATATAAGGTTGTGAATATCAATCTCTCGTAATTTTCATTTAATTTTTAATTTTCAAACAAACCGGCGATTTTCAATTTTCCTACCTATAAGCAACGTAGCAGGCCATGAAATATAAACAAAAATATGTTCAGCTAGAAGAAAACAACTCACTTAGCTGAAAAATACACACTAACTAGACTAAAGGGACAAGATTATAAAAATTCCTTACAACAAATCAACTCTCCCATAAACAACTGCGATAACATCTCTAAGGTCAAAGAGAAGCTGGAGTATGGCAGTAATAGATATTTTTACTGTCTACTGGCTACCGCAATTTACTAGAGGTTAAACATTTCCAAGGCAATCAAAAACCCTCATATGAAACAGAAACAACCAGCGACTGTTGCTCCAGCACGCAACTATCAATCATATGTAATGGTGTAAAAAAGTACTAATATGCGTCGAAGTCGATACCTCTGAGTGGAGCCCTTCTATTTTTCAATATCTATTAGCAATATTGCAAAAAAGGAATACTGACAAATCAGATTTAAATTTTCTGCCATTTAAGTTATGTTTTATAATTTGAACAAATTTTAATTCATTCTTCATTTTCTGCGACCTTGCTAATAGGTACTGAAGAATTTTCAGAACTCCAGTCAGAGGTACTTTTGACTTGAGTTTTGACAGAATTGCATACTTTTTTATATCATTAAATGTGAAATTTTATTATGGAAATAATAAACTGCTTACAACATTCTCTAGTAGTTTTTACTTTATTTCAAAATTTTTAATTGTTTTGGAAATTGCCAATCTCTAGTACATTGCAGTAGCTAGTAGGCCGTGAAAAAATCCATTTCTGCCATACTCCAGCTTCTCTTTGACCAAAGATATGTTACCGCCGTTGTTTCTGTTTAGACTTTGTTTGTTGTGAGTAATTTTTATAATCTTGTCCCTTTAGTCTAGTTCGTGTGTATTTTTCAGCTAAGTTAGTTGTTTTCTTCTTCCTGAACAGGTTTTTGTTTATATTTCATGGCCTGCTACGTTGGTTATAGGTAGACAAATTGAAAAACGCCGATTTGTTTGAAAATTTAAAATTAAATGAAAACTACCAGAGATTGATATGCACAACCTTATATCATTAGAAAGGTTATCAAATTCTACTTTTAACCGTATAAAAAAAATTAGGCATTCCCATTTGAAAAAATCAAGTTATTGCTGATCGAAGTTTCCTTAATTCATCGACCGATTTCTCCAAGCATAAACGTAATTTAAATTTGACAGTTTCATCAAAGCTGACGCATTTTATACTTAGTAATACGGCAAAGTCACAGCCTTCCAAATTTTATAATCTCTGCGATATTCAATTTTTTCCTGATATCTACTTATACCAAAAATGGTGATTTACACCTAAACGGTTCGCTTTAAGTCCCATGTATGATACATAAAGTCACAATAGAAGCCATCAAGGAATCTGAATATGCAATAATATATGGGGTGTTCCATTTAAAAAAACATAACTTTGATACATTTCGTGCTTTTGGGACACCCTGTATAACATGAAAATATTTTTAAAATGTAGCCTTTATGGGTCTCTATTCATCCCAAATTATTATTTTCTTTTTTATCAAATACTTTAGCCATAATACTCCGTGTCGAATAACGTGAATAACCCTGTATAATATGGTAAGGGTATTATGAATCTAATGGCCATCCCTTTTGCCTGCGTGAAAACACAAAAAAAAAATACAAGCCAGTTCATGGATAAGCTATCGGCAGGTGGGATGCTTCAGTGATTGTGTCTTATCATTTGGAATATAGGTGAATGATTGACTGAGTGTCTTTCTCTATTTATCTGTACTTCATTTCATGTGCATGTTTCTAACCATTACGATTATGGTATTGAATTTCATAGGCCAATTATTGATATAAGCTGTATTGGTAAAATTATTAACTAGTTTAGATTCTGAGGGTCATTTATAGATAAAGATAAAGGGTAGCTAAATTATCATCTCTGCTAGAGCTGGCACTTCAATAAGATCGCAGCATTATTAATAAAACATCAGTAATACTACTGCTAATTGAATTAATAAGTACCAATTAATTTTCAATATAGCATAGGTACACAAAAGTTAAATATTATCCTTTCTACAAGCTCACTCACCCATGACAATATCAAACAATAGTTGCCAATAACAATAAAATTTAATTGTCTGGCTAAAATCCGCGTTTCGCCCGCCGCAAGCATGTTAAAAAAAATACCTACACAATAATAACATTCCCGATCGCTGGATGTATATTTAACATTAACAATTATTCCGCCAAGGTTGCCTAGCCGCACCGCGCCAGCCGGAGGAATGATTGGTTTTTGCATAATTGCAGCGGCTGCATTACACATGAAAGGTAACAGAACAGGTATCAAAAGTTCATTCCTTCTTATAACCCGCTTTCAGACCAAGAAGGCTATTTAAGATACAAGAGAATGAAGAATCACCACATATTTGCGGCGGTAAAGAATTGGACTAAAACCTATTGGCAGTCCAGGGACCCGTTCCTGGAATACGAGTGAATTTTTTTATGGTCGGCCTCCCGCAAAGGCTGAAAGCCTATGGCGCTGTAGCAGCGCTGCGAGAGGATAGGTGTCGGTTCACGTTAGATTTGAAACGCTGCAGGTTGTAGCCGTCGGGAAACAATTTGCCCGGCAGCTGATTCCACAGCGTCGAAGTTCTCAAAAAGAAGGAATGCTTGAGGAGACTGGTTCGGGGAGTAAGGACCTCGACCTGGTAAGGATGAGCTCGCAGAGCTTCTCTAGTGTTCCTGGTTCGGACGGCCTGTGGTGTTATTATCTAGGAGAGCTCACTCGAACATCTTCCGTGATAGAATCTGTAAAACAGGGATAGGTCAGCCACCCTCTTCGATGTTCCAGGCTGTGGAGGTCCTTTGTAAGGTTAGGCGTATTGATTAATCCAATTGCTCTTTTCTGGATAGTGTCCAGAAGCTTAAGAGTGTTTGGGAGCGCATCCCCACACATAGGAGCAACACTCCAACACTCCAACGATGGTCGAAAATGTGCCTTGTAGAGCAGCAGCAGTTGCTCTGGGTATACAACTTCCCACAGCGGAACAAAGCTCCAAGCTTCTGGGATGCCGTTTTAGCAATACTGACGACGTGGTCGTGCCAGGACATGTTATTATTGATGTTAATTCCCAAGAGCTTGACGGAAGGTGATTCGACTATGGGGTGACCCTCCATTTCCACGGTTGGTAAGCCAACGTGAGACTTCTTTGTAAGTGTTGTTGCCTGAGTTTTTTGTACGTCGAACTGTACTTTATTTGCTAATCCCCACTCGACAGTTGTTTTGATATCTGCGTTGATCTGTAAGGCATGCTGCTGTCGCCGACGTACCGTCTCCTGGAATGACAGTGGCTTGCCTGGTTCCATGCTCGACACTAATGTACTATCATCTGCGAAGCTGTAGATTGGATTGGATGAAATATAGCAGAAACAGTGTAGGGGATAGGACAGATCCCTGAGGAACACCGGCGTTTATTGAAAATACGTCTGATGAACAGCCCTTGACTACAACAAACAGAAATCGGTCGTTCAAAAAGTTATTTAGCCACTGGCGCAGGCCAGGTGGTAGTCCATAAGCAGCAAGCTTGACCAGAAGTCCGTCACGCCACACTCTGTCGAAAGCTTTCGATATGTCAAGTGCAACAACACGGGATTCGCCATGATTGTCTATTGCTCTGTTCCACAAGTGAGTGACGTAGGCAAGGTCACTTGTAGACCTCTGCTTACGGAAACCATACTGGCGATCATTTATGATGTTATTGTTGTCCAGGTATTTCAGGAGCTGTGGGTTGATGACAGTTTCCAAGAAGAGCCACAGGTCTAGAATTGGTGGGATCAGTTTTTTTGCCTTTCTTAGGGATGGGTTGTATGCAGCCAATCTTCCACGAAGCGGGAAACACGCCTTGTTGATACGGAAGTTTGAAGAGCTTGAAAAGAATTGGTTTCTCTTAGGAATAGTTTCTGTCACAATGTTCTCCTGAAAAAGTTAATAGATGTTCTTAAAAAGCATACGCATTGAAATTCTCAAGAGAACTATGAATACCTACGAAAATTGACAGGTATAAATTACACCCGTCAGTTTGAGTTTACAATTAACGAGTTGGAAAATTAACTTGACCGTTTTGAATTATCACTTGACGCTTTAGAAACTACAGCTTGAAAAAGTAGTATAGGGTATGTCAAGATGAGTATAGTCTATACATAAATTAGATTAGCGGAGTGATTGACTTTTCGATGCAAGTTTATTATTAAGATAACTTGGTTTATTTGTCAAAAGCATGGAATGGACAAGTGTTATGAACCATCCACCTCTGCCGCATCCTTTCCTCTTCATACAGGCCAATTTGCCTGCTAGATACCATCGGAAAGCTGTACGAAATCCTGATAAGACAGAGGCTCGAGAAAGAGATCGAAAAGGCAGGAGGACTCTCGCCATGTCAATTCGGTTTCCGCTCGGGGAGATCCACCATCGATGCCCTGGAAACGGTGACGAGGATTGCGGAAGATACCAAAAAGAAATGGTGTGCGTTGGTGACGCTTGATGTCCGCAATGCTTTTAATACCGCCTCGTGGATCATGATTATGGAGGAACTAGGAAAGCTGAAGATTTCAAAATACCTAAGGAATCTTATAAGCAGCTACCTAGACTCCAGATCAATTTGCATTGCCGGAACCGAAATCTCTATGACAACAGGGGTGCCCCAAGGATCTGCTTTAGGGCCGTTACTTTGGAACATCCTGTATGATGGGGTGCTGAAGCTTCCGCTGCCCACCGGCGTAAAGGCGGTAGCATACGCCGATGATCTGGCACTAGTTATCGTGGCAAATGAACAGGCAGAGCTGGTTCATAAAGCCAATGCATCACTGTGCAAGAGTGACAGGTGGATGTGCGATGACAAGCTTAAGTTGGCTCCTGAGAAAACAGAGGCAGTTATAATGCGCGGCCCAAGGAGCAAGAGAGCTAACGTGGTCTTTCAACTAAAGGGAGTGCAGGTCCTGCCAAGCAAGTCCATAGTGTACCTCGGAGTCACACTGGATAACGAGAGGTGTTATGGAGAACACCTTAAACGAGTAGTGGCAAAGGCTGAGAAGAAGGCGGCTATACTGTCGCGACTGATGCCAAATGTGGGAGGGCCCAGTAGCAACAAAAGGGCACTACTGTGCCAAGTTGTACAGTCGGTCGTCCTATACGGAGCTCCTGTGTGGTGTAAAGCCACGAAAAGGAAAAGGTATCAGAAGGTCTTAGACAGCTTGCAGAGAAAGTCTCTGCTAAGGGTGGCCAGTGCTTATCGCACGGTATCTACTAGAGCCTTGCAAGTTATAACGGCGATACCACCATTATACTTGCTGGCCGAAGAGAGGACACTGATCCGCCATGGTCAAGCTGGCAATGCGATAAGCCGAGCTGAGGCTAAAAGGCTGACAGCAAGTAAGTGGCAAAGCATATGGAACGAGACCACTGATGTCGGACAGTGGACGAAACGACTAATACCGTCGATAAAAGAATGGGCGGAATGCAGTTATCGGCAGACGTCCTATTTCCTAACGCAGGCACTGTCTGGGCACGGGCCTTTTCGAGTGTATAGGAAACGGATAGGACGGGTGATGGACGAAAGATGCTTGCACTGCGAGGCGGAAGATACGGCCGAGCATGCCCTGTTTCTGTGCGACCGATGGGGGGCGTACAGAGAGGAGGCAAGTCAAAAACTGGATGGGGAGCTGACCCCAGAGACTATGGTCCCGTTGATGTTGTCCAGCGTAGAGGCATGGACCATCATACATGAGATGGTCAACAAAATACTCTCTGCAAAGGAGAAAGAGGAGCGCCTTCAAGGATAAATGAGGATTGGAAGTTATTCATAAGTGGGTTTTAATCATTACCTCATCTTGCACTGCGAAGAATATCGTTCACGATGATGCCCGGTGCAGATGGAGATATAGCATCAGAGGTAAGGAAGAGGGAACGGGTTTTAGCCGGTCGGGCCGTGATGACATGTCGGATGGACGTGGTTGCGTCCATTGGACATGTGATCAGAGGACTCAAGCTGGTTCAACGTCGGGCGGGCAGACTCTCTCTCACACTTCCGGGTGTGTGAGTGTTTTCTGTCCTTGCGATCAAGCCGATTTCGTAAACCCTCTATAATAAAAAAAAAAAACCTCTGCCGCATCGTGAGTCAAGTAATCTTTCTTAAGTGAGTAGAGATACTATTTCTTCTTGGTATACCTAGAGAAAACATACGCATAACAGAACTATTCTGAACCTTCTGAATCCTATAGGCCTCGGCTTGTGCCAAACATGGACCAAATACTCAAATACAGAATTACTTAAATACAAATACAAAATAATTTTACTCAAAGTCTGTAAGTTTACTTTTGTGTTGTGAGAGCATATTTTTATAGCTATGAAAGGCTTTCAAATTATCAGTTTGGCATAAGCAACTTTAGTGACGTGGTCATGAAAAATTAAATGTATATCGAATACAATTCCCAAGTTATGCACAGTAACAGTATAAATAACATTAGGTATAAATAAATTACGTTTTAATTTAGCACCATAAGGTGAACAAAAACTTTAATCGACAAAATCCTGGATAAGACAGTTAAGCGTAGGTACAACGTATTAAATTTGCGATTGATCGCTCAGTGGAACGAGCACCTCCCATTTCCATTTGCTAGTGGAGGTACCCGGTCCATATCGCAATTATGCACTTCACCTATTTATCAGGACAACACGTTCACGGTGTCGCATTAATTACAGTTAATCTCAATCGACCACCTTGAGAAGCTATGTAAGTGGAGTGACTCATTCTACACCTCGACTATACGACATAGAAAAAATTATCGACGCACAGCGTGGCATGTGTATAATAATTAATAAATAGGTACTTAATATAGATCTATCACAATAATTTTCTTTGGGTAGAACCTATTTCACTAGCTTTTGAAAGTTTATTGACCATATAAGAATCCAAGTGATCTGGAAAAATAGTTTGTCTACTCCTATCAAGTTTCGTACTCGCGATATTGAGGGGCCTGGCAGGCAGATTACCGAGCAGATTACTATCTGCTCTGACAGCCAGACAGCATTGAAAGAATTGGGTGCTTGTAGGTTTACATCAAGGCTCGTCCTGCAATGTAGAAAAGTCTAAAAGGGGTGACACACGTACGAGCAAGTACGCGTACTTATGGCTCGATGACCTTTTTCGCCTGTGTGTCACCGTAAGTACGCGTACTTTAAAACCGTCGCGCAAACCGCCGGCGATCCAAATGGTTTGAAATCTTGCTCGTAGCTTGTCTCGGCTCGTACTGCGAGCCGCGAGCCACAACTTTGTTTCGGCAGGCCATCGATGCGCAACGCTTGTTGTGCTTGGCGTTTGTGAAAAGTTTTGTTTATTTAGGAAAATTATCAAAATGAGTGATTTCAGCTTGACATGTGTCACCTCGTCGAGCCGAGTAAGTTCGCGAACTTAAAAACCGCGTACTTAAAGTTCGTACGTGTACCACCCCTTTAAGAAGGAAACTAGAAGTGAGTCAATCTTAGGTGAACCTCATGATACTACGACACTGACAGATATGATCACTTGGCGGACAGATTTCGAACCGGTCTGCGCATGACGTCACCGTGTGACAAAAGTGTACAAGCACATGGCGCCAAAGCATTGATTTTTGAAAGTTTTATTTCGTTTCCTGTTATATCTGTCTTAGATATTTAATATCCATACAAAATGAAAATAGCTCATGCACAGTATAATATAAACGATACATATTGCTCTGTATCTGAATAAAAAATTGGTGAAATAGTTATACAGAGAATTGATATTAATCGACGCCTGACCCGTTTGTACTCAAAAAAAATTTACATTGTGGAAAAAGAACAGAGCCAGAGCGGTCTGGACGTATTTTTCTGAAATCTCATATAAGAGGTTGATTGGAGTGCCTAGTGAAACCATCTTTTTGTGGGAAAATTTCTCGGGTAGGGGGTGGAATTTTTATATACTCCATTCAGGAGCCTTTGATTACCGTTCTTATTTTTTATATACAGATTATGATGTTGCGTCACCAGCTCTTCAAGCCAATTTGCATATGTATTTACTGTATAATTATTCTCTTAATAAAAGGTAGACAAGAAATAAATAACATGATTTTGTCATTAGAGGTTTTTAAAAATCATGAACAAGCATAATGGCATTATGTTTATGGCGAATGAATATTGACTTTTTTCTGCTAGATTGGTGGAAAAATACATTACCAAATTTTCTTATTTTTTATTTATTCAAATATATGTCACAACCGCGTATATGTTAAACATAAAATAAAAACATATCACAATACAACAATGCAATATCTTTCTGGGCATTGTATTTAGCTAGTACAGGTGAATTCTCGTATACTAAAGATTCCTAGTAATAACAAGTTTTTCCTCAATTTTTTTTTTCGTTTTCAGACGATGTATCTGTTTAATAATATGTTTGACTTAAAAAGTTTGATCCACTTTTAGTGATGGTTTCTGATGGCCTGGGTATAGGGCACATTATTTGTTGCTCTCTTGTGTTGTAGTTAGGTATTGATTCTGTATATATGAGTCTATGGAGAAATATATTTTGGACAGACAATAAGAACTGAAAAAAGGATGAATAAGAGTATATAGAACTAGCCTTTCTCTATATGAACTGAAAATGAAATAATATCAAAATACGTTCTGCAACCTGTAAATCTCCAACGATCCTTTAGCACATTTTTATTTTATGTAGCTTTTTTTTATTCCAAATAGGAAAGGCGCTAGGAAAGCTGGATACACCGTCGCAGGACCCTATGTATACTTATTACTTTCTACTATTTTACAATGTTAGTGAATTTCAGTTTTCTAATATTCGAGGTCTCTCTAATTCCCCTATCAAGAATTCGTATTCTGAAATACATTTTGCATCTAGAAAACAAGCTCATCTTTGCTTCATCAGTCACATATACATTCTCTGATAATTTGTTTAAATGCGCAAGATAGTTTTTTTTCAATTTTCAAAGCGTTTCCATTATAGTTGGAAAATATATGGCCGAGCTCATTACATTTTGCTAAGAACTCATCTGTATGTTTTTGTAGACCACCTTCTGTTAAATGGTTGACCCAACTGAGAGAAGCGAGGGGTGAACCGGTCACGGAAATTTTGTACACCACAATTCAAACAATTCACACAATTCATATGCTTTCCATGTAAAACAATTCCAAAAATTCCAACAATTCACACAATTCAAGGAATTGCATGACAATTCATAAAAAATCGAGACAATTCATGGAAATTCAAACAATTCATGGGACTTCCTGACAATTCATGCCAATTCAGTACTGATGTTTTTGCACACCACACTACACTTATTATTTGAGACACCTAGACTGTACTCATATCCTTACATCTACAATAATGCGATTTTTTGTAATAAATTTTTATCCATTTATGCCTCGATTTCAAATATTTCCTTTTCTGGTTAATTATGTATAATTTATGCATTTTTAAACACAATCAGTTTACCAACACAACCCACATATTTTGCGGACCCCCGAGTTGGTAAATTAGGCCTATGAATCTCGTTTTGCGAGGCTAAATATGGCTAAATATCATTTGGGTTATTCTTCATGCAATGGGAAAACAAGAAAATGGTATCATTATTATTATGTGTGACTGTTGATTCGAGTAAAAGAACTATTAAACTCTCTATTTTGGATGTTACTAACTATGCGCATCTACAGGGTGTTTTTGGCAGAATTTTAAATTACGGCAATTTGAAAGTCATTTAGCTTTGTTTTTTTAAATGTAACACCCTGTATGTTTTATTTTAAATCAAAGTTCCTACTAATACCGTATCTCGCCTTGTAATATTTTTTTAGCGTTTGCGACTTTGCCAAGTTATAAAATATTTTTCCAAAATTTCAAACAAACATATTCCCGATTTTTATTAATAGCGCACTGTATATTTTATTTAACATAGAAGTACTCCCTAGTAATGGTTTACGGCGTGACCAAGTTTTAAGTGGTGTCCCTAAAAAAATAAAACCGTGTTCCTTGCCCATACTATCTATTTCGAATACCAGGTCAGTAAAAGGTACAGGAACGCTTAAATATCTCCAAAACTTGCTCAGCTGGAACGATAAAATAAATACCTGCAGGTTTTCGAACATGCAGAATTCAAAAATTCTAACAGCAGTGTTGCCAGATCTACCACTTTTACGTTACACGTCATAATTTTGTTATGTTAAATAGAATCCTCTTACTTATTTTTATTGCAATGAATTGCGCATGTAGAATTTAGCAAGATCTCACAATTTCAAAATTTTGTTTCTATTAATTACTGAGATACGGCAACACCGCTTTTTCAGTAAACAGTACCGGAACGCTTAATTAAATATTCCCAAAACTGCCACAGCTGGAGCGGTGAAATTCAATACTTGGGGGCTTCTGAACATACAGTATTCAAAAATGCTAACATGGGTGTTGTCAGATTTACTAATTTTACCTGTCTCGTCATAATTTTGAGTGGAATGCCCTATTTATGAAGTCCAACGTAAAAGTGGTAAATCGGGCAACACTGATGTTAGCATTTTTTTATTTTGCATGTTGCAAAACTCGCCGGTATTGATGTTTTTCGTTTCAGCTGTGGCAGTGTGGAGATATTAAAGCGTTCCCGTACTGTTTACTGAAACAGCAGTGATGCCGTATCTCAGTAATTAATAGAAAAAAAATTGAAATTGTGAGGCCTTACTAAACCAACTACCAACTAAACCAACTAAACCACTATTCATTGAAATAAAAATAAGTAGAGCATTCTGTTTAAAATAACAAAATTATGACGTGTAACGTAAAAGTAGTAAGTCTGGCAACATTGCTGTTAGAGTTTTTGAATTCTGCATACATATCCGAAAACCCATAGGTATTAAATTTTAACCTTCCACCTGTGCAAGTTGTGGAGATATTTAAGCGTTCTTGTACCTTTTACTAACCCTGTATTCTAAATAGATAGTATGACCACTTAAATCTTGCTCACGCCGTAAACCATTACTAGGGAGTACTTCTATAGGCCTTTACGGAAACACTGATCTGGATCCGGATAGATCAGTTATATGTCAAACGGCTGTCAAGTGGAATTTATGATTCCATTAATTTAACGAACATCGAACAACGAAAAAGTTGGTTTAACAATAAAAAACAGATGGTAAAGTAAAGCAGCTACTGATCTGAATCATCCGATCGCAATCACTTACTGTACAAGAGTGAACTACCCTACTTCTGACCGACCCCAGTTCACTTTCCGAACGTCAGGATCAGTGATCCAACTGATCGGGTTAACCCGATCACAGTTTCCGTAAAGGCCTTATGTTAAATAAATTCTACAGTGTGTTCGATTCATAAAAATCGGAAATATGTTTGAAATTTTGGAAAAATAATTTATAACTTGGCAACGTCGCAAACGCGAAAAAAAAAATACAAGGCGAGATAGGGTATTAGTAGAGACTTCGATTTAAAATAAAACATACGGTGTTACATTCAAAAAACACTACCAAAATAATAACTAAAGGGGTACATGTCATAATCAATGTAGTGGTACCATCTTGTAAGTACCCTTAGCTCTTGAATTAATCACTCTAGACCCCAAATGTGTTAGCTTGTTGGAATTGCTTTATCGGGAGGAACACAAAAAGTCCCAAATATACAGGGTGTCCCATTAAAAATTTTGAATCTGACGTCACGTGATCAAAAACAAATACCTCATTGGGTGACACAATAATAGGAACAGATACTACATTTGCTCTAATTTACACCCCCAAAATTATAATTCGCTACTACTGCCAGTTCCGATATATTGCTTGTCTTAATCGTCGTGGGACACTCTGTATAGGTATAAGCTGTTTATATTTCTTTCAGGTCTCAATCAGTGTCGACACTTCTATAGTGCAGTTACGGTATTATGTAGACCTGAGCAATGATACAACCGTAATTATGTACCGGGTGTCCCAGAATTTCCTTGACACGTTATATTTTCGTAACGAAAAACGGTTCAAGCAAGAACTGAGTGGTACTTTTGAAGGTACTATAGGGTCTATGATACCATGCATTCAAAACATTTTTTTTGTACGTAAACCCCCAAAAACTCACCCCCAACTTTTTTTTTCAAATAGCACCCCATAGGTTTTCCTACATAAATGATATCCCCATTTTATTTAAAATCCTGTGGTATCTTTAATTTTATATGCAAACTTATTTTTTCCGTAAAATCATAAGCATAAGACAAATGAAATTATAATTTGTTTGACGCCAGATATTTTTGTAACAAAAACGGGTAAAAGAGTAAGTAGGTTTTTCAAGGGTAGTGAATGACCTATCATTCGTTGCTTATGAATCACTTTTTCTTACTTAAACCACTAGAATCCACCTCTAGCTTGTTCTTTCAAATTTAAATCCACAATTTTGCCTGGAAAAATAAATTCTTTACTTGAATTTCATTATCGTAGTGCCTTACTTTTTATGCCCCTAGTGCAATTTATCGTTAATTTTGGCGCGGCCCGATGTAGCCATAAAACTTTTTCACGTTTTTGCACTTAGTTTTGTTGTCACATTTTTTTTTAGTTGATTCATGATAATAAAAAAAATATTTTCCACACATGTGTTTTAATTAATTTATGCTTACGATTTCATGGATTAAACGAAAAAAACTAACGATAAATTGCAGTAGGGGCATAAAAAGTAAGGCACTACGATAATTAAATTCAACTAAAGAATTTATTTATCCACGCAAAATTGTGGATTGAAATTTTAAAGAACAAGCTAGGGTTGGATTCCAGGGGTTTAAGTAAGAAAAAAAAATGATTCATAAGCAAGGAATGATAGGTCATTCACTACCCATGAAAAACCTACTTACTTTTCTTTTTTATCCGTTTTTGTTACAAAAATATCAGGCGTCAAACAAATTATCATTTCATTTGTCTTATGCTTAGGATTTTTCGGAAAAAATAAGTTTGCATATAAAATTAAAGGTACCACAAGATTTTAAATAAAATGGGGATTTCAATTTATGTAGGAAAACCTATGGAGTGCTATTTGAAAAAAAAAAAGTTGGGGGTGAATTTTAGGGGTTGACGTACAAAAAAAATGTTTTGAATGCATGGTATGATAGACCCTATAGTATCTTCAAAAGTACCACTCAGTTCTTGCTTGAACCGTTTTTCGTTACGAAAATATCACGTGTCAAGGAAATTCTGGGACACCCGGTATACAAAATATATTATAACAATTCAGAAAGTGATAGGAGATCAAAATAATCGAAAATACCAATTTGCAATAAATAAAAACAAAATAAATTGATCTACATCTGATTATACAATTTTGACTACACTAACGAACATATCAGCTTTATCGCCAGGGTAATAAAATATGCCTAAAGGCAAACAGTCACCCCACTCGTCGGGCTTCTTTGATCCTTTGTAGTTTCGGCACTCGGTAGGAAGACACGTGTTGACGATTCGGGATCTACTGATCATGCGCAGTGGATGGTAAAATTTGAGAAATTCATCGCAATTCATGACAATTCTAGACAATTCCTATTGAATTCGACACAATTCATGGTAATTCTGGCAATTCATGACAATTCACGACAATTCTTGGCAAATTCAAGGCAATTCATGACAATTCATGCCAATTCCTGTAACTTGTACACCACAATTCACGACCGGTTCACCCCTCGGAGAGAAGTATCTGTGCAATCTGGGATATAACCCAGTTTCTCCTTATTTTTCAACTTAAATGCAATGAAACCTGCCAAATTTTTCAAACCACCCAAGTAGCGGTAGTGTGACGAATAGTTTTTAATTTTTTATTATTACATCCCACAACCACACAATAAACCATTGTTCAAATATGTGTTAAACTCCAGAATCGCAAATAATTAATGTTTTATCAAACTTTACTACGGTAAACAAGTAAACTCAAGAAAATAAACTGAAAATGTTCGGCTATAACCTGTAACTAAACGAGTAAACAAACCCCGTTTGTCACACGCTGACGTCACAGGTGGAAGCGAGACGAAAGACATCATGCGCGTGAGCATACCTTCTAAAGTCGTAGTATCATGGGTGAACCTTATCCCAAAAATTTGAATTACACTGCTGTCATTCTGTCATTCATATTGTCATTCATAACTGAAGCTTAAAGGCCAAAAATTTCAGCAGAAGATTTCTTTGGCGTAAGTAGCACCTCGAGTAGCACCTAGTCAGTTGGTAACATTTGTGTGGATTCTGGACTAAGAAAAGACAAGGATAAGCTGTTTTTCATACGTTATGGAAGTTTTGGACGAAGTGGATGAACTAAATATCATTATATCTAGAATTCCGAGACGAATAAACCAAAGAATGAACTTAGTTTTGACTACTGCACATTTTTTCAACGGCTCACGGTGATTAAAAAACCTGCCTTAATATTATATTAGATCAAATAGCAACAAAATCTTGAATACCCATACAACTCTCTTTCGTTCTTTGACAACCCTCAGGTCTCCTACAATTAAATATCTTTGATATCTTATCCCAAGCTTCATCTTTTTCTGGCCATGTAACAGCATCCGTATTATTTTCAATAATTCCTTAAGGGTCTAGGGTATAGCGCGCGAAATTGAGAATCCAAGAAAAGACGTATTCCCGTGTTAGCGAGGAGGCGTGGCCGCCTGTTCCTTTCCTCCAGTGTGTGTGTGTCTAAGATGAGGGCAGATAAATCCAAAAATCCAAAGGTAAGGTCATAAGGTCTAAAGGTAAGGTCCAAAGGTCACCATAAAAATGAATTTCGCATTTCCAAGCTCCTGATGTTACCTTTAAACTTACAGTAATGACTCAAAGAGCAAATATACATATACAATACAGGCATTTATAGAATGTATGATTTTGCATTGCGAGTTTTTTTGCACATTAAAAAACTTTTTTGAGAAAATCGATAGTTGTCATTCATTAAGGTCTTAACTATCGCCTTCTAAAATATTATATATGTAGTTTGAAAATAGAGTGAGTTATGCGAGAAATTGTGAGTCCGTGTTTACATGGCAAATACGTATAGTATAAATGCCTGTATCCAGGCCCCTTAAGCCTACATTTCGTAATAGGTGTTTTTTTTTGTCTAAACTCCTTGCTCTTTTAAGTTGCTTGTCTATTTCCACATTTAAAATTTTTAAATAAATATTCCTAGACTAGGTTACAACATGCAAAACAGTAGTGATGTGAACTTTAGTTACTTTGAAGGACTTGTAACGATTTGTTACTTTCCACTTGAATACTCGTTACTCGGAATTCGTTACTCGTTACTTTCGTTGCTTTTTACAAACGTATGTTCAAGAATTTTGACTTAGTTTAAGGCCCGGTCAAACAGAGGGCGTTCTAGAACGCGGCGTTCCGGCGTTCTCTAACAATACAATGGAACTCTGTATCTTGACAAAAATTGGCGTACGCTTTTGCTCAACCCGCCAAACAAGTCTGTTTGGTACAAACAACGGAACGCGGTAACGCGGCATTAAGGGCCCCACAGACATCGTTCTTTTTCATCAGGTTTGCACGACGTGCCAACCGATCACACTCATTTCGGTCCGTGTGTGCCGAAAAACCGTCGAGTTGACCGTCGTTCCAAAAAATCCTCGAAAAAATCTGTCTCAGCTTGATTTTAGCCGTCGGTGCAACTTGGTACATGTGTGGCCGTTCATCGTGCAATCACGACGGGATTTTGCAGTGTTGTTCTGGTTGACTTCGAGTAAGCGTATATCTAGGGTTAGCGACACCTATCAAAAATGTGCTGTCAGACGTTCATGGGGAGAAATACCACAGCATAGTAAACAACCAGCACAATAACTCAAGTTGGCGGAAATTACACGCGCATCCCCACTTTTGTATGATTTTTTGTAGGGATGGTAACAGTACTTCGATACTTGTACTTCCGCACTAATATCGACTATTTTTATCTTATATACGTTTTGAACGATTCCAGGCTGGTATCGATACTTTTGTAGGTGTATCGGTATATAATTATTGAGGGGTGTAATCAATTGCACAAAATGTTCTGTACGAACCAAACGCGCCTATGAGGCTAAAAAATATAGAGTTGGTACCGGTATCGATATTTTCATTTTCCCATCTTTACTCAAACTTCACAGCCGTAAAATCATCCACAAACCCTCCCAAGGTCAAATTTTGTGGGAACCATTTTTATATAGGAAATCCTCACAGATATTATGCTGGTTGTTTACCGAGTTGTTTACTATGCTGTGGATATAGTTTGCCCCATCGGTTTACCCGACATCGGTTGGCACGTCATGCAAACTTGATGAAAAAGAACGATGTCTGTGGGGCCCTTTAGAGAACGTCGGACCGCCGCGTTCTAGAACGCCCTCTGTTTGACCGGGCTTTTAGCTATTTTTCAGAACATTGAGATCGGCCAGTATATTTCTCTACAACGTTTTCAACTGCACAGACAAAACGGTTGTGGAAAACATAGCGTCTGGACTAGGACTAGTGCAAACGACCACATATCCGCATATCGTTGGTGCTATCAGTTGTGGCAACAAGGTTATATTCTGAGAAAAGAAGGACATCAGGGTTGCTGATGTTGTGCCAGTCAAAAACTATTTCTTCATATGCTTTTCGGGTACGTCTTCCTAAGAAGTAGTGCAATCGTTCTAAATTTGAACGCCTCTTGGTTTAACGTCGCGTTAACACCATAAACGCTATTTTTACGGAACATACTTTTTTCTAAACATGGTACTATTACGTAGTACCGGTACATACTCAGATTATTTATGCCGTCTGTCGATGAAAAAGTTCAGCGTTACAGCAATGCCGATACTGCGGTTTATCGCCGATAAAATTGGACCAAATGCCACCACAAATACGTAAAAACACTTTTTCTGTCTTACTTAATGGCTCACGTAATTGACGTCCTCTCGCATTTTTCTATCAGTTACGAACGCTGATGCGGAAACCAGCTTTTGCATCGATTCCACTAGGTATTTACACAGCATATGGTCCGATATAAGCATCGATGTGAGTCCAGATTCTGGTATTCTATGTTGGAAGAAGGGTTATCTCAGGGGTTATCTGCCAAAATCACAGCGCACCTAGGTCACATTAGGTTACAAGCTGACGTGCATAGCTATAATACACGTAACAGAATAAACTAATTGATTTCCCTTATATTCTCGTCTAAGGCTAATGGCACACACGGCGAATTTTGCCGCGGCGGACCGTCGCCGTCCATAGAATTTCCTCGGCTTTATGAAAATAGTAATTCCAACTGAGTTTCAACTTATAACAAATTCCAGCAGCTGATATGAAAAAAAAGGGATTTGGCATAGGTATTTTTAATTTTTGGTTTATTGATGAGCCCAGGGCCCGGTGACATATTTGAGTACTGACCTCAGTTTTTTTGGGGTTAGTTCATGAAGCAGGTACACAGCTTTCACGCGCTAAGGCGTCTTGATTGAACAAAAAAAAATTTCGGCCTACCCTAATGACATGATACTACGACTTTAGAAGGTATGCTCACGCGCATGATGTCTTCCGTCTCGCTTCCACCTGTGACGTCAGCGTGTGACAAACGGGGTTTGTTTACTTGTTTAGTTACAGCTTATAGCCGA
Source organism: Callosobruchus maculatus (assembly GCA_951848785.1). Classification (NCBI taxonomy): domain Eukaryota; kingdom Metazoa; phylum Arthropoda; class Insecta; order Coleoptera; family Chrysomelidae; genus Callosobruchus; species Callosobruchus maculatus. The sequence continues at coordinate 12,029,784 of CATOUR010000081.1, read as the reverse complement.
ACATTTTCAGTTTATTTTCTTGAGTTTACTCGTTTACTGTAGTAAAGTTTGATAAAACATTAATTATTTGCGATTCTGGAGTTTAATACATATTTGAACAATGGTTTATTGTGCGGTTGTGGGTTGTTCGAACAATAATAATAAAAAAAGTAAAAACTATTCGTCACACTACCGCTACTTGGGATGGTTTGAAAAATTTGGCAGGTTTCATTGCATTTATGTTGAAAAATAAGGAGAAACTGGGTTATATCCCAGATTGCACAGATACTTCTCTCACTTGGGTCAACCATTTAACAGAAGGTGGACTATAAAAACATACAGATGAGTTCTTGGCAAAATGTAATGAGCTCGGCCATATATTTTCCAACTATAATGGAAACGCTTTGAAAATTGAAAAAACTATCTTGCGAATTTAAACAAATTATCAGTGAATGTAGATGTGGCTGATGAAGCAAAGATGAGCTTGTTTTTCAGATGTAAAATGTATTTCAGAATACGAATTCTTGATAGGGGAATTAGAGAGACCTCGAATATTAGAAAACGGAAATTCACTAAGATTGTAAAATAGTATAAAGTAATAAGTATACAGGGTCCTGCGACGGTGCATCCAGCTTGCCTAGCGCCTTTTCATATTTGGAATAAAAAAAATGCTACATAAAATAAAAATGCGCTAAAAGACGGTTGGAGATTTACCGTTTGCAGAACTTATTTTGATATTTCATTTTCAGTTCATATAGAGAAAGGCTAGTTCTATATGTTCTTATTCACCCCTTTTTTAGTTCTTATTGTCTGTCCAAAATATATTTCCCTATAGACTCATATTTACAGAATCAATACCTAACTACAACACAAGACCGCAACAAATAATGTGCCCTATACCCAGGCCATCAGAAATCATCACTACAAGTGCATCAAACTTTTTAATTCAAACATATTATTAAACAGATACATGGTATGAAAACATTTTGACAAAAATTGAGGAAAAACCTGTTATTACTAGGAATCTTTAGTATACGAGAATTCACCTGTACTAGTTAAATACAATGCCCAGAAAGATATTGTATTGTTGTATTGTGATATGTTTTTATTTTATGTTTAACATATACGTATAGTCCGGTTGTGACATATATTTGAATAAATAAAAAATAAGAAAATTTGATAATGTATTTTTCTTATCCCATAATTTCAAAAATTCCAACGCTACCAATCATTAGCAGAAAAAAGTCAATATTCGCAACATCATAATCTATATATAAAAAATAAGAACGGTAATCAAAGGAATGGAGTATATAAAAATTCCAGCCCTTACCCGAGAAATTTTCCCACAAAATATTGGTTTCACTAGGCACTCCAATCGACCTCTTATATGAAATGTCAGAAAAATACGTCCAGACCGCTCTGGCTCTGTTCTTTTTCCACAATGTAAATTTTTTTTGAGCACATACCTTGGCACATACATTCAAATTTTTGTATCCGAAATTCAGAACGCTCGGAACTACTGCAAACGGGTCAGGCGTCGATTAATATCAATTCTATGTATAACTATTTAACCAATTTTTTATTCAGATACAGAGCAATATGTATCGTTTATATTATACTGTGCATGAGCTATTTTCGTTTTGTATGAATATTAAATATCTAAGACAGATATAACAAGAAACGAAATAGAACTTTCAAAAATCAATGCTTTGGCGCCATGTGCTTGTACACTTTTGTCACGCGGTGACGTCATGCGCAGACCGGTTCGAAATCTGTCCGCCAAGTGATCATATCTGTCAGAGTCGTAGTATCATGCCCTAATGATCAAGTCGACGCAAAAGTTTTACGAGGTTATGTTAGTGTCAAAACGCCGAGCCAAAAAATGCTGTTTACGCTTAGGTACTTACCAAACGCAGTTGTCCCTTTTTCAGCCAATTCATCAAATTTGTTACGCAAACCCTGACAACGCCAAGCGTTTCTCATGGCATCTAGGTCTTTGAATATGTCGAGGGTTTTATCCCACAAGACAGGTTTTTCTTCGACTAATGAAATTAAAATGTCATTGTCTATATCCAGGTCACTCATCATGCTGCTTTTTATTTTAACTAAAAACGATCTGTTTATGTTTTAAAAGTCAAATCTTCTAACCACAGCGAAATAAACTAAGCCGACGGTAGAATAAACGCTGTGTGTGCAATCGTTCAATTGGCCACGTGGGCCACTATGTGGACATCGACGGTAAAATAACGTCGGCTCCAGTGGCAGTCGGCGGTTGCACCGCTACCGCCAACGACAAATTTACCGATCGTTTTTTTTCGTCTAATGTGCAAGCTCTCATCTACTTCAAAGCGCCACTGCAGAATTGGCGTCGACGGTCACTTGTCCACCGCGGTAAAATCCGCCACGTGTGCAACCGACCTAAGAAGGCGTCAGGATCAGGGTCAGGATGACCCGGGCTCTTGGGCAATCAAACTTTTTAATACTCTGGGATAGAGTGTGTCACGCATTGTAGCATAAGTGACTTCTGCTTAAACTTCCTGCTTATGGACTACCACCTGGACTACGTTAGTGGCTGAATAGCCATAGACGATCGATCTCTGTTGTAGTCGAAGGCTGTTCATCAGACGTATTTCGATGTTCCTCAGGGGTCTATCCTATCACTTGATTCTGGTGTACATCAACGAGCTGCTGGAAATAGCATCCAATCCAATCTACAGCTTCGCAGACGACAGTACATTAATATCATGCTCGGAACCAGAAAAGCTACATCATCCCAGGAGGCGGTACGCCGGCGACAGCAACATGGCTCACAGATCAACGCAGATATCAAAACAATTGTCGAGTGGGGATTGATAAATAAAGTACCTACAGTTTAACGTACAGAAAACTCATACAACTACACTGACAAAGAAGTCTGATTTTGCCTTACCAACTGTGGAAATGGAGGGTCACCCAATAGTCGAGTCACCTTCCATCAAGCTTTTGGGGGTCAACATCAACAATAACATGTTCTGGCACGACCTCGTCGTCAGTATTAAGGGGCAAATACCCCTCTCAAATATGGAACATCTGTGTTTTTATGGATTTTTTTTTCGATCGATTATTATCAATGTAAAATTAATCCATATGAATTATTTTAACAAAATTGAATCTTCAAAGTGTAGTTCCGAGTATAATACATAAAATTAAAACCTTATTTAGAGGTCCTTATCAGATGAGCCAATTCTCGAGAAAATCTATTCTTTTGCACTTTTCAGTGTCAATATTTCTTGTTCAGTAAATTGTCTTGCTAGAATTTGTTTGCCTCTTATTTTTTACCCTAGTTTTTTTCTGGCAGTTATACTATGTGGGCGCTATATTCGGCCAATACTCCTTTACCATTTCTTAACTGAGAATTAGACGGGTAAAATTTACATTTTTGCGGCGTTATATATAATAATTCGGAGGGGGGGGGGGGGGGGTCTAGACTAGAATATAAAAATGGAAAGTAGAAAAGTAGAATACAACAGATACAAATTTGCAAAATGGTAAATTATTTTTTAGGAATACAGAGGATGAGACGAAGGCTCTCGGTCATAGAGTTAAGGGGCAAATACCCCTCTCAAATATGGAATATCTGTGTTTTTATGGAATTTTTTGGATAGATTATCAATGTAAAATTAATCCATATAAATTATTTTAATAAAATTTATCTTCAAAGTGTAGGTCCGAGTATAATACATATTTTTTTTTACTTCTGTGTCATCGGCATCGACTACTTTGGTCATTAGCCTCGTGTTCTGTGTAGGCTTTGTTACTGTTTCCCGGCGCCACTTAGGAACAGCACTGTTAATTAGAAGCCAACAGTGAATGCTCAGGTGGGGTTCTCGCTGAGCTTTTTTTTATGGATATTTATTTTTGGTTGAGAAAACCAGAAATAAATTTCCGCCTCTAACGAGAATCGAACCCGGGACCTTCCGGACACGAGCCCTCGACTATAATACATATTTAAAAGCTTATTTAAAGGTCCTTATCGGATGAGCCCATTCTCGGGAAAATCTATTCTTTTACACTTTTCAGTGTCAATATTTCTCGAGATATTTCTTGTTCAGTAAGTTGTCTTGTTAGAATCTGGTGTGCCTCTTCATATTTTTTACCCTAGCTTTTTTTTCCTGACAGTTACTATGTCGGCCTTATATACGGGAATACTCTGTCACCATTTCTTAACTGAGAATTACCAAAAACTACAGTAAAAAGGGGGGTGGGTTGGCTCAGTGGTTAGAGTCAAGGGCTCGTGACTGGAAGGTCCAGGGTTTGATTCTCGTTAAAGACGGTAATTTATTTTCTGAATTATCCATGAAAATGGAGAATCCCCACCTGAGCCTTCACGGTTGGCTTCTAATTAACAGCGATGATTTTAGAGTGGCGCCGGGAAAAAACAGTAACAAGGCCTACACAGAACACGAGGCTAATGACCAAAGCAGTCGATGCCGATGACACAGAAGTAAAAAAAACTACAGTAAAAAAATGTGTCTGCATTTAAAACTGGAAAACTCACAGATCCAGATATAGGAAAGTAATTATCTGCCTTAGATATTATTGAATATAAATTGCCCAGGGAGTCATTTAACTGCAAAATAACCGACCCTGTAACATAATAAAAAATTTCAACCAGTGCACTAAACCCTTTTGCGTAAGAAAACTACAAGAGTGCAAGGTCCTTTTTACAATTTTATTTCCCCGGATGTAACATAACGGTCCGACGTACCTTGCTCAGCATCTTCATCTTCTAGAATTAATACCTGACCCTGACCGCGTCTTAAATCTTCGTATTTGAAATTTACAGTCAATCAAACAAGCAGAAAGATTTAATTTTTAAAACCCGTACTTATTTTTTGTTCTCTTTGTAATTTGAACGAAGCTATCGTCTGTAATTCGTAAATAAACAAATTCTCAATAAGAATGAATTTAAGAATATCGTAAATACTAAGTAAAAACATACGTTTCGCAGCAGCAAGAAGATCCTTGATCTCTTTGATGATCCTCTTGATGTGCTGATTAGTCTTCTCCAGTTCTCTCTCATGTTTGTGAAGATTTTCTCTGAAATATGGACTGTCACTCAAGCACTCGGTGAACTCGAGAGGAGGCAGCACGACCCCCATTTTGCAAAGAAACACTCACTATGTCACATAAATGAATAGCCACTTATTTAGGGGATGTTCGTTCAGAAAAATCACGAAAAACCAGCGTTTACACGAGCACTCAACCGACGATGAGAGCCTCTGGACCTTGTCGCAACGCAATGAAAACATGAAGTAAAAAAACAACCTGTAGGAATTAAACAACGTCTACAGTGTTGCCGGAGTGCCGTCTCTAAAATCCGACACACATAGATCATGATGTCTCTCCACTTGGCCGTATACGTAGGTGTATAAATATTTAATCATCATAGTCACAATGTCTTAACAGACTTGTTGTGAACTCGTAAAAAGCATTAAGTCGGAGCTAGACTATTGCCGACATGAATATTATCAATAGTTTTGAAAACTACAGCTTTTTTATGGTCAGCCTCCCGCAAAGGCTGAAAGCCTATGGGGCTGTAGAAGCGCTGCGAGAGGATAAGTGTCGGTTCACGTTAGATTTGAAACTCTGCAGGTTGTAACCGTCGGGAAACAAATTCCTCGGCAGCTGATTCCACAGCGTCGAAGTTCTCCAAAAGAAGGAACGCTGGAGGTGACTGGTTCGGGGAGTAAGGACCTCGACCTGGTAAGGATGAGCTCGCAGAGCTTCTGTGTTCCTGGTTCGGACGGCCTTTGGTACTATTATCTGGGAGAGCTCACTCGAACATCCTCCGTGAAGGAATCTGTAAAACAGGGATAGGTTAGCCACCCTCCTTCGATGTTCCAGGCTGTGTAGGTCCTTTGTGGGGTTAGGCGTATCGATTAGTCTAATTGCTCTTTTCTGGATAGTGTCCAGAAGCTTAAGAGAGTGCTTCGGAGCGCATCCCCACACATGGGAGCAATACTCCAGCGATGGTCGGATCTGTGCCTTGGAGAGCAGCAGCAGTTGCAACTTCCTACAGCGGAACAAAACTCTAAGCTTCTGGGATGTAGTTTTAGTAATACTGACGACGTGGTCGTTCGCGATGTACTATCAATTCAGTGGCGCTCTTGATACTCATATCCAGCAACTGTTTCGTCGTATCCACCCAGCGTGTAGGGGAACGGTCACGGCGCCGCCAACTCGGGGCATGACCCTGAACTACAAGTTTCTCCATATTAAAGCTTCTGTGAATATGTCCGAAGAATGCAAGCATTCTCGTCGACACAATGGAGGATAGTCTCTTTGGATTGCCGAGCTCATCCAATATGGAAACGTTAGTTCGATGGGCGGTACACAGGACTCTTAGCATTCTCCTCCACGTTCACATTTTAAAAGCATCTATGCGAGCTCGATCTGCCTTTTCAACAGTCCAAGTTTCCAAGGCATACAAAAATATAGGAAACACAAGAGACTAAACTGGCGACATTTTGGTAGCGTGATGTTATGGTCACGCCATATTTTAGTAAGCTTTGTCATAGCTAGACGTGTGCCTGTTGAATGCGCCGTCGAATATCATTTTCACAGCTACTCGAATTGTCGATCAAAGAACCGAGGTACACAAAACTTTGATCTACTGCACAGCGGCCTGCTGAATTTATTTCTCGATGATTATCATGCCCTCTATCCACAAGCATAACCTTGGTCTTGTTGTAGTTAATACCAAGTCCATAATATGCTACACTGTGTTGTTCTAAGATGTTCAATGGAGCTACTAGTTCTTCCTGAGATGCAGCAACAAGGGTTGTATCGTCTGTAAATGTTAAATAATATCGGAGATAATACACATCCCTAACGAACTCCTTTTCTGGTTGCTGTTTGACTAGAGAGGTTACCATCAATTCTTACAAAAACTAGACTCATAGAGTTGCTGTATGAGAAGTACTAAGTGGTAAAGAACTCCCACAGAGATAAGGATTTCCCACAGTTTAGTCCACTTTATGCTATCAAACGCCTTAGAATAGTCCACAAAGCAGATAAAATATGGAAAATAATGCTCTGTGTATAAATATTTAGCGTTGTGTAAAATGTATATTTGACTCTGTCAAATAGGGCGTATAACAGATACTCCTCATCACGATCACGACGCAGATGCCCTGTGAGCTTATATCGAGGTAGGCAAATAAATATATATTTGCCCAATGCTTACTTAATTGGCCCCGATTGATGGATTTGATATCACGCAAGTGAAGTCACAAAGTGAAGTAGCAATCATATTAATAACTGAGTTGCCCTCATCTCCTGCAATTTGGTGCCTGTTGGTGCTAATTGGTGGCCACTAACTGGTTATATGTTTGATGAAGGGTTGTCCATATTTTCATTGATGGGTCAGTGCTGATGAGCAAATTATAATGCGCATGGTTAAACACATCCTACACATCCCTTCCATACCATGTTATGCGCTAATGAACTGTGGATGGACCAACGCCATTTACTCAATCGTGCTTCTTATGTTTCTTATCCGATCCGCTTGTAAACTTTTGCTTTGCTTAAAACAATAATGTCCCACAAAAGTTGTCAACCCAAAACACAGTGACACAGACATCATCCACATAATTAGAGCAAATTTTATGTTTTTATTATCTTCAGCCTCCCGCGAAAGCTAAAAGCCTATGGTGCTGTAGGAGCCCTGCGAGAGGATAGGTGTCTGTGCACGTTAGATTCGAAACGCTGCAGGTTGTAGCCGTTGGGGAGGAAATCCCCCAGTAACTCATTTCACACCGTCGAAGTTCTCCAAAGGAAGGAACTGGAGGAGACTGGTTCGGGTACTAGGGAGCTCGCAGAGCCTCTCTTGTGTTCCTCGTTCGGACGGCCTTCGGTTTTATTATCTGGGAGAGCTCCTTCGAACATCCTCCGTGATAGAATCTGTAAAATAGCAACAGGTCAGCCACTAGTCATGTCAAACATAGGTACATTTTTGTACTACCTATACCGCGAGTAAAGGCCGATGCACACATACGGTACTGTGCACCGACTGTGCGCCGACTGTGTTGATTTGAACTGAATCGGTCCTCCAAAGTTTTCATTGGAATGTATTGAATTACTGTTTTTAATTCAGACATATAGGTCTAGGCGCGGACTGTGCTCCGACTGTGCTGCTTCCGACCGCTCTGAATGTGATTTCTCAAGGTTACGGTCCGACACGGTAGGAGCATGGCACGTGCACAACCGCCGTAGTGTGAACTATTGAACGGCGACCACAGGGCGCCCGCCATGATTTGGCCAGCACTTCAAGCATTTCAAGAAAATTCGTTTGTTGAGGTTAATAGGCGATAAAAAGCCTGTTAATGAAGATTGTTTGATTATCTATGTGCAAGAGCATGAATATTTATACGATCTAAAACATAAAGATTACGACAATAATCTAATAAAAGACAATATTTGGAGAGAAATTGCGAATAAATTGAACTCAACGTCCGAAGAGTGTAAAAATAAGTGGGCTTTGCTCCGCTCGTACTATAGAAGAGCCCTGAACCGGCGTAAAACAGTGATCTGCTTTTGTATGTGCGGTTTCACAAGTTTCAACAGATTGTCAAATTTCAATAAATCCTTACGAAAGTATCGAACAAATTGTTCTGGATCATCTTTGAGTCGAGCAAATGCCGTGTGAAATTCTCCTTCTTCCTCCCTAGCTCTCCACAAACGGTTAACCCAAATCTTTCTCCTTCTTTTTGTGCCTCTTCCATCAATACTAGATACGTTCCGCACGCTATGATTACCTCCTCCTCTGTTCGATCCATACCGCCAACAAACGGACAGTACGGACACGACATGGCTGGTGTGAATATACACAACACAGCACAGCCGATGCGCGGTCATGACACAGTCGGTGCACAGTACCGTATGTGTGAATCGGCCTTTATATTGTAAAAAATATCCGGTACCCCATCAGTACCCGTTACCGGTATTTCAGTGCGAAGTCAGCGTTGTAGGGTACACCGATACCGAAGACGATGGTAAAAACCACCGGTGGAGGTACCGGGTACCGCTACAGGATACTCAGCGCACCACACAGCGCGCTGCTTTGGGATTCGGTAATCGCTACCGATCGAGGCGGCTTGGATCAGAAGCTCTGCTAGGTACCTACTTGTACCCTGTGTGCCACAGGGTAGTCATTTAGGTCCATTATTTTTTATTATCTATGTGAACGATATAAAACAAGTGTTTAAATTTTCTAAATGCCTATTGTATGCAGATGATTTAAAAATATTCTCTGTTGTGCGAAATGACCACGACAGTTTAAAGGAGCAAGATGACTTAAACTCGCTGTCTGCCTATTGTGAAGATAATAGTTTATATTTAAATCTAAAAATAGCAGCTTTGTACGTTTCACGAAACAAGTAAAACATGTTATCCATTACAAATATATGATTAGTAATACTCTACTAGACCAGCTTCATGTTGTTAAAGATCTTGGGGTTTACATGGATGATAAACTGTCTTTTTCTACTCATATTGACAAAATGATAAACGAAGCTAATAAGGTATTAGGATTTTTGAATGGATGTTGTACAGATTTTCATAGTGCAAAAACAATGATTTCGCTATATTACGCCTATGTACACAGTAAGTTAATGTTTGCCTCCATAATATGGAATCCTTACTATACCGTGCATGCAGTTCGCATTGAAAGAGTTCAGCATAAATTTTTACGAATATTAGAATTCAAAATAGGACAGCCAATAATAGAACGAAATTATTTACCAATGATGAAGGTTTTTCACATCTTACCCTTAAAGCAAAGAAGAATTATATCAGATATATGCTTTTTGTATAAAGTTTCAAACAATTATATTGATTGTAGTGATATATTATCTAAAATTCAAATTTATGTACCAGATAGGAGATACAGACACTACGCATTATTTAAACTTCGACAGCAGCGTACGAATGTTGGAACTAATATGCCACTATTCAGAGCTCAAAAATATCATAATGAATTTTGTAATGTAGATATCTTTAATATAAGTCTAATGTCACTGAAAACTAACATGAAACGTCAATTTTTAGACACCATGAACTGACATAATGTGAAATACTAACATCTACTAACCCATTGTATTATAACTTGATCCAAATAACCTTTTTTCGACTGTTTTGGAATTAATTTTATTTTTTGCTATATTATACTGCGTAATAACATTGTATTAGCAAGTAGTGGGTGCAATTTGGACCTTGTCTGTGAGCATCCTAAATGTAATAAATAAATAATGTTGCGGCTGTTGCGCCAAGATAAAATAGCGGGTACTTATTTTAGCGTTTACCCGGTATCGAGTATTTAGTGGTGTAACGCCGTAACGGGTATTGCATACCAGGTTTTTACAATATTTACATCACTATCAGCCACCCTTCTTCGATGTTCCAGGTTGTGGAGGTTCTTTGTAGGACTAGGCGTCGAGAAACGTAGCGTGCCTTGGCGGGGCCCCGTATAAAAATTTGTTTCGGGGCCTTTAGTCGTGCCAGGACATGTTTTATTGTTGCATGATGTTGATCCCCAAAAGCTTAACGGAAGGTGACTCGACTATTGGGTGAAAATCATCAACAGAAACAGGTTATACATATAGTTTATTGTCTATATTCATCATTTATGTTAGAGTAGTATTAGTAGCAGAGCTGTCACAAGTACTAGTAAATAGTATTTCAAATACCAATTACCAATTACCAGAGTCACATGCGTCAAAGTACAAATACCAAGTAATTTTATTTTTGAAAGTACTTCAAGTATCAAATACTTTAATTTGGTACTTGATTTTTCAAATAAAGTAATTCAAATACGATACTAATATTTCAAGTACTTAAAAAAGTAATTCAAATACCATACTTATACTTGAATTACTTGATATAGTATTTCAAATACGGCGATGGATATTTCAAGTATTTCATAATTATTGTTGAGTAATAAAAAGCATATCCACTTGTTTGATTCTTGCATACATTCACAGAACTCGTGAAAAGTATAACAGAAATACCAAGCAATGACAACAATTCAAATTCATTCATCAAGGGAATCCAAATGTCAATCCGAATGTGTGAAAAAATATATAGGGTGTCATTGAAAATTCAGAGCCTAACCTCACTTCCGGCTAAACCAAAATAAGCATACATTTGTTTTCTCATGGCTATTGTGCATCTCCGTTAACCATATAATTCTCCAAAATTTCAAACCTCCATCTAGGATTGTAAAAGAAGGGAGCTCTGTATAACGATTCCATTGCCACCCGGTATATGAATTTTTTCATAAAAAGATGCTTGAGAAAAATTACCTTTTTACATCTGCAATTCGTAACCACCACGACAAAGTACAGAGTTTTGAAGATTGTATTATAATGGCAGTAAATTCACAGCTCACATTCACAGATTATTTTAACCTCAATCAACATCAACAACGCATTTTGTTGAACGCAACAAGACGAACTGATATTTTGTGATTGTGTCGATTGTGATGAGACTGTCCTGTAGAGTCAGAGTGTCGCGTAGACTATCCTATGTGTACGACAGAGACAGAGCGCAAGGCGACGCGATGCGTAATGTTGATTTAATAATAATAATAATAATAACGACTTTATTGCACTATAATTATTATACATACATATAAAACTATAGTACAACGGCGAAGTCTGGCCATAGGCCATTCTACTCAACCGTGTCTAAATAATTTAAACTTAAACTAACTTATCTAACTTAACTAGTCAGGAGATAATAAATGTTTTTTTAATAAAAGTTTGAAATTATTTTCCAAGAGATACAGTTTAAATACGGAGGCTAAAGAATTTGTCGTCTTTACGGCGTTGTATGTAAAACTTCTTCGGAACAAAGCTAGAGTGTGGTGGGGCATCGTTAATAAATTCGCATGTCTAACATTCACAGTATGAACAGATTTACGATAGACGAGTTTGACATTTAAGTAACTAGGGCTTAAGGTTCTTAAAATTTTGGAGGTGCAGGATAACAGTTGCAGTTTAAAAAGGTTCTCCATCTTTAGCCATCTGGTGTTAATGAATGCCTGCGTAACGTGATCAAATTTGCGTAGATTATTGACTAACCGACAACAGGAGTTTTGTATTTTTTGAAGTCTATACCTGGTTACTTGATCAAGACACGGATAATATAAAATAATAGTATACATTAATTTAGAAACAATCAAAGTTTCACAAAGTGACTTACGCATGCTAAAAGATAGTAAATGTTTGTTAGCATACAAAAGCCGCATTCTAGCGTAGCAGGCGATACTTAAACTGCTAACATGTTTCTGAAATCTGAGATCTTCATCTAGGTATAGTCCAAGATTTCGCGCACAAGGCGTAAAATTGATATTATCATCATCAACCTTAACAGTAACCTTGGATTTGAGAGTATCTCTGTGCTTTTTTCCACAAAACAACATGGCGTTCGACTTAGCAGAATTTAAACGTAAGTTATGACTGCTCGCATACGCTGAGATGGTTTTAATATCACTGTTGATCTTCACAGATGCTGACTTAGGTTCTTTAGGGTCGAAACTGTAATAAATTTGGGTGTCGTCGGCAAAGCACTGTACCTTGCAATGTTTTAGAACCGTAGGTAAATCAAAGGTGTAAATTAAAAATAGTAGAGGCCCCAAAACGGAACCTTGAGGAACGCCAGAGCAGATTGATTTGATGGATGATATATTATTTTTGATAGAAACATATTGCTGCCTACCTTTCAGGTAACATTCAAGCCAAGCAAGTGAGAGATCATCAAATCCAATGTGTTTGCATTTTGAGATGAGTAAGTTATGATTTATGGTGTCAAAAGCTTTGCTAAAATCCAAGAGCGTTAAACCGTCGCTAAGCCTCGATCCCAAGCACGGATTATGTCGTCTACTACGCGAGATAACGCTGTGGTGGTACTGTGGCCCTTTCTGAAACCAGACTGAAAGTCCGACAGTATACCATTTTGGTTTAAATATTCCTTTATTTGGCTGTAAACAACTTTTTCAAGTACTTTTGACAGAACAGGAAGTAAACTTATGGGTCTCAAATCACTGACGTTTGTAGGGTTATTATGTTTGGGAAGTGGCATAACTATAGCAGTTTTCCAAATTGATGGAAAATAACCACGCTCAATACAACAATTAACTATGTGAGTAACATAAATCCCAAGAACAGGCAGACATAGCTTCAGCATATAGGCAGTGATACCATCTACGCCACAAGAATTGGATTTTATTTCATTTATGGCACGGATCACATCTTCAACACTAACTAGTCGCAAGTTAAATGAACAGCCCTCTTTCAAAAAGGTATTATTATAAAATTGCATCTTGTCTGAACACAATCCTTCACTATCATGGAAAACACTGGCAAAATATTTATTTATTTCATCTGCATCGGTGAGGTTCTCAGGTATATTATTAAAACGCTCTGGTTGAATCCTGAATGTTTTCAGAGTCTTATAAAATTCGGCAGAATTTTTTTGCTTATACAGATGATTTAGATATGCTGTTTTCTCACGACGAATCGAATCTTTGGCAAAATTTCTCAATTCCTTATAATGGTTCCAACTTTCAATGGTCTTTAACTTTTTGTACCTGGACAGTGCTTTGTTGCGTTCCTTAAGGATTAATTTCACTGGATAAGTCAACCAAGGTGCGCGTGGCTTGCTTACTTTGACAGTTTTTAAAGGAGCATGTATGTTAAACAGAAACAATATATGAAAAGTGAGAAACTGTACCTTAGCCACAATATCGTCTATGAACAGTATGTCAGACCAACAAATTTTGAATAAGTCATGAAGAAAAGCGTTACGATCGAACTGTTTGAAATCCCGATATGTAACAAGCTTTGGTGATGACTTAGTGGGTTGAAGTAATAATTCGCAGTAAACTGCTAAATGGTCAGAGAAAGTATCGGTATTGTAGGTGCCTAAATTTACACAGGCTTTTGGATTGTTGTAACAAATTGGGTCTAAAAGTGTAGCTGAATGATCAGTTATTCTCGTAGGTTCGTTTAGCAACTGGTGTAAATTGTAACATAAAAAACATTGACTAATTTTGTTATCAACTAAAAAATTTACATTAAGGTCACCCATCACTAAGATGTGGTCATATTGTGGTACTAGAGTTGATAGGGTACTATCTAGTATTGCCACAGCATCAGTGACATTGCCATGGGGTGGTCTATAAGCTACACCGAAAATCACTTTCTCCTTACTACAGGAAATCTCACACCATAACATTTCTAGCGCACTGGGATCATAATGGCTAAGATTGAGAACCGTACATTTATAATGATTTTTAATAAAAATTCCTACACCTCCGCCTCGGCCATCCCTGTCTTGACGATAAAAAGTGTACCCAGGTAAATTAACAAGATCGCTACTGATATTAGGTGATAACCACGTTTCGCTTACAGCAATGACATCAAAATTTTTGTCAGTGACCATGTAAGAAAAGTCCATCAATGATGGAATAAGGGATCTAATATTAACATGTCCAAACTTTATACTATTATTGATTTTATCCATAATTAATTCTCATTTTGAGGTTCTCAGTATAGTTTTTTAAAGAGGTACATCCATAATAATTAGAAGAATGATCAGTAGGTATACTTTTCTTATTGGTCTTATTATAGTTCAGACAGTTTATGCACTGTAACGCTTTCGAATTACAATCATTGAACGCGTGATTTCGCGTACACCTCGGACACACAAGCTCACCTTTGCAGTCTTTCCCGGAATGACCATAAGCACAGCACTTCGAACATTTTAATATACGCACATGGTCTTCAACTGCACATTTCTTCCAACCAATATATAAGAATCCTTTTTCTAGAATAGTATTCCTCAATGGTGGTGTCACTTCTATGACAACATTCCATTGTTTTCCTTGTTGAAGTTTTGTGACAAATTTGATGTCTGCCTCATCAAGATTATTATTCTGGGAGAGAATGTTTTCGATTACTTGCTGCGGAGTATTTAGTCCATTTAATGTTACGTCCTTGATAACTAGGCGGGGATTCAATTTTTTTGATTCGAAGATTTCATATTTAGATTGGAGTTTCACTTCCAAGTTTTCCTTTAGCAGTTTCAACGATCTGTCATCCTGACAGTGGACAGCAAGGCCATTCTTAATTTTTCGTGTAGTTTCGATGCGAATCTTCAAATTTCCAGGATTTACTGAAGAAGTTACATCTTTTAGAACATCGCTTTCATCGTTATTTTTCGATTTGACTAACAATACAGGTGCATTAGCGTTGGAAAATAACTTTTCCTTTGCGGCTTTAGTTTCTGAGAATCTAGACTTAGAAGCATCTGCAGACTTGCTTGTACCTGGTTGCGCAACGATGTCAGAATATGACTTTGAAGACGGCTGAGTGTCATGCAATTTTATAACTGTTTTCTGCAATTCAGTTGTGTATTCCAGTTGCGAAATTATTTGCTTGGATAAATCAGCTTCTCGTTTGAGGCATTCAATTTCTTTTAACAAAATGGATGTATTTGCTTTCGCTTCAGTGTCTCGCACTTGCCAGGAGGATTTACAGACATCACAGAGCCATAATACATTTTCTGATTCACAGATACACTTTAGCAAAGCATCTTTTATAGATACACAAACTGCATGAAATTTTTTCCTACAGTAGTCGCATGTGATTGCTTTCGATGTCACGATAAAGTTATCGTCGCATTTTGGACAATTAGCATTATCCGGAGGCATGGTGAAAACGTATGTCTAAACTGCCCGGTCTATTTACTTATGTGTAAAATATATCGGGCTATTCGACTCGCATACCGTTTTTTTCAAGTAACCCATCGAAAAACTGTAGCTCTCTGCAAGCAATGCTGCTCCTTATGTATGTATTATTTAGGTTGAAATACTTCGTGTAGGATAGGAAAATGAATCTCAAACTCACGTGCAACCCCTTGTTTGCAGAAATGCACACTTATTCGTCACTGCAATGCAACTAGCAACAATCCGAATTGGAATAATAACAACAAAACACATTATACATCGCCCTGCTACAGTACGATGTTTCGCCTTCCAACGCCAGTACACACATATCCATTTGTCCACACTTGTCTAGACTTGAGCGTTTAATGCTTGAAATGTGTATTTCAAGTATTTTTATATTTTCATCGAGCTATACTAATATGTATTTCTTACTCACTTTAGTATTTCGAGTATAAATGTATAAATTTGAATTATATTTTTTGTGTGGAAGTACCAAATACAAATACTTCTTATAGCATTTGGGAAATAAAATTAATTTGAAATACAGTACTTCAAATACCAGAAAGTAATTGAAATAAAATTTTCAAGTACTTTACTTCTTTAGTATTTCGAATAAAAATGCCAGGTATTTGAAATATATTTTTTGTGCTACAAGTACCAAATACAAATACTTCTTAGAGAGTATTTGGGGAATCAAGTACAAATATCACAAAAACAATGTATTTGAAGTACAGTACTTCAAATACCAGAAAGTAATTGAAATACATTTTTCAAGTACTTTACTTGAAGTAATGACAGCTCTGATTAGTAGTTAGTAGAAAGGATAATAGTAACCTAATAAGACCAAAACTATAGCTTATTAGAAATTACCTGATTTTTTTTACATTTGGCAACACCCATTTTATTTTCAAGCTTGCGTATTGCATTATCTGTCAAATGTAGTTTGTGTCACAGCCATTCTATTATAGGCAACCGATATTGCAGGCAGCAGTGTAATGAAAACTGGAGACTTTTCAAATCAGTTTCATAGAGCTTTATTCACTTCACTATAGTGAATGTCGCCAGGTTTCTGTTCCTTTACTTTGAATATTAAATATAAATTGCTTTGCTAGTTGAAGTTACTAGCACATAAAATATGTTCTATCATTATAGGCTATGTAGTAGATAGGCAACACATATCACAAGAACTATTTCTTGGGAAAATAATATTTACTTTATTTTTGATTTTTTTAATGTTTTTATAATGATTTCTAATTCGTTACTTAGACGACTTAAAAAAGAAATGTGAAATGGGGACAAACGACAGAATTTAGACTAATTTCAGTAATTTCTTTCCCTGTTGCGAACCATAGAACGCAAAATATGCAGCCTTTTGACAAAGAGCTTTTGATTTGTGATCAGCATGGATCAGCTCAATCAGCTGATATTTCCTGTGTTTAGTGTTCTGTGCTCATCCTTTTCCTAAATATTTTTGTTTGGAGTTTGGTTTGGGTAATTTGGGTTTGGAGCAGCAGTTTATCTCAAAAGTTATACGTGCGCTGCTACGACCGGTTAAAAATAAATCCTTTATTTCTCTAGTTCTTTGTGATTGTCGGACAATCGAAAAATGATGTTTTGGTAAATGGTAATGTGTCGTGGCTGCAACAATCGATAAAAAGCCTTATCACCTCATTATTTTTATACGGGGTGTTATTATCAAATTTGTTTCTGAACAATAGCAATAGCCCAAATTCTGTGATAAAATGTCGCTCCCCATAGAAATTATAGAGAGGATATTGCTAAATTGTGATGGGAAAACTCTTCTGAGGGCGAGAAAAGTGAATAACGATTGGAAAAACATTGTGGATCATCTATCACTGGTAAGAATATTATGTAAACATTAAATATATCATCAACAATACCATAATAATAAACAAAAAGCGTTTGCAATTATTGCCTGAATGACTTCAATGTTGTTTATCCTGTATATTATTATTTATTTATCTAAAATCATCTAACATTAAATCAAGAAACAATTGTAAAATATTTTATCCTGAATATGTCATAGTAATATTCCTATTCATTGATAAGCTAATATATTAGCATATTATTCAGTTCTTAATTGTTGTTAACACAGTCTAACCAAATGACTCCCTCATATCTATGATAGTCTTCAAGCTTATGTTGAGATGGGCCACAGAATTTAGCTGAATGACTTTATGACTGATTTTGAGGACATACTACACTCACAGGCGTGAAAAACTGAGCACTTGATATATTTTTTTATTGTTTGGTGATGTTTTATTGTTTTCATAACTTATACACAAATAAAGCAACATTTTTCTAACACTAATCAACCATTTATTTGAGGAAACACCTTTTGTTACAATACAGGGTGTCCCAAAAAATAGTGTCAAGCGGAAGTCTAGAGATAGAGCACATCTAGAAGTATCTGAATCACCCCCATATATGTTATGCAATTTTTTGTAGTTTCCGAGTTATGAATTTTTTTCTGAATTTCAGAAAATTCTCTACCTCGGCAACTTAAAACTGTTCCAAAAGAAAAATTTTAAGACTTTTCCCAAATATCTTTTTTGGTAGTTAATCTCCAAGAGTTTACTGTTTATACATAAAATAATCGGCTTCGTGACTTTGATGAAAGTCATAAAAATTTTAGTGCAAAGTGAAAAATTTACGATCTGATAATTATGACTTAAATCTTTGACTCGCAATTAAAAATCCAAAGAGGTGATTTCATGATTTCTAAGCAGGTCTAAAAACTTCTTCAGACTCTCAGCTATCACAGCCATTGAAAAAAAGTACTACTTCATGGGGCCACTTTCGCTCCAATCGACCTTCAAAGACAAGAGGCGAAAATTTCTTGAAATTTGCGATGTGATTTTCAATTCATCAATAACTTATGTTAACGTGCTAATAGCAGAATGATTGTCAGTACCGCAACAATAAACGTTAAAAACGGTCCATAAATTAAACATTAATAAAAAAGATCCTATTTCTTGCTAAAAAACCACAAAGAACGCATTCTTCAAAACCGGCTTTTACCTGAGCAACAACAAAAAGGGCTAATGCTAACGCAGTAAACGATGGCGATGTTAGAAAGAGATAGCTATGATTTTGTTATGATGTCTTTTCAAAATGTGTCCTTGCATAGGTTGTTTTTGTTGTCTTTATTCAGCCGTCCGTCTGTCTTTGCGGCTTTAAAACGATACGCTTTTGTTTGGATTGGTGTTGTTTCTGTTGTCTGACTACTTGGCTATTCCTACGGACCTTGAGTGCACGACAACTGAATTTAACGATGCTGTTTTCTGCAAGAAACTATACAACAAATGGATAGGTCGTGGTGGACCCACTGAGTGGCCGCCACGGTCACCTGACTTAAATCCGATAGAGTTTTTTGTTTGGGACTACTACAAAAACATAGTTTATGCAGCTGAAGAGTGTCGAAACATCAGCGAATTGCGCAACAAACTAACACAGGATGAAGAAACAATAAAAAACAATCGAAGAGCTTTTGTTAATTTAAAAAACAATTTTTTCAGAAGATGTAGATTATGCATCGAACAAGAAGGTAGACATTTTGAAAATTTCTTGTGAAATTTAATAAACTTAGTGAAGAAATTTGATAATTTCGTATCATTTTACAATTTCCCACTTACAAAAAAGAAGTTGTACATGTAAAAAATGACAGCAAAATGACACAGGTGGTCATCTATCGATATTCTGGTCGCACTGAATGTTTTTTATTGCGGCACTGACAATCATTTCGCTATTAGCGCCCTAAACTTAGTTATTGTTTCATTTAAAATCCCATCGCTAATTTCAAGAAATCTTGACCTCTTGTCGTTGAAGGTCGATTGGAGACAAAGTAGCCCCATTAAGTACTCCTTTTTTTAATGATTATGATAGCTGAGAGTCTGAAGAAGTTTTTAGACCTGAATAGAAATCATGAAATCACCTCTTTAGATTTTTAATTGCGAGTTGAAAATCTAAGTCATAATTAACATAACATAAATTTTTCACTTTACACTAAAATTTTTATGACTTTCATCAAAGTTAAGAAGCCGATTATTTTATGTATGAACAATAAACTCTTGGAGATTAACTAGCGAAAAAGATAATTTGGAAATGTCTTTTAATTTCTCTTTTGGGACAGTTTTAAGTTGTCGAGGTAGAGAATTCTCTAAAATTTAGAAAAAAATGCATAACTCGGAAACTACAAAGAATTGCATAACATATATGGGGGTGATTCAGATACTTCTAGGTGTGCTCTATCTCTGGACTTCCGCTTGACACTATTTTTTGGGACACCCTGTATTACAAAACACATAAATTGTTTGTTTGCTAAAATGACCTTAAATTAACCCTTAAAAATGCATTGCTAGCAAATCTGGGCATTTTGCATATGGAGTGTTGCCTCTGCATGCCCAAATGTTTGCTTGCATTCTTCTTGGCATACCTAAAATCAAATGATGAATGTCTTCTTGAGAAACAAGGTCCCATTCCTCTAAAGAGTCTGCTGCAATTCATTTAGGGTTAAAGGAATAAGAGCACGACTTTGTATTCTTTACCCAAGCATCCCACAGACATGTTCAGTTGGATTTAGTGTTGGCTACTCCAAGACATTAATGTCTATATTGTTCAAAAATTGCTGAGTAATTCTTGTGGTGTGGGGTCTGCCATTATCATACATTAGAATAAAATGATTTCCAATAAAATCAACATAAGGAACAATAAAATCTTGTAGAATTTCATCAATGTGCCTAACAGCAGTTGAAGACTCTCTTGGAATGCTGTACAACTCTGTGCAAGCCACTGGAGAAATTCCAGCCCACACCATAAGTGAAGCCCCTTGGTAGCCTACCCTACGACTATAGGTACATTCTGCAAAACGTTCTTGTGGTCCTCATGATACCCCTTCACAACAATCTGGACATCTCAGGCTAAATCTGGACTCATCAGTAAACAAAATACGCCCCCATTCATTTTCATCCCAGTGTTCATGATTTCTCGCAAATTGAAGTTGCGCTACAAGATGATGTCTAAGAAGTTCTGGACAGTCTGTTCGTAGGTAACATTTCTGAGAGCATGTCAGTTAGTCCAGTGTTGTATATCCGGATAGTACCTTGTCTTTTCTCAAAGCACAATTTGCTTATTGGTGATGATGATGTTTTATAATGTAAAGTAGTGGCATTATACTGTCTAGTTATACTATTACTTCTTGTTACAAGATTCCTATTCAGAACCTTCTCCAGAACTCCAAAGCTTATACAGGTATGCAATCTTAAGAAAGGCACTGTTATGCCTACACCATTGGTTGCATCAAACTTAATGTTCGTTGAGTATGGCTTGTTCATTTCTGAATTGAATTTATTAATTTTTAGAGAACTGACATTTGGGAATGGTGTTGTAATGAGGAAATACCAAAGAATGAGTTGGTAGAGTATTTGCAAAACTATAAGAGTGATGATCCAGATAAGTTCCTGAATATTTACACCAATTGGTCCTCATGGGAACATATAAAAGACATTAGATGTGATATAATCAGAAGCCCAGTTGAAATCAATAGAATCTCATGTATTGCAGTTTCTGGAGAATTCATAGCTGTTGGGTCTAATGATGGAAGATTGAGAATATATACTGTAGACTGGAAACTGATTTACAAAGCTAGAATTTTGGCTGTGAGATTGAATAGCTTAGCTTTTATGGAAAGTAGGTGTAAGTATCTCTTGGATGTTTTTTCAATAAAATTCCAATCAGCTACTAAGCAAGAAATGCTCAATGTAAAGTTTCCAAAGTGATTTAGGCATATCAACATGGTCTCTTAGCAACTCTATCTAAGAACTACATACAGGGTGGGCCAATAGTGTGTGGACGGAGGATTGTGGGCTTACTAAAAAATATTTCAAAAATCTGTCGCTTGATCATGGTAGGGACACTTGAGGGTTATAACGTAAAAATATTTTCACTTAAATTTTGACGTTTATACAGGGTGATTCATATCAAACCTACATTTTTTTTAATGGAACCCCCTATATATTATTGCATATTTGGATTCCTTGGTCAATTCTAGTGTGACTTTATGTATCACACATGGAACTTTAAACGAACCGTTTAGGCGCAAATCACCATTTTTGGTATAAGTAGGTATCAGAAAAAAATTGAATATCACAGCGATTACAAAACTTAGAAGGCCTTGACTTTGCGGTACGACTAAGCATGAAATGCGTCATCTTAGGTCAGACGGCTAAATTTGAATTCTTTTTGTACTTGGAGAAATCAGAGGATAAATTTAGGAAACTTTAATCACAGATAACTTGATTTTTTCAAATGGGACTGCCTATATGGATTCAAAGAATCAAATGTAAAATTTGATTACCTTTCTAACGACATAGCATTCTTGATACCAATCCTTTTTGGTTTTCATTTTATTTTAAATTTTCAGTCAAATCGGTGTTTTTCAATTTTCCTGCATGCAAGCAACATAGCAAGCCATGAAAAATAAACAAAAGCTCGTTAATATGGAAGAAAGCAACTAACTTAGTAGAAAGATCCAAACTCACTAGAGCAGCGAGGCAAGATTATGAAAATTCCTTACAACATATTGGCTCTAACCAGAAACAATAGCGGTGACAGGAACGCCCATTTTTCATAGCCTACTAGTTATTAGCCAATTTCCAAAGTCAGTAAAAAAATATTTAATCAAAGGAAAACTACTAGTGATTATTACTGGCAGTAGAATATCTATTTCTTCTGAATAAATTTGAATAAAATTCCACATTTAATGCCATAAAAAAGTAGCCATTTCCGTAAGTCAAAAGTAATGATACTCCTGACTGCAACCCTTCAAATTCTTCAGTAGGTACTTTTACTTACTAGCAAAATCGCGGAAAATGAAATTTGAATTGTAGTCTGTTAGGATTGTAAAACATAATTTAGTTTGCAGAAAACTACATAAAATAATCACAATTACAACATAGCGAATTAAAATTTTCTAGCAATTATTTCAATAGATGTTCAGAATGCTCCAGTTGAGGATATCTTCACTTTTGACTTAACTAGTCGGAAATTACTATTTTTTTATCCCATTAAATGTGAAATTTCATTCTAAACATGTTAGACTGTAAGCAAAAATCGCCGGTAGTTTTTCTTTTGTTTCAAAATTTTTGATCGTTTTGGAAAGTTGTCAAGCTCTAGTAGACCTCAATAGCTAGTAGGCTGTGAAAAACAAACACTTCTGTCATACCCCAGCTACTCATTGACATTAGATATCTTGCCGCTGTTGTATCCGGTTAGAGCTATTATGTTATAAGGAATTTTCATAATCTTGCCTCGTTGCTCTAGTTAGTTTGCATCTTTCTACTAAGTAAGTTGGTTTCATCCATATTAATGAGCTTTTGTTTATTTTTCATGGCCTGCTAGGTTGCTTGCACGCAGGAAAATTGAAAAACACCGATTTGACTGAAAATTTGAAATAAAATTAAAACCAAAAAAGATTGATATCAAGAATGCTATATCGTTAGAAAGGTAATCAAATTTTACATTTGATTCTTGAAACTCAAATAGGCATTCTCATTTGAAAAAATCAAGTTATCTGTGATTGAAGTTTCCTAAATTTATCCTCTGATTTCTCCAAGCACAAAAAGAATTCAAATTTAGCCGTCTGACCTAAGCTGACGCATTTCATGCTTAATCGTACCGCAAAGTCATGGCCTTCTAAATTTTATAATCGCTGCGATATTCAATTTTTTTCTGATACCTACTTATACCAAGAATGGTGATTTGCGCCTAAACGGTTCGTTTAAAGTTCCATGTATGATACAGAAAGTCACACTAGAATTGACCAAGGAATCCAAATATGCAATAATATATAGGGGGTTCCATTCAAAAACATGTAAGTTTGATATGAATCACCCTGTATAAACGTCAAAATTTAAGTGAAAATATTTTTACGTTATAGCCCTCGAGGGTTCCCACCATGATCAAGTGACAGAATTTTGAAATATTTTTTAGTAAACCCACAATCCTCCGTCCACGCACTATTGGCCCACCCTGTATATTCTTATACCATAAAAAAATTATATTCAGTAGCTTAGATTTTATTGTTAGGCTTTCATATCTTTTATTGACCATGGGCCTTATTCACCAAACAGTTAAATCTCTCTCTCTAAATCTGACTGTTAAACTAGCTAACAGCTTGTTGACCATATTTTCAGTATTTTCCAATTAAGGTTAACGCTAACCAGCTGATAACTGCTCTGTTAATTTTAAAAACCCGATTTTGCCAGTTAATCAAATTCATAAACCACAAAATAATATCGAATATCTAGTCATTTGTCAGTCGATCGATGAAAATGGTGTGTTTCACTCTCAGAGTAACAACTTTTCACTGGCATTCTATTCATCAGCAATTTTCTCCACTCAGCGTTCGGTTTATTGATAACCGGGTTAGTTCCAGTTTTCAATTATTCAACTATATATCCTTATATCTAGCTACTAGAGTAATTGGCAGATTTTTTGCATTCTGATTTTTTCATGACAATAATTAGTACATATAACTTATGCGAAGAGAATGGCCAGTGTGGTGGACATGAGTAATATGATTATAAATTAAAACATAAAAACAAAAAACAAATGCAAATGATTAGGTTATGTAGAATCAAGAGGTGGCAGCACAAAACGCTTCATACAGCACAGAACATAACACTACACAGTCTTTAGAGAAACAAAAAATTACATTATCTCTTTGTTAAAGTAACTGAGAGCTGAAAATTAATGGTGAATATAATACTTAATTATCAGGCAGTTATATTTTAACTGACTGTTAGTCAACAGACTGTTATCCAAAAAATGGTGAATATGGGACTACGTGTAATTAAAATGAAATGTGACAACAAACTAGAACTTTTGGTGACTTTTTTTTACAAAAAACTTACAAGTGATGTTCGTACTCCTCATATGTGATTTATCTATTTTGATATTCTAGGTGAGCGTACTAATAGCTGTATGGACTTGCCTTATTTGACATTAGTCATTGCTTTCCACAAAGGTCTACATATATTTTGCTTTGATGGTGTCAATGAAACTCAATTAGTTATTCATGATGTAAAATCACATAGGTGAGTAATTTTTAATTTTAATATTATACTGCTTTTCTAAAATTCCAGTTGCATTATAACTTGTGAGTGTATTAAAAGGAGTGCAGATACCTTGAAAAGTATATCTTCTTATGTTAAGAAGTACCATACTTTTTGAAATATTTTTTATAGTACAATACTATATTTAGACCAGGGTCGATAATTTTTGAAACCAAAAAAAATTACAGTAGGATGAAACCCATTAGAAAAAGAGGGGAATATGATAAGAATGAAAGGAAAAATAAATTACGGTCGATTCGAGATCGGGAAGTGGGAGGGGGTGAGTTTTTAAGGGTAGAAAATGGTTTATCTTGATTTCTGGCAAAACTACACGTCCTATGGAAAAAGGTTAAATGGCAAAGTTGTAGGTAATAAAAAGGTCTACAACTTTTGTATTTTCAATTTTTTCACATAACCTCAAAATTTTGGTAAAAAATTCAAAAAACCAAGTTTTTGGTTTTTTATTTTTATCTTTTTCAAACAAAAAAAATTTTCTACGAAATTTGGTGAAAACTTACCTAACTATGTCCCAGATACACTGTAATTTATTTGTTTTAAAATATTCATTTTTTCGCCTTATTTTAACTTAATATCAAAAATGCACCCCAACATCAGCTTTTTTCAAAAAGTTTGGGAGCTTTTTATTCGTTGGAATCTCTATTTTCTGATGGTGTAACAAAAAATATACATTACTATGGAAAATATTCTCAGAAAATGCAAAAAACCGAAAAAACTCAAATTCGTAATCTTTTTTACTCACTATGTACAATTTCATCAAAAAAATGTGATTGCTGCAATTTTGTTTAGTTGAAAGGTTTATTAATTAAATTCAAATTACATTCTTGTCATAGAGAATTTCAAAAAATATAAATATACATGTAAATCGCACTATTGAATTTAGATACTTAATTCTGATTACGTTATTCATTATATTTTTTGTCGAAAACGTTAATCTTGTCATTTATAAATATCTTATCTGAAATTCCCATTAGTTATTCATTAGTTTTTGTATCTTTGAAGGCATTTCTTCAGCGTTAGATTCGATAAACCTTTCTGTCTCTAGTTGATCGTCGAAATCTTCAAGACAATCATCTTCGTCTCCAATATTATTTCCAGTCTGGCTCTCAACTGTATCGTGTATCATAGCGCATTTGAGTTAACGCATTGCGTTAATACAAGGAAGTGCGCCAGCGCTATAGTATCAGCGTATTTAATTTGTCTGCGTTACCCATGACCACTGACTAACGGTTTTACAGCTGCTACGAAATAGCGGATATGTAGTAAGGCCCAGACCCTGCTAAGTCCGTCCCCACTTCTCCATGAAATACCTTACATTGGGCTAACATTTACCGTATGTCACTCAGGTATATAAATTATCTTACAACAGCAACAAATATTATTTAAAGAAGATTCTACAACTTTTTCAAAATGTTGTAGATGTCTTATTAAATATTAACTTATTTGCTTGTTAACTATAGTAGGATATCCCAATTTGCAATTTTTTCGTTTATCAGTGTAACATGAGATCTCACGTTTTTTAAGTAAATAAGTGTAAATTTTAATAAACAGCTCAAAATTGTACATAGTGGGTAAAAAAATTTTCGAATTTGAGTTTTTTTTCAGTTTTTTGCATTTTCTGAGAAGATTTTCTACAGTAATGTATATTTTTTTTACACCATCAGAAAATAGAGATTTCATCGAACGAAAGGCTCCCAAACTTTTTGAAAAAAGCTGATATTTTGACGCGAGAATTTTCGATTGAAAATTGGGGTGCATTTTTGATCTTAAGGTCAAATAAGGCGAAAAAATAAATATTTTAAATCAAATAAATTACAGTGTATTTGGGACATAATAGGGTGAGTTTTCACCAAATTTGGTAAAAAAATATTCTTTTTGAAAAAGATAATAATAAAAGACCAAAAACTTGGTTTTTTGAATTTTTCACCAAAATTTTGAGGTTATGTGAAAAAATTGAAAAGACAAAAGTTTTTATTACCTACATTTAACTTTTTTCCATAGGACGTGTAGTTTTGCCAGAAATCAAGATAAACCATTTTCTACCCTTAAAAACTCACCCCCTCCCACTTCCCGATCTCGAATCGACCGTAATTTATTTTTCCTTTCATTCTTCTCATATTCCCCTCTTTTTCTAATGGGTTTCATCCTACTGTAATGTGTTTTCACTTTTTATTATTTTTGAAGGCTTCGGCACTGGTCTAATTTCCTGGCATATTTATATAAATTCATACATCCTCATATTTCAGGACTATTAAAAAAATAGGTTGCATATAAAATCAAAGGCACACTACAAGATTTTAAATAAAATAAGGGCATAATTTGTGTAGGAAAAAATAAAGTTGAGGGTGAGCTGTAAGGGTTGAATTACAAAAAAAATGTGTTATTGGCATGGTATGATAGACCCGACAGTAATTTCAAAAATTCCATTCAGTTTTTGTTTGAACTTTTTTTTGTTACGAAAATATCACGTGTCAAGGAAATTTAGGGACACCCTGTATACTCTTTATGCGAAACCTAAAAATTCTATTAATTCTAATACACAATTCTTTGTGGGTGCACTACATTTTTCTATGAAAGTGTTTCGTCCATTTACAGACGCGACAAATGCATTTAATTTATTTGATCTCGCATAAGCAAACGAAAATAAAAATATCATCACCCTTCTTTATATAGTGGGCCAGAATTTTTTGCGCGGCTTTGCCAAAATTTCCTTTGTCCCAGCCTGGCCTGTGCTTAATTTGTAATATAATAAGTACTTGCATGGGTTTTCAATTATTGTAATGTACGTTTCCCGAATGTCTAAAGCGTGCCTGCAAAAGGAAGCTTTATGTTTATAAATACGATTGCGAAAACGATAGGATATATTTAGCCAAGTTCGTTGTATCTCTGTTGTTTTATTCGTGAATGAAATGATTTGGGATGCGACGGGAATAGGCTAGGCTGCTAGTAACCCTGGGAGTAAAAATAGAGTCGTATGTTGTTGTTTTGTCCATTTGGAATAACATCCTCAACGCTGTGGAATCAGAAGCAGATTTCTCTTTTGCAGATATCAGAACTGTGTCAGAGACGTGTCCCAGGAAGAATATCGAACATCTAAATATCAGTGGCGGTACCTGAATTTTTGAAAGGGGGGAGGGGGAGGCGCACAAAATTTAAAATAAAAAACTACACAAAAATTCTACCATAGATTGTTAAGGCTGCAGCTACACTCATCTGCAGTTTCTAATTCACACAAACAGTTCTAAAAAGGGTTTTCTAGCTAGTATCACAAAAAGTCACTTCTTAAAAGTGCTTTTACTTATCACTCATACAAAATGTTATTTATTAAGTTTTTTTACTTGTCATCCCGCCGAATCAGGAAAAAAGTCTAGCTTGGGGTTCGAACCCAGAACCCCTGATTGAAACGCCTCAGCGGAACCTATTGAATCAAGTAGCTGTTCATTCTGCATTATTAATACCTACTTAGTTTCATCTTTGTAGTCTTATTTATAATATAATTTCCCTAATTTTCTTTGTTCTCTAATGACCACAGTTCACCTTAGTTTTTTTTTTAAATAACGGGTCACTAGGTTAGAATCGCCAATGTAAACAACGCGTAGCGGCTCTGTCAAGAGAAGATGACTGAGGCGCGTCAGGCAGGAGCGGCGTCTGTTCAAATCATTAGCAAATGTAACCCTTTGATTTTTATTGTCTTCATTTTCAAAGTCGATTGATGTGTGATTGACCAATAGGAGCGCTGAATAACGTGCGATCGACCAATAGGAGCGCTCTCCGTCCGCTGTCACCGCCGTCAGTCAATCACGTGACGTAATACTGATTATAGTACGAGCTTAGTGTGATGTGAGTGCCAGTTTTTATAGTCTGAGCACTGTGTGCTGTCTACAGGTCAGGCAACCGGTTGTAGCTAGAAATAGGTAATTCAGGGTTGCCAGATGAATTTTTTTATATCCCTAGATTTTTTACTTCAAATTCCATAGATTTTCCTAGATAAATATATGTAATATATTTTGGGCTATAAATAGTGTGACCATCCGTCCGGAAAATTCCGGACATGTCTCGAAATTTGGAGCTAAATTTCGTGTGCGGGCGGAATTACAAAAATCAGTAAAATGTAAAATGAGCCCCTATCGAAAATAGTAGGCACAAATACACCAAAATGAACGAATACATCTAATGGGCAGGCAAAAAATCACAAAATTCGGTAAAATGTCCGGAATTTGAGTCGCAATCTAAAATAGTTGACACAACAATTACAGTTAACGGACAGGCAAAAAAGGCACTACTGTCGCTTGATGGCCCATCGTATATCTTCATTCTCTCACAGTCCCCCCCCCCCCACGTTAAGCCAACCGTTCGGAATTGGTCTATGAAGTATATGGTTACCCTAGGTATAAATGAATTATTAGTCATTCAGTACATATACAATTCTTTATTTCTTGTTCTTTATTAGGCCAAAAAAACCTATATCTACATATTAAATACATATAATGTACAAACAAAAAAATTTATATTAAAAAAACGCAGACTGTTAACAGCACTGATCTGTATCTTTGTGGTGGTCAATTGCCGTGTTTTTTATGGATTTACGGCATTGAAATTCCAATGAAACACGGCAATTTAGTTATCATCTAAATTACAAAAATTTTATTTTTAATTAGAACACTTTTTTTTTAAAATAAAATTGTATAAAACACAGCAATTCGTTTCTTATTGACACTACAGTCACTTGCCTCCTATTGGTATTGGCACAACTGAGCTGTTTATACCAATGTATGGTCGCGTGTGCGATATGAAGTGGGCCAATAATGCCCGAGTGGATTACCTTGTTGGCGAGTGATGAATGCTTCCAGTTGTGTGGGAATTGGGAATGAATCGCGGTTGCACGATTAAATGAGTGGACTGTATATCGGTTGCATGTGGCGCGACGTGCACGTGCTGCTCGCGCGAGGCGGTCCATCCTCTTCGACTGCCGGTGACCGAATTCGATGAATGACTGTTCACAGGTTCGGGTTCACTTCCGCCTTTATGAGTCTGCGCACTGGTGCCGGACGTTGCGAGATAAAGCGCGCGACATTCGAAACTGTACATGAGCTAAGAGCTTACTGAGCTGCTTATTTTCAATAAAAAACAGACTATAGTTTAAAATCAGTTTGTTAAAAAGACAACAAATTATTTACCAGTTTTTATTTAACGATTAGCTTAGTCATTTTTCTCTCCTTCATGAAATATATCAGTGATTCCCTATTTTCCATATTAAAAAGATAAAAATTCCCTTTTTCCCTATTGTGCCGTAAAATTAACTAGATCTAGGGAAATTTCCCTAGGTCTGGCAACCCTTACATTGCTGCATTGCTTACATACCTTCAAAAACATTATTTTTTTTGTCTTTACATGACGGGGGCGGCGTTGCACCTTAAGAAGGAACCGCCCCTGCAAAATACTGTATTATGGCCAACCTTTCATAGAAAATTCCTTAAATTTCCCAGTACTCATTTGTTACCAATATCCCCAAAAAAGTTAACTGGTAATCTACTCATGATTAAAAACTAATCGGTGCAAAGACACAAAGCTTTAAGCCTTAGTTAAAGTTAACCATTAATTAGTAAAGTCAAAAGTTAACTATAAGCGGGGCAAACCACTGCGAGAAAAATGTAGTGCTCCCGTAGAGAATTATGTATTAGAATTAATAGAATTTTTGGATTTTGCAAGAAGAGTATATCCCTCCAACGACCAATCCCATATGTCAAAATTTTCAATATTGTTGAATTGTTGTAGAAATTCTGTCAAATATAGGAATAGTCTTGATGGTTAAAATAACTACTAGTAAAGTGATTCATTATTGTTGTAAATTGTCTTACGAAAAACGATTCTAATGTTCTCTTACTTTCATGTCAGATTCACATTACCAGAGCAGAAATATTATGTGTATATTTATCCAAGATCCAGGTTATATTTTTTCCAAATATTATTTTGCTGAGATTAGGAAGCACTAATTTCTTCCTCATCTGAGTAATCACGTGGAAAGTCATAAAGTTTAAAGTGTTATAGTGAACGTAAAGTAAACTTTGACTTTATAAATATATATTTTACGAACCAATCCCGCAAGGTTTGCATATCGAACTTCTCTGAAATACGTTAATATCATTTCAGAAACGCATTTCTTGAAGCACGGTTTCTGATTATAAAACACTAAACAACTGATATCTGTACACTCAATAACAGTATTAATTTGGTCCTCTTAAATGTCGTGATCAATGGTTTGACACTGCTCAACAGTTATTCTTCATCTGATTTCATAGAGTCCGTGAGGGTCATACCTTCGAAATTTTATAAAAGCTGTAAGTTCTTCTATGAGTTATCCCCAATACAGGTAAGAACAATCCCTTGGGCTTTGGCAGGTTACAGATAGCAAAGGTGTACAAAATCCAATCTCAGATTTATATATTGAAGTACATAGCTCAATTTGTTCATATTTTATTTTAACAATGTAAAAACTCGCGTTACTCGTTGCCAGACACTTAGCATGATTCCACCCCCTTCCCCAGACACCACTAAATAATAGTGATTTATAATATTATACTTTCGATATGGTGAGTTTTTAGTACCGGATTGGTAGATAACTCAAAACTGCTCAATATGTTCTGTTCATAGTCCGCAAATCAAAAGGATAAACTTTTTACCTGTGACTGGCACTGTTTAAAAAAAACTATTATAAATATGGCTTGTATATTGTTCCCTACAATCTCTCACATAAATCTGATGACAGATTAACAATTTACTTTAGTGCATGTCTGAAATAAAGTTAAATATTTTATTTCAAAGTAATGTGAATGGTATGCTTGAGAGCAAACGGATTGTTAAAAGCAGAATACAAATCAGTAGTCTATGTTGTTTTCACTTTTCAACATCTGTCTACACATTAGTCACGAACGAGATACATAAATCCTCGAATGTTCGCCAATTTATAAATGAAAATGATTAATGCCGTCTTCGAAATCCAAATGACTTAATTTTTAAGATGAATAGATGGATAAGTACACGCGAATAACAAATTAGAGATTGTGTATTATTGAATTCTATTCTAACTGTCCTCTACTTCAAAGCTTTCTAGTTGCAGAACAGTTGTTGCAATTATTTGTAAATTAGGTTGGAACTATTTCATAGCATTCAAAACAAGGTAATGCATATATAATAAATACAGTTTAAAAAACTTAAAAACACGATTTTACTGAACATCGGACTATAAAGTTAAAAAATAATTTTCAAAATAATCTTGGAACAATAATGAACGAAACATATTAGTATGATTGTGAAAAATGCATGGGGCCCTCGATTTACGAATAATATGGTACAACTTAATTTGGTTTTTTTTAATTTTTAGTCCGTTGTTCTTTAAAAGCGTGTTTTTTATTTTTTTAACAATATTTGTTCTTAATTTTTTAATTTCCTTTATAATTAAAGCGAGTTTTTTTTAGTTTTTTTCAAAATCTATATATTAACCCTCTGTGTAATTAAGATGAACAATTGTTTTTGATCAACGTTCATTGCATAATCGTTACCATTACTGCATAAACGATAATTAAAGCTATGGAATTTTCTGAATAAATTTCACACTCCCAAACAGGTGGAGGTTACGCCTTTTGAGTTCTCATCGCTATACCTTTTTGTAATATTAACAAACTTAAAGGCGTCTTCATTTACAAACGATTTCAAATCATTTTTTGATTCAATATCATTTGCTAATTATAATAGTTTTTGATTTAAACATCTGCAAATGATTTTAAATCATTTTTTGATATGTTGAAATAATTTGCTAATTATTTAAAATAGTTTTTGATTTAAATTTCTTCACGATTTAAAATCATTTTACTGGATAGATAGTAGGTACTTACTTGCTTAGTACTAGGTTTGTTACTTATATGTTACCTGTTACCGTAATGTTATCTGACATATTTTTTTACAAATGCTGTTTCTATTTATATTTTGTATTTTATTTCTCCAAACTTGTTTATAGAATAATGACTAGTAGGGAATGGTGTTTGAGAAAGGATTTTTAATCATCAAAGTGATTTAAAATGCAAAAACGATTTAAATCTAAAAAATTACTTACCTCCCAAAAAACAATTTAAATCGTAAAAAAGGATTCAAATCAAGACAAGAATGGTTAAAATCATATTATGATTTTTGATTTAAATCAATTTCTTCCTCAAAAGGATTTAATATTTAAATCTTTTTGAAAAGGATTTGTTTCAGCTCCGTTCAGAATTAAGTTACTGAACTTTAGCATGGGATTTCAAGGGTACTTTATTTTTAAAGATAATCGGACACAATCTGCAGTTGCTTTCAATATCAATAATATAAATCAGCGTAGTCTCTCACTTCAAAGGCTCATGTTATATCCTAATCTATAAGTATTTATTAATGTCAATGAAACATGTTCAATACCCTAGGTTTCTACCTACGTATTACGATGATCTTGTGAGAAATATTACCCACATTGAGAATCTTGCCAAACTAATTGTTCTAATTCAAAAATGTTTCAAACTACATCTGCTAGATCATTACAGGATATTTTTAGTAGACCGAATGGTTTCTATTTTAATATCTCGTTATGTAGACGAAAAAATTACATAATAGATTTTGTGTTGATTTCTAGTTTAATCTTACATATAACGTGCATTGAACATCAACAGATTTACGACTAATTAGTCAGACGATGCAAACTTGGAAAGCACCCGTTCTGTGTGTATATTCTTATCTTTTGAGAGCAGGCGACAGAAAAGATCTGCCTGTATTAATATTGTTGTTATCTGCTCGCTTTCTCTTGTTTTTAGCTGTTTTCCGCTCGTTTCTGTTGTATTCGGCTGTCTTTGGCCGTTTTCTATTGTTTCCCGCTGTTATCTGCTTGCTTTCTGTCGTTTTGAGTGAGTTTTGGCTCTATTCGGTTGTATTTGGTCGTTTTCTACCGTTTACAGTTGTTATCTGCTTGATTTTTGTTGTTTTTGGCTGTTTTCTGTTCTTTTCTTGTTGTATTCGGCTGTATTCAGTCGTTTTCTATTGTTTAGCGCTATTATCTGCCTGCTTTCTGTTGTTTTTAGCTGTTTTCTGCTCTTTTCTGTTGTATTCGGCTGTGTTTAGTCGTTTTCTATTGTGTCCCGCTGTTATCTGCTTGCTTTCTGTCGTTTTGAGTTAGTTTTGACTCTATTCAGTTGTATTTGGTCGTTTTCTACCGTTTACAGTTGTTATCTGCTTGCTTTCTGTTGTTTTTAACTGTTTTCTTTCCTTTTCTTGTTGTATTCGGCTGTATTTAGTCGTTTTCTATTGTTTAGCGCTGTTGTCTGCCTGCTTTCTGTTGCTGTGGGCTGTTTTCTGTTCTATTCTGTTGTATTTGGTCGTTTCCTATCGATTGCAGTTGTGATCTGCTTGCTTTCTGTTGTTTTGATCTGTTTTCTGTTATTTTCGTTTGTATTCGGCTGTGTTTAGTCGTTTTCTATTGTTTCCCGCTGTTATCTGCTTGCTTTCTGTCGTTTTTAGCTGGTTTTGAGTCTATTCGGTTGTATTTGGTCGTTTTCTACTATTTTCAGTTGTTATCTGCCTGCTTTCTGTTGTTTTAGCTGTTTTCTGCTCATTTCTGCTATATTCAGCTGTGCTTAGTGGTTTTGTATTGTTTCCCGCTGTTATGTGCCTGCTTTCTGTTGTTATGCTCTGTTTTCTGTTCTATTTGGATGTATTCGGTCGTTTTATACCGTTTACAGCCGTTATCTGCTTGCTTTCCGTTGTTTTGAGAGCTGTCTTCTGTTATTTTCGGTTGTATTTGGCTGTGTTTAGTCGTTTTCTATCGTTTCCCACTGTTATCTGCTTGGTTTCTGTCGTTTTTAGC
The DNA here is from genome assembly GCA_951848785.1 of Callosobruchus maculatus. Taxonomy (NCBI): domain Eukaryota; kingdom Metazoa; phylum Arthropoda; class Insecta; order Coleoptera; family Chrysomelidae; genus Callosobruchus; species Callosobruchus maculatus. The sequence continues at coordinate 11,995,004 of CATOUR010000081.1, read as the reverse complement.
TGGTTTTGACTCTATTCGGTTGTATTTGGTCGTTTTCTACCGTTTACAGTTGTTATCTGCCTGCTTTCGGTTGTTTTTAGCTGCTTTCTGTCCTTTTCTTGTTGTATTCGGCTGTATTTAATATTGTCTTTTCATATATTTTTTCAACCTCTCTCTCCGTCTTTTTAACAACAGCAGAAGCAGAATACGTATTGTGTGGTCCGTATCTAGAACGAGACTGCTGTTTTTCACGTACGTTAGTGAAGATTGTATCGAAATTTTACAAGGCACGGTGACGTGAACAATGAGGTGTCGTGACGTGCATTTTTAGGATACGGTAACGTAAATTGGTACGTTATGACAACGCACCGTGAGACGATATCGCACCGTTCCACGTTGACGATGTCGTGACGTGGAGATGTGGACAGGCCTTTAGTTGTGGTCGTGTTGGTCGATTGGTCTGTCAGGTCAGGTTACCCAGAGACCAGACAATGTCATGAAGAAATAAGGGAAGAAAAAGAGAGGAAGGAAGGAGACTTGCAAGCTCGTCTTCACAGTCATTGCCTACAACACCTTCGTGGCCTGGTACCCAACCGAGATGTATAGAGTTGCCAGTTGCGTAAAGCGCACGGTACTGCCTATCAAGGCGCAGCTTGGCACAGTCCGAGAGTTCCGCCCTGAGAGATTTGCTGCACCTCCATAGCCGGATAAACCTTCTGCAGGAGAGCCATCTATGTACACACAAGGCATCCTTTGCCTGGGAAGTACTTTAATCGTTCCTTCCACTCTTCCTTGTAGTGAAGGTGAACTGTAAAATTCCTGCGGAAGGCTACCTCCCTTTTTTTTTATAATGAGCAGACCGCGCAAGCAGAGCCTAAATACCAGAGTACCGCGGCTGCTGTGAAAGGGTTATGTTAGGGGAAGTTTGTTAACGCGGGATTTGAATGGGCCAATACCCGCAGGCCCAATAAATACATCTTCTGGCAGTCCATCCCAAGCCTTGGACACCCTGGGAATAAATGTGCGGTTGTACCGCTCAGTTTTTGATGTATGAAGAACGTCTTAGGATGAGATGCAGCGGTCGCACGGCTACATCTGATAGGAGCGGTGAGCGGCGGAACGATACAGGATAGCTCAGAGGAGCAAATTCCGTTGGAATATCGGTAGAAGAGTGAGAGATCACCAACAACACGCCGGTGATAAAGTGGCTGGAGGTGGAATTGCCCTTCTCTACGGCATCTAGTATAGACAGGGTAGTAGGGGCAGCAGCTCCCCAGACATGAGAGCAATACTCCAGGCAAGGTCTTATCTGGGCTTTATATAGCTTGAGGAGGTTACATGGTGCGAAATACTTTCTGGCTCTAAATAGGTACCCAAGCTTTTTACCAGCAGCTGTTGCAATTAACGCGACGTGTTCTTGTCAGATCAGATTTTCTTCTCCTAACAGCTTGAATGAGTGACTCCTTGGCAGAGCCCGGTTGTTCATTAGAACCTGGTGTTGGCTTGGAAACTTCTTGTTTGATAGCGTGCAATACTGGGTCTTGGAGGCATTAAATTTAACCATATTGTTTGGCCCCCCAGCGGTATTGGTATCGAGATCCTTTGAAAGTGAAGCTGCCACTGCCAGTCTTCTGCGTTCCAGCTCGATCACAGAGATCGGTCTATTGCTCATGATGCCTGCATGCAGCGTACTGTCATTCCTACTCATGACGTCTGAGCGCGGGTCTGTTTTCAACAGCCGTCATGACAGAGCAGTGGCCTTTTCTACTCAGATCCTCTCGCCCACAAATTGAAAATATTTAGCCGGGAAGCTACTTCGGCTTCAATAAAAATATCCAAGGGAAAGCGCCCGAGAATAACTTAGCGTTGTTAAAGGGCTGCTTTTGAAAGCACCTGTTACTAGTAGGAAACAAAGCCTGTGCAGGCTTTCGAGTTTGGCTATGACTGTCATTTGGTACAAGAGCGCCACAAATTTTAAATATTCCTCAAACTTTGTTTTTAGGCGTTTTAGAGCTCCCTGATCATTTTCTGCTTTTTTTGGATGGGGGTGATATTGGGGTGATTGGGGGGTGGGGGGTTGTAAAACTGAAAAATTATTGTTTTCATAACAGGCCGTCCACTAACCTGTGAAAGAAAGGCCTAGCGTCATAATACACTTTTTAGGTGCATCCGAACATTACCTTGGCTATTACGGATCGTCGACTTAGAATTTTCTGATGTATACATGCGAGAGTATTGCTTCTGATCATTCTGTATGGGGTAACTAGGAAACTATAGGATTGATTTCAATTAAATTTTCACACAGTATTACTACCGCTGCGAGGATGTAAAATCTTTATAATTTTTAGAAATCGTGTCAGCGGCGGCGCAGCAATAATAAAAAAAAACTAAAAATATAGAAACAGCTCAAACTTCGTTTTTAGACGTTTTAGGGGTTTCGTGATCATTTTCTACTTTTTTGGGTGGGGGTGAAATTGGGGTAGTTGGGGGGGGGGGGTCATAAAACTCAATTTTTGTGTATTCATAATTGGCTATCCATTGAAATATTTGTTTGGTGTTTTTATGGTGGTGTTAGGACACCTGAGTACAATGCAATATTTATAGTTTCTCGGTCTGCTAGACATATGTCTAATAATACGAGTACCAATAAACTGCAGTGTATCGTTTTGTCACTCTACTGAAAACAACGAATAACAACATGAACGAGGAGGCCGGCGCCGGCGGCGGCGTGGTGGCTTGCGGGAGCAGCATCCTCGACAGGGCATACACAGGATTGCGTTGTGTCGTGTGACGTGTGACGTCACAGCGGCTTCGCGCGGAGGATACGGCAATGCAAACTTTGGAGGACTATAACTTTTCTGTTAATGGAGATAACTACAAATTTTGTTCTCTAACTCTTTAGGACTATCTGATTAACTAAAATTTGAAAAAATGGAAACTTCCTAATTGAGTGCTCAAACCAGAAGTAGGGCGACGAATTTGGTTTTTGCTCATACAATTTTTTTATCTTCGCTGCTCCAGGGGGAGGGGCATGGCCCCCTCATGCCCAACTCTGCTGGCGCCCACGATTTGGTATACCTTTGTCTATCAGACTAGTGAACCATGCGTGATTTGAAGCCTTATAACTGCGTTGTATAGCCACAGTGCAATATATCAGCGCCCATTTAGCCATGAACATGTTATATTTTGCATTCCATTTTTGTTTCAGTTTACGCTTCTGGAACAATTTGCTGTATGATAGTAGCGAATTTATACAGTTAAATAAATTAAACCAAATTTTGTGGAAAAAAATAGTCGTCTGAAGCAGCCTTTAAAATCAGACTCTCTACACTTTGAAAACATTGGAGTAATCATTAAACTTAACTACAGACGAGGTGAACATATCTTGGCAGTCTAACGTTTTGTTTCGTACAATGTATGCTTTATGTGAAGATAAATCATTGCACATGCATTGGTATTCAGGTATTTATTGGTTAGTGGAACAAATTTGTAACCGAATATTTAAATAAGGATTACAGGAAAATTAATGGAGTCAACCATTATTTCACGGCCACAAAATATTTTCCTTAAAATAATTTTATATGAATGTGGCTTCTTTATCGCATAAGAATAAAACATGGATGCAGTCCTACTGTATTTTGATCAAAATTATTCAAGGTGGATAATTTTCATTGAAATGCACTGTATTTATGGAATATTTTCAAATCTAACAAACATAGAAAACCTAATCCTGTAAATCATTTGCACTTATTTGGTCAGTACACTTTATATCTAAAAAGCTGTCATGTAAAATTATCGTAGTGGAAATATACATTTTGTTTACTATTTCAATATTACTTCCCATACCGATAGACGAGGGGGAGTATTGTGTTCGCGAAAGTTTACGATTTTGAGATAAGACGCTTGTGGGGCGTTTTATGATGTCGGCCTGTCTGTCTGTCGCGGTTTTTCTAGCCTCGTAATCTCAGTAACCGCTGCATGGATTATGATAAAATTTGGGTAGCGATATGCTGTGGGGTCGGTCAAAAACAAAGCATTTAAAATATTCGTCAAACTTCGTTTTTAGGCGTTTTAGGGGTCATTATCTACTTTTTTTTGGGTGGGGATGAAATTGGGGTGGTTGGGGGGTGGGAGGTTGTTGCAAAACTGCATGTATTGTATTCATAATAGGCTGTCTATGTGTCTATTGACCTGTGAAAGAAAGATCTGGCGGCATAATTTACTTTTTGAGGTCCATCCGAACATTGCCTTGCCGGTTACAGAAACCAAGGAACTTAGAACTTTCTGACGTGTACATTCAATGAGTATTGCTTTACATCGGTGTGTATTGTATAACGAGGTAATTATTGAATTAATTTTAATGAAATTTTGACACAGTATTACTACCTTGGTGAGGATGAAAAAAGCGTATGATTTTTAGAAATTGAGTAAGTTGCGGCTTCTTCTTTGTGTGCCATGCTTGTTTTCAAACGTTGGCTATCATCAAGCGTTCAGGCGTTGGTTATCATTGAGTTGACGATTTGTTGGAAAGCTTCTCGATCGGTAGCTACATGAAACAATTCTTCGACTGTTCGACCTGTCCAATGTCGAATATTACGAAACCAAGAGAGCTGTTTTCTGCCAATCCACCGCTTTCCCTCTATTTTACCCTGCATAATTAGCCGGAGCATGTGATATTTATGCCCCCTCATTATATGTCCAAAGTATTCAACTTTTCTTGATTTGATGATGTTAGTCAATTCTCTCTCTTTATGTAGGGATTTTAACACACTTTCGTTGGTTACGTGTGCTGTCCACGGAATTTTTAGCATACGGCGATAGCACCATAACTCAAAGGCTTCCAATTTATTTATATGCTTGACTTTCAGTGTCCACGTTTCACATCCATAAAGCAAAACAGACCAAACGTAGCACTTTTACACTCTTAGACGGATGTTTATTGAAAGATTTCTATTGCATAGTGCAGAACTCCAACTAGTGAACGTTTTACGTGCCAGTTCTATTCTGGTTGAGATTTCTTCACCACTTTCAACCCTAGAGTTTATCCTGCTGCCCAAATACCTGAAATATTGGACTCTGTCCAGAGTTTTACCACCTAGTTTTAATTTTGGACTCTCGATATTAATTTTACCGACAACCATCCACTTCGTTTTCTTTGTGTTCACACTTAAACCCTTCTCCTTGCATGCGTTGTTCACTGCGTTTAGTAGTGTTTGGAGGTCTTCGAGGCTTTCTGCCATTATAGCAGTATCATCAGCGTATCTAATGTTGTTAATGACTTCTCCACCAATTTTAACACCCTCATGACGATATTTCAGCGCTCCTTCAAAAACAGCTTCCGAGTAGACATTAAAAAGCATTGGTGACATGACACATCCCTGCCTAACGCCACGTTTAATAGGAACTTTTTCTGAGACTTCTTGTTCCACTTTTACTCTAGCAGTCTGGTTATAGTAGAGGTTTTTGAGCAGTCTTACATCATACGAGTCAAGACCAATTGAATCTAAGCATTGAAACAGTTGTGTATTCGGTACGTTGTCAAAGGCGGCGGCACAGCAATAAAAATATAAAAATAGCTCAAACTTCGATTTTAGGCGTTTTCTACTTTTTTTTGGGTGGAGGTGAAATTAAGGTGGTAAGGGGTTAAGGGGTTGTAAAGCGGAAAAAAAAATCGTATTGATAAATAGGCTGTCCATTGACCTGCGAAAGCAGGACCTAGAGGGATAATGCACATTGTTTAGATCCATCGGAACATTGCCTTATGCCTATCCTACTACAGAAACTAAGACTTAGAATTTTCTGATGTATACTCATAGATATGAGTATTGCTTTAGATCGTTCTGTATTGTGTAACCTGGATATGATTTTAATGAAATTTCGACACAGCATTATTACCGTGACGAGAAAGGAAAATGCGTATGGTTTTTAGAAATCGTGTCAGTGGCGGCGCAGCAATAATAAAAAACTAAAATAGCTCGAACCTCGTTTTTAAGCGATTTGGGGGTTCATGATCAGTTGAAGCCTGCAGAATAGAAACTGTGTCCGCCTAGTGCCTACAGAGATGTAAGAAACGTAAGTTGCGAGAGTATCTATGTTGGATGTTTTGATTGCAAGGGGATCTCAGGCTCTTATGCAACGGGAAAATAATAAAATGATACCACCGTTATTTGTGGGAAGTACTGAGTCAATCAACTTGACTCCACTTTTTCCACTTTTCATAATGGACAGAAAATCCACTGTTTAATCAAACCATTTTATCGAGAATAACAAAAAACAAAAGAGATTATATAAACATGTTATGTGCTCCTCAGAAAATATTTTTGGATTGCTTTTCATCATTTTTATAGCTTATTTATTTCAAGAGATTGATCGTTTGTAAATGGATCAGGTTGTTTATTAAAAACAAAATATTTGAAAAAGCCGTGGATTATATGTGTTCTGACAGTACTGAATTATACAGAGCCAAGTGCATCTTTCAGCGATAGGCGTTTCATAAATTTATCATACTAACGCTGTCAACAAGATTCATTGAACGATTTGCCATCGAAAAAATACACAGCGGTCGATCGAAAAAAGATCTGACAGAAATAAAAACGAGCATTGAGCTAGCTGTTTCGTAATTACACAGGGTGACTTTACTACTTTTTTTTATTAGTATCTGTTTATCACCAATCATACATATACATATAAATCTAATGTCTGCGTATTTTTTAATTTCACTTGAAAGGGAAAGGGTACGGTGTATTATGTAATTTTTGACCAAAAAATTTGCGGTCGAAGCACGTTTCTTTTTGAGAAATAAATTGTTAAAACTCGGTATTTTCACGACATTATAACAACAATCCCGCACATAACAAGGCGATTTTAGATTCGAGAACTTGCTTGACAGTCGCCAAAAGTGTCATAAAGAGGCGGTGTTGCCAACATGTGCTCAATATCTAACATCTAGAGAAATTAATATTTAATACCCTACCCTATCAAACACGTAATCTAACCATTACCGATCCTAACATGTACGCTAACCAACACCTAACCTAGCTAACACCTAACCTAACCTACCCACAATCTAACCTAGCCACCTCAACCTAACAACTAACCTTACCTAGCTAGGTCCTGGTTAGTGCATGTGTTCGGTTTCGGTAGGTGTTAGGTTAGGTCTCGCTGTTAGATATCGAGTGGTTATGTATCGTACGCATCTTGGCAACGCCGCATCTCTGTGACAGATGTTGCGGCTGTGAAGCGGGGTTCTCGATGGTCAAATCGCCTTGAACTGTGCGGCTTTATTAGGAAAATGTGGAGACAATACTGAATTTTAATAAATTTTTTTCTCAAAAAAAGTGCTTCGACCGCAAATTTTTTTTGGCGAAAATGACATAATAGACGTCCCCTTTATGTTACTAGTGAAATTTTTCATCAACAATTTCGTAAAAGTAACTATGCTTATCACCTTTTCTTTTCTCCTACTTTCAGACTGTGCAATGAATTATCTGACAGATTACTTTGGTACTTGAAAACGACTTGTGCGAACAGTGAAATGCCTAACTTTATAAAAAACAGAAATTACTGTCGTTCCTTATTTCTCTTCTGAATTCTAAAACTGTTAATGATTGGATGATATTTGACACTGTTTTGCATTGTAGGTACCTAGATAGTTTTCTTTTTTGATTTTGATATTTTGTTTTATTTTTTTAGGTATAATATTATCGAACTTGTTATTATATTAGGTGAGTGGGCTTGACCCGATAATAAATAAATAATATTTTTCCGTATATGTACGAATGTTGGTATCGCATGGCAGGAGACATATCATCTTACCCTCATTTTTCATTTCCAGTGTGTACAAAAATTACGTGTGCTACGAGAAAGTAGGCGGTCGGATCTACATCGCGCGATTGAATCCGTCCGATGGAGGGGGTAAAGAGCTGACCGAGGTCTGGTTCTCGCGCGTTTACTCCCCATCGAGCATCTCCTGCATGAAAATGTGGGAGGGAGTCTGCACTTTCCTCATCAACAACGAAGTGAAGATCATCGATTACGAGACCAGCGACTGTTCCACCATGGACATCATGAAGCGGAAGACCCGGATCAAGTTCAATTTTCCACTTGTCGAGAGCTCCGACACGGTGATCTTGAGGGATGACGTCATCATTCGGCTGTGTAAGTAGATATTTTATTCTGCATAAGAACGTGACAGTGACGCCCACAGGGTTAACATCTATAGAGGGAGTGTAAACAACAAAATGCACAGGTCGCTGACCAGCCAACATGTAACGGAACTTTGACAGCTTGAGGGCATTACCAGTGGCGTGCGACTTTATATTAAAATTGGATGTTCGTTCAAGATTCAATTATTACCGTGATGTTACAAACTGATACGAATAAGTTGTATTAGTATTTAGCTATACTTAGAGAGTTACTCTTATTTTAATTTCATTGTAACAGTGTTTTTCAAACCATATCTAACAGTGTTCTGAAAGGTAGCCTGTTGGAATGGCTGCATCGTGTTTTTACTTCAGCAATTAAATATAATAATTGCATGAGGTAATATCCAGTTCTATAAGATTCTTATAGATAGATTTTCTGTAAGTAAATGTGGCATACATTTTTGCATTTCACGTCCTCAAATAGTTTAAAAAATGGAATTTGGAAAATTCATGTTGATTGACATGAATGTAATGCATGCACAAAACATAGGTACATTAAACAACCATTATTATTCCTCAAACTGGAGTGAAGTTACTTTTGTTCCCAGTTATCCCCATATATTACGCTACTGAAGACTAAAACAAAACCTATACTCACCAATGATAAGAAGTGTTCACCGATTCGTCTCTATTACACCAAACTATGCACTTTTTGTGGTGTTTCATCATGCAATTATGACAATATTGTTCATAAATAATTTAATTCACACCATAAATAGTCACAAAGTCAGTCAAATATACACTAAAATCACAAAAATCTCGACACACGCAATAACCACAACTACAATGACAGCCACATGATAGCTTAAGGGCACGCCGATTGTAGGTTGCCAGATTTACGACATATTAGAAGTTATTGCGACATTCCGCTATGAAATTTACCATTTTTGAGATTTCATTAAATCAATACAAATTATCTTAACGTAAATCAGTTACATTGCATGTATATTGGAATGTATAGTTAAATACCCACTTAAATACCTTGTGTTCAAACTGCGGAAACTGCCAGATTTTGAAGAAACTGGAAGCGGACGAAGAAGAGTGGCAATAGCGCTATAGATGTTGGCTGGCCAATATTCAAATTAGGCTCCCTCTAGAGATGTTAACTCTGTGGTGACGCCACACAATTGACGTATCGGCGCCGCCGGCGCGAACATCTAGGCGGATGACATTGCTTACCGTGGGGGGCGTAACCACTGTTCTCTCAATTCGAATAATGCAAAAAAATAAGTGTGTTACTTCACAAAAGTTCTCTTCAGAGGCATATTGTACTTAGGGTAAACGTAAAACCAAAAAAATCTAAAACAAACCGTACAAGATAACTTACACACAAACGATTTGCCGCAAATCAATCTAACCGACGCTACTGACGACAATTTTGGTGGCAACCGACTAGTTGATTGGGCTAACACTGCGCATCTACGTAACTATGATATGTCGCTGTAATGTATTCAGATGCAGTTTGGACTAGTTCCATTGGGACGGTTCAGGAGTTCGACTCAAATCTGTACTTTTTCATTGACGATTTTATTTAAAAATATGTCTTTACGATTCGCGTGTCCCTAAATGCTTCCATAAATTCGTAAACCCGATATTGCATTGAGCTCTATCTCCATTTCCAATTGATTTTTATTAATGATTTACAAATAATATTGCCACCTCGAAAGCAATGCTTGTATGAGGTATAGGCACACGATAAATTTAGCTAACCTATTGCGTTTATCCCATTCATTGATTTTTCCTAGCCTGTATTCAGTTTTGGAGTTCATCCGTCGTCCTATCTTTCGCTTAGATTGAAAAAGAAGCTTCTGCAGCCTTCCACAAGTCCTCGTTTCTGGAATAAATGCATTAATATGATGTCTGTTACATACACTTTTGTATAGTAAGTACTATCTGCTCCCCAGCATATAAGTTAGGCAGGTATCTCGTGATGCTCCTCACTGAACAGTCAGACGCTTTTATCAGCAATTTGGACCATTTTGTGGAAACAATTACGGCAGTCACAGTTGAGTCGGAGTATATTTTGGTTAGTTTTGATGTCTTCACGAATGTATCCATTCCAGGAAGCCTATCCGTACTTATTATATTCTAGAAATATTCTAGAAACGCATTACATGGATCCAACCTTGCTGCCTATAGTACCCAAGGGCTTCATAGCGACATAGAATTTGTGGCGAAGACTCTTTTCTCTTCGCCACAGCGCGTACACGTCGGTCGGGTCGTTTGCCACCCTCCATCAATTACAAGTGATGTTTGAGGGTGTTATGGCCAGACAGCAGGCCCACAAGTAACCTTAGCTGGCTTCTGTCTAGTGAGAGACAGAACTGCCCCACCTCGGAGAGAGGTCCTAAAATAAGTTCTCTAGCTTGACGGAGATGTCCAAAGATTCTTCTCCATCTCATAAAAAGTTGATTTTGCAATCACATTTCAGTTTCATTTCTAATGGTACCTCTTACCAGCCCCACAGCCGGCACAGGATCCAGGAAATTATTCCTCGACCCTCGCCTTACGAGAGCGTCCGCCGTTTCATTACCGCAAACTCTAGTGTGTCTCGGCACCCACATACAGGGTGGCCAGTCGGGTGACGATAATAATTTTTTTTTAGATAGCCTGTACCGAGACCTATCCAAAACACCCCCATGTATGTGTACCGATTATTGACAGTTTTCGAGTTATGATTTTTTTTTGCAAACTTGAGATTTTGCAGTTTTTCCAAGAAATCGTCAAAAACAAAAACAAGAATGCTTTTTGGCTTTTATTTTTTTCAGCAATTATAGTCCGTATTAAGCCTGTTTTAATATCCAATAAAGAGAACCTGTACGTCCGAACAATAATTAAGTACATTTTGGGCGCAAAGTTTGAAACCTCTGTTTTTAGTCAAGAGACCAAAACCTTCAAAATAAAATTAAAAATACTTATGCCCGGTTCTGGAGCTCCAACCTAATCTAAAAAACTCTGCAAGACATTGTACCTTCGAAATAATAATGAAAAAATAGCACTTATAGGGGCATTTTGCGCCGTACGTGACTGTCAAAGGTAAGAAAGGTGATAATACACGAATTTCCAAAATGATTTAAAAAACTATTATTTTACTTTATTATGACAAATTAAAGAAAACAAAACTCATAACAATTAATAAACATGATAATCATTGATGTTTTAATCACTTTTAATAAAAAAATTAAAACCTGTGCTTTTTGCTGTGTACTATTAATTGAACTTCTGCTAAGTTGTATGGAAAGTTAACAAAGGAAAAGAATAATAAAACAACAATCTGACCTTTAATTCTATAGCGAAATTACCTGGAAGCGTTATCGACGCATGCGCCATCCCTTTTACTTCCTACACCAATAGGTGAGGGGAGGCTTGTAATCGTGAAAATTTTAGATTTTGAGATAATAGGTTTTTTGGGCGTTTTATAATGTCTAAATAACTCAAACGTATATCAGTAAATATTTTGGTTAAAAAAAAAAAATGAAAAAAAGTAGTTGCACGGGCAGGGTCTCGAACCAACAGCCATCAGCACATCCCACAAAACAGGCACGCGTGGTCGGCCACCGTACCGCTCGGCCACCCGCCATCTCGGCGAAGGCATCGCCTCAACGGTACATATTTGATTTGGGATTCGGTACCTTCTTCCCGGGATTTGTGATCTAATTTCGACCATTCAGAGATATTTATTTCGATCGTTGACTTCGTCTCAAGCTCGAAACTTCATTCATCGCCTATGTTGCAACAAATATACATTTTAGTTACAACTGTTACAAGTATTTTCATGAAGTACGTCACACGGGTCGGGAGCCGTCGGCGTATTTTCGGTTCTGGATTCAAAAACTCATTTTTATTTTCATATAACTTTTGGATTATTGCGAAAAGAAACAAAACAAAAACAGTTTTGTTTTAAAACTTATATTTGATCTCTCCATTTACCACAAAAAAATTATTCAAAACCCTAATTTTTTGTCATCATTATCATTTAGCAGAAGAAAAAACCAGCAATCAAATGTACAGTTATGGCGGAATCTGATTGGTTGAAATTAGCAATTGCTAAACTTTTGATTAAACAAGAAAATGCAATTTTTCACCCATTTAGGATGGAAAATCAGACTGGAAAAGATACTAGATGGTCCATAATGGTCGATTTGTATATAAAACATGTCATTTTTAACCTTTTTGAGGTAAACTTCAAGAGAAATCAATAGTTTTCAGAGAACTTTGACAGATGCATGTTCTTGAACGAGCTGCTCTGATTGGTCAAACACAAGTCAAGTGTTGAACTTTGCTTTGATTGTTTCCATCCTTACACTTGGCCACCGCACTAGTAATCCATACAGTAGGGATGGCATTACGATTGTCGTATAGAGCCAGGACACCACATTGGGAGTCAGCCCCCAATTCGACCCTACAACCCTTCTACATGCGGAGAACGAATGTAGGATATACTCATGGCTTAATAAATATGTTTCTGCTGGTACTGTTTTTAAAGGTTACCTAAATTACTGCTTTTGTGTCACATCTCGTCCACCTCTGAGCCTACGTCACAACGGTGCCGTCATAGCAGGAGTACATAAACGTTGACAAAAGCAAAAATACAAAATACGTCTCAGTCGACTGGCGTTCAGTTTGCCAATGGATGTTTGGCAGTTGGCAGAGAATGTTTAATACAACATTAATAAAGGTTCGTCAAAAATGATGCGTGGGCAGGGAAATGTACACATCCGTCTGTTTTTAAGAATTGTACGCTTGCTACTAAAAATAAAACTAAAAAAAATTACGTCGACTAGGCGGGAAACGCGCAGTTTTGATGCGTTTCATCTAGACGTGTTCATACATACAGTACAAGAAAATGAGCAGACAAGTACTTGGTACAGTCTTTCTAATTCTAATGGAAACCAACCAAACTACAGGGTCCTCTCGATAAATCGTAACATTCTATGTAAATAAATGGCATGATCCATCTTAAGAACCACTAAATCACCACCGCCAAGGCGAATTAGGTTGCTTTTCCACCAGAGATGTGCAAGGATGTGTTAAGAGGAATGTCTTTTAAACGAACATATAGAATCGCCTGAATTAGCTCGACTCGCCTGAAGCGGAAGATGCCCTCAACAAGTTAAAAACTAATAAAGCTACAGGCATTGATGCTATTTCTGCTGAAACGTTAAAATGCTTGGGTGACGACGGCATCTCTCTTTTACATAATATTTGTAAGAGTGTCTGGTCTTCCGGTGTTTGGCCAGATGAATGGTGCACATCAATATTTGTTCCACTTCATAAAAAGGGATCTCCAACAAATCCAGGATATTATCGCCTACTTTCGTTAATCTCTCATGCAAGTAAGGTTCTACTATATATTTTACAATCTCGTTTGGAGGGTTTTATTGGCTGGCAAATTTCTCAGGCGCAGCAAGTTTCGTGAAAGGAAGCGGTACGCGTGAACACATCTTAAACTTAAGACAAATTATTAAAAAGCCAGAGAGCATTGTTTTCCAGTTTTTATCGGCTTTGTGGACTATTCTAAGGCGTTTGATAACGTAAAGTGGCCTAAACTGTGGGAAATCCTCATCTCTATGGGAATTCCTTATCACCTAGTGTCTCTCATACAGCAACTCTACGAGTCTAATTCGGCTCGTGTAAGAGTTGATGGTAACCTGTTTAGTCAAACTGCAACCAGAAAGGAGTTCGTCAGGAATGTGTATTATCTCCGATGTTGTTTAACATTTACTCTGATTTGTGATGAGACAGGTATTAGACAACTGGTATGGCGGTGCAACTATTGGCGGAAGCAAAATATCCAACTTAAAATTTGCTGACGATACAACCCTTATTGCAGCTTCTCAGGAAGAACTAGTAGCTCTATTAAACATCTTAGAACAACATAGTGCAGCGTATGGTTTTGGTATTAACTACAATAAGACCAAAGTTATGATCGTAGATAGAGAGCATGATAATAATCGAGAAATAAAGTCAATAGGCCGTTGTGAAGTAGTTCAAAGTGTTTTATACCTCGGTTCTTTGATCGACAATTCGGGTAGCTGTGAAAATGAGATTTGACGGCACATTCAACAAGCACGTGTGGCCATGACAAAGCTTACTAAAATATGGCGTGACCATAATATCACTAAAGCTACAAAAATGTCGCTGGTTCAGTCTCTTGTGTTCTCCATATTTTTGTATGGCTCGGAAACTTGAACTGTTAAAAAGGCAGATCGAGCTCGCATAGATGCTTTTGAAATGTGGAGATGGAGGAGAATGCTGAGAGTTCCTTATACCGCCCATCGAACTAACGTTTCCATATGGGATGAGCTCGGTAATTCAAAGAGACTATGCTCCATTGTGTCGACGAGAATGCTTACATTCTTCGGACATATACACAGAAGCGATAATATGGAGAAACTTGTAGTTCAGGGTCATGCCCCGAGTGGGCGGCGCTGTTGCCATCCCCCTACACGCTGGGTGGATACGACGAAACAGTTGCTGGATATGAGGATCAAGAGCGCCATTAAACTGACAGTAAATCGCGAAAGATGGCGAGCTACAGTGCTCTAAACGATTGATAATATTCGTGTCGGCAATACTCTAAGTCTGACTTAATGCATCTTACGAGTTCACAACATGTCTGTTAAGACATTGTGACTCTGATGATGGGCTCGCGTCGCTCAGCACAGCTCTGGTGGAAACGGCTTAGCGGAGCGAAGTTTTTGTACGTTCAAAACAAGGCATGTTGGCGAGGAATGTGTGCTATTAATGTGCTTCGAGAGATGTGCGCTAGGGATGCGTTGCGAGGGATGTGGGCGAGCAAAAAGAAAACTCTGAACACCGCCTCGCAACGTTCATCTGCACATCGTTTCACAGATCCGCCACACATCTTCGCACCGCTCATCTTCCTAGCACATTTCTGGTGGAGACACCCACTCCGTTTCACAGCTCCGCTACACATCCCTGCTGCGCACATTTTCCTGGCTCATCTCTGGTGGAAACGCAGCGTTAGGGTGAAGCACATTTTTAGCGAACCAATAAGTGAGCGCGCAAAGGTTTGAATAAAGTGCCTTCATTGCTTTGTTGTTGCTGATACGCTCCACCACGTTTATGTCGTATTATGCACAGCAAAGTAAAAAAACAAACAAGTGTGCGACCAGGTTGAAATTCGTAACGTGGCAATGCGTTTCCGGTTCCGGTGAAAAAAATCATTATTTCGCTGCCAACTGGCAAAAACCAAGGCTGTTTTTCATCGCGTTTGACGACTAAAATCAGTTTCATAACTCAAAATGTACAGATATAGGTTACTATCCGAAGTTCAAGGCAAAGCAATACGTCTAGAAATAAAATCGTGTTTTTTACTACAACATCATTTGTTTCTACATAGTCGATGAATTGTTTCGTCTAAAACGAATAAAAATTGAGATACTGCTATTGTTACTTCAAAAAATATTTTGGGTGACGTCTACATTGAGGTCGTGTTCTCAAATCCGATATACGTATGTATATCCGGTTATTTTTATTCCAGATTTTGGCCAACATTTTATTTGATCGATTATATTATTGTGTTTTGTAAAAATAGATTTTAAATAAGGTCAGCGATGTTCCGGGTGTTTCCAAATACTTCGCCACCCCTCTCCCCTCTCAAAAGATAAAAAAAAGTTTTTATATGAATGTTTTATAGTTTTTTTTGACAGAATTTGGCAAGAAAAAAAACGAAAAAATTATAAAAAATAGTTTTTTTTTCGTATAAAGTTGTATTTTTTAAATGGGAAAGAAATATATTTTTCTCTTGCTCTCAGAAATATAGGGCTCATTCACCTTATCTTGAAAGGCCTTTAAAATATTTATTTAGCTTCTAAGTTTCTAAAAATTGAGTAAATCTCAATTCACTATAGCTATGGCGGCCGAAAAACAACTGAATGCGGTAATGTTTTGTGTCATTCTGACATTTTTCCGACGTAAAAAGCGTCTCTTTGTTTACAAATTAATGCAAACTACTTCCAGTTTTATTGCAAAAAAATGCCGTTAAATTAGTTCAAAAACTAAGAATTATACGTTTATTTTATAAAAATAATAACAATATATCTCAAGCAAAAGAGAGTACAGGACATTATTTGGCAAACCTGTGCCGTCAAGAAACACGTTCAGATAAACAGAAAACAACTTCAAGTTTTATGTTCATTATAATAATATGTCATTTTTTTATGATAAAACTGGAAGTTATTTGTACTTGTCTACAAAGCGATGTTTTTTACCTCGGCAAAATGTCAGAATGACAGAATCATTACCGCATTCAGTTGTTTTTCGGTCGCCATGGCTATAGTGGATTGAGATTT
Source organism: Callosobruchus maculatus (assembly GCA_951848785.1). Lineage (NCBI taxonomy): Eukaryota > Metazoa > Arthropoda > Insecta > Coleoptera > Chrysomelidae > Callosobruchus > Callosobruchus maculatus. Next base: position 11,978,503 of record CATOUR010000081.1, on the reverse strand, counting down.
AGTTCCACATTTTAGAAACTTTGAAGTTAAATATGTTAAAAACCTTTGAAAAGAAGGTGAAAGAACCCTGTATTTTGACAACAAAAGTAAAATATATTTCCTTCCGTGATATAATATACAGGGTGAACCATTTAAAAAAGACAGCTTTATAGAAAAAAAGGATTTTTTATGATTTTTTCCTTTTATTCGTATTAAATTCTAAGTGACTAGTTATATATAGTATATATTTTATCTACTACTAAGTTTTCTTCTATCTCTTCAAATAAACAAAATAGGAGGGGTGGCAAAGTATGAGAAAACACCCGGTACAGAGTAGGCCAACAATGTGCGTCGACGGAATATAGTGGGCTTACTGTAAACAGGTTATAATGCAACGGTCAATAAATTCTATTCTATTCTACTAAAACATATTTCAGAAATGTCAATTGACCGACCGACCGGTAGCGAGCCTTACAACGAGGGTTACAACGTTAAAATAATTTCACTTAAATTTGGACGTTGATACAGGGTGATTCATATCAATCCTACATTTTTTTATATAACACCCCGTATATTATTGCATATTTGGATTACTTGGTGAATTTTAGTGTGGCTTTATGTATCACACTTTATACGAACCGTTTAGAGGGACAGATCGCCATTTTTGGGGTAACTTGTAAGGAATTTTTATAATCTTGACCGTTACTCTAGTTCGGTTGCATCTTTCTGCTAAGTTAGCTCGTTTCTTTTGCCTGAACGTTTTTTCATTGCCTGGTGGGTTGCTTTATAGGTAGAGAAATGGAAAAACACATATTTGAATGAAAATTTTAAAGAAAATGGTTCGTTTAAAGTCTCATGTGTGATACATAAAGTCATACTAGAATTCACCAAGGATTGAAATATGAAGTATGAAATAATATACAGGGGGTTCTATTAAAGAAAAAATACGTCATAATTTAATTGAAAATATTATAACGGTGTAGCCCTCATGATCAAGTAATTAACAGATTTCTGAAATATGAAGTAAGCCCATAAATTTGTAGAAAGATACACTTTCGAAATAAAAAATGACGTACAACAGCTAGTTTTCTTAGACCTCTTCTAAAATGAGAAAGAAAAAATATGAGGCTTTTTCGATGTTCCTGATCATCCTCCAGTTTTGTTTTTTAAATGTATGATTAATAATCCCCTTTATAAATTTCAGGTAAAAATGAAAACGATGTCAAATGTGATTTCATCGAGTTTTTCCTCCTGGGAGAAAACGACTTGTATAGCAAGAAAATGTTTACCACTTGGGATAATTTCCGTTCGTATATCACGTGCATTTACTTATATGGCAACACTTTAATTTTGGGAATGGACGTCGGATGTGTAAGTATTGACGATTTTATTTAGAGCCTTTTTTATACTTTATTAATTTATTGCACATTCTTAATTGTCCGAAATAGTGCTTCGCGAAATCGAATAATGGATTTTCCCCCAAAAAAAAAAGAAGAAAATGCATAAAAAATTGTCTAGTGTAATCAGCTGTTCTAACTCAACACATTACTTGGATATGATAAAAAATCATCACTTTTTTACTTTTAGGTTTGGCAATTTCTTTGAGATACCATGGTTTCCCTTTAACGTATAGAAGCTGGTTCTAGACTATTTAACTCTCTATTTTTCTGGTATGAGTAGTGGCTAGTTTAAATGTTCGTTAAAAAAAATTCTAAAAACCCGTAAAAAAAATTCTGTTAGTATCCAATTTTCCAGAAATTTACTTTTTTTGTAATTTGTTTCTGATATTATTTCGGAACATTTTAGAGAAACAGATTATGTTTTGCAACTATGTTGTATTGTTATAAGTGTGGTAATTTTGTTTTATATAAACGTGCAGTGAAAAATAAATGTGTGACTATAAAACATCCTGGATAATAATTTTAGGTTGATATCTTTCTTATCATCTCGCTAAGAATCAGATTTTAGTTTTGTTTTTAGAAAGTGTGAATATTCGGATTGTAGCTGTTGTTGGTCAGTGTCATCCTAATGTTTTGGCATAGATTTTATCTGTTCGAGAGCGAAACATTTTTTCAGATATCTGTGCACATATATGGGGAAACTTTCTCTCAGTAGTATTTTTGAATATAGCTCCATGTAGCTTCGATTAGATCATTCTAAATAAATAATACCTTAATACAGTATGCGATAAACTAGCCAAACGTTTATGTTTTCAGGGAAAGTTAAATATACATACTGTAATGCGAGCCGAGCGATCTAAAATATTTTGAAAAGTACTCTGGGATAATAATCCATTCAATTTTTTATCGTTCTGGATCCCTCCCAAGCAATCCTGGCCGTTATACAAGTGTTCGGAAAACAAAATCAATTTTTAGAAAAAAATATGTGTTTTTTAAACGTGAACGTCGTATGGTCAATAAATTACGAAAACGATTTAATGTCCTCGGAGTCCAAGGCATTTTTAGGGCCGTATTCATATTCGTCCTTTGAGTAATACTTAAGGTTCCCTTAAGCAATACTCAAGGGATACTTGAGGGATCCAAGTGTGGCTTTCCTTGTGTATCTGTTTCCTAGACGACATCTACGAGACGGCGGGATTCATTTGGCGACGTTGTCATATGTCAAATATATTTCTGTTATCTCTTTTTGTTTTGTGCCAGTATCTCGTGTTTTGTGCCGGACATTTTTCCGGATGTGACAGAAACTGACAATACCGTACTCCAACAAAAATCTACAAAATCGCCTTGACTGCAACGAAATGTCACGTTGACATGTCATGTTGACATTTCGTTACTTGAGTATCATGATACTACGACACTGACAGATATGATCACTTGGCGGACAGATTTCGAACCGGTCTGCGCATGACGTCACCGTGTGACAAAAGTGCACAAGCACATGGCGCCAAAGCATTGATTTTTAAGAGTTTTATTTCGTTTCCTGTTATATCTGTCTTAGACATTTAATATTCATACAAAATGAAAATAGCTCATGCACAGTATAATATAAACGATACATATTGCTCTGTATCTGAATAAAAAATTGATGAAATAGTTATACAGAGAATTGATATTAATTGACGCCTGACCCGTTTGCAGTAGTTCCGAGCGTTCTGAATTTCAGATACAAAAATTTGAATCTATGTACTCAAAAAAATTTACATTGTGGAAAAAGAACAGAGCCAGAGCGGTCTGGACGTATTTTTCTGAAATCTCATATAAGAGGTTGATTGGAGTGCCTAGTGAAACCATCTTTTTGTGGGAAAATTTCTCGGGTAGGGGGTGGAATTTTTATATACTCCATTCAGGAGCCTTTGATTACCGTTCTTAATTTTTATATATAGATTAAGATGTTGCGTCACCAGCTCTTCAAGTCAATTTGCATATGTATTTACTATATAATTCTCTTAATAAAAGGTAGAAAAGAAATAAATAACATGATTTTGTCATTAGAAGTTTTTAAAAATCATGAACAAGCATAATGGCATTATGTTTATGGCGAATGAATATTGACTTTTTTCTGCTAATGATTGGTAGAAAAATACATTACCAAATTTTCTTATTTTTTATTTATTCAAATATATGTCACAACCGCGTATATGTTAAACATAAAATAAAAACATATCACAATACAACAATACAATATCTTTCTGGGCATTGTATTTAGCTAGTACAGGTGAATTCTCGTATACTAAAGATTCCTAGTAATAACAGGTTTTTCCTCAATTTTTTTCAAAATGTTTTCACTCGATGTATCTGTTTAATAATATGTTTGAATTAAAAAGTTTGATCCACTTGTAGTGATGGTTTCTGATGGCCTGGGTATAGGGCACATTATTTGTTGCTCTCTTGTGTTGTAGTTAGGTATTGATTCTGTATATATGAATCTATGGGGAAATATATTTTGGACAGACAATAAGAACTGAAAAAGGGGTGAATAAGAGCATATAGAACTAGCCTTTCTCTATATGAATGAAAATGAAATATCAAAATACGTTCTGCAACCTGTAAATCTCCAACCATCTTTTAGCGTATTTTTATTTTATGTAGCTTTTTTTTTATTCCAAATAGGAAAGGCGCTAGGAAAGCTGGATACACCGTCGCAGGACCCTGTGTACTTATTACTTTATACTATTTTACAATTTTAGTGAATTTCAGTTTTCTAATATTCGAGGTCTCTCTAATTCCCCTATCAAGAATTCGTATTCTGAAATACATTTTGCATCTAGAAAACAAGCTCATCTTTGCTTCATCAGTCACATATACATTCTCTGATAATTTGTTTAAATTCGCAAGATAGTTTTTTTTTCACTTTTCAAAGCGTTTTCATTATAGTTGGAAAATATATGGCCGAGCTCATTACATTTTTCCAAGAACTCATCTGTATGTTTTTGTAGTCCACCTTCTGTTAAATGGTTGACCCAACTGAGAGAAGTATCTGTGCAATCTGGGATATAACCCAGTTTCTCCTTATTTTTCAACTTAAATGCAATGAAGCCTGTCAAATTTTCCAAACCATCCCAAGTAGCGGTAGTGTGACGAATGGTTTTTACTTTTTTATTATTACATCCCACAACCACACAATAAACCATTGTTCAAATATGTGTTAAACTCCAGAATCGCAAATAATTAATGTTTTATCAAACTTTACTATGGTAAACGAGTAAACTCAAGAAAATAAACTGAAAATGTTCGGCTATAACCTGTAACTAAACGAGTAAACAAACCCCGTTTGTCACACGCTGACGTCACAGGTGGAAGCGAGATGGAAGACATCATGCGCGTGAGCATACCTTCTAAAGTCGTAGTATCATGCTTGAGTATTACTCAAGAGAGCCGTACGTAAGGGACCCTCAAGTGACCGCCCAAACACGTCCTTACTTAAGGACCCTCAAGTATCAAGGGATCCTTAAGTATAGACTATGAATACGACCCTACGCGGCCTGGGAATCTGAGTGGATCACGATAGCCCTTAGTTTCTACAATAAATATGACCGCAGGCTAACTATAGGGTAACTTCAGTTTGCCATATTTCTGCAGTTCCGTAGGTCAGAGAATATGTCATGCTGGGCGTTTCGGTTTTGACAATAATTTTGACTCTCACAAACGCGATGTCGCAATTTCTGGTGAATTTCATACATTCATGCCATAGATTGGCGATTTGAAGATATTCTCATCCCAAAAGCTGGCTACAAGCATACTTATACCACGGCTCAACAAACAATCAGCTGTCTTACTCAAGGTCTGGAGATGATTTGCGCCGATCCCTTTGCGCATCGATATTTTGGGTTAGAGAGAGATAGATTTCAACAGCGGCGGCACGGCAGGGTCATGGCTATCTACATAGACTTTGAGTATAGAGATAAATAATATAAATCACATCGCAAATCTAGTACCGTAAACGCGGGCTACTTTGGCCCATTTTTCAGTAATTTTTGTATATACTCTACTCTAGAAACTGTTGTTTATACTGCCCAGAAGTTCTGGTAATCTTTTTTACAACTAAAATATCTTAAATTTTAATTAGTAATTCTGTTTTTACTTACAAAACGTTTTTTGAATTAATATATTTTTTTTTAATTTTGGGCCAATGTTATCCTGCGGTTAGGGTAACTTTGGCCCAAGTCAATTTTTAGCGTTAAAAGCATGATACAAATGGTATGGACAAAGAAGGACTTGGATATTGACTAGAACAGGTTCTTCAACGAAGATTATATTAAGTTTCGTCATAATTATGAATGTTATCAGGTGAAACATCTTTTACCACCTTTTTCAGATTTTCAATATAGTCTGTGATGATTTGTTCATGAATCTGAGTACGATTTATTTTGATGTTCGACGAAAACTTGACAGTCAGATAAGGGTGTCTCTTTAGAAACGATTTGACCCAGTCACGTCCTGGAACATAGTTGCAAAAACACTGCACAGTCTTCCATTGCCTAGTCAAATAAGATGTTATGATGAATCTTAAATCTAGTTCATCGAGAATGCTAGTTCTTCTTCTTGAGAAAAAACTGTTGGATGGCCTGGTGAACTTGAAAACAAATTTTTCAACTTGTTCTTAATAGGGGGTATCTTGAAATGATCAGCAGCCTGCCTTTGCGTCATATCACCAGATCTGATTGCTTCTAGACAAGTTAGAAGTTGTTCGTTGCTTTAGCCAGTGTATATTGGGCCTCCAAGAAGTCTTTTGCGGCATCCTGAACAAGCTGATGACGAGAATACGCAATATAAATACGAAAATAAAATTTTTCAAGGTTTTTATAGCAATTCATAACTTAATATTATGGGTTTTATACATTCTCGGGTCTGATTTAAAAAAACATGAAAATAAAAAAACTTGTTGAGTTTAACACTGTTGTAACTACAGTACGACTTAAAGAAATGAAAATTGTTTAGTAGGGGGTACTTACCAGACTTGTTCAACAAGAAATACTTTTTTTGTAAATGGAAGTTTGGGTTTTTCTAGTCAAACAACTATAGGTGCTGCTTTCTAGTGGACAGCAAAGGAACCACTGGACTTATCAATCAGCCTGTATAGTGCGGCTACCTAGCGGAATGAGCCGGAAGTATTTTAAATATAGTCACAAACATCTTTATAAAGTACGATTTTGTTTTGTTTTCATTTGGGCCAAAGAAGGACGTTAGGGCCAAAGTAGCCCATGTTTACGGTACTGTATGGGAAGTAAACATTAAGGACAACATAAACTTTATGTTATCTTTAATGTTTACCTTCCGTTTACACCGCATAGGTTGGGTATTATTTCTTAACTCTGCCCTGTTGTACACTTTTTCTACTCCGCCCCCATCAGGGCGAATGAAACTATCCCAAAATGGCGTCGCTGACGTCAGATATTTGCAACACGTCATCACAAAGGAACCGACGGTGAGTAAGACAGCTGATTGTTTGCTGAGCCGTGGTTATAACCTAGCAACATCCGATACTTATTTTGGGCAAGACATCAATGTGACTGCACCTAAACTGCTTTTTACTGCGCCTGACTGTCAATGTAGCGGGAATGTAGGATGTATGAGGGCTTAGGTGTTTGTTTTAACTGATGGCTTTGCCCTTCTGTACCTTCTCTCTTAAGCCTCGTGTCCCCTAGCAAATAAAATTGCTAGAGTTACTCTCACAAGTCACTTGCATAGCGTGTGCACGACGTCATTAGAGAAATATTGCAGCAAAATTACTTGCACATAAAGGACTTGCGACTTGCTGAGAGCTTGTAGTGGTCACGGTTACTCTCAGGAAATTAGTTTGCCACAAAAATTTGCAGCAAGGAGTATTGTAACTCAAATATGGAGAGGTTCAACTTGACGAGAGAAGAACACACGTGTCTTTTAAATGAAAATTTTGAATTATATCCTGAATTATGGAATGTACATACTACAGAATTTAAGGACAGAATCAAAAAGCGGAATGCATTACAAAAATTGGCCGACTTATTTAATACTTCTACAGCTGAAATTCAAAGGAAGCTACATAATTTGAGAACGCAAGTTAACCAACAGTGGAGAAAAATTCAAAAAAAGAAATTAAAGTCCATATATCCCTAGATTATTTCTACGCTGAATCCACTTTCTCATCCATTTTCTCCGCATTTAATATCTTTCTCTTGTTTTCTTTTTTTTTTTAATTAAATATATCACAACTACTGCAGCAGCTACAGATTTTGCACACGACATCTTATCTATAGTGTAGACAGAATCAGAACAATCAAGCCCAAGTGAAATTGCGAGCGCATTTTCCTAGATTAAATTTGCGAACAATTAAAAGATAGTGTAGACAAACAAGCAAGTATTTGCTGCAAAAACTATCACAAGTTAATTGCAAGTGGACTCGAGGCTTTAGTCGCATTGGAGACTTCGCACTCTAGATTCAATATTGCCAATCATGTTTTCCTCTAGCTTTGATTAATACAAGCTGCTACTGAAATATACAGGCGTATTAAATTTTGTCGATAGGTATATATTTACCATGTGTCCTGTTGGAAGAATCTGGACATACGCAACTATAGTCACAAACTGATCATAGGAAAACATCCCATAATCTGCATGGCCGTGAAAGAATCGCCCAATGAAAGAAGATATTACGTCTGTTCAAACTGCACTATCCACGAAATAACCGGATATCTACCTAATATATACTAAAGGATCAGTAGTACGTAAAAATATTACAGTAAGGAGTCTTCAGAGAAACGATATCTATCGGTAGAAATTTTATGTGTTCCTTCGTTATAAAGACGTTTGTTGTACTCTACTAGGTTACTAGTAGTGGTTTTCGTTCTCCCGTATATTTTGTTTTCTTTGATCGTTACAAAATATATTTACTATGATTGAAGATGTAGATAATGTACCATAAGTTGTCGCATTGAGTTCAAGTATGAAGTTGTACAGATTATAAGCACTTACACTTTCTATATCTAATAAGAGACAAGTCTTCCTCTGAAAAATGTAAATTCATAAACTGTGCTAGGTAAGTGAGTAATCATTTATTTTGTTATGAAATATACTCGTACTAAATTTATTTTTGGATGTTATAATGTCCAAGTCAAAATTGTAAACTTGATTGTGAATTTGATTTACATACGTTGTAAATATTATCTCTTGGATTTATTTGACTGTAACTATTGTATGAAATTGGTTTCAAAAGTGAACTGTACTTATTATCGAACAGAAAAAAGCAAAAATCCTTAGTATCGCCAAATTGTGCAGTGGGGTTCAGTTGGTAATTTTGAGGTCATTGATAAAAAAGTTTTATTGCATGTTTTGGGTAGGTAGTGCATTTACCCAGAGCCAGATACAGGGTGTTCCACGACGTTTAAGAAAAGCAATATATCGGAACTGGGCAGTAGTACAGAATTATAATTTTGGGGGTGCAAATTAGAGCAAATATAGTATCTTTTCTTAATACTGTGTCAACCAGTGAGGTATTTGTTTTTGGCCACGTGACGTCGGATTCAAAAATTTTAATGGGACACCCTGTATATTTGTGACTTTGTGTTCCTCTCGATAAGGCTATTCCAACAAACTACAATACAGTCCTTTAGGTCCCTCTAGCTCTCGAACTAATCATTTTAGACTCCAAGTGTGCTAGTTTGTTGGAATAGTCTTAACGAGAGGAACACAAAAAGTCACAAATATACATAGTGTTCCATTAAAATTTTAGAATCGGACGTCATGTGGCCAAAAACAAATACCTCATTGGGTGACGCAATAATAAGAAAAGGTACTATATTTGCTCTAATTTACACCCCCAAAATTATAATTCGCTACTACTGCCCAGTTCTGATATATTGCTTGTCTTAGTCGTCGTGGGATACCCTGTATATTGTTCAGCAAATTGTTTACCTACTGTAATTTATAATTGGAAAATCTTACAAAACTGAAATTAATATTTGTCTACATCTTTATAAAAAAGTGATTCTTGTTGCCATATTTTCCTTCGTTTGTTTTCATTACGCTAAATTAATGTAAGGACTGTGATCAAAATTGTTAGCAAGTGAACTGGAACTGGACTGTTCTTACTATAATTTTTATACTTTTCATTTGTTGTGAGAAGTTCAGTAACTTTTATAAAGGGTATTTTTATTTGTACTTATTTGTTATTGTATGCACCACCGTGTTTACAAACGGTATGGTAATAATTAGTTCTGATGTCGAACATGCATATATTTGATAAAAAAATAAGACACTATTCACAGTACAAAAAAATTCAAACAGATAAATTATTACCATATTATTGTCAACGTTGTAGAAGTAGGGTTAGAGAGCTTTGGAGAAAAATGGTACACTTGTAACCTGATTTTTCAACGTAATTTCAATGTTACGGTTCACGATGTCATGCAGATGATAAGGGCTGTGGAAGTAAAAGTTACCTGTGTGGGACCGTCATAGATGAGCCCAAAATTAAAACTAGTAAGAAAACATCTTCAAGATTTGGTCATCTACTTTCAAATACTGTATGCTCATTTGCAAAATATGCTAATATGGCACCTGAAAGCTCTAATTAGAAAACAATGGGGCCCATATTAGTCAGTCAATAGAGAAATGTAACTCTTTCCAAAAGCTTAATCGATTTGTATCAAATTTGATATAAGTATGGTGTTTTTTGTTGACAATCAAGAAAGTGAGGTCAGATCTGCGAAATTCAAGATGGTGGATCCAATATTGCGGATGATTTTTTTTTTGATCAACCGATTTTTAGCAAATTGGGTTTTTGGGGTTCCTGATAATCATCTGCATTAGAACTCAATCTTGCGTTTAACAATTCGGTGGTTTTAACGCTGAGTTAGAGCCGATATCTTTTATACATTAATTTTTGCAAGCTATACTGTTTTTTCTCTGTTGCGTCTCAGATTGATGTGTTTTCTTCTATTTAGAGTATTTTTGTTATAACTTTTATTCGATGTAATTACCGTTTTATACGTACTTTTATAATAATCATAAGTTCAATATATGATTTGGAAAATATGAAGAGTTAGTCTTCTCCTTATAATATGCAAGAGGACCCAAAAATGTCATGCTTGATCGCTTCATGCAACTTCTATCGACCATTTAAAGACATAGAATATTCCTATACAGCAATTCCATGCCATAACCTCAATCAACAGCTGATTCTGGACAAAAAACATCATTTTTGCTCATTAATTTATATAATATTTTCTGTATTTTTAACAATCGTTTGGTCATTTTTGCCAGAACTGTTGTTAGTGATGGTGTGTTGCCCAAGTAGTATTTTTTAGCAGGTAAAGCAGATTAAAATGGCAAAAATTGGGAAACATGATTTTTGAGTGACATTCTGTATTCATATCTTTTATTCTACGGACATTTATTTGTTAGAAATACATTTACTTGACCACAATACAATAATCTGACATTTTACTCAGTTCTATCTCTAGGGTAACAATAACATCATCGGCTTTCAACTGGTCGTCAATAAAAAGAGTAGGACTCCAGCCGCCAGAAGTCTTATAAAGGTCTTCAGTCAGTTTCAACACAAAATCGTTTAGGGAATTAATTTTTTTAAGGAATCTTTTGATATTATCGCGAGTAAGGTTCCCAGAAGATCTAGATTTTTCCACGTCCTGATAAAGCTGCAGCAATTTCTCCACATAGATTCGTCGTATACTACCGATGTCGCTGACTTTGTTCATATCCAATTGTTCATCCATCTTCATCTAAAAATAAGTTTAAGAAACATAGAAAAAATACAGAAGTGTGTCATTTTTCTAAATTCTTGAAAATATATTACAAAAGCAAAGATATAAAAAAATATTTGAACTGTAGGGCACAAGTCTATTAATAAAATATCTTCGAAACTAAATTAACAACGATAAACAAAAAGTGACTATTTTGATTCTCAATTGGAAATTAATCAAAAAAAGGTCTTCTGGGGCCTACCCCCGCACGCTATGGAAAAAACCGAACAGCTGAGAAGTGTGAGAACACTGAGACCCCAACCTGGGGAGCCTATTGCTTGGACAATTCAAAATATTCAAAGACAGTGACGTCTGGGGGGGCCCAGGCCCCCCCGTTATACATCATCATAGTCACAATGTCTTAACAGACATGTTGTGAACTCGTAAAATGCATTTACTCATTTTACGAGTTCTTGGGATATCTTTAAGATCTTTAATGCACTAGTTTCCCATTTGCTTTCTGCATCCGTTGACCAGACGGTGTCTACTGGTTCATCCGCCTTTAGGGGCAATTTCTCACCCCAAGGACAAGAAGGTGTCCTGACTCTTCTCAACTCGTCCACCCAAAGCTGTTGGTTGAGAAGAGGTTACTGTTTATACCGACAGTAGTTCGGTTCCTTTTAGTCGCCTTCTACGGCACGCAGGATATACGATGGGAGATTTCTAACCCACCCCCCCACACGGGGGGGTTAGAATACACGTCTGCACAAACTTAATTCAACATAAACGAACCTGGTTTTTAGTTATTCATATTTCCTCAATAGCTTTAACATTATACATTTACAGTGCCATAACTTTTTTATTTCTCATTTTAGGATGTTGCGACTGGTGTAATTGTGCTATACACATCTAGAGCTTTTGCATGATATATAGCTTGACCTCATATTTCAAAAATCATCGAAATATGGAAGTCATTTTGAGGTTAGGTTTGAAATTGACAGGGACAAGTACTAAGTTTTGGTATTTATATATATTATTTGAAACAGAAGACACTTACCAAGCGTTAAGTGACTGCTATAACTAATAATTGTTTTGTTTTGATTGTTATTTTATAGCTTACCATGTTGTTAGGTATTATCTAAATCAATTGACTCACTTTGTTTGATAACAGTATCAGTATCTATGAGAGCAAGTTTTCTATTTTCTAATGAAAAAAAATGATTGAATTCAATTCATACACATTCGTGTAATTTGGAATGACTTGATTATCAATTTATATAGGAGGATATCTAGGATATCCACAATAAACTGTACCTACCACCGTCACCGTCCGTAAATCTAGGTATTTACATTGGAGTACTGTTGTCTGAATGTCCACCTTTAATATTCGAAGGAATGCAATGTAGAAAAGCCAAATTTACGAGCTACAATTTCATTGCTTTTAGTACTGTACAAGTCTTTAGTTCGATTGGGCAAGAAAACACTACGGATTCAACTATTTATTTACACTAACTCTATACACTACGCCTAACTTAATACTTAACAGTCTAATTTATTTACAGTCACTGAGTCACTACACTAATTTATATTTGTCCTTCACTAATTTATGTCACTTTACATTTATTTTGCGCGCGCCACTTGTGTATCGCTGATTACGTCTTACTGTACTGAACACTGTTCACTCTGGTCACTCTGCCTGCCGCTTTATATACGCATCTCTGGCTCTGGAGCATTCTGTCCGCTTCGAGCGAGATGGCGGACAGGGCCGGACTGGCACACTGCCCCCTCCTTAAGGCCGTTTCGTCCCCGAAACGTTCATATCTGAATGGACACAGAACGCCCTTCTTGCAGCCAGAAGTTTGGTAAAAGAGGCAATCCACGGTTCTGTGTCCTGTCGGTCCTCTCGGATTTCAGCTGCAGACCAGAATTTAGATTCCCGTGAACCTGAAGAGGACTTCTAGCATGTTTCGAATGATTCGCCAATCCGGATCGTCCCGCCTGCAAGCTAGCTTGGGAATCGCCAGTTTCAAAACGTTTGCAGTTAGCAGCTTCTCAGAGAGGGTACGTTGGTTTCTAATAAGACTTCTCTTTCGAAATCAAGTAGTGGAGTTGCCTCTGGTCCCTTCGTAACTCCAGCACTTGTCCGACTCATCCACCCTGTCTCTTCAGCTCGTCCACTTGGCCAAACAGACGTTGAAATTCACTGGCAATCCCTCGGGACATCTGAAGGTCTCTTGCAACACAGTATGCCAACGCGTATTCATCCGGAACCGTGAACAAATTAATCTCGATGTTGGGACGGTATGATAAGTTTCACATCAGTGGAAGCGAAATTAAATTATCTTTCTATCACGGGCAGAGCATACTAAATCGGCCATAGGACACTAGCGCGCCGCGGTCAGATTTGTCCTAATCCCACCGGTCAGAAGCGCGCAAAATATTTCGATCACCAGATGGACCATAGGACACTAGCGCGCCGCGGTCAGATTTGTCGTAATCCCAACGGTCAGAAGCCCCCAAAATATTTTGGATAATAGGCAGGTATGTGGACACCAGCGCGCGGGGCGGGGAGGTAAACTTATGTCTTATACTTTTAACGGATTTTAATTCATTCATTTTTTGCGATCTTGCTAATAGTTACTGAAGAATTTGTAGAACTCCAGTCAGAGGTATCGTTACTTTTGACTTGACAGAAATGAATTACTTTTTTATATTATTAAATGCGAAATTTTGTTCTGAACATAAGTTAATCTGATCACTATAATAGATGATGCAAATGAAGAAGCTGGTATTGTCAGCAGACCGAAATGTCTTTATAATATCCCAAAAAATTTTAATTAGTCAGAACGTGTTCTAATTTGTCACAAATTTGATCGATTTCTTGAGGATGTAAAAAAAAATCCGAGAAATTTACCTTCACAGCTTGCTTAGTGGGAGCATCATGGTTGTGCTCATTATTTCTTTTAAGAACAATCTCTTCCGATTGATCCATCAGCAAAGATGCTATGCATCCTCTTCTAGAGCATCTGTAGGCTACACCATGGGTGGTTTCTTTATCTCTTTGGAACGTATACTCTTCAAGGACTATTAATTTCTTCCCTTTCACACTTAACGTAGTCTCCATGATGAAAAAGTAGAGCACAAACAATACCCATAAACAGAAACTAAGGATTGCAAACTACTGGAATATTTTTATTAATGGTAGTTTTATATACCTATAGAAGCCGAATAGTCATTTAAATAATCCAAGAAGTATGACTGTAACCTACGGCAAGTCGTAAAAAGACAGATGAAAGTTCGCAAGAATAAAAGGGATGTGGTCATTAGAAATAACCAAGCTTAATTTTCTTTCGGCGCGCAAGTGACCGGTGGCGATTAAGGCACCGTTTTTGTAAACAGGTAAAAATCAAACCGCGCGCGCTCGTGACCGGCCACCACTAAATCAGAGTTTTTTAACCTGAGGATATAGGCTGAGGAGGACTCAAGGCCATCCTCACCCTTGCAATGGGCCCGAAGGGCCCGTTTGTAGGCCTATGCCCTGGTATTTCTGTTCACCAGAAAGCCTCTCTTCCTCTTTCATTTATTTATCCATATACAGGGTTCACGAAATAAAGTAACCGTGTATTTAATTGTGATTTATTCAGTCATTTGAACAGCGCAGAACTATATACAGCACATACCTTATACATATATTACAAAAATGTTTGTCAGGGTAACTAGCTAATTGTTGTACTTGTGTACATACCGTCGTTCCAGAGAAAGTAGAACAAGCACAACAAGGAAAGGCACTTCTTGAACAAAACAAACGGACCACAATGGAAACTATAAAATGTTATATTCTTTTCGTTTAATAATTTAAAACTTTGAACATATTGATGAGCAAGATGGAAAATACAAAATCCAGTAACATTTAAAAACCTTACTATACCTTATCCACCGAACAAACGGAGTAACCATGCACAATATATGTAAATTTTTACTGTATGGTCAAGGGTTATATGCACACCGTCTACAAAACTGCATACTGAGAGCAGTGATGTTATTATAAACAGAAAAATTAAGTTCGATTTATCCGGGTAAAGCCCCAAAATATGGGTTTGAAATAATTTATTACTCCTTTTCTTCAGTGAATGCAGTATAGTTTTGATTGACCAATATAAATAATTTTAGAGTAGTAATATAATTTTTCAGTTATTTGGATAGAGGTAAGAGGTAACGTATCAATGGGCTGTTTCTAAAACAATAAACCTATATGTCTATAATTTGGCTCATCATTTCAATGATGGATAACTTTTTAAACTTATTGGTATGCCTGAAAGCAACGTAGCCCCTACAACTTTCTGGTATATTGCAAAGGGTGGCCTAAGAAATCTGATGTTTTTGCTAGGTTACTTCAATACATAAATGCTGTTTGGAAGATTTATTGTGAAAGACAGTGCTCGAAACGGAGCTGGAATAGTTCGTGAAAAAAATATATGACGGTTCCGGTTCGTAAAAATACCATTCCGATTCGTGAAAAAAAAAATCTGACTGTTCCGGTTAGTACAATGGTGGAAATGTTGTGACGTGTAGGATTTATATTGCAAAGTAAGAGTGGTTTGTTGCAGTGCAGACGTTTTTTTCGTTTTCAAAAAAAAATATGAAAGCATGAGGTTAGTATTGGCAACAGTGGTTGGGACCTCTATTGCCCTTCAGAAAATGAGAACACGACGTCAGTATTGGCAACAGTGCCTTTTTTCGCTTTAGTAAATCCTAAATCATAACGTTCCGGTCCGTAAATTAATCCATTTCGAGCCTTGGCAATTGCAAAAATTTCAGATTTCAGTTGTGTGTAATAGAGCAAAAGTAAATAAACACGGTAGATGGCTAAGTTTTTCTTGTTGTCAAGAATCTTGATGGATTAATAAAAATTAACAACATTGGATACATTCTTTTAGTACTTTTTTAATTAGACATTCATAAAGTTGAGTGGTTATAATTTTGAACGAGTGATCCATGAAGATAATTGCCAAGCCTTTAGAGGTTAAGATAGCAATAATAATATGGAAATAGAGCACCAGTTAGCATGGTACTATAGTACAAACGACAGCAAAATATTTAGAAAACATAAAACGTAGAAGTAAAATATCAGATGTGTATGTATCATATAGATTTTATTTAAAAAATACTAGGATAATGTGCTAATTTCAAAACCAATTTGGTAATAATTACATTTTTCTTCGAATCACACCCATGTATTCATCTATACGCCTGTATACCAAAACTGGGTTTCGTACTTCCAAAATCACTCAAAAAATATATTCTACTTTCTCTGAAAAAGATAGCATGCATGCATATTTTCTAAACGACACGCATTCTTAGCACCAATTCGTTGACACAATCAATTACAATTCAAATTTGATCATATATATCTTCCATGAATACTTTGGCATCCCATTATGGGTATGTGCACAAATCTTTACACAGAGTTATGTATACGGTATCTTATTTCAATCATGGATGGAAATTTTGTTAAAACTAGAAATTTTTAGTTTTCAACAGCACTAGTACTTATAAAAGCATCATTGGTGTTATCTTCTGTCCATCTCTGGTTGACTCAAATGAAACACCGTGCAAAATGTCCAATGTCCATCAAATTGTACGAAAAAATAACAGGCATAAGCCAAACAAGCTGTCACCAGTTACGATCCAGTTCAGGCGTGTTTTACAGTCTGCTATTTTATTGCACTTCACGCAGAGCAGACAAAAGTATGGAGAAAAATTAAACTTGAGATATCGTAAGCACTGACATTCTAATTCTAAATCAATAGGGATATAGTTTATCAGAATTGCGGTAAAGCAGCTTTTAATGCTGCTTGATTAGGATTATCTTTATCGTCCGTGGGATTATCAGAAGCTTTAGAAGATCATACTGTAAAAGGCTCAACTTTCTCGGGTTGGCATTTCTTGTGATTTTCTTGCACATAAATGAGACGAAAATGGAAAAATATGCTGTAAACATGTCATAGATTATATAAAACAATATTAAATGGTCTCAGGTAACTGTGATATACACGTCGAAATACCAATACTACAATTTTGCATTAACTTTGCGATGCTTCGCATCATGTTGCGATTCAAAATATTTCTATCTAAACCTGAACAAGTAATGAAAAGTGTGATCTAAAGAACTCCCACTTCTACTGCTTCCAGAAGTGGCCATTTCTTTCATACTACTTCTTATGTTTCCAATAAGAGATTGAGATAAAATCAAATCGACGGTTTTTATGCCATTTTAAAAATGTTTCAGAGACAAATTTATGTATTGTCCTGTATTTGAAAAGAAACTGCACCTTGTCGTTGGCATGCCAAAGTACCCAGTCTCACATATATCATGTGTCATACACTTTTTTAACTCACTGTAACCAAATTACTGCGTTCAAAGTAACAAAACCTTCTGAAGACAAAGTAAAGGAACTTCGTCCTGTCAGAAAATATAATTGAAAAGGAACCTGCGTTGTTAATAAACGGAAGTCTATTTGCAGAGATCATAGTAAATACAGAACACAGAATAGAATATACAGGGTTATTCACGTTATTCGACACGGAGCATTATGGCTAAAGTATTTGATAAAAAGGAAAATAATAACTTGGGATAGATAGAGACCCATAAAGGCTACATTTTAAAAATATTTTCATGTTATACAGGGTGTCCCAAAAGCACGAAATGTATCAAAGTTATGTTTTTTTAAATGGAACACCCCGTATATTATTGCATATTCAGATTCCCTGATGAATTCTATTGTGACCTTATGTATCATACATGGGACTTAAAGCGAACCGTTTACGTGTAAATCACCATTTTCGGTATAAGTAGATATCAGGAAAAAATTGAATATCGCAGAGATTATAAAATTTGGAAGGCTGTGACTTTGCCGTATTACTAAGCATAAAATGCATCAGCTTTGATGAGACTGTCAAATTTAAATTACGTTTATGCTCGGAGAAATCGGTCGATGAATTAAGGAAACTTCGATCAGCGATAACTTGATTTTTTTCAAATGGGAATGCCTAATTTTTTTATACGGTTAAAAGTAGAATTTGATAGCTTTTCTAATGATATAAGGTTGTGCATATCAATCTCTGGTAGTTTTCATTTAATTTTAAATTTTCAAACAAATCGGCGTTTTTCAATTTGCCTACCTATAACCAACGTAGCAGGCCATGAAATATAAACAAAAACCTGTTCAGGTAGAAGAAAACAACTAACTTAGCTGAAAAATACGCACGAACTAGACTAAAGAGACAAGATTATAAAAATTACTAACAACAAACAAACTCTAACCAGAAACAACGGCGGTAACATATCTTTGGTCAAAGAGAAGCTGGAGTATGGCAGAAATGGATTTTTTCACGGCCTACTAGCTACTGCAATGTACTAGAGATTGGCAATTTCCAAAAACATTAAAAATGTTGAAATAAAGTAAAAACTACTAGAGAATGTTGTAAGCAGTTTATTATTTTCATAATAAAATTTCACATTTAATGATATAAAAAAGTATGCAATTCTGTCAAAACTCAAGTCAAAAGTACCTCTGACTGGAGTTCTGAAAATTCTTCAGTACCTATTAGCAAGGTCGCAGAAAATGAAGAATGAATTAAAATTTGTTCAAATTATAAAACATAACTTAAATGGCAGAAAATTTAAATCTGATCTGTCAGTATTCCTTTTTTGCGATATTGCTAATAGATATTGAATAACAGAAGGGCTCCAGTCAGAGGTATCGACTTCGACGCAAATTAGTACTTTTTTACACCATTACATATGATTGATAGTTGCGTGCTGGAGCAACAGTCGCTGGTTGTTTCTGTTTCATATGAGGGTTTTTGATTGGCTTGGAAATTTTTAACCTCTAGTAAATTGCGGTAGCCAGTAGACAGTAAAAATATCTACTACTGCCATACTCAAGCTTCTCTTTGACCTTAGAGATGTTATCGCAGTTGTTTCTGGGAGAGTTGATTTGTTGTGAGGAATTTTTATAATCTTGTCCCTTTAGTCTAGTTAGTCTGTATTTTTCAGCTAAGTTAGTTGTTTTCTTCTACCTGAACAGTTTTTTGTTTATATTTCATGGCCTGCTACGCTGCTTATAGGTAGGAAAATTGAAAATCATCGCCGATTTGTTTGAAAATTTAAAATTAAATGAAAACTACCAGAGATTGATATTCACAACTTTATATGGTTAGAAAGGTTATCAAATTCTACGTTTAACCATATAAAAAAATTAGGCATTCCCATTTTAAAAAATCAAGTTATCGCTGATCGAAGTTTCCTTAATTCATCGACCGATTTCTCCGAGCATAAACGTAATTTAAATTTGAAAGTCTCATCAAAGCTGATGCATTTTATGTTTAGTAATACGGCAAAGTCACAGCCTTCCATATTTTGTAATCTCTGCGATATTCAATTTTTTCCTGATATCTACTTATACCGAAAATGGTGATTTACACCTTAACGGTTCGCTTTAGGTACCATGTATGATACATAAAGTCACACTAGAATTCACCAAGGAATCTGAATATGCAATAATATATGGGGGATTCCATTTAAAAAAACATAACTTTGATACATTTCGTGTTTTTGGGACACCCTGTATAACATGAAAATTATTTTTAAAATGTAGCCTTTATGTGTCTCTATCCATCCCAAATTATTATTTTCTTTTTTATCAAGTACTTTAGCCATAATGCTCCGTGTCGAATAACGTGAATAACCCTGTAGAATGATAATTTATCCTATTCTGTAAAACTCATCCATATTCACTTTCTATATTTTAGCTGCCTCTCACTATATCACAATTAGCTTACAGAATCTTTGTGGAAATTGTGAACAAACTCATCCGGAGGAGCCTAAGAAAGCTTCACATATTAGCTTTTTTAGGTCAGTTTTGGTTACTTATACAGTGTTTGGAATGGAATATTGCATTGTATTTTAGTATCTTTGGGTAGAAATAGTACACACAAAATTTGAAACATTCTTTTTGGAAACATGTAACCTGGCTTGAAGTAACATTAAAATCGACAAATATAATGAACCTTTACGGATAATCGTAATAGATTAATTTCTTCATTATTCTCGACGATGTGAGGATGGAAAAAGCGTATGGTTTTTAGAAATTATGCCAGTGGCGGCGCAGCAATATAAAAAAAACTAAAGATTTAAAATCAGCGCAAATTTCGCTTAATGCATTTTAGGTGTTCCGGATCATTTTCTACTTTTTTGGGTGGGGTTCAAATTGGAAAGGTTGAGGGTATGGGGATTGTGAAACTGAAAAGTTTGTTGTATTTATAATAAGCTGTCCATTCATCCTTATAAGAAAAAGGGCATAATACACTATAAAATTTATGCTATGGGAGAATCTCCCATCGTATATCCTGCGTGTCGTAAAAGGCGACTAAAAGGAACCGAACTACTGTCGGTATAAGCAGTAACCTCTTCTCAACCAACAGCTTTGGGTGGACGAGTTGAGGAGAGTCAGGACACTTTCTTGTCCTTGGAGTGAGAAATTGCCCCTAAAGGCGGATGAACCGGTGGATACCATCTGGTCAACGGCATGAGGATGCAGAAAGCAAATGGGAAACTACTGCATTAAAGATCTTAAAGATATCCCAAGAGAAACTCGTAAAATGAGTAAATGCATTTTACGAGTTCACAACATGTCTGTTAAGATATTGTAACTATGATAATGATGATGGGAGAATAATAAACTGTCAATCAACATAGCTTAATTTTTTTTGGATCGCTTTACATAAAATATAAAAATTCAAAAATATGATATATGTGAAAAAGAAGGAATTTCATGTTCCAGGCTTGAAGAGTCCACACAAGGTCAGCTTCCCAAAAAGTTCTTGTACTGCTATTTTTACCAAAAGATACTGTCATTGAAGATACATGTTTTATCTTAATTGAAACATATAAAACTCTTAAAATTAAGTAAGAAAAGCACCAGTAACGTGTTCTGTCATGAGTACATAAAACTTAAAACTAATATATCACAAAATGTTCTTACGTGGGCAGTCGGTATAAAAAATATTGCAATCATTTAAGTACTGAAGATACTAAATAGTTTTTTTTGATAATAAGCTGTTTGTATGACTTTTAAGCTATCATGAAATCATGTGTGTCAGAAATATTTTGATTTTTTAATATGCTTGCAACACAAAAGTGTATTGTCGGAAGGTATTTTGGGTTTATATATCGTATTATAGTAGTAGATATATCACCTATACATAAGGGTTGCGAATTAACAATGAGGTATTATATAAAAGTCATACTTTAGCTTAATAGCTAATCACAGAAGATTACGTTGAATCATTAATAATTACGCAGATATCACTCTTAAAAGTTTAATATGAGGTCACATAATCACGGATAGCAGCTTTGCTCGTCAATATTGTTTGACTTAAAGATGTGCCTACATAAAATACATATAACATGCACTTATATAATTATTGGATCACAGAAATTCGTTGACGCTGACATGCACGTCATAACACTTTATTGTAAACTAATCACAATTCACCTTTATATGTTAAATAATCGCTATTAGCGGTTTCTGTTTTATAGTGAGAATATGTCCAGATGTTTGCGAATGACAATGAAGACCGAATAATAAGAACGTTATGTGAACTGCAAAATAGGCTGTTACGTCGATGTAACGTAACATCGGTTTGTAACGGACCTTGAAACATCGCACTGGACTGCATGTCTTTTTCTATGAAAAATGTATTTTTCAGCTTAGGGCTACGTAATTTAACTGTTAGCAAACTCTTTAAGTTATCATACAATACAATCATATAGGGTGTAACTAAATAAGTGTAAAACATTTAAGGGGGTGATTCCTCACCAAAAAAAGAGATAAGATCTTTCATATAAAGAAACTTCAGTCCTTCATTGGAGCATCCCGGGTTAAGATATAGCACCTTAAGGGGGGGATATAAAATTTGTTTAACAATTTTTTTCACAAGCACTAAAAGTTACAATCGGTTGAAATTAACCTGACATTTGCTACTACCAAAAAGACACTTAGCCAGTAATTTATTTGGTTCACCCCATGGTTGTGGAAAACGCAACCCCTCAAATTTATTTCCAATGCAAAATTTTGTCTTATTATTTGTTTACCATTAAAAAAAATATTTCCGATGGCCTGTTTCATTCTAAACAAAAAATGTCTCTTGAATTTTTTGCCCAAAATAAACCAGTTCGTAGCAAAAAATTATTTATTACGATGTATCTCTGTAGTTGTTCGTAAAATATTGTTTTGCTGAGAACTGGTTTATTTTAGGCAAAAAATTCAAGAGACATTTTTTGTTTAGAATGAGACAGGCTATCGGAAATAAATTTTTAAATAGTAGACAAATAATAGGACAAAAAGTTGCATTGCAAATAAATTTTAGGGGTTGCGTTTTCCACCCCTTACAACCATGGGGTAAACCAAATAAAATAATGGGTAAGTGTCTTTTTGGTAGTAGAAAATGTCAGGTTAATTTCAATATTGTAACTTTTTTAGTGCTTGTTAAAAAAATTATTAAACAAATTTTAAATACCCCCTTTAAGTGGCTGTATCTGAACAAGGGATGCTCCAATGAAGTTTCTTTATATGAAAGGTCTTATCTTATTTTTCGATGAGGAATCACCCCCTTAAATGTTTTACATTTATTTACTTACACCCTGTATAATAGTTTGCTGGGTAAAAGGGCACTCACTTCTTCTCCAGAGTTACAACAAGATTGTTGAGAGTGCGCACCCACAAAGCCTTAAATATCTCGTGGGATGACACTTCTGGAGGCTGTTCAACTACACCCTAGTGAGGACGTATCTAAACACTACCTGTTCATGCACCACAAATTTAAAGCAAGATCATTATTATAAAAAATTATCATAAAACTGGGTTAGGGGGGCTCATCTGGATTCTTAAGTTTATTTTACATGATTTAACCAGCAGCAATGACGTTAGAGGTTCAAAATACTTTTTGGACTGCCAAATTCGAAACAGGTGATTAGATAATAAAAATCACGCATTAATTTTTGAAAAATAATTCAACGTAATCTCCTGTTCTCACTTATTAGCCAAGTAAAAGAACACGCTTGACCTTGCAAAAATTCTGATACGGAGGAAAAATTGGACTAAAATAACTAAAAGTGTGAACTTTATATCTTATAAATCTTGTCGATACTGTAGCGATGGAACTATGAGAAAAAAATACCTTAAGACAAAGCATTAATTTAGGAGCCTAGGCGTTGTGATCCTAGCAGATCACCCTCCTCCAATAGAGAACAGAATATATAAAATTCACTAAATAGTTCAAAAAAGGAAATCTAAATTCAACATGTTTACTAAATCCGATTCCTTCAGTACCTACAAGTTTATATTAAAGTATTTACGTTTAGCTACTCAATCCAAACGTTCATCTATATCAGAATTTTTCTGGCTGTATGTTACGATCCTATTTTCCATCCAATATTTATTATTGGACAAAAAAAATTGGCAAAAAAATTATCGTAAATATGGGAATAATACGTTATTTTCCTTGTATGCAACGATCAAATATTTTGTTAAAAATATAGGACAAGGGTTTAAGTACCACAGTCATATCATTTGTCTATTGAGAGTTATGGTTTCTGCCAAAGTCACTGTCGTGCTGTCAATAAGCCACTCCAACGCATGGTTCTCAATTAAACATTCTGTATACAAAATCTCTAAACTGTCAACTTTGCGATCTTATTCTAACCTGATATTTGTGGTTGTTTTCTTATATAGAGGATGTTGATTGCTTGTTGTGGTTAATTTTTTTGCGAAAAAGGTTGTTCGACAAAAGACAAACACATGCAAACTATACCCTGTCACCCGAGACTGTCATCCGCATCATCCGTGTCAACAGCGGACAGATGTTCGGCTAGTGATAACTAAAAATCCCCCAGAATGAATCTTGACACATGCTTTGACGGCATACGTACAGGGCTGCACTTGGTGCTCGTACTGCTACTGACGAGTAATTGATTGATAATTGGCGATATATAAACGAAAAAATGTATCTCTTTCGGTCAAGCATTTTTGCTGTGAATTTTTTGGATAGTAAATTAATTTCTTGTTCACAAAAACAGTCATTATTTTTTGGCATTGAGATATTCAGTAAAAATATTACTAAGACGGTCCTGGCTTGCAGAATTGCCAATTCAGATCACAACTAAAAAATTAAATTTCAGATGCACTTCTTCGTCAGCTGGTATCTATCAAATAGACGTCAAGCTAGTCTAAAACGGCGATTGTAAATTGCAGCGATGGTCAAGTATTCTTAATCCGGGATATGAAAATTGCAGCGGCTGGTTATTTTTCCATTTCAGGTAAACATGTAAATTGCAGCGGACGACCCTCTGTTAGGGATAGGAGTTTTTATAACAGCCATCCATCATTGTTTATTTTTGAGAGTCTTTGATAAATACTCAAACAGACACATACATTAAAATGAATAGTGTCAGAATAAAGCACGCTCCAAATGCAACAACTAAAAAGAAGCAAGATTTTTTGAATCTTAGAATACCTACGTTTATTACTCAATGAAAATAGGATAAGTGGATTAGAATATATAAAAAGTGTCTGTCATTTTTATGGTGAGAACCTTAGTTAGTAATTATGGTTTTTTATGTATATATTGATCTAAGACGATTTACGAACATGTTTGTACATAATGTTATTTATTATTAACAATTAACAATTTAGAAAAGTATAATTTTCTTTCAATGCCAATAGTTTTTGTTTTATTATTAACTGCTCTAACAAAAGAAGGATTTATTAGTTTCAGTCTAAAAAAAACCGCGCATTGGGTATATTATCACCTTCCGAAAATTGCAAAAAAGTATCAAAATTGTCACAATAATTGTTGATGTTGTCGAAATTGCCTAAAATAATGGAAATATGTATCAAGAAATTAACTTTTCTAATTAATTTCTAGTTAGTTAAGTAGAGAATTGCAAAATCTCTATAACAATAAGTGCAAATAAAATTTTGGGTTTGTAATTTAAAAAAGTCATTGTGATGTCATATAGTTTTCAAGATCACCAACAGAAGTAGGTAAGTAAATGCCACCAAATTGTTGCTTTAGATAAAAATTAATTTGACCTGTCACATAATATTATTTTTATATAATATTTTGCTAGACAAAACCAAATTAATTTTTAGAATACCTCCAAACAGGTAGACTACGCCGATAAGGGACCCTCGCTGCAATTTTCAACATCAACATCTTTTATGGTCACCTTTGAGATTTATAGGATTATACCCTAACCGCGGCTGCAATTTGTATCCGCCCGTCTAAAAGTATCAGGTAACAATAAAAATATTCAATTTTCATAATCTGAGCTTTCAACTGTCACCAGGAAAATCTTAGATAAGGAAAGAGAGGGGATACCGCACGCCCATTTGATGCTATATGGATTAGCTGATACCGAAAATGAATAGCTGTCAAAATGCTGGTGGAAAACTGACGGTAGTGTCAAGGTGGTGTTTTTTGCGATATTTAACGTTTTTAAGACCAATAATTGTGAAATATTGTGGTGAGCGTAATGGTGGGGTGTGCAGCTTACCGTTGTAAAAGCCACAGCAGCAGGAAGGAGCCAGGAATCACTTTTCACAGGTAAATTTATGATCTTATTTTTTTGGTGTATCCGAAATTCATGCAAATATCTCGATATCTAGTTCAAAGATATATGTGTATCCGAAATATAATTTGGAATGTACCACTAACATGCGAATCATAATGTTTTTGAGCACGTAAAGTCTAAAAATTATGTTTTTAAGGGATTTTTTGGTTCAAATACAATCAGTTTTCCAGTGGCGTATCTATTATAGCTTACATTTTGAATAGAAATATTATGACTTTGCATTGTAATATATAATATACCAATACCCTTATACAAGGTGTGCATTTCAAGGGTGGCCTTTATTTGTAGTTGTATGAATAATAAAATTAATTTTCTTTCTTCCTCGACAGGTTTCCTAAAGATCTTCCTAGACATGATTTATGGATCAAAAATATGAGGATCGAAGGTTGGAAGCCTACAAGCAACGATAGGCTTTGTTCTAAGCATTTTGAACAGAATTTCCTTCATCAAACAAATCAAAAAGTATATCTTCTGAAAGGAGCAGTCCCCACCATATTTGACGAGCTTCCGGAATACTTACGTCCAAAAATTGTAAGTTATAATTCCTAGCTTACATTGTCTACGCTTAATCAATATTAAAATAATAAACATTCTAGGATTATGATAGATGGATAGATGGATAGATGGATAGATGGATAGATGGATAGATGGATAGATGGATAGATGGATAGATGGATAGATGGATAGATGGATAGATGGATAGATGGATAGATGGATAGATGGATAGATGGATAGATGGATAGATGGATAGATGGATAGATGGATAGATGGATAGATGGATAGTTGGATAGATGGATAGATGGATAGATAGATAGATCGATATACTTTATAGTCTAAGAATTTACAAGATTCTTATTGACAAAGCTATATAATAACAAACAAAACTTTTGGGATATTCACTAAAACCTGTGAGGAGGAAGTTTGTTATAAATCTTCACTCCATTGTATATAATTGGATCATTAATGAGTTATGATTTGGGTGTGATATTAATTTAAAATCATTCTTATGCCTTATGCCTATATTCTATATTTATGGTCTCAAATTTGGTTTTATATTTGAGTATTAGTGATGACGTTTCCAAAATAAACAGTGCAATAAAGTAAGGAGAAATACGATTACGAATGGCTGAATAACCATTTAAAAATTGATAGCTATGAAAATCAAAAGGCAGCTAACCTCAAAAATGTAATAATTTCTTGTGTTACAGTTACATTATTAAACAACTATATTTAGGTGTGTTTACTCGATACGAAATCAAAACAAAATGTTACTGTCACTTTTCCTATAAGATTCAGTCACTCATTCACATCTACTTAAATCATAAATTAATTTGTTCTGTCTTTCTTTCGGAAATAATGTTTCAAACATTGTCTAATATACAGCTCTGTTATTTTAGGCAAAAGAAAGAAAAAGACCCCGTGAACGTGATGTTCATCCAGAACCATCGCCATCAACCTCAGCTCTGGCTGCACAGGACGACTCTCCCCGGAAAAAGAAACTTAGAAGAGAACTGCTGCTGCAAAAAGATAAGAATAAGGAAAAAACGAAAAAAATCCGTGCCCTTGGTCAATCACTGAAAAGAGCACACAAAAAAGTAGCCTCTTTAAAAATAATTGCTGAGGAATTAGAGCGACAAAATTTACTATCTCAAGAAAATTTAGTTTTAGTTCAAAATATGAGCAAGGTTAACATAGAAATATTGAACAGAAAAATGGGGAGAAATGTTCAATATTCACCTGAACTTAGGAAATTTGCCCTGACATTAAATTTTTTTCACCAAAGGCATACAACTATGTGAGAGATGTTTTTGACACTTGTCTCCCGCATAGCAAAACTATTGCTAAATGGTTTCAGAATGTGGATGCTGAGCCTGGTTTTACCAAGGAATCAATAAATACCTTAAGAAATAAGGTTCAATCATCTGACAGACCAATAATTTGTTCATTAATTATCGATGAAATAGCCATACGGAAACATTTAGAATGGGATGGAAAAAAATTCCATGGTTATGTGAACTGTGGTACAAATTTAAACGATGACTCTAATGCTTTAGCCAAAGAAGCTTTTGTTATAATGTTGGTTTGCATCAATGGAACTTGGAAATTACCTGTCGGTTACTTTCTTACAGATTCTTTGAATGGCAGTCAAAAACATTCAATTGTATCTCAATGCATCCATCTGATTGAAGATACGGGAGCCAAAGTTATGTCAATCACATTCGATGGTGCTCCATCTAATACCGCTATGTGTCATAACTTTGGATTCTTATTTAACATTTCAAATATACAGACAAGTTTCAGAGTTACAGATCACAATGTATATATTTTTTATGATCCATGTCATATGATAAAACTTGTTCGCAATGCATTTGGTGAAAAGAAAATCCTAATTGATTGTGATAACAATTTTATTCAATGGAAATACATAGCGCTTTTAGAGAAGCTGCAAACTAGCGAGGGCTTACATTTAGGGAATAAGTTACGTCGCGCTCATATTATTTTTTTCAAACAAAAAATGAAGGTTCGGCTTGCAGTTCAGTTACTTAGTGCATCAGTAGCCGATGCTACTGAGTATTGCGAAAAAAAGCTGAATCTTGAGGATTTTAAAGGTAGTCAGGCAACAGTTAAATTTATTAGAATTGTAAATAGCATTTTCGATATTTTAAACAGCAGAACCCTAGTAGCACCAGGTTATAAAAAAGCATTATGTCAAAAAAATATAGATCGATCTGCGGAATTTATCAATAGTGCAATTTTTTATCTTTCAAAGTTGAAATTATCTAATAATGAGCAAGTAATCATGTCTAACAGAAAAACTGGGTTTATTGGATTAATAATTTCATTATCAAGTTCTTTAGGATTGTACAAAGAACTTGTTTCTGAGAGAAAAACATTACTGTACCTTCCGTTGTATAAGATTAGTCAAGATCATTTAGAATTATTCTTTTCGTCAATTAGATCAAGAGGTGGCTGGAATAATAACCCAACCGCTCGACAGTTTCTAGCTGCTTACAAAAGGCTTCTGGTTCGAGCAGAAATTAGAGAGGGCGGTATGGGTAACTGTATTCCATTAGATCAAATCCCTATTCTAAGTAGTTCTACAAAAAATGTAAGGTCTGAAGATGTAATTAATAGTAGTTTATCTAACCATAGTTTAATAGACATAAATGAGCCTTCTGATGATCTAGAAACTATTTGGAAGGATCATGACTACATCATGAATGCACCTGTGATAAGTGAATGTTCATCCCAAATTGTGCAATATATTGCTGGTTATGTTTCGCACCAATTACAAAAAACAATAAAATGTGAAACATGTGTCACAGCATTGATTGGTACTAGAGATCGGTTTCTCAATTCCCTAATTGAATTTAAAAGCCACGGCGGTCTGACTTACCCATCAAATGATGTTATCAAGATATGTTTGAAATCGGAACATTTTCTGAGAGTTAATGAAAATTGTATTCACACCAAACATTTTGTACCTTTGCTGATAAGCAAAATAATATCAAGTTTTCTAGGCACCCCTATTTTCAGCTGCTTAGAACGTCACGTATTAGAAAATGATGTAAATCATATATATTTTTTAATAAAAGCTGTATGCACAAAATACTTAAATATCAGAATCCATTTTATTGTAAAATCTCGATCACAACAGGACAATCCAGTTCGGAGCCAATTAACAAAAATGATTCTGTTTAAAGGGCAGTAAAATATTGGTAGTTTTTGACCTTCGTGACTGTAATATTGACTGCCATCAATTGTAGGAGCAAGCGAAATGCCACGTTCCTACAAAAAAATTATTTTTGTTGAAGCACACAATACTGAGTTTCACCCAAACTTCCCCATAAGTAA
Organism: Callosobruchus maculatus; assembly: GCA_951848785.1. NCBI lineage: Eukaryota > Metazoa > Arthropoda > Insecta > Coleoptera > Chrysomelidae > Callosobruchus > Callosobruchus maculatus. Next base: position 11,948,831 of record CATOUR010000081.1, on the reverse strand, counting down.
ATACATAACTGCAATAAATTAGAACTTACTGGAAGCAAGGGGTTAAGTGATAAAATAGAGTTGTAATTTCTATGTAAGTTATAGGACCTCACCTATATTGAATGAATTGTTAGTTTTTATTTACTACTAGCTAATCTAGGAGTCATTTTCTAATTTTGTAAATGTTTTGATTTTGGATAAGATTAAAGGACCTTTGTATTTCTAGCCCAAAACTTACTTTATTTCATGTCTGAGATAATTTTTATGTTTAACCCCCCAGCTTTTTCATTAATTATTGCCACCGTCGCAAAAAGAAGTTATGTATAAAAAAGCCTCGTTGGATTAATAAAAAATACTGCTCTTCATTACACACTACAAACAGCAAGTAACAGCGTAACAGCAAGTAGATTTTTTTACTGCATATGGGGACTCCGAGATTGAAGGCATCAAATTCCTCAATCTCGTAAGCTAATCTATAATAACAAAAATGTTTTATTGCTGCTTCTGTTTACAGTATGTAATAGACAGTATTTTATATATAAACATAATGTCAATAAATATAAATATACTATAGGTATTATGTGTTCTTTAATAATAAAAAATTGATTTACTACAAACTGCAAGCAGTTTTTTTCTTTCTGGGTAGAAGTATAATCGTGTCTTCCATCAGTCATATACTGCAAATGAACATAACATGTTCATGACTGAATAAAATATATACATTATCAATTTTTATATATTATTGGCCACAAAACAGCAGTCGAATGAAAATCACGGTTACGGTAATGTTAGTCACTTAAGTTTTAATTGTGGATGGCGAAATTGGCCATATAGAAACCCTGAATAACAATATTTCATTAAATTTTATTTGAAAAAGATTATTTCTACAAATAGCTCAACCAGAACGTTAATCCCATTAGTTACGCCACTGGGAATAGCGCTTTGGTGCCATTTGGTATCAGAAATGTCAGTCGCGGGTTCCGTCCTCTCTCTTTCCTTGTCTAAGAGGAAAATATTCTAATGCGCAGTAATTCAACGTACGGTTTTACATCGGATTTACGTCGGATTTGCTCTACTCAACTTTGTCATTTAATAATAATAATAATAATATATTCAGAACACGTTCTAAATACTCGAACAAAGTGGATTTGTTTCTTGTCCTATTTTTCGTCAAATATGTAGCATGGCAAATAGGACCGCGGCATACAGCCTTAAAAAGATTTCAGGATAACTCCGTGTTCCCCTACCGCGTCAAATTTCCACTCGCACTCTTAGGTGTCTTTGGCCACTTCCCCACCGGCTCGACTACTCTTTTTGTCCTTGTCTTTGTCAGTCGTTTCGTGTTCGATGGAGGTGGATGGTTCCTTGTCGTTCTGCAGCACCTCCGCTTGAACGGCGGCGGCCGCTTTGCAGTTGGCGCACAGCTCTTGACGCCCTGCGGGGGCGGCGGCTGGGGCGGCGGGGGGACGCCGCGTCAAACTGGGCGTCATCTCGTCCGGCGTCGACGCTCGGCTGCTGTCCGACGTGTCCTGATGGGGGTTGTCGAAGAAACGGGGCATCTGAAACGGAAGAAAAGCGCAGGTTAACCCTCGATTACTAACCTTCAAACGCACTGTCGTGAATATCAACCATTCGTAAGTTTTACGATCTCATATTCAAACTAAAAAATCAACACAATGCTACAATAAACCAAAATAACGCCCAGTAGTTACAAAATAAGCTCAAAATACATTAATATTACAATACAATTAGTAAACTCTATGCTCTTGGGATAAGAGGACCATTACTAACATGGATTAAATCATAAATCGCAAATCGGTCTTTAATAGTAAAAATTGATCAAATTAGTTCTGAACAGCATGATATATGTCTAGGTGTACCACAGGGGTCAGTCCTGGGGCCACTGATATTTCTATTATTTGCAAATGATCTGCCCGATAGCATCCCCAATGGCAGAGTTACAATGTTTGCTGATAACACAACAGTAACAGTAACAGGTGACAGCATTTATGACCTACAGAACAATATTAAATCAGTCATTACCAATATGGAAGCCTGGTGCTCCGAAAACCGGCTAGTCCTTAACAAAGATAAAACTGTACACATGAACTTATATTTAAATATTGTCTAATAGTATTTTATCAATATTGAAAGCAAAACGTCAAAGCTGGATGGCACTTTTCATAAAACTATTGTTGTAACAAGTGTATACAGGGTGGGCCAATAGTGCGTGGACGGAGGATTGTGGGCTTACTAAAAGATATTTCAAAAATCTGTCACTTGATCATGGTAGAGACCCTTGAGGACTATAACATAAAAATATTTTCACTTAAATTTTGACGTTTATACAGGGTGATTCATATCAAACTTACATTTTTTTGATTGGAACCCCCGATATATTATTGCATATTTGGATTCCTTGATCAATTCTAGTGTGACTTTATGTATCACATATGAAACTTTAAATGAACCGTTTAGGCGCAAATCACCATTTTTGGTATAAGTAGGTATCAGAAAAAAATTGAATATCGCAGCAATTATAAAATTTAGAAGGCCGTGACTTTGCGGTACGATTAAACATGAAATGTGTCACAAATGGCTAAATTTGAATTCTTTTTGTGCTTGGAGAAATCAGTAGGTTAATTAAGGAAACTTCAATCACAGATAACTTGATTTTTTCAAATGGGAATGCCTATTTTGGTTTAAAGAATCAAATGTAAAATTTGATTACCTTTCTAAGGATATAACATTCTTGATATCAATCTTTTTTGGTTTTCGTTTTATTTCAAATGTTCAGTCAAATCGGCGTTTTTCAATTTTCCTGCGTGCAAACAACCTAGCAGGCCATAGAAAATAAACAAAAGCTCGTTAGTATGGAAGAAACCAACTAACTTAGTAGAAAGATGCAAACTAACTAGAGCAACGAGGCAAGATTATGAAAATTCCCTAGAACATAATTAGCTCTAACCGGATACAACAGCGGCAAGATATCTAATGTCAATGAGTAGCTGGAGTATGGCAGAAGTGTTTGTTTTTTACAGCCTACTAGCTATTGAGGTATACTAGAGCTTGACAACTTTCCAAAACTATTAAAAATTTTGAAACAAAAGGAACACTACCAGCGATTTTTGCTTACATTTTAACATGTTTAGAATGAAATTTCACATTTAATGGGATAAAAAAATTAGTCATTTCCATTTAGTTAAGTCAAAAGTGAAGATATCTCCAACTGGAGTATTCTGAACATCTATCGAAATAATTGCTAGAATTTTTTAATTACGCTATGTTGTAATTGTGATTATTTAATGTAGTTTGCTTCAAACTAAATTTTGTTTTACAATTCAAACAGACTGCAAGTCAAGATTCATTTTCCGCGACTTTGCTAATAAGTAGAAGTACCTTCTGAAGAATTTAAAGGGTTCCAGTCAGAGGTATCATTACTTTTGACTTACGGAAGTGGCTACTTTTTTATAGCATGAAGTGTGAAAATTTATTCGGAAGACATAGGTATTCTACTGCCAGCAACAATCACTAGTGGTTTTCCTTTGATTAAATACTTTGGAAATTGGCTAATAGCTAGTAGGCTGTGAAAAATGAGCGTTCTTGTTACTGCTGTTGTTTCTGGTTAGAGCTAATATGTTGTAAGGAATTTTCATAATCTTACCTCGTTGCTCTAGTTAGTTTGCATCTTTCTACTAGGTTAGTTAGTTTCTTCAATATTAACGAGCTTTTGTCTTTTTTTCATGGCCTGCTAGGTTGCTTGCACACAGGAAAGTCGAAAAACACTGATTTGACTGAAAATTTGAAATAAAATGGAAACCAAACAAATTTGATATCGAGAATGCTATATCGTTAGAAAGGTAATCAAACTTTACATTTGATTCTTTAAACCAAAATAGGCATTCCTATTTAAAAAAATCAAGTTATCTGTGATTGAAGTTTCCCTAATTCATCCTCTGATTTCTCCAAGTAAAAAAAGAATTCAAATTTAGCCGTCTGACCTAAGGTGGCGCATTCCATGCTTAGTCGTACCGCAAAGTCAAGGCCATCTAAGTTTTATAATCGCTGCGATATTCAATTTTTTTCTGGTAGCTACTTATGCAAAAAATGGTGATTTGCGCATAAACGGTTCGTTTAAAGTTCCATGTGTGATACATAAAGTCACATTAGAATTGACCAAGGAATCCAAATATGCAATAATATATACGGGGTTCCATTAAAAAAAATGCAAGTTTGATATGAATCACCCTGTATAAACGTCAAAATTGAAGTGAAAATATCTTTGCGTTATAGCCCTTAAGGGTCCCTACCATCATCAAGTGACAGATTTTTAAAATATTTTTTAGTAAGCCCGCAATCCTCCGTCCACGCACTATTGGCCCACCCTGTATTTGTTGCAACATAGGTGATGAATGAAGTTTGGAGCTTGAGACGAAGTCAACGATCGAAATAAATATCTTTTTGAATGGTTGAAATTAGATCACAAATCCCGGTAAAAAAGTACCGAATCCCAAATCAAATATGTACCGTTGAGGCGATCGATCCCTTCGCCGAGATGGCGGGTGGCCGAGTGGTATGGTGTTCGACAGCGCTTGCCTGATTTGTGGAAGGTGTTGATGGGTGTTGGTTCGAGACCCAGCCCGTGCAATTACTTTTTTTCCATTTTTTTTTTTTAACAAAAATACTTATTGATATACGTTTTACCCATATTACACACATTTTTTGTACGATCGACATAAATGTGTTTTTGAATCAAATTTTATCAGACATTTTACTTGACATATTGCAAAAGCTAAGTACCGGAGGATAATGAGTTATTAAAGACCAATGTAACAAGGCACTAATAATTCCTGACAGTATTTGACATCTAAGCATGCGCACTAAGACAAAAATACTGCCTGGCAGTAATAATGTTAGTGCCAGCCTCTATTTATGGACGCCTTGTGTCGCGGCACTGCCAGGCACTATTTTGATGACATATGATTCAATTCGTTGTTTTGAGATACGGTATTTAATAATTTATAGATGTGACTGGTAAACATAACCATAAACTGTTTTGAGAGCTAGGACAAATATTTATTTGTAGACTTGACAAATAAGTATATTGATGATTGATGATGATGACAAGATTAAAAATATATGCCATCTAAATAGATGAAAGTATGTCAGTATTAGTTTTTTAAAGTTTTTATTGTTGCTATGTGATTGTAACGCAGGTGAAAATCATGGAATTGTGTACACAGTACAAAAAATAAAATCGAAGTTCCGTCTCTTTTTAGCTTGCGCGCTTAACATAACGCATCCATGTCTGTTTCAGAGACAATTTTAAGGTCAGGCAGTGCTTGTCACTATTAGTGTAAGGACGGCACTATTAGTGGATGGCACGATTTCAATAACTCCCTAATTTATATCCTGTTACCCGATACTGTTTACACGTGTAAACAGCGAACAGATGTTCGACTAGTTATAACTAAAAATTCCCCAGAATGAATCTTGACAGATGCTTCGACGGCATACGTAAAGGGCTGCACTCGGTGCTCGTACCGCGACTAACGAGTAACTATGACGCTTAACAATATATAAACGAAAAAATGTATCTGTTTCGGTCAAGCATTTTTGCTGTGAATTTTTAAATAGTGAATAAATTTCTTGTTCAAAAAAATAGTCATTATATTTTGGCAATAAGATATTCAGTAAAACTATTATTAAGACGGTCCTGACTTGCAGGATTGCGAATTTAGACCTTTACTAAAAAATTAAATCTGAGATGCACTTCTTCGTGAGATGATGCCTATCAAATAGAAGTCAAGCTAGTCTAAAGTATCAGGTAACAGAGTATATTTGTCATTGTAGCAGGTAACACAGCAACGTGTGCGCAAAACGCTTGGTGACAGTTGTTACAATAGAGTGCTGTCATTCTGCGTTTTTTTTTTGATGGATGGATATAACAGGTTGTACGCTTCATTACAGAAGATCCCTCTTGATTCTCCTGTTCTGGAATTTCGATTATTTCGCCGATCTTATGTTTAATTAGGGAGCGCTGTAAAGTTGGAACTTTTATGCGCCTTTCCAGCCATGGCCTTTTGCTGCGATTCTCAACGTTATGTGCCACACTTTGTCTAAGTTTTTCAGGAAGCACAAGATTATATTGTTCAGAATCCATTCAGCAGACTCAACAGTTGCGGAGCAGCTACCAAATTTTCTGCTGAACGCGTGCGCTACCTAGTAGCTACCGCTCCAGCGGTCGCCATTTTTTGTAGTGATAGAAAAGTACGCTCACTTGGAGCGGAGCGGAATAAGCTACTTTTGACTTTGTGAGTGTCACATGTTATGACACTTGTGTTATAGGTTATGTAGTAATATTTTTTAAAAAAAGTCCACACTACACAGTCCAAAACTTTGATACAATTTGACATATATTTTCATTTTTAACAGGGCTATTCCAAATTACGGTTCTATCACCGTCCCAGAACTGTTTTCAGCATGCCCCGCCCATTTTGTGATTCTAGAATTGATGATTGGTTGGTACGCTAGCGGACCAACCAATCACCGTATTTAGAACTGTAAAATGGGCGGGGTTTGATCAAAACAGTTCTGGGACAGTGATTGAACCGTAATTTGGAACAGCCCTAATAACCTCAAATGTGACCACTCATTTGACATTTGACTGACACCTGGCAGACTATCGTTATATCTCAGAGCGCACAAATAACGCTTTTCAACAGAACGCCAACTGTTGAGATGTAGCGGCTACAAAAGTAGCGGCTCCCGATCTTTCTGCTGAATGCAACCAGTGCTTCCTGCTTCAGATGTATGAGGTTCATATTCCGATTCGGATGGGGAAAACTAGTTTTCCAAATTGTCTTCAACTTTCGAATCACAACATGAAGAACTGTGACTAAAGCTAAATTCAGATGCTCACGACATTCGACGATACGACGGTACGAAACTGTTCCTATTGGTTGAAATATGTTGATTTGACATCATTTTGAATATTTCAACCAATAGGAACAGTCGTATCGTCGGATATCGTGTGCATCTGAATTTAGCTTAAAGAAGAAACTGAATAAATGGTTAAATTTCTTGGAAAAAAGCCCCAACTTTGAAAACATCCTGTATATGCGACACAGATTCAAACCATGCCTGTCGTATATTGCAAGTCGGCTTCGTGAGATATTCTAATATTCTATTATTACTGCAATATGCATAGCTAATTAATATATTCATAATTTGCATTTCTCGTGATTAATGTGAAAGGTAGATTTCATAATTTATAGGTACTCATTCCCGTGTACAAGTTCAAGGTGAATATAATTGAAATAATTTTTTCAAAATATTAATATCTAGCAATGAAAAGGGATCGCCAGGCCGCTTAGTAACATCCTTAAAGTAATCATCTTCTTTCTACAGAGAGCAGCAGTAGTCAAATTACATATCACAGGGTTGACACTTTCTTTATACCCAATTTGTTATACAAATAAACTATAATTCATTACAACTGCAGTACATTTGTTAATACTGTTTATGTTTTCATTGTATTTGCTTCACCATCCTACTCACAATATCTTCACAGACATGTTGTGAACTCGTAAAATGCATTAAGTCGGAGCTAGAGTATTGCCGACACGAATATTATCAATAGTTTCGAGAACTGTAGCTCGCCATCTTTCGCGATTTACTGTCAGTTCAGTGGCGCTCTTGATACTGATATCCAGCAACTGTTTCGTCGTATCCATCCAGCGTCTAGGGAAATGGCCACGGCGCCGCCCACTCGGAGCATGACTCTGGACTACAAGTTTCTCCATATTATCATTTCTGTGAATGTAAGCATTCTCGTCGACAAAATGGAGGATATCCTCTTTGGAATACTGAGCTCATTCAGAATGGAAACGTTAGTTCGATGGGCGGTATAAGGAACTCTCATCAGCATTCTCCTCCACGTCCACATTTCAAAAGCACCTATGCGACCTCGATCTGCCTTTTAACCAGTCCAAGTTTCCGACGCATACAAAAATGTGGAGAACACAAGAGACTGAACCAGCGACATTTTGGTAGCTTTAGTGATACTATGGTCACGCCATACTTTAGTAAGCTTTGTCATGGCCACACGTGCCTGTTGAACGACCCGTCGGATCTCATTTTCACAGCTATCCGAATTGTCGATCAAAGAATCGAAGTACACAAAACTTTGAACTACTTCACAATGGCCTACTGACTATTTCTCGATGATTACCGTGCTCTCTATCTATGATCATAACCTTGATCTTGTAGTTAATACCAAGACCATAATGCTGATACTTACTTGTCTTTCAGCTAGAATAACTGCTCTAATCTCAGGCAAAGGACTAATTCCACCTAAAATTCTTGGACTGGTACTTTGACTCCTCAAAGTGTCTGGTGTACCCATTTCCGCGTCAACTTGCAGTATGCTTTCTTGACTCCCAGTAAACTGTAAAACAATGTTACGTTACTTTTAGTTACTAAAATTAAGTTCACAGATGTAAACTGATGACAGCTACATACGTTAGACTAGGAAAAGATATTCAAGGAACACTTTAAGACTTAATCACAACTTTCTACTTATACTTCATAGGTTAACCAAGTAGCATTTTGTTGTCGACAAATACATGAAGTACCGAAGTTAATATTAAACTTGGTGTAGAAATTCGTCGTTTGAATGTAAAGGTCCATAGTTTTCGAAACTTTTGCTAAGAATTCGTACATCACTGAAAAAGTCTCAAGGTCTAGGACAATGTCCCTTGACTTATAAAAAGTCTCTAGATCTAGAGAAATTTTATTAAGCGTGGCAACCATGCACCAGGCGAAGGCGAAACCGTCAGCAGATTGAAGGAAAACAAAGAAAGGCAAAGAAACGAAGAGCGGCAGGTATTTACGAATTTGTGGTAAGCCTAATTAAGTTTGACATGTAGCTAGTATCTTTGATCTCATCAAGGTTCTGATTCAGACCTTCGGAACCTCAAAAGAGTTAATTTTGATGGTTACATACACTGCCTGGAATGTTCAATCGGTTGTAGATTTCACGTTACGTTTGATCATATAAAAAATAAACATTCTTATTTGAAAAATTCGTTATCTCTGACTCTAATTGAAGTTTCCTAAATTCTACTAAATCTCCAATTACAAAAAGAATTCAATTTCGATTGTCTAACATAAGCTGACGCATTTTATGCTTAGTCACACCGCAAAGTCACAGCCTTCTAGGTTTTATAATCTTTGCGATATTAATTTTTCTCTGATATGTACTCAAACCAAAAATGGTGATTTGCGCTTAAACGGTTGGTTTCAAGCCGCATATGTGATACATAAAGCCACATTAGAATTAACCAAGGAATCCAAATATGCAATGATATACAGAACGTTCTATTTAAAAAATGGAGTTTTGATATGAATTATATAACATACGGTGGAGCGTGAGTTATGAAAAATAATACACACTATGTATTTATAGGTATTATTTATTACCTGTTCAAGAGTAGTTTCATAGTCACTGTACGAGTATAACTTAATAGGAGCCGATACAGGACAGTTATTACCATCATTATGGCTCGTTGAACAATATACTATACAGGGTGTTAATTAAGTATGTTAACAAACTTTAACCACGAATAGTACTCCGAAAAATAGAAAGAAAATGTCATATGAACATGGGTCCGGAAATGCTTCCTAAGGGAGCTACGCCCCTTTGCATGGGGCACCCTGAAGACGGTTTTCCCTCGATATTCTCGAAACCATTCATAACAAAATTACGAAATTAGGTACGATGGGTAAACTTTTGACGCTGAATCTGATTCTGAATTCAGAATTTCATAATTTTAATCAGAGGCGTATCATACGGGAGGAGTTAAGGGTAAAAATAACCCCATTTTCTAAATGGTAATTTTTTTGACATTTTGATTTTAGAATATGATATTTCAGAGATTTATACGTAAAAATGGTCTTTTCGTACATCTCGATAGGGCTAACAGTTTTCGAGAAAAATGCAAATTATTGAATACAAAGGCCTGCATCGATTAGATCTAGACTAGATCGAGATAAGGGGCGTAGCTCCCTTAGGAAGTATTTCCGGACCCATGTTCATATGACATTTTCTTTCTATTTTTCGGAGTACTATTCGTGGTTAAAGTTTGTTAACATACATAATTAACACCCTGTATATCTATTATACTTCATACAATATCAATTCGTATCTTATGAATTGCACTAGGAAGATAAAGTAGTTCACACCTCGATATTCTTATCAGGTTGACGTGACAAATGACGGTTGTTCATCAAACATTGTTAACATATTAATTTTTCAACAATCAACTAAATTCATTCATCGTTAGGGAAAAGCACGGATTTTTAAAATGAAACGTATATCAAGATTTAATTTTTTCCGCTGTTATTAGAGTGTATGTTTCGACGTCAAATTTAATCTGAAAATTATTGGTATTTAATGGTTCGTTATTAACTTTATGGGTGTCGATAAGGATTATACAACAGAAATATACGTAGTTTGCGCGTTTTAGATTATTTATCATAATCGATCATTCTGTAAAACACTTAAATTCAATATGTTTCAATTAGCATGGTAGACTGGGGGTTAGCTTTCTGCCCGAATTCAAGTTTTGGATTTTATTCTATTTGTGATCCCACTTGCTAAAACGTCAACTCAAGTTGTCAAAAAGATGTCTTGAAGGTGTTATGGTCAGATAGCAGGCCCACAAGTAACCTTAGTCGGCTTTAATCCAATGATAGAAGCACTATGACACCGTATTATTATTTTGGCTTTTTTGCATAAAATTGTACAACACCTGTATAATAGAATCATCTAAAAAAATTATTATGTACCTCGGAAGTAAAGGACAGGGTCCAAATCATTCATAATGAAAGTTACTTACACACGTACACTTACACTGGTGTTTCGCGATCTGATTAAGGACATTTCAACTGTTTAACAATTACTGAACTACATAAATAATTTAAAAAAATATTACACAAGTCGGCTTTTGGGGTTGGTCTTGGAATAGGGTTTATATTTAATGAGTTGAACTTTTTTTTCTCTCATAACTCATGCTTATGAGCGTTTAATGCTAAAACCACGACATTTTCTTTCATTCAAACAATAAATGTCCTTTTTCCTTTCCTTAATCTAATACCATAATTCTTCATTATTACCTAATATTAATGATGCCAGTAAATTATGGCTGCCTCGCTCATTATACCGGGTCATTTGTATCACTATAATTTGAAATATACCCTGAGCTGTCTCTTAAAGGGACACTAATGCGGGTACTAAATTAGTTAGAAGCAAGTGAAGCGTGATCGTAAGAATAGTATATATTTAGAGCGGCGATTGTAAATTGCAGCGATGGTCAAGTATTCTTAATCCGGGATATGAAAATTGCAGCGGCTGGTTATTTTTCTATTTCAGGTAAACATGTAAATTGCAGCGGACGACCCTCTGTTAGGGATAGGAGTTTTTATAACTCCATCCATCATTGTTTGTTTTTGAGAGTCTTTGATAGATACTCAAACAGACACATACATTAAAATTAATAGTGTCAGAATAAAGCACACTCCAAATGCAACAACTAAAAAGAAGCAAGATTTTTTTAATCTTAGAATACCTAGGTTTATTACTGAATGAAAATAGGATAAGTAGATTAGAATATATAAAAAGTGTGTGTCATTTTTATGGTGAGAACCTTAGCTAGTAATTATGGTTTTTTACGTATATATTGATCTAAGACGATTTACGAACATGTTTGTACATAATGTTATGTATTATTAACAATTAACAATTTAGAAAAGTATAATTTTCTTTCAATGTCAATTGTTTTTGTTTTATTATTAACTGCTCTAACAAAAGAAGGATTTATTAGTTTCAGTCTAAAAAACCCGCGCATTGGGTATATTATCACCTTCCGAAAATTGCAAAAAAGTATTAAAATTGTCACAATAATTGTTGATATTGTCGAAATTGCCTAAAATAATGGAAATATGTATCAAGAAATTAACTTTTCTGGTTAAGTTCTAGTTAGTTAAGTAGAGAATTGCAAAATCTCTATAACAATAAGTGCCAATAAAATTTTGGGTTTGTAATTTAAAAAAGTCATTGTGATGTCATATAGCTTTCAAGATCACTAACAGAAGTAGGTAAGTAAATGCCACCAAATTGTTGCTTTAGATAAAAATTAATTTGACCTGTCACATAATATTATTTTTATATAATATTTTGCTATACAAATCCAAATTAATTTTTAGAATACCTCCAAACAGGTAGACTACGCCGATAAGGGACTCTCGCTGCAATTTTCAACATCTTTTATGGTCACATTTGAGATTTATCGGATTATACAGGGTTATTCACGTTATTCGACACGGAGCATTATGGCTAAAGTATTTGATAGAAAAGAAAATAATAATTTGGGATGGATAGAGACGCATAAGGGCTACATTTTAAAAATATGTTCGTGTTATACAGGGTGTCCCAAAAACACGAAATGTATCAAAGTTATGTTTTTTTGAATGGAATACCCCATATATTATTGCATATTCAGATTCATTGGTGAATTCTAGTGTAACTTTATGTATCATACATGGTACCTAAAGCGAACCGTTAAGGTGTAAATCACCATTTTCGGTATAAGTAGATATCAGGAAAAAATTGAATATCGCAGAGATTACAAAATATGGAAGGCTGTGACTTTGCCGTATTACTAAGCATAAAATGCATCAACTTTGATGAGACTGTCAAATTCAAATTACGTTTACGCTTGGAGAAATCGGTCGATGAATTAAGGAAACTTCGATCAGCGATAACTTGATTTCTTCAAATGGGAATGCCCAATTTTTTTTATACGGTTAAACGTAGAATTTGAGAAGCTTTCTAATGATATAAGGTTGTGAATATCAATCTTTCGTAGTTTTCATTTAATTTTAAATTTTCAAACAAATCGGCGATTTTCAATTTTCCTACCTATAAGCAACATAGCAGGCCATGAAATATAAACAAAAATCTGTTCAGCTAGAAGAAAACAACTAACTTAGCTGAAAAATACACACTAACTAGACTAAAGGGACAAGATTATAAAAATTCCTTACAACAGATCAACTCTCCCAGAAACAACTGCGATAACATCTCTAAGGTCAAAGAGAAGCTGAAGTATGGCAGTAATAGATATTTTTACTGTCTACTGGCTACCGAAATTTACTAGAGGTTAAAAATTTCCAAGGCAATCAGAAACCCTCATATGAAACAGAAACAACCAGCGACTGTTGCTCCAGCACGCAACTATCAATCATATGTAATGGTGTAAAAAAGTACTAATTTGCGTCGAAGACGATACCTCTGACTGGAGCCCTTCTATTTTTCAATGTCTATTAGCAATATTGCAAAAAAGGAATACTGACAAATCAGATTTAAATTTTCTGCCATTTAAGTTATGTTTTATAATTTGAACAAATTTTAATTCATTCTTCATTTTCTGCGACCTTGCTAATAGGTACTGAAGAATTTTCAGAACTCCAGTCAGAGGTACTTTTGACTTGAGTTTTGACAGAATTGCATACCTTTTTATATGATTAAATGTGAAATTTTATTATAAAAATAATAAACTGCTTACAACATTCTCTAGTAGTTTTTATTTTATCTCAAAATTTTTAATGGTTTTAAAAATTGCCAATCTCTAGTACATTGCAGTAGCTAGTAGGCCGTGAAAAAATCCATTTCTGCAATACTCCAGCTTCTCTTTGACCAAAGATATGTTACAGCCATTGTTTCTGGTTAGACTTCGTTTGTTGTGAGTAATTTTTACAATCTTGTCCCTTTATTCTAGTTCGTGTGTATTTTTCAGCTAAGTTAGTTGTTTTCTTCTACCTGAACAGGTTTTTGTTTATATTCCATGGCCTGCTACGTTGGTTATAGGTAAGCAAATTGAAAAACGCCGATTTGTTTGAAAATTTAAAATTAAATGAAAACTACCAGAGATTGATATGCACAACCTTACATCATTAGAAAGGTTATCAAATTCTTCTTTTAACTGTATAAAAAAAATTAGGCATTCCCATTTGAAAAAATCAAGTTATCGCTGATCGAAGTTTCCTTAATTCATCGACCGATTTCTTCAAGCATAAACGTAATTTAAATTTTGGCAGTCTCATCAAAGCTGACGCATTTTATGCTTAGTAATACGGCAAAGTCACGGCCTTCTAAAGTTTATAATCTCTGGGATATTCAATTTTTTCCTGACATCTACTTATACCGAAAATGGTGATTTACACCTAAACGGTTCGCTTTAATTCCCATGTATGATACATAAAGTCACAATAGAATTCATCAGGGAATCTGAATATGCAATAATATCGGTCCATTTAAAAAAAATAACTTTGCTTTTGGGACACCCTGTATAACATGAAAATATTTTTAGAATGTAGCCTTTATGGGTCTCTATCCATCCCAAATTATTATTTTCTTTTTTATCAAATACTTTAGCCATAATGCTCCATGTCGAATAACGTGAATAACCCTGTATATTTTTGTTCGAAGTTTCACGAAGTACATACATACACAATACACGCAGGGCCGATCCTTGTGCGAATCCGATTTTGGCCGACCCAAGTATAAACCCATTTTCTATTCTTCATTAATATGTGTTATATGGTACATATCTTCTCAATTATTAAATTATTTCACTTATGCAATATGGCTAATATTATAAGTTCAAGTACTTCGAAGAGGTTTGTGTTGTTGTGTATTAATTAAAATTAAAACTCGAAAGGTGCATTTATTAGTTTCAGGTTTTTCCTACTGCAGCGCTGGTGCCGCCATTTTGGATGAGAATCTGTCAAAAGGGGCATATACATCGGTGGACACCATTGAGGCAAGGTTGACGCTCATATTTGCTAACATGCATAGGCGTACGCTGTACGCGGTCATTGAAATTAATAAACGATGTGCTGGAAGTGTGTGTGCTGCTAAACATTGCAATAAATAAGTATTATAATTTAGATTTCCGAATGATCCTGTGAGGTAATTACAGATAACATTATGTACTCAAAAATGTACAAACACTATTTTTACGGATCTATTGAGACGAGTTAACTAATTTAATAGATAACAGCTGATCAGCCAGCAAGCTCTTGAGGTAAATTATATACAAACCTATGTTTTTTTAGTAATTACTGAACAAAAATTGGGAGTCCACTAATAGGTGTAACCGTGCACCTTTCATTTAACCCTTTAAGGCGCAAAAGACCTTTAATCATGATAAATTTTATTTCTAGTGTTAGCAGATTGCTTCAACCGCTAGAATCATGTGGCTATCAGTTACGGGTAGAAATATGGCTCCGTTTGGTTGTTTTTTTCAAAAAACTGGTGGGAAAGTATTATACCAAAGGACTCCTGTGGTATACCGTTTTATGCAGAAATCTTTGGGAGAATATTTTCCCACATAATTTTTGAGAAAAAAATACCCATCTTTCATGAAGAAATTTTATTCACACGACAAAATAAAAACATCTTTCTCGCATATAATAAATAAAAATGGTTAAGAAATAGTTAGAAATGCCTTTAGTTCGTCTAGTCCTAGAGAAAGATCTTGTCCTAGTTGTGTCGAGTATAAGTTGGATTGATGGACAATTTCGCATAAAAAAAATCTGTGAAAAATAAAAAAACTCAATAGGATTCCCCAGTTTTTGGTCACACTTGGGTCCAGTTTGCTCTGTAAATGTAGAAGATATGAATATAATCGGATCCGTAGGATCCTTGGTCCGTTCGAATTCTGGTAATGGCCGGTCTTCATCATTGCTGTCGCTTTCTGAAGGGGTTCCATATCTTTCCTACAGTTCAAAGCTATCTACGCTGGAAGGAGGGCCATGATAGCTACTTCCGTCATCAATGTCTGTGCTGTCAACGCTCGATGTAGAAGACATGGGAATTCTTACCACCCACATTTTTTGATTGATTCGTGGATCTTTGCTGATCTAAAACTAAGCCATCCTCTGCATCGGAATCCCCACCTATATCAGAAAACTGAGCCTGATCTTCAGTTATTGACATCAAGACATCGGCAATGTCGTCACATTTATCTCCAGAACAAAGAACAAAAAAAATCGTGACTAAATATCCTTATCGGTCAATACAAAGATAATCACAATATTTATGCATAAGTGGCAAGAATAAGTCTGCCGAATGTAATTTAAAAAATTCGGCTACTTTTTCTACTATTTAGAGGTTAGACCAATCGTTTTCTTAGGTAAAACTTTTGTACTTTGTTGCAATTATCAAATTTTTTAATTTTTTTAGAATTGATGTCTTTTGGAATCTCGTTCACATGGGAATTATTTTGATGATAATAATGCTCATTTATACGTATTTGCTGCAAAATTTCAATAATAGGTACAAAATGATATATGCGTCTTTCAACTTACCTCCTGAATTATATGAAAACAAGCTCCAATAAAAACATATAATTGTGTAAACTCAATTTTTCAACAATTTTTTAGGCCTTCTGCAGGTTGAGTTTCTTTGGAATAATATCTTCCCACATAAATCGATGACGCGCTCCCTAAGACAACTCGAGACAGACTGAACGTTGCCGATTGGAGGATTACATATATAGATGTCCAGCTGCGTATCTAGCGTATGTGGGTACGAAGGCTACCAATGGATCCTAAGATAATTGTTGGTGGGAAATTATTATCCCAAAGCCATTTAAAGGGTTAACTTTATTTATACTATCGCCATCTATGATTCATTGAAGGGTTTATTCCCATTTTTTATTTATAACGATATATATAAAGAAGGAATCTTGGGGTCTTCAGGTAATTCTTTCTTTGTTTTATTTATTTGGGTAGTTCAAGCCGTGGTTCGGTGCCTAATGAAATTAGACTTTTTTTGGGTTCCGGTACTCCCAATGATACTCGTTGTTGATTATGTCTAAATATGCCATCAATAAAAACTATTTATTGTCTCTATTTTGAAAGGTCATGTTTCATTACAGCTACTTAAGAAAATCTCTTACGAGTATAAAAACTAAAGGAGCATAAAAAAGCATTTCAAGCAGTTTAATTTTTCAATACGCAAATTTTTCGATAATCCATGTTGTTGATACCGATACTTAAGAGAATCGATACTTTGTATTCAAGTATTGGGGAGTATCGATACTTGGCAAAAAATATCGAATTTTTATTGGTATCGATACTTTTTGTTATTTTCGCATCCCTACACAGACTTCTAATCCATAATGGTGCCGTCAAGGTCAACAACTTCTGTAGGAACAATTTTTAGATAGGAAATTCCCAAAGCTATTCTGTTGATTTCAAAAGATCTGTTTCGGACTTCCATTGTCTATATAATTTTAGATTACAACGTTTCGCCTAATATGGTATCTCCAATCGTCTTCAGGTAAACTGTTCTGTTGATTGTTTAGTATGATGTGCCGTTGTAATGTGGTTCAAGAGCCCCTAAATTTTGGCCAAAAACATCCCAAATCGGAAAACAGCAATAAGTTCCCAGTTTGTCAACGTTGTTGCAGATCACTCTGCAGGTTTAAGCAACGTAGTAGGTTTAACAATGATGATCACCTCAAAATTTTGTTATAATCTCTACACAGATGTAGAGAGAGAGAGTCAGAAGAAAGTAGATAATTTCAATTTTATCAAGCAAATTTCAGCTTTATGGGATTACTCGTATTTCAGAGAAAAATATGTTAAATGAACAGTATAAGGATCGACTATTTGTAGTGTCCAAAATAATCTTTAGATAAAGTTATTCCTACAATGAAATGCATGACGTTAGGCAAAAATATCATTTGAAATTACCTCCACCAAAACACACCAGACAGATCGAACAAGCGCTACTTGCAGAGAGACTAGGAAGAGTTGAGAAGTGAAGAGTGCTATGCAGATGAAAGTGTATCACAGACATTCTGGTAAAGTGTTGCATGTGTTGTAAGCGACAGACTGTTCTACTAAAAATAGCCGCTAATGGTTGAGGGTGAACTGACCACGAATCCGTAGTGGCGCAGGATGTCCATCTTGCACATCGGGCAGGTACGGTGTTCCAGCAGCCACGGGTCTATGCAGCTCTTGTGAAATTCGTGCCTAGAAATTAAAATAAAGTAGTTGAGGAAAAAGAGGAAAAGTGAAAGGTCAGTGTCTGTTGTCTGCTCCTTGACAACCATCTCTGATGATGACGAAGGTCAAACAAAATTTTGGTACGGACTACAACCGCTAAGAGGGCGGCTTCAATCAGCACGCTACCCGCTATCTGTCATTGCTGTCAACATTGTGACTGTAGTATCTTATAGCGTTTTTCACTGATTGCACTCGGACTGCACTGGATTTCTGTTTTGCATTTCACTGGCAGTTCCAGTGCAAAATTTTTTAAGTGCACTCATTTCACTGGCATTTCTGTACTCGGAGCGGTCGAACTGTGTGCAATAATTTCGCACCCATTTTAAAGTGAATGTCGTGGAAGTGATAGCGTTTTTCACTGGACACATTTTAGTGCACTCCGTGCGAGTGCAGAATACTGAAAAAGTTCATCTAGGGTAAAACTTTTGCACTGGGTTCTTCCAGTGGAATACACATCAAGAAACAACAACTTGTTTTGACATTAACAGTATCTGCATATTTATACTACCTACTCGTTTGTCTGGAAACTGTTCAATAGTTTCCATGTAATTGCTAATTCTGGGAATTTTTTCTCCCGAATTCTTCCTAAACACATTATTTGTTCATCGTCAGAAGATCATGAGCTGATTTTGTCAATTCAAACAAGGAAATTAAAATTTTGATTTTTTCGGTCACTCTACTCATTCTGACTGAAAATAGTGAAAATAAACTAGGTATTACCATATTCAAAGATTGAAAGTTTAAACAGGCGTAACAGCATTCTATAATTTGAAGTTTCCCGCTCAAACCTACTGTCATTCCCTTGGTTCACTTCCACGACACTCGCTTTGAAATCGGTGCGAAATTTTTGCACTCAGTTCGACCGCTCCGAGTGCAGAAATGCCAGTGAAATGAGTGCACTCAAAAAATTTTGCACTGGAACTGCCTGTGAAATGCAAAACAGAAATCCAGTGCAGCCCGAGTGCAACCAGTGAAAGACGCTATGAACCAAGAAAATGACAATAGGTTTAAGCGGGAAACTTCAAATCATAGAATTGTGTTTCACCTGTTTAAACTTTCAATCTCTGAATACGGTAATACCTACTTGATTTTCACTATTTTCAGTCAGTATGAGTAGAGTGAACAAAAAGATCAAACTTTTAATGTCCTTGTTTGAATTGGCAGACTCCAGCTCATCTTCTAAGGATGAACAAATAATGTGTTTAGGGAGAAATTCGAAAGAAAAAAATCCCAGAATTAGCAATTATAGGGAAACTATTGAACTGTTTTCAGACAAACGAGTAAGTAGTACATAACTATATATGCAAAGATTGTTGTCAAAACAAGTTGTTGTTTCTTGATGTGTATTCCACTGGAAGAACCCAGTGCAAAATTGTTACCCTAGGTGAACTGTCTCAGTATTTTGCACTCGCACGGAGTGCACTGAAATGTACCCAGTGAAAAACGCTATGATACTTACACTTTGGAAGCGTCTGCTGTCAAAAATACAATAAAATCATGAATCGTTTTCCTAGAAAGGATGAATCGGTAAATTTATGTTATAAAAATGCCCTAAAGTGTATTATTTTGGAAATTTTCCTTTTTAGCAAGAATATGGTAAAATCATTTGAAGTCCGTAGCCATTTGCTTCTAAAATTTTCGAATTATTAGACCTTTTAGGAACCCATTATCTAGGTGTTTATGTAATATTAAACTATATGCCAAAGGAAAATTTGTTGTTGAATTAAGTAAGAACTGTTATTTGTAGTATAATGTGTTTTATGTAGGACTGCTAGCTAGATACTCCTTTTCTTTTGTCTTGTCTCAAATTTGTATTTGTATTCCGAAATAAATACAGGGTGAGTTTTTAGTACCGGCTCGGTCGTCAACTCCACTACTATAGAAGATAGCGAAAAAAGTTGTATATGAAAGTTGTAGCCACGGATATGCTCCTTGCTCAGAAAGTATTTTGATTTATACAGGGTGATCCATAATTACGTGGTGATGCAAACATGCATTTTTTTAAATGAGACACCCTATATATTATTCCATATTCAAATTCTACTAATGATTTCCGTTCTTCCAATATAGGGCATTGTTACATTATACAGGGTGTTTCAAAAGTTATGACCATTTTTATATCCAAATCGCGGACAAATGAACGTACTGTATATCAAAAAGTAATGAATCAAAAATTATTTTTTTACATGAGGAGATTAAAAATATCCTCTAGTTTTAAAATCGGCTATAAAAGAAGCGCGAGATGCATATTCGTATACAGGGTGATGTAGAATGCCAAATCCAAATTTTCTCTTTTTTTTCAAATGTAACCCCCAATATTTTATTATCCCAAAGAATTGCTTTTAATATGCTCTTTCATCTTTGTATAGCACTTGTACCTACGTCCATCAGTTTCCGAGATATTTCGATTTTTCGGTAAATTTAAAATATAGCCTCTATTTGTATACTGAAATTTATTTATTTTGAGAAAGTACTATCTGATTTGTTTTTTATTTAACGAACAACTAAATTATAACGTCTTGATAGTATTTGATGAAGTCAAAACCCTAAATCATCGAGATAATAAAGTCAAGTATGCTGAGGAAACAATTTTGTAGGCGTCATCCATAATTATCAAGTAGTTTTATCAGGTAGGCTTTGAAAAATTGACAGTTTTCATAACCTACTCAATAATTCCGTGCTGTGTGAAAAACCAGCTTTGAAAATTAATTTTTCCATTGAGAGTATTTAGGAGAATCTTTGAGAAATTGTCTACTTGCCTCTAGAATATATCAACTATGAATAGCAATATCCAGAACGGAGGCACTTTAAAACTAATGCGTTTGAAAGATTGAAGAATCGTTTTATTTGGACTGTGTTGTTTCACATTTCATAGCCTACCTGATACATCTGCTTGATAATTATGCATGACGTCTATAAAATTGTTTCCTCAGCACACTTGACCTATATTATCTCGTTAGTTCACTGTTTTGACTTGATCAAGTATTATTATCGCCTTATATTTTAGTTGTTTGTTAAGCAAAAACAAAATTTGGTAGTATTTTCTTAAAATAAATAAATTTTATTAAACAAATAGAAGGTATATTTAAAATTTGTAGAAAAATCGAAATATCTCAGAAACTAATGAATGCAGCCATAATAATTGTTATACAAGGATGAAAGAGCATATTAAAAGCAATTCTTTGGTATAATAAAATATTGGGGGTTACATTTAAAAAAAGAGAGAAAATCTAGATTTTGCATTCTACATCACCCTGTATACGAATATGCGTCGCGGGATTTTTTTATAGCGTACTTTAAAACTAAAGGATATTTCTAATATTCTCATGTAAAAAAAATAATTTTTGATTCATTACTTTTTGATATACAGTACGTTCATTTGACCGTGATTTGGATACAAAAATGGTCATAACTTTTGAAATACCCTGTGTAATGTAACAATACCCTATATTGGAAGAACGGAAATCATTAGTAGAATCTGAATATGGAATAATATATAGGGTGTCTCATTTAAAAAAATGCATGTTTGCATCACCATGTAGTTATGGATCACCCTGTATAAATCAAAATATTTTCTGAGCAAGGAGCATATCCGTGGCTACAATTTTTATATACACTTTTTTTCGCTATCTCCTACAGTAGTGGAGTTATCGACCGAGCCGGTACTAAAAACTCACCCTGTATATCTATCTATCTACATATCTCTACACTATACATAACCTACTTTAAATACAATTCTTAATAAATAGACTTTTAGCAACTATTGGTTTTTATTCCATTTGTTAATGCAACGAACTGAATTACATATTACCGCCCAAATTTTAGTAGTAACTACAATCGGTAACGGGGCGCAGAAATTGGTTCAGACCAACCTCTAACATCAGTAGTTCTCACTGAATTGTACTTTAATACCACAGATGCCTTATCATTTTCATTTCTTTATCTTGTAACTGTTATACTATTTGTGTTCTTAATACGTTATGTGAAATGGAAGGTGCTTGCATACTCTTCCTAGTAATGAAGGGTACCGGCTGGATTCAAACCAGCGTCTCCGGCATTCTAGGCCGACGCGATACCAACTACACCACAGTGCCCTGTGGTGGAGTCGATACACGGCGCCAACGACAAGGTATCGACTCCGCCGATACCCACCACTCCCCCGTATCTCTCTGAGAACCATGTGTTTCAGTCATCTAGAGAGATCTAGTCGGCTGTTGAGTGATCGTGAACCTCCCACCGCCATTTGCACGACAGCTCTCTTTGTTACTGAAGTACGACTCCTCAATCGTCGTCAGTCATTCCAAGAAATCCTGGCCGACTGAGGAGTCGTACTTCAGTAACAAAGGGAGCTGTCGTGCAAATGGCGGTGGGAGATTTACACTAACCCAACAGCCGACTAGATCTCTCTGGATGAAACACATGGTTCTCAGAGATATACGGAGGAGTGGTGGGTATCGGCGAAGTCGATACCTTGTGTGTATCGACTCCACCACGGTGCAACGTGGTGTAGTTTTCCGATTTTTCTGTGAACCAAATGATTTGGACGTTCTGTGAAGTTATGTGATATAGGTTTGTATCTTGTTTAGTCACTAGGTATTCTCCAAAACTGAAATACTCTGCACGCTTTAAGACCTCATAATCACAAGCTTAACCAAAAAGTTATAAAAACAGAACTGTTATTCTGAAGAATATATCATTTAATGTCAGACTAGGCTAGGCACCTCTCGTGAAGAACAGACCCGAGGGAAATTAGTAACGTGATGTATATTTTCGTTATGTAGATATTTTCTAACAATAAGGAGCCCAGGCTCCGTCACACCGAGCTGCTGTTTCATTACCCAGTGACTTCTCCTCACACCGTGAGGTGAGCAATCACTGGGTCCGCGAATAGTGCACCCTAAGTAGACGAAGGGACACAAAAATGACTGCCTTCTGCATTCTGGCGGCTAGGGTGGCACCTAGAGATCTAATGACCATAACCAACAGACTTACAGTGCAGTCTGTCCAGAGACTGCGGGGTTGTTCGATCAACTCCTGATATTTGGTCAGCTTTTCCTCCTTCTTAGAGATGATGTTCACCTCGGCAGGTGCCGAAAACTCTATAACGAACATAGTCTGTTGTTGTTCGAGGAGGACTAGGTCGAACTTGTTTACCTGTACAAGCTTGAGCGTGAGGAACGAGTAGTTCCAGTAAATCCGGTCTCTCGCCCACCACAACGAACTCTATATCCTCTGGAGCGTATGGCAGCACCGGTGTCTCATCTATACCGCATGAGTGCCTTAAATGGTGTTAGAGCACTCGTAGAGCCGCGTTATGCCGACGTAACGTATGCCGTCCCAGCGTACGTCTTACACGCCGACAAGAAAGAGATGCGTAAGCATCTCTGGCGCCTGACAGCAGGCTCTACAACGGATGTCGGGTAGATCTACACCCATAACTCTATTTCGGTACACCAAGGTGTTAAAGACACCATCTTAGCAAGGCACTATGAAGCTCTCAGTCTCCAAATTCAACCCACGAAACCTTAGGAAAGGGAAGGTCAACTGCTCAGACTATATAGCCATGCTCCTCTAGATGTTTGTAGAAGATTCCATTAATATTATTATTAGACAGTTAAAACCAGCCAATCAACCAATTAACACAGTTTTATAGGCAAATTCTCACATTTGATGAGAAAAAATATATAAACTTACCCACATGGAAGAATCCTTAACGTGTCGGATATTTTATATGGTTCTATACAGATGGCACAGCATTCACAGTCACCTTGCATCTCCTATAAATGAAATTATTGACATGTCACTTACTTACATCTTCAATGTAGCAATAAATTCCTGTTTAACCTTATATAAAATATATAACAATTGTAAAAATTGAATCTCACCTTATCTTCGCATTTTAAATTCTTGGTCGGTATTTTGGATAATGCCTTCTTCGCTGCATTACCAAGTCTTCGCTAGAAAAAAAATTTAAATAAGTACATATTATCTCTTCTCTGATTCGGTATCAAAAAAATGTAATGTGATATTTTTTTGAAATGCTTTCGTAAAGATTGGGAAAATAATTTTTTACTGAACACTACTTTGCTAGTTCCATCTACTTAAAAGCTGTGTAACTTGATTCTAAGAATTTTATTATAGACTTTATTGTCAAATAGGCCAATACTGGAAGAATGGATTGCTGTAATTTGTTGCAATTTAAATCTGAATACACAGTTCATATTTAACGAGACTACATAAATATAATAAAGTATTTAGTTTTAACTTGGCAGAATGGTAACTAAGCACGCAATCTTATAAAGCATACGTTTTAAGTTTGAAGACGCCTCGTTGTTCAGTTGTATTTTTTTAGGAGCCATCAATAGCGACGTTTTCAGTCAGTTTATAGAAATACAGAAGACTGGCTATCATCATCCGCAAAGAGGTTCTTCATTAGTTGATTAAAGTTTTAATTGCTTTCCCATGCACCATATTCGCTAGCCCCATCCCATTATTTTCTGTCCCAAACTTGAAAAAAATGGAGTCAAGTTGATTGACTTAGTACTTCCCACACATAATGATAATACAATTTTATACAATTTTATTATTTTCCCATTGCATGAAGCTATAGTCTAAAATCCCCTTGCAACTAAATTATCGCCCATCCGCCCGCAAAAACAACATCCAACACAAAAACCCCCGTACATAGTTTCTTGCGTCTCCCTCCTTAGGAACTAGGGCGCCACAATTTTTTTCTGCATGCTTGAACTGGACGATGCGAAACAATCAAGAGCCTCCAACCCGTCTCAAAACGAAGTTTGAGCTGATTTTATGTTTTTGGTTTTTTGATTATTGCTGCGCCGCCACTGACACGGTTGTTCAAAAACAGAGTCGTTTTCCATTCTCGCAGCGGTAATAAATTCTGTGTCAAAATTTTATTAACATCAATTCAATAATTTTCGCTTTACGCAATATACATAGAACGAAATAAAGCAAAACTCGTGTACAGATCACAAAATTGGTTTCTGTAATAGGCAAGCGAATGTTCGGATGGACCTAAAAAAGTGTAATATGCCGCTAGGTATTGCTTCTAGAGGTCAATAGACGAACTATTATGAATACAACAAATTTTTCAGTTTTACTACCCCCCACCCCCCACTCCACCTAGAAAAAAATTGAAAATGATCAGGAACCCGTAAAATGCCTAAAAACAAAGTTTGAGCTGTTTTCATATTTTTAGTATTTTTATTATTGCCGCGCTGCCACTGACACTATTTTTCCAGTTTTACAACCCCCACCCTCCAACCACCCCAAATTCACCCTCACCCAAAAAAACATAGAAAATGATCAGACACCCCTAAAACGCCTAAAAACAAAGTTTGAGCTGTTTTTATATTTTGAGTTTTTTTATTATTGCCGCGCTGCCACTGACCCGATTTTTCCAAAACATGCGCGTTTTCCATCCTCGCCTTGGGAGTAATACTATGTCAAAATTTTATTGAAATCAATTAAACAATTTTCGCGTTACGCGATATCGAACGATCTAAAACAATACTCGTATGTATACATCACAAATTCCAAGTCCCGTGGTTTCTATAATAAGCATGCAATGTTTGGATGGACCTAAAAAAGTGTATCATGCCGCTAGGTTTTTCATTCACATATCAATGGACAGCCCATTACGAATACAACAAATTTTTCAGTATTACAACCCCCCACCTCCCAACCACCGCAAATTCACCCCTACCCAAGAAAAAGTAGAAAATGATCAGGAACCCCTAAAACGCATAAAAACAAAGTTTGAGGCATATTTGATATTTTTCGTTTTTTGCTAATTACTCCGCCCCCCGTATAACGATTTTCAAAATTATAGGAACATTACCTACTAAGACACCACAGCATAA
Organism: Callosobruchus maculatus; assembly: GCA_951848785.1. Lineage (NCBI taxonomy): Eukaryota > Metazoa > Arthropoda > Insecta > Coleoptera > Chrysomelidae > Callosobruchus > Callosobruchus maculatus. The sequence continues at coordinate 11,922,828 of CATOUR010000081.1, read as the reverse complement.
CGCTGCCCAAATTTCATCACAATCCATGCAGCGGTTACTGAGATTACGAGGGTAGAAAAACGCCACAGACAGACAGACCGACAGACAGACCGACAGACAGACCGACAGACAGACCGACAGACAGACCGACAGACAGACCGACAGACAGACCGACAGACAGACCGACAGACAGACCGACAGACAGACCGACAGACAGACCGACAGACAGACCGACAGACAGACCGACAGACAGACCGACAGACAGACCGACAGACAGACCGACAGACAGACCGACAGACAGACCGACAGACAGACCGACAGACAGACCGACAGACAGACCGACAGACAGACCGACAGACAGACCGACAGACAGACCGACAGACAGACCGACAGACAGACCGACAGACAGACCGACAGACAGACCGACAGACAGACCGACAGACAGACCGACAGACAGACCGACAGACAGACCGACAGACAGACCGACAGACAGACCGACAGACAGACCGACAGACAGACCGACAGACAGACCGACAGACAGACTGACAGACAGACCGACAGACAGACCGACAGACAGACCGACAGACAGACCGACAGACAGACCGACAGACAGACCGACAGACAGACCGACAGACAGACCGACAGACAGACCGACAGACAGACCGACAGACAGACCGACAGACAGACCGACAGACAGACCGACAGACAGACCGACAGACAGACCGACAGACAGACCGACGAGAATGAGTGACGTGGATTTTCGTTATGTACACATCATAAAATGCCCAAAAAGCGTATTATCTCAAAATCGAAGATTTTCGCGATCACAATACTCCCCTCACCTATCGGTGTGGGAAGTAAAATGGATAAGGGGTCAAAGATTTTCCAACGATGAATAAGTGATGCCGGCAGTTAATGGCTATTTTGAGGAGCAAAACAGTTCTAATTATATAAAGGGTATCGAACTTAGTAAACATCGCTGGAAAAAGTATATGTATAGAGATCATAAATTATGTCGAACATTTTTTTGTTTTGTTTGTTGAGACGCGTATTTTTTGGACCACCCTCGTACTTGTTAAACAGCAATTAGTTTTGATTTCTAGGACAAAAACCCTGTAAACTATTGTAATAGTCCTTGAAACCTGTGTAAAATTGCAGGAAAATGTCAGAGTAGTTTCGGTTTAATAATGAGTTGGAAAGTTTCCTTTTCTTATTTGCAGCGAGGACGGCAGGACATCGTCATTCGGATAAGTTTCCAGGGCAGGAAACTCCTTGTTTTTCATTTTCAGAGAGGAAACAATACCATCCAGTAACTTGTTTCCGACAAAATGGAGTTAGAGTGCTCTGAAACGGGAACTCCGACTAGTTTTTTATATGTAATTAAATAGTAACTATATTGTTTCACCCTGCAGGACTACAGGGTGTCCAGTAAGTGTGTAATTCTTCGATATCTCGCAAAGTATACCTGATAGAAGAAAATGTCAAATACAAATGTTATTTGATTACCTAAGATGCATATTATAAAAATATTTTGAACTACACAGGGTGTTGCGGGAAAGTAGGATAGTGATCAACTTGATTTTTTTATATGGAACTGTAACTTTTTCTTAAATCCTTCTAGTTTCCATCATTGATCTCTATTAAATCCTAAAATATTTTTGGGATCAGTTGGGACGTTGCCAAGTTATAATTTATTTTCTATTAATCTCCGGATTTACAAGGTCGCAAGTAATACGTCCAAATTTATATATTTCTTTAACTTTTCTCAATAATATTATACAGCGAGTTACTTGAATATTAAGTGGATATTATTTTGGATGTTACCAGCAATTTGTATTTCAGGGTGTTTTTGGCAGAATTTTTAATTACGGCAATTTGAAGGTCATCCTGTATATAGAAATTGAATTGAATTCATATACCAGGTGTGGGATTTCAGGATGGTACATCTACTATTTTCATGCTAAAACGATAATGTAATAATAATAGCTACAACAAAGTTATTTAGATGGTTGATGCGAGATAAGACAACCCTAAAATGTTTGGCCTTCATTCCACAAGAAACTGGAATATCATCATACCAAATTGAAAGTTCGTTTTTCGAAGAGGAGACATATCTCGGTATTACCCTCGACAGAAAGCTGACGTGGAATTTTCACTTAGAAGATAGAGCCAAAAGAGCATAATTATGTCGCTTATGAATAATGTCGACGAACAGTGGGATGCTTTTGGGGACTATCACCCAGAGTGACTTACTGTATCTACACCACAATCATTAGACCTAGGCTAACGTATGGAGCCATTGCCTGGGTACCGAAAGTTATGCAGGCGACAGCGATTAATAAATTCTACTACCCGGAAGTGAAATCCTAACACCTAGGAAAAATATCAAAATCGAAAATATTCGCGATCACAATACTCCCCCCCCCCCTATCGGTATGGGAAGTAAAACTAAAAAGGGATATTTGCATTGAAATTTTGTACATAAGTGGGCAGTACCATCTCTAGTACCCATGTAACACTTTTTGTTCATTCAGATGCTATTTACCTACATAGCACCTCTAAAGTGGTGCTTTTTTCAGAGCAATTGCTGCAACCATGAGCGTAGCGTGGCTACAGTTGTAGCAGCCATGGCGCGCATGGATAGCAGAAGGGCAAATGCAGCGAGCTAGAGGTTCTGAAGCACGTAGAATAACTACAGACCGGCAATACTGGGTGCATTCAGCAGACTCAACAGTTGCGGAGCAGCTACCAAATTTTCTGCTGAACGCGTGCGCTACCTAGCAGCTACCGTTCCAGCGGTCGCCATTTTTTGTAGCGGTAGAAAAGTACGCTCACTTGGAGCGGAGCGGAATAAGCTACTGCTGACCTTGTGTGTGTCGCACTGTCACATGTTATGACACTTGTTATAGGTTATGTTGTCATATTTAAAAGAAAAAGTTCACACTACTTTACACAGTCTAAAGCTTTGATACACTTTGACATATCTTTTTATTTATAATAACCTCAAATGGCTCAAATGTGACCACTCATTTGACATTTCACTAATAACTGACAGGCGTCACAAACTATTTATCGTGATATCTCAGAGCGCACAAATAATGCTTTTCAGCCGAACGCCAACTGTTGAGATGTAGCGGCTACAAAAGTAGCGGCTCCTGATCGTTCTGCTGAATGCAACCTTTGTCATCTACGACTACTGGCTCTTCGAGATAGAATGCGATCCACTCGAGATGTTGCTGACGCTTGGTATGACTCTATAAGGAGGCCCATTTGAATCCGCACGGTGTACCACAGATTGAGTGAAATGGGCTTAGGATCATATCATCCGCATCTAGTGCTTCCACTCACTGCAAATTATCGTCGGCAATGGTTAGATTGGTGCCAAGAACACCGACAGTGGTATGCTTAGTCAAAGTTTACGGAATACATATAAGTTGGATCACTCCGCAAAAATATCAAAACGACCTGCCCCTTGCTCCGTCTCCCCGGTACACCGGTAGCAGTGTACCGACGTCAGTCGGGAGATACGCGGCGGTGCAAAGTAGAGGTTGAACGTGTTTAACGCGAAGTCTATACAGTGTCTCAAACATATCGGATTTTGTTATCTCGGATTTGTTTGCAGGAAATGGATAATATTTTTAGAAGTTTGAGAGTAATCATTTTCGCGAGAAAAGATATTACCAATCAATTTAAATTTATTTACGGATGGAGAATGACAATCAGATCCATTCTTATTTTGTGGTAAACCTTAATGAAATGTAAGGGATATAAATACAAGGTATCCCACGACCATTAAGACAAGAAATATGTCGGAACTTGGCAGTAGCAGATAATTATAATTTTGGGCATGTAAATAAGAGCAGATGTTGTGTCTTTTTTTGTCATTGTACTACCCAGTGAGGTATTTGTTTTTGGTCACGTGACATTCGATTCAAAATTATTGATGGGACATCCTGTATATTTGTACCTGTGTTCCCCCGGTAAAACAATTCCAACAAACTAGCACACTTGGCGTCTCAGGTTCAAGAGCTACAGGTACTAAAAGGATTGTATCACGCTAAAAGCGTGTAGTGAGACAAAATATTCATTCGGTGGTCTTACCATACCACCCAGGGACATTGTAAATTATATTTTAGAGCTCGAAAATATTTTTATTGATAACTTTAACAATTTAGTTTCTACAGTAGCAATTGGAATGACAGTGAAAAGCAAAATGTCACAGATAATTCATTCACATCCATGTGAAGCATTTCCAAATCATTATCTTTTAAAATTGTACATACGTGTTCGCATATACTATACCATAAAATTTATAAACTGTGATCTCAAAAATAAGCGAAATAAACAAAACATCAAGGTAAAAATACTACAGCACATTTGAACCATCAGTTCTTACTTATCTACAAAATAGCTACAATATGTGAAATCATTTGAGATTCGTTAGTAATAGTTTTACTAGGCTTTATTTTTAATATCCATTTATGTAACTTAGTGCATTAGCAAAATAAACGTTATTTTGTATTTGTATGTCTAAATCGGCCGTCAATACATACTTTTTCAATGACCCTCGTATATACGTATAACCCAGGCATTGGCAAGTCCCCGCTAAAAGACCCTCGTACTTGAGCAAAAACCAACGCAAAAACTAACTGGCGCGTGCGGCCGCGGCATCGCTTTCATGTGAGTTCTTCAAAGTGCCGACGGAGAGTGATCCAACTTATATGTATTCCGTAAACTTTGGCTGAGTGACAACAGACGGCCTTCTTCGAGTCCAGGTTTTTTCTGGGGGCACATGGCGGACGCCAATGCGTAAGACGACGACATGGTGAACGACGTGATCTCCAGTTTGCTGCTGAGCGTTATCGTATTCTGAATTCAGGAAGAACCGTACAATGCTGAAGATTACGGACTTTTGGAAGGTTTTATGTAACTTTTCATCCAGTCCCAATTGTTGCAGGTGTGGTGTAAATGTATTTGGAGTAAGGCCTGAGACCGACATAGTAAGCCGGACAATAACAACTTTGTTTTGTTTTCAGAGTCGTTTTATTTCTATGGCGAGATCTGTGTATTTAGATATCTTCCCAGCGTAGGTGTTTTGGATGCTCATATTATCATTGAGAATCGCAATATCTATTAAATAGGTCACTTTGTCTGTCCTTGATATTGTTTTAATGAAAGTCTGACCCCATAAAATTGGTATGTGACACATGAGCCATCCTGAATTTGTGAATTTCTAACCAAAAGTCAGTAAAACATGAAGTCAGTTAAACAAAGCATTCTGAAAAATAGTTTAGAAAACGAGTTTTTTGTCTATTGCCCTGTTGTAATCGTTCAATAGTTCACGAAAACTCTAATTGCTGTTGCCTAATAATTTATTACTTATTATTAAAATTATTTCAAGATGTGATAAGTACTTACAGATATTTTGTCTTTGGTGCGGATGTACCTGAACCTTTGTACGTAGTAAAACACTAGCCATGTCAGCGATATCACCATAAGAACTATGAATGTTATGGAGACGAATAACACCGAAGTCCTGCAACAAAGAAATGTGTCATTAAAACCACGCTAATCACATACAAAAATTTAATTAGTACCTTTCAGTAAATAACGGAAACATTATTGCAACACCATCTGTTCCACTGTTATACAGACGAGAAGCGTTGCTCAAACTAAACTACTAACAGACGATAAAATAGATTGTATATCTAGACTTCAAAACGAGTAAACATTATTTAGAAATTACGTAACTTCAGCTACTTATAGTACTATAAACCGTTTTATGATGTACATAGGAAAATCCTTCGAAAGGAGCTCGTTTGCAAACTGTTTTATCGGTAGTTAAATCACATAGATAAACATCTAGATGTGTACGATACACATGTAGCAATCTATGTAGTTATCACGCAAGATGAGGACAAAAATAAGATGTGTGTGATAAAAGATAGAGCCAAGTTAATTGACTCAGTACTTCTCACATATTACGGTGATACCATTTTATTATTTTTCTGTAGCATGAAGCTGTAGACTGAGATCCCCTTGCAACCAAATCATCGTCAACCCGCCCACAAAAAAATACCCAACACAAAAACTCTCGTAAATAGCTTCTTGCATCTCTCTCGGTAGGAACTAGGACGACACAGTTTTAGCTCTCACTGATTCACTGAAATCAATGAAGAGGGCTTATATAGAGCCTCTGTCTGTCCGTCCGTCTGTCCGTATACGAAAGCCAAAACTACAGGTGTTAGAGAAAAACTAAATACAGATTCGGAATCAACATAGAAAAACTAGTCCGGGAAAAATCCGGTTTCGTCAATATCACCTCCAGTTTAAAAAAAATTAAATTAAACTACGACAGGTACCTGCGTCGGTACTCTGTAACTTAGAAACGTGTTTCTATGCACTATGTGCTATGGGATCGGGTGGCCTCGTAAATATGTCAGCGTAGTAGACACGTGATAGGCACCCGAAACTGCCCGATCGTCATGGTCGTCATGGTGATAGAAACATGTTTCTATCTCTTAAGTTAGAGAGTACCGACGCTGACTACGTATGGTGTATTGATATTCCTGAAGCACAGGTAGCGTGGCCGAGCGGTAAAGACGCTAGGCACCAGTCCGAAAGGGCGTGGGTTCGAATCTCACCGCGGTCAACAATTTTTTTTCTTTTTTTAGGACTAAATGTTAAATTTGTTGATTAGAAGTCCGGGAAAAATCCGTTTTTGTCAATATATCTAATAATAACATTAAATTTTTATACCAACAAATTCCACAGGAGAGCGCCGTTTGAATTTACTCAAGTACATTCTTTCCTACCATTTTTATTCTGGAATCTTTAACCGATATCCTAAACCTCACGTGCAATGCCGATCTTCCGATATTTAAAAACAGATTATATTACCAGTATCAATCTTTAAACCACAATGAAATGTTCTATAGATACACAAAGTGCCGGGGTTTCCCAAGCATCCTATCTGAGACCCTGATCTACCTTGGCCCATTTCAACAACTCAAAAAAGGAGTAGAAAATAATTAGAGATCCCTGGAGAGAAAAATAAGAGGTTGAAAGGCTTTTATATTGTACTGTTTCTTTTTTAGTTTAGTTTCACTGCCACTAACACAATTTTCAGAATACCTATCAATCTCTACCATTACAGAATTATCTACAATATAATGTCAAAAATTATATTTGTCTAAGGTAGGGCATGGATGATGCAGTTTTACCAATAAATACATAAATACAAAAAAAGCATTAATGATAGACTTACATAATCCATCTGCTTATCAAGAATCAACTTTCTGTCAAAAATAGTCCCTAAATCACGAAATTCATTAACGGAAGATTCATTGTTAATATATTTAATATTGAGAAGTTAATGATTGACTCTACCTTGTGAAAGTCATCGAACAACACTTTTACTTCCCACACTGATAGGGTAGGGTTTGTAAAACTCAAAAATGTGTTGTATTCATAACAGGCTCCACCTGACCTGTGAAAGAAACACCTAGCGGTATAATACCCTTCCGAACATTGCCTTGCCTATTCCAGAAACTAAGGAAACAGTAAACCTGGAATATTTGTTGTATTCATAATAGTCTGCCCACTAACCAGTGAAAGAAAGACCTAGCGTCATAAAAACTTTTTTAGGTCCTTCCTAACGTTTCCTTCCCTATTACACAAACCAAGGGGCTTAGAATTTTGTGATGTAGATACATGCGAGTATCCCTTTAGATCGTTCTGCGAGTATTGTTTCTGATCGTTCTGTACTGCATAAAGAGAAAACTATTGGATTGATTTTAATGAAATTTTTATACACTATTATTACCATGGCGAGGATGGAAAACGTTTATGATTTTTAGAAATCGTGTCAGTGGCGGCGCAGCAATAATAAAAAAACTGAAAATATAAAAACGGCGCAAACTTCGTTTTTAGGCGCTTTATCCTGATCATTTCCTACTTTTTTTTTGGGTGGTTGTGAAATTGGGGTAGTTGGAGGGTGGAGCGTCATAAAACTCAAAAACTTTTTGTACTCATAATAGGCTATCCATTGACATGTGAAAGAAAGGCCTAGCGGCGTAACGCACTTTTTTGGTCGGGCGGGCGATGCTTTGGTTGCAAGGGTTGCTTCATGCTATGGGAAAATAATAAACTGGTATCACCGTAATGTGTGGAAGGTACTGAGTCAATCAACTTGACTTCATTTTTTTCGATAATTGACAGTGGTTTGCACCAATCATAGTTAAACCTTTGGCTCAACCAATTAAAGCTTAACTTTAATTAAGGCTTAAAGTTGTGTGTCTTTGCACCGGTCGGGATTAACTTTAATTATGAGTTAACTCTTTCTTACAGGGAAATTTAACGAATTTCAGATTTTACGTTGGCAATCATGTCGTATTTTTGATGTTCTCTGATGGAAATGAAGGTCATGTCACTATTGTTGATGGCTGTCAAACATTGTCTTTCAAGTTCAACTGAGGCTATTTGTTTTGATTTAGAAATTTCGGATTCATTTTAGTATTTTTAGTTTCATTTTCATTAATTGATAACCCATTATTATAAATATCCAACTCACAGAATATAACAACAGTGGTAAAAGTAAATCCTTGAAGTAAATGCACTTCTTTAGGCAAGATTTTGTCTGTGAAATAGTTGATTGCAATGACCCAACATTTGGTGGATTTTGGGTGTCTTAGTCCTGGATTCTCTTGTATAGGAGTGGCTACCGAAGACATCAGAGTAATAACATTTATGTCGGATCTGTTTGTGGTAAGTAAAAATATATAGAAATGTCCAAAGTACCGAGGTCAACTAAAGACATCTTTATTATACATTTATAGTGTTAAACTAGCAAAATGTCCATTCATAGGTAATAATTACAATTTTTATAAGTATATATAGGTGGTTTCAAGGAACGAAACAATTAAAACAGTAATCTTTTGACATAACCTTAAGATGAGTTTCCGGAATAAGTGATATATGCACTACTACAAAATACTTGCTTTTTGTCATTGCAGGCGTGGAGAAAGAATTATTCAGGTTGCCAAGTATTTGAGACAGAAGAGGCAGACCGATACCATGAGGCGAAGAGCACATAATGTTATGCATTCAGAGCTTCATTGTGATGGCTTTATAGAAAGTAAATACTAATATGTTCCACATACTGTGTAATTTAATAGAACTAATAAATGCATATTTTATCCATATATTGTAATTATATCTGTCAACAAAGGTGGAGAAAAAAATCACTTTCTTATAACTTCTCATATAACAAAATATAAAATATTTCATAGTATCAGTAGCTAATATGTGATATAAAATGGTGTCTAGATATAGAATGCCTTGTTAAAAATATGTATTTTAAATGATAGTTTGCATAACATGCTCACAGAGCAGAGTATTATTTAAAAAAACACTCATTGGGTGACTGTAAAGTTGCACCCATCAGAAGGTAAGTATTATTACTTGAACAAAAACTACTGGTTTAATTCTCTTATATTTTTATTATATATATTTTCTTTCAATATATCAGGGCTTGTCCTGAATAGTAAAAAATTCAGTAATTAGGATAGGGTGATCGGTGGAGCACAAAACAGTGATATGCTGCCGCAGTCCTCAATAATACAGTATGGGTCAATATTATTCAAATTACTCAGTTTTTGTTAATAAAGAGGCTTCAGTTTTTCACTAGTCCCTTAAAGTATTCATTATCATCTCTGATCCTGAAATAAACAATATTTTTATTAAAAACAGAAGGAAATTAACTAATGGGTGATGAAAATTAATTAATAAAATCCATGTGAGAACGGGAGGACACTTGCATTCTAGTTTTTACAGTAATAACTACTACGGTGATAGCTATTCACATAATAATACTGCATCTTGCTGCAAAAAAAATAATTCAAGCAGATCAATTTATTTTCTTTATATGGTAAAAATTGGGCGACTAAGATGCAGTATCAAACAACTATCCCTAGTGAATGTGATAACTTTAATTTACAAATAAATGTTTTATCTTTGCTGTTTTCAAAACCCATCCAAGTTTTGAGCGCCCATTATCTCATAAATTACAGCATTCTAAATAACTGATTTGCTTACCTGCTAAGATAGACTCCTTTAACAAGACAGCAGTAACACAACAATGTCCAACAAGCTGTTGAAAACACAAAAAAATCTCATAAACCATAATACGGTGTCTTACAACAGTGATATTTGTCCAATTCCAGAATCAGCTTTGTATAGTTGTAGATTGAGGTTATGGTCGTATTCTCAGTTCCTCACGACTCGATATTGAATTCAAGTAATTTATTTTGATTCATAATTGCTTATAGAATATAGAAATAATTATATAAAATATATTTCATAAACTAACCAAACTTATTTCTGTAGTGATCTGTCAGAATATGTTAAACCCACAACTGTCAAAAGTTAAGCCAAGAAACGTCAAAGTTAAACCCTACTTTGTCTTTGGCTTAAAGTTAATTATAAGTTTGACGCTAACTACAACCGGTGCAAAGCAATTCACTCTTTAATTAAGGCTTAACTTTAATTACAACTTTAACTATGACTGGTGCAAACCACTGTGAATGAAGCTAAGAACGCAAATCAGAAGCAGATTCCACCTGGAAGTAAAAATTTTTCTAGCTCCGTCCATGGTTTTCACTAATTTCCGCTATCCAATTATGTTCTTTAGAATCGTGGACTCTTGAACGCAGGCTTCATTTGGAATGGCAGAGTTTCCTGGTTTTCGGTCGACCGAAATCATCTCACTACCTTTTAAGATCAATAAATCGTGTTTCAAGTTCCAGCCGACATTTCCTGCTATCAGCGCAACGGCTCGAACTCACTGACCTTACCTTGGCATTTCCTTGGAGCGCCATGGCATGTCGTGTCGTGTCGTGTCGGTAGATAAACGACAAAAACAAGCCGGCACCTCGTAATCAAACGAGCGCATTCGTTTCGGTCTAAACTTGACCTCTCTCGCGTTGTCTGACATCATCAACTACATACTAGGCCGATCTACTTGAAATGCCGCTATTTGCTGTTCACCTCTCAATTTGGGAGAGCGATTTGAGATGTGGCAGACTGAGCATTCAATTGCCTCTACTTATCCATGTAAACATGGCCGACTTTACTCACTAGGCCGGAGCATTGAAATATGGCAACACTGAATATCGGGCCAAGCTTGTGTCATTATTGTAGTTCTTCCAGAGTAAACAATAAGATTGGAAGGTGATTTTTAATGTGTTTCTAATTATTTACCTGCACAAACGAAACTATAAAGATACAAAGATGCCTGCAAAGTGTGTAGTACCAGATTGCAATAGCAGTTGTGCTTCCAGTAGAGGACATACCAAACCATGGCCGAACATAAACTTCCAGAGTAAAAAGAACATTGCAAGGTGATTTTTAATGTGTTTCTAATTATTTACCTGCACAAACGAAACTATAAACATAAAACATGCCTGCAAAGTGTGTAGTACCAGATTGCACTAGCGATTGTGCTTCCAATAAAGGACATAAACAGAAGTGGGTGAACGGTATTCCTCGTAAGGGCTGGTTATATTTATAAGAATAAAGACAATAATTTACAAACATTTCAAAGGATAAGACCTATTTTAAAGCACAATGTGGTACCTACAATATTTTCTGGACCTCCCAAATATTACAGAAAAATACAGTTAATAGAACTCATCTGGGCATGCATCTACGAAAAGATTTGATAGTGAAAGGGAATCAAGACCAGCAAGAATGGCTTCACAGTGACCTAATAGTGAATTTTTCTAGCTCAAGTGACAATTTACAGAGTAAATTGAGTGCTCATTAGCAATTGTGCTTCCAATAAAGGACATAAACAGAAGTGGGTGAACGGTATTCCTCGTATGGGGTAAAGACAATACATTACAAACATTTCAAAGGATAAGACCTATTTTAAAGCACAAAGTGGTACCTACAATGTTTTCTGGACCTCCCAAATATCACAGAAAAATACAGTTAATAAAACTCATCTGGGCATGCATCTGGGCATACCTACGAAAAGATTTGATAGTGAAAGGGAATCAAGACCAGCAAGAATGGCTTCACAGTGACCTAATAGTGAATTTTTCTAGTTCAAGTGACAATTTACAAAGTAAATTGAGTGTTCATTAGCAATTGAGCTTCCAATAAAGGACATTAACAGAAGTGGGTGAACGGTATTCCTCGTATGGGCTGGTTATATTTATAAGAATAAAGACAATACTTTACAAACATTTCAAAGGATAAGACCTATTTTAAAGCACAATGTGGTACCTACAATGTTTTCTGGACCTCCCAAATATCACAGAAAAATACAGTTAATAGAACTCATCTGGACATGCATCTGGGCATACCTACAAAAAGATTTGATAGTGAAAGGGAATCAAGACCAGCAAGAATGGCTTCACAGTGACCTAATAGTGAATTTTTTTAGCTCAAGTGACAATTTATGAAGTAAATTGAGTGTTCATTTAAGTGGAAGTGGCCGCAGGAAGCAGGTTGCGTTTACTTTTATTTTGTAGTGTTTGATTACGATGAACCAGACATCAGATGTAAGTGGTATTAGTAGTAGTAGTAGTTCTAAAAAGTATTTTTCTTAATTTATTAACCGAGATGAACTCTAATACATATAAAATGTAATAATTATTCTAAAAATATAGGCCCACTATTTGACAGCTAAGCCACGTTGCCACATCTAAGGCTCCGGCCTAGTGTAGAGTCGGCCATGATGTATAGTATAGATAAAGGTAGCGCCAGACATGCGGCATTTGGCGAATACTAAGCGACTGCTCACTGAGTAACATGTGTTTTCAGCTCTTAAGCTTCGTGTCTACTTGCAAACAAATTGGCGATAGTTTTTGCAGCAAGTACTTACTTGTTTGTCTACACTATCTTGTAATTGTTCGCAAATTTAATCTAGGAAATTGCTCTCGCAATTTCGCTTGGGCTTGGTTGTTCTGATTCCGTGTACACTATATACAGGGTGGCCAATCGGGTGACGATAATAATTTTTTTCTAGATAGCCCGTACCGAGACCTATCCAAAACACCCCCATGTATGTGTACCGATTATTAATAGTTTTCGAGTTATGATTTTTTTTTGAAAACTTAGAGATTTTCTAGTTTTTCCAAGAAATCGTCAAAAACAAAAACAAGAATGCTTTTTGGCTTTTATTTTTTTCTGCAATTGTACTCAGTATTAAGCGTATTTTAATGTCCAATAAAGAGAACCTGTACATCCGAGCAATAATTAAGTACATTTTGGGCCCAAAGTTTGAAATCTCTGATTTTAGTCAGGAGATCAAAACCTTCAAACTAAAATTAAAAATACTTATGCCTGGTTCTGGAGCTTCAAACTAATCCTAAAAACTTTGCAAGACATTGCACTTTCGAAATAATAATGAAAAAGTAGCACGTATGGGGACATTTTGCGCCGTAAGTGAGTGTTAAAGGTAAAAAGGTGATGATTCACGAATTTTCAAAACGATTTAAAAAACTATGATTTTGCTTTATTATGACAAATTAAAGGAAAAAAACTCGTAACAACTAATGAACCCGCTAATCATTGATGTTTTTATGATTTTTAATAAAATAACGAATACCCAAATTGTGATTTTTGAAGTGTTTTTGCTATGTACTATTGAACTTCTGCTAAATTAAGTTGTATGGGAAGTTAACAAAGGAAAGGAATAATAAAACAATAATCTGACTTCCAACTTCATGGCACAATTACCTGGGAAGCTATGTCGTAGCATACGCCATCCCTTTCTTTCAGAGTAGCTTTTTGCGAGCTCATGTCGGCGAAGCGCAGTTGTGTTAATTAATTTTCGGTAATAGGCAAGGCAATGTTCGGTGATTTCTATCGCTAGGTCTACCTTGACAGGTCAGTAGACCTATCACGAATACAACAAGTTTTTCAGTTTTTCAACCCCCCACCCCCCAAACACCCAAATTCCACCCACACCCAAAAAAATGCAGAAAATGATCAAGAACCTCTAAAACGCCTAAAAACGAAGTTTGAGGAATATTTGAAATTTTTGTTTTAATTACTCCGCCGCCCATGTACCGATTTCTAAAATTATAGCAGCATTACCTACTACGATCCCACAGCATATTGCTGCCCAAATTTCATCACAGTCCATGCAGCGGTTACTGAGATTACGACGCTAGACAAACGCGTACAGACAGACAGACCGACAGGCAGACCGCCAGACAGAACGACGGAAATGAGTGACGCAGATTTTCGTTATGTAGACATTATAAAACACCCAAAAAACCTATTATCTCAAAATCGAAAATTTCCACGATAACAATCTTTCCCTCACCTATCGGTGTGGGAAGTAAAAGGGATGGCGTATGCTACGATAACGCTTCCCAGGTAATTTCGCCATGGAATCAAAAATCAGATTGTTGTTTTGTTATTCCTTTCCTTTGTTAACTTTCCATACAGCTTAAGTTAGCAGAAGTTCAGTAGTACATAGCAAAAAGGACAGGTATTAATTTTTTTATTAAAAGTGATTAAAACATCAATGATTATCGTGTTTATTAGTTGTTATGAGTTTTTTTCTTTAATTTGTCATAATAAAGTAAAATAATAGTTTTTTTAAATCATTTTGGAAATTCGTGAATTATCACCTTTTTACCTTTAACAGTCACGTACGGCGCAAAATGTCCCCATAAGTGCTATTTTTTCATTATTATTTCGAAAGTGCAATGTCTTGCAAAGTTTTTAGGATCAGTTTGAAGCTCCAGAACCAGGCATAAGTATTTTTAATTTTAGTTTGAAGGTTTTGGTCTCCTGACTAAAAACAGAGATTTCAAACTTTGGGCCCAAAATGTACTTAATTATTGCTCGGATGTACAGGTTCTCTTTATTGGATATTAAAATAGACTTGATACTGAGTATAATTGCAGAAAAAAATTAAAGCCAAAAAGCATTCTTGTTTTTGTTTTTGACGATTTCTTGGAAAAACTGGAAAATCTCTAGGTTTTCAAAAAAAAATCATAACTCGAAAACTATCAATAATCGGTACACATACATGGGGGTGTTTTGGATAGGTCTCGGTACGGGCTATCTAAAAAAAAAATTATTATCGTCACCCAATTGGCCACCCTGTATAAGATGTATGCAAAATCTGTAGCTACTGGGGTGATATATTTAATTAAAAAAAAAAAACAAGAGAAAGATAGTAAAAGGCGAAGAAAATGTTGGGTCAGAAAGTGGATTCAGCGTAGAACTACTCTAGGGATACATGAACTTTAATGACTCAAAGAACTCCTAAGTACTCTTATATATTTCATTAGTTCCTTCTCCACTTCTCTTTTTTTGAATTATTCTCCATTCTTGGTTAACTTGCGTTCTCAAATTATGTAGCTTCCCTTGAACTTCCGCTGTAGAAGTCGGCCAATTTTTGTGACGCGTTCTGCTTTTTGATTCTGTCCTTAAATTCTGTAGTATGTACATTCCATAATTCATGACATAATTCAAAATTTTCGAGACACGTGTCTTCTCTCGTCCAGTTGAACTTCACCATATTTAATTTACAATACTCCTTGCTGCAAGACTTTCGAAACAGCCTCGAAATTTTTGTAGCACACTAATTTCCTGAGAGTAACCGTGTACACACAAGCTCTCAGCAAGTCGCAAGTCCTTTATGTGCAAGTAATTTTGCTGCAATATTTCTCTAATGACGTCGTGCACACACTATGAAGTGACTTGTGAGAGTAACTCTAGCAATTTTATTTGCTACTGGATACGAGGCTTTACTGTGACTGAAGACAGCTTATGCAGAGCCTCTGTCTGTCGGTCCGTCCGTCTGTCTGTCCAAATACAAAAGATAGCCAAAACTACAGGTGCCAGAGAAAAACTAAATACAGATTCGGAATCAGCATGAAAAAACTAGTCCGAGAAAAATTCGGTTTTGTCAAACCACATCCGGTTAAAAAAAAAACAAATTCCACAGTGAGAGTCCATTTGAATTTACTCAAGTAAATTATTTCCTCCTTTTTTTTATCAGTCGTTACTTTTGAACTCCATCCAAATTGAAATTTGATCTTTTAAGAAACGACTAAAGATATTTTTTCTCCATATAAAATCTCCAAACATGACAATGTCTTTCTCACGCATGGCATCATTACAGTGGCGGCTCGTGTTCTAGCTCACTAAGGGGCTACTTTTAGAATAATAATAATAACATAAAATTTTAAAACTTACGAAAGAATTTTAGGTGATCTGATAAGAAGTATTACTGTCGTAGTTACTAATCAAGTAGTTATAGATACCCGGCAAAAGCACACTTTTGGCACAGTTTTTATACAACCACAATTATACATGTATAATAAAAATATATACGGTTTTATTTCACCGCTCTTTGTATTATTAAGGTTCGAATAATTTATGTTTTTACCTATTCTGATTTAGCACACTATTTAGCGTTTATCGTAACATTAGTACCTACTAATAAAACTATTGCTCTATGTACACCATTATATTACAGATTACAGACTACAAACTTATTTTTTGTAAGTAGAATCGAGTCTTCTGTTTTTCACTTTTACAAAATGTTCTATCACCTTTTCGTCAAAATTGTCGATGCTATGTACAACATTTTTATTAAATTACATCACTAATTGCCAACTCATTCAGCCGAGCTGTGCCCTCACTGGTGTTACCACCTGATCTTCAGATTTATTCCAACATTTTCTTTTTAACTGGTTCTCTACATATGTATTTTTTTACTTTTGGGTTGAAAAATAAAGACGTATTGTTATTCTGCCTTTCCAAATTTGTCTCACATGATTGCAGTATAGCAACAAGAACTGACGGGCTGTGCCAAGTCAATTCCTGCACTGTTATTGTTCACAATTCAGGCGAGTACAATACAGGTCTTCAGAATTACAGACTTTTGGGATATTTTGTGTAACTTTTCCTCCAGGCCCAGCTGTTGTAGGTGTGGTGTGAAGGTGTTCTGCTAGTGCTAGTGCCTGGTGTATGACTTTGGCTGCAGAGTTATGTCTGGCTGTGTATTCGGCTCCTGCGAGAGTTTTGCACCCGCTCGTTATATGTTCTGTTGTTTCCTTCTGTTGGTGATATTTTCTGCAATTATCGTCGGTCTTTAATTATAGACTTCTTGTAGTTTCATGTCGCAATCACTTGGTCCCGGACAGCAAGCATAAGACCCTCTGTTTTTGGAAACTGTATTTCATTTATGTGGTTCTATGGAACACGTTTGATACTATTATTATTATCTTCACCGCTCATTGAACAATATACTATTGTCGGTAGCTTCGAGGCATTAACCACGTCTATAGTAGACTCTCCTCAACCATATTCAGCTGGAGACATTCCCTTGTTTGTCTCAATTGCTCTTAACCTATTTTCCGTCTTTTTAAATCCTTTCTCAAGATAGTGCCATACATAGAAGTCTGTGTTTAGTTTTATTGTCCTCAGGCTTAGGAGGCTGTGAAACAAGTGGCAATTCCGCTTCCTTCCATTTACTTAGAAACGTGAGTAGCAGTTACCAACCTTTGCCTTGTAATTTGGTATTTCATTAAATTTGCACACATCCAGGGTGAGTTTTTAGTATCAGATCGGTCAATAACTCCACTATTGTATATCATCAACGTCATAGTCACAATGTCTTAACAGACATATTGTGAACTCGTAAAAAGCATTAAGCCGGAGCTAGAGTATTGCCGACACGAATATTATTAATAGTTTCGAGAACTGTAGCTCGCCATCTTTCAGGATTTACTATCAGTTCAGTGGCGCTATTGATACTCATGTCCAGCAACTGTTTCGTCGTATCCACCCAGCATGTAGGGGAACGGCCACGGCGCTACCCACTCGGGGCGTGACCCTGAACTACAAGTTTCTCCATATTATCGCTTCTGTGTATAAGTCCAAAGAATGTAAGCATTCTCGTCGACACAATGGATATAATACGTGTCTCATTTAAAAAAATATATGTTCGCATCATCACGTAGTTATGGATCACCCTGTATAAATCTATAAATCAAAATAATTTCTGAGCAAGGAGCATATCCTTGGCTACAACTTTTATATACAACTTTTTTCGCTATCTTCTTTGGTAGTGGAGTTATCGACTGATCCGGTACTAAAAACACACCCTGTATATCTTGAGCAATAACTAACAACAAGTTTGTCAGCTCATAATATACCTATCAGAAATACCTCATTGCATTAATGCCTATACATCGTACGTTACCTTTTACTAGACCTTTCACTCACAATGAAGTTTCACAGTACAACGATTTAGATGAAGATATAGCTGCCAGATGCATTATTTAACAAAAGGCTGCAAACTGTCTTGTTGCTTTAGCAGTAGCATTATTATTATTTTTTTCTGCAATTATACTCAGTATTTTGCTTATGTTAATATCCAATAAGCAGAACCTGTATATCCAAACAATAATTAAGTACATTTTGGGCCCAAAGCTTGAAATCTCTGTTTTTAGTCAGGAGACCAAAATCTTCAAAATAAAATTAAAAATACTTATGCCTGGTTCTGGAGCTCCAATCTAATCTTAAAAACTCTGCAAGACATTGCACTTTCGAAATAATAATGAAAAAATAGCACTTATGGAGACATTTTGCGCCGTACGTGACTGTTAAAGGTAAAAAGGTGATAATTCACGAATTTCCAAAATGATTTAGAAAAGTTTACTACTTTACTTTATTATGACAAATTAAAGAAAAAAAAAACTCATAACAACTAATAAACACGATAATTATTGATGTTTTAATCACTTTTAATAAAAAAAAATTAATACCTGTGCTTTTTGCTGTGTACTATTGAACTTCTGCTAAATTAAGTTATATGGAAAGTTAACAAAGGAAAGGAATAATTAAACAACAATCTGACTTTTAATTCCATGGCGGAATTACCTGGGAAGCGTTATCGTAGCATACGCCATCCCTTTTACTTCCCACACTGATAGGTGAGGGGAGGATTATGATCGTGAAAATTTTCGATTTTGAGATAATAGGTTTTTTGGGCGTTTTATAATGTTTAAATAACGAAAATCCGCGTCACTCATTTTCGTCGCTCTGTCTGTCTGTCTGTACGCGTTTTTCTAGCCTCGTAACCTCAGTAACCGCTGCATGGACTGTGATGAAATTTGGGCAGCAATATGCTGTGAGGTCTTGGTAGGTAATGCTGCTATAATTTTGGAAATCAGTACATGGGCGGCGGAGTAATTAAAACAAAAATTTCAAATATTCCTCAAACTTAGTTTTTAGGCGTTTTAGAGGCTCTTGATCATTTTCTGAGTTTTTTTGGGTGGGGGTGGAATTTGGATGTTTGGGGGGTGGGAGTTTGAAAAACTGATTAACCTATTGTATCCATGATAGGCTGTCTACTGACCTGTCATGGAAGACCTAGCGATATAAATCACCTTTTGCGTCCTTCCAAACATTGCCTTGCCTATTACCGAAAATTAATTGACACAACTGCGCTCCGCCGACATGAGCTCGCAAAAAGCTACTCTGAAAGAAAGGGATGGCGTATGCTACGACATCGCTTCCCAGGTAATTCTGCCATGAAATTGGAAGTCAGATTATTGTTTTGTTATTCCTTTCCTTTGTTAACCTTCCATACAAATTAATTTAGCAGAAGTTCAATAGTACATAGCAAAAACACTTCAAAAATCACAATTTGGGTATATTAGTTTTTTTATTAAAGGTCATCAAAACATCAATGATTATCGGGTTTATTAGTTGTTACGAGTTTTTTTTTCTTTAATTTGTCATAATAAATCATTTTGGAAATTCGTGAATTATCACCTTTTTACCTTTAACACTCACGTATGGCGCAAAATGTCCCCATAAGTGCTACTTTTTCATTATTATTTCGAAAGTGCAATGTCTTGCAAGGTTTTTAAGATTAGTTTGAAGCTCCAGAACCAGGCATACGTATTATTAATTTTATTTTGAAGGTTTTGGTCTCCTGACTAAAAACAGAGATTTCAAACTTATGGCCCAAAATGTACGTAATTATTGTTCGGATGTACAGGTTCTTTTTATTGGATATTAAAATAGGCTTAATACTGAGTATAATTGCAGAAAAAAATAAAAGCAAATAAGCATTCTTGTTTTTGTTTTTGACGATTTCTTAGAAAAACTGGAAAATCTCTAGGTTTTCAAAAAAAATCAACTCGAAAACTATCAATAATCGGTACACATACATGGGGGTGTTTTGGATAGGCCTCCGTACGGGCTATCTAAAAAAAAATTATTATCGTCACCCGATTGGCCACCCTGTATACGTAAATGTTCTGATATGCTTTTTACTCATTATAAAACGCCATAGGTATGTATTATTATATTATACGAAAACGTGTTAACTTGTAATATGAAGAGGATGACTCTAGTGACTCATTTCAATTCAACAACTTATTAAAATGTCTGTAAAATCAATCTAGGTCCCATTTTATTACATCAGATGACTGATGACATCTGAACCCGTTTGTTGACTGTTGACACATATAATTTGATTGCTAGCATTCTGTCGTGTTCTCAAAACATTATGTTTCATTCACTTGCTTCAGCATACCGTTGTACAGTATTCAATTTCAGTGACAGGCGTACATCTCGCACAAGATTCTTTTAATCTAAATAAGTAGACAGATATAGTGTGAGACTGTCAGGAGATGAATTGATCGCCTTTTTACTTCCCACACGATAATGGTAGTGGGAGAACAGTGTTTGCAAAAATTTTTGATTTGGAGATATCGCGTTTTTTGGACGATTAAATCAAAAGTGTCATAATATTCTGAGAATGTATTTTTAATAGAGTCCGACTCAAAACCTTAACCTCTCGATTCTTTCAAGTTGGACCACACTTTCATACAGTGTGTCTAATAAATATCATCAAATACAGGATGTCCATGAATTTCCTTGACACATAACATTCTCCAACACAAAAAAAAAACTAAGTGAATTTTAAAGGGTTTTTGGTACGTACTTTCGAAAACAAATGTCTTCTTTTTTGTCCTTTTTTATTACAAAAAATTACGCTTCCAAAAAGTCCTTATTTTATTTATGTTGGAAAGGTTCTGAGGTGCTATTTGAAAAGAAAGTTGGTGATGGAGATTACAGTACAATAACATTTTTTCAAAAGTATGGTATGACCAGGCCGTTCAGTATCTTATTAGTATCTTAAGTATTACGTTTCAAACAAATCCTTATTTTATTCACCTCATGCTTATGACTTTACGAAAAAGAGGTTTGTGTATAAAATAAAAGGTACTATAAGGTTTTAAACGTCATAAGGACTTAATTTGTGTAGGAAAAACTATTGAGTGCTATTTGAAAAAAAGTTAGGGGTAAAGGCTGAAGTACAAAAAAATGTTTTGTATGCATGATACGATAGACACTATAGTAGCTAGCAAAAAAATGTTTTATACACATGGTATGATAGACACTATAGTAGGCTTCAAAAATTCCACTCGGTTTTCGTTTGACCTTATTTTTGTTACCAGAATATCACCCTGTATATTATTGCATATTCAGATGAAATAATCGCTGATAGTTTTCCTTTCTTTTCAAAAATTTTAACGGTTTTGGAAATTGTCAAGCTCCAGTACATTGCAGTAGCTAGTAGGCTTGAAAAGTATTCATTTCTGTCAGACTCCATCTTCTATTTGACCTTAGATATGTTGTCGTAGCTAATTTCTTGTTAGATTTCATTTGCTGTAAGGCATTTTCATAATCTTGTTTCTTTACTCTAGTTCATCTGTATCTTTCTGTTAAGTTAGTTGTTTTCTTCCATCTGAACATGTTTTTGTTTATATTTCATAGCTTGTTAGGTTGATTATAGGTAGGAAAATTGAAAAACACAGGTTTGATTGGTCACAAGAGTCTGGGGCGTTAAGCTTGACTCACCCTGTATGTTGTTAAACAAAAGCATAGTAAAGTTAGGTTAGAACTATTTTTTTATACTTTCTTTGAACTTTCAAACTGATTTTTTATATTTTATTCCAAGGCCTTCAGATTCTAAATATTGCGTGCATTAATACTACGTACTAAGAATAAGAACTCTCAAAATGTAACATTTCCGCTATGTTATCGGAAAATTTCATATACAACTGAATAGCGTGAAATTACATAACTTTGTACCAAAAGTGCTACAACAGTTTGTTGAACGTCTGCCTTTTCCAATTTAAACTGCGAAACCGCAATGAAATTAACAGTATCTTGCGGAAACCAGATGTTAACTGGTTTTCACTGATAGCTCAGTAATAAATTAGATAAAGAAGCTAGACCGCT
Source organism: Callosobruchus maculatus (assembly GCA_951848785.1). NCBI lineage: Eukaryota > Metazoa > Arthropoda > Insecta > Coleoptera > Chrysomelidae > Callosobruchus > Callosobruchus maculatus. The sequence goes on along the minus strand of CATOUR010000081.1, from coordinate 11,900,547 downwards.
GATTACTTTATACTAATATAGATAATCACTATGACGACACTACACATTGTTCAATGGAAAGAAGTACCTAATTTTGAGCGCCATATTTAATTATACATATGTAGAACATTTGAGCTCACAAGAATGGGGTATTTTACAACTTAATAATATTGCCTATTTAATTGCTGAAATGAATTGTTTGCATACAGTTTGTAATAATAGCACTGCCTGTTCAAGTCTTTTCTGTCCACGTGGAATAAAAATAGAGTTTAACCAATATGAATTGATTTTTATTCTGTATGTAGATATATAGACTATATTTTTTTGATATTTTTGCACTCAGCGTTGTCACGCTGTTGAAACTTGGAGTTCTTTTTATAAGTGATGTAAACTTTATTTTCTCTGTTGTTAATTTTCCTTTACACTGAATGAAATTTATAACACTGTTGTTCCATTTCTTACATCATTATACAATTATGATTTTAATCAAGAGTCACGATTTCTGAGAATTTTTCCCAGTCTTCACGATTTATTTTACTTTATATCATCTGGCAACACTGGCGACCGTCTGAGGTTCTTAGGTCTATCAATAATTGATCAAAAATTGAATTTTACAAATCACATTGATAATTTTAACAATGAATTAGCTAAAGTATCCTACAAAACAGAGAAACTCTTGGAAGGAACACCGCCAAAAGTTGTTAATTTGCATTGTTCCAAAGTAGCTTGAGTTAAGGCATCCCATTTTAGGGTGTCTGTTTTCATGCCTACTTATACATAATGAACAATTTATAGTAAGTAATATAGTAAGTAGTAAAAATTCCTAATAATACTACATGTTTGCCAAATACTAAAAGTTTCGCAGAGTTGGCCATGGCTACCGTGTTTGAACTTTCTTAGAAAAGAACGAAGTCAAGGATGGAAGGACTCGAAGGACGGGAATGAAAGAACTAACAGGTAGTCGTATCTGGAAATCAATTAAACATTAATTTGTAGCTATAAGACAAGAGTCAATCACTTTGTATGCTTAGCCAAAATCTATATTCTTGTTTTTGTGAAGATTTATAATAAGCTCCCTCACTCATTTAAGACCCAAAAAGTTTTAAAAGTTTTACCGTGAAAAACTTAGATCTTTTTTATTGCAAAGGCCTTACCACACACAGCCTAGATTTGTTCTATGACGATTTCAGGTGAATATTCATCCACACATTTTGTTTTGTCTATATAACTTTGTCAATAAGAATCTTGTAATTCTTAGAAAATAAAGATACTTATCTACCTATCTATGAGGCATACATATTTGTTTAAATTTATTAGAACGATACGCACAATTACGCTACAGTTACATTACAGTCTACTAACCCATTAGGATGCCATTGACATTGTTCGAACTCCTATTAAATTTACACAGGTTAATGCCTTATAACTGGAAATGTACAAATGATGACAGTTATAAAATTATTAACCGATCCTTCTTTTCATCCGAGTAAACATGGTTGCTGTAATTGTCCGCATTATGAGAAAACATCCATAAAAAATATATGTGTATGTGTAGTCCCTGACCTAGAGAGGATACAATTATCTCTGTTCGTCGGAAATGTTTAATTTAAAATTTGCTGGCAAACAAAGGAAGGCGATAAGATCACAGACAAAAAAAAGCTAGGTACGTAGGTAATGTAGGTATGTTTCACAAAGCGCGTGTTAAATGTGAAAAAGCCGCCTTCAACTTTTACAAAGATTACTGAACTTTGATGGAGTCGTTTGCCAAAATTCTGGGTTCTCGCCACCTCCATTTGAAATTTTCACTGATCATTTAAAAAAAATAAAGTGAAGATTTTAGGTTTGAGTCATTTTTACAAACTGGAATGCAAGGAGAGTAGCATAGCCTGTAGCACGAGATTTTTTTTTGGCAGTGAGGGGGTTAGGGTTCGGTTGCCCTAAAAGTTGTCGCTCCGCCTTAAGGGATTAAACAGAGTCCCATCCTAAGCTTTTTGCGAACCTTGAGATGCAGTGGACTATGCTCTCCTGACTTCCCTTCTAGCCTACATCCAGATAGGAGTTCCTGCTCTCACTCAAGGCAGGATAGTCGAAGATAACATGATTAGCTGATTCCTCTACCTCACCGCACTTCCTGCATAATGGTTTTGCCATTTCAATCCCCAGATTTTGCAGGTGTGCACTGAACGTCCAATGGCCAGTTACAAATCCAACCACCCTTTGTAGTTTCTTCCTGCTCAATCTGGGAGCGTCTTCTGCGCCTTCCTTGGCACACCTGTCGGCCCTCTCATTACCACCCAGTCCTATGTGACTAGACACCCAAGATAATGTATCTTGTTGGTCTTCGCCAGTGTCTTTGGGGTATTATGGCAGTCCCACACTATTTTTGAAGTACAGAGCCGCCCAGCGATCTGTGTTTACATAGGTAGTTTTTGGCTGTATCCTTTAGGCTTAGGTTGACCTTGATCTCGGTGTCCACCAGGCACGTGTCCAGGATTTGGTTTTGGGAGGGGGGGTCCAGATTATGGGTGTCCCTTTCGGGGGGGGGAGTCCAGATTAGATTGCCACCTTAAATTTGCTCTTGACGAGGGGGGGGGGGTGCAAAAATAGTGGATTCCATTTTTTAGACGGCATTACATAACGTTTCGGGGGGGGGGGGTCCGGACCACTTGGACCCCCCTCTAAATACGTGCTTGGTGTCCACGACTCTTGGAATTCTGTCGTGTAGCACAAGATGATCAGAAACATGTTTCAACTATCTACGAAATGCCCTATAATGCTTTTAAGTCGTTGTTTGAAATAAAAAATGATCTCCAACAAATCCAGACAATTATCGCCTACTTTGTTAATCTATCATGCAATCAAGATTCTACTATATATTTTACAGTCTCGTTCGGAGGCTTTTATTGGCTGTCAAATTTCTCAGGCGCCGGCAGGTTTCGTAAAAGGACGCGGTACGCTTGAACAGATCTTAAACTTAAGACAGATTATTGAAAAATCCAGAGAACATTATTTTCCAGTTTTTGTCTGCTTTGTGGACTATTCTAAGGCGTTTGATAACGTAAGGTGGCCTAACCTGTGGGAAATCCTTATCTCTATGAGAGAAATAAAGTCAATAGGCCGTTGTGAGGTGGTTCAAAGTTTTGTTGTACCTCGGTTCTTTGATCGACAATTCGGGTAGCTGTGAGAATGAGATTCGACGGCGCATTCAACAGGCACGGGTGGCTATGACCAAGCTTACTAAAATATGGAGTGTCCATAATATCACTAAAGCTACCAAAATGTCGCTGGTTCAGTCTCTTGTGTTCTCCATATTTTTGTATGCCTCGGAAACTTGGACTGTTAAAAAGGCAGATCAAGCCCACATGTGGACGTGGAGGAGAATGCTGAGAATTCCTTATACCGCCCATTGAACTAATGTTTCCATACTGGTAATCCAAAGAGACTATCCTCCATTTTGTCGACGAGAATGCTTACATTCTTCGGACATATACACAGAAGCGATAATATGGAGAAACTTGTAGTTCAGGGTCATGCCCCGAGTGGGCGGCGTCGTGGCCGTCCCCCTACACGCTGGCTGGATATGACCAAACAGTTGCTGGATATGAGTATCAAGAGCGCCACTGAAGTGACAGTAAATCGCAAACGATGGCGAGCTACAGTTCTTAAAACTATTGATAAATTTCTTGTCGGCAATTCTCTAGCTCCGACTTAATGCATTTTACGCGTTCACAACATGTCTGTTAAGACATTGTGACTATGATGATGATTGAAATTATTGGTCCACGACTGAGTAGAACCTATTGTATTCGCGAATCTATTTCTTCTGGGGAAAGACTTGCATTAACTTTGAGATGTATTCAAGTACAGTAAAATATATTTCATCATCATCATGGATCATCAACAGATATTTTTAAGTGGTAAATATTGGAAAGAAATCGAAGTATTTGGTGGATAGGATTTAATCTCAAACAACTTCAAATCACATATCTACAAATTTAAATTCTCTTGACTTGACACCATCTCGATAACTGGCATAGGTACCAACTATGAAGATAAAATTCCCCAAATTTGTAACCAAATTTCGTACGAAAAAATAGTATTCATGTGAATGGATATGTTAGGAGCAAACACCGATTTCGGGCAATGGACGGAAAATATAGTCAAAACGCGTTTTGGCTACTACCGTTTTCCCAATGTTCGAATTATCGCTTTCCGGCTGTTCAATGTAGCCCAGAACGCGTTTTGGGTCAACTGCGATTGCCAGAACACGTTCTATATTCTACTACGAATAAATATATCTCAATTATTTGCCGTGTTGTGTTACAATATTTCCTCTGAGCTTAGAATCCATAACTAAAATGAATAAAAGCACTTGTAGATCTTAGGTCCGTGAAAAAAAAACTGAAAGAGACATATCTCACAATCTCTTATGTCCAGCTCCCACATGAGCGGAATGAATAATGTCAAATAACTCGTGGGTCATGCAAAAATAACGCAGTTCGGCTGTTTCATCTGTCCTTCTTTCAATTAGCTTTTCGATATAGCCAATTTTTAAAATATCATACCTTTTCAATCGTTGTCTTTGTTTCGAAGATATTGTATCACCGTTACTTTTACAAGCTTTTGCCGCCTTTACCTCTGTGAGTGTTTGGTCGTATCTTTCTCTTGTACAAATATTATTACGATCATTGCTACCACTTATGACTTTTTGCAGTTCGTCATTAAAACATAACCTTAGGTCTTCCATGGCACTCTCTAGCTACTGTCTAACCCGCACAAAGATCAAAATAATAATAAATGGATACACTAGCTCCAGAGGTATCGTTTACAAGCTGAGACACTCAAAATCCACCACGCGTTATGGCAATCGCAGTAGAACAGGACACGTTTTGGCAATCGTAGTTGAGCCAAAACACGTTCTGGGCTACATTAAACAGTCGGGAAGCGATAATTCGGACATTGGTAAAATGGTAGCAGCCAAAACGCGTTTTGGCCATATTTTCCATCCATTGGCCGAAATCGGTGTTTGCTCTTAACAGATATATCTGATAGAATCAGTACGAGTACGAATCGTATATCGGTGTGCATGAAGTCGAGTCACCATCACTACACAGCAACACATCTCCCAAATGATTGACGGCTATGTAATTTTATAGCTGTTTTATCACAGCCATTTCATCCCCCTAACCAGTTTATAAGTTTACTGCGATGTTTACCGATTGGCATTTTGATCGTTAAGTGGATAATCGATATGGCAGCTGTCGATAACCTTGTTGACATTCTTACAATCCGGATAATGGAACCACGGCTCTGCTAATTCTCTTTATTTGCCCTTTCAACGATTCGATCTTGTTTACTGAGTTGAAGCATCGTTGGTTATTTGAGAGGGAAAGTTTCTGCGCCTTGAGCAATTCGTGAGGTGGGGCAAGATGCTTCGAGCGTAATAAAACGGTCATTTTTAATTATTTTGATCTGATGTATCCGATGCGTCAAAATAATCGAAATGATTTGATAGTTACAAGATTTGGCGAAACAATTCATACTATTCTGGATCATGAACATTTTACAAGGTATATCGCTGGTGATTCAGTGAGAGTTAAAATATTACAGAAAAATTTAAGTCTGAGGTTCTTCAACTATCTAGCGCTGAAGGCTTATAATGTTATACCACAGATCTATAAGACATACTTGAACACTCTGAACTCCTCAAATATGATAAAAACTATATTTAAAAAGTATATTATCCTGTTAGGTAGAGACGAAGCAAAAAAGTTTTGGAGGGTAACTGAACTTTCCTTCCTCTCTCAACTTGCTAACTTATTCTTCCAGATTTCCATTCTATTTTATGATTTTTATAATAATAATATTAGTTAATTTATGAAAAATATGTGAACAAATCTAAATCTACTCTTATATAAAAGATCAAAAGCTCTCACAGAACTGTTCCGCGCAACAAAGTGAGCATAGCCATGATGAAGGAAGTTGTATATGAACGAATTAAAAATCTTTCAACAATACCTGTTTCCTGATTATGTGAAGGAAGTTTTTTACACTTGATTTGAATGGTAATTTTACCGAGAATCTACAATCAAAATTTCTAGTATTTTCAAAAGCTACTTTATACACTGCATATACCTTGAAGCTTGAAGGTTTGTTTGTAACTAAGTTCTTTAACTTGCCAAATTCTAATTGATATCAAATATTAGCGGTAAAATTGGCGTAGTTTTTTTAGAATTGATTGACTTTTAGTAACTTTTAACTTGTCCTGCAAACGACATAGTCAGTGTTACGCCTAATGTTCAGACAAAGTTTCCGAATGTCACCTACCCTTAAGAGGGTTTGTATTTTGTGCTTACGTTAGTATGCTACGAATAGATAATTAAAAAAAATAAAAAAGCATCAACTAATTATAAATTGTAGGTACTATTTGACTTACTCATACTCAGGCAAAATACATAGCTATGAACGGTCCACAAATTTGACGACTGTAAAAAATACTGACATTTTTCTAGCTTATACGATACGGGACAGATCCCAAAGATTCTAGACACCCCCAAAAATGGTTGAATTATATAGAAGGTTTCTTTTGATATCAATGCCTTCATAGCTTGCAAATATCTACGTCAACTCCATGTACTGACACGGTTGGTCTTGATTTACATAACATAAGAAGTTGTGGAAGCAGAATATCCATCCTATTTGACACATTCGTCAATATTGATATTGACGAGTGTACGAAATAGTACAGTTGGATCCGGATTAAAGCTGATTGTAGTTCTTATATTCAGTATAGAACTTCGAGACGACCGACGTAGCTAGTCACCAAAAATGGGAAAATAATTAAAGTTTTCCGTTTAGCAAAACGTATTTTTAGTAATATGAACGTAATTGCAAATATTAGTTTCTGGTGTGTGGTCTACAATATTTACTGACGAATCATACTATTATTATGATTTATTTATTATTTAGCGTATGGTAATATACAGGGTTATTCACGTTATTCGACACGGAGCATTATGGCTAAAGTATTTGATAAAAAAGAAAATAATAATATGGGATGGATAGAGACCCATAAAGGTTACGTTTTAAAGATATTTTCATGTTATACAGGGTGTCCCAAAAGCACGACACGTATCAAAGTCATGTTTTTTTTAAATAGAACACCCCATATATTATTGCATATTCAGATTCCTTGATGACTTCTATTGTGACTTTATGTATCATGCATGGGACTTAAAGCGAACCGTTTAGGTGTAAATCACCATTTTCGGTATAAGTAGATATCAGGAAAAAATTGAATATCGCAGAGATTATAAAATTTGAAAGACTGCCGAATTACTAAGCACAAAATGCGTCAGCTTTGATGAGACTGCCAAATTTAAATTACGTTTATGCTTGGAGAAATCGGTCGATGAATTAAGGAAACTTCGATCAGTGATAACTTGATTTCTTCAAATGGGAATGCCTTATTTTTTTTATACGGTTAAATGTAGAATTTGATAACCTTTTTAATGATATAAGGTTGTGCATATCAATCTCTGGTAGTTTTCATTTAATTTTGAATTTTCAAACAAATCGGCGTTTTTTAATTTGCCTACCTATGACCAACGTAGCAGGCCATGAAATATAAACAAAAACCTGTTCATGTAGAAGAAAACAACTAACTTAGCTGAAAAATACACACGAACTAGACTAAAGGGACAAGATTATATTCAATGGACTAATTATTGGCAAATCGGGTATCATGTTCAATGTACTCTTATGTTTGTTTGAGATGTATTGGGATGCAAATAAACATTATTTCACTATCACAGCATTAAGGCTCCATTGGGTCCAGGAGCGGTTTTTCCTTAAGACGCAATGTCGAGTGCCCCCTCACCAGCAAAATACAAAAATAAAGTCAAGTTGATTGACTCAGTACTTCCCACACATTATGGTGATACCTACCAGTTTATTATTTGCGCTTAGCATGAAGCTATAATCTGAGATCCCCTTGCAACCAAACCCTAGCAGCATGGTGCGCATCGATCGCAGAAGGGCGAATGCAGCGAGCTAAAGGTTCTGGAGCACGTAGAAGAACTATAGACTGGTAGGATCGTTATCTATGACCACCGGCGGAATGCGACCTACTCGAGCTGTTGCTGACGCTTGGTATGCAGCTATAGGGAGGCCCATTCGCATCCGCACGGTGTGCCACCGATTGAGTAGGATGGATAATTTCGTACGCATCTAATGCTTCCACTCACTGCAACTCATCGTCGCCAACGGTTAGATTGGTGCCAAGAACACCGACAATTCTGGCTGGTATCAGACGGCCTTCTGTGACGAGTCCAGGTTTTTTGTCTGGGGGCACATGACAGACACAAATGCGTAAGACAACGACGGGATGAACGTCGTGATTTCCAGTTTGCTGTTGAGGGCCATGTACACCATCAAATTGGTTTGATGGTTTGGGGTGCCATTACATTCAACATCAAGTCACGTTTACTTGTGATTCGTGACACAGTGACTGCGCAACGTTATGTGAATGAGGCGTTAGGACCAATTGCCGTTCCATATGTGTGATTAGCTCCAACTTGGGTGCCTTTATCATCCTCCCAAGGTTCCCTCAGAAATAAGTGTTCAATCATTCCAACTTAAGTGAGAAAATTGTTGATGCAGTTCTGCGGGAATCCCCTTAATGTGCTCGCACACTTGGACGAAGCGTCGCGAATGGAAGCGGCGCGAAGAAAATTGTGGATTTGACGCTAGAAAAATTTACATTAGGTTAGGCTCGCACACTTAGGCGGCGCGAAGCGAAGAGACGCGTCGTTTGACGCGCGAATTCTCTTCGGACCAACTAGGCGTCGTTTCTCTTGACGCTTCTAGACGCTACGCTTCGCTTCGCCTGCATGTGTGCCACCAGGCGGCGAGAAGATCCAAATATTTCTTGACTCCAATCGCATATTTGTAGTGTTTAGCAGTATTTTGTAGGAAGTGGTGCTAAATTGCAGTCTCTGGCCATGATACAAAGACATCAATTACAAAGGTAATTTAATTATTTTTGGTACAATTGTGAAAATAGGTATTTAGATTAAAATTTTATTTATTTATGCTATCAACCCAGCATTTTTTTGTTTTTTCCTTTTTTTCTTCTTATTCCATAGTGGCAATTAAACTCAATACAAGGAGTTCCTCTTCTGATGAACTGCTCATCGTACCTCACTAGACAACGTACCTCGTTCAACTGCTAAAAAACAAATAAAATTCGCGTCGCGCCGCTTCGCCTCAGTGTGCGGACATCGGCTAAATGACGCTTCGTCTCGCGCCGCTTCCGTTCGCGACGCTTCGTCTTAAGTGTGCGAGCACGTTTCATCTGGCCATGGAAGGCCAGTGTCGCCTGAATCCAATAAAATTCTTCGACTAACATCTTACTACACTACACCACTGCTTTTGATTGGCTAATGTTCCGACCGCGGCCTGGATTTTTCGATATTTGCATTGAGAATGGATTGTATTTCCGTTGTTTTTTATAGCCGGAAAGAAAGCACAATTCAGTCGTCTGATCCGAAAAAGTAATCAATTTTCACTGTCTATACAAGTAGATCTACAGGGTGAGTTTTTAGTACCGGCTCGGTCGATATCTCCACTACTGTAGAAGATAGCGAAAAAGGTTATATATAAAAGTTGTACCCACGGATATGCTCCTTATATAGAAAATATTTTGATTTATACAGGGTGATCCATAACTACGTGGTGATGCAAACATGCATTTTTTTAAATGGGACACCCTATATATTATTCCACATTCAAATTCTACTAATGATTTCCGTTCTTCCAATATAGGTTGTTATTACATTATACGGGGTATTTCAAAAGTTATGACCATTTTTATATCCAAATCGCGGTCAAATGAACGTACTGTATATCAAAAGGTAATGAATTAAAAATTATTTTTTTTACATGTCAGGATTAAAGGTATCCTCTAGTTTTAAAATCGGCTATAAAAAAAGCCCGTGACGCATATTTGTATACAGGGTGATGTAGAATGCAAAATCCAGATTTTCTCTTTTTTTTTAAATGTAACCCCCATTATTTTATTATTCCAAAGAATTGCTTTTAATATGCTCTTTCATCTTTGTATAGCACTTGTTGTACCTACGTCCATCAATTTCAGAGATATTTAAATTTTTCGGTTAATTTAAAGTATAGCTTCTATTTGTGTACAGAAATTTATTTATTTTGAGAAATTACTATGTAATTTGTTTTTTAATTTAACAAACAACTAAATTATAAGGTCATGATACTATTTGATGAAGTCAAAACCCTAAATCATCTAGATAATGAAGTCAAGTATGCCGAGGAAACAATTTTGTAGGCGTGATTCATAATTATCAAGCAGATTTATCAAGTAGGCTTTGAAAAATTGACAGTTTTCATAACCTGCTCAATAATTCCGTACTATGTGAAAAACCAGCTTTAAAAATTAATTTTTCCATTGAGGGTATTTAGGAGAATCTTTGAGAAACTGTCTACTTGCCTCTAGAATATATCAACTATGAAAAGCAATATCCACAACGGAGGCACTCTAAAACTAATGCGTTTGAAAGACTGAAGAATCGTTTAATTTGGACTGTGTCGTTTAATATTTCATAGCCTACCTGATACATCTGCCTGATAATTATGCACGACGTCTATAAAATTGTTTCCTCAGCACACTTGACCTACATTATCTCGTTAGTTCAGTGTTTTGACTTGATCAAGTACTATTATGGCCTTATATTATTATTATTATTATTATTATAATGCATGATAAGAGTTTAGCACAAGCTATAAACTCTTGTTATAATCAAGGAAAAAAAACATAAACATAATCAAAATGTGTGTGTGGCAAGTATGAGAAAAAAAAATTGCTACTACAAAGATAAACAAAAGAGTTCAAGAGTTCGATAGCAGATATATTGGTTGTTTGTTAAGCAAAAATTAAATTTGATAGTATTTTCTCAAAATAAATAAATTTTAGTAAACAAATAGGTGGTATATTTAAAATTTGTAGAAAAATCGAAATATCTCAGAAACTAATGAATGCAGCCATAACAAGTGCTATACAAGGATGAAAGAGCATATTAAAAGCAATTCTTTGGTATAATAAAATATTAGGGGTTACATTTAAAAAAAGAGAGAAAATCCAGATTTTGCGTTCTATATCACCCTGTATACGAATATGCGTCACGGGCTTTTTTTATGGACGATTTTAAAACTAGAGGATATTTTTAATCTATTCATGTAAAAAAAATAATTTTTGCTCCATCACTTTTTGAAACGTACGTACGTACGTTCATTTGACCGCGATATGGATATAAAAATGGTAATAGCTTTTGAAATACCCTGTATAACGTAACAGTACCCTATATTGTAGGAACGGAAATCACTAGTAGAATTTGAATATGGAATAATATATAGGGTGTTTCATTTAAAAAAATATATGTTTGCATCACCACGTAGTTATGGATCACCCTGTATAAATATAAATATTTTCTGAGCAAAGAACATACCCGTGGCTACAACTTTTGTATACAACTTTTTTCGCTATCTTGTACAGTAGTGGAGTTATCGACCGAGCCGGTACTAAAGACTCACCCTGTATATGTTATGTATTTATCTGAAATACTACAACCCGTTGTTAGCAGTCATGATGGTCGGAAGGACCTTTACCTGAAATATCTTCAAATTCTAGATTGATCCTTACACCAAAACTTCAGCTCTGTGTGTTTTGAGCTAATGTCCATTTCAACGCGTAATTAAGATACCTTATACGTGACTTTTTATAGATCAGTAGACAAGTTCAATAAGACACCACCTGGCAGACCGTTCGATGAACTGGATACCCTGAGAAAGAAGGTGCAGATGTACTACTCGCTCCAATACTGGTGAAAAGTGAGGGGTCCCCAACCGCACGTCGGTGAGACAGTGGTTGAAAGTGGCGCGTGTCAAGGCGGAGTCATCTAGATTTTATACCAGGGAGGAGGTTAGAAAATTGGTCTTTCTAGCTCTAAAAATGCATCCGAGCTTTTTTTCACGCAGTTGTTGTAGTTTGCGAAACGTGGTTGTGCCACATCATGTTCTAGACTCCCGCAAGTTTGAATTGATCAATTCTTGTTTGATGCAGTACAGTACTGGGTCAAAGAAGCATTGATTTTTTACCAATATTCTTGAGTCCTCAAGCGGTTCTGATTCTTACGTTTCTTGTTAGAGCCAGTTATTGCCAGCGTTCTGTGTAGATATAAGGATCTTTAAAAACTTTGCTTCAATTTTACGATATTTTGATGCATCTTTATCTACCCTCTTTCTTATTTGATTGCATATCTTCTGTTCACTAAAATATCGCAATCAATTTTATATTTAGTTTTATATGAGATAGAAACTCGAAACTTTGCTAACACTTTGCTAACAAATATTGATGCTTCCTTTCTATCTTTTGAAGTGCGTAATATTTGTATTTCAAAACAAACACAAATTTATCAGAAATAATGATCTTAATGTTCGCTATACCATCCGAGCTAGTAACGATTTGAGTATTCCATCGCATACATTAGCATTATTTGAAAAATTCCCTGTATTTGCCAGCATAAAGGTGTTCAATAGCATACCTGCAGAATTAAAATGTCTGACTTCTATCATGCACGTATTCGAAAACTTCTTGTGGAGCAATGTTTATATTCGATGGACGACTTTTTTTGGCGCATAACTTCTAGTTTCCTGTTTTAGAATGCAGCTTACTTTGCTTTTTTCTGTTTTTGTCTGTTTTTTTTTCTGTTTCACAGCTGTGCATGTATTGAACTGTCTATTTATTTGTTTGCATTGTTTGTTTCGTTTTTATCTGTTTGTATTATTATATACTAGTCTTATAGCATACATATATGATCACAAGACAATAAAGAAATATACAATACAATACAGCAGAGAACTGGATAATGAGTTAATATCAACTCGCGTTTCTATACTTTTTGTCTAACTTTTCTGTTTGTGTAAACCATTGAATTCGAAAATACATTTTGATGATACCATCATTTTGGTGCGACTAAGATTTTATGTAAAGCAATGGATGCATTTACTTACACTTACTTAGACTACGATTAAACATAAGGAGGGCAAGATAGAACTCTTCAGAAGCGTATAATCTAGGTTTTAAGAGTACTTCGCCATTATCATCATGTGAAATGGAAAACAGATTTCTCTGAAGGAGAAGCTTATCTATACGACGAAAGCTATATCCTATCCTCATCCGGAAAACTTTTAATCTTGAAAGTGAGGATCACTTATGGAGTAGGTAAACAAGATTATAAATCTATCACACACATCTAGATCTGGGATAACTCTCGATGGGTTGTAGCATTTGAATAGAATAGGATTCTGTTCAAGGTGTTTAAGTTGCGATAACACAAGGTCACTTCAAAAAGTCGTAAAATTGCTATCTATTGATAAAAGGTGTGTTTATGATAGATTTCATTGAATTTGATGGTTTGATAATAAAATCTGTTTTCGGCAGAAAAGTTTTACAAAAATAAATTATATATACAATGTACGACCATTGTTTCTAGTAAATCTGAGTCTAATTGATTCTTAAAGGCCTAAAGCCGGATTTAAGAATATTTAGATGCTTCCTCCCATGTGTTATTGTAAGTGTAAAACTACTTTAAAAAATATTGATTTTAAATATTTCTTCTTCTTGGACATCATCATAGTCACATGTTGTGAACTCGTAAAATGCATTAAGTCGGACCGAGAGTATTGCCGACAAGAATATTATCAATAGTTTTGAGAACTGTAGCTCGCTATCGTTCGAGATTTACTGTCAGTTCAGTGGCGGTCTTGATACTCATATCCAGCAACAGTTTCGTCGTGTCCACCCAGCGTGTAGGAGAACGGCCACGGCGCCGCCCTCTCGGAGCATGACACTGAACTACAAGTTTCTCCATATTATCGCTTCTGTGTATATGTCCGAAGAATGTAAGCATTCTCGTCGACACAATGGATGATAGTCTCTTTGGATTACCGAGCTCATCCAGTATGGAAACGTTAGTTCGATGGGCGGTATACACAAGAGACTGAACCAGCGACATTTTGGTAGCTTTAGGGATGTTATGGTCACGCCATATTTTAGTAAGCTTTGTCATGGCCACACGTGCTTGTTGAATGCGCCATCGAATCTCATTTTCACAGCTACCCCAATTATCGATCGAAGAACCGAGGTACACAGAATTTTGAACTGCTTCACAACGGCCTACTGACTTTATTGCTCGATGATTATCGTACTCTCTATCTACGATCATAACCTAGGTCTTGTTGTAATTAATACTAAGGCCTTACGCTGCAGTGTGTTGTTCTAAGATGTTTAGTAGGGCTACTAGTTCTTCTTGAAAAGCAGCAATAAGGGTTGTATCGTCAGCAAATCTTAAGTTGGATATTTTGCTTCCGCCCATAGTTCTACCGCCATTCCAGTTGTCCAATACTAGTTTGACCAGACAGGTTACCATCAATTCTTACAAGACCCGAATTAGACCCATAGAGTTGGTGTATGAGAATCACTAGGTGATAAGGAACTCCCATAGAGATGAGGAACTCCCACAGAGATGAGGATTTCCCACAGTTTACGTTATCAAACGCCTGAGAATAGTCCACAAAGCAGACAAAAAACTGGAAAATAATGCTCTCTGGCTTTTTCAATAATTTGCTTTAAGTTTAAGATCTATTCACGCGTACCGCATCCTTTCACGAAACTTGCATGTGCCTGAGAAATTTGCGAGCCAATAAAACCCTCCAAACGAGATTGTAAAATATATAGTAATTGGTAATAACTGCTTTAATGAAAACCTGCAATACTAACCTGTTTATATTAGCCTGTCTTGATGAGGTATGTGCTGCAATGGTGATGTGCACATAGACAGTCGAGTCGTTCTGCAATGCTTTCACCAGCTCCTCTCCTTTCCATTTGTAAATGAAAATGGCGCTAACATTTCCTGGAACAAAAGAAGTACACATTAATTTTTTTCGGGTAATCATATATCTTGTTTTTTTATAAATGAGTGGGATTTAAACATAGATAACTTATAAAGGTCGTTTAGCATAAATATGGTACGGAAGAGGTATAAATGTCACACATAACAATGTGCCAAAACAATTATTATTGATTTATTATCATGTTTACTTACAACCACCAAGTATGCACCGAATTCCAGTAATTCTCAAATAATATTCATGCCTTTGAAAACTATTGCAGGTATGCTGCAGTAATAAGCAGTGTAGACAGCTAGCTACGTTTATACAAATCATTCTATTGCAATAGAGAATGACTAATCAATATCATTATATTATTATTATTAGGTATGTGCCTTTTTTTCTGTTCCTCACAACAATAAAGTTACAAATTGTAGTAAAAGGGGCGGTGTTAAACCAGGTTGCTTTTCCGTACCAAAAAAATCATAGCTGAATACAAAAAGCAGATCATATCAACGAAATTTACGACATACATATTATAACATCCTGTATATAGCATTGCTTATTTGTATTGTTGTTGATGTTTCTTTGAAAATGTTAAGTTAGATTTTTGATGTGTAAACGTCATCGAATCATCTGGAAATTTCGGGACTGACGGATGATGGGCGCTCTGGAATGTCATCTGAATGTCTTGAATTTTCTAGATGGTTCAATGAAGTATATAAGGCACCACGAGCAGCGTGGCAGTAGTTCAGTTGAGTTCAGCTCTAGTTGAGATAAGGTTAAGAGATATTGTATTGAGTTGTGAAGTAAAACGGTGAAAGTTACGTCCAGTTTGATTCTTTGGTGAAGAAAAAGAGGCCGTTGTGACAATATAATAGGTCAATGCAAAGTAGGCCCTTTTTGCCATCCCCGTATCTAACCCCTCAGCCACCACTACCTGCCTTTCCCTCCCTGCCGACCTTTTAAAAAGGCCAGTATATCGGCCCCACTTAGAGAGGGTAATACCTCTGTCTATCGGATCCAAATATCTCATATCTTAGCCCGCCTAGCATCTCACATTCAGCAAGGAAGTGGTAGGCCGTTACATCGGCCCCTCCACAGCTCACATAAAGTGAGAGAGAGAGAGAGAGAGTCGTCTTCAATTCCTAATAAAGAAAGATGCCGCCTAAGCCTACAGTGCCCCGTAGGAACACTCACGAGGTTTCTGATGGCCCATCGGCCTTGGTTCCGTAGCCATGCTGATCTAGGTGTGTTCAGCCCGGCTATAAAATCCTTGGCTTGTTTGCATCCCTCACTTTGCCTCCACTGTTCACCCATGGTATCGTTTACCCACTTTTTGAGAGCTGACGTTTCCTGCTGCCTATTTAATCGTATAGTGGACTCCGGGCCAACAAACGGTCTCCCGGTGCTGAGTCTATCGGCTTCTTCATTACCAAGAACGCCCGTATGACCAGGGACCCGGAATAAAGAGTGGATTTTGAGATAATACGTATCTTGGGCATTTTATGATAGAAATTTGGGTAGCGTTAAGCCACAGCATAAAGAGTAGACCAGCAGCGAAATTCAAGCCGAATCTTTCGACGTTTTGATAACCTTGAATCCGTCGGGTCTCACTTCGACCGTCGCGTTCAAGTCGGGTTAGAGAAGCGATTGGTGCAGGACCTGAGCTAGAATATTATATCCGTAAAAATCCCAAAGTGATAATTATATGCACGCTCGGGAACAATGGTCGGCATTTCGTTTAAAAGACAACTATGAAAAAATTATGCAGAAATGGTAATAGCACGGAAAAACCCCATTGTGCAAGGTGTGAATATATTTTCGGAATGCCTCTTTTCGAATTATGTAATCGACAAATAATGAAATTCTAGGTCAAAAGGCTGGTCAAAAAAGGACATGAAAGGGATCATTAATGATGGTATTTCAGATTTCTCCAAAAATAACAGTCTTTATTTATACAATTGCCGAAACAAAGACCAGTTAGGTAACAAAATGGTTAATAATTGGGAATTCGGCAAATAAACGCAAAGGTGGACTCTTTCAACTTTATTCCAAGCTTTCGGAAACTTATGATTCCATCATCAGGGCTACAATAGAATTTTAAACATGAGTAACAATCTCAAAAAGGGATGTTAAATACTTACAAAAGTTAGCGAGATTGATGCGTAATAATGAGACTTCACATAAATAGCACAACTTGTGTGGAAACACAAATCTGAAACAGCCCTGGAATTCACGATGTAGACTCGTCAAGGGCAAAGCGTATACTGAGACTGACATATCATATCCCTCTGCATCGGGAACGCATCGGGAAGTAGCCAAAAAAGTTTGTGCATGTTTCTCGCATTGAAGAGTTGCGCTGCTGGTTTACTCTTTATGCTGTGGGGTCGCTGTAGGCAATTTTGAAAATCGTTGCATTGGCGGCGGAGAAATTGGTGAAAAACAAACAAATATCAGAACACCTCAAATAAGATACTTGTGACTGGATCTATCGTCAACAATATAATAGTTAGCTAGGGCACTCATAGTTATTCATCTGTCTGCAACCTGGAATCGTATGTTGTGACCACCGTAAGGATGATATGAATTTCAGAAGTTTATTCCCCATCATACTTCACGGAATAGCACAAGTAAACCCAGTTAGAGGAAATATGATGAATTCCTTGATTTAATCTGAACGTTACATGAAGTCCTAACGTGAATGTGGAGCGAATTAGTTTTATTGGTGAGAAAATAGAAAGCGGATCTGCCAGACAAAGGATTGTTAAGTCGTAGTATAACAAGGTGTGTAAATGATAGCAAACACCGCTAATTCTATTTTAAATAATAGGTCATGAATCAAGATTATTTATACTTCATTCATTGTGACTTGAATTACGGGCATGACTGCATATTCTGTGCAAGATTTATAGCACAAGCTTAGGAGGTAAAATTGAAAGATGTAATTTGTGATGATAACGTTATATAATATAGTAGAAATTTAAATATCTCTGTATTTATTATCCATAACAATAACCACATAACTTTGGAAACTACCGACAGATCATCATGAATTTGTTTATTATTTTTTGTATGGTCTCGCAAAGGCTGAAAACCTATGGCGCTGTAGAGGCTATGCGAGAGGATAAGTGTCTGTGCATGTTAGAATTGAAACGCTGCAGGTTGTAGCTGTCGAGAAACAATTTCCCCGGCAGCTCTTCAAAAGAAGGGATGCTCTAGGAGAATGGTTCGGGGAGTAGGGACCTCGACCTAGTAAGGATGAACTCGCAGATCCTCTCTATTGTTCCTCATTCGGATGGCTTTCGGTATTATTATCTGGAAGAGCTCACTCGAATCTGTAAAACAGGGAAAGGTCTGCCACCCTTCTTCGATGTTCCAGGCTGTGGAGGACCTTTGTGAGGTTAGGTAAATCGATTATTTTTAATTGATCTCTTCTGGATAGTGTCCAGAAGTTTTAAAAATTATATTGCGTATCCTTTCAGAAGGCGTCCAATGTTCTCACCCCCTATAGAACTTGAAAAATGGGGTTAAACATAATAAAAACGGATGACATTGATATATGTCTTAGTTGGACCTCCCAAGAACATGTATAAAAAACGTCATCCATTTTAAGCAATATGAACAATTTTTTAACAATTTCTCACGAAAATGACGTGAAAAATCGAACTTCAATCTCAAATTTCTGCCCAGCAGAGACAGATGACAGTATTTTTTGTGTTATATACAAAACAAAAGCAAAGCATTTTCCATGAAGTTCCGACCGGTTTTGTCGCGATTTTTTATTTTTATTTAAAAAAAAAAAATCGGTACGCGTAAACCGCCCGTAGATTTCGATTGACGATTTTTTGGAACTTTAGTTGGTAGGTAGGTGTATTAAAATGCTACCGCATTTTCATGCGATTACTTAACGATTTTTTTTCACGTTTTTTAACATCCCCCCTCTATCTAGGATCCCTCTCAATTTGGGGTTATGGTGCAAACACAAAAAAGCTAATTCTATAAAAGTTGATGTAGACATTCGAAAATAAATGTAGAATTTGTGGTCACATGTTTTCAGTGCTTCGTATTTTCTAGCGAGATGATTCCCATCACCAGTCATAATTGAAAGATAGGGGTGCACCCACTATTTTCTTTTCAAATATTTTTTTCAACCTCTCTCTCCATCTTTTTAACAATAGCAGAAGCGGAATACGTATTGTGCGGTCCATATCTAGAACGAGACTGCTATTTTTCACATACGTTAGTGAAGAATGTATCGAAATTTTACAACGCACGGTGACGTGAACAATGAGGTGTCGTGACGTGCATTTTTAGGATACGGTAACGTAAATTGATACGTTATGACAACGCACCGTGAGACGATACCGCACCGATCCACGTTGACGACGTCGTGACGTGGAGATGTGAACAGGCCCTTACGCGTCATTGCCTTATCTAATGGTAGAATATGTCCTGACAATTTAGATGGTCAAGGTCAAATTGTGGTGGAGGGGAGCGCGAGGACTTGAGAAAGTTGAACATGTTTATACCAATAAGACATTTTATTACCGTAAAAACCTGCGCTCTGATTTCTGTCCTATGGGCATAGATACAGTGGAGTGGTTTCCTGCTTGCAGGTCCCCGCAAGCAGGCAGCCTGTGCGTATGAATGCAGGGAACCCGCGCCGACCGGCGCTGAAAGTGGCTTATAAATAAATGCATGTACTAATTTTATTTTCAGGTTCCCCGCTTTGTCTGCTTCCACCTGCAAGCGGTTCGGCGCTGGACAAAGCAGGCTATCCGCTTTCACTGTGCATGCATAGTATCCCAACAGATTGTTTTATGGATGCCAGTATCTATCAAAGTTGGCAATGACTCTTTACAACGTTCAGATAATAATACTATTAATTCCACGCATGACCTAATTGAACTAGCATAGAATTTATAAGTATCCGTCACTTAATCTAAACGAAATACACAAACCAGTAATGAAAAATTAATGAATTTACTTCCGGTTTATTGTTTGCAGCGAGATACCTTATCAGTGGCAAACAATGCTCGCAAACAAACTAAGAATAATATTGGTTTAATTTTATATAGTGTGATATGAATATCACAGGTACCGCAAGCAAAAGGTAATACAATCTGCTAGGATGACTGAGGCAGTACATCATATTCTTAAGCCTCTTACTTATGATAAATTTATATTGATATTTAAATGATATTTAAAGGGCTGTAGAAGCGCTGCAAGAGGATACGTGTCTGCGCACGTTAGAATTGAAATGTTGCAGGTTGTAGCCGTCGGGAAACAAATTCCCCGGCAGCTCATTCCACAGCGTCGAAGTTCTGCAGAAGAAGGCATACTGGTTCGGGGAGTAGGGATCTCGATCTTCATCTGCACATACAAAAGCAGTGCAAAGTCATAGGGAGCAAGGTCTGAGCCACAGTTTCGTGGCCTGTGATCTGAAATGTGGAAGGATGTGCGAGAAGTTTTAGTCCAGTCGTAGTCAAATATTCGGTACAGACTTTAGCGCGGTGAGGTGGAGCATTTTCGTGATGGAGGAATCAGGTGTGGTGTAGTTGGTATCGCGTCGGCCTAGAATGCCGGAGACGCTGGTTCAAATCCAGCCGGTACCCTTCATTTTTCCGATTTATCTGTGAACCAAATGATTGGAATTCTCTCCCTCTTGCGGAGCAAGCAAGCACCTTTCATTTCACCTTTTCGTGTTCTTTGTATTCTTTTTATTATTCATTTATTTTTCCACAAATGTTTTTCTTCATTTTGTACTTTGAACACGAATAAAAATTATTATCTCTCTCTCTCTCGCTCTCTCTCTCTCTGTCGCCTTTATTTCTACACAGAATGGCAATAATAATTTCAATTATCAATCAGATTCATTTAGGGCCGATTTTATCAACATGCATATTTAACAAAGAATTTAACAAAGCTTTTCTATTGGACGTTATTTAGCAAAAGCTTTCTATTGGGTATTGAGGGCTATGTTAATAAGTATCATCCAATAGTATTTTATCAATATTGAAAACAACACATCAAAGCTGGATGACACTTTTGTCGAAGATATTTTAGAAATTCATGGATCAAAATCATAGCAGGATATCAGAACAAAGCGATTGATTTGCAAATTAATGCCACATTTTCCATGTTTACATTATAATTATTGTATAATTACTCATTGCAAACTGGGATAAGTTGTGATAAAAGTAGTAGGTACCTATATCAATCACAGCAACTACCTACCCTATTTAATAATTAAAAATCCCACGTCCGTCAGTCAGATGGATTATATGAAAATACATACTTTTATGAAGAATCAATCTTTCACTTACTGGAGGCATGTTTGTTATAGATCTTCTTATAGAAGTATTCACAGGTGCATTGTACATCAAATAGGGTTATACTTAATTTTAATTATAAAATGGCAAGCTTTGGCGTTCTGGGGTTCTGGATAGGCAACCAGTAATGCACATACGTTTGAGAAGTAGCTGTAACCTTTGGAATGTAACAAAGTGCTATTTTAACCTATTTTTACTATAAAACAAAGATACATTGCAGGTATTCATAATTATTATCGATAGTAAATTATTGTTTTATCCAAATAATAGAATGAGTGAATTTCTTGTCATCATAGCATTTAATACAGCATGAAACCAGCGATCAAATGGAAATGGAATCTGGAATCTGGTTGAAATTAGCAATTGCTAAACTTCTGATTAAACAAGAAAATCCAATTTTTCACCGATTTGGGATGGAAAATCAGACTGGAAAAGATGCTAGATGATTTACAATGCTCGATTGTGTATAAAGTATGTCATTTTTGAGCTTTTTGAGGTCAACTTCAAGAGAAATCAATAATTTTCAGAGTACTTTGACAGATGCATGTTCTTAAAAGGGCTGCTCTGATTGGTCAAAGTCTTTGTTAAAATCTGCATGTTGATAAAATCGGGCCTTAGTGTCGTTTGCCTCGAAAGCTCAGCCCAGAATTTGTATTATCGTCCTTTATCCTCAAAGTAAGAAATCGTCTTTAAAAAGTAATTTATTTCTATACAGATTCTGAGAGATTCTTGAGAGACACAACTTGTAACGAGAGAAATAAAGTATGGCTATGATTTATAGAACATCAAAGCATTGGTTTTTCTCCAAAGCGCTGTATTACGAAGTTATAAACGATATCCAACGGATGGGTTATAAAATACGGCAATAAAACAGTGAATAACTGTATACACGACGTTACTTTCGACTTATTTCTTACTGGAGAAACAAGATCGTAAATAATGGCAGATATAAAGACCATAAAATATGTAGAGTAGAGGCAGGTGCGTATGAAGACGTGTGTCTCTTGGAGGACATATGTAAGGTTTTGCATAAGGTAGGTGAGCACCTTTTCCACCACTACGCTTTGATATTATGATATTGATAAAAAGGCAGTTAGCCACAAAAACGTAGTTGAAGGCGATTAAAGATGGAAGGAGGGTGACCTACAACACCACTTAGGCCTTATTGAGTCCCTTGTATATTTATACTCAAGGATGCCTCAGAACTGAGTGTGGCCCAGGAATACACAAAAAAGCTCGTAGCATTTTACGATACGAGTGTTTGTCCTCATAGGAAGCCAGATAACGATTTCAGATATTTAGAGTGAACTTGAACATCTTGGGGTCTGAAAATTTTTGACCTTCGGCTGAAACTCAAAACAATGGACGGAATTGAAATTAGCACCATCCAAATATACACCATACGAGTTTTCGTTCTGATCAGAAGCCAAATAACGATTTTAGATATTTAGGGTGAATTAAAAGATCTGAGTGTCTGCAAATTTCTGATCTTCTTTACCTGATGCTGAAACTCAAAACAACGGCCGGATATAAAATCGGCAACCCCAAACTATACACGATACGAGTTTTCGTCCTGATAGGAAGCCAGATAACGACTTTGGATATTTAGGGTGGACTTGAAGATCTGAGGAACTGAAAATTTTTGATGTTCTTTACCAGAGGCTGAAACTCAAAACAACTGCCGGATTTGAAATCGGCACCCTCAAATTACACACGATACGAGTTTTCGTCCTCATAGGAGGTCAAATAACGACTTTATGTTTTTTAGGGCGAAGTTGAGAGGATCTGAAAATTTTTGATTTTTGTTATTTGAGGGTGAACCTCGAAACAACGTCCGGACTTGTAATAAGCATCGTCAGATTATTATTCATGATACGAGTTTTCGGCGTGATAGGAGGTCAAATAACGATTTTAGATTTTTAGGGTGAACTTGAAGACCTGAGAGGAACTGAAAATTTTTGATTTTTATTACTTGGGGCTGAAGCTCAAAACAATATCCGGATTTGTAATAAGCACCGTCAAATTATTCATGATACGGGTTTTTTGTCATGACAGGAGGTGAAATAACGATTTTAGATTTTTAGGGTGAACTTGAAGATCTGAGAGGATCTGAAAATTTTTGATTTTTGTTACTTGAGGCTAAAGCTCAAAACAACGTCCGGATTTGTAATAAGCAGCGTCAAGCTATTCATGATACGAGTTTTCGTCGTGACCGGAGGTGAAATAACGATTTTAGATTTTCAGGGTGAACTTGAAGATCTGAGAGGATCTGAAAATTTTTGATTTTTGTTACTTGAGGCTAAAGCTCATAACAACGTTAGGATTTGTAGTAAGCAGCGTCAAATTATTCATGATACGAGTTTTCGTCGTGATAGGAAGTCAAATGACAATTTTAGATTTTTAGGGTGAAGTTGAACATCTGAGAGGATCTGAAAATTTTTGATTTTGCACGGCAGACACTGAAAAGAGACAGATAATCATTGCTGACTCATGACGACTGTGATAGTCACATGTCTAAGTGTTTATAATTACTAATTAGCTTATACTAGCATATAAGAAATAATATAAAACAGAAAAAATATAAAACTAATTCATTAATCTAGGTTTTAAACAAATGTGGCTCAGACATGACTAAATAAATTGTAACAACAAAGATTTGAGGTAAGACTTCTGAATTAAAACTCATCCGAACTTATACTTTGCAGTATACATAATATGTATCTTGCGTTTACTCTACAGAGTAGTCTTTCATCGTGCAATAAATACTTCATGATTTTTTTTTAATTTCAACACTCCTAGCGAGTGACCAAGCATGAGAACATTCCTTCCATTAGAGCACGATTTTGCATGCAAACCATGAAAATGTGTACTTTTTGTCAAGGCCATTTCGACTATAAATTCTTTAGCTCGTATTTTACCTTACTAGCTTTAATTACTACACTAAACTGCGTTTACATGTTGAAAAAATCACAAGCGCACGCATTGGAGAAACTAGACCGGCTTCACAACTTTATTTAACTACTATGCTCCGTAAATAATCACACTTACACTATCCTACCGCCTGTTAGACGGGTTTTAGGAAAATGATTGTAAAAAATAAACTTTTTGTTTATTACCCTTTTTTTGACAGAAATAAGTAAACTGAAGATCAAGCTTTGGCATACAATGAGAAAAAATACAGCTTACGTTTATTTTCACTGGAAAAAGATTAAAAATGTAGAAACGTGCTATCCATTTTTTTACAAGAGGGTTGCTCTATGCTTGTTGCCTACACATGTTTCACATGTTTTGTTAACATGAAATCCTGATGCTCTCTATTTCCGTCAATCGACCTATGGCGCACTGATGATCGCAAATAAGCGTGAAACAGCTGTCTGCGTACTGGTGGATTGACGGAGGTATAGAGCAACCCTCGTATATCGGCTTTAATATGCTGCTTGCGTACAAAAATCCGTGCCTCTAGTGGCAAAAGCGAACGAGCCTTGTCGTTCCACCAAAGAGTTTACTGCTGTTAGTAGCGTTTCTCTTTGGTTGCCGTTACCTTCGGGTACTAGATGGCGCACCGGCAGAACTTTCTGCTTGTTGCCATTTTTTTACCTTTGGCATGCGTCTACTTTTTATTGTATTAAAAAAAGCTGTTTGAAAAAATACAAAAATATCTTTTATTTTCGAAAAAAGAAAACACAAAGAAATATTCTTAGCCAAGAAA
This sequence comes from Callosobruchus maculatus, assembly GCA_951848785.1. Classification (NCBI taxonomy): domain Eukaryota; kingdom Metazoa; phylum Arthropoda; class Insecta; order Coleoptera; family Chrysomelidae; genus Callosobruchus; species Callosobruchus maculatus. The sequence continues at coordinate 11,875,548 of CATOUR010000081.1, read as the reverse complement.
AATACAAATTAACAAGACAGTAAAAAAACTGCAAAGCCTAAAATTGGGCTTATTCGGCACATTCTGTGCATACTATTTATGGCAAAGTTCTCATCACATTCAGCCTCTACGTCGCTATTGTCGCTTCCAACTCCTTCAAACCACTTTAGAAGGACATCTTCGTAATCTGAGTCGCCATATTTAACCCTCTTGGAGCTTCCAGGTTCGTCATCCATTTTCCACAAAATAAGGGAAAACTTACACCTACACTATCCACCCGTCTCATAGACGGAACTGGCAGTTCGAATTGAAATATATCCGCACCAACGCGTTTCCGCCAACTGACCTTCGGTCCTCTAATTTGTATCTACAAGCAGTGTAAAGTCATGAACGGTTGACCCTGTGATGCGCGTGGTGGGAGAGATATCGCAAACTCAAATATGGTATTCCGTCTGTGAGACGGGTAGATAGTACTTAAGGGTTAATATCCATAATAGAAACCGGCATTAGTAATCAGAGGGTAGATCTGTAAATTTCGTTATAATAACGAAAGCAGGCAAAAACGAAGCCAATCACTTACGAAAACGATTTTTGACGGCATTCCATAACCAAAGTTTAACGCCTCGTTACGCTTTCGGCATGGAGCTCGATGACTCACGAGCATTCGCGAGTTGGCTTAAATATCTCTGGATGAGACTCTGCAAACTCCAGCAATGCCGACCATTGCGAAGGATTAACTTTTTTCTTCGATTCACTGATTGTTAATTAAGTACACAAATAAATTTAAGCAAATTGTCATTTTGACACACAGCAATAATAACGTCAAAACTTGAGAAACGAGATCCAGAGTCTTTCGCTGTCGCTTATACCGTTCGTCTGCGTTCGTTATGTCCGAGTCGGAACGAAGGCATCTATGGAATACCGAAACGAGCGAAAGCGTTGGAAGAATGTCGCTATCGCTTCGCTTAGAGATACATAATTCACCCACTCATCAGTCTATACTTTTAGTTATAAGAAAAACGTTTTTTCGAATTATATGGCTAATACACTGAATACTAACTACTTATTCATTCAATGCTAACCCTAAGGAACGAGACATTGCCATACATTTCATGTTCCTTTTCATTCCACGAATTATGGTATAACTAGGGTTGTTAAACTTGGCAATGCAATTATACCTAGTGTAAATAGATATTCATTTGATAACTTCCCACCCAGAATTTCTCGAAAACCACCGACTAAAAGAAAAAACGCTGAGACATGTCAAAAGATTTGTCAAGGGTAACAACTTCTCAACCAAATGCTACTTCATCCCCTTGTACCCACTCTCCCAGGATCATCCTATTAAAAATTTTAGAGTAATACCTTGTTTTAAAGGGTGATCGGTCACGAGCGCGCGCGGTTTGATTTTTACCTGTTTACAAAAAGGGTGCCTCATGGGCACGGGTCACTTGCGCACCGAAAGAAAATTAAGCTTGGTTATTCCTAATGACCACATCCCTTTTATTCTTGCGAACTTTCATCTGTCTTTTTACGACTTGCGGTAGGTTACAGTTACTTCTTGGATTATTTGAATGACTATTCGGCTTCTGTAGGTATATAAAACTACCCTTAATGAAAATATTTCAGTAGTTTGCAATCCTTAGTTGCTGTTTGTGAGTATTGTATATGGCGACTATGTTAAGTGTGAAAAGGAAGAAATTAATAGTCCTTGAAGAGTATATGTTCCGAAGAGATAAAGAAACCACCCGTGATGTAGTCTACAGATGCCCTAGAAGAGGATGCATAGCATCTTTGCTGATGGATCAATCGGAAGAGATTGTTCTTAAAAGAAATAATGAGCACAACCATGATGCTCCCACAAAACAAGCTGTGAAGGTAAAGTTCTCGGACTTTTTTTTACATCGTCAAGAAATCGATCAAATTTGTGACAAATTAGAACACGTTCTGATTAATTAAATTTTTTTGGGGTATTTTAAAGACGTTTCGGTCTGCTGACAATACCAACTTCTTTATTTGCATCCATTATAATGATCAGATTAACTTATTATGTTCAGAACAAAGTTTCGCATTTAATCATATAAAAAAGTAATTCATTTCTGTCAAGTCAAAAGTAACGATACCTCTGACTGGAGTTCTACAAATTCTTCAGTAACTATTAGCACGATCGCAAAAAATGACGAATGAATTAAAATCGGTTAAAATTATAAGACATAAGTTTACCTCGCCGCCACGCGCGCTGGTGTCCACATACCTGTCTAATATCCAAAATATTTTGGGGGTTTCTGACGGGTAGGATTAGGACGTTGATTAGGACAAATCTGACCGCGGCGCGCTAGTGTCCTAAGGCCTTTTAAAGGAATGTGATTTTTTTATCGTTTGATTTTTTTAAAATCGGTCGAATTGTTTTCGAGAAAATTAAAATCTTTATGTATCTTAACTTGTTCAAATAGAATATAAAAACACATGAGAGTAGCACTTTTTATTGCAATAAGTGTTCAAATGTTGCCTTTTATTGGCCAAATAATGGTATAGGCGATTTTCAAATTTCTGACGGGCAGTTGCAAAAACATGTAGAATATCAAGGCAGCTTTCGATGATGCGTTGACGAAGGTTATCCAAACTGCACGTCAGGAATTTCAAAATTGCCTATATCATAGTTTGGCCAAGAACGGGCAACATTTGATAACTTATTGCAATAAAAAGTGATATTTTAATATCCTATTTGAACAAGTTAAGATACCTAAAGATTCTAATTTTCTCGAAAACGATTCGACCGATTTTAAAAAATCAAATGTCAAAATAAAGGTCTTCGACATACCTTTGAAACAAGATATTACTCGATACCCATTTTTATTTAAAATGTTTAAGGGGGCAGAGGGTATAAGGGGGTGAAGTAGTTTTTGGTTAAGAAGCTGTCCCATTTGACAGATCTTTTGACGTGTCTCAGCGTTTTTTTAATCAGTGGTTTTCGAGAAATCCGGGGTAGGAGGTTTTCAAATGTATATAGATTTTGGTCTTCTTTATTGGTGTTTCTGAAAGTCTTGTAAACAAAACTCCTGATCTGTAACCTGCTTTTGTATATTTGTAACCCGTCTAGTAACATACATAAATCACACTAACCAAACACCAGGTTTAGGCCAGACTTGTTGATGTATTCAATCCATACTAAGGCACACTGCACCGCAAATTCCAATCTTCTATTCTAAAAGTCTTTTAGAAAAAATCGCGTCCTTTTGCATATTTGTAACCCGTTTAATAATAATAAATATTTAAACCAAACCAACCTACCAAAATGTTTAGAAAATATTAATGTGCAAGACTTTTTAATGTATTTAAAGGCATCTTCATTATAAGGCACAATGCATCACAAGTTTCAATCTTCTTTTTGTGAAAAGATAAAAATCAGATTTAAAACTTTATAGTCCCCTAAATCCTATATTCGTACCGCCAATGTGCATCATAAAAAAGTAATAAAAATTGTATGGTATCCAAATGCAGTTATTTTTGTGTTTACCCTGTTAAATGTGAAAGCTTTACAGCCACAGGTGGTAATTGCACAATAATAATAATAAACAGTTTATGTGTTTAAGATAGCAGACCATTTTCTGGAGTGGATACTTAATTTGTCTTGCCCAACAAATGCTGAAAAGTCAGAGGTGCCTCGTGTGACTGTTTATTTTTTACTTTTGAAGTATTTCATGTTTATTTTAATTTTTTGGGGTTTTGGAAGAGGATTTAGAATTATTATAAAGCACGTTTCTATTAACCCATCTTCAGGTATTTACAGTACCTCCTTTTAAAGTTAATATTGAAAGGTGTAAGTCGATGGTATAGAAGTTATCGGCAGACTGATAGTGATAAATAACTAATAAAAATATATGCCGATCACACAGTGATACTCGCGGATAGTTCTGAGGATCTTCAAAAACTAATCGACAGTATAGTTTTAGTAGGTGATCAGATGGGACTACAAATAAATAAACGAAAGACAAATGCCATGGTGATAATCATAAATCCAAATCAACTAATAGACATATGAAGGATTCATAAAATTTTTATATTTAGATAGCTGGACTACAGAGGACTTAAATCCAGATGTGGAACTAAGAATAAGAATAAATAGTTATGTTTTTCCGGTGGTTCTGCATGGAGTCGAAGCGTGGATGATGAAGATCAACTCATGGTTGACAAACGTCGGAGACAGGATTCTCTACTCTACTCAGGAGATTACAGGATAGAGAAGCACTTGCCAAAATTATTGCCGCTCTTCAAAATGAATGGAGTTTTGGAGCCTTAAGAAGAGATGATCGTAGTGATGAAGAAACGAATAGCCAGAGTATTCGACCATGGGTAGATTATTTTGGAAAATAATACGATTATGTATTTTCCACATGTTCACTGATGCCACTAATTTGTTGATCTCCTATGTGGGTTCATCAATATCTGTTATTATTATTGAGGATGTATATTGTCCTCCACTATTCTAATTAGCTTCAATTTATTTTTGGAGAACTCTTCAGCAGTATTTTTTTTAGATTTTATAAACAATTTGACGCTTTTCTTCCATTTATTGTACAGGAAACATTGAACTTTTTTTCATTTTCCATGTGAGCTTTTCCTGTTTTCACGTCGTGGCAGAGCTTTTTTATCGTTTTGGTTTTCACATAAACATCGTGATTATAAATACAAAGTTATTCTATTAGGCATCTATTATACAGAAACATTCATACAACCTTCAAACATTGTATCGCTAAAAATTCATATTTTTTTTACTTTTTTCGCTTTTTTAACAAGCTTTTATTAGCTTCACATATATGGTCATTTTTTTGTTTGTGAGCTTGTAACTCTTCTTTGGATTAAGTGGTCGGCCCGACCATTGAACGCTACAATTTTGCGCCGCGGAAACGATTTTGACGGCTTCAAATCCGTGGCATCAGCGGTCGTATCCGCTAAGAGATGGCGCTGACACGCTAAGTTTGTTAATATTACACAGAGGCATAGTGACGAGAGCTTAAAAGGCGACCTGTTTGGGAGACGGTATTTTTGTGAAATTTACTTAGGAAAGTCGACAGTTTTAATTATCGTTTATGCAGTAATGGTAATGATTCTGCTATGAATATTGATCAAAACCAATAATTGTTCACCTTCATTATAAAAATAATAATAAATAAATACAGTTCAAAAAAACTTAAAGGACATCGAACTAAAGAGTAAAACATAAGTTTTTAAATAATCTCAAAACAATCATCATCATAGTCACAATGCCTTAACAGACATGTTGTGAACTCGTAAAATGCATTTACTCATTTTACAAGTTTCTCTTGGCATTTCTTTAAGATCTTTAGTGCAGTAGTTTCCCATTTGCTTTCTGCATCCTCATGCCGTTGACCAGATGGTATCTACCGGTTCATCCGCCTTTAGGGGCAATTTCTCACCCCAAGGACAAGAAGGTGTCCTGATTCTTCTCAACTCGTCCACCCAAAGCTGTTGGTTGAGAAGAGGTTACTGCTTATACCGACAATAGTTCTGTTCCTTTTAGTCGTCTTTTACGACACGCAGGATATACGATAGGAGATATTCTAACCCGCCCCCACACGGGGCTCAAAACAATAATGAACGAAAAATGCTCATATGATTGTAAAAAAAGCGTGGGCACTTTGTGTCATATTATTCCTAAATAATGTCGCAATTTAACCTGCATATGTTTTTTTATGTCAGAACCAGCAGTCGAACAATATTAAAATTAAACATGGTGTGCCTCAGGGAACTGTTTTAGGACCTCTTCTTTTTTTGATATACATCAATGATCTTCCTAAAGTTAACCCAAATAAGTGTATATTATTTGCTGACGACACTACAACTATAAATATAAGTGATAATTTAGATGATGTGATGACACAATCTCAAAAACACAAATTATATTTAGAGAACTGGTTTGCTGCAAATAAATTATCTCTGAATGTTAATAAATCTCAAACTCTAGTACTCAGTACCAGACACCATAATAATAAGTTAATAGAGCCAGTTAAATTCTTGGGTGTACTCATCGACCATAGCATTAGTTGGGAACCTCACTTAACTAAGTTATCTCAAAAATTTTCCAAGATCACTTTCCTCATACGTAGCCTGAACAGCTCTGTTTCAAAAAGCATTTTACTGACTGCTTATTTTACTTATTTCCACAAAGATATGCAGTACTGCATACTAAATTGGGGTCACTCACCTCATGCACCCAAAGTGTTTGCAATTCAAAGAAGATGTGTGAGAATCCTTTCAAGCTTAAAGTATAGAGATTGTTGTAGACAAGCTTATATGAACTTGAAAATAATGACGACTCCATGCTCATATATACTCGAATGTCTGATATATGTAAAGAAACACCTCAATGAATATTCAACCCCAAGAGATGTCCACCAATACAATACACGATCGAACATTAAAATAATCCCTCAGTACACTAGGTTGACTAAAACCAGAGGTGGCACAAATTATTTCGGTGTTAGGTTCTTTAATAAGCTACCTGTGATATGTCATCATCTTGATGATAAAAAATTTAAATTTGTTTTAAAATCTTACCTACTAAGTAAAGCTTTCTACTCTATTGAAGAGTTTTTAGAAAACAACTTTAGCGACATGACTGTATGATTTTTATTTCCTGTATTATTGTATTGTTTGTTCGTTCTTTTGTTTGTGATTTACCTATTTATTTATTTATATGTATTTTTTTAAATGACTTATGTAAGCACATATTCTGCACATGAATTTGTGATTTACATTATCTTATTTATTTTTTGAATGACCTGTGTAAACACATATTTGTGTATAAAACACCAATAAATTATTATTATGTTTGCTTTTTAATAGTGTTATTTATTTTTGTATTTATAGGTACCTAACCTGATTATGTTTTTTTTATTTTTAGGAGGTTATTTTTTTGTATCGTTTTTACTCTCCCATACGATTAAAAATAAAAATAATTCGTAAGTCGAACGCGCCACGCGTTTTTCACAACCATACTTTTTGGTCCGATGTTCTTCAAAAGCGTATTTTTTAGTTCCTTAGCTATATTTATAAGTATTAAGGAGATTTAAGAAGTACGCAAGAAATGAATAATTAACATTAAAGTACTTTTCAAGTACGGTAGCAGTTGTAATGTATCTTTATTAACACGCAAGGTCCAAACAGACTGATTTCTTCATCATAGATTTATGTACCTAGGAAGCAGTACCTGACTTCGCTTCTACCAGTGCCGTTAATGTGTAAAATAAAGATATATAAATACTAAATTGCCTATTTTGAACATAATAAACTGCATTGGTGCTTACAGAGTAATAAATCTTAGCTCCAGTTACTTGAACAAACGAAACCGGATAAATGACACTTATACAGTTATGGTAATGCATGACGTTGCAAATCTGTACATGTACACATGCACATATTTACCTCGTTTATGATTTTTTAAACCCTTACAACTGACGTATCCAATTTGCTAAATTAACGTAATAATTATATTACTGGCTGACACGGATTATTTCTCATAGGTTATATATTGTTTGCGTCAATGCGCCAACCAGGGTCGGATCTGGTCCTATACGGGGTGTTTTTTAATTTTAGGCCGTAATCAAAGGGCACATTTCTGATCAAAACTAGAAGAAGGGAGAGAGAGAGAGAGAGAGAGAAAAATGCATATTAACTTGTGTCCTAAAGAGTTGGTTTTCAAGATACAGGATGTCGAAGTTAGGAATTTTTTTTCATTAATTTTTTAAAGATTACCTAGAGAAATTTTTGGCTATAGTTCGTTTTAGCAAAACTTGAAATGAGGATGGATAGGGGTCTCAATCGACGCGGATTGATGCCCTGAGTCGTACTGAGTCCTAGACTGAGGAAATGACCCGGTAAAATTCTATGACACTTTAAAGGGTCAGTACTTAGCCTAACTTATGCCAAACGGTCAACTAATTGAGGTCAAATTCAGTTTAATTGGTGGTTAAATAGGTGCTAATTCGATTCAGCTTGATATCCTTAATTGAATTAGACCTTTCCCAGACTTAGGAAACGCTCCGATGAAAAATCTGCGCCACTCTGAAATTTCAAACCTAACCTCAAAATGACTTAAAACATTTCGATGATTTTTTCATGGAATATGTGGTCAAGCTATACAGGGTTGGGATAAAGTATGGAACCAAGCAAATAACTTTGGAACGGAAACAGTGATATTGCTGAACATTTGCAGGCAAGTGTAGTGACGTCTAGTGCATCCGAATACATTATGTTAGCTATTAATGTACTTCCGGTTTAACCGGAAGTACCGTCAACTTTCTTAATTTAAATGGGACACCCTGTATATTTTTGCAGATTTTAATTCATCTTTTTTTCCGAATACGTCCATAGTGGGTTTAGCATTAGTTTCTGTAAAAACGGGAAAGATATAGCTTCTTTATCATTTTAGGTGTTTAAAATGCCGGTCATTCAAAGTCGGTTTTGGCGATCGCGTGAGAACTCACAAAGAAGTGTGTCAACTTTTAATGATTTACATCCCGACAGGGGTCCTATAACACGTTTGACGATGACTAAAAAAAAAATACAAAAAAATTACCTCAAACGGGAAGACCGCAGACCGCCACGGACGAATTTGTGAGACAAATTTTTTAAGAAACAAATACCAAACCCACTATGGACGTATTCGGATGAGCATACCGCAACTACATCAGCCGCAACATCCTAAAATGGAAAATAAAAAAGTTATTATACTTTAAATGTTTAATGTTAAAGCTATTGAAGAAATATGAATAACTGAAAACCAGGTTAGTTTATGTTGAACTATACTAGATTCACCCAACAGAAAAAGTTAGTATAAACAATGATCTATGCGTGATAGGTATGTCATCATGCGGTATCCATACTGGCTGAATGATAACCACGAACCCTATTGGCCCTAATTGGGCGAGCCTCTCTACACAGCCAATGAAATTGCATGCAGGTGTGAGTGAGACAGCCGTTCAACGCACGGCGCGTTGCGCCGCCACCGCTTGAACAGGAATGGACTTGTTTATTGTTTTCAATACAGCGATCGATCGCACATCGAAATACATTTAATTATTATTAGCGTAAATATTTCAATTATGTCTGACACGGACACAGCTGGAGAGATCGATGATATCTGCTTTACACCGCCAAAAAAAAGGGCTAAAGAACTGCATCTCAGTGCTGCTGAGAAGCAAATCATTTTAAATATTTATAAAAACCAAATGCAACAAAATGCCGATTTAGCGATTGAAGAAGTTGTATTGAAGGTAGCTGAGATTTCGGGTGTGAGTCGATCAAGTGTATACAAGATCGTCAAGGAATATAAATGTAATCATTCTCTATCAGAGCCAAAATCTTATCCCAAAAGAAAAAAAATGACAGAAGCAGTCGATGATTTCGACAGGACCGCGATTAGAAGAAAAGTACACACTCATTCCTTCAGAAATGAACTACCAACCATCGACAAAATCCTGAAAGAAGTAAATTTCTGAAGAAATAATTGTGTACTTTTCTTCTGATCCCAGTCCTGTCGAAATCATTGATTGCTTTGGTCATTTTTTTTCTTTTGGGATAAGTTTCTAGCACCGACAGTGATTTATTACTTTTATATTCCTAAATAATTTTGTATACTCTTGACCAACTCACTCCTGAAATATCACCATCCTTCCATACAGCTACTTCAAACACTAAATAGAAATTTTCGTCTATTTGGTTTTTGTATATATTCAAAATGATTTGCTTCCATCTACATTGATGATGCAATTATGGAATTTTTTTGTTTTTCGATAATTACTCCGCTGCCAGTGAACTAAAGCTAGAAATAAAGCAGTTCGGCCTATTCCAACTAGACAGCATGTATTGTAATCTATAACTTGGAAACTATCGTCTTGATTATGATAAAATTTTGACACCATATCACTACGATGGCAGATACGGAAAAAGTATACTGCAATCGATTCTAATACTTTCGTCGCCTATCGACGTGAGAAGTAAAAGCAAACAAGAGCCCTTTGCTATCGCTGCTTCCTGTTTTTGTTCGGCTTCCCGCAAGTCAATATTAATAATTAATTTCTCTTTGTCAGAGCAGTTAAGTCCCGACAATGATATAAATGTTCACTTCTACTTATGAAGAAGTTGCATGGAATGTTGCATGCCAGATTTTTCACTAATTGTTTGCAGTTTAGTAGCTTCTCTTTCCGATTTCCTTGTATTTTAGATGTTTTGATTTGCCTAATAGATGATATGGACAACTTGATGACTGTATATTTATGTGAAGAAATCCTAAAATAACAACATGTAAACCATTTTTGAAATAACTGCTAGCATCCGGCGTAGGGATGTGGCGACCCCATCGCCCAGAGGTGATGGTACACCTTGCACCGACGACGGTGCATCATGTACTATTATCTCTGCAATCAGCCACAGGGGGGAGAAGTGCAGTCACTTAGCTTCGCCCGTGGTGCAATCACCCCCACATCGGAATATTTCCGGGAAACTAGAAATAGGTTCCCGGAAATAGGCGGCGCCAAATGGCCTCACGGTTCATGTTCCGTCGCTGGGCTGATGTTCTCGGTTTCTCATAAGTGACAAATTTGATTAATTAAAAGTAAAAAATGCTCAATGTCTCTTCCAGGATCAAAAGATTCCGGAGGTAAAATACCTGGCCGTTCGGATCTCCGGGTGCCAGGTGGTCCGGGGGGAACATTAAGCGAAGTTTGTTTAAAGAATTGTGCTGCCACTCCTCGTCAGGCTAACAACAGAAGCCGTCCTTCGCAGCAACTTCGCACTGACGACAGGCCCGAAGGCCAGAGAAACTTGTTCAGAGCCGACTTTACAAATATACGAGGTCTTGCCTCCAACATAAACTCTGTCCATCAACACCTTCAGGCAGAGAAGCCACACATTCTGGCTCTTACGGAAACTCAAGTCGGCTCTTCAACAATGGATAACAGCTTTAGATATCCCGGATATGACTTATACGCCCGATTTAGACGTAGGTTTGGCGTATGCGTGTACGTTAAATCTGGGCTTTCTTGTCATCGAGAAGAAGAGCTCGAACTGGAAGGATTTGACATCATATGGCTAAAAATATCCTTCCAAAATCATTCCAAATTTATATGCTGCATTTATAGGCCACCAAGCAGTAACAACTGCAAAGAGCTCTTCGAGAAGCTTTCAGCCACTGTGGACGCACTGCAATCAGATCACCCTCATTCAGAGATAGTCTTTCTGGGTGACTTCAACGTTCACAACTTATACTGGCTGAAACACTCAAACAAAACGGACGACGAGGGACGTGAAGCTGAAGCCTTCGCTATCAGCTGCGGCTTGGAGCAGATAGTCAAAGAACCAACAAGGATTCCCAGCCGCCACGGAGATTTTGCTAGTCTGTTGGACCTATATCTCACAACTACTCCAACGGTCTACACAGTAAAGGTAACCGCCCCACTGGGATCGTCTGACCACAACACCGTCTCGACGCTATGCAGAATGCATTCTCCAGATCTCTACCATGCAAAGCCTCGTCGGGTTTGGCATTACGGATCAGCAAAGTGGGACGACCTAAGGGAATACTACCAGTCCTTTCCCTGGAACGACGTCTGCTTCAAGTCACGAGACCCATCAGCTTGCGCCCAAGAAATAACAGAGGTATTAATATCCGGTATGGAAGCCTATATTCCTCATGTCGTCAAGCATCCCTCCAAAAACAAGCCATGGTTCAATCAGCGTTGCAGAGATGCGGTTACCTCTAAAAACCAACATTACAGAGAATGGAGGAAAAATCCAAATGCTGAGAGCCACCGCAGTTTTATCGACGCCAGAAATCACTGTAAACGCGTGATTGACAGCAGCAAGGAGGAACACAACCAAAAAATTAAGAGCAAGCTCCTCTCGTGTCCTAGCTCGTCCAGAACATTCTGGTCTGTAGCTAAGGCTGTTAGTCAGAACTTTTCCTATTCGTCAATACCACCCTTGACCAGAGAGGATAAATCCATCGCTTCTGCTCCTAAAGAAAAAGCAGACATCTTGGGGAAGCTCTTCGCAGCCAATTCTACTGTAGACTTTCAAGGAAGTACTCCAACCACCACCATAAGCGTGAACTCGAGAATGGCAGAGGTCAAATTTCAACATCGAGATGTAAAAAGCATCCTCCAAAAACTGAACACCAATAAAGCTACTGGTCCTGACCAAATTCCAGCCATTGTCCTTAAACGCTGTGCCGCTGAGCTTGCACCTATTCTTTGCAAGCTCTTCAAACTTTCGTATCAACGAGGCGTGTTTCCCGCTTCGTGGAAGATTGGCTGCGTACAACCCATCCCTAAGAAAGGCAAAAAAACTGATCCCGCCAATTATAGACCTGTGGCTCTTCTCAGCATCATGTCTAAGGTTATGGAGACTGTCATTAACACACAGCTCCTGAAATACCTGGACAACAATAACATCATAAATGATCGCCAGTATGGCTTCCGTAAGCACAGGTCTACAGGTGACCTCCTTGCCTACGTCACTCACTTGTGGAACAGAGCAATAGACAATCATGGCGAATCCCGTGTTGTTGCACTTGATATATCGAAAGCTTTCGACAGGGTATGGCATGACGGACTTCTGGTGAAGCTTGCTGCTTATGGACTACCACCTGGCCTGCGCCAGTGGCTGAATAGCTTTTTGAGCGACCGATCTCTGTTTGCCGTAGTCGAGGGCTGCTCATCAGACGTATTTTCAATAAACGCCGGTGTTCCTCAAGGATCTGTCCTATCCCCTACACTGTTTCTGCTGTACATCAACGAGCTGCTGGAAATAACATCCAATCCAATCTACAGCTTCGCAGATGACAGTACATTAGTGTCGTGCATGGAACCAGGCAAGCCACTATCATCCCAGGAGACGGTACGTCGGCGACAGCAGCATGCCTCACAGATCAACGCAGATATCAAAACAATTGTCGAGTGGGGATTAGCAAATAAAGTACAGTTCAACGTACAAAAAACTCAGGCAACAACACTTACAAAGAAGTCTCACGATGGCTTACCAACCGTGGAAATGGAGGGTCACCCCATAGTCGAATCACCTTCCGTCAAGCTTTTGGGAATCAACATCAACAATAACATGTCCTGGCACGACCACGTCGTCAGTATTGCTAAAACGGCATCCCAGAAGCTTGGAGTGTTGTTCCGCTGTAGGAAGTTGTATACACCAGAGCAACTGCTGCTGCTCTACAAGGCACAGATCCGACCAGCGCTGGAGTATTGCTCCCATGTGTGGGGATCCGCCCCGAAGCACACTCTAAAGCTTCTGGACACTATTCAGAAAAGAGCGATTAGACTAATCGATACGCCTAACCTCACAAAGGACCTCCACAGCCTGGAACATCGAAGGAGGGTGGCTGACCTATCGCTGTTTTACAGATTCTATCACGGAAGATGTTCGAGTGAGCTCTCTCAGATAATAACACCACAGGCCGTCCGAACTAGGAACACTAGAGAAGCTCTGCGAGCTCATCCTTACCAGGTCGAGGTCCTTACTCCCCGAACTAGTCTCCTCCAGCATTCCTTCTTTTGGAGAACTTCGACGCTGTGGAATCAGCTGCCAGGGAATTTGTTTCCCGACGGCTACAACCTGCAGCGTTTCAAATCTAACGTGAACCGATACTTATCCTCTCGCAGCGCTTCTATAGCGCCATAGGCTTTCAGCCTTTGCGAGAGGCCGACCATAAAAAAAAAAAAATCCAATTACGCTGTCGTATCCATAACTTCTGTGGCGGGGAGGAAATATTATAATTATTATAGTACTGTTAGATGGACGTAAATAGTGTGTCCATTTCATATTAATGTTGTACATATATATTCTGTGCCAATATATAAGTATTTTTCATTTATTGTCAATTTCCAACTTTTCAACGGAAAATCAGATATAATTATCAAGTGATATCTTAAGCCGGACCTGTAATCGGTACCTATTTTAGAGAGATGACGCTTCGCCGCGTTTAATCACGTACAGAATGCGTGTCTTTGTTTATATGAGATTTTTCTGTTGGGCGAATCTAGTATAGCCATGTGCAGACGTATAACGGGGGGGAGGGGGGGCTGTGGGATTGGCCCCCCAGACGCCACTGTCTTCGAATATTTTGAATAGTGTAAGCAACATAGGTTCCCCAGGTGGGGTTTTCACCTATCCGATTTTTCCATAGCGTGTGAGGGTAGGCCCCAAAAGACTTTTTTTGATTAATTTTTAATTGAGAATCAAAATAAACGGTTGTACAATCTAGATTTGATACAACTGAAGTCAAGACATCAAACCGAGTCGTTTGACACACCTTTTTACCTCGACCGATTTGCTTAGTTTATGTTAGGTAAGGTATTGAAATTTGCGAATTTCAAAGTAGCGTAGATTTTCACCCAAATGTTTCCTCACGCTGGTAATGGCCTAGTTCGACTCAGGACTTCAAGCCGAGTCGATTAGGTGCCATCTCAGCTTCTATAATCCAACTAGTTTGGTTAAGTTAGGTTTGGAATCTTGAAATTGCTGTAGTTTTTCACCGGAGCGTTTCCTCAGTCTGGGAGTAGTATCGTTCGACTCAGGACGTTAATCCGCGTCGATTGACACCAATCTCAACACCAATTTCGAGTTTCGCTAAAACGAACCCTTACCAAATTTTTTATATTTTGACAATTCTATTTTCTGCAATAAGACTCTTAAGTGAGCACTGCCTAGATGATAACTATCATTTTCTGTGGTGTCTCGGAGGGCGGTCCACGATTAATATTACCAAAAAATATATGGAACTGACTTAAAAAAAACTAAAAATTATTTTTCATATTAAACAGATGAAAACCCAACTTTTATGTTGCTTGATGTCTCCGTGTCTCATTTTGTTTTCAAGGAAAAAAACAAAAGCCACTTCATAGCCCGTAGAACAAAATGTCAAATTAAAACATGTAAGCTTTGTTCTTCTTATTGATAGGCCGTAAGTCGTTTTGTATACCTCGGTTCTTTAATCGACAATTCGGGTAGCTGTGAAAATGAGATTCGACTGCGCATTCAACAGGCACGTGTGGCCATGACATCATCATCATAGTTACAATGTCTTAAGAGACATGTTGTGAACTCGTAAAATGCATTAAGTCGGAGCTAGAGTGTTGCCGACACAAATATTATCAATAGTTTTGAGAACTGTAGCTCGTCATCGTTCGCGATTTACTGTCAGTTCAGAGGCGTCTTGATACTCATATATAGCAACTGTTTCGACGTATCCACCCAGCGTGTAGGGGAACGGCCACGGCGCCGCCCACTCGGAACGTGACCCTGAACTACAAGTTTCTCGATATTATCGCTTCTGTGAATATGTCCGGAGAATGTAAGCAATCTCATCGACACAATGGAGGATAGTCTCTTTGGATTACCGAGCTCATCCAGTATGGAAACAGTTCGATGGGCGGTGGCCATGACAAAGCTTACTAAAATATGGCGTGACCATAACATCACTACAGCTACCAAAATGTCGCTGGTTCACTCTCTTGTGTTCTTCATATTTTTGTATGCTTCGAAAACTTGGACTGTTGAAAAGGCAGATCGAGCTCGCATAGATGCTTTTGAAATGTGGACGTGGAGGAGAATGCTGAGAGTTCCTTATACCGCCCATCGAAATAACGTTTCCATACTGGATGATCTCGGTAATCCAAATAGACTAGCTTCCACTGTGTCGACGAGAATGCTTACATTCTTCGGACATATACACAGAAGCGATAATATGGAGAAACTTGTAGTTAAGGGTCATGCCCCGAGTGGGCGGCGCCGTGGCCGTTCCCCTACACGCTGGGTGGATACGACGAAACAGTTGCTGGATATGAGTATCAAGAGCGCCACTGAACTGACAGTAAATCGCGAACGATGGCGAGCTACAGTTCTCAAAACTATGGATAATATTCGTGTCGGCAATACTCCAGCCCCGACTTAATGCATTTTACGAGTTCACAACAAGTCTGTTAAGACATTGTGACTTTGATGATAAATCGTACGATTTTCAAGATACAGGGTGTTAAAATATGGAAAAACTTGATTTTACGTATGTCAAAAATAATGTATTTGATACTAGTGTATTTATTATCAAAACTTGATAAGATGTGTAGATTTTGGCCATCCACGTACTAGAAAAATTTTTTCAGCAACTGAATAGGTCACTTTTGTTTTTATGGGATACCACGCATTAGCAACATTCTAATCACGGCAACTAAAAAGTTACATTCTGATCTATTTTAGAGGCGAGTACATTGTTGCTTGAAAAATGTAACGTACAGGTCTATATCTGTCCGCACGCGCTATTATAGAGATGAATAATTAGTTGTCGCAGTTACGGGTTTTCATATTATTATGATGAGTAACTCGTTGGTGGCTTTTAACTGGGGTCAGCAGTTTAAAGTAGTACAATTCATTCCGAAGTATTGAAAAAATTTTTGAGGATGTTCACGTAAAGCTTCAAGCATCTTATGAAATTGCCTATTACCTACTAAAGCCTCGTGTCCACTAGCAAATAAAATTGCTAGAGTTACTCTCACAAGTTATTTGCGTAGCGTGTGCACGACGTTATTAGAGATATATTGCGGCAAAATTACTCAAAATTACTTGCACATAAAGGACTTGCGACTTGATGAGAGCTAGTAGTGTACACGGTTATTTTAGGAAATTAATTTGCACAAAGATTTCGAGACTGTTTCGAAAGTCTTGCAGCAAGGAGTATTGTAAATCAAATATGGAGAAATTCAACTGGACGAGAGAAGACACGTGTCTTTTAATTGAAAATTTTGAATTATATTCTGAATTATGGAATGTACCTACTACATAATTTAAGGACAGATTCAAAAAGCAGAATGCATTAAAAAAATTGGCCGACTTATTTAATACTTCCACAGCGGAAATTCAAAGCAAGCTACATAATTTGAGAATGTAAGTTAACCAAGAGTGGAGAAAAATAAAAAAAAAGAAAAGTGGGCAAGGGACTAATGAAATATATAAGAGTACTTGGGAGTTCCTTGACTCATTAAAGTTCATGTATCCCTAGAGTAGCTCTACGCTGAATCCACTTTCTCACCCAACATTTTCTCCGCCTTTTACTATCTTTCTTTTGTTTTCTTTTTTTAAATTAAATATATCACAACTACCGCAGCAGCTACAGATTTTGCATACGACATCTTATCATCTATAGTGTACACGAAATCAGAACAATCAAGCCCAAGTGAAATTGTGAAAGCAATTTCCTAGATTAAATTTTTGCGAACAATTAAAAGATAGTGTAGACAAACAAGCAAGTACTTGCTGCAAAAATTGTCGCAAGTTACTTGCAAGTGGAAACGAGGCTTAATAATAATTGGTTGAACACAAACACGTTCTTGCTCATTGTTTCATCTGTTTTGCAAAATTTGGGCAGTTACAGCTGCAGTCCATGTCCAATAGACTTTTATCTTGGCCAATAAAAAAAACAAGTGTGCGTCGGGCCTTAATCTCAATGAATAGAAAGAGTCTCGTTTTCAGTGTTCCCCAGTTGAATATAATTTTGAAGAAATGGCAAGGTAGTCGGAAGAGACACCCCATTAAAGTTTATGGAAGAATATCTCCGTCATGAACACCTCTGCCTCATTCTGTTTGAATTACTACTTCAATTTTGCTAAACAGATCATTAAAATAATCTTCAGACATACGCAGGGCGAGACATTAATCTTCTGGCCCTTCAGCAGCAAGGTCTTTCAAAAATTGACTCCAGGCTCCAACCTCATTTCTTTTGATCATTTATTTTTACTCACAGACGTTCAGTCTCTTGTATTACTTCTAGGCATATCATCTCTAGGTCTGGCTTTTGTAATTGCCTTTTTTGAGCCATTGCTTTATTTGACGATAAAAGAGGTTTTAAAATTAGAAATGAAACTTTTTCGTTACTTGGCCTACTTGGCTGAATTACTACTGCACTGGACTAAATTTTACGGACATGCGGACACACTATTGGCTAGCACATTGACTGCCGCCATAAGGACCTTAAAGTTATTCCTCAGAGGCTATAGTGGAAAATTCATAGTTTAAGCCATTTAAGCTTGTTTTTGGGATATATTACACGATAAACAGAAGGTGTTCAATGCAATTTTTTCAAAAAAAATTGAGACCTCCGGTGATGCTCATGGCACCTCAGTAATCATTAGATATCCGTGATGCCGTGAATATCATCAGTAGTCTCACCACTAATAGATTTTTATTTAATGTTCAAACCAAATGAGGTACATTTATATATTACAGAAGGTGTTTAACTTATGTTAATGTCTCTTAGTGAAACAAGTAAAATACAAAAATATATTGCACTGGTCGGTTGCTAGTTTCGTGCTTTCCATAAGCCTAAACTAGCACCTATCGCACAAGACCCAATTACCGACATAGTATGAAATATAATCTGTAGTAGGGAAAACCATAAAACTTACCTAATTTTGCTATAAAATGCACCAGTCAACATACTCGATTGAATGAAAACAACATTGAAATGAGTAAACAAAGTAGGGATAAATACCTGTTGAATACCGATCTTAGAAACTAAGCATATACTACCAACTGACAAATGATATCTATCAAATACTTCCCTGAGTGCCTCGTATAAATCTGAAGCGATTCTCACAGTGCCGGTATTCGTAATCAGACATAAGATTGAAGCATGATTGAGACCACCGGTGATGCTCACGACATCGGATGAAAATTTTTTTGTGAACCACCGGTGATGCTCATGGCAGTTAACGTGCTAGACTACTATACATAATTACTTGCCAATTATGAACACTTACTTAACTACTCTTACACCTGGCTAAATTATTCTAGCCAGTCGTCTGAGTATTGAAGGTCTTCAAAATATAAAAAATAAACAGATGCATACATAAGGAATATAGTCGTCCAATCATCGACCAAAGATAAAAATACATAATATAAAATGGCAATACAAAACCGAAACTGATTATTATCACATCATAGTGGTTAATAACAAATTGCTAAGCGTACCGTAGCAGCCTTCTTTTTTAGGCATGTTCATAATGAGTTTGTTGACTTTGATATTAAACAAAGCACTAACCTTTTATGAACGTAGCTAATCTGTGTGCAAGTTTAAATGTTAAACTTATGTTTTAATCAACAACTACCGCGGTGTTTACAAATGGCATTGATTACAAAATATATATTTTTATAATCTTAGGCCCAGTTTCCAATCGGCATTTAACTTTTGGTTAAAAGAAAACTAGTGGTTAGCGAACACTTTGCGTTTCATAATCGGTGGTTTACGTCAAAAGCTCTGGTTATCCAGTAGTTAAGTTAACCCAAGAGTAAAGTATGGGTTATCTCTGATGTTTGTTGTGGTCAACCGATAACACAAACTTGCTTTGCAGATTATAAAAAACATGCATTTTGACATTGACGTCTAAGACGTCCATGGATTTTATTATAGTCTGTTATGCCATAAATAAAAAATATGAATACGAAGGTTTGGCTTATTTGTCAAAGGGTTAGGTTGTATATATCCGTGCTGCCAACTTGAAGATAAATAAAATTAACCACTGGTTTTGTTTCCGAAACAGAGCGATCCGATAACTACTGATTAACTTCCATCTGTCGGTTAAGTGACTACCAGGGGTTACCAATGATTGGGAAACTGGGCCTTAGTATTATATTACTTTCCACACCATTGGTGAAGGGAGTATTTTAGTTATTTTAACATATTATATGTTTTCATTTTCGTCAGTATGTCAGTTAGTCTTTTGTGGCCATTATGTCAGCCCAGAAATCTCAGTTAGGTCGTTTCACAATCACTGGTTACCTTAACCCGAGAACAGCCACCACAGAGAAGCGACACCGCAGGGACGGATTTTCATAACGCATGCGCGGGGTTATTGTGGACAAATGTCAAACTCCACGATACACTGGAGGAAAAAGTTAAATTTCCTGAAAGTATGTGTTATGAAGTATGTGTTATTTTTTTCAGTTTAATATTGTGGATACGCAATAAATACACATCACAACTCATGATAATTCTTATAAAATTTATTATTCCTTTCCGTGTAACAATTATTAAATTGACGAAAATATTTTTCTCAATGTAGTATTGTGGATGCGACTCAGTTCAAGCCGATTCAAGGTTACTAATAATGACCCGCCGAACATCAAACGTGCCGACAAGTCTTGTCACTTCTCTGTCGTGGCTATTCTCGGCCTTAACCGCCAGATGGAAGTTAACCAGTGGTTATCGGATCGCTTTGTTTCAGAAAGAAAAACCTGTGGATAAGCTTATTTATCTTCAAGTTGGCACGACGGATAGGTCCCAGAGCACTGCCATAATTGCGTTCTGTGAATTCAACCTAACCCTTTGACAAATAAACCTAACCTTTGTATTCATATTTTTGACTTGTGTCACAAGAGACTATAACCAAAATCCATCGACGTCTTGGACGTCAATGTCAAAATACATGTTTTTATAACCTCAAAATCAAGCTTGTGTCATCGGTTGACCACGACAAACGACAGAGATAACCCATACTTTATCCTTGGGTTAGCCTAATTACTGGATAACCAGAGCATTTGACGTAAACCGCCGATTACGAAATGCAAAGTGTTCGCTAATCACTAGCTTTCTTTTAACCCCTCGTTAACCACGGATTGTAAAACTGAGCCTTAGTATTATCCCTGTCGTCAGTGAGAAAAAGTGTAAAAATTATTATCTTACGAGTGATAAAGTACGTAACAAACTCTATAAACCACATATTCGGATACTATGATAACTAAGCAGATGAGGATAATACTGATATTGAAGGCATATAAAACTAGATGAGGAGAATGTGTAAGAAAACTGCTGGTAGAACTGTCACAAAAAGGGAAGTGTCAAAATTAAATGCGATATATACAGGTGATAAATAAGAAGTGTTATACAATGACCCTACCCTTATACAAAGCGTGAAGGACGGCTTACGTCCATCGGCACAACGCGGCTCTACGAGTGCTCTACTATGATTTAAGGCACTCATACGGTATCGATGAGACGCCGGTGCTGCCATACGCTCTAGGGGATATAGAGTCCCATGAGGAGAACGAGAGATGCCGGATTTACTAGAACTCCTGGTTCCCCAGGTTCAAGCTTGTACAAGCAAACAAGCCCGACATAGACCTCCTTGACCACCAATAGAAGAGGATGCTTGTTATAGAGTTTTAGGCACCTGCCGAGGTGAACATCGCCTCTAAGGAGGAGGAAAAGCAGACCAAATATCAGGAGTTGCTCGGATAACATCACAGGCCAGAGCCAGACTACAAACTTACAAGTTTGCTGTAGTCAACGGGACTTAGCGGACGTAAGCGCTTGTGGGCGCTTTGCGCTAACTAACCGATGAACGACAAGCTGTCAAAAAAGCGCCAGTCTGCTTGGTTAGCGCTTTTAGAAAGCGCTATTTGGTTAGCGAAGCGGCACAAAACTAGAAAAAAGTTATTTGTAGCTCTGAGGGACGCTGTTACCTTTGTATAGTGTAATTTAATATTAGGATTTGTGATTTATAGCCTAGATTTTTGACAATATGGATAATAAATATTAAAATATGGAGATGGATATGACAGTTTTATGACAGCATAGAAAACAACCAGCATAATATCTCTGAGGACTTCCTATATAAAAATGGTTCCCACAAAATTTGACCTTGGGAGGGTTTTTGAATGATTTTACGGCTGTCAAGTTTGGGTAGAGATGCGAAAATGAAAATATCGATACCGGTACCAACTCGATATTTTCTAGCCAAATAGGCGCGTTTGGTTCATACAGGGCATTTTATGCAACTGATTACACCCCTCAATAATTATATAATTATTTTCGATACCGATACAGAAGTATCGATACCAGCTTGGAATGCCTCAAAAAGTATCGATGACAAAAATACTCCATATTAGTGCAGAAGTATCGAAGTACCGTTACCATCCCTACAAAAAACCTCTCCAAAAGTGGGGATGCGCGTGTAATTTCCGCCATCTTGAGTTATTGTGCTGGTTGTTTTCTATGCTGTAGTTTTATCACGTCAAAAAGAAAGTCGTTCAACGGTCACACCTAGCGCCTACAGGCGCTTCCACGCTAGCACTTTTAGGCTAAGTCCCATTGAACATACCCAATGACGAATAGTAGCAAGTTTTTCCAAACGTCATGGACATGACGTATGTCACACGTAAGTGAATATGTCCCACGTATTCTTGACTACGGTTGTGATGCGCTATATTGTTTTCCTGGCATTGACAACCATGGTCTCACCAAACGACCAAATAGTCTGCAGAGATGCTAATCGGCCAATAGCAACTGACGCTGAGGACTTTTACAAACTAGTTGATGCTGCTCTAGGTGACAACTTGATACTTCAATGTCATCACTGTGACGGGAACCCAACCGCCGAACCCAAAAACTGGTTCAAGACGAGCAGGCCAGGATGGGACCAACCAAGGGAGGTCCGGCTGAGTATGGACAATGACATGGAGCTGAACAGGATGAGTGTGAACACTGAGCACAGCTTGATAATAAAAAATGTAGAGGAGACCGACAGTGGGTTGTACTTTTGTTGGAATTTGGGCGAAATGCAAGGGAATGATAGGTGAGACGGCTTTATCATATACAATTTGAAGGGTTTGGTGCACAATCTGGTCAGCTCCATTTTTTCTAATTTGACAGCATCAATAGGAAACTATTTTCCAAAGAAGGAAACTACAACAAGCCAACGTTTGCATATTTAAATTATAGAAAAAGCTTTATGACTGTTTCCCGGCGCCACTCTAGGAACAGCACTGTTTATTAAAAGCCTTTAGTATTGGCTTCTAAATAACAGTGCTGTTTCTAGAGAACTTCAAAATTTTGGAGATAGAAATACCAGAACATATGTAGAAGAATCAACTCAAGAATTCATTTCATGATGCCTTTTCACCTTTAAACTGCTCAAAAAATTTAATACTAGATATTTTAATAATTGCATATACTTATCCTCCACTCCTATATTCAAGCAAGCGGAGGTCATACATTTATTATTTGCTCATTTATCAATTTTCAGATTCAACTACTTGGTGGACACTGTATTTGAAGAAATCCAGAGTGTAGAAGCGGGAAACATTACAGATTGGCTTAAGTACCATGATGAAAACTATCAGCCCATCAATAATCTCTTTACTTCATCTAACAGTGACGAATTCGTCCGATTGAGAGAACATCTCAATGTTCATCTAGAGGTACATTTATATATCAATTTATAGTACACTCCAGAGATTTTCAGTAAACCTTGGGAGGTATACCACAGTCTTCCAAGCAGAAATGATTGCCATTAGAGCTGGCAAACAGATCTATAAAAATCTTTTCAGACAGCCAGGCTGCACTGAAAGCACTGTGCTCCAGTCGGGTTGATTCAAGACTGGTATGGAACTGCATGCACCTCCTCAACAAACTCGGAATAGGGAATAGGGTAACCTTGATTTGGGTTCCGGGTCACAGCGGAGTGGAAGGCAATGTACTGGCCGACGCGCTCGCAAGAGGAGGAACTGAATCTGTGTTCATAGGACCAGAACCATTTGCGGGCATTGCAAAAAGCACCGCTAAAAAGACCATCTCAGACTGGGCAGAGAGGAGAGCACTCCTGCACTGGCGAGATACACCAGCGCTACTGCACTCGAAGGCGTTCATAAGATACCCCTCGAGGAAGCCCCCCCCCCCCCCCCGAGGATCATGGATGTAACAGGAACGACCTCCGCATTCTGGTTGGTCTGCTGACGGGACATGGTCGTCTGAGGAACCATATGCGGAAGTTGGGTCTTGAACAAACCTCAAACTGTCGCTTCTTCTACGTGGAGAACGAAACAGCGGAGCATATTCTTTGCTCCAGTCTAGTACTGGATAACGCTTGGTTCCAGATATTTGGATTTGCCCAACTGGAACCTCATGAATTCAAGGAAGTTTCACCCTTCACGTTGATCGTCTTCGCAAAGAGGTGCGGACTGTACGGTGAACTCTAAAAAGGTGTGAGCCACACTAGACACAACTGAGTCGCAGTGGTAGAAGGCAGCGCTACCCCACTCACTTTCAACCTAACTTAACTTAATACTCCAGAGATATAACATTTGTTTACACTCTTACCAACCTCGTTTTTTATAATTCTGAATCCCAAACGAAGCAGCGTTGCTCTACATGCCAGGATGAACGAATTGCAACAGCTTCTAAGCGCAAGTATTATTTGGGACCAGTTCCAATAAAGGTCCTTGCCAGTACAGATAACGACGAAACGAGCGATGTAGCCTTGACGACCAATACTGTCCCGAAGACACATCAGTTCTTTGACCACAACAAGGTCCTGGCACAAGATCTCAGGTCGTTGTAAATAACTAGCCATTAGAGCTCGCTCCCAGACTTACTGGCCTTCTTTGAATGTCGTGCAACTCCAGCATCTGAGCTTTTTTTCTAGGAGCCGTCCAACCTTACTGTCAATACTTAAGCCTTAAAGCCTATTGTATTATTGCTCCTCTCATTTACAGTATCCACTCCAGCAATCTAGATCCCTGCAAACGTTTATGCAGTGTTCCTTCTGGTCCTTGTGCTGAGCTATACTCGATTGGTTTTAGCTTGGTCTTCCCAAAGAGCTGTTGTGTCTCTTGCGATCTAGCGCTTCGCACTCATAGAGCACATATAGGGCTGACTCAGTTCCTCTTCCACACAGTCTGCAGTTGAGGTCTCCATTGTATAGTCTCATTTTATTTACGTGTTCCTTCAGGCCATGTTCTGTGAGGAGACCTGTCGTTATTCGGAGCTGATTCCTACGCAAGGAGGGTAGTGTTTCAGCTGTTTTCTTGCATGGAGCTTGAATGAATGTTTTTCCATGAACACATCCTGGCAACAAGTTCCACTGCTCCTTGTGCTGATGTTTCATCCATTCTCCGACCGGATGTCTGATTGTGCTTTTAGGCACCCCCAGGCAGGTTCTGCTCCAATGTATAGAGCAGATGAGCCTAGTCCTGCTAGCTCGTCCGCCCTTTCATTGCCCCTTATACCTGAGTGTCCTGGCACTCACTCCAAAGTTACTTTGTTGTGTTCTGTCAGCCTTCCCAGTTCTTGTAGACATTCCCAGACTAGAGCAGACGTAACTTTGGTGCCCTAAGTGTAGCCTGAGTGTCTATAAGTACTGCGATCCTCTTGTTTCTGTAGGATCGCTCATTATTTATCCTCGCACAATGCAGGACGGCGTACACCTCTGACTGAAATACCGAAGCGTATTCTCCTAGCGGAACGCTCTGTCTAGTCAAAGGTTTCCGCCCCTGTGGCTTGCTCGGTCTTTGATCCATCTGTGTACCAGACTATTTCCCG
Organism: Callosobruchus maculatus; assembly: GCA_951848785.1. Lineage (NCBI taxonomy): Eukaryota > Metazoa > Arthropoda > Insecta > Coleoptera > Chrysomelidae > Callosobruchus > Callosobruchus maculatus. The sequence continues at coordinate 11,850,170 of CATOUR010000081.1, read as the reverse complement.
ATGCAGGTTGTTTACTTCACAGAGTTATCGATCTCTTATTATAGAGCATCTGAGCTTAGGTGAAGTCTCAGAGTAACAACTGAACATAGAGGTAGTAAACAGCTAATTCTAATAGGCCGACATCTTTTCTTACGTTGTCATATTGACCACCAGATACGGCAATTATAATTATTTACTATCGTCATGATTGTATAGTATCCACAAATATTCCATTCTACGTTAAAAAAGACGGTATTTTGATGATTCAGCAACGATTACAGAAGAATCAGTAGATATGTTGACCTCTACTGCGTTACTGCATATTTCTTCATCATAAACGGAAATTCTGAAGTCTTTCATAAATTTTAAGGAGCTGGCAACGCTGATATTATTTTCATGAGACTTGTTTTCGGTAGCACCTCGCCTGTCAGAAGTCTGTTTTGTTTGTGCGTCTTTCATGCTTGATCAGTTAGATCGAATTCGCTATTTGTTCATAACTGTAGTGAAGCTTTACGGGCTTGCTGTGCTATATTTGAGTGTAGTTTAACAGTTTTTCGAGATGGGACTCAAAAAGTGCAGTGATTGTAACATAGATTGCATTGGAAGAATTATCAGGTTAGTTGGCAATGTTTGGAGGCTTAAGGGTTGAAAGATGATGGCTTTGAGCACGTCATACTGAAGTGGTTTGTTCACTACCTCTATGTTCAGTTGTTACTCTGTCCAAGTGGTACTAAAAAACTAAATCCAAGTTGGATCAAACCAAACGATGGAGAAGTGCCTCAATCGGGAATTTCACCATTGTCATCGGTAACATGGATTGCGGTACCTTAAGGAACTAAGGATTTCTTATACAAATAAGATAACCTTTCATTCTGGTGTACTCTTGTACTCTTTTTTTTTTGAGGTAATCACACACTGGGACCCCTGGGGCCCCTGCGATGCTTGCGGAAGACCGAGTAATCAAGGAGTTAAGAAGAAGCGGGGCAGATGTACGATAAAAGTGACCCTAAGGGAAGGAGGAAGGGTGTCGAATGCGGATGAGGCATATTTCCATAACGTAACCATAATGTCATGTAGATCTACAAAACTATACAAACTATTCCCAGGTAAATGCATCTTCTCATGCTAATAGATACTTTACTTTAAGATAGCATTAAACCTGTTTATCCTATCCACTATATCCTATACCTACTATTCGTTAGGGATTTGATCACCTAGTCTGCTTTGGGTCATCAGGTTTAGCTGGGCTGTATCTTACTGCTTTATTTGTTTATACAGGGTGGGCCAATAGTGAATGGACGAAAGATTGTGGGCTTACTGAAACATATTGTAGAAATCTGTCACTTGATCATGGTAGGTACCCGTGAAAGCTATAACGCTAACATATTTTTACTTAAATTTGGAGTTTTCCATATTTGGATCCCTTGGTGAAGTAGTAGTAGTAGTAGTAGTATTTAACTTAAACTTTAAATGAAACGTTTAGGCGCAAATCACCATTTTTACTTAGTTAGCTGGTTTCTTCTATTCTAATGGGCTTTTGTTTATTTTTCATGGCCTTATACATAGGAAAACTTGAAATAAAATGAAAAATGAAAAGAGAATAGAGAGACAATTGTTAGATAGGTAATCAAATTTTACATTTGATTCTATAAACAAAAATAGGCTTCCTATTTGAAAAAATTAAGTTATCTATGATTGAAATTTCCTTAATTAATCTACTGATTTCTCCAAGTGCAAAAAGAATTCAAATTTAGCCGTCTGACCTAAGGTGACGCATTTCATGCTTAGTCGTACCGCACAGTCACGGTCTTCTAAGTTTTATAATCGCTGGGATATTCCATTTTTTTTATACCTACTTGTACCAAAAATGGTGATTTGCACCTAAATAATTCGTTTAAAGTTCCATGTATGATCACACTAGAATTCAGCAGGAATCCAAATATGCAATAATATATACGGGGTTTTTATTTAAAATATGTAAGGTTGATATAAGCGTCAAAATTTAAGTGAACATATTTTTACGTTATTTTTACAGGTCTGGCTAACGAGGCAACATCCTAGTGCCATTAAGAAAAATAATTACTATTTAACTCATTTTCATGTATATTAGGATTATCCTATGTCTAATAAATGTTCTTCTTCAGGGGTCAGTAATTTAACTCGGGTAGTCCCAGATTTCGTGCAAGACGAGCTATGCGATGGGGTATGTAACCCAGATGCCGAAGGAATCAATCACGGATGGAAAGTGGGCAAAGCCAAGGGATTCAAATACAGAAAAACTTTCGTCATACCAGAAGGATCGCATTTAGCTCTGGTTTGCCCCGAGTCGACATTGGAAAGCACTGTCATCTGGAGAAAAAAGGGCAGGGCTCTAAAACCAGGCGATGCTTCCAATCCAAATGTCATCGTTGACACGTTTAATACTCTGTATTTGGCAGAGGTCACTAAAGAGGAGGAAGGAAATTATACCTGCCAAGTTGAGGATATTAAAATGCAGCAGGTATTCTATTCGGCTTTTTGAAAACTAGTACTTTCATTCTATTCACATAGGCCCGATATTATCAACATGCATATTTAACAAAGACTTTGACAAAGCTTTTCTATTGGATGTTGTTTAGCAAAAGCTTTCTATTGGGTATTGCGGGCTAGGTTGATAAGTATCATCCAATAGTATTTTATCAATATTGGAAAAAAAACGTCAAAGCTGGATGACACTTTCATTAAAAATATTTTAGAATTCATGCATCAAAATCATAGCAGAAAATGAGAACAAAGTGATTGATTTGCAAATTAATGCTAGATTTTTAATGTTTACCTTATAATTATTGTATAATTACCAATTGCAATTGCAATGATTATAGACTGGATGCATGTCTGTTATAGAATAGACCTTCTTATAGAAATATTCACAGAGGATGTAAAGGTTGTAGGCAGTGTGTAAAAGGCACCGTAGCGCAGAAACATATTTATTTAAAGCACCTTATTCACGTTCTGACTATACGAAAGGTTTCTAGTTTAGGAAAAATAAGGATATACGTTACACTTTTGCCAGATCGCAAGGCTTTGCTGTTAAGCAGGATAGGCAAGCAGTAATGCACGCTTGCATCGTGTGTGTCTACAATAGCTTTGTGAAATGCAATAAAATGTTTTTTTTTACCCTTTTTCACTATAATACAAAGGTATATTGGAGGTATTTATAATTATTATCGATTCTAAATGACTGTTTTGTCAAAATAGTGCAGTAATTTGAATTTCTTGTAATCATCATCATTAAATTAACAGTACATTTTATCCAGTGATCAAATATGTCGGTTTTGTGGAATCTGATTGGTTGAGATTAGCAATTGCTAAATTCTTTGTTAAACAGGAAAATGCAAGTTTTTACCCACTTAGGATGGAAAATCGGAGTTAAAAAGGTACTAGAGAGTTCACAATGGTCGATTATATATACAGCATGTCGCTTTTCACCTTTTTGAAATAAATTTCAAGAGAAATCAATAATTTTCAGAGAACTTTGACAGATGCAAATTCTTGAATGGGCTGCTCTGATTGGTCAAAACCTTTGTTAAAATGCCCGTGTTGATAAAATCGAGCCTTAGTCTATCAGTTTATCCACTTGTAATAATTTTCTGAGGTCATTTTTAGATAGCCTGTGCGGTAGAGAAGGTCAACTGCTCAGACAAGCCATAGTTCTACATGTTTGTAGAAGATTCCATGTTCCATTCTTCTTCTTAAGGTGCCTTATCCTTGAGGACGTTGGCTATTACATTTGCCCATTTAATCTTATTTGTGGAAGATCTAAATAATTCTATGGAGGCTTTATTTGACCACTATCGCAGGTTTTTGAGCCAGGAGTTGGTCTTCTTCCTGATCCCCTCTTACTATTGATTTTGCCTTCGATGATAAGATGGAGCAACTCGTATTTTTCGTTTCTCATAATGTGGCCAAAACATTGTGTTTTTCTTTCTTTTATGAAGTTCATAAGCTCTGTTGTCTTGTTCATTCTTCGCAGGACTTCCTCATTTGTCGTATGACTCACGTAAGATATTTCAAGCATCTTACGGTAACACCAGAGTTCCAATGTGTATTCTTTTTTGTGTTGCTTCTATCATTGTCGAAGCCTCAACACCGTACAGTACAGTGGAGAAAACATAGCATTGCAGTATCCGAGCTCTTAGGGCCGGTTTCTCAATGTCCAGTTAGGTATCTGCCAGATAGCGTTGCTATGGATACAATTGTCAGATAAGATTTACGTGACTTCGTAAGTTTAGCCTTCAATTGTTTAAACAATTTATCTAACAGTTGCTGTTATCTTGCAGATAAATATTTAACTGGACATTGAGAAATCGGTCCTTAATGGGATATTAAGTTGGCGGCTGCATAGTACCTTTTGCATTCTATAAAATACGTTACGTGCTTTTTCTATGCTTGTTCTTATCCTAAAAAGGAGAATTAGTTGCGTGAAGATAATCAAACAGAAACAAACAAATAGCTGGCTAAGCACGCAAAAGGGAAACAACGATCGCTGCCGACACGTGTTTCGGACTTATTGGACCTCATCAGGGCAGCGTAATCTAAGACAAAGTTGGGAGGCCTTAGAAGATCAAATACACCAGGATGTCATATCAGAGAATCAATGATGCATTTGCGGTATCGGCTGGACACACCCTCTACTTTGGAGGGCTAGAGTTCTTCACGCAACTAATTCTCCTTTTTAAAATTTGTATTCGTTCCTGGCTTGAGGATTCATCGTACGGGGGATTATAGTGATCTCCGCGGTGACACTGATACTCTAGCCCTCCAAAGTAGAGGGTGTGTCCAGCCGATACCGCAAATGCATCATTGATTCTCTGATACGACATCCTGGTGTATTTGATCTTCTAAGGCCTCCCAACTTTGTCTTAGATTACGCTGCCCTGATGAGGTCCAATAAGTCCGAAACACGTGTCGGCAGCCATCGTTGTTTCCCTTTTGCGTGCTTAGCCAGCTATTTGTTTTTTTCCGTGTTCTTATCTCTAGTGAATGCTCCCAAGCTTCATCAAGATTACTTCCAAGGTTTACTTTCTTGTTCTGATGCTTGCTGATAACCATCGTATTCATTTTCTTTGTTCACGTGCTGTTGTTATTCTGTTCATCAGTCGTTGCAGTCCTTCAGCACTATTTGCTAGAATAACCGTGTCGTCAGCGTAACGCAGGTTGTTAATGCATTGCCCATTTATAATTATACCATCCGTGGAGTCTTTTCAAGCTGTCCTGAATATCTCCTCTGAGTAGACGTTACTCCTTTCTCGATATCAATCTTTTCAGATAATTCGCTTTTTACTCTGATTTTAGCTTTTTGTTGTTGATAGAGGTATGAGATAATCCTTACATCTTTGTCGTCGATGCTCCATGCATTGACTTATCTTTGTGAGGTCTTAAAAAGAATTCTACTTCGGCAGCTTTAATGTGGGGTTTTAATTGTGTGTGAGCAAGTTACTTAATGGACTGCTGACACCTCCACGTAAAGTAGAGTCTAAAAAAGAAGGCTCCTTTACCTGCATTCTCGTGCTCTCGCGAAAAGCGGATTAGAGGATCGGTACTCCTCCTCGGCAGTGACCAATACTAGACTGTTGTGCAGACGCTCCAAACTCAATGGTCCACGGCCTCCCAGGTGTCGCGGGAGGTATATTCGCAGTGCAGGTGATTTAGGATGCAGACTTCTCTCCATATTCATCCTTTTGCGGGTCTTCGTGTCGATTTCTCGCAGCTCATTATTATTATTTAAATATCAAAGAATATGAAATTCAATAATAATCATACATAAGCATGAGATTATCATCATCATTAGAAAGGATACTTGGTAGTCCAAAACTAGAGAGTTTACTAGACAGTTTACAATTTACATCTTAGCAGCGTCGCCAGGTCGAATTTTAAAAAAGCAGTAGGTTATAGATACAAAAAGCAGTAGATTTTGCGAAAAACAGTAGATTTTTTTTGTAAATAAACAGTGTAACATCGAACCTCAAACAAAAAAAAAACTTAGCACAGTTTTTATTACAAAACCAAAAAAGAAACGTAATTGTACGAGTAAAAAATAATCCTAATAATAATAAATAATCCTAATAAAACTACAAAAAAACTTTTTACATCACGGGAACTCTTAATATGGCTTACCTGATAAAACTAAAAAATAATAAACAACAATACATGCCTTCATTGATCTAGATCTGAATCTGACAAGTCTGCATTTCTTTGGTACATGGTACATATTATATTGTTATGTAGTTCAATACAATTATTTAAATCCACATCAAAGCAACTTTGGGCTTCTCGTTTTCATTTTGTATGCAAAATGCCACATTACATACAGTTGACGAGGATAGACGATAGTGTATATGCATTTGTTTTTTGAAGATTAGTAACTGAGAAAATTCTTTCCACGTTTGCGAATCAAAGTGGCAAAACTTGCGTATTCAACATAAATTCGGATAATACAAAAAACATGACATCATCATCTCCAATAGAGACGTGTTTTTTACTTTTATCCAAAACTCAGTCACACTATCGCTTTGATTCCACGTGAGGTCACTATATCGTAGAAGTCGCCACTCATTATCGAGCTATTGAAGTTGGTTAGGATTGACGGAATTTGAAAAAATGTTTGGCAAGTGGCATCACTCAAGGATACTGACCGTCCGAAGCTGCTGAGGGCGTAACCAATGATACATTGTTCAGAACATCGCTTTGGAAATCAAACCTGTTATACCTTATACATTTTCTTGAAATACAAAAACAGTACTACTCATTATTTCTTGAAAACCGAAAAAAATCAGTAGATTCCACCGTAAAAACAGTATTCAGTAGACAAAGACCCAAAAGCAGTCGATATACTGAAAAATCAGTAGACCTGGCAACGCTGCATATTAGTCTTATCCGTAATGAAATATACAATATTTTTCGTGAATCCTGTATAATTCAAATTCGAACCAACTTGTAACACCCTGTACATGAAAATAAAATATTTGGTACACTTGACCAATTCTGAGGTTACCATTTTGTAATTGAATGGTGGTTTGTAAATTTCTAGATAATCATTTGCAAATCGTTACAATGACAATTGCATGACTTACTAGTAAATATTATGCATACCTATTTCTACAGATAAAAGTATTCGTTGTGACAAAATCAAGATTACTAACCAATGAAATGGGCAGACATATGGGATACTTAGGATTCGTACTCCTTCTTTACCTCACTTGTTACTGTGGAGGACTCGTCATAACTTGGAGCAGAAGGCACACTTTCAAGACTTACGAAGAGCTGGCTGAAGAACACAAAGAAGAAGTAGAGGTGGAAACATTATTATGAAATGTCAAATATTCGTTAAACAGATACTAATATTGTTCAAGCTGCATCAAGATACGCAGTCTGGAAAGGCAAAATGTGTAAAGTGAGATTTTTTTAGTATATCCGTTATGATTTTTTGCTTGTCATATAAAAGGTGTTTTTCAGTTTTTTTGACGTGTATGAATATTGGTATCATAGGAGGATGTATTGGAAAGTAACATCTTCAACAACTCACAAGCTCTAGAATCAGGTATATCTGGAATCAAAAATTATGTTTTGCTTTTTGGGGGGTTCACTTTTAACTAATATCGAGCGATACTCTTATCATGCTCTTTCACAGAATGGAAACTTCGACATTTTGATGCCTGATGACGACAACACATTTGTCAAAACGTCGCAGAAAGAAACCCAAGAAGTTTTTGTTTCAATTGTGACCCCTAATCCTAAAAAAGTAACAAACCAAGTTCACTTTTCCTTTAAATTAATATCATTCAAAGACTATACAGAAACTGTTTTTAATACCTGTAAAATAAATTCAGCAGTCTGTTTATAAAATATTCCTGTAATATCAACTCATAAGAAATTATCTCATAGATTCTCAGAAATAAATTATTCTGTTAATACAAGCTTAACCCGAACTCTCTTGTTAGATTCTGCAATTCTAAGGAACATTTTAGAAATCCAGTGAAGCGTAGCTTGATGTAAAAAAATACCAAAAAATTCAGATGAAGGGTAAACTGTAATTACTAGAAGTTAAGCAAATAAAACGCTGCATTTTTTTATCGGATCGTTAATTAATTCTTGGTTTCCTGCTTCGGATGCATTTACTCTCTCAATTCATTTCTATTTTATTTATAATTTCTATTACCATAGTGGTACAAAATAATTTTCTGGCGATAACTTGGGTCGTGCTATAACTGAACCACAAAGGTGGCTATGAAACGTCAAACGCTAATTCGTACAATGTTATACATCAGTATTTATTTTAGTGATAGAAGTGACGTTAATTTGTCGATAGTTTATAATTACTATGTACTTAAATCACACTATTTGTTGCTATGGTCGTAGATAAAGTGCAGTATTCAACTCGCTGTAATGGTAATACCTTCCTTGAGGTTGATTAGTTCCTAGATTGCTCTGACTGACTTACGAATTGAAACTATTACTCAAGATCTCTCAAGACGCCTCAAGATCCTAAGGATTGTTCTAACAACCAACGATGGGGGACCCACGTGGCTGCGCGGTGAACAGCGTCTGCCTTCGATAGTGGGGCAGCAGCAGCCTTGTGCGCGATTAGCGCTTGGTTGGGTGACTGAATTGCACCAGGGCGACTGAACAGTTGGGACTGGCTGTCGGTGTCGCTCACACGAGCGCTGATCGGAGCACCCTACGCGGCCGGCACTTTGGATGATCGACTGGAAGGACCGGACGGGTGACCCCCGTCGGACCGTCCGGGATGATGATAGTGTAACCATTCCAACGGTGCTGGCCGTGCACCGTCCCCCCTCTGGGAAGTCATAGTACAATAGGCCAATAGGCTTAAGTGCTGACGGCTCCCAGAGGAAAAAAAAAAAACAACCAACTATGACAGGATCTTCCAAAGTCATGGCAGGGAAACGGTCGGTAACAGATTTTTTAATAAGTAAAGGCATATTGTGAACACAGCTCAGAAGCATAAGTGCCTTTAACTCGCTTATACACTATCAACGTCTAAGTTAAGGCCTGGTCAAACAGAGAACGCGGCGGTCCGGCGTTCTCTAACAATACAATGGAACGCCGAACGCCGCGTTCTAGACCGCCGCGTTACAGCGTTCCATTGTATTGTTAGAGAACGCCGGACCGCCGCGTTCTCTGTTTGACCGGGCCTTTAAAATAGCAGAACCCGAATGACTTGTATCAGAGTATTGCTATACCCCTTCAGAACGGCCGCACCTGAACAGCCATTAGCAATATCCAATATTTTCACCTCATTTAAAGTAGTTCACACAACCTTTTGTGCAACGATTCATCCAGACGGACTAATAAGTCACCTTCGGCGCCAGGTCACGCCCTCAACAGACATTTTTTAAAATGTATGTTTGTTTGTGAGCTTGCAACCCTCCTTTGAATTCACTAATATTAATAAAGAGTGGGGACAATTTGTGCCGAATTTGTATATCGAGCAACCCAGGTGAAGTGGAATGCATTTGAATTTTTGACAGTTTTATTATCCTCACTTGTATGCTTGCTTGTTTCTTTGTGGGCTTGTAACGCTCCGCTGGATTAAGAGGTCGAAGTGAACATTCAACGCTCCAACTTTGCCGGGAAAACGATTTTGACGGCTTGAAATCCGTCGGAACAGCGTCAGCGGTCGTATCCGCTGACTAAGAGATGGCGCAGATACCTTAGAGTTTGTTAATATTACATAGAGGTGTCGACGAGAGGTTAAAAGGCATGAGATCCAACTTATTGGGAGTTGGTGTTTTTGTGAAATTTACTCAGGAAAGTCGACAGTTTTAATTATTGTTTAACAGTAATGATTACGATTATGCTAGAAATATTTATCTCAAAAACAATTGTGCATCTTCATTACACAAAGTGTTATTAAATGCAGGTTAAAGAAAACAAAAAAACACGCTTTAGTGATAACATTAACTAAAAAATTAAAAATTGCTATAGTTTAAAAATCTAAAAAAACACACTTGTAAAGAACATCGGACTAAAAAGTTAAAAAATATTTTTTAAAATAAGAATGGACGCTTTGTGCCATATTATTGCTAAAAAGGACGCCCGACGCTTTGTTCATAATTATACTAGTATTTCCCGTTCACGATAACTTTAAGCTTATTTTAAAATTTATTTTTGACATTTTGTTCCGATGTTCTTTGAAAGCGTACTTTTGTGTTGTTTCTTAAAATATATTTGAGGAGCAGACTTTCAAAATGCATTTTGTCCAAATTTTCCAAATTTCAGGCGGCGCTGTATTCCTATGATCGAATAGTTACTATTTAATGACAAAAAGCAGACAAAATGCATTTAGTCTCCCTGCTATTAAGTAGGAAATCATACCTACACAAACAAACTGATTTAAGTCCAGTCTCATAGTACTTTGAAATTGAATTTTTTCCCATAAACATGAACAAAATACATTTTTATTGGGTCTTTATTTTCGTACACTGTGCAACACAGACCGGGAGCTGAATGGGTAGCTGCAATACGTGAACAAACTGTGGCAAACTGCATAGTGATGGACACGATGAGACAAAAAAAGCGTAGAAGTTTTTGAATGCGCTAGGAATGATATGTTTTCAAATTCTTGTTTTTTGCTACTCGGCAATGAACCTCAAATTACATTTTGTCCAGAAGCGCCAAACTAACTGCATCATGTCCACTAGAGACAAACAAACTGATCAAGTCAAACCATTTTTTTAACTTTCCAAGTTGTTTTTCAACCTTCTTGTACCCAATTTTGCGATTGAGTACCATACACTCCATATATTATCCCAAATATCCCAAAAATATATGAGTTGTTTACATTTTTATCAGGTCTTTTTGCAATAGATAAAAAACAAAACAAATTGATCTATATTGACATCTGATTATACACAGACAATATACAATTTTGACTCACTAATGATCGCGCCAGCCCCCTGGCCAGCCCAGCAAAAAATGCCGAAAGGGGATTACTGTCGTCAGACTCGTCGGGTGTCTTGTGAAGTCATAATGCATACTTTGTAGGGTCGGCACTCGGTAGGAGCACAAAAAATGTAAAGAACTCATATATTTCTGACTATGCTAGTATCTTGTTCCTCCTGTAAATTTGTAATAATGTACAAAATGCAATTTGAAAGTCTGCTCCTCATTTATTTTGACCTGCAATTCATCCGCGCGTAAACCATACTTATAAACCACACCGAAAACATGCAATTTGCATGCCAAAGGCGACCCTAATTATCGCAATTGAAACAGCATGGCTCTTTACGCACATCTGTTTCTACTCTATGAGCTTTACCAGGAAACCTATCTGCGCCCCTTGACGCAAGTTTCATTTTATATTTTTATTCATTCAGCATGTGGTTTTATGTAAGAACTTCAACTACCTTATTTATTATCGTCACTCTCTCCCTGACATCGGGTTATAACGTTCGACGTCTTCCGATCCCTAATCTTCACTCCTCCCTATCTCCCCATAAGTCTTTCTCCAGGCCTCTTTCCCGCACTTCTTTATCGATTCCCTCTTTCCAACTTTTGTGTGGTCTTCCTCGTTTTCTTCTTCCTTGTGGGTTCCAATTTAAGACTTTCTTTGGTATTCGATGTTGTGGCATTCTCTGGACATGTACATACCAGACCAACTGTTGGGTTCTAATACCGATAATGCCGTGTTTTATTTCCATACTCTGTCTTATAGTGTCGTTCGGTATCCTTTCTATACTATATTCAATCCCAAGATAGACTGCACATAAACAGTCGCATGCAGCATTAGCGTGGTTACTGTCCGCTGCCATCCGCGAACACGCCAGCTATAGTCCAGTGCAATTATGGAATCTTATATTACTATTTAAAAGAGTTACCCTATTAACCCATTGCAACTTAAAAGTAGCCAGTTGCCAGTTTGAAATGATCATTCAGGCAATGAACACTTGACATTGCATATTTGGATCTGATTTCCAGTCAGTCATGGGGGTTTTTACTTGCCGGATTATAACATACAATTCACACATAGTTTACTGGACTATTAGGGACTCTACCGACATGAGCCGATCACGCACGCGGGCTTGTTTTCATTTGGTCTATCTTGGCTGTGAATACAGTGTAGTCTGGATTTTCCGGCCGCTCTTCCCCAGAAGTCCATCTCCGTGGCTCTTTAGGTTCTTTGTGTTCTTTCTTTTAGAGGCCATACTTCGGCACGATAATTTATCATATTTTTTACGATTGAGTTATAAATTCTTTTTTTGTTGTTTACATGTATGCTCTTATCCCATAAGGTATCGTTTAGTATGGAGGTTGCCTTCCTTCCTTGAATGTTCCTCTCATATATCGCTTCGTTCAGTGTTCCGTCTTGAGAGACTTTAATCCTAGATATTTGTATACCCTGCAATGCTTAATGGTCTGCCCCGTTGCTAGTCGTAGGTCCTGTTGTTATCGTCACTACCGTTCGTTAAACAATATACTATTTCCTTTCTGCAATCCGTAGTGTCGGCCGTCTAGTTGATGCGTCTCTTTTAGGCTCACCGAATGTCGTTTCGTTTATTAACCGCCGACCTGGGATGAACATATTCCAGTAATCTGAAGTGGGCTTCATACGTGTCACGAAAATGTCACAGTTGCCAGAAGGACGCCCACGCCGTGCTCTAATAAAACTCGTGCCTGAAATAGCTTTTGAAAGAGCGACCCTTTAGAACGTCGAGCACTATATTAATTACGGAAGACTTGCACAGCTCATTCTTAATTTTCCTGAACTCTATTTTTAGAAAAATCTCTCTCGCGTATATTGATTTCTAAAAAATAAAATTAAAAACCGCGTGGAGGAGTTAGAAGTCAGCCTCTCATATAATGTGAGCGCTTAGTTTCTTAGTAGAACTTACAACACAGCACTTACTTGGGCTCAAATATGAAAAGGACTGAAATGTTTTTTTATGTAGTATCCTCCATAAAATTTTTTACTTTTTGAATCCTGACCATCGGTATCAAATATTTAGTAAAACAATCCTGGGATACGGTCACTTATTATATTTCCAAAATATAAAATTTTACGACGTTTCGACGCTTCTATTAGGCGTCATCTTCAGGTATTAAAACTAAACTAAAATATCAGAAAAGTCAAACAGATACAAAATGACTAACATTCACAATTAATTTTTTTAAAAAACAAAATTACAGTTTAAAACAAATAATTAAAATGCAACAGAAAACTTACATTATACCACAACAGTCATATGTATTATGCCGGGTGGTGTTGGCAATTTGGTTTTCAGTGAGAGACTGGCGTGGTGGAACAAAAATACCAAGCTGATAAAATATACGTTAAAAAATATATACTAGTACAAAACATAAGAAAACAATTAAATATCGAGCAAGGTAAATATTGATAAGATGGAAGAAAATATAGGCTATGTTCCATTTGTTAAATTTGCATATATGCATGAAAGGTTGCTTGTATCAACGTTAGAACTTTATGCAAAGAGAAAGATTGGTATAAAAGAAACATCTTAGAGATGATACATATAAAAAAAAGTTCTAGCAGCATGAACTTCAGGACAGATACAAGCAATCTTTCATGATGATATGCAAATTTAATAAATGGAACATAGCTTATACTTTCTTCCATCTTATGAATATTTATCTTCCTCGATATTTAATTGTTTTCTTATGTTTTGTACTAGTATATATTTTTTAACGTATATTTTATCAGCTTGGTATTTTTGTTCCACCACGCCAGTCTCTCACTGAAAACCAAATTGCCAACACCACCCGGCATAATACATAATGACTGTTGTGGTATAATGTAAGTTTTCTGTTGCATTTTAATTATTTGTTTTAAAATTGTAATTTTGTTTTTTAAAAAAATTAATTGTGAATGTTAGTCATTTTGTATCTGTTTGACGTTTCTGATATTTTATTTTAGTTTTAATACCTGAAGATGACGCCTAATAGAAGCATATGCAGCAGCATATAGAACCGCGCTCTTCTGGTAGGCCAAGCGAACGCGCGGTGGCGTTCCACCAAGAAGTCTGCTGCTGTTTAGCAACGATTTTCTTTGGTTTGCCGTTACTTGCGGGTACCAGATGGTGCACAGACAGATCTTTTCTGTCGCCTGCTCTCACATGCTTCACATGTCTGGTAGACATGAAAATTCTGATGGTCTCTATTTCCGTCAATCGACCTATGGCGCACGATGATCGCTAATAAGCGCGAAACAGCTGTTTGCGTACTGGTGGATTGGACTGGTGCGAGCAACCCTCGTATCCTCCATAAATTTAATCTAAAAGCACCTGAATTGCCAAGATAATTATGAAACCAAATCGAATGGACGGATGAAAAGTTAAGAAGTCTCTGACCGTTATACAGCCAAGTAAATTAGCAATTGAGGGTGAAGAAGCTACTCGATAACCCTCAGGCATCAGCTCCAATAAACCGTTAAAATACTTCGAAAATACTTTGAAAGTCCTTAAAAGATTTACGGGAATTTATCCTTTCTGTGCTAGCTACTGCAGAGATTGGAAAGTTTTATTATATGTATATAAGGGCAGTCTTTATTTTAATGTCGTAATTTTATTGCTTATGTGAACAGTAATAGAAGACTTCTAGGTATGCAATAAATAATAGCTTAAAAAAAGTTTCTCGAATAGTAAAACAAAAATTTGATCAAAAGCATATAACCTAACAGCAATGTAAAATAAACTCAGAAAAAATGAATAATTCCTGGAAGTTTAAAATAAAAGAAAAAATATTATAATATACATACAAAACTGATACACCATATTTCCACTCACCAAACTTATCTAAATCTGAAAATGGTATCATAGCAAAATACGGGTAGTTCCACTATTTAGTTAGAGTTTTTTTTTACGGCATAGTCGACGGAAGTCGAACAGTGCTCTGAACAGAGCATATATATATGCTCTGACAGCCAATCAGCTCCGAGGGCCAGATCAGCTCTGGCTCAAGAATGCTCGGCCGCCCTTCAGAAATTAGCAAGCCATAAGAAGGTGACTCTGCTGTGGGTCCCCGGACACATTGGTATTACCGGGTAACGAGAGAGCGGACCGATTAGCTAGGATAGGGGCCAGCACCTATGCTGGGAATTAGCAGACGCCAGATCAATATGGCCTTGGACAACTGGGCCTACAAG
Source organism: Callosobruchus maculatus (assembly GCA_951848785.1). Classification (NCBI taxonomy): domain Eukaryota; kingdom Metazoa; phylum Arthropoda; class Insecta; order Coleoptera; family Chrysomelidae; genus Callosobruchus; species Callosobruchus maculatus. Next base: position 11,835,031 of record CATOUR010000081.1, on the reverse strand, counting down.
GAACTGGCGAAAGCCTGGTTAGAGAGAGACGACTGCAGGCAAGCCAAAAGATTCATAGCGGGCCATGATAAGGGCCGAACGCTATGGCTTTTGAATAAAGGCAGAGAGACGCTCAACGTTCTGGTGGGGGTTCTCACTGGCCATTGCCGGCTGCATAGACATTTGTCACTCATGAGGGTGGTAGGGGACCCCATTTGCTCCAGATGCTGGGAGGAAGACGAGACAGCGTTCCACTTCCTGGGCAGATGTGCAGTTTATCGCAACCTTAGGGTTCAGATATTCGGCACGACGAAGTTTGGGGAGGAGCCTCTATATTCAGCGAAGTGGTCGGATATACTGACTTTCGTCAAGAGGTCTGATAGGTTCGGCGATGAGCTTTCTAGGGTGTAGAATTTTAGTGTTTTCAGTGATTGGTTCAGTGGGGTTGGCAAAAAGGGCCAAAGGTGGCCTACTTGCCTGGCTTCGCCTCCCCATCACTACTACTACTACTAGTTAGAGTTTTGTTCCGTTGTAGGAAGTTACATACACCAGAGCAACTACTGCTGCTCTACAAGGCACAGATCCGACCATCGTTGGAGTATTGCTCCTATGTGTGGGGATGCGCTCCGAAGCATTCTCTAAAGGTTCTGAACACTATCCAGAAGAAGGCAATTAGACTAATTGATAAGCCTAACCTCACAAAGGACCTCCACAGCTTGAAACATCAAAGAAGAGTGGCCGACCTGTCCCTGTTTTACAGATTCTATCATGGAAGAACGAGGAACACTAGAGAGGCTCTGCTAGCTCTTCTTTACCAGATCGAGGTCCCTACTCCCCGAACTAGTCTCCTTCAGCATTCCTTCTTTTGGAGAACTTCGACGCTGTGGAATGTGCTGCCGGGGAATTTGTTTCCCGATGACTACAACCTGCAGCGTTTCAAATCTAACTTATCATCTCACAGCGCTTCTACAGCGCCATAGGCTTTATGCCTTTGCGGGAGGTAGACCATAAAAAATGTAGTGTTTGGTGTTTTTTAAAAAGATTCAGTGACACATGAAAAATGTTTTTTGAATGCGTGCTACTATGTAGTACTACTACTACCTATGCAAATTCAGGGTTGCTGCAATCAAAGTGTTTTCCTGTTAGGCAGATATTAGAACTACTTCTAGTACCTCGTACTGAAAATTAATATAAGGTGAAACGAATTACGCCACTATCATTATCAAGATCAATGTTATTCCAACAGAAAAATAGGTACTTAACATTGCCGAGCATTATAAATAACATCTCGCCTTGAGTTTTTCAGGCAGGCACTTTCACCGCGATCACTGTCGACTCCCGCCTGGCTTCGGGTACTAAGAATAGCACTCCTGATTTCGTGCGACACACTATCTGATGCTTTCATTTAAAATCGTGCACATAAAATTGGGCTTATCTACAACAAGGAGAATATGGAGCTATTTCACGTATAATTAATTGCTGTTTCTCTAAAAGGAAGCGTTGCATTTGTACTAAAGACAATTTTGGTTAATCGAAGCAAACTATAGTATCTTTCTATACGAAGATATATCACTATACAGGGTGTTTCATAAGTTGGGACTTTTTTTCATACAGCGGATAGTACTCGCCAAAATGAGTGTTTTTTCTCAGTAACATATTATAAACGAAATATTTAGACAAACCGAGATAGTGACAATTAAAGAAATCCTCAATTCTAAGTCCGTCCCTGGGCAATGGCTCACCATGTCACAATATCACAACAAACAAGGCAGCGCCAGTGGATGGTCGGACTTTAAAAACAACAACAATGGTGCATGCTTATAACAATAATGAACTGGTGAACATGATTTTAATGTACGGTGAGTGTGGTCAAAATACCGCTGCGGCTTCGCGAGTGTACGCCGAACGTTTCCCTAACCGTACTCACCCTGCACTTCGTCGATCTGTCTGTGTTTGGCTTGTGCAAAGAGCTAGAGACACAGGATATCTGAATCCACATCGTGGTGGTCACGCTGGAAGACCTTGACAACATCGTGTGGTCCAAATTGAAGAAGACATCGCAAATCGTACTTTTACCTGTAAGGCGCCTGCGGCAGGACCGTACTTACAACTTCCGTAGCTACCAAATAGTGAGTACTTGCTTGAAATTTTTTTTACTGTCTTGCTGCTGATTCACCGTGGATTAGCTTTGCCGTTTCAAGGGCCGTTGCTTCTTAAGAGGAAAGTCCCAACTTGTAGAACACCCGCATAAGGAGACAAAATGAGACGTGAAAGCTTTATCTTTACTGTACCTTCGCTTGCGTAGGCTTTGACTTCACGTTCGAAAGAAATTAAGGCAAGTTGATTCCCATCTTATGAAGCTACAGTCTTAGATCCGCTTGCAACCAAATCATCGATTTTCCAAAATTTGAAACAAATTATATTATCAACCAAAAAAGATTAAGAACAAGCTCTTCTCATGTTCTAGATTGTCAAGAACAGTCTGGTCTGCAGCTGAGACTGTTAGTCAGAACTTTTCCTATTCGTCACTACCACCCTTGACCGGAGAGGACAAGTCCATCGCTTCTACTACTAAAGAAAAAACAGACATCTTAGGGAGGCTTTTCGCAGTCAATTCTACCGTAGAATTCCAAGGAAGTACTCCGAATAGCACTGTAAATGTGAATTCGAGAATGGCAGAGGTCAAATTTCAACATAGGGATGTAAAAAGCATCCAAAAACTAACACGAAGAAAGCTACTGATCCTGATCAAATTCCAGTCATTGTTCTTAAGCGCTGTGCCGCTGAGCTTGCACCTATTCTTTGCAAGTTCTACAAACTATCGTATCAGCGAGGCGTGTTTCCCGCTGCATGGAAGCTGCGTACAACCCATTCCCAAGAAAGGCAAAAAACTGATCCCATCAACTATAGACCTGTGGCTCTTCTCAGCATGATGGCTAAGGTTAAGGAGATTGTCAATACATAGTTGCTGACATACCTGGACAACAAAAATATCATAAATGATCGCCAGTATGGCTTCCGTAAGTCTATGGGTGACCTCCTGGCTTACGTCACTCACTTATGGAACAGAGCAATTGAAAATCATGGCGAATCCCGTGTTGTTGCACTTGACATATCGAAAGCCTTCGATCGCGTGTGGCATGAGGGACTTCTGGTCAAGCTTGCTGCGTATGGACACCACCTGGCCTACGCCAGTGGCTGAATATCTTTTTGAACGACCGATCTCTGCGATAGTCGAAGGCTGTTCATCAGACGTATTTTCAATAAACACCGATGTTTCTCAGGAACCTGTCCTAACCCTATACTGTTTCTACTGTAAATCAACAAACTGCTGCAAATAACATCCAATCCCAGCTACAACTTCGCAGACGACAGTACATTAATATCGTGCATAGAACCAGGCTATACATTATCATCCAATGAGCTGCCGAGGAATTTGTTTCCTGACGGCTGCAACCTGCAGCGTTTCAAATCTAACCGTCACCAGGCACGTATTTAGAGGGGGGTCCAGGAGGTCCGGACCCCCCCCCCCCCCCGAAATGTTATAAAATGACGTCTAAAAATGGAATGCACAAATTTGCATACCCCCCGCAAATTTAAGGTGGCAATTCCAATCTGAACCCCCCCTCCCCCGAAAGGTCAACCCAAGAACCAAGTGACACCCATAATCTGGACCCCCCCCCAAAAACCAAATCCTGGATACGTGCCTGCTTCACTTATCCTCTCGTAGCGCTTTTACAGCGCCGCGCCGTAGGCTTCCAGCCTTTGCGGGAGGCTGACCATAAAAAAATATTTCACCAAAAACTAGTTCCCCTCTTGTACGCTCTACTGCCCAAGGTCCTCCCCTTGAATTTTAAGTGACAGGGGGTATCGGGTAATAGCTTCTTTCAAAGGTATGTCGAAGCAATTTATTTTGACGTTTGATTTATTAAAATAGGTCGATTCATATTTGTACTCCTACAAGATTCAATTACGCTCACAACAGACTGCTCCTTGCACTGGTTGGATCCACAACTCCGAAGCAATCTACAACCAAAGTTGATCATTCCATCGATAGACCCAGCACCTGCTACCAGGTTTTGTCTCCAAAATTCAAACCAGCATTGGCGTTGGCAGGACCACAGTAACTAGGTTTTGGCACGATCGCTTATGAACATGATGTAATTAAAGGCTACTACAGCCAAATTTCCCCCCTCCATTTTCCTTCTCCCTGTCTATGTCCTAGCATTCTGAGTTTTTGTAAAAATAGTTCTACACAATTCTAATTGTAAACTTTTTAAGCTATAAGCATTATTTTTGTACTAATTATATAAATAATGTCTTAGGCCCAGTTTCACAATCAGTGGTCACTCTGACGGTTTACTAACCTCGACCTGCGAGTTAACTCGAACAATGGAACGCCTCTTGTTTCACAATCATAATATGACGTAGGGTTAACTGACCGCGAGTTGTATTTTATTTTTAGCGGTTGGTGGTACTGTGTCCGCAATATTTAACTCTTCTTCTTATTTCCTTCGTTAGGTGTTTTGTGCTGGTGTATTTGTGTTTTTCTGACAAGACTGTCAAAGAATGAGTTCGTTAAGTTGTCAGTTCCATGCGATTTCCTACCTGATTTTGGTTTTTCCAGTGACGTTTTTTCATTTCATTCGCAGTTATTTGGTGTTTGGCATAGATAAAAGATTTTTAGGTTGGGTTGATGTTTGGACTGCTTGGCCTTTTACAAATAATAGCCGTGCATGTACCTGTGTGTCAGCATGGAAAAACCAAAAAGAGCGAACAAATTTTCAAAAGATAAAGAATATCTGTTCATTTCGTTAGTATAAAAGTACAGGCATGTAATAGAAGGCAAAACAAAAGGTGCAACAACGTGGCGGGAAAAAGACAACGCCTGGGAAAAGATAGGAGAAGAATTTAATTGCAAATGTGCAAATAATAGCTGCAGATCTGAAGAGTTGCTGAAAGAAAAATACAAAAATTTAAAAAAGACCAAGGAGTCATGGTCATCATATTCCTCAAAATAATTGACTCTAGGTCGAAATATTCTCGGTCTTCATCCATTTCAAATAAAAAGAATGATGGACAGGGTTAAGGTAAACGATAAAGTATGGAACTTCAAACGTCTAGCAAGTAGCAAAACCAAAGTGACATAACCTAATGCGCATGCGTCATCGCAAATCTGGGGTTAACTCAAGAATTTCTTGGGGTCAAGTTAACTCAGAATTAACCTCAAGTAAAATCGAAAACCACCATTTGTGAAACATGATATCTAGGGTTAACCTCCAGTCAACACACAACTTTGAGTTAACTCATCATTGTGAAACCGGCCTTAAAATGTACTCTCACCAGAAAATATAATATCCCCTACTTGCGTACCAGTCTACGTGATCAAAGTCAGACTACAATTTCCAACGCGTGTTATGTTAAGCATCTTGCACAACGTTAAAAACGATAATTGTCTTCCGATATGTGCTGTCGTTCTGTGAATTGCCTTGAGAGAGTCAGCATTACTGCAAAACGAGTTCACATCATATCTGTTATTTAGCTTCTGGGAATGTCGTCTGAATACGAGGAATTCCGATAATACTGCATTCGCTAGTGCTACGTGCATTTCTGATAATAGCTTCTAGACGGATGCATCGTTGATGTGAAACAATGCTTTTTTATGATTATTATTACTGTAGAAAGAGAAAAGAAGAGAGGAAGAAACTAATGATACCCTAGTTGTATGGCTTGCATAGTAATCTGATGACCGAGTGATATACATACACCGAATCCCGAAAAAAGACATTGTATTAGGTTTCAAAATGTGAAGTCGATATCAAAAGGAAATATTCTTAAATTCAGATTTGTTTCAGAGATATCAACGTCTGAAGTGGGGTTGTAAAGATAACTGAAACCTGTGTGGCCCATCTTCACTTTCGGGAATTACTTGCAGAAACGGAAGAGGTCAGATTACGCTAACGGGTATTTTGATTGTTTTTGTTGATTGTTTGCAGCAAATATCATATAGTGTATTGCCTGTACGCAGTCGCGTGCCAAGGTCTTCAGCGGCCTCCCCGCAATTTTTTCACGAGGCCCCCCCTTCTATATAAATAAATAATATCTCAAACCGGTTTATATTGTATGGCCACTATGATAGCAACAAATGTATCGACTATTTGGTCTAAATCTATATGCCTTCTGCCCGTTTATTTTCTATAGAAATTAATGCCAAAGAACTTAGGCGCGATTCACCCATTGTCGATCTTGAAAATTTTTTTATTAGTTTTAGTTTTGAAATTGAGCTTGCTTAATGCCGATGTAACAGGCAGTACTAGAAATAACGGAAATGCAGTGCAAATCGAAAATAAAATCAGAAAATTTACTAATACTGTTAAAATTTTTCAGGACTACATATAGAAGATTTTTTATTTGAATTAGTTCCGACGCAAGATTTTGTGTGAGGTCGTCTGGATATGTTTCAACTAATCCTTTTACTTTTATTAATAATTTCCTTGCACGTCAATAAGTCTTTTGGGATTTAAAATATCGAATTTTGGATAGACATTTGTAAATGCCTCACATCTATTTTTTAGTTGTACTAAAATAGTAGGTATGTGTTGAATACTAAAATTCTTAAACGATTTTTAGGGTCTTCAACTGGTCCATCAACCGCCATTTCATCAAAAAACTTTTTAGTAGAACGAATTCTTTTGTCTGTAAACTGTGGCTCAATACCCCATTCTTTTGCTATTGCTACTGATATTTTCAAAATTATTTCTTAAATTCCCTAATTGATCTGAAACATATGCAATTAAATCTCTGGCTTGTCCAATATCTGTATCACTTTTTTGCAAAAATTTAGAAAGTCAATTAACGTTTTCAAATATTTTTCTTCGAAATATTAATAAAAATACAGATTCAAAATTCTCTATTTTATTTTGTAAGACCTTTGCCCCAACCCTATCATATTTTTTCTTTGCTATTATAGCTAGATTCGACAAATATTTAACGACGACTAAATAGTTACTTTTTAATGAAATTATACATTAAGGTGGATCCCACAGTTTTACTGTTTCTTAATGCAATGTTTAAGGCTTGCCAACAAGGCAGACTTTAGCTCAAAAAACATAAAGTGATTGAATGGTGTCAAAGGGGGCCCCCCGGATGCTCGGGGCCCTCCCGCATCGCGGGCCCGGCGGGCCTTTGCGGCACGCCACTGCTTGTACGGTGAGAAAGAGGCCCACACATTAACCAATTTGCGATTTAATTAAGGGAAGTTCAACTTTTTTGCTATTAAGGATAAACATATAATTTAATCATATTATAAGTCGGTGCCAGAAATCATCCCTTAAAGTTTTCGGGATTCGTCCTGGGACACGGTGTAGAGTCAGAGGCTATTAACACTCACGATGATATGGTCACAAAACCTGCAAGTGTACTGATAATAAAATATATATCTTTTATGATCAGCCTCCCGCAAAGGCTAAAAGCCTATGATGCTGCAGAAGCGCTGCGACAGGATAAGTGTTTGTGCACGTTAGATTTAATACGCAGATTGTAGCCATTGGGAAACAAATTCGAAGTCGAAGTTCACAAGAAGGAATGCTGGAGGAGACTGGTCCAGGGAGTAGGGACCTCGAGCTGATAAGGATAAGCTCGCAGAGCCACACTAGTGTACCTCGTTCGGACGGCCATCGGTGTTACCTGGGAGAGCTCACTCGAACATCTTCCGTGATAGAATCTATAAAACAGGGACAGGTCAGCCACCCTTCTGAATAGCGTCAAAAGCTTTAGAGAGTGCTCCGAAGCGCATCCCTACACATGGGAGCGCAATACTCCTACGATGGTCGGATCTGTGCAAAATCTCCAGGAATAGATTGCGACGTTTAGGTACTTTATATAGCTCTCAGTTTTCATCGAATTAGCTTTTTTCTGATGAACCCAACATCGATGGGTTTCTACGGAATTCTGAAAATTAAACTTTTCTCATTTATAGTTCCCGAGTTACTGCGAAACGGAAGTTGATATTAGATTTTCCAATCTCATGATTAACTATCCACGCCGGTGGTAATTTAGGCTTCACAGAATACAGCAAATAAAAAGGAACGGCACTTTCGCAAACAATGATCCCACGTTTTAACGCTGCTCCTACAATCCGGAGTAGTTCCTCCAGAAGATGCGGAGAGCTGAAAAGGAACCGACGATGGGCGTGATAAATAAACAGCTGCGCGCTACATTAGAAAGAAATGGAAATAGTCATGTTAGCGCGTCGCCCAAAATTTGTAAAATTGAAGAGGAAGGCGATTTGCAGATGTTTTTTATCCCAATTCCTGAAGCTTCATTTTCCAATATTTTTACAAAAAATTTTCATATGATGTTTAGAAGGAAATTGCCCAGAGTGATTTCGAAGCAGTTTTTCATTTTTGCTTCTGGGCTTTTCTTAACAAAATTACAAAGTTGACGAAGAAAATAGGCAACTTCAAGCGATCATATTTCATGTTCAATCATTTTTTTTCAAAAAATGCTTCGATAGCCCCCTGTGTAATTTCCTATTAAACTTCATGTAAAAATATTGAAAACTAGAGCGTCAGGAATTGGGATTGAATCATTTGAAAATAACTGTTTGTGCTCTCCGTAGGAGCCGCCTTAACAACTGGTTTATACGATGTTCCCACTACAAACCATCTTTACTCGTTATGACTAGATAATGTCGAGAAGATTTACTCGGCGCTTGCCATGCATTTTCAGGAACACTTACAGTAAGTCCTTACACCCAAAAAAGTATTACTTTGAGGCATCATAAAGCAGAAGTTTTTGATTTTTGAAATTGGCTTGAGACTTATTCCAAGTGTAATTTTTAATAAGTTAAAGTTCCCTGAAAACAATTACTACACTATAGTAATAGGATGTGAGGTATCGTAGTCACTCGATAATTTAGCGCACGTCTTATTTTAATTTATTGAGGTTAGGCATCTACCATTTTTAGCGAGTATTTCAACTTGATCCAACGTTAACAGTTCAAAATCAAAATGGGAGATTGACGTACACGTCGTGCACTTTGAGATCAACAATTGGGGTGTGGTTCAATTAAGGTTGTTCTAAATTTCTAACGCCTAAACTTTCGTGGTTCTGTACTGAACTTGAGGCTGAAGTCAAACTTGAAATAGTACCTGTACTTCCACACTTGGTTTCATTAGAAATGTGTTGGTGTTGGCCCAAAGAAGAACATATTCAACTGTTCAGATCTTGCAGAACAGAATTTTCTTACACATTTTGTTAGCAATTATTAAAAAAAAAAAAATGTGTTTCGGTATTTACTAACTTTTCTTAAATGGACATTCACTGTAATTTGTTTTCCAGGATGTGTTACATTTACTTTATCATGATCTGAGGACAGGTTCAATTTAAGAGATCACGAGTTCAATTTAACCACCTGGATGCCTAAAATGAACCATTTGCAATACCTCCTTAATTTTTATTCTCTCTTGTTGTTAACAAATATAAAAATAGTTTATGCTACTTAAAGTATTCCTCAAGGTTGAAAGATTTGTTGCGTATCATCAATTTATTTTATTTTTTTAATGGTACACATGTACGGACAATTTTTCAAAATTTGGTTCAATATGGGCAACCTCTATAGCTAGAGTTGGTGTATGATCAATTTAGCAATCAACCTGCGATTGTCGCTATCGTCCTATACCAATGACGTAATCACCCGTTTTCAGTCGCGAGGAAAAGTTCAATACTTCTGCGCGTGAATCACATTACTTTATGAAAAAATTATATGTAAATCTCGCAGAAGCACGTATTTTGTTCTATTCACATTCGCCAGGAGAATGAAATCATAATCGCAAGCTATAATCACTTTGATTGCTACTGATATCATAAGTGAAATATTTTTAAATGGATTACCATTTCTGTCCTTACTTGTGATTCTCACCATTACATTTATCAAGACTTGGGTCAATGATTGATACAAAAATACTTGATCAGAGGTTCTTGGTCTTGCTTATAAATCCAACGTATCTGTTATCAATACATAGAATGCGGAATATGCTAATATAAGTACAACAGCGATAAAAATATGACTCCATTATTAAAGATATAAACTGGATGAAAGAAAAATAAGCCTAAGTTAATAGATTACTTTAATGACACAGATAAATAAATAACCTGCTTTATCCACTCTATTCGATGCTTGGAATTTAGTGTGCATATTACATAGGAGGACTAGGAGAAAAATACAGAGGATTCCCTTTGATGTTTCCATTGATCTTAGGACCTTTAAATTAGATATTCTGTTGCCAAGACCGATAAAAATCTACGAGAACTTTCTCTTTTAGGCGTAGGGATGTGGCGACCCCATCGCCCAGAGGTGATGCTACAGCTTCGTGTATAATTAGCTATGCAATCAGCCACAGGGGGGAGAAGTGCAGTCACTTATGCTTCGCCCGCGGTGCAATCACCCTCACATCGGAATATTTGCGGGAAACTGCAAACAGGTCCACTACTGACACTTTGGAAAGAGCCGTGCAAAAGGTCCCTAATTTCTTGCGATCATAATATTCCCCTCAAATATAGGTGTATTGTATTGCATTGTTATTTGTGTTATTCAATCATTTCAAAAGCTACATGGATAAATAAAGGTCTTGATCCATAGAAGGCACCACCTTGTACGTAAACATCACCCGGTATAGAATAACTAGAATTCACTGACTTTTGGACCTTTCCATGATCATTCATCTCTTGGTTACTCCCACAGAGTTAACATCTCTAGAGGGAACCTAATTCGAATGTTGGCCAGCCAACATCTATAGCGCTATTGCCACTCTTCTTCGTCCGCTTCCAGTTTCTTCAAAATCTGGCAGTTTCCGCAGTTTGAACAGAAAGTATTTAACTGGGTATTTAACTATACATTCCAATATACTTGCAATGTAACTGATTTACGTGAAGATAATTTGTATTGATTTAATGAAATCTCAAAAATGGTAAATATCATAGCGGAATGTCGCAATAACTTCTAATATGTCGTAAATCTGGCAACCTACAATCGGCATGCCCTTAAGCTGTCATCTGGCTGTCATTGTAGTTGTGGTTATTGCGTGTGTCGAGATTTTTGTGGTTTTAGTGTATATTTGACTGACTTTGTGACCATTTGTGGTGTGAATTAAATTATTTATGAACAATATTGTCATAATTGCATGATGAGACAACATAAGAAGTGCATAGTTTGCTGTAATAGCAACGAATCGATGAACACTTCTTTTCATAGGTGAGTATAGGTTTTGTTTTAGTTTTCAGTAGCGTAATATATGAGGATAACTGGGAACAAAAGTAGCTTCACTCCAGTTTGAGGAATAATAATGGTTGTTTAATGTATGTTTTGTGCACGCATTACATTCATGTCAATCAACATGAATTTTCTAAATTCCATTTTTTAAACTATTTGAGGACGTGAAAGGCAAAAATGTATGCCACATTTACTTACAGAAAATCTATCTATGAGAATTTTATAGAACTGGATATAACGTAATGCAATTATTATATTTTATTGCTGAAGTAAAAACACGATGCAGCCATTCCAACAGGTTACCTTTCAGAACACTGTTAGATATGTTTTGAAACACACTTCATGGTAATAATAAATTATCAACTGTGACAATGAAATTATAATAAGAGTAACTCTCTAAGTATAGCTAAATACTAACACAACTTATTGGTATCAGTCTGTAACATCACAGTAATAATTGAATCTATTAATGGACATCCAATTTTAATATAAAGCCGCACGCCACTGGTAATGCCCTCAAGCTGTCAAAATTTCCGGTACATGTTGGCTGGTCAGCGACCTGTGCATTTTGTTGTTTACAATCCCTCTATAGCTGTTAACTCTGTGGTTACTCCTATACTCCTGCTGTTTCTATAATCTCGACCAGTAAAACTCCCACTTGTGCAGCCAAACATCAACCATATTAATTTTCGTAAACTTTGTTTAGAATAACGTCACAAATAAATTTTGAATCACTGCCCAGTGTCATGTCATAGGAAGTAAACTGACTTTTCAGTTGAGGAAGCCGGAACCATTAAATCTATTAATAAATCAAATAAAATTACAAGAAAGATATTATTTATTGTCGGTGAATCAAATAAACAGGTAAAACTGACGGTACTCCTTGAGTCAAGGGTTGAAATGATCTTCCTGTTAAATTTAACCCATCAACCCATGGCCGACTGTACTCACTAGGCCGGAGCATGAAATATGGCAACACTGAATCTGGGGGCCGAGTTTGCATTTGTTGTTATGTCATGTGTATTCTTCCAGGTGCAGAGAATATGGTTGGAAGGTGATTATCAATGTGTTTCTAATTATTTACCTGCACAAACGAAACTATAAAGATAACAAGATGCCTGCAAAGCGTGTAGTACCAGGTTGCAGCCCAGTAGAGGACTACCAAACCATGGCCCAACATCACCTTATTCCAGATTAAAAAGAACGTTGCAAGGTGATTTTTAATGGGTTTCTACTTATTTACCTGCACAAACGAAACTATAAAGATAAAAAGATGCCTGCAAAGCGTGTAGTACCAGGTTGCAGCCCAGTAGAGGCATGGGTAGAGGACTACCAAACCATGCCCCAACATAACCTTATTCCAGATTAAAAAGAACGTTGCAAGGTGATTTTTAATGGGTTTCTACTTATTTACCTGCACAAATGAAACTATAAAGATAAAAAGATGCCTGCAAAGTGTGTAGTACCAGGTTGCACTAGCAATTGTGCGTCCAATAAGGGACATAAACAGAAGTGGGTGAAAGGTATTTCTCGGAAGGGCTGGTTATATTTATAATGATAAAGACAATAATTTACAAACATTTCAAAGGATAAGACCTATTTTAAAGCACAATGTGGTACCTATAATGTTTTCTGGACCTCCCAAATATCACAGAAAAATACAGTTAATAGAACTCATCTGGGCATGGCCTGGGGCATACCTACGAAAGGATTTGATAGTGAAAGGGAAATCAAGACCAGCAAGAATGGCTTCACAGTGACCTAATAGTGAATTTTTCTAGCTCAAGTGACAATTTACAAAGTAAATTGAGTGTTCATTTAAGTGGAACTGGCAGCAGGAAACAGGTTGCGTTTATTTTTATTTTGTAGTGTCTGACTGTGATGAACCAGACATCAGATGTAAGTGGTATTAGTAGTAGTAGTTCTAAAAAGTATTTTTCTTAATTTATTAACCGAGATGAACTCTAATACATATAAAATGTAATAATTATTCTGAAACTATAGGGCCAGTATTTGACAGCTAAGCCACGTTGCCACGTTTAAGGCTCCGGCCTAGTGTAGAGTCGGCCATGATCAACCTCAAAAAAGGCGGTCCACTCACGCGTTAACAGTTCAAACTAATAATGTTCGAATTCACGGATTTTTATTTGGGGCGATTTAGAACAATGTGCCGGACGATCGAGTGGTAAATTCTCCCGAAATACCGGGAACCAAACTCAAACGGAGAGTATCGATTGGTCGGGGTTCGTATAATATCGCCCACGTTGTAATTACTCCTTTTTTGTAATTGGTCCGGTATTTTGCGCTTGCCAGAAATACCCAATTCACTGGGAACTGGATGAAACATCAAATCGGATGGGCCATTACCGAACACTGTGTTCGATACCCGTGTAGTCACGAATAGGAAATGCCGAACTGGGTTGCAAAGGAAAGGAAGGGATAGTGGAATTTGGAGCACGCTTTTCAAACCGGTCGATCAAAAGTTTGAGTCAAGTTGATTGACCCAGTACTTCCTACATACTGGGTGGCCTGTTCTTTCTACCACGAAAATATAAACTATCAAGAATGATACAAACAGACACCCTATACAAATTATTCCATATTTAGATTCGATGAATCCCGTTTCTCAAGATTAAGGTATTGTAACCTCATACAGGGTATTTCAAAATTAATGACGATTTTTATATCCAAATCGCTACCAAATGAACGTAATGCATATTGCAAATTAATGAATCAAATATTATTTTTTCACATAAAGAAAGATAAAACATATCCTCTAATTTCAACAAAGGCTGTAAAAAATGTCGACAACGCCTGTTTATATACAGGGTGAGGTACAATGCAGAAACTAGATTTCCTTCTCCTTTTTTTAAACGTAACCCTCCATATTTTATTATACCAAAAAATTGCTTTTAATATTCTCTCTCATATTTGTATAGCACTTCACATACTTAATTCATTAGTTTCCGAGATTTCAATTTTTATGCAAATTTGATATATACCTACGATTTGTGTACTGAAATTTATTTATTTTGAGAAAGTGCTATCGATTTTTTTTGTATTTAACGAACAACTAAATATAAGGCCATAATTATATTTGATGAAGTCAAAACCCTTTATTATTGCTGTGCCGCCACTGACCCGATTTCTGAAAACCATACGCATTTTCCATCCTCGCCACAGAAATAATACTTTCATAATTTCATTAAAATCAATTTAATGATTTCCAGGTTACAGAATACAGAACAAGTTGTCCAACTTTTGACTAATTTTCATACACACATTTATATTAAATACTAATGGTTTAGTTCAATTCTTGAAATTCAGCGATATAAAAACAGATAACTTACTCTCGAGCTACTAACTGTCGCGAGCTGACTCTTCGTACCTACTTGAATAGTCCAAAGGAGTGGATACTTTGCGAGTTGACCTCTAGTATCCTACTGATTGCCTCACAGAAATCATAATAATTCTCAGCCCTAGTTGATTTGAGCTCTTGGCGAGGTATTTCGCGAGTTGACCCTTAATACCAATGACCCAAGAGATGTTTTAGTTGTGTTATTTTATATAGCGTATTAGTTCATCTATTTTGGCGTTTTTTTTTTATGGTCGGGCTCCCGCAAAGGCTGAACGCCTATGGCGCTGTAGAAGCGCTGCGAGAGGACAAATGTCTGTTCACGTTAGATTTGAAACGCTTCAGGTTGTAGCCGTCGGGAAACAAATTCTCCGGCAGCTGATTCTACAGCGTCGAAGTTCTCCAAAAGAAGGAATGCTGGAGGAGACTGGTTCGGGGAGTAAGGACCTCGACCTGGTAAGGATGAGCTCGCAGAGCTTCTCTAGTATTCCTGGTTCGGACGGCCTTTGGTGTTATTATCTGGGAGAGCTCACTCGAACATCTTCCGTGATAGAATCTGTAAAACAGACATAGGTCAGCCACCCTCCTTCGATGTTCCAGGCTGTGGAGGTCCTTTGTGAGGTTAGGCGTATTGATTAATCTAATTGCTCTTTTCTGGATAGTGTCCAGAAGCTTTAGAGAGTGCTTCGAAGCACATCCCCACACATGGGAGCAGTACTCTAGCGATGGTCGGATCTGTGCCTTGTAGAGCAGCAGTAGTTGCTCTGGTGTATGCAAGATTTATTTGTGCTTAATTCAATTTAATTACAATTACTAACCTGCTTGTTATGTCAATGATGATTATGCCAGTATAAAATAATGTTTAGTTCTTTAATTATACACATGGTACTCCATTTCCAAAATTCTTTGATGAATTGGTTACTCAGGTACCTTTTTATTCAATCCAGGCGTGTGATCTCGAGCGCTTTCTTGGTACCTGCTCCACATTTTTATGTTAAATTTGTAGTAGCAAATTATTATTCAAATATTTCATATATTCCTAATTAATACTTTTTCATCGTTTGTTAATCGATTAAATTACATAATTAAATGTTTATAGAATAGAATTTAATTTATTGACCGCTACATTATAACATGTTTACAGTCACACATGATCAGATTGAGTTTACATTAACAGAATCAAAGATTACAAAGAATAATCTAAAACTAAGGACTTCTTACATCTAAATTTGTTTAATAAATTCATATTTACATTTAAGAAGCATTTTCTAACTAGCTGCAACTGATCCCTCATCAAGACTCTCGACCACACCCTCAACAAGAGACAGTACCGCTTTTACTGTAGATGCCCCCTTCCTGTAGCCAAATTGTGATATGGTGAATATTGATTTATTCTCGCAATAGGTAAGCAATCTCTCCTTGAGGATGATCTCGAAGATCGTGCCTAGGATAGGCACAATAACAATAGGACGTAGTTTCCGGGATCGTTTCTGTCCCCACGTTTGCACAGAGGTATTACTTTAGAAACTTTCAAAGAATTAGGCCAGTTTGCATTGCTTAAACATTTGTTAAAATAAATAGTCAGGGTTGGAACAAGCACATTTGAATTGGATTTTATTATAGAACTATTTAACCCATAGTAGTTAAGAGAGTGAGAATTTTTCAGACACAGGATAGCTATCTTTACATCAACTTGCAGTATAGGTATCTTAAAGAATGAATCCGACGATTTTGGTGTTTTATTGAGGTACGTTATAGGTTCTATGTTAACGGCAGTTGTGGACTGTAGGATATTCTCTGTGATAGATGTAAAATAAACGTTAAACTCAATTGCAGTTCAGTACTTATAGAACCAGCCCTATTTTGTTTCCTTCCATTGTTTACTATTTGTCATACTGTTTTGGTCATATTATCCGAATTAACAATAAGGTCAGTGTAACAGACCTGCTTTTCTTCCTGTATAGCCTTTCGATAATTTCTCCTTGGTGCGCAGTAGTTAGACCACAGCATTATCCTGATGCTCAATTTGAATGTTTATTAAATTTTGCAAGACTTTAATCCTTCCACGCTGGTGCACGGTAGAGAAAATAAACACGAACTGGCGATGGAGGGTTTAAAAGGTAAGCCAACACGCAATAACAAAGCCAGCGAATAGTAATGGGTGTTAACGAACTTTCCACACCTTTAGGATTATGCGTGAGCATAGCTGCTGAATTGGCTTATCTGGAATTTCAATTATACAAATGGCTACGTCACAGCTAAATGCGTATATACGCAGAACCTGCGAATCACGTAAACCCCAAATGCGGTCATCTGTATAGGAACAAGGGTTTTGCTTTACGTTTGGTGCATATTAAGGACACAATAATCAGGGTTGAATTCACCGAGCGATTCAACTTCGCCTTTTTGTAATTTTTTTAACAACTAAGTAATCAAAAACGCTTGAAAATTTTCATATTAACTCGAAAAATGAGGGTCCTACTCCGATATCTCTTACCACGTTTTTCTAGGTTCCTAGCTAATCCTGAAAATAGTTACTTGTGTCACTAGTATATATTTGTTGCACGAAAGCCGATGAATGAGGTTTGCAGCTCGAGACGACGTCTACCAACGAAATAAATATCTTTTTGAATGTCTGAAATTAGATCACAAATTCTAGTATTCGAGTACCTATAATCAAGCAACTTTTGCCGCAGCCCCATCGTAGCTCAACGATTAAGCGTCAGCTTTCCGACCCAAAAAATTTTGCAAGGCGTAAAACCAAAATATTTACAAAATTGAGAGTATCTGATTGTGAAATTCAGGAGAGCAAAGCAATCAATTATTTGGGCTGTACACTGGATGAGCGTTTATCCTTTCATAGGCACATCGCAAAATTACGAGCCAGGTCATCAGCAATGATTAAAACCTTACACCCCCTCATATGCAGGGCTAGTAAGCTGCATAGAAGCGTAAAATTACTTGTTTATAAACAAATAATAAGACCTGCCTTGACTTACGGCTGTGCAGTTTACAGGTCAGCATCTGATACGCAGATAGGTTTCCTACAAAGGATAGAGAATAAGATTTAAGGTTAATAATGAGCACCAAGCAAAGAGAAACCAATGAACAAATCAAGGAGCGACTGCGGATCTATGATAAAAAATTCATAAGCATCAGGCAACTTATACACGAAATTACCAGAAAATTTTACAGATATTCAGTGCAAAATAGCCCACTTACTGCCAATATCCCAATGTCACATCTGGATGGGAAAAACCGGAAACATGGTCTAATCTACGACCTTATTCTTATAAAACCCTCAGTGTAAATATGTATTATATGTTCCGTAAATAATGTAAATAGTGTAAATAACTAGATTTAGGACATAACAGCAAAATATTTTTTTTTAAGTGGGTTTTTATAATTTTCCCGCTTAAGAATATAACTTTTTTACCAGAAAAAATTGTGCTGAAGGATGAATTAATTTGGTTAACTAACCATATGGGGTATATCAGACTTATCACATGCCAGGAGGTGATAAAACTTACATTAGCATGTCAAATAGGTATTATTTGCTATAAATACAGCCTACCACCAGGCACCCGAGGGAGCACAACTGAGTTATGGGCTCAGTTCCTTTGGTTAAAATGTGAGCCCTAGGGCCAAACCCATGTATTATAAATACCACGACAAGTATTATAATAATAATTAATCAATAAATGTGTTAAAAGGTTAAAAGGCTTTCCGACCCGATAATGTGTGGGTTCGAGCCCAGGGCTTCCTAACTTTTTTTAAAATTTTTCATATTGAAAAATTTATTAATACGCTTTTTGCACACGTTACACTGAATCTTTTTTCTATGATCGAAATAAATATGTTTTTGAATCAAAAATATTATTAGAAATTTTACAAAAACAACAAAAATTACTAATAATTTTACTTTTTTTGGATTCAGTTTAATTTTGATATCTTAATCAGAGCAATTGAGTATTGACGAACCAAATTCATTTCCACTGATTTTTTAAATTCTAATGCCTGTGCATTGTGTCTAATATACTTATTTTTACACTAGTGCAAGTAAAATGTCTAATAAAATTTTATTCCAAAAACATATTTATTTTATCAATGAATTTTTTTGTGAAAAAAAAATACAAAACAATGTCAAGCCCTGGGCTCGAACCTGAACATTGTTGAGTCGGAAGGTTAACGCTCAACCGTTGAGCTGTTCTGGCGTTGCCGAAAAATTTGCTTCTCTAGCTACTTTCTTACTGGAATTTGTGTTCTAATTTCAAAAACTCAAAAAAATATTTATTTCGATCGTGCATTTCGTCTCGAGCTGCAAATTTCGTACATCGTCCATCGTGCACCTGTTAGACAAGTAACTATTTTCTGGAATAGCTGGGAATCTAGAAAAACTAATGGTAATAAGATTCGAAGTAGGACGCCGTTGCTGAAAATATAACATTTTGACGTTACACTCGCTTTTTCTCAGGAGTTGTCGGCGTGTCTTCGGTACCGGATTCAAAAACAATTCGTATTTTAAAATAACTTTTGAATTATGGCGAAAAAAAGGAAAAAAAAGTTTTGTTAATATGTTAGCAGATGACAGAAAACTTCTGCCGGTGCGCCATCTGGTACCCGAAGGTAACAGCAACCAAAGAAAATCGCTGCTAACAGCAGCAAACCTTTTGGTGGGACGACACGGCTCGTTCGCTTTAGCCACCAGAGAGCGCGAATTCTATATGCTAAGCATATTAAAGTCTATGGTGGCTAAAGCGGACGAGCCGTGTCGTTTGCTGCTGTTAGCAGCGATTTTCTTTGGTTGCCGTTACCTTCGGGTGCCAGATGGCGCACCGGCAGAACTTTTCTGTCGTCTGCTAACACGTTTCAAATGTTTGGTTAACATGAAAGACCTGATGCTCTCTATTTCCGTCAATCGACCTATGGCGCACTGATGATCGCAAATAAGCGTGAAACAGCTGTCTGCGTACTGGTGGGTTGACGGAGAGATAGAGCAACCCTCGTACTTTGTTAATATGATTTTTCCATTTATCACAAACAAAATTATTAAAAACCGCAATTAAAAAACGAAAGCATTTGCCCTATCGAGTGTGAAATAGAGTTCTCAAGTTACATGGTTCTCATCTTCGAGTTCCCGTTTAGAGTTTCAGGCCAACAAACCTTGATCAGGAAACAAGTTGAGGTACCATAAAATATTTATACTACTCACGGAATAAACTACAAATGTTTATTTCATTTGAATAATTTTCCTGCTACTGTATGTATCTGAAAGGACTTACTAGCGAATTTATTTACAGACAGGAAACGTATTTATAGTTTAAAAGCGTACGCGCTTTGTAACGTGACTCATTCAAGCTTGAATTGTAGACAATGGAGTGGTTTCAATGTCATACGCAGAATAATTTATTTAAAATGAGATGTATGTAAATGAACTATTTGCTCTGAATATGTATCATGTACTGTTAACGTCTCCAAACGCATCCTAATAGAAAAGAAGAAGAAAAGCCAAATAAAGACTTTCGGATTTGTAACTAGCACCCCCCAAATTATCCAAAACATGAAGTTTCATCTTAATAAAGATTTTCGATTTTTTAAGCAAACCTGAAGATCTGAAAGATCTCAATTTTTTTGATTTTCGTTAAACAAGACTGAAACTCAAAACATGCGACTGAATGTGTAATCAGAACACTCAAATTATTCAAAACGCTATCCTAATAGAAAGCCAAATAAAAGCTGAGGATCTACAGGATCTCAACTTTTTGATTTTTGTCAAAACTTAAAACTACGACCGAAGTTGTAATCAGCGCCCTGAAACTATTCAAAACAAGAGGTTTCATATTAATAGAAAGCCAAATACAGATTTTAGATTTTTTTAGGTAGGTACACCCGCCGCCACGAGAGATCTCAAGTTTTTTAATTTCGTCAAACGAGGCTGAGGCTCGAAACTACGACTGGATTTGTAATCAGCACCTCGAAATTATCCGAAATGCGAGGTTTCATCCCAATAGAAAGCCAAATAAAGATTTTCGATTTTTTAGGTACACCAGCCGCCCCGAGAGATCTGAAATTTTTTATTTTCGTCAAACGAGACTTTAGTTCAAAATTGCAACTGGATTTGTAATCAGCACCTCGAAGTTTTCCGAAATGCGAGGTTCCATTCCAATAGAAAGCCAAATAAAGATTTTCGATTTTTTTAGGTACACCCGCCTCGAGAGATCTGAAATTTTTTATTTTCGTTAAACGATGTTGAGGTTCGAAACTGCAACTGGATTTGTAATCAGCACCTCGAAATTATTCGAAATGCGCGGTTTCATCCTAATAGAAAGCCAAATAAAGATTTTAGATTTTTTAAGCGAACCTGAAGATCCAAAAGAACTCAATTTTTTGATTTTCGTCAGACAAAACTGAAACTCAAAACTGCGACTGGATTTGTAATCAGCACCCTCAAGTTATCAAAAACACGAGATTTCATCTTAATAGAAAGCCAAATAAAGATTTACGATTTTTTATGCAAAGCTGAGGATCTAAATGATCTCAACTTTTTGATTTTCCTCAAACGAGACTAAAACTCAAAACTACGACCGGATTTGTAATCAGCGCGATCAAATCATCCAAAAGGTGAGGTTTCATCTTAATAGAAAGCCAAATAAAGATTTTCGATTTTTTAAGCAAACCTTGAAGATCGGAAAGATCTCAATTTTTTGATATTCGTCAAACGAGATTGAAACACAAAACTGCGACCTAATTTGTAATCGGCACCCTTAAATTATTCAAAAGACGAGGTTTCATCTCAATAGAAAGCCAAATAAAAATTTTCAAAATCTGAAAGATCTCAATTTTTTATTTATCAAACGAGACGGAAAAGTCAAAACTACGACCGGATTTGTAATCAGCACCCTTAAATTATTCAAAAGACCAGGATTCATCTTAATAGAAAGTCAAACAAAGATTTTCGATATTTTAAGCGAACCTGAATATCTGAAAGACCTCCATTTTTTTATTTTCGTCAAACGAGACAGAAAACTCAAAACTACGACCGGACTTGTAATCAGCACCCTTAAAATGGTTCAAAAGAAGAAGTTTCATCTTAATAGAAAGCCAAATAAAGATTTTTGATTTTTTAAGCAAACCCATAAAGATCTGAAATTTTTGATATTCGTCAAACGAGACTGAAACTAAAAACTGCGACCGGATTTGCAATCAGCACCCTTAAATTATTCAAAACAAGAGGTTTCATCTTTATAGAAAGCCAAGTCAAGATTTTCGATTTTTTAGGCAAACCTGAAGATCTAAAAGATCTCAATTTTTTGATTTTCGTCAAACAAAACTGAAACTCTAAACTGCGATCGGATTTGTAATCACCACCTTCAAATTATTCAAAACACGGGGTTTTAGAAAGCCAAATAAAGGTTTTCGATTTTTTAAGCAAACCTGGAAATGATCTCAATTTTTTTATTTTCGTTAAACGAGATTGTCATCAGCAACCTCAAATTAATCAAAACACGAGGTTTCATCCTGATAGAAAGCCAATTTGAGATTTTCGATTTTGTAAGCAAATCTGGAAATCTGAACGATCTAAATTTTTTGAATTTTAGCCAAATAACTATTTTTAGATTTTTTATGCAAACCTGAAGATCTGAAAGGTATCAATTTTTCTGTTTTCGTCAAACAAGACTGAAACTCAAAACTGTGACCGGATTTGTAATCAGCACCCTTGAATTATTCAAAACACAAGGTTACATCCTAATATAAAGTCAAATAAAGATTATCAATTTTTTAAGCAAACCTAAGATCTGAAACATCACGGCTCTTTGCTTTTTGTCAAACGAGACTGAAACCCAAAACTGCGACCACATTTATAATGAGCACTCTCAAATTATTGAAAACACGAGGTTTCATCTTAATAGAAAGCCAAATACAGATTTTCGATTTTTTAAGCAAACCTGAAAAACTGAATATCACAATTTTGTGATTTTCGTCAAGCGCGATTGAAACTCAAAACTGCAATCGAATTTAAAACCAGCACCCTTAACATCCAAAACACGAGGTTTCATTTTAATAGAAAGCCCAGCAAAGATTTCTGATATTTAAGGCAAACCTGAAGAGTCTGATTTACGTCAAACGAAACAAGAAGACAACCGTCATACTATTTATTAATTTCCTCAATATGTACATATTTCTCAAAAATACCAATTCCTAAACATTTGGATGTCACGGTCTTTTAATAATATTAACAAACTTGATGAGTTTGGGAACACTTTATAGAGTAATTTGAAGAAACTGTTTGTAGCCCCGTTCTATAAAAAGCACAGTGGCCCATATTATGGAAAATAAGTCTCTTAAAAATATGTATAAACATATGCACGGTTTTGGGACAGATCTGTAGGGAGTTTTTCTGCCAAAAACATGCATGGTGTGAAAAATCCAAAGTTCATACCCTAATTTGTGTTTGGGTCCTTGCACTGGCATCTAATATTACTTACCTGAAACAATAGAAAAAAAAATATTAATATAAACTCTTATATAGAAATTGGTTATATGTACGAGATATGAGACACACCATATTAGTGAAAAATTGTATAAAACAGAGAAACTGTTTTTCTTTTTGTGTTCAATTTTTTATCGGTTATTTCAACGACAGTTATCCACTTATCTGCCAAATTTGGTTGAAAAAATTCAACAAACTGACGATGCGGTGTAGTTTTCTACTGTAGTCAGTATACAGGGTGAGTCCCAGGTTGATACTTTTTTAAACAGTGTATAGAAGGCGTTAATAATAAACAAATTTTTGAAATAACTTTTTTCCGAAAACTGAAAAATAAGCGAGATACTGAATCAAAAAATGAAGTCTGGACTTGTGTGTCAAGACGTACTTAGTCCGTTTATGTTTAGTTTTCGTCTTATCGATGAGGCATTGTACCTGTCAATTACTGCACTAGTTTCCTTTAGTTTAATTTATAAAAGATCCTAAAGGTTGCGTTTATAATAATGTGCCACTTTTAGCGACTAAAGTGTATTCAAATCCGCCGTGCAGTGGTTGTAAACAATAACACGCGCTCGGCGGCTGGCCTGTGGATGTCGGTCACCAGAGCCGTATTCAAAATAGCAGTCACAAAGACCATAGAATCCGACGTGGGGTAGCATTTATGAATCATATTTTTCCATTACAGCAGTATTGATATGTTTTAGATTTTATATATTATTCTTACCTTGGGAACCTTCATTTTGGGGGTAAAGTTGAGAAGGGATCAATACTTCAGTCAATTATATCCTCTCTATCGATGAGAATACTTTTCCTTCCTCGTTTCCCAAATACGAAGTTCAGCTTCTTTAACAGCTTATAAAACGTGGTCCGCTTAAAATTGGGCAAGTCATTATCATCATTCACCTCTTTCAGGACTTTGTCAATAGTCGGAAGTTCATTTCGGAAAAAGAACTGATGCACCTTTCTCCTAATTGCACTTTTATCGCCATGGTCCACAAGGTCAATGCAACGTTTGCGATTCTGATTAGTTAAAGGTGCAGCAAAAGAATGCCTGGTTCTGTGTTCTCGCACCACTTTACAGACACTCCGTTTATAGATACCTATTGATTTTTTCTGGGTTTTGTATTTATATACGTTTAATATTACCTCCTTAAGCTCACGTCAAAATGGCTCTTTTTTGACCCCTTCCTTGGTGGACTCAAATCCTGACTTGTAGCCACATCCATGGATTCACCTGCAGTGTCTGTACTACTAGACAACCTTCAATATCTCCTTGAAGTTATCGGGGAATAACACAAACACCACTAATAGCTATTAAACAACAGCACAATACAGATAACACTAAAATTCGCACAACAACACGGCAGGTATGCGATGATAAAAGCACGATGTACGCTATCATTAACACGACGCGTCGTATACAGTGATAAACACACGGAGCAACTGAATAAAATACAACCCTGAACTCTGTTGAACGACCCAGACGGGCGGCAGAGCGGCAAGCCTCCAAGGTGTTTATTGCCTTTCGGCCAATCGCAATGAATGCCGCCTTACTCGGGCGGCGTGCGTGGTATCCTATTTGCGGACAATCTTCTGCACCTTGGATTTGAATACGGTATAGTCTGACAGGTGCAATGCCTAATTGGTAAGACAAAAATCCAACATAAAACTAAACATAACTAGGTACGTCTTGTTACAATAGCTCGGACTAACATTTTTGATTTTGTATCGCGATTATTTTTACGTTTTAGGAAACAAGTTATTTGAAAAAGTTGTTTATTTTAACAACTTCTATACACAGTTTAAAAAACTGTCAAGCTAGGACTCACCCTGTATAAATACATTTAAACTACAGAGAAGTTGTTTTTTAAACCCTATTTCATGGAAGCTAAATAAAATGGTCGTCAGCGGAACAACATTTCAGCACCGTGTGCTTCTCAATTTAAAATAACTACACTACTCTACTCACAAAAAAATACATCTCCATATGGTTACAACGTGAAGGTCTAAATTGCACATTACTTACGACGTAGGTGGAAGCTATGTCATGCATAACAATTAGCTTAATTAGCATAACATCTAATGAACTATTAATAATTTTAATGTAGTGTAATAAACTACTACAATTTTTTAATTGTCAACTATGATAGAGTATCCGTGAGATATGGAAATAATTAATAAAGACATGTAGTTAATCCAATTTTTCTGACGAGGTTTATGAAGGCTATCACGTTTTAAACTTGTATAGATCAATGAGAAGGAACCGCATCATATGCCAGGGTCGGTTACTTAAGAAATATGAAAATTAGATTTACATAGAGTTCCATTCGATTTTTCGATTTGACCTTTTAATTTCAGGGTGTCACTGAATTTCCTTGACACGTAATATTCTCGAAACAAAAAAAAGTTCAAACGAAAACTGAGTGGAATTTTCGAAAGTACTACTGGGTCTATCATACCATGCTTTCAAAAAATTTTTTTGTACGTCAACCCTTAAAACTTGTCCCCAACTTTTTTTTGTCAAATAGTACCTAAACTGCATTCACTGAAAAAACGGAGTAAAAAATTATTTCAAACCCATATTTTGGGGCTTTACTTGGATAAATCGAACTTAATTTTTCTGTTTATAATAACGTCACTGCTCTCAGTATGCAGTTTTGTAGACGGTGTGCATATAACCCTTGACCATACAGTAAAAATTTACGATTATTGTGCATGGTTACTCCGGTTGTTCGATGGATTAAGTATAATAGTTTTTACTACACAAATTAAGTCCTTATATATATTATTTAAAATCTTGTAGTACCTACCTTTGATTTTAGACAAAAACCTATTTTTTTGTAAAGTCATTCATATATTATAAGAGTATAAAATAAATAGCACCCCACAGCCTTTTCTGCATTAATGAGGTCATTATTTTATTTGAAATCTTGTAGTGCCTTTGACTTCATACACAAAACGATTTTTTTCGTAAATACATAATATAAATAAAATGAGCATTTGTTTGAGGCGTAACACTTTCGTAATAAAAAAGCATAAAAAAGACGTTTGATTTTGAATGCTTGTATCATAGGGTCATTCAGAACTCTTAAAAACCCAGTTAGTTTTATTTTTATCCGTTTTTTGCGCCAAGCAAATTCTTCTTTTATTTATGCTATGCTTATGATTTTACGAAAAAAAATTTTCCATATAAAATGATAGGTACTGCAAGAAGATTTTAAATAATATAAGGACTCAATTTGTGTGGAGAAAAACTATTTAGTGCTATTTGAAAAACAAAAGTTGAAGGGTGAGTTCTAAGGGTTGAAGTACAAGAAAAATGTTTTAAAAGCATGGTATCATAGACCCTATAGCACTTTCAAAAATTCCACTCAGTTTTCGTTTGACTTTGTCACCCTGTATATATAAATATTGCTATTTAGATTGAAATGTGTTAGTTCTTGTACCTTTATGGATAATGCCACAAGCTCCACTGACATACTTCTCAGAAATGTATATGTATAAATGTGTATCTGGACAATTGTTTAGAGAATGATAGATATGTATAATCAGGCACGTGTGGGCCCACTCAAAGCACAGATGTCATTGAGTATATCACACCCGCATATCCCATCTGTTATCTCATAATTAGAAATACAATAAATTTATTACTTTCCATCTGTGGCACACGCACACAGTATTTTTCAGATCTTACACCCCATACCGGCATAAATACAAGGTAGAGCAAAATCAAGTGTAAATGAAGTCAAAAATATAAGATTTGTTTACATTTCTTTCAGGTCTCAATCAGTGCCGACACTTCTATATTGCAGTTACGTTATTATGTAGACCTGAGTAATGATAAAAACTTAATTATCTGTACAATATAAATATTATAGTAATGCAGAAAGTGGTAGGAGATCAAAAACAATCGCACAAAATGCCAACTTGCAATAGATAAAAACAAATAAATTGATCTATCTATAAATATTGGCATCTGATTATACACAGGCAATATACAAATTTTGACTACACTAATGACCGCGCCAGCCCTCTGGCCAGCCCAGAAAAAAATGCCGAAAGGGATTACTGTCGTGGGACTAGACGGGCGTCTTGTGAAGGCATAAGGCATACTTTGTAGAGTCGGCACTCGGTAGGGGCACAAAAAATGTAAACTAATCATATATTTCTGTTGTTGTCATGGTTTCGTTTGTAATTGACATACGTTTGAGTTTTTCTGTCAGGTGCAAGTAGATACTTGAGTCGATTTACGCCTCGAGAACGTGCCGAAATCATAAAAATTGTTTATCAATATAATTTTTCGATTATCCTAGCTAAACGGGAATACCGTAGAAAATATGGAAGAGATGGTGTTCTAAGTGCAAAGACATTTCGGCGATTCACGACAAATTTTCGAAAAACTGGATCTACATATAATAAACCGGGCATTGGCAGACCCCGTTCAGTTCGTTCAAGGGATAATATAGACCACGTACGTAGCGATGTGATACAAAAACCTAGCAACAACAAGAAACCGATCTTCATAATTAGACATTACCCGACGTTCATTGTAACGAATTTTGGTGAAAGATTTGCACTTGTTCTCTTACAAAATAAAGGTAACCCATAAAATTCTGCCTTTGAAAAACGACTTCAATATTGTAATGCTATCCTAAACCTTAAAAACGTAATTGAGGATTTTTGGAACAAAATCATAATGAGCGACGAAGCTCACTATTGTTTGAATGGAGCTGTGAATGAGCAGTGAAAATCCACAAATTATTTACATTACACACGTACTCGTTACACGAGCCAAAAGTGACCGTGTGATGTGGCGTTAGTGGTAGAGAAATATGAGGGCCTTTTTTTGAGGACGGTCTGTGAAGAACCACTACAGTAAATGGAGATCCCTACAGAAGCATGCTGTTAGATTTTTCAATTCCGGAAATGGAAGAACTTAATCAGGAAGACATTTGGTATCAACAAGACTGTGCCACAGCATACACGGCTCGTGAGACAATAGCCATTTTGAACACAATTTTTCGTGGATGCCTTATCTCGAAAAAAGCCGATATTGCATACCCGCCAAGGTCTCCCGATTTAACTGTTCCAGACTTTTGGATATGCAGTTATCTCTAAGATAGGCTATTTGCAAATAATCATGAAATGACTAACTTTAAGAAGAAATGGATCATTTGATCGACTCCATGCCAAGAAGTGTTTGTTATTGTGTAAATAACCAAGGAGCCCCAAGAGATTATTGACTTTTTGCATTTATTTTACATAGTTTCATGTTGAAACTTTCACCTTTTGTTAATTATAATATGCCTCATTCTCGCTAAAAATAATTGCTGAAAATAAACAATTGTATCTAGGTGTTGCGTTTTCTTTTACACTCAGGACCAGTTTCACCAGTTCCTGATAAGTGTCAGATAGCCTATCTATTCTGTCAGATGACGCCATATAAGTGTATGGGCCTATCTGCTAGATAGGCTATCTAACACTTATCAGAGACTGGTGAAACTGACCCATTTAATTGAATCATGGTCTAACAAAGCTGCATTTTTTCAAATTGAACACTATGCTCTTATTGTGCCTATGTCTTCGGGATTAGTGACGGCTATTTGAAGACATCTGTGATACTTAAGGTGAACTATTGTCATAAATTCGGTAGCTAAAAGATTCTACTTCCTAGATTTCTTTCACCATAAATCTTTCATTATAAGATACTAGCAATACTACCCAGTAGTAATACTGACTAGGAGCTAAATGTGATATAGGAAAAAGCATTCAAGGATATCGCGGTGTGATGAACCCATCAAGCAACTACTTTCGAATAAAATGATCTTTAATCGCGAACTTGACGGAAAATATCATTACCAGGTACATTGTCGAATACGGAAGACTTTTTTGCATATATCTTTTGTGTTTAATATACCGTTAAATTCGATAAAGCGTGAAAACTGAATAAAAACATTTCTAGGCTATTGTCTAACGTCAGACGAGTGCGGTGCCGTAATATGTGATTATTCACCAGCAATAATAGGTTTTCGTTAATATTTACAGGGTGGCTTTGTAGAACACTGGCCAAAGAGGCAAGCAGTTGTGATCCTTGATCAACATGATGTCAAATCCAAAGATTCTGGACAACCACTATTTACTTTACACACTTCACACGTTCACATTATTGTTTTATATTATTATTATTATTATTTATTTGTACTGTTAATTAAAAATAATTGCCACCTCGAAGGCCAGGCCTTGTGTGAGGTATTGGCATTTATAACTTGAAAATGTACATTTGAAATTTTGCTAACCTAACTATGCTGCTGCTTCCACGTTGCCTCCCCTTGTACTGCTATTCGTACGCCTTTCGATGGTTCGCCCTTCAGTGGGTCCACCCTGAGCAGCAGCATGCATTCTTCATCAATTTTATCGATGATCTATTCATTTTAAACTTGAAATTTGGATGTGATGTCTGAGTGACAGTGACAATAATTGTGAGCGATTTGACGTTGTATGTATAAGGCGCTTTCCTTTTACCTGATTTATCTGATAAATCTCACTTGTGACGTCATGACTCATTTCGATGTACGTTCCTTTTGTCTTCTGAATCTGAGTCTAAAGTGAGATATTTTACCCCCACTTAAGCCCATCTGCACAAGATCTAAAGGTAGATCAGTTGTCTCAGATCATTTAGATGTCAAATAAATCAATAAATGAGGTTATAATTTTTTGTAAGTTTGAATTTTAGCGGGTTTTGTGGTGTATGGATAGTCGATAGTGTATGGTGAGCTACGAAAAACGTAAAAAAATAGGTTATGGAAAGGATCGACAGATTATAGAACCATAGTATATTACAAAATTTCGAAGATTGACATTTAACTGCACAAACACGTTCCTTTAACTCATCTGAGCATCTGTTTCCAACTGAGCTGAGCCATCTGATTTTTAAGTGATCTGAGTTAGTGCAGATGTAAAAGGAAAGCACCTATAGATATTTTCAATAATATTCACAAAACATCACTCAAATAGCACACAAATTTAAGCACAAATTTTTTTTAACAGTTTTATGTTATTAAGCTCTTCTTTCAAGCATGATTCTATTGCTGGGAGCTTTAATCTCGTCTTCAACAAGATTCGTCGATCTGTATAGTGTACATACATGGGTTGTTTGGCTCGTACTGATTGTGGACAATAGATGGCACTATAACTGTCTTCATCTATGGTAAAGATCTTATGGAAAAATTGAAAAAAAAATGTCAAATATTAACCGACATAGGCCCGGTTGTACAATGCAAGACTAAGCTTCGGCTTAAGGTAAGCCGACGCTGAACCACGTCAGTTACAAAACGTCCGTTGTACAATGCTGGCTTAGCCCCCCACTCCAAGCTTAACACGAGCTTACGTATGCTGAAGCTTAACGCGAGCTTAGCTGAGGTTTAAACCTAACCTCATACAAGTAATATGAGATGTCAAGGAGGAACCTTCAAATTGCTCTTCACTGTATTAGGTCATATTTTTTGAAAGATTTGTGTCTAATTTAACAAAGAAGGTAAATGAAAGAACAGAGACAGAAACGGTCGTTGCCGAAATTTGACACAAACTGTCATATGTGCCTAAACAAAAAAGGTAATTTTTCAGATGTTTATGTCAGTACGTGTTGCTTCATTGACGCCAACTGTAGTGAATTTCATTATCTACCAGGTTTAACTAAGCCGGCGATTGTACAACGGGTGTCGACTTTAAGCCTGAGCTTAGCTAGGCTTAGGTTTAACAAAGCTCCTGTTAAGCCCGCATGCTTTGTACAACCGGCCCATAAAGTTAAATTCAATATTTAATTGAAATACATAAACTAACTATACTTTTATTTATATTTATATATATTTACAGATTAGAATTTTGTCAATATATTTGCCGTTATACTGTAATTAAAACAATTCCGTTTTTTAATGAGCTCTTGCTGTGCAAAATTGCACACGTATTACGTATTTTCGTTTTTTTTTTGCTGAACTACTGATTTTCACTATTTTTTTCTTTTGTCAGAAAATCTCCCTTTTTTCCTATAGTGTCTTCAAATTTCCTAGATCTAGGGAATACTCCCTAGACTTGACAGCCCTGATCTGTGGTCAAGCTAGAACGCAGAAGGCTGGCAGCGGTTGTTTCGTAAAGAAATGGGACCAGAGAGACCAATACTGCTTGGGGCTCAAGAATACGGTAATGTGTAATGCTTCCTGTATTTGTATTATAGGTCCTAATGAACAATCAGGCCCTGTCAAGGAGTCGCTCATCCA
The DNA here is from genome assembly GCA_951848785.1 of Callosobruchus maculatus. Lineage (NCBI taxonomy): Eukaryota > Metazoa > Arthropoda > Insecta > Coleoptera > Chrysomelidae > Callosobruchus > Callosobruchus maculatus. The sequence goes on along the minus strand of CATOUR010000081.1, from coordinate 11,803,664 downwards.
AGCTTCACACCTGTTTCTGTTTGACAAAATCTCTACATCAATTGTCTGGATTGTATTGAACCTCTGCTACTTTTATCGTGGTTAAGGAATTTTATTGCTATGCTTGCATCCTTCTAAAAGTTTTGAAGTTATTCACATCAGTATTTTTAGATAACTCCCCGTAGGGTGCCCGTAGTTTTCCAAATGCGTAATGTAGTTTGAAAAAAGTAATGAGTTTTGAAAATGAGATTTATCTAGATTTTTCCGTTTCGTTGACACCACCAATAAACTTGGCTTCCACACAATCAAGCCATGTTAAGCGTGAAATTGCGCAATATTTTTTTTAAATAAGTACTAATAAATAAAAACTAATTCATGTATCGGCACAAAAGATCTTCATTTATTTTTTTGTGAGATTATAGGGTACACTAAACCTATCATCTGTAAAATTTCCTTCCAATTTATAAAATCATAAGGATGACATAGCGTAACTAGTGCGAATTATCACACTTAACAATACGCATTATTATATTCCACCAATAATAATTGGTTATAGTAACTCGCGTAACTAATCTATAACACTGCATAATACTCAGCTCTATAGATGTAATTCGCACTTTTCAACTAATACGCGTTACGCTGCTAATTTTGGGTGTCAGTAGCCTTTATACAATCTAATACCTGTTTAATGACATCATTTTTTAGACAATCGCGTATCTTTTTTGGTTTCTATATCATAGTGCTATTTTTCCAATAAGTACTGATAAGTGATGACTAGTCTTCGATCGATTTATTAAATCTATATTAATTTTTTTTTACTATATGAGTGAGCTAGCTCATTAAATCATATTTAAATGTTCCTTACAATTGAGGCGTTTATCTGAAAAACGTCACTAGTCCAAAACTAACATATTTGCTAAAATGAAAAAAACTTCCCAGCATGTAAAACTTTGATTAGATCGTCCACAAGGAGTAGGTAATTATTTTATTGTGAAACACATACGAAAAAAACACAAAAAATATATGGACATGAGGTTTTTGACAGAAAAAGGTAACAAATTAGTGTCCTTAATACAAAGAGCATGAAAATAAAATAAATTTCGATACAAAAAACAAAGAAAGAGTGATAGTGAACAACTATACCTAACACAAAAACCGACTAACTGAAACAATCAACTCTGGCTAACCAAAAAACCCCACATCTACCACTCAGTCTTCGCAACCACTACACTACTACATTATCATCGTTGTCCACCTCGGTGTCGATGACAAAGTTACCAGCAGTGTCAGGTGCTGTATTGTACTGTTTTGTTATCAAGTTTGCATCACAATTTTTATGCACAAATAGGTTTCTTGAAAGAATATGGACTTATGATGTTTTTAGAAGAACAAGTCAATTTTCCTCTGTAAATAGTACGGAAGCTATAACATTTTTTGAGAAATAATTATTTCTATTCATGTATACGGATGTTAGAAATGCGATGATGCCATTATCTAAATTTTGGCAAAAATTCACTTGAGGGTTTTCCGAGAAACGCCTCAATTTATAAAATCATAAAAATATTAAAATATTCCACACAAAAAATGGGTTACAGTGGACAATTATCAATTTGATTGTCTATAAGTTTCAAAATTTTGTTAACCCTGTACCGGGTATAGAAAAAATGTATAGCTGAACTGTTGGTTCTTGGGCTGTTCGGCCGACGTCGACACGCTCTGCCACCTTGGCGTCGGCGCGCTTCGCTGCCTGACGTTTCGCCAACACGAGTGGCTGGCGTCCTCAGAAGCTGTTACCGGTTCAACGTGTTCCAAGAACCAGCAATTCATCGGATCATGGCCGCGAAAGCCTTACACAATAAACTTATAGCGCAACACAACACAAAACAAATAACACCTCTTTACTGTACCTAATACAGCTTGGTACCATTCACAGTGATATTTCTGAAGGCATCCCGAATATTCTTACGCATCAGTGTTTGAAAAAGTGTTTGGTCAATCATTTTTGTGTTGTCACGACGTTTAACTTTTAACTGGAAGCTGAAGTTTCTAGTTTCCTAAACGTTGCTGATTTCACTCTCAAACGCCTACACACTTGCCTCCTCTAGTGTGGAGATAACAGTTGCAATATTGTTAAAAAGTAGTAAATCTTTTGACCAAATAATACTTCTGGTCAGAATGGGGACTTAGACAAAACTTTCTGACCACTGTGACTGCCATCTTTATACTGAAATGTGTTGTTCCTTTGATTACTTAATTCAACAACGCATCCCAGTTTACTGTCAAATATAGTATTACTTCATGCTAAAAAACTCGCGCGCTTTCAATCCAATGCGAATTTCTCAGAACTTAAATATAAATGCATTTAAAAAAATAAATTTAGATAAAAAATATCTAACGTTTACATTGACTGAAAATCAAACTAAACGGAATATTTATGAACTGTTTCCAAAAAACTAACATAAGGCTTCATAATCATCAGTATAATGATGTTCGTTTATATGCTCTTTGTCTTTTAATGGCCGACCATGTTTCGAAGGAGAATTGCATTCAAACATGGCGTAAAAATGTAATCGGCATATAACCACATAAACCCGACTATGAACTTCAATTAACCAAAAATCGACTATCTTTTAACGATAGTCCTCTAGACAACCAGATGTATGCCAAAAATTCGACTGGAGTTGTTTGTCCGACCAAGGTTCGACTAAAAACTGACTATGTTAACTGACGAACGCACTTCCCTTTCCAAACGCACCCTCTGTCACAGCTGTCAATTGTCATATGTCAGCTTTGTCTTTTGGCTTTTGGAATGTGCCTAGGGCTTTGATCTATTGTCAGTGGGGCTTTGGTTAAACTGTACCTATTTTATTTTTGTGGCTTTGGTCTCGTTCTCGTACTCATAGGTTTTTATTATTTTTTTCTTACTGTACTTTCTGAGACAGTATTTTTCCCCTTCAGTAATATGTGCTGCCTCCAGATTGACTCCCCTTTCATTATTGGGGTCTTCTTCTTTAGGTTCTTCCCTAGAATTTTAGCTCGAATTTGATTGTTGGTTGAAGGAATTTAAAATGTTTTTAAAACCGTCCTTACAAGCTTGCGCCTGTAAAGTTTGTCCATGATCACGACACAAGACACAATCGTTTTTTATGGCGGTAATAGGAGGCAGTAGGGCCGATCCAAATTATGGTTCTATTACCGTCCTAGAACCGTTTTCATAATGCCCCGCCCATTTTACAGTTCTAAAAACGGTGATTGGTTGGTCCGCCAGCGACAACGTTTTTAGTTCAATTGAAAAATTACCCATGGCTCAGTTATATCGTATAACGTAGACTCTCCGTCGGCAAAACGTTTCATATAACTACAGTTGTCACCATTTGCCACTAAAACGTTGTTAAAACCTTATTGTAATTACCAAATTATTAAATATATTTAGTTGGTTGGGTAAACGTTGTAACAACCCATGGTATATAACTAAAGTTATGCTTAACGTTGATACGATGTTGTTCGGTGGTCTAGCGTGTGATGTCCCATAAATAACCAATTTCTACACTAACATTAACGTTAGTTTTGGTGTATCATGTGGTTGCGGTTACCAAAATGCTACTTGGGATAATGCACGCAAACCTATATTCAATGATCCATTTCGGGGAGTTCTATTGCTCTTACAAAAAAAAGTCTGAGTCAATGGTCATTTCAAACTTTCTTTTTTTGTTTGTTTATGGCATCGACTTCTGTGGCCATTAGTCGTCATTTCAAATTTTCTTATATTTTGAAATGATGAATCAGTTCCCAGATTTCTAATTTATTTCTTTATTTCATAGTTTCCCGTTACAAAATAAAAAACAATGCAGACGAATACTTATCAGTTCTCTCAATAAAACCCATGATACTATGAAAGTCCTACCAGACAAAAACCGATAAACACAGACGAAATCTATACTAGAAGAATTTCAACGCTTGACAATCAAACTCTCGTACGAATTTTGATTTTGGGAAGATTATTTTCGGGCACCTAGAAGGCTATGACCAGCTAAGATATTCAAATGACGACATAGATTACGTTATGTTGTAATTTAGGACAAAACCTGAAAATCCAATACTCCTTGACTAACGCGCGAAAGCAAAATATTTATGTATCCTTACACACAACTAATTATCATTGCTCGGCACGAACAATCAGCTTACAAAGTATATGCGTAACGTTAGAAATAGGTTTATGATCACAACACACATATTGACATTTTATATATGTATGCATTTCAACTTGAGCCACAGTCATTAAACGAGCAATCATAATTTTCTACGCAAGACTAAGGGCCGGTTTTTCAAACTGTAATTAACTATTAATTAATCTCTAATCATGAAATTAGAAATTACGTCTTAATTACCAATAATTTTGTTGTTCGGTGGTATTTTGGCCTTTGTAATGGTGATATATGTCACAATTAGTCATCATAACGTCACTTTTGGAAATACTATTGCGCTAATTTCACTTGAAATCTCGTTTAGTTTTACGGCTATTTTTGATTTACGCTTCCGGAAAAACAAACTAAATTTTGATGAAAACATAACTTGGTCATGGACTCTGACAATAGGTAAGCATGATATTCTGAATCATATATTCTTGTCTTTCAATAATTCCTCAGAGAATATACCTGTGTAAATTTTAAATACAATTACAGAGGTAAGAATGTACATAGAAAGAGGTTACCAAACTTCACAAGTCAAGAAGAAGCCCTTGTAAAATTAGTGAATAAATATAAATGCACTATTGGACTATTGAACGTAAAAAGGGCAGAACCGCTACATGGAAGGAAAAAGACGTGTGTTGGAGAAAAAGTGAGCAAGAGTTTAATGTGAATGAAAATGAATTTAAATACTGGAGAAGTTATAAAAATCAAATATAACAATTTGAAACGAAAAACCAAGCTTAAGTTTGTTCTTCGTCACTTGAATGGGCATTTATGTCATAATCCATATTGAAATAGAAAGATAACAGCGATTATAGGTTATCAGAATATCGTAACTTCTGACCTGACATGTGTAACTGTCAAATCTATTTTAATTAATAATTATTCCTGGTAATCATAACTAAAACCTCTGATTAGCTTAATTTGTAATTAATCCCCAGTTGCGAGCAAATTATGAATTAACTGCCAATTGAAAAACGCATATTTTGCGTTAATTTCAAGATTCACTTTAATGTATACTTAGGGCCGGTTTTTCAAACTGTAATTAACTATTAATTAATCTCGAATCATGAAATTACGAATTACGTCTTAATTACCAATTGAACTCCAGAAGTGTTTTTCATAACACATATAAATTGATAATTTGCTAATTTTTGATTACGTAATGTTGGCTACACTGGGGATCACCATTCTATTAAATTGTGTGTTGTAAGTTGGGCGATATTTGTCTAATTTTGTTGTTCGGTGGTATTTTGGCCTTTGTAATGGTGGTATATGTCACAATTAGTCATCATAACGTCACTTTTGGAAATGCTATTGCGCTAATTTCACTTGAAATCTCGTTTAGTTTTACGGCTAAATTTTGATGAAAACATAACTTGGTCATGGACTCTGACAATAGGTAAGCATGATATTCTGAATCATATATTCTTGTTTTTCAATAATTCCTCAGAGAATATAGCTGTGTAAATTTTAAATCCAATTACAGAGGTAAGAATGTACATCGAAAGAGGTTACCAAACTTCACAAGTCAAGAAGAAGCCCTTGTAAAATTAGTGAATACATATAAATGCACTACTGGACTATTGAATGTAAAAATAGCAGAACCACTACATGGAAGGAAAAAGACGTGTGTGTTGGAGAAAAATTAAGCAAGAGTTTAATGTGAATGAAAATGAATTTAAAGACTTGAGAAGTTATAAAAATCAAATATAACAATTTGAAACGAAAAACCAAGCTTAAGTTTGTTCTTCATCACTTGAATAGGCATTTATTTCATGATCCATGTTGAAATCGAAAGATAACAGCGATTATAGGTTATCAGAATATCGTAACTTCTGACATGTGTAACTGTCAAATCTATTTTAATTAATAATTATTCCTGGTAATCATAACTAGAACCTCTGATTAGCTTAATTTGTAATTAATCCCCAGTTGCGAGCAAATTATGAATTAACTGCCAATTGAAAAACGCATATTTTGCGTTAATTTCAAGATTAACTTTAATTTATACTTAATTACACTTTGAAAAACCGGGCCTTAATTACACTTTGAAAAACCGGGCCTAAGGTGCGTTTCTAATTTACGAATCTTCAATGGTGCATTTGTATTGTGCTGTGCATTACATATAAAAAAATATTACCAGAAATTCTGGCAATCTTCTAAACATATACTGGCGACAAGAACATCTATTATCGCTCTAAGAAAATTCTATCGATAAGGAAGTTATGGTGAATTTGAACCAAGAAAAATATCTTTTCGGTTTCAATACTCATTTCAAAGAAACATGCTCTGACTAAGAATATAATGTTTTTCCCAACTAAAGTTTCAAACGAATAAAATGTAAAACACAAATAATCATACTCTATGCCTGAATAATCGCAAGAGAAAAAAATCTCCCTCAAACGAGCCTCATTTGTTTTTTGAAACAAAAATAACTGAATATCGCCGTATCGTGGGAAATACCGAAAAAAATTATACAATCATTATTTACTGAGATATATTCCATACATCGTGGTACCCTGTATATTAAAAACGTATATTTGTCTGCACTATATCGATCTCGCCTATTCCATCCCTTAGAAAACAATACACTTATAATATATGATAATATTAAGGAATCGAGTTAGGGTAAAAAAGCATTCCTCAGTCGCATCTTGAAAGTTCCTTGAAGCACAAGACAGATCATTGCCATTGTTTGCCAAATTGCATGTATCGTATGATTGTCGAATGCATAGATTGTAGATTTCGCCATCGAGATATTCTATAGGTACCCGAAATCTAGTACCACAGCATGTTTTGGATATTACGGAAGATTTAGATGTGTTTGAGGTAGAACGGTGGTCAGAGGACCGAACCGGCGATATACCGTAAATCGGTAGATTTCGCAACATTGACTGAGACGCCAACAACGGGCACATGCACCCAGCTCGCTAGCAATCTAAACGTGCTCGCCCACTTAGACGAAGCGTCGCGAACGGAAGCGGCGCGAAGAAAATTGTGGATTTGACGCCAGAGAACTTTACATCAGGTTATATGGCAGCCCACACGCTCTGGCGGCGCGAAGCGAAGAAGCGCGAATTCTCTTCGGACCAACTAGGCGTCGTTTCTCTTGACGCTTCGCTTCGCCTGAATGGGCGGTACCAGGCGGCGAGAAGATCCAAATATTTCTTGATGCCTCTCGCATATTTTCAGTGTTTAGCAGTATTTGGTAAGAAGTGGTGCTAAATTGCAGTCTCTGGCCGTGATACAAAGACATCAATTATAAAGGTAATTCAAATATTTTTGGTATCATTGTGAAAATAGGTATTTAGATTGAAATTTGGAATGGGTGCATGTGTTTTGTATTGATTATGTTGAAATAGAAAAAAAGAGTACATAAATAAAATTATTTTTAGGAAGTGGAAAATTAATGAAGATGAACTTATTGTGCATGTTCAAAGTTATCCCTTTTTATATGATCTGACAGATGCAAGATACAGGAATACGCTTATTAGGGAAAATGCGTGGGAAGAACTAGGTGATAAAATGAAACGCAAAGTAGCTCAAAAATCTTTTCCTCTGACATACGAAAATGTAAAATTTCTTTTTATCTTGTCTAAGATCATTAAACAAATGATGAAATTCACCATGAGTATCTCTTTTTCGATTTATGTCATGAACCCAGCATTCTCTTTTGTTTTTTCTTTTCTTCTTCTTCCATAGTGGCAATGAAACTCAATGCAAAGAGTTCCTCTTCTGATGAACTGCTCATCGTACCTCACTAGACAACGTACCTCGTTCAACTGCTTAAAAACAAATAAAATTCGTGCCGCGCCGTAAAAGACGCGACGCCCCAGTGTGCGGACATCGGTTGAATGACGCTTCGCCTCGCGCCGCTTCCGTTCGCGACGTTTCGTCTAAGTGGGCGAGCACGTTAAAAAGGGCCGCTACACATCTTCTCACCGCTCATCTTCCTAGCACATCTTTGGTGGAAACACCCACGCCGTTTCACAGCTTCGCTACACATCCTCGCTGCGCTCATTTTCATCGCACATCTCTGGTGGAAACCCGGCCTAATTTAACAAGAGACAGAACACGTGCGAGGTTTCGCTCTGAATTTCGCGGAATCAGCAGAAACATTATTAGCCGGTACTTTGCTGAGCTTCAGTGAGTTTATTTACCTACTCGTTGTTGGTATAAATTGCAATTTTGCCTTTGTATTTTGCCTTTATCAGGGCACTGTCAAAGCAATAGTAACATATCAAATAAAACGTTGCTGATACTGCACAATTTAATATAAAATAATCAAAAGGTAAAAACAGTAAAAAAAGAATGAACCCTTTTGTAGACACGTGGGCATAGGGTGACTGTCACGTCGGGATGGCAGTGGCGCATCTGAAAAAACCCACTGAGTACACTTCGTCACCTACATTACAAAAGGGTTTATCTCAAAAAATGGCTGAAATGAGTTAGGGTCGTACCCATAGTCAATACTTAAGGGTCTAGGGTATAGCGCGCGAAATTGAGAATCCAAGAAAAGACGTATTCCCGTGTTAGCGAGGAAGCGTGACCGCCTGTTGCCTTTCTCCAGTGTGTGTGTCTAAAATGAGGGGAGATAAGTCCAAAAATCCAAAGGTAGGGCTAAAAGGTCCAAAGGTAAGGGCCAAAGGTCTTCATAAAAATGAATTTCGCATTTCCAAGCTCCTGACGTTACCTTTAAACCTACAGTAATGACTCAAAGTGCAAATTGAAGAAGAAAGCTTGCGCTTGTGCACCTATTTAGCCTTTTTTGATATCGTGTTCGGTTGTTAAATTACAGGCATTTATAGAATGTATGATTTTGCATTGCGAGTTTTTTTGCACATTAAAAAACTTTTTTGAGAAAATCGAAAATAGTTGTCATTCATTAAGGTCTTAGCTATCGCCTTCTGAAATATGATATATGTAGTTTGAAAATAAAGTGAGTTGTGCGGGAAATTGTGAGTCCGTGTTTTACATGGCAAATACGTATGTATAAATGTGTCTACCCAGGCCCCTTAAGGGTCCCACAGCTACTTGAGGGTCCCTTACGTAAGGCTCCCTTGAGTAATCCCCAAGTAACCAAATGTCAACATGACATGTCATCATTCTGTATTTGAGACTGAAGTTCAAGTTTTGTTGGTAAGAAATTTTCGAAGTTCGTTATAGCAGATCAAAATCGTTTCGCAAACAGATTTTTTGAATTTTTTGTCTTCAAATTCTTGTGTGTTAAACGTTTAACAAATCACTTTAACCATTGTTATATAAGCTGCAATACTTCATAGTAGATATGTGTCCTGTTACATTTTCGCACGTAGCATCATTTGTTTCTATTTTGTGTGGAATGATAAATTTGATCGCATCCGTCCACTGTAAAAAATGATAAATAGAACAGCGATAGTTGTTTTGATACGATTCCACTGTTCAGCTGCTATTCAGCGATATCCTGTTCATATGAAATGCAGAGACCTCGTTGGAATCATTGACATTGGAGGAACAACTGGTTTTTAGAATTATTCAGATAAACAAGAAACGCATTTTGTCCTGCAGGTAATTCCAATTGATATCTTTGGGTTTTTTACCATATAACTGTCTACATATAAATTTCATTAGTTATTTCGAGTTCCAATGGTAATAAATAGTGCACAGTCGTACCCAATTATAGCGTATCATAAATTATCTTACCTGTACAAACTATGCGGTGTCAAATATCATATATACATATATGAGTGTTGACTTCATTAAGTTGTTAAGATAAGATAGGAAAGCACGACATATTCTCTTCCTTTTTTGTAATATGATTTGATCATAAATGTTTATTATTTTGTTGCTTTTCGTAGGCGTGGAAATACTGTTTTAGCAAATTTTGGAGTAACTAGAAAAACTAGAATGGATACGGTCAGGGTGAGAAAATTTTATAATTCGAAAAATAATATTATCCTACAATGTAGTTAAAAATGCATCGTAAACGTGACACCATAAAGGCCAGTAGATAAAGGAAAGCTAAAAATCAGACTCTGGTAATAAATCACCACTCGACCGATATTGTCTTCTCAACAACCTAAATAGTTTCACAAGAACTTGGGCATACTTTATTATATCAAGATGTTGAAATAAGGTTCAAAATAGCATATAATGTTTGGGGTGGTACCAACTTGAAAGCACGGTCCTTCTTATCGAAAAGGCACTCAAAACAGTACAAAGTTGTATCACGTACAGTAAAGAAGTGTTGTGATTTGTTTTGTGATTGTTCATAGATTGTGCATAGGTGAGTTTATCTCACAGAGTACCCAGTTCTACTAATTGCGTCCTTATTTATTGATATATTGATTTATATTATTAATTTATTTGAGAACTTGTTTACTAGACAATTTTCATAGTTTCATACACACATTTATATCAGTAATTGTATGATAATCCAATTCTTGAATGTCTGCGATGTAAAACAGATAACAGTCTCGAAGTACGTCGCGAGTTGACCCTTCGTGCTGAACTAGTATAAAGGAGCGGATTCTTTGCGAGTTGATCTTAGTGAGTTGGCCTCACAGTTATCATGATAATTCTCCGCCCTAGTGATTGGAGCTCTTGGAGAGGTATTTCGCGGGTTGACCCATAATACCAAAGACCCCAAGAGCTGTTCATATCATCTATTCTTTTGTAGAGGTATTTCGCGAGTTGACCCTTAATACCTATGACCCGAGAGATGTTTGATTTATGTTCTGTATAATTTGTATGACCACACAAGATGTAGATATGATTTTATCCGTTTCGCGTTAAAGGATATATTTGCTGCTCTATTTATATTGGTGTGTTTATTTATTCTGCCTGTTTTATCAATCACGCCAGTATAAAATAACGACATGTTCTTCAATTTAACATATATTAACCCATTTTTTTATTTATCATTCTTCAATGAATTGGTTACTCAGGTATCTTTTTATTTAATTTCCAGATGTGTCATCTCGAGCACGTATCCTGATACAGACCCAAACTTTTATTGATGTTAAATAGGTAGCTCTAGTAAGTTATTGTTCAAATATTTCATTGCATTCTTACCTAGTTTATTTTGGTCATTTCTTTATTGATTGACCTTATTAAATGTTTTAAGACACACCCAGAATAAGCGAATAATCATTTTCTTTTATATGCCCAACAATACATACTTAGAAAATCTACTTAAAATATGTGTTTGGCGTATAGGTGGGTGAAAGAAGCAGAGAGGCTTTTTGGTGACCTCTCCTTACCCTAGTTCTCAAGTCCAGCTCTCATCGCAAAGGCGAGGATGCCTTTTTGGTCCTACCCATCTTAGGTCTTCAGGTTCAAGTACCCTTGAACCCACTATAGTCTGCCTGTGGTACCTAGGACTTCAGTTTGATAAAAAGACTAAATTGGAGAGCAAATATAATGAAGAAAAAAAGCAAATTGAACTAAAAGCGCCAAGCTTTTGGGGATCAACATCAACAATAACATGTCCTGGCACGACCACGTCGTCAGTATTGCTAAAATGATATCCCAGGAGCTTATATAATCTGCAATAGCCTATACGAATTTATCTCACAAACACTACACAAACATCCCTTGTATACCTCTGAAGATAATTTTTATTCTAAACAATTTAACCAGTTATAAGGATTGACTGCTAAGAATAAAAACTTGATAACATATCAAGTTCATTCATACGTAGTCAGCGGAAGATATTTAACCGTGGTTCTGGCGCCGGCTTCTCTGTACCAGACATAACAATTCTCGTTGTGAAGACACTTTTCTCGCTGAGTAAGGAGAATCCAGAATTTTATGAGACATCGTGTCGGTTATGTAAAGAGCCCCACAGACATCGTTCTTCTTCATCAGGTTTGCACGACGTGCCAACCGATGTCGGTTAAACCGATGGAACGATACCTCCACACTGTTCGGTTTTCTTTCAGTTTCTCGCAAATTTTTGGTCCGTTAACATGGATAATACTTTAGCATTGGCGGCGGCTTTAACTATTAAAGTGAAAGACAGCAAGAAAAAACGTTCTAAATGGGTGAAACAGTGGCTTTTAAAAAGAGGCCAATTCTGCCATATAAATTGAAGAATTGTGTCTGAAACCAGGGGATTGGTACAATTATTTGAGGATGGATGAAGAAACATACTTAGAATTACTTAATTCAGTAGCACCTCTAATAAAAAACAGGATACTTGAATGAGACAAAGTATTTCCCCTCATCAACGTCTGACAGTACGTTTTTGATAGGTGTCGCTAACCCTAGATACGCTTACTCGAAGGCAACCAGAACGACACTGCAAAATCCCGTCGTGATTGCACGATGAACGGCCACACATGTACCGAGTTGTTGCACGATGGCGTTCGAAACCGACGGGTAAGATCAAGCTCGGACAGATTTTTTGGAACGACGGTCAACACGACGGTTTTTCGGCACACATGGACCGAAATGAGTGTGTTCGGTTGGCAGGTCGTGCAAACCTGATGAAAAAGAACGATGTCTGTGGGGCCCTTAAGATGAGGATATCAGTACGTCAATATTACTGGTAACAAAGATTGTGTTTGAAGACAAATGAAAGTATATCCAGCTAATATTAGGAAGAACAAGATACCTCCGTGGCAATAGAAAATCCTTTGCTACTAAACATTATTTCTGAGTTATACATTTTGGCTGCCTCATCGTTCTCCAGTTTTATCTCCCCCCAAAAATATTTAAAAATCATCAAAGATCTGTAAAACGTCCTATTTTTGTGCTCAGCTTCCTGCAAGGTTAAAAGCCTCTGGGGCTCTAGAAGCGCTGTAGGTGTACGTTAGATTTGAAACGCTGCAGGTTGTAGCCGTCGGGATACAAATTCCCGACAGCCCATTCCACAGCGTCAAAGTACTGGAGCAGACTGGTTCAGGAAGTATAGGGACCGCGGTCTGGATGAGTTCGCAGAGCCTCTCTAGAGTTTCTCGTTCGAATGGTCTTCGGTGTTATTATCTGGGAGAGCTCACTCAAACATCTTTCGTGGTAGAATCTGTAAGACTGGAACACGTCAGCCATCCTTCTTCGATGATCCTGGATGTGGAGGTCCTTTGTGAAGTTATGCGTATTGATTAGTCTAATCCAGAAGCTTTAGAGGGTGCTTCGGAGCGCATCCCCGCACATGGGATCAATACTCCAACGATGGCCGGAGCAGTCTCTAAAGCTTCTGGACACTATCCAGAAGAAAATAATTAGACTAATCGATACGTCTAACCTCACAAAGGCCCTCCACAGTATGGAACATCAAAGAAGGGTGGCTGACCTGTCCCTATTTTACAGATTCTATCACGGAAGATGTTCGAGTGAGCTCTCCCAGATAATAACACCAAATGCTGCCCGAACGAGCTCATCCTTACCAGGTCGAGGTCCCTACTGCTCGAACCGGTCTCTTCCAGCACTCCTTCTTTTGGAGAATTTCGACGTTTTGGAATGAGCTGTCGGGGAATTTGTTTCCCGACGGCTACAACCTGCAGCACTTCAAATCTAACGTGCACAGACACTTATCCTCTCGCAGCGCTTCTACAGCGCCATAGTAGGCATGCACAGTAGCGGCAGTAAGGAGCGTTGGAGTGCGTTGGCTAACGCCGAGTCCCCTCGGCAGGTAGAAGCAGGCCGGCGCCGGTTCCCTACGTAGTCAAGCACACCAGTGCGTGGTACAGTGAAAACAGACAAGAAAAAGAGTACAAAGATTGGCCAGTCGCATCAACCTCCGATGCAACCATTCCGCTTTATTAAATAATCCTTTACAGTGATGAAGACGTATAATGGTGTTATTTTCGTGGTAATTAATTATTATGTACACATAATAAATATATTTCACGTTATTAACAATCATTGAATTAGGCAGGTTTTTCAAATTTACACGAAAATTTATTGATGGATTTTAATGGCTGGAAAATCATATTAGCAGCCGTTTAACTAGCTACATTACTATAGACGTTAGAGGTTATGGCAAATTTCAGATTCCGAAACCATCTCATCTTCCTCAAACACGAACAAAGGGATTTTTTGTGCTAACAAGTGACGAGGCATATCCACTCTTACCACTTCTTTTGAAGCCTTTTGGTGGAAAAGATATACAGTTTGAACAGGAATGCCTCATATCCCATTATCTCGGGCTAGAACATGGATTAGGCGTAATTACCAGTAAATGCCTCCAAATGAGACCAAAACAATTCGAGATATCTTTTTTAAATATCTTGCAGAGCACCTCTTATCTTATCTATCATTACCACATTTATAACAAATTTCTCGATGTATTAACTCAGTTCCAAGCTTATGAATAATATATCCAAATAACTATTGTATATAAACTTACCGTCTACTTTCATAACCGCACTTATTTCCTTCCAACATTTTTCTATCGCAGTGCGGTTATAGCGCAGCTTGTGTCTTTAACCCCAAATAGGAGTTTTCGCAAACACTGAAGCTATAAGTATCTCTTTATCGCTACTCATCTTCGACCGGCACAGACGAAACCATGTAGCACACTAAATTTCTGTTACTTAAAGGCGTTCAAGCAGGCTTCCGACGCTGGTAAGCGGTCGAAAACTTAGTTGAGCAGGTTAACCTGCATGCGATACCTGCACGCCTTCGCACGCCCTTGCACGCTCACTAAAAAGCCCCACTGTGTTTGCGCACATAGGCTTTCGCCTTGGCGGGAGGCTGACCATAAAAACAAGCTACATGTGGGTTTATCCCCCCTCACTACAAAGAAAGCCCCATGTCTTCAGGCAGGGCACTCTCATGTTCTAGTTAATTTTTTGTTTTTTGCGGTACACCTTGAATATACAAAAAAAATTACGCAGAAAGGTACAATACAAGTGTCAGGGGAACAGATATCAATTATGATAGCACGCATCTGCCATTATTACCAAGGGCGTAGTTAGTTCGACAACAGCCACTCTTTTTCATTAAACATAATCGATAAATTATAACACCTAGTGCATACAAGATCCGGCTAAAAATATAACGAGCCCACACAAAGACCCGCCTCCGTTTATAGCTCTTCTATACTGAGAGGACAAAGGATCTGCAGTCTGCACTTTATGCACACAGCCATTGCAAGATTTATTTTTCATTCGCTGTGGTGGTTGTCGGTTTCGCTGTGTTAAGTCTCAACAGTGGCGTGCATATAGTGGGCTTTAACATCAACCAGACTGCAAAGGAAAAAACAGTGAAAATCTGTTAGATACAATGCGCAGCATGTTCACTATGATATCGAAACTTGGTTCCACTCATAATAAAATGAATGTTTCCAAGAAAGAAAGAAAGAAAGAACTTTATTTAGCAAAAGCTAATTAACACACAAAACTTTTACTAACATATATACAATATCATAGTAAATACAGTATCACATATCGAAGTACATTGCTCTCAACCTTTTTTTGAATATATGTACATACATTTGGTGAGTTTTTTATAATCAGAGGCAGTTTAATATATAATTTCAAACCTTCAATAAATAACGATTTTTCCATTGATTTGGAGCGATATCTATCTATGCAGTAATGATCTTTGGTTCTTATACTATAGGCTGTGACATCCATTCGCTTACACATAAATTTTTCAAAATAATTTGGTGCTTTCTTATTTATAATTTTAAATAGAAGCACCAAATTAGCTTCCTGTATGATTTGCTCAATGTTCAAAAATTTTAAATTATTTAGCATATCACGAATGGGGGTGTAGTTACTACAGCCTAATACTATCCTCATACACTTATTTAATAGTAGCTGCAATTTATGCTTATCTTCAGCAGTGCATGAAATTAACAAAGATGAACAATATGTGAAATGGGGGTTAATTATAGTATTATACACAACCCTTTTACACCAAGTAGAAAGTTTTGGAGCAATTCTGCGAAAGTATCCAATTTTTTTACCTAATTTTTTACAAATATAATCTACATGCTTACTAAAATTTAACTGTTGGTCAATTTGAACACCTAAATATTTAATTTGATCTACAACGCTAATGTTAGTATCATCTATTTTAACAGATAGATTACCGCTAACAAGTTGACAGTTATGTCTTGAGCCAATTACCATACACTTTGTTTTTTGAACATTCAGTTCAATCTTGTTACACTTCAGCCATTCACTAAGGTGTATCATTTCTCTGTTTACTATTTCAACAACATGTTCAATATTGGAGCCACTCACTGAAATTAATGTATCATCTGCAAAAAGACTAATAAGGGATTCTTTAAGAAAATGTTGGATGCCATTTATGTATATAAGAAATAGTAATGGGCCCAAGACGCTGCCTTGTGGAACACCATGTTCAACTTCGATACATTCGGAATAAACATTTTCTATTTTAACTCTTTGCCACCTATTGCTTAGATAATCTTTTAACTATTTCAGAACAACTCCCTTAATACCATATTTCTCACATTTTTCCAGTAGTCTTTTCCGATCTATTGTTTCAAATGCACGTTTCAAATCCACAAATACACTCACAATAATTTTACCCTCATCAATTTCTTTTTTCCACTTTGCACACACTAACTGGCACGCTGTTTCACATGAGTGGTCTTGTCTGAATCCAGATTGGCCTTCATACAGGATTTCATTCTTGATCAGGTGATCAACAAACTCTCCATGGACTAATATCTCCAAGATTTTTTCAACAACTGGCATGAGATTGATTGGCCGCAGATCTTCATACTTTCCAAGACCCAGTATTGTATGCTATCAAATAAGAAGTGCCCAAATCAGCACCCGGTTCCAATGAAAACCGAGGCGGTGCCAAGAAGTCACTCATTTCAGCTCTTAGGAGTAAAAATTACAGAAAATCTGATCTGGCACGAACACGTTGCGTCAATTGCAACAGATGCTGGGAAAAAGTTTGGGTACCTATTCAAAGCGAGCCATTTGAAGATTTGGACTTGAATGGAAAAAGTGTTGCTCTAAAACAGGGCTCGCCAAATAGTGCTTTTAAGTCACGTACGAGTATAAATATATTGAAAATAAATATAGAGAAATTTATGTTTTATTGGTATGTTATGATCACAGTAATGTCAGAGATCAAAAATTTCACAATGCTTAATATGAAAAAAAATGAAACACAATTATAGATGTATAAATATGTAAATATGTATATAAAGTATATAAAATACTAAGGATAATAGTTTATTTTATTCACTCATTAAGATCAGTTCGCTTTTTGTTCTTGAATATTGTTTAATAATTCATTGAAGTCTGGTTGTGTTAATTGAGTGAAATTAATTTTTGAAAATGTTGTATGAGTGGCCTTAGGCCAGACTTCGCCATTTGTATTTATGCAATAAAGTCGTTGTTATTATAATTATTTTCGCATTTCTTATTTTTTCTCGCATGGTTGAGATAGTAACAGGTATTGATGGGCTGTGCCGAATTCGGGAAAGACCATTCAATGCTACAGGTCTTGAGGATTACAGACTTTTGGAAGGTTTTGTTTTATCATTATTATTTGTCCGCATTGCTTTAAAAAATTTCGGTATATTCATGCTCTAAGTTTGTTGACTGCTTTGGCAGTCCGCGCAAAAAGACGTAAAGGGCCTCAGCTTACCGAACCCTGCTCTAAAGGACAAGGTTTCACTTTTTTGATATGTATAAACAGCAGCTTTTAACAATTTACTTCATTCAGATGTCTTTACTTGAAGTGTTCTAGTTTGAGAGTCAGTGCGGATTCTTTTAAGAATTTAAGTTTACCATCGCGGATATAGTGTTCGTAAGAAAAAATTGAATACGAAATAAAACCTTTTCCTTTTGCCTTTTCCTTCTGAGCTCTACCTTTTCCTCCTCTCTTTACTTTTGAAGGAAATACATAATTTTTATAAATACGGACGTATGATTTATGATTATTTGCGACTTTTTCTACTATTATTTTTATTACCATTTGCTAAAGATCTCTGTAGCTGCGGATTAGTTAGTATTTATATATTAACACTAGATTTTGATGAAGCTTGTTATGTTTGGAATCAGCCTTTATTCAATGCACAATTAGTTACGCCAATGGTTTAACGATTCAAGAGTCCTCTATTTTGAAAAAATGTAACTGGTTTTATGCATCCAGCATCCAACGTGATAATCCAGTCAAATTTTTACAAACCGCCTTAAGTGTTGAGACTATGCTCACAGCAATGGGCTGTAATGTAGCTTTGGTACGGGGTGACTCAGGAAAGTAGCGAAATGCTTTAGAAACATTTCTTTACGCTTTAGCTTTCGTTTGTACAGACGGATAAATAAAAACGAAAACAGCATGCCTCAAAATAATAATAAAGTATACATCATCACGCGCACTAAAACCACATTTCACCAATTCAAAACAAAAATTCCAGCATATGTGTATGAGAAATATTAACAAGAGTTCATGTGTTCTATATATTCGGGATGTTTCGAGAATATTAAAATTAGTTTTTTGTTCAGATGCTGAAAGTCAACTTGACAGATTAATGAAGCGGATTTTTCTTCAAAAATAACTGCTACTTTCAAGGTCTTGTTGTTGTCCATCAGATGTGAAACATGAAATACGGCACTGATAAACTAAGCAATACATATTTATATTCCATCACAAGCTGGTAAAATTGAATCGGTGAGTGGAAAAACAGTATAAGTCCAAAATTGACGGTTTTTAACTGAGATAGCCAAAATCACATTTCAACGTGATCCCTTCTGATGTGCTGAAGAACAGTATAACTAACACACAATGTACGCATTTTCGAGGGTACCTGTTATTGGATTGAGTAGAAGAACGGTACAACTGTGGTTGTTATATCGTTTTTCCACTCAATATCTGATTTCCGTCCTTGCTGCCTGAGTTCGAAAATCGACATGCGATAAGCTGGTGGCCAAGGTACTATAAAAAATGAAGTCAAGTTGATTGACTTAGTACTTCAAACACATTACGGTGATAGCAAATTATTATTATTATTATAGCATGAAGCTATAGTCTGAGATTCAACCCATGCAACCACATCATCGCCCGTCTGCAAAAAAGTGTATTATACCGCTAGGTATTTTTTTCACAGGTCAATGGCAGCCTATTATGGATACAACAAATTTTTCAGTTTTACAATCCCCCACCCCCTGACCACCCCAATTTCACTCCCACGAAAAAAATAGAAAATACCTAAAAATTAAGTTGGAGGAGTATTTGAAATTTTTTATTTTTTACTAATTACTCCGTTGCGCATGCACCGATTCTCAAAACTATAGATGCATTACCTACTAAGGCTCCACAGCATATTGCAACCCAAATTTATGTAGATACCATAAAACGCCCAAAAAGCGTATTATCTCGAAATCGAAAATTTACTCCCTTTACCTATCGGTGTGGGAAGTAAACTTCTGTAAGTCGGTCCTGAAAGGAAACGACCGACTAATGAAATCTCAGTTTCAACTTATCATCAGTTTGTTGATCTATGACCGTTTTACACCAGGGTATATTTTTACTGGCTTTCATTGGAGGACTAGGTACAAATACGTTTGAACCGCTTAAACCTAATGTCATCCCCGTTTCTCCAAATGAAGCAGCATAAAAAAAACCATTATCAATGAATGCAAAGAAGATCAGTGATTTTAAAAAAGTCATAAAAGTACATGGATGGTGAAATTTTGGATACTTACTACCATATTACCTCTTGGGAGGCCACCAACAAAGATCAACCGGAATGATATTAGGGATTATTACAATCTAAAGCTGACATAATTTGTATGACATACATTAATAATCGCATCTCAATTGAAAATATTTACATCTTTTAGGTTTACTAAATATTGAGTGGAAAAACAGTATAACTCCAAGTTCTTTTTTCCGCTTTACAGCCCTCCAGAACAAACTTAAAGGAACCTGCTCAGCAAGTTTATATAGAAGAAGTCATCCTTTATCATATTTCTGTAGACTTCATTGCTGTGAAATAAAAGCATTATAGTAAAAACATATATTTGTGTTTTTCTCAAATCAAGGATTTTGGAGATGTATTGTTCTTTCACTCACTGATTCAATTAAGATGGTGAGGAGAGCGAAAACCAACATTTTTTGTATTCAAAAAGTATTTAACGTTTCCTTAAAACAAATGACCAAAAATGATCTGTGAAGGCAATCTGTGGACTGTGAATAACAAGGCGCTCTATGATGTCACTCATTTCTGCTGATCCGTCATCTGTCATTTTTGTCACGGCTTAATCTCAGTAACATGCAGAGTGCGATATACTGTAGAGACATGCTACGACATGCTACGCAATGGTATATTTTTGAAATTGATGCATTGGCAGCGGTATAATTAGCAAGTGAAAAATCCAGACTTTGTTTTATCTGTTTTAGGGGGGGGGAGGATCGAGTAAGTCCGGACCCTCCCGAGACATTATATAATGTAATACCGCTAAAAATCTAATCCACAAAAATTCACTTCGTCTTATGGTTATACATTTTAATCTATTGCGACCGTAGTAATTTCTGTATAAATGTAGAATTCGCGCTTGACTACTTGATGGATAGCTTTTCCACGCGCCAGAAAAACAAATCAATAACGGTGAACATACGCACTGTAGTTACGTCTCCCCTATTCTATTGACTTAGGCTAGGAAGCTGTAATGAATAAATGTTTGCTGACATAATCTTGCATGCTGACTTTTGACGTTAATCTATTAGCAGATAGATTTATACTAGCCGCGGCATAAATGGTAAATGGTTCATTCTATATATATTTGTATTACCTCATATCTATTTGAAATGCAGCGTTTATACCATATTTGCGTACATGAGAACTGAAATCATTATCAACTATATTGTAGTCATCTTTGGTATGAACCCGATATTTTTTTAAGAAAGCTTCCAGAAAATATAGATCTATATAAATATCTCAACCTTCAAACTTATATATACTTCAAACATGGATAATACAAAAAACTAAAATTAGTTTTCATAAGCCATTATCCTGAGAACCCAAAATAATTGAGGAAAATAAAGCCCTTGGAAGTTCTAAGTACGGATCTGTGCTCTCGCGTCACAAGCAAGCAGGAATTTGTAATTTTTGCAAAGTTGCGTCATTTTTGATAATAATAGAGCACATAACAAGCGCATACAGAACTCTCGCTGGAAGCGAATACAGAGCTAGACATAACTATGCAGCTAAAGTCATATAACAAGTATTAACCACAACAAACAAGTACATAATAGATAATACAGACCCAGACAGAAACACTGAACTAACGAGATAATAATAAGTCAACTAAGCTGAGGAAACATTTTTATAAACGTCATGCATAATTATCAAGCTATCTATCTATCAAGTAGGCTATGAAATATTAACCAACACAGTCCGAATAAAACAATTCTTCAATCTTTTAAATGCATCAGTCTTAGGCTGCCTCCGTTCTGGATATTGCTGTTAGTTGATATATTCTAGAGGCTAGTAGGCAATTTCTCAAGGATTCTCCAAAATGTTCTCTATTTGTTCTTCAACGGAAACATTCATTTTTGAGGCTCGCTTTTCACACAGTACGAAATTATTGATGCAGGTTATGAAAACTGCCAATATTTCAAAGCCTACCTGATAAATCTGCTTGATATCTATGTATCACGTCTACAAAATTGTTTCCTCAGCATACTTGACTTTATTATCTTGATAGTTCAGGGTTTTGACTTCGTCAAGTATTATTATGGCCATACAACTTAGTTGTTCGTTAAACAAAAAACAAATTCAATAGTACTTTCTCAAAATAAATAAATTTCAGTACACAAATAGAAGGTACATTTTAAATTACAGAAAACTCGAAATATCTCGGAAACTGATGGATGTAGGTGTTGCAAGCGCTATACAAAGATGAAAGAGCATATTAAAATCAATTCTTTGGTATAATAAAATATTGGGGGTTACATTTGAAAAAAAAGAGAAAATCTAGGTTTTGCATTCTACAGAGAGAAATAATTTTCGATTAATTACTTTTTGTTATACAGTACATTCGCTTGACTGCGATTTGGATATAAAAATGGTCATAACTTTTGAAATACCCTGTATAATGTTACAATGCCTTATATTGGGAGAACGGGGATTATTAGTAGAATCTGAATATGGGATAAAATATCATTTTCATTTAAAAAAATATGTTTGCATCACCACGTAGTTATGGATCACCCTGTATAATTAAAAATAAATATTTTCTGAGTCAGGAGCATATCCTTAGCTACAACTCTTATAGACAACTTTTTTCGCTATCCTCCGCAATAGTGGAGTTACCGACCGATCCGGTACTCAAACTCACCCTGTATATGTATATTGCGTGAAAATTTGTATTAGTAAGTAGTTATTGCAATTTCATTCTGTCTGCAAGCATCCCAAACGTAATAAATAGATAAATAAATTTTTTACACAATATTTCAAAAATTTTTTTAATCCATTCCTTTTAACAAACCTTAGCGTCTACCACAGACAAAGTAAACAATGCATACTGATGAAAATTTCATTATACTTTAGAAGTACGTACATCAATATACAGGGTTGGGATAAAATATGGAACCAAGCAAATAACTTTGGAACGGAAAGAATGATATTGCTGAAAATTTGCACGCAAGTGTAGCGACGTATAGTGCATCCGAAGACATTTATGTGACCTATTAATGTACTGGTTTAACCGGAAGTACCGTCAACTTTTTTAATTTAAATGGGACACCCTGTATATTTTTGCAGATTTTAATACATCTTTTTTTCCGAATACGTCCATAGTGGTTTGGGTATTAGTTACTGTAAAAACGGGAAAGATAAAGCTTCTCCATATGTTTAAAATGCCGGCCATTTACCTCCTAACGTCCTGATCCTGACGTGAATTGATTCGACAAGGTAACTCAGCAATTTTGTCAACAGACTTGCATATTGCCAGGAAGTAAACGACGGGCATTTTGAACGTCTGAGATAATTCCTTGATAATTCATTTTAAATTTTCTTATTGTAACACATCAAATAAAATGAACGTTTCAGTAAATAAAAAAGTTTTATCTTAGATGTACTAAAATCTGCAAAAATATACAGGGTGTCTCATTTAAATTAAAAAAGTTGACGGTACTTCCGGTTTGACCGGAAGTGCATTAATAGCTAACATAATGTCTTCAGATGCATTATGCGTCACTACATTTACCTGCAAATTTTCAGCAATATCACCCTTTCCGCTTCAAAGATATTTGCTTGGTTCCATACTTTATCCCAACCCTGTATAAATTAATACATAATTTTAACAATCGGTTTCCCAAACTCTTTGCAAAATAAACGAAATTCCGTTATTTTCTGAGCAAGCCTCATATATTACATCCCTCATATTTTTTGGCGTGCTCTCGCGGCTGCCATAATATAGCGGCCCTGTTTTCAAAGAAACGAAGGCTTAAGTTTTCATATTATTATGATGTTAGAGTTTTGTTTGCCTTTCGGTTAGTTGCACGCTCTCATGGCGGATTGCCCAGGCCCGGCGACCTAAAAACAGACTCCAAAAACACAGTGTCATGAGGTCGTGCCAAATTCAATTGAATCCCACTGTAGGTCGCATGAAAACAAAACAAACGAAAGCTAAACGTACTTGAATACCAGTAAGCCAAATTCCTGTAATTGGGTGATGCTGAAATCTACTTTTTGATATGTATGTTTTAGTATATTTCTATGAAGTTAACTACTACTATTAATACTACTTGATGTTTAATATCTACACGAAAAAAGTCTTTATTTTTGGCAAGCGATTTTTAAAGTACGTCGGTCTATATATGTATTATTTACTATAGAGGGCTCATGAGTTCTAAATGCTCTCAAACACTTGAACACTGCAACTGCGAGGATCTATTGTAGTTAGCCCTCGCTTTTTTATGGTCAGCCAACCACAAAGGCTGAAAGCCTATGGTAGAAACGCTGCGAGAGTATAAGTGTCGGTGCACGTTAGACTTGAAACGCTGCAGATTGTAATCGTCGGGAAACAAATTCCCCAGCGTCGAAATTCTCCAAAAGAAGGAACGCTGGAGGAGAGTTGTTCGGGGAGTAGGGACCTCGACCTGGTAAGGATGAGCTCGCAGAGCCTCTCTAGTGTTCCTCGTTCACACATAAAAAGAAATTCTCAAGTCAAGAATTGTGATATCCTTGTAAATACATACTCACAACAAGAATATCTGTTCTCACTCTAAGAAAGAATATTTGATGAGAAAATTATAGAAAATTTGTATCAAGAATAATATATTTTTGATTTATATATATTTATTTTGAAGAAATATGCTCCGAAAGAAAATATAATTTTCTTTGCAACCAAGACTATAATAATTTAATAAGAAGTATTTCATAATTTTATATCAAGATTATCATTTTTTCCAGCGGTGTCCCGTTTATTTCTATCAAGAATATAGACAGCTTGAAAATGCGAACCTTCTTTTACAATATGATAATCTTGGTTTAAGCATACCCTATATTTGTATCAAGTAAATCATTTATTTGACGACTGTTGCCCGTCCGCGTCCGCTGCCATTAGCGGTTTTCGGATTGTCGCATTCGCCGCCGTCTATAGCACCGTAGCGTAATACCTGCATCGTGGACCCTGAATAATAGTACATAATAGTATCTAGTCAAACTGTTAAATAAATTGTCATTGCCACGTGATACCCGTGATACCACCGTCAACCATCGGTCAACGAATCTGCAGGTAGTGCTGGTCCACCGCCATTTGAGTCGCGTCCCAGTTCCCATCAGTTTCCTTATCACTGGATCTATCCAACCATGAATGATCTACTAAAAAAAATGGGGATGCCAAAACCTGACTCAGGTGTTTCTAGGTAGGTAACTACCAAGTATATTTAATGTGATTTAAGAAATTTTGCAGAACCATTTCTCCAGTGTACCCATCTCTAAACAGGCACTGACTGATTTACAAATATTTGAAAACTTTGCACAGATGTTCCAAGTCCAAAATTCAATTGGCTTCTATATGTGTATGTATTGCAGATAATGACATAGACGAGAAAAATTTCTACATGCTCATAGAAGTGTTTGAATGCTTGCTTCAATACAATACATTTCTTGAAATGAAACAACATTGGCTTTGGTAACAGCTCATCAAAGTTATGAAACGTTCAAATCAATACTACTAGATTCCTCATCCAGGAATATCACAACTTTAGAATAAAGTTGAGCTACTTGCGTCAAGTTTATGAAATGCTCCAGTTAAGATTATGAAATGCTTCAGTGAAGATTATAAAATGCTTCGGTCAAGATTACCATATGCTTGATTTAAGATTTTGGTATTCTTATTTTCAAGAATTTTCCGGTTTTGCATTGAAGATATTTTCTCAATCTAACCCTTATATGGTCAAAGATATCGTATTTTCACTTTAAGATTAGCATAGCTTTGCGCGTATAGGAAGTTATGGTATACTTGAATTAAAGCATCTGTGCTCCATCTAAGAAATTATTTTTATGTGTGTTTTCGGACGGCCTTTGGTGTTATTATCTCGAGCTCACTCGAACATCTTCCGTGAGAGAATCTGTAAAACAGGGACAGGCCATCCACCCTTCTGAGATGTTCCAAGCTGTGGAGGTCCTTTGTGAGGTTAGGCGTATCGATCAGTCTAATCGCTCTCTTCTCCATTATCTCCATTATGTCCAGAAGCTAAAGTGCTACAAAACGCATCCCCACACATGGGAGTAATACTCCAATGATACGGTGGTCGGATCTGTGCCTTGTAAAGCAGCAGTTGTTTTGGTATATACGGCTTCCTACAGCAGAACAAAACTCCAAGCTTCTCAATGTTTGGTCCGACCTCCACTCCAATGGAGAGTTACAAGCTCACAAACAAAACACAAACAGACAGGTGAAGCTCATAAAAGCGTTTTAAAAATTATCAACTCTCACCTCCTCACGCAGGTGCCTCGACTCAACATCATGTAGAAAACTTTACATTATTAATATTTGTATTTTTAAAATTACGATCTTTTCAAATGAAAAAAAACAAAAAAATGAGCTGTCAATAAAAGGACACACAATTTTTGAGACTTTTTTTAATTGGTGAACTGTGGTCTAGTTTTACATAGTTCTGTTTGTGCTCTTTATGTAGGGACACTCCGTATACTGCTATATCCTCGTAGGAAATATGTGTTTTTTTTAGCCAGGAGCACTGGCTGGTTAAACGGGGGAAAATCCTGTTTTATTTTCCGGAAGTTTCAAGCGCTACCTGATATTCTATTCCAGGAAGCACTATACTGCATATTTCCTCGGGGTGTTTACGTATTTTATGTATACTTTCATAGTTAGAGTAGCTCGGTCTGACGGTTTCGCCATGCAGGTAAAGTACAGGGTGACCTAATAAGAACGGACGCCGGCAATATCTCAGTAACTGTTAATCATACAACTTCGAGCAAAAAATATTACTAGGTAAATCGGCTAAGAGAAATCGCTGGAAATAATTTTCAAGTTCCGCAAGTAACCGCCAGGGGGCGTAACTGTTACTGTCAATCAGAAAAACGGCTCTTTCTCAAAAAATATGCAAGGAAAGGTATATTATAAATTCTATCATCATGTAGACAGGACAATTCTCGACTTTTTTTGTTAACAGTTTTTTGATCTATCTTGTAAGATGTAGTGGTGAGGGAATGTCAAAGAAGTTTCTATTTAAATGGCCATAACTTTGGTATAAGTTAACAGAATTAAACAAGCTAGGTCTCGTTTGAAAGAGCTGTTCTTGCCTATTAATCTTTTATATAAAAATTGTCCAAGTTTACCTTGACTTAGGAGCTACAGGGCGATTTTTGACATAATAACTATTATTACGCATTATTACGAAAATTTTAAATGGTATGCTATATCTTTTTTAACATAGATATATAGAGGTTAAAATTCTTAAAAAGTCAGCGAACGATTCAACTTCCTAGCTATTTTCAAACCGGAGATATCAGTAAAACAAGTATTCTGACAAGTGTGCTGTGAGTTTCAGAAACAATTGCCGCTCTGTAGGGATATAGCCTCCGCATAATCGTTTTAGTAATATTTTTATAGATAATACTCAAGTAAAAACACTACAAATCATATTTTGACTTTCTGAAACAACCACCAGGTGGCGTAGTGGGCACCAATAAGTGCTGTAGCCAATTTTGTGTTCATAATAATCAAAACAAATTACAGTATAAAATCGTTTAGTATTTTTATCATTATTAAACGTCAATTTGAGCTGATCACAAGGTATTATATGAATTGGATAGCAAAGATAGCAAGAAAAAATCAATGTGAATAGATCTCAAAAATTAACAGTAAAGTAAAGCAGAATAACGTGGTATAGCAACAATTTTAATAGATAAAATACATAAACCTAAATCACATGCGTATACCATACCTATTTTCAGTGTTGCTCTAGATGCCTAAACTGGCAGGTTTATCTACGCTAAAATGGATGCGTAAGTGCATCTAAAACGATAGACGCCATCGAACACTGGAAACACTGCCACTAGGTATGG
Source organism: Callosobruchus maculatus (assembly GCA_951848785.1). Taxonomy (NCBI): domain Eukaryota; kingdom Metazoa; phylum Arthropoda; class Insecta; order Coleoptera; family Chrysomelidae; genus Callosobruchus; species Callosobruchus maculatus. The sequence continues at coordinate 11,776,025 of CATOUR010000081.1, read as the reverse complement.
TATGCGCATGTGAATTACGTTTGTGTATCATTTGTTTGTTATCTTTGTTATTATGCCACCTTATTTTGCCGTTAATTGGTCTTAATTTTTAAGATCCATTCACATTGATTTTTTCTAGGTATATTTGCCTGTTGAGTTCATATAACACTTTTTGATCAGCTCAAATTGACTTTTAATAATGACTAAACTAATAATCAATTTTATACTGTTATTTATTTTTGTTTGTTCCTTTAGAAGTTCCATTATCATGAAAATTGAATACAACACTTATTGGCGCCTACTGCGCCACCTAGTGGTTGTCTCAGAAAGTCAAAATATGATTTGTAGTGTTTTTACTTGAGTATTATCTATAAAATGATTACTAAAACGATTAGACGGAGGCCTATCGGGCGGCAACTGTTTCTCAAACTCACAGCACACTTGTCAGAATACTTGTTTTACTGACATCTCCGGTTTGGAAATAGCTAGGAGGTTGAATCTTTCGCTTACTTTTTAAGAATTTTGTCCTCTATATATCTATGTTAAAAAAGATATAGCATACCATTTAAAATTTTCGTAATAATGCGTAATAATTGTTATTATGTCAGATATCGCCCTGTAGCTCCTAAGTCAAGGTAAACTTTGACAATTTTTATATAAAAGATTAATAGGTAAGAACAGTTTTTCAAACGAGGCCTAGCTTGTTTAATTCTGTTAACTTATACCAAAGTTATGGCCATTTAAATAAAAACTTCTTTGACATTCCCCCACCACTACATCTTACAAGATAGATCAAAAAACTGTTAACAAAAAAAATCGAGAATTGTCCTATGTACATGATGATAGAATTTATAATATACCTTTACTTGCATATTTTTTGAGAAAAAGCCGTTTTTCTGATTGACAGTAACAGTTACGCCCCCTGGCGGTTACTTGCGGAACTTGAAAATAATTTCCAGCGATTTCTCTTAGCCGATTTACCTAGTAATATTTTTTGCTCGAAGTTGTATGATTAACGGTTACTGAGATATTGCCGGCGTCCATTCTTATGAGGTCACCCTGTACATACATAAACATACAGTACTCTAGGGTAATTTTTCAATATCCAGCTCGTTAGACAGTACCCGAATAAACGAATTTGTTGGTATTAAAAATTTAATTTTTTTATTATACTGACAAAACCGTTTTTTTCCCGGACTAGTAATGAACAAATTTAACATTTAATCTTAGAAAAAAAAGAAAAAAAGTTGTTGACCGCGGTGAGATTCGAACCCACACCCTTTCGGACTGGTACCTAGCGTCTTAACAGCTCGACCACGCTTCCTGTGCTTCAGGAATATCAATACACCGTACATAATACGTCGTCAGTTACCTGTCGTAATTTGACTCAATTTTTTTTAAACAGGAAGCGATATTGACAAAACCTGATTTTTATCGGACTAGTTTTTTCATGCTGATTCCGAATCTGTATTTAGTTTTTTTCTATCACTTGTAGTTTTGGCTATCTTTTGTATACGGACAGACGGACGGACGGACAGATGGACAGACAGAGGCTCTGCATAAGTGAGTCAGTGAGAGTTAAAAAGGGTCCAAAGAGTCGACCAATAAATATTTTAACTGACACCCAGGGAGCTCTGAAAGCTTTTGGTTCTCATACCTCATACGATTTCACCCCCACCCAAAAAAGTAGAAAATGATCAGAATCCCTAAAACGCCTAAAAATTAAGTTTGATTTGTTTTTATATTTTTGGTTTTTTTATTATTGCTTCGCTGCCACTGACACGATTTCTAGAAATCTTAAACGGTTTCCATCCTCGCCTTGGTAGTAATACTGTGTAAAAATTTCATTAAAATCAATCTAATAGTTTCCAATCTACATGATACAGAACGAAAAGAAGCTATAAACGTATGTATCTATACATCAGAAAATTCTAAGTCCCTTGGTTTCGTAATAGGCAAGGCAATGTTAGGATGAACCTAACCTAAAAAAGCTTATTATGATGCTAGGTCTTTCTCTCACAGGTCGGTAGACAACCTATTATGAATACAACAAATTTTTCCCCTTAACCTTAACATAATCAGAACAGGAATGAATGAATAATGAATGAACAGAATAGATTGACGTAATGACAGACGACATAATGACAGTTGACTTGACAGTCCTTATAACCTTAACGTCAGATAGTTACCTTACACTAGACATTGGTAACACGTCACTTCACTGGCGACACAAATGAGCGGGAAAAGTACAGATTCAAATAATATGTGGACATTTTGTTTTTTACTAATTAGTCCGCCGCCTATCCACCGATTTTGAAAATTGTAGGAACATTACCTACTAAGACAGACCGACAGACTGACCGACGGAAATGAATGACGTGAAACGCCCAAAAAGCGTATTATCTCAAAATCGAAAATTTTCGCCATCATAATACTCCCTCACCTATAGGTGTGGGCTGTAAAAGCCACGTAAAGAAGGAATTAGGTCGATGAACAATAAAAAACCTCGTACTGACAAAACAGTGTAACACCAAGAGAGACGAAACAGTTTATAACCTATTTCGCAAATAGGAGCAAAACAGCTTATATCGCTTGCCAAGGAGGCTCTAAGTGGGCAAACACAACGGAACGCCGATCCTCGACCTCCTTATCCTAGCTCCGCTCACCAAAAGAATAAACAGAATAAACTCGCAATCTTAGATCTGTGTGGTCACAAAGGAGAGCTAAAGTGACCATTTTTTCTGATACCAATGCGGGACGGCGCCGGCGCGGCGCGTAGCCTAACGAGAGATCTAGCCCGGACACTGCTTGTGTCACGTCACACTGTCACAGCTAAAGGTAGAAACACGGAGGCGACACGTTACTGTGACGTCACATGTCAAAATTTATGTCATTTTGGGTTATGTGACGTCAAAATGACGCGTCAGCGGCGGTGTTTCGATCTTCCGATGTGACGTCAGCCGTGAAGTGGGGATGACATTGATTTATAAATTTGAAAAAATATACAGGGTGTCCAGTTAGTGGGTAGTTCTTCGATATCTCGCAAAGTATACCTAACAGAAGAAAATGTCAAATACAAAAGTTATTTGGTTACTTAAGACGCATATTCTAAAAATATTTTGAAATATACAGGGTGTTGCGGGAAAGTAGGATAGTGACCAACTTAATTTTTTTATATGGAACTTAAATTTTTTTTTGAATTCTTTTAGTTTCCATCATTGATCTCTATTTAACTCTAAAATATTTTTGGGGTAGGTTGCGACGTTGCCAATTATAATTTATTTCCTATTAATTTCCGGATTTGATATATTCATTTAACTTTTCTTAACAATATTATACAGCGAGTTACTTGAATATTAAGTGGATATTAATTTGTATGTTACCAGCAATTTGTATCTACAGGGTGTTTTTGGCAGAATTTTAAATTACAGCAACTTGAAGGTCATTTTACTTTGTTTTTTTAAATGTAACACCCTGTATTTTTTATTTTAAATCGAAATATCTGCTAATACCCTATATCACCTTGTAATATTTTTTTTGCGTTTGCGACGTTGCCAAGTTATAAATTATTTTTCCAAATTTTTAAACAAATATCCCCGATTATAATTTATTTTAAAAAGAATCCCCTACTTATTTTTATTGCAGTAAATTGCGCATGTCGAATTTAGTAAGATCTCACAATTTCAAAATTTTGTTTCTAATAATTACTGAGATACGGCAACACCGCTTTTTCAATAAACGGTACCGGAACGCTTAAATATTTCCAAAACCGCCACAGCTGGAGATGAAATTTAATACTTGAGGGTTCTTGAACATACGGAATTTAAAAACGCTAACAGCAGTGTTGTCAGATTTACCACTTTTACATTAGATTTCATAAATAGGGTATTCCATTCAAAATTATGACGTAAAATTGGTAAATCTGACAACACTGCTGTTAGCGTTTTTAAATTCCGTATGTTCCATAACCCCCAAGTATTGAATTTCATCTCTCCAGCTGTGGCGGTTTTGGAAATATTTAAGCGTTCCGGTACCGTTTACTGAAAAAGCGGTGTTGCCGTATCTCAGTAATTATTAGGAACAAAGTTTTGAAATTTTGATATCTTACTAAGTTCGACATGTGCAATTCATTGCAATAAAAATAAGTAGAGGATTCTATTTAAAATAATTTAAAATCGGGGATATTTGTTTAAAAATTTGGAAAAATAACTTATAACTTGGCAACGCCGCAAACGCGAAAAAAAATTACAAGGCGAGATAGGGTATTAGTCGATATTTTGATTTAAAATAAAAAATACAGGGTGTTAAATTTAAAAAAACAAAGTAAAATGACCTTGAAGTTGCCGTAATTTAAAATTCTGCCAAAAACACCCTGTAGGTACAAATTGCTGATAACATCCAAAATAATAACCACTTAATATTCAAGTAACCCGCTGTATAATATTATTGAGAAAAGTTAAAGGAATATATCAATTTGGACGTATTACTTGCGACCTTGCAAATCCGGAAATTAATAGAAAATACATTATAACTTCGTAACGTCGCAACCTATCCCAAAAATATTTTAGGGTTGAATAGAGATCAATGATGGAAACTAGAACAATTTAAGAAAAAGTTATAGTTCCATATAAAAAAATCAAGTTGATCACTATTCTACTTTCCCGCAACACCCTGTATATTTTAAAATATTTTAGAATATCCATCTTAAGTAACCAAATAACTTTTGTATTTGACGTTTTCTTTTATCAGGTATACCTTGCGAGATATCGAAGAATTACACACTAACTGGACACCCTGTATAGGAAAGAAATATATTATATAATCCAGGACATTTTCTGGGACAGTATAAATGCAGGATGACTCGTCTGAAAACGGCACCATCCCGCAAAATCCAGGACGAATGGTCACTCTACGGAGAGCCCACCATACCAGGGTAAATTCGAGCTTAGTGGGTGGACACCACGGACGTTATGGTTGAGGGTCAATGGTCGAGGGCCAATGATCTCCGTTGTGTCCAAAGCCCAGGATCTTAACTGGTATGTATACCGGACACTGTCCTCTGAATTACCATCACAAAATTGAAGTAACGGTCATAAAAATCAGATCAGAGCTTTTTTTTGTGAACCGGCCTAGTAATGTATCCTCAAAACCTTTCGATGATACCAAAGCTTACGGAATACATATAAGTTAGATCACTCTCCGTCGGCACTTTGAAGAACTCACATGAAAGCGATGCCGCGGCCGCACGCGCCAGTTAGTTTTTGCATTGGTTTTTGCTCAAGTAGGAGGGTCTTTTAGCGGATACTTGCTAATGCCTGGGTTGTACGTATATACGAGGGTCATTAAAAAACTATGTATTGACAGCCGATTTAGACATACAAATACAAATATAACGTTTGTTTTGCTAATGCACTAAGTTACATAAATCGATATCAAAAATAAAGCGTAGTAAAACTATTACTAATGAATCTCAAATGATTTCACATATTTTAGCTATTTCGTGGATAAGTAAAAACTGATGGTTCAAAGGTTCTGTAGTATTTTTACTTTAATGTTTTGTTTATTTGGCTTATTTTTGAGATCACAGTTTATACATTCTATGGTATAGTATATATGAACTCGTATGTAGAATTTTAAAAGATAATCATGTGGAAATGCTTTACATGGATATGAATAAATTATTTTTGACATTTTGCTTTTCAGTGTCATTCCAATTGCTACTGCAGAAACTAAATTGTTAAAATGATCAATAAAAATATTTTCGAGCTCTAAAATATAATTTACAATGTCCCTCCGTGTTATGGTAAGACCACCGAATGAATATTTTGCCTCACTATACGCTTTTAGCTTGATACAATCCTTTAAGTACCTGTAGCTCTTGAACTAATCACTTTATACCCCAAGTGTGCGAGTTTGTTAGAATTGTTTTATCGGGAGGAACACTGGCACAAATATACAGGTGTCCCATTAATAATTTTGAATCGAATGTCACGTGACCAAAAACAAATACCACGTTGGGTAGTACAATGACAAAAAAAGGCACAACATATGCCCTAATTTACATGCCCAAAATTATAATTCTCTACTACTGCCCAGTTCCGACATATGTCTTGTCTTAATCGTCGTGGAATACCCTGTATTTATATCCCTTACATTTCAAGGTTTCCCACAAAATAAGGATGGATCTGACTGTTATTCTCCATCCGTTAATAAATTTAAATTTATTGGTAATATCTTTTCTGGCGAAATTGATTACTCTCAAACTTCTAAAAAGATTATCCATTTCCTGCAAACAAATCCGAGATAACAAAATCCGATATTTTTGGGACACTGTATAGACTTCGCGTTAAACACGTTCAACCTCTGCTTTGCGCCGCCCCGTATCTCCCGGCTGACGTCGGTACACTTCTACCGGTGTACCGGGGTGACGGGGAAGGTTATATATAAGTTATATAACAAAACTGTTTTTGTTTCCTTTTTTTCGCAATAATTCAAAAGTTATATCAAAATAAAAATGGGTTTTTGAATCGAGTACCGAAAACACGCCGATGGCTCCCGAACCCGTGTGACATCACCACGGCGGTAAGGATGCTCCTTTGGCCAACGACGTCCTACTCCGATACTAGATTCTAGATTCCCAGCCGAAAATACGTACTACTAAACTGGTAATTAGTGTATATTTGTTGCAACACAGTCGATGAATGAAGTTTCCAGCTCGAGACCAAGTCTACGATCGAAATAAATATGTTTTTGAATGTTTGAAGTTGAAGTCAGATTACAGATTCCAAAGTACCTAATCAAATAAGTTTCGTTGAAAAGATCTCTTCAATCGAAGGATGGCCCAGTGGTTAGAGAGACGGCTATTGGATCTCAGCGTCTTTGGATCGAAACCCAGGACTTCCAATTTTTTTTCTTATCAAAAAATTTATAATGTGCCTTTTGCACTTGTTACGCACATTTTTTTCGACGATCAACCTACATATGTGTTTGAATTAAATTTTGTTAGACATATTACTTGCACTGCACAGTGTTTGTTAAATTTTTATGAAAATTTAATATTGTTAAGCTTCATTGCCCAAAGTTAAATAAATAATAATACCAAGTGATAAACAGAATGTGATTACCAGTTTGAGTTACTTTTTTTACATTAAAAAACTTAAAAATGAATGAATTGAATGGATGAAGAGATTTTGTTTTATTAATCAACTATTACATTTAAAAAAAAATTAATGGCGATTGATATTGACGGACAAACCTCATTTCCACTGATTTTTTGAATTGTCCACCGCCTCCTATCCTTAGTTCTTGCACTGTGCAGTGCAAGTAATATGTCTAAGAAAATTTGATTCAAACACATATTTATGTTGATCGTAGAAAAAATGTGCGTAACAAGTGCAAAAAGCACATTAATAAATTTTTTGATAAAAAAAAATTAAAAAAAAAGTTGGAAGGCCTGAGTTTCGATCCAAAGACCCTGAGATCCACTAGCAGTCTCTCTAACCACTGGGCCATTCTTCGAATGAGGAGATCTTTTCAACGAAACATATTTGATTAGGTACTTACTTACTCGAACCTGTAATCTGAATTCAACTTCAAACATTCAAAAACATAATATTTATTTCGATCGTAGACCTCATCTCGAGCTGCAAACTTCATTCATCGACTGTGTTGCAACAAATATACACTAGTTACCAGTTTAGCAGTACGTATTTTCGCGATTGACTGGGAATCTAGAATCTAGTATCGGAGTAGGACGTCGTTGGTCAAAGGAGCATCCTTACCGCCATGGTGACGTCACACGGGTTCGGGAGCCGTCGGCGTGTTTTCGGTACTCGATTCAAAAACCCATTTTTATTTTCATATAACTTTTGAATTATTGCGAAAAAAAGAAAACAAACAGTTTTGTTATAAAACTTATATCTGATCTTTCCATTTATCACAAAAGAAAGTACTTTTTTTCTTAATTCAAAACCTCAATTCCCAATAAACAAGAACGCGGGGGGGCGGAGCTAAAGATTTTTAGCTTAAGAGCTCGCTTCGTAAAAAAAAAGGTCACTCGGTAAAGTAAAACTTTTGTGATTTACAGGTTCGGTAGGTATCAACATAGGTGCAATTAAAATATAAAATTCTAGATATAATCATAAATTGAGTGCAACAGTGATATTCTTGCTATCAATAATATCTTCAATATTCTTCCACCTAGCCCTTTGACGGTTTGTAATTCGGTAAATTGTCATTAGTGTACCAAGTGACGTAATTGTTGCAACATTTTTCACAACTTAAGCGTCCTCTAAGGGCTCTTCACCTTTCGCATATACCTTTGACAATTTTTTCCCTACTTTCTTTTAATATTTACGTTCATATTGCAAATTTACAGAACTGTACTTCATCATTTATTATGCGAAAAAATAATTGCATGTTTAACCCTCTACCCTTATTTTGTACATCCACGGCGCATTCTGACGACCAACCTATCCCTATGTTGATACCTACCTAACCTGTAAATGACAACATTTTTACTTTACCGAGTGACTTTTTTTCGTAGCTAGCTATTTCTCTTGCTGCTCTGGAATATTTCAAAGGCAAGCGGTTTTCCTAAAAAAGCCTCCAACTGTGCGGTTGGTTAGCAGACTTCCTCTCTGGTTGCAAAATCTTTGTCGTGGTAGACGGCTTCTCTTCCTTCCATAACACCAATGCTGGGGTCCCGCAGGGATCGGTGTTAGGTCCGACATATTTTTGCTTCACTTCAATGATCTGCTCTCTAGTATTGAAAACCAAATCCAGAGTTTTTCGGATGACAGTACTTTGCACGCAAGCATTTTAGGCAACAGACCCGTCGAGCGGTGCGGTCGAGTTGAAGCGCAGTAGCCTGGCAGTGGTTGCTTCGTCCAAAGGACCTGAAGGTCATTACCGCTTAGGGACTTTAGAATATGGTGAAACTACAAGACTCAGTACTATGCAGTGTCAAACAAAAAGTACCCAAGCGAGCACCGGATTGTAATGCAGAATCAGACGCTGACAAGAAGCCACTCATTCAAGGTTTTATGCCCAGAATGCCCAGGGCTTGGAATAGACTGCCAGGAGCTGGACAGTACAAGCCCCGCGTCAAGAAATAGCTCCTAACATAGCCTTTTCAAAGCAGCCACGATAATCTTACGGAAAAGAGACCATTTTGGTAAGCCAAAGAATCAAACACTTCATACATTTTAATCTTTTACTCTTACTAACTTAAAGCGTACTCCGTATCCAACTTCGCCAATCATGTATGCCCTCCCTAAAAGGTATTTGTCACATAAACAGTTTTCCCGAAATAAACGAATCGGCTAATAACCGATTAAGTTGTACGTTATCTGCGGAAGATCGCGGTACGATATGATTACGTGCGGTATTGCCAGGTCTACAACGCTATGCCGCGATGAGAACAGAACCGTGATGATTTTGATAGCAACAATTCTTATTTTGTAGTTTATCATTGTACAAAAGGATCAGGTTTTCTTCTATCAGTTTTATTTAACAATATTTTCCAATAAAAGCTACAAAATTAGGCATCTCCGGCAACAGGAGAGTGAAATGTCATGATTCGGTGATCCTGCAAGAGCAAGACCTATATTGTTAGGTGTTTATTTGTTTATGGTCAAGTCCAATATGCTGCCAACGCGATGCCTCAAAACGACTTACAAAACTTGTTCCATTTTGAGTGCTTGCAATACAAAGACTGAAAAAACCTCACTTATCCTACGCTACGATAAACAAAGGTGCATGCAAAAAGCCAAAATTTTATATTGTACATAGCGTAACATTAGAATCGTTAGGTGACGTAAATAGCCGTTAACGTTTCACTACTGGCCCTTTGGAAGGAGCCGTGCATAAGGTCCCTATTAACTCTACGCTGTTCGCTGCTGGCTGTTGATTTCAGTGTCACGAATGCGGATACTGTCTTTTGATGTACTTTACATACACACCGCATACTATTTTCGTTATGGGTTGATACAAGGTTTTGATCTACGTCACATGATATCGATTTCAGGCAAATCGCAGTCCGGTTTTATTTGGTCCGCAGCGTTCTTGTTTATCAGCTGATAAGGTGAAAGAACTTTCTCCTATCACATTATACCAGTTTTTTCAGATTACTTTAATTTTATTCATCGTATGGCTCAAAAACATGAGAATAGTAACTATAGATTAAAAAAAACTATTTCCACCTATACTAAAATAAAATATACAGGGTGGTCCAATAAGCGCTCTCTAGCGGTCATACCGTTTAAATTAGAAAATGTTTGAAATAAAAAACGTTTCTTTTCAAATGCTTTACATTTAGAAAATAATTTCAAAGATGTCGGACTTCCGGATATACCGGAAGTAGGCATCAACTTCCTTATTTTAAATGGAACACCCTGTATATTATTACGTTTTTGAATTCAGCATCGATTTTTTTCACATATCTGAAAAAATCCGGCAGGACTGTAAATATAAAGCATTTATGAATCTTTCTTTTAACTATTGTTCTATCTGTTCGCTCTTGTAAATATATGTAATTTTTTTTAATCTTTGCCATGTGAACATATGGAGGTTGTCTGCTTTTTGGGTTTTTGATATGCCAATGCGACTTCATAGATTTGTTTCTGAAGTATATGAACGCAGTTTATCAAAATGTAAGAACGCATGAAAATCCATACTTCAGAAACAGATCGTGAAGTCCTGTGAAGTTCTCTACAAGGTGCTAAAATCAGCAATCACTCATTCACAGCAAACCACCCTTCTTTGGAGGGGCACCACACTTCTTTGGAGGGGCACCACACTTTTTCGGGGTGCCACCATCAAGACCACTGGAGCATCACTACTTCTCCGGGGCATCATCCTTCTTTGGGGTGACACCACTAAAACTCTTTTTGAAGAAAGCCAGCCTTCTTTGGGGTGCCACCATGTGAACACCACCGCTTCTCCGAGGCATCACCCTTCTTTGGGGTGCCACCAGCACCTCTCCGGATAATCATACTTCTTTGGGATGCCATCACCACACTTCTTTGGGGCACCACCTTCTCTTGGAAGGGCACCACGAGAACTACACCATGAACTTCCCAGCTAAGTTCTTGTTTTTGAAAATAGATCAAATACACATATGTACTGAATTCATATACATGAAATAAATATTTATTAAACCATTGCTGTCTGTTTTCATTTCTTGGCGGCTAGCTAGACTCACGCACACACGCATGCACCCACAGGCCCTTGTCTCATGCAATCGTACTGAGCAGCTGGTTGCTATGGGCAATATGTTGGTTAGTGGCTCATCACCAAGCAGCGTTTTTATTGTTACAATTTCACAAAAATACCAACTCCCAAACAGTTGGGAAGCTCTTGTCGCTATGCCTATGCCTCTGTGCAATATTAACGAACTTTAATGTGTCTGCGACATCTCTTATTCACCGAATACGACCGCTGGTCTGACGGATTTGAAGCCGTTGAAATCGTATTCGCGGCAAAGTTGGAGCATTCAATGTTCAGTCCGATCTCTTAATCCAAAGTAGAGTTACAAGCAGTGGCGGCTCGTGCCTTAAGAAACCGGTGGAGCCAAAATATAAAAAATAACCTAAATTTATAGGCACCTTAAAAACTATATTAAAACAACAATGGAAACAGCCAAAATTTATTCTCCATATAATAACCTTTGTACAAAAACAAAAAGTACACTTTTAAATTGTCTGGTATGTAAAATCAAATCGTCTTATTTTTTGCAAAAGTGTTATTAACTTGTTTGTTAAAATTGTCAATGTTATTTAAACACTTTTTTTTCGGCCGATAACATTCCATATAGAGTTTCTTAGAAACGTCTTAATCCTTTTTGGCATGGAAAAGGATCGTTCTGCTTCCGATGTGGACATTCTTCGTCCAGGTAGGATCGCCACCAAACAAAATACATGAGAAACAAAATGAAATGCGTTTTTCTTATCACATCCGCAAATCCAAATGTTTTTATTCTACATATTTCGATTGAACTTCCGGACTCGGCTTTTAACATTCGACGAACTAGACACATTTTGCGTTTCTTGAATATCTAAATCGGGAAGCGGTCTTCCCAATTCCTTGATTTCGAATTTTTCCCTCAATCGAGAATGTGGAAAACGGCTTTGAAAAAAGATTACTAATACTATTCATTTTGGAGATAGTACCTCCCGCCTGCCCGAGAAGCGCTGAAACTTTTTATTTCCGTCAAACGAGACTGACACTCAAAACCGCAACTGAATTTGTGGTCAGCACCTTGAAATTATGCGAAATGCGTGGTTTCATCGCAATAGAAAGCGAAATAAAGATTTTTTTAGGTACACCCGCCCGCCCGAGAGATGCTGAAATTTTTCATTTCCGTCATTCGAGACTGAGACTCAAAACTGCAACTGAATTAATTTGTGATCAGCACCTTGAAATTATCCGAAATGCGAGGTTTCATCCCAATAGAAAGCCAAATAAAAATTTTCGATTTTTTTAGGTACACCCGCCCGCCCGAGATATGCTAAATTTTTTTATTTCCGTCAAACGAGACTGAGACACAAAACTGCAACTGAATTTGTGGTCATCAACTTGAAATTATCCGAAATGCGAGGTTTCATCTCAATAAAAAGCCAAATAAAGATTTTCGATTTTTTTTAGGTACACCCGCCCGCCCGAGAGATACTGAAATTTTTTATTTCCGTCAAACGAGACTGAGACTCAAAACTGCAACTGAATTTGTGATAAGCACCTTGAAATTATCCGAAATGTGAGGTTTCATCTCAACAAAAAGCCAAATAATTTTTTAGGTACACCCGCCCGCCCGAGAGATACTGAAATTTTTTATTTCGGTCAAACGAGACTGCCACTCAAAACTGCAACTGAATTTGTGGTCAGCACCTTGAAATTATCCGAAACGCGAGGTTTCATCTCAATAGAAAGCCAAATAAAGATTTTCGATTTTTTTAGGTACACACGCCTCCCGAGAGATGCTGATTTTTTTTATTTCCGTCAAACGAGACTGACACTCAAAACTGCAACTGAATTTGTGGTCAGCACCTTGAAATTATCCGAAATGGGAGGTTTCATCTCAATAGAAGGCCAAATAAAGATTTTCGATTTTTTAGGTACACACGCCCGCCCGAGAGATGCTGAAATTTTTTATTTCCGTCGAACGAGACTGACACTCAAAACTGCAACTGAATTTGAGGTCAGCACCTTGAAGTTTTCCGAAATGCGAGGTTTCATCTCAAGAGAAGGCCAAATAAAGGTTTTCGATTTTTTTAGGTACACCCGCCCGCCCGAGAGATACTGAAATTTTTTAATTCCGTCAAACGAGACTGACACTCGAAACCGCAACTGAATTTATGGGCAGCACCTTGAAATTATCCGAAATGCGAGGTTTCATCTCAATAGAAAGGGAAATACATATTTTCGATTTTCTTTAGGTACACCCGCCCGCCCGAGAGATGCTGAAATTTTTTATTTCCGTCAAACGAGACTGAGACTCAAAACTACAACTGAATTTGTGGTCAGCACCTTGAAATTATCAGAAATGCGAGGTTTCATCTCTATAGAAAGCGAAATAAATATTTTCGATCTTTTTAGGTACACCCGCCCGCCCGAGAGACGCTGAAATTTTTTATTTCCGTCGAACGAGGCTGAGACTCAAAACTGCAACTGAATTTGCGGTCAGCACCTTGAAGTTGTCTGAAATGCGTGGTTTCATCTCAATAGAAAGCCAAATAAAGATTTTCGATTTTTTTAGGTACACCCGCCCGCCCGAGAGATGCTGAAATTTTTTATTTCCGTCAAACGAGACTGAGACTCAAAACTGCAACTGAATTTGTGGTCAGCACCTTGAAATTATCCGAAATGCGAGGTTTCATCTCAATAGAAAGCCAGATAAAGATTTTCGATTTTTTTAGGTACACCCGCCCGCCCGAGAGATGCTGAAATTTTTTATTTCCGTCAAACGAGACTGACACTCAAAACTGCAACTGAATTTGTGGTCAGCACCTTGAAATCATCCGAAATGCGAGGTTTCATCTCAATAGAGAGCCAAATACAGATTTTCGATTTTTTTAGGTACACCCGCCCGCCCGAGAGATGCTGAAATTTTTTATTTCCGTCAAACGAGACTGACACTCAAAACTGCAACTGAATTTGTGGTCAGCACCTTGAAATCATCCGAAATGCGAGGTTTCATCTCAATAGAGAGCCAAATAAAGATTTTCGATTTTTTTAGGTACACCCGCCCGCCCGAGAGATGCTGAAATTTTTTATTTCCGTCAAACGAGACTGACACTCAAAACTGTAACTGGATTTGTGGTCAGCACCTTGAAATTATCCGAAATGCGAGGTTTCATCTCAATAGAAAGCCAAATAAAGATTTTCGATTTTTTTAGGTACACCCGCCCGCCCGAGAGATGCTGAAATTTTTTATTTCCGTCAAACGAGACTGACACTCAAAACTGCAACTGGATTTGTGGTCAGCACCTTGAAATTATCCGAAATGCGAGGTTTCATCTCAATAGAAAGCCAAATAAAGATTTTCGATTTTTTTAGGTACACCCGCCGGCCCGAGAGATGCTGAAATTTTTTATTTCCATCAAACGAGACTGACACTCAAAACTGCAACTGAATTTGTGGTCAGCACCTTGAAATCATCCGAAATGCGAGGTTTCATCTCAATAGAAAGCCAAATAAAGATTTTCGATTTTTTTAGGTATACCCGCCCGCCTGAGAGATGTTGAAATTTTTTATTTCCGTCAAACGAGTCGGGCGCTCAAAACTGCAACTGAATTTGTGGTCAGCACCTTGAAATTATCCGAAATGCGTGGTTTCATCTCAATAGAAAGCGAAATAAAGATTTTCGATTTTTTTAGGTACACCCGCCCGCCGAGAGATGCTCAAATTTTTTATTTCCGTCAAACGAGACTGAGACTCAAAACTGCAACTGAATTTATGGTCAACATCTTGAAATTATCCGAAATGCGAGGTTTCATCTCAATAGAAAGCCAAATAAAGATTTTTGATTTTTTAGGTACACCCGCCCGCCAGAGAGATGCGGAAATGTTTTATTTGCGTCAAACGAGACTAAGACTCAAAACAGCGACTGGATTCGTAATCAGCACCTTGAAATTATCCGAAATGCGAGGTTTCATCTCAATAGAAAGCCAAATGAAGATTTTCGATTTTTTTAGGTACACATCCTAGTCACCACTAAATATAATTAAAATAACTTTTACGTCGGGGCGCGAAACAGACAAAGGAAACTAATCCGAATGCCGATTGGGAGTCCCAATCGACAACGATAACAAGATCTAGTCTTGGTGAGCCAGCAGTTACCTTTCCCCTTTCCCTATTAAAATGGCGCTCTGCGCATAGCGTAAATATGACCTCATTTAACCTTTCGGTTGGATGTATTATAGCAGAATTGGAGCCGCTGTCTGTTTGGCTCCCACACCGCTCGCCGTGCTTTCATAGTAATAGTTTGGGCGTATTTGGCGAAAAATTAGGTTAATATATTGGATTTTAACGTTTAATTTTTGCTAAATAATTAAAAAAAAATAGGATGCGATATAATATTTAAATGTAGCACAAAAGAAGTTAGATACTCGACTTATTGTGGTGGTGTCATGGCTCCTTGGCTCCTTAAGGCGAGCTGCCACTAGTTACAAGCTCACAAGATGAGTTTACAAGAAAATAATCGTCTGTCTTATACATCGGTGCCGCCTTGGTGGACCCAAAAGCACAATGAGACACCAGGACAGGGAGAATGGAAGTAACAACTGGACATTGTTGTCTGAAGAAAGACCTAAACAGAATGGGGTCCTACGATGAAGATCTCGACAGAAGACTGTGTGGTGGAGGTATAATCAGCCTTCCATGATGTACAAAGCGCCATATAACATGAGATAACTATTTGACAAGGCTGGACTAAAACCCATATATTTTAGCTCAGTACCAGGACCAGTAGAGAAATTGCACAGAGTACCTAGATTGCTCGGACGGGTTTTCTAAAAAAATAGGAACTACAATACAATAAGATGTGTTAACTGCAAATATTAGATCAAATAAAATATAATCAAACAAACTTTTAGTCCTTTGTTTAGCTCAATTTTACTTACAGTATTCCAAGAAGTGAGGAACGGTTGATAATACTGAACTTTTCCACTTCAGGTTTCTCAACTATATAATTGCATATGGTGATTGAGATATCCACTGCATCTAATAAAGTATGTGTATAGGAAATCCGCAAATGGAACGTTCTGATTACCATGAAATGCATTTCAATACAAGCGTTATATATCTGCAACTGCATTTTCTTATTTCTATGCACATTAAAGCATGCCGCTGAATATTTCATGACCAGGAAGAAAGCGCTGCTAGATTGACGTCAATAAACTGCATAACATACGTCTTCCAACGCCTACTCAGCATATCCATGTTTGGAATAATAGACATTCACAGACTGGACACCAGCTGGTATTAAGCAACAGAATAAGCTGGCGATATGCTAGCTTCATTCGTTCCGAATTAATATGATAAAACTCAGTGCTTCCAAGACCCAGTGCTGTACAGTATTA
Source organism: Callosobruchus maculatus (assembly GCA_951848785.1). Classification (NCBI taxonomy): domain Eukaryota; kingdom Metazoa; phylum Arthropoda; class Insecta; order Coleoptera; family Chrysomelidae; genus Callosobruchus; species Callosobruchus maculatus. The sequence continues at coordinate 11,759,469 of CATOUR010000081.1, read as the reverse complement.
AACAAGAACTGCCCGAGTGAGCATCCAGCTCTAATGGTCAGGCTCTGTCAAGAATAAGGCACCTATTCAGAGCCAGAAAGTGGAGAATTGCTGCCGTTTTAGTATTTAGTACATTTGTACTATCTCTAGTATATTCCAACGGTAAAGTACAAGAGTACATTAAGGCTCAATTCTAGTACATTTTCAGTTATCGAAAAAAAAGGACAAAAAAATCAATATATTTGACTTTAACGGTCGTAAAATCTTCATTTCATACGTTCGAGCTTCTCAAATGGACGTATAATGCAAGAAATTATATGGTTGCAAAGGCTGAACAGTTTTTTTTTTGTTTTTTTTCTGCACCTCAGGAAATTATAGCGCGTCCATGTGGGTCTGTGGCTCAATTTCCAGCTCATAATGAAATTCATGGATTTCAGTACAATTTAGTCTAATTTAATACATTTTATTGCTTTCATTCAGTACATTCCAGAAACGCACCGCGGAAGGTCACATATCTTGGACCTGCTGCCACTACTACCGTATCAGGAGGCACCCGAAGAAACGGGAAGCTTGGCAGCAAACCATTTTGGCTTCCGCAGTGGCAAGTCAACGGTCAACGCATTGGAGGCAATAAATGGGGAGTACAAGTGACATTTGACATGCAAAATGTCTAACACGGCGTCGTGGAACATCATAACGGAGGAGTTAAACAATGTCGCATAGCCTAGGTATTTACGGAATCTGATCGGCAGCTATTTTAGTCACAGAGCAATAAAAATAGCAAACATAGAGCTGGATATGTTCCACAGGGATCGGCATTGGGTCCTCTTCTTTAGAATGTCGTGTATGATGGGGTTTTAAGGCTAGCTCTTCCTCGAAACATAAAGGCTATGGCGTTCGTGGATGATCTTGCTTTGGTAGCCTCCATCAGACACGAGAAAACTGTGGTGCAAACGACAAACGAGTTAAGAAGGATAGGTGAGTGGATGTCCAAGCACCAACTTCAGCTGGCACCAAGCGAAACTGATGCAGTCATTCTCAGAGGTTCACGGATCACTAGGAACCAAGTGAGCTTTCGTCTTAGAGAGAGGGGTAAATAGTACCCAGCAAATCCATAGTGTACTTGGGGTTATCTTAGATAAATGTTTCAACGAACATATAAAGAAAAGTGCGGCAAAAGCAGAAAGAAAGGTAGCATTACTGTCCGTATAGTGCCAAACATAGGCGGCTCAAGTATGAGCAAAACACAGATCTTGAATGAAGCGATCTACTCAGTTTATGTTATACGGAGCTCCAGTATGGTACAAAGCGATCGACAGGAAAAAGCACCAGAAAACCTTTGATAGGGAGCAAAGGAAAGTCACTATTAAGAATAGCGAGTGCGTGTTGTACTACCTCTATACCAAAGCACTGCAGGTTATAACAGCGATAACTCCACTGCATATATTGGTCAAGGAGAGGAGATAATGTATATCATGCAAGGTGCACTGCCAGAGCAGTGGAGGACCGCCAGACAGAAAACAATGAACGAGTGGCAGGGGATCTGGTCTAGTACAAGAGAGGTGGCGCAGTGGACCAAGCGCCTGTTTCAAACATACGAGAATGAGCAGAGTGTAAACACAAGATAGCCTGCTATTACCACGCACAGGCGTTGTCGGGCCACGGTCTCTACCAAGTGTATATAAACAAGATAGGCTCAGCAACGGGCGATCACTGTTGACATTGCGGCCAAAGTGACACAGTCGAGCACATCCTGTTTGAGTGCGATCCTATTCAGGAAGCGAGAGCGAACCTGCCTGAGGACCTGACCCCAGAGAACATGGTGGCTATGATATCGAGTGAACAACGCTGGAAGGTAAGGTGGTTCAAGGCATTTTAAAATCGAAAAATACAGAGGAACGTAGGGACATGTAGCAAAAAGAAGAAGAAGAACATATCTCATCTAGTACTGCGAAGAATCTCGTTCAGGATGATGCGCGGTGCAAATGTAGATTGAGTAAAGGTAAGAAAAGATGGAACGGGTTTTAGCCGGTCGGACCGTGGTGGCATGTCTGATGGACATGTTTATGTGCGCTGGACGTGATATCAGAGGACAGAAGCTCTCAAGCTGGTTCAACCTAGGGTGGGCAGAGTCTCCCTCTCACACTTTCGGGGATGCGAGTGTTTGAGTCCTTGCGATCAATCCGGTTTTCCTAAACCCTCTATAATAAAAAAACTACCGTGTCAATGCTTCATTCAGTGCAGATAAGAGCAATTCGACTAACCGGTCACCACGCTTCAACGCGCCATCTTCAGTCTCTTTCTTACCAGCGTGCGGATGGTTACCTCTCACTTTTATACTGGACAGCAACTGCAAGTTGAAGCTGACATGATTGCAATATTTTGAGGTCGACCTGACTGCAAAATGTAGCTCGTGTATGGCCGCTCTAACGCTGCGTTTCCACCAGAGACGTGCTAGGAAAATGTCCGCAACGAGGATATGTAGCGGAGCTGTGAAACGGTGTGGGTGTTTCCACCAGAGATGTGCTAGGAAGAAGAGCGGTGCGAAGATGTGTGGCGGAGCTGTGAAACGGTGTGCAGATGAGCGTTGCGAGCATGTGTAGCGGGCTCTTTTCAGAGTTTTCTTGCTCGCCCACATCCCTCGCAACGCATTTCTAGCTCACATCTCTCGAAACACATTAATAGCACACATTCCTCGCCAACATGCCTTGTTTTGTACGTACAGAAACTTGCTACGCTATGCCGTTTCCACCACAGCTGTGCTGAGCGAGGCAAGGTGTTTCAAGCGATTCTATTGGTTTGTTGAGAACACCTTCCTCTTAACACATTCTCGCACATCTCTGGTGGAAACGCAACCTAAGGGATCCCAGGGAAATAATATGTCCTTACATCCACAATTCTGACGTTCTCAAAATACATGTATTGCACGTTGAGCTACTAAGTGAGACTATAATTCAGATTAGTTGAAAATTATTTCAAGATATTTATAATAACACTGTTACAAGCCTAAGGATTTTGGTTAATTGAGATATTATTCTGTAATCAAATCCTGGGATACGGTCAATGATATCTCCATAAGAGTCAAGTTGCCTCCGGCAAAAATATTTAAGACTGTTGTGGTATAATCTATATACATATCACTCACGCCCTGAAGATGACGCACTTTTAGCGTCGAAACGTTGGAAATTATATATATTTTTTTGAAATATATCATTGACCATATGGCAGGATTTCATTACACAATATTGGATTACAACGGCCAGGATACAAAAAGTAAATAAATATTAATCATGCATCTACTTACTTCCAGGCTCATTACTGATCTTCATCTTGTCCAAACTGGCCGAATCTCGATCGTTGTAGACGATGACAGCCGAAGCTCTGGCCCTGAAGGCGTTTTCAACTTTGACCTCGAAGTTGCACCGACCTCTTCGTACCAGAGCTATCCAAGGCCGACCTGCGGCTGGAAGCCTTCGGTCTGACCTGGAACTCTCCAAAGGAGGTCGGCAACCTGAGTGGTCTGTGGGATCTGAAGGCGAAGATACGTGGACTAGCTCACCGAAAGCCGGACCTGTAAAAAAAAATTAGACTTATACTCTAGGAGTGAGGGTCGCGGAAGGTATCCTAACATATTCATAGACCGGTCCGAGAAAATTACTGGTGCAGGGTGTAGAGCCTCCACATAAACAGTTCAAGCTGGCCGGCTTAACCAGAGCAGCCAAAAAAATTGACCAAAGGATTCATACACCAAAACCTTTTGACTTGGGAATCGAGCTTCTTAATGTCTTGCCCTTTGGAGCCATGAAAGGACTGATGAGAGAACGTCATCCATCCTGATGTTTGTTCTCGATAGAATAGTCTTGTCATCAACAAACAAAAAACATTTATCTGAAATGGACAACAGGAGATTTACATAGATTAGAAATAATAGCGGTCCCAGCACTGATCCTTGCGGTATGCCACTGATTACCGGCAAAAGTAGTGAGTTCTAATTGTTGCAATATATTTCTATTCTTTTCTGTTTGCAGGTACGATTCTAATAACTTCATCTGGTTACCTCTTGGTTGGTACAGGAAATGTGGTAGAATGGGTATACCAGTACAAGAAAATGTACTGCATTCGCTACTTTTTTTTTGTCATAGGCAAAAGAAGACATGGAGTATATTATAAGAAAATAATAAAGGTAGTAACAAACTCAGCACTGCAGTGGTATGGTCACGTCCAAAGAATTCCAGAATAAAGATAGCGTAAACGGATACTGAAATGGGAGCCTTTAGGGAGGACACGCAGAGGACAACTGGCACTAAGATGGAAAACATACTGTGGGGGACAGAGACGGTAAACTCGTAAGGGAAAATGCCAAAGAATAAGAAAAGAAGAAGAAGAAGAAGGAAGTTATCTCTGATTGCGTAATATTCAAGTTGTGTTATTAATATATTTTCATCGGCGCAATCAAAAGCCTTGGTGAGATCACATGCGTATGCAGCAAAGCAGATATTGAGCTTTAATGTTTCCGGACTGACAGAGTGATAGTATAGAAATTTTTTCGAAATAATTAGTAAATAATATCAATGCATAATTTTTTCCGGGCCGGGCCGGTTTTACAATGCAAGCTCAGGCTTCGGGTTAAGGTAAGCCGCCGTTAAACCACTGAAGTTGCAAAACGTCCGTTGTACAATGCTGGCTTAGCACCCCACTCCAAGCTTAACACGAGCTTAGCGCAAAACTACAAATCATGTGACATGATGTTTCAGGTAGTAATCTCAAATTGTTTGTCACCTTATAAGGTTATATTTTTGAAAAAATATGTATCTATTCTAAACAAACAAAGCAAATAAAAAACAGAGACGTCAACGGCTGTTGCCCAAATTTGAAACAAACCGTCAAAAGTGACAAGCCAGAACCTTTTTTAAATAATTATGACACTGCGCAATGATTCATGAGTGCCAACAGTAGTAATTTTATTATCCACCAGGTTTAACTAAAACGGCGATTCTACAACGGATGTCAACCTAAGCTTAGCTAATCTAAGTTAAGCTAAGGTTAGGTTTAATCGACATTTGTGCAACCGGTCCTTAACGGTACTACCGCACCCGTTTTGTAAAGTGGTACAATTTTAGTAACCTTTAGTGCATCAGGCCAGCAACCTTCCTCAAGACATTTATAACTTTGTTGTTTAATTTTTACCTCACAGAGAAGCAATACAAGAAATGAAAAACATATTCCATGACTATTTCTCAAAATAATTATGTGACTTGCCTAATGAGATATTTAGCATCGACTTCTCCGCAGTCAAGGAAAAACATTTTTTTTACAGAAATACTCTAGGGCCGTATTCATAGTCATCTCTCAAGTGTGCACTTGAGAGTACCTTACGCAAGTAATACTCAAGTGTGTCTTTGTGCATCTGTTTCATAGCCCTCACTTAAAAAAGCATGTGACGTTGTCATATGTGAAATATAAGTCAATTTGTTATGCTTATGCCTAAGTATCTTCATGTGTTCTGTTATTTGTCTTCGCTATGTGTCAGTGTTTTGTGTTTTTTACCAGATAGGACATTTTTCTTGATGTGTCAGAAGCATAACTAACAACACTCAACTCTAAAACTAATCTACAAAATCGCCTTGAGTGCAACAAAATGTCATGTTGACATTTTGTTACTTGAGTGTCCCTCAAGTGAGCTGTTTCACTTGAGGGATTCTAAAGTTTCTGTCGAACGTCTGTATACTACAGCTAGTGGCAACTATGAATATGGCACTTTGTCCTTGTTAAAATTATGGTACAAGTGTAAGGTTATGGAGACTGTCATTAACAGACAGCTCCTGAAATACCTGGACAACAATAACATCATAAATGATCGCCAGTATAGCTTCCGTAAGCACAGGTCTACAGGTGACCTCCTTGCCTAAGTCACTCACTTGTGGAACAGAGCAATAGACAATCATAGCGAATCCCGTGTTGTTGCACTTGATATATCGAAAGCTTTCGACAGAGTATAGCATGACGGACTTCTGGCCAAGCTTGCTGCTTATGGACTACCACCTGGCCTGCGCCAGTGGCTGAATAGCTTTTTGAGCGACCGATCTCTGTTTGTTGTAGTCGAGGGCTGTTCATCAGACGTATTTTCAATAAACGCCGGTGTTCCTCAGGGATCTGTCCTATTCCCTACACTGTTTCTGCTGTACATCAACGAGCTGCTGGAAATAACATCCAATCCAATCTACAGCTTCGCAGATGACAGTACATTAGTGTCTTGTATGGAACCAGGCAAGCCACTATCATCCCAGGAGACGGTACGTCAGCGACAGCAGCATGCCTCACAGATCAACGCTGATATCAAAATAATTGTCGAGTGGGGATTAGCAAACAAAGTACAGTTCAACAAAAAACTCAGGCAACAACACTTACAAAGAAATCTCACGATGGTTAACCAACCGTGGAAATGGAGGGTCACCCCATAGTCGAGTCACCTTCTGTCAAGCTTTTGGGAACCACTCTCTAAAGCTTCTGGACATTATCCAGAAAAGAGCGATTAGACTAATCGATACGTCAAACCTCACAAAGGACCTCTACAGCCTGGAACATCGAAGGAGGGTGGCTGACCCATCCCTGTTTTACAGATTCTATCACGGAAGATGTTCGATTGAGCTCTCTCTGATAATAACACCACAGGCCGTCCGAACCAGGTAAACTAGAGAAGCTCTGCGAGCTCATTCTTACCAGGTTGAGTTCCTTACTCCCCGAACTAGTCTCCTCCAGCATTCCTTCTTTTGGAGAACTTCGACGCTGTGGAATCAGCTGCCGGAGAATTTGTTTCCCGGCGGCAACAACCTGCAGCATTTCAAATCTAACGTGAAGCGATACTTATCCTCTCGCAGCGCTTGTACAGCGCCATAGGCTTTAAGACTTTGCGGGAGGCCGACCATAAAAAAAAGTCATCCTACTTACCGACGTACCCTCCTCCGTACCTCCCCACCTCCGTTTTGTCTGACTTCCACCCCCGATCAGTCCATACGGTGACGTTCAGGTACGCTGAGGTGAACGTATCAGCATCCGCGTCACCGAAGTGGCTGAAAGGGGATCCTGACACCCAGTCTTCTGGGTTGGCAGATGCGGCTGCCATCAGTCTGAAGGGGATGAATGCCAGCAATTGGACGCTCAGAAGGTAGTCTGTAGCTGGAAGCATGATCTAGGAGGATTTATGTCTGTAACAAAACGAAAAATTCTTAATTGGTGTGTAGGGAAGTCAAATGTTTAAATAGATCTTAAAGCTTGCATAAACGATTATATTCTGTTTCTATTTCTATTTATTTGCACCACCGACTATAAACCTTAGACCCCTCATCCCATTCATAAATCTACATTTGTAACGTCGGAACATTAAGTATAGGCCAGCGGGCAGGGGGGAAGCAAAAATGGCCGCCGTCTAGGTTTTGACAACCACGACACAGATTCCGACCAGTGGCGTATCACAAAAGGTATAATAAGGCACTTTCAATAATGCTCTGTGGAATAACGATGATGGATTTTAACTACAAAAAAATCAAGTAGATTGACTCTGTATTTCTAACACATTTTTGCTGATCAAGTAGATTGACTCTGCACGTCTCACATGTATTCATTTTGAGATTTTGACTTTTTTGCCGATTTTGAATACTTTGAATAAATTTCATATATTTAAAAATGTGTGCTGTATCTTTTGAAGGGTGGTTTAAGAAGTGATACATACATCATATAGAATTTGAGTCAAATTACAGGTAAAGGAAGAGAAAAGGGGAAGAAAAATAGAATAGAAACACATAGGTAACGGTGTAGGTCACAGTTTTTTATTTATTTAATACACCTTACAACAAACATCTCTCCTGGGGTGATTACAGGTAAAGGAAGAGAAAAAGAAAAACACAATAAAAACACTTATTAGCAGTGTAGGTCACAATTTTATAAGCTGTTTCTGAAAAGGCACTAAAAAAGTCCATAATTTCATGCTGTTTTACAAAGTAATTGCACAATTCCAACATATTGTTGATTGGAGGCAAATTATTAGATGTGAAATATTTCCTTATTTCCACTTCTTAATCTAGACCTCTATATTTTAAAGGTTATCAAAAACAGTCCTAGAACTTAATATAACAGTTTTTCTGAGTTAAAACTCTCCCACATTGATCTACATGAGGTAAATACATTTTTTTAGCATAAAGACATCTCAGCAGCCTTTTCTGTACTTTCTCAATCTGACTGCAGTTGTTGGTGACCATATATTCGATGCATACTTCAATTTTGGTCTCACAAAGGCGTTATGTAGTTTTATTATTGTTGCAATATTGCAGTTCTTACTAACTTTATAAGCTCTATTCACAATATTCACAAGATGATCCTAAAATCTGAACGGAGATTCAAAATGAACTCAAAGGTCTTTAACTTTATTACTCTTTACTAAAGATGCGCGTTTGATATAATCACGTACTGTCCAGTTATGCTTTCAAGTAAAAGTAACCCAAAAGCATTTATCAATATTAAGAGTCAATTTGTTAATTGCAGACCAATTTACTACAGAACCTGAATCCAATTGACAATCAGCCATTTACTAGTAATTGTCTCACATGCATGTCTGAGAAGATACAGAGATTTGTAACTGTGGACAAGCTCAAAAAGATTTGTATAAATAATGTTATCAATGTTTGGATATGTAGAAACGCTTTTGAATTGCTTAAGAATAATTTGGAGCTTCGAATAATAATAAAGAATAATTTTTATCTCAAGAATGACATACATATCTTTCAGAGGACGAAATCTTAAGGTCGTCGGTAGAGTATAATAGGTAGAAAATTCAAGTCAGTAAAAATACATACTACTTGTTCATATGTTAAGCTTTCTGAAATGTTTACTGTCTTCTTCATAAGTAAAGCCTGTGGAACCATCAACTGATTTGTACCATTTACTAATTGTATTCAGATGTGGTAATGATCAAATTTGTTGAATGTGCTTCTTACAAAATTATACGCTCTAGGGGAGTAAAAAGATAAAGTTAGTACAAATGATCTTAATAACGAGCCATATTTTTGTTTAGATGGTCCCTTCAACAATCTCTCGAATAATTTGAGCGACGAGCCAGACAGTGATGCCTGAAACAGATATATCACTTTAGATTTTATATCTATAAGAAGTGCGGATATAAGTACCTTTAAGATATTCTCAGATGAGTCACTTATGTACGATTTCTTCTTCAGCAGTTGAAGTTAAATCGTTTAATGTCCTCACTCTTCGTCTTAGTGTTCTAACTGTTCTTTGAAGCCAATCGATTTTCTTCCTCTTAACAGTTATCACGTTTTTCATAATTTTAAAATTTTTTTTCGCTCTTACTGGTAAGCAAAAGTCGTCACTGGTCATGTCTCCACATACTGACTTTTCCTAAAAGTTACATAAAACAATAAAACTATATAATACATCTAGGAATGGATTAATTGTGAAATATTTGGTCAGTGGAGAAGACTGTGTTAGCAAATAACATATCTTATCTCAGAATCCGTGGGGGTCCGACAAAATAGTCAAAATCGCAGAATAAACAAAAAGAAATAGATAATCGAAACTTTATAGATTAATATAAAAAAAATAACATAGCACAGGTAACAATAGAAATGTTAAATAATAGTTATTAAGTAGCAAATTATTCAATGTTGTTGAGCAACAAAAAATCCTTTAAGTTTAAGTTCGAATGATTTTAAAGATGACCCTTGAAACTATTTGTTATTGGAGTTATAAAAAAACTGCATTGCAGGAGAAACCACATTTAAAAAAAGAAGTAGAATGCTAAGGTATTCTGATATTACAAATGTATAATTTGTTTATGAACATGACGAGTGATATATGTTTCTCTGAGATACACTGTATCAAAAATTTTAGTTAATTTACATAAAAAAACTGGTAGTGATACTATATTATTAATCTTGAGTAACTTGAGTAATGCAAAATTATTTGAAAGGTGGTCATATTTTATTAACTCACAAATTATTTGTAGTCTGCCTTTGGTCAACTGGGATGGATAGTAAACAATTATGCCATAGCTTCTAGTTAAAATTATAGAATGTTAAAAATTTAGCATATAGTGATTTCCATTAAAAGTCTTGAGTGTTTGTTATATCTGTTTGGACAGCATGTTTATGTGCTTTATGAATCTCAATTTTGTGTCCACTAAAATCTAAAAAAGATTCTGAATCTAAACAATCCAACTGTGAGCAGTCTACGACTACATTAAATGGAGTAATGGCAGACTGACTTCCTTTAAATTTTAAAAAGGAATATACTTGAGTTAAAATGAAAAAATAAAATACACAGAAAGGATACATTATACCATAATAGTCACGTATAGATTTTTACCAGAAGGTTTTGACATTATAAATTAATTTTAATATTATACTATAATATATATATATATATATATATCCATGTGTGTGAGTGTGTGTTACCTTTTCTTCCCTTGCCTCTTCTTTTGTCTCTGGTCTACTTGAGGATGGATAATTCTCTCAACAAAGGTGAGTTTTTCATCTACTTCTGATGCACTAGCTGTAGATGAATTTTCATCAGCAACCATGGGCAATGATCGTAAGCTACTTGAGGGTCCAGGAAAATTGAGAGCTTCATCATATGGTGACCTTTATTATAAAAAACACATTTTTGTATGTTATTAATTATTTTGAGCTTATTGACGCAACCATAAAATTATAATGAAATAATTATAATGATTATCATTTTATATATTTAGTTGAAACTGGCTCTTAAATTAATTTGTTGTTCAATGATTGAACTAACTTGATCAGACAACCAAACAAGCTACCAACTAAATTATCATTTTATACATTCAATCCCTGTATTTCACTGTAATTTCTAATTTGTGCTAGCTAAATGTTTTTTTTGTTGTACACTCACTTTGTTGGCTTATCAGCTGAAATTGCTAGTGACCAATACATGTAGAACAATCTGTCAGATATATTACTATAACCAATTTATGAATTTGACATTTCAAGAGTTAACAGAGGGTATTTCATACAAATTCCTGAATAGAAGATGTACTTACTTTCTTTTAACAGAGCTAACTTGTAGAGACAGAATGTCAACTTCAGAATGTTGCTGTGAGCTTAACGAAACTGCGATCCTTGTCTGGGCTGCTGATAGAGTCATTGCTCATTGACTCTGAACTAAAATATAAAATAATCGGTTACAACGTTTTTCATCAAAAGATAGAAAAAGTTAGGAACATATGAAATCCTATTTTGGAATTTCTATTTCTGTGCAAATAAATTATATCAAGAACTTCATTTCTTTTCAAGTGCTCAGTTGCAGATTGAATAATGTAATTGATATTCGAAATCTTAAGTAACAAAAGTCAAATACAGTCTTAATATTATCTAATCAAGTTCAAAATTATGAGACGAGAATCATAAACAACATTTGTCAGATAAATACAAGAACTGTTTACAATCCTGCAATAAATTCATCAAAAACTTTATAATCTACTAAGGGATATAAAGAATATAAAAAAAATTCAGTTACTTTGTTACAAACTGAAAAAACATTTTCTTTAGTTTTATATTTTGTTAACCGCCCACAAAGTTTGAAAGCCTATGGCGTTGTAGGAGCGCTGTGAGAGCAAATACATATTTTTTATTTAGTTTTATTTTCTCGAGGCTAATGTTGCAAACACTGCTTAGATAAATCTGTAACAAACTGTTTGTTTTGTTAATAAAGAATTGTTAAAAAAAGCTGATACCTAATATTTACGGCAGAATCGAAGGCAAAATGGACAGGAGTTGGAACAGCACCCATTTTAAGATGCCTACGTCCATCAGCCAAGTACATGATATCACTCTCCTGGAAGTATTTCGAACAGACATATCAACGTATGAATGATCTTTTTCAAATCCCAAAAGAGACATCCAAATAGCTCTTCTTGAAGGATTAATAGGAAACCTAAAATTGACGAGAAAAAGCATTTTCAATTTCACATAGCGATTACAAGTAATGAAAAAAGGAGACAAACAGGCCCTGTTTCGACAAATACACCCCTGAACACGTGGGCATCTAAAGTGTGCAAGCAGCAAACATTATTTCACGTCTTTGATAAATTTATAGTAGAAATGTTGGCTATTAGAATGGAACTACACATTTCGAATGAAATAAACTAGTGAAGACACGATAATGCGACGCCAATGATGTATGTTTATAACCTCAAATTCTAGTTAAGCTTTATTTTACTTACCGATGGAAGGTTATCCTTGCGATTCAGGCTGGCGACAATACACTTTGCACACAAAACAATAACGCACCATTAACAGCAGGAAATTTGCTATAAAATGCAACAAACAATAAAAACACACCAAAAATGCAGCTCAGGTTGACCTAATTACAACAATCGCAAATTTGAATGACAACGTCAAGCATACGTCAAGTGCCGTAAATGCCTGTAGCAAATGGTGTAGCGGCGTTGCCAAGTCAACAGTATAGCTCCGTCGTATGTACCACATTCTTATATTTCAGTTTTTAACTCTTCAGGAATTAGAATCTATAGACATTGCTCATTGCTCAAGCATTATATTTATGTAATATATTATTTCTAACTTTTATTCCAGGTTCTATCTTCTACAGGTTTAATGGTACTGAAAACAATGGACATGCATTTCGTAAATTTAGCTTTCCTAGATTGCATGCGGGCAACAGCGCTCGAATGTTCCGACCAAGGATTTTTGTAAATAGATGTGTCTACCTAGGTTTATAGTCGGTGATTTGCACATATTTCATATACAAATAGAGCGACTATGAAGGCAATGCCTTGTGTATAGTATTGGCTAAATACAGAACATATATGTTACTTAAATTTAGATAAAACAGTTCCCTATGGCTTCTGGTCCATTCATTCTCATACTCGTACTTGGTGTAATCTGCACTTTATAGTTTATCAATATGCCGCTAATATTTGTCTGCTCTATTGTTGTTCGCTCTCAGAAATGTTCACTGGAAGCCAGGAAGCCTATAACCGTCTGTTATTATTGTGATTAACCTTTAGATACGCGCGCCTTCTTTTGTAACTTAACTACAAGCGTTGTGTATTCTGTACAGCGCCTACATATAGTATACATTATATCTTAGGTAACAAATGCCAACAAACTAATTGCAAAATTAATATTAACATTATTAACGATTTTTTTACAAAAAAGCACTCATACCTTATCCCTGGGAAAAAGTTCAATACAGTGAATGTCGGGAATGTAGTGAATATCGAAATAAATACATTTCTGTTTCACTAGTACAAGCGTGGTGTATTCTAGGTACCAGACGAAGCAGCATTAAGTAAAATATTGTCATCATAACATTTCTATAGCTTTTCTATTAAAAGGGACTGTACGTACCAAAAAAGTATATTTATTAAAAAACCCAAAACAACTGAATAAGTTTATTAAATAACAATAATAATATTCTTGTTAAACAACTACAAGCGCGGTGTATTCTAGGCACCAGAAGGACTATCGATCAAACTTTATTTGCTCGGCAGAGTTTGCGAGACAAGAGACGACTGACGACGAAGTAAGTTTTAAGTAAATACCATTTTTGAGAGTTAGGTAGAACGGCAGAGGCGACACCGCACATCTTTCAGGAAATTGAACGTACTTAAAACCGATGGTTTACCAAGTACACCAGCGCTTGTAGTTAAAGGTTATAGTTAAATTTCACATTGGATGATACCTCCGCTAGCGCTAAATCAGCGCAAGCAATGTTGTCACGCGCTTGGATAACAAAATCGTAAAATCCCTTAGATGCTCAGATAACGAATAGGTATTATTGTATGCATAATCTGTGAGCAAATATTCAACAATGTTTCTCAATTTTCCATGTGGAGTCAAACATTAATTGCAATCCTTAATTTCTAATATGCCTAATCCACCTCCAATTATAGTTGGTTGGTATTCCAACGGTAGCACAACTGCTGAAACATACGTACACTTGGTAACAAAGCTTGAAAGACCGGCATGCGAGCTCTCGGCGTTGCCCCTTGCCCCCTTTGTGCAGGTCCTTTAGTCATAGCCTAAAGATCGGCACAGGCATGAACACGCATACTGTGGGAAACTATAGATGTGCGAGTGTACTCAATATATTTGCACTCGGAACGTTCATCGCAGACTTGTACTATCGCATATCTGTGCGAACTCAAGTCGCTTGATCTATTCGGTATCGTGATAAAAATTTCTGAGGAGCAAAAAAACCGTCAATTAGAGCACCAACGCACACGTATGTTTCTTTGATGTTCATCGAAAAACCGACACCAGTTTGAGGCTCACTCCATGTCGCTTATGTATTTTGCGCGATGTGACGCTGTGACGCATTGTGAGAGGGGCCATGAAATCACAGCAGTTTCGCACCAATTACGGACGGCTTGACAACGCAGCAAGATCAACCGAGCGTTGGGTTTGACGCTCCAGTCTCGGCCAGGTGCGTAACGTGATTGAAGGTGCGCGGAAGATTAGACGATACAATTAATAACAATGCAGCAAGGCACATCGGTTAGCAATACAGCATCCAAACGACATGTTTTATCAACCGGTGAACGCAATATAGTGAAGAATGTTTACGATGGTGTACGTACACGATTTCCTGAAAGGCCGGTGAAGGAAATCGTTAAACTTTGCACCGATGTGACTAAGGTCTCAGCTGCAAAAATTTTCAGAATTTTGAGGGAAAAAAAGCGCGACGTAGTATTTGTGGTAAAATTACATAAACAAAAAAGAGGAGTTAAAAAAATTGTTTTGGATAGTGACGTGAAAAATGCGATTCGTCGAAAAGTCCATTCATTTTAGCTCCGTAATGGACTCCCAACAATAAAAAACTCCAACAGGAATTACAAAATGATGAAAGTCTGCCAAAGATATCTCGTCGGGTTTTATTGAGAACATTACGCGAAATTTAAATATCAGATATTTAAAAAGAAAGCGGAGCAACGCATTGATTGAAAGAGAGAATATAGTATTATGGCGTAGAGAATATTTAAGAAAAATACGTAGTATCCGTAACGCCGGGGGAATAAAAATCTATTACTTGAACGAAACTTTATTGAATGAAGGGCACACTGTTACTAAGTGTTGGCAGAATTTGAATATGAGTCGTAGACACGCCCATCTTGAAGGCCTAAATACGGGATTAAAATGCCCTTCAGGCAAAGGCCGTCGGCTAATAATAACGCATATTGGCAGCGAATCTGGGTTTGTGGATGAGGGATTGAACGTCTTTGAATCTTGGAAAGCTGGTGATTACCATAAGGATATGGACGCTATAGTTTTTGAATCTTGGTTTAAATCCATATTGAACCCGGTTCGGTTATTGTATTAGATAACGCGTCCTACCATAGTCGGCGTATAAAAGCTCTTCCGACTTCTAATTGGAAAAAAGAGGATGTCTATGACTGGCTCTTGTCAAAAAATATAGAATGCGATAAGACTATGCTCAAAGCACAACTGTCACAACTTATATGTACATATAACCGAGCATATAACTTATGATTGAGAGAAGTAATATTTTATCATAAAAATATATCTTTACAATTCAAAATAAAATCTGGTACACCTATTTGTAAAAAATGAATACAAATTGTATAATAGCTTTAAATTATATATTGGCTCTGAATCCCTATCTAGACCTTCAAAGAAATCGAGCGCGCCACTGCTACCCGGCGTGACGCAGCTATCATGCAATGTGGAATTTAACTATAGTAATATTTACAAGCAGTCACGGTTAACCAATCAACTATACTAACCGCGCCCGACGCTGCTTAACTTCAGCGATCGACGAGAATCGACGTTTTCAGTGTGGCATGTAGCATGGCCGTTACTTGATGAAATAGTTGACTGCGTCCGGTGTTTAAGCCTACTCTATATATCGTTAATTTCTGTAATTTTATACCTAACTGTGAACCAAAGAGCTACCAACTTTATTTTAACTATTTTTGTATTTTTAATTGAGCCTTAAGCTACACATGCTGCAAGTCCAAGTGCCGTGAGCTGACAGAGCACACAGAGCAGTCTGTTCTATTAAATGCAAATCCCAATTCAGGCAAAAGATGGCGACAAAGTTCCGCACCGTTAGTGGTACACTGACAATTGCCATTTCTTGATTAAAAGAAAGACGTAACGACGAGAACTTAAAAAGCGTGCCTTCCAACTGTTTGGGAATTGGTATTTTTGTGAAAAATTCAATAGCTTTAATTACCGTTTATGCTATGAATATTGATCAAAAACAGTTATTCATCTTCATTACACACGCATTAATAAATACAGCATAAAATAACTAAAAGACACGCTTTAATGGTAACCTAAACTAAAAAATTTGTTTTAGGCTTATTTTAAAAATTATTTTTAAGTCCCATGTCCTTTAACGGCGTGTTTTTCAGATTTTTTAGACCATATTAATTGCACTGAGTTTAAAGCGGCCTACAGACGTTGACGCATGCTGCGACTCCTGAATCGACTCAAGATTTCATGAAACTTGCATCATTTGCATAAGGTCCTACTCAAATCAAAACCTGTTACGATGCCTGAATCGACTTGATCTTATATGCAGGTTTCATGCAAAACAAGAATAGTGGGGTGGAGTTAGGGTACGCGCACATAAATCGGCATCGGACGGACGGTACGGATGGAACGGCCGGTACGATACGGATTTTTCATTAGGGTATCGCACATAGCTGATCGGAATCGTCGGAAGAATTGGAAATCAGTTGCAAAATATGCAAATGATCTGCATGCAGTGTTGCCAGGCAGATCAGATTGAAATTCGCTACTGAGCCGCCTTGAATGTCGCTACGTTGTCTCCCCACAAAAATAACGTATAAATCAGCCTGTGTATAACTTTATTCGTGGGGGGGGGGGGGGGGGGTGCAATTGATGTTAGGTATATGTATAATATAATATAACCTTTCATTCAAAAATAGTGGATTACCCGATACATAGTGTAACATACTGTATATTATGGTATTCTGTATTTGTATTAGTTGTCATTGGTTGTCATACATGATGTAAAGTCAAAGTATTAGGTTAGATCTTTTGAAGTGTAAACGTCATCGAGTCGTCTAGAGTTTTCGAGAATGACGGATGGCTTCTAGAAATGTCATCGAATGCTCTAGATGGTTCGATGAAGTATATATAAGGTGCTACGGGTACCGTAGGGGTCAGCTGAGTTGAGTTGTACTTGAGATAAGGTTAAGAGATATTGTATCCAGTTGTGAAGTAAAACGGTGAAAGTTACGTCGAGTTTGATTCCCTGGGTGAAGAAAAAGAGGCCGTCGTGACAATAGTTTCGACACATCATAGTAAACAACCAACAGAATATCTCTGAGGATTTCCTACATAAAAATGGTTCCTACAGAATTTGACCTTCGGATGATTTCACGGGTGTGAATCTGGGTAGAGATGCGAAATTAAAAATATCGATACCGGTACCAATTCGATATTTTTTAGCAAAGTATAGAGCTATACACGCCAATCGAGGCGCGTTTGGTTCGTATTTATTTTCGATACCGATACCGCTACAAAAGAAGCGATACCAGCTTGGAATCGCTCAAAAAGTATCTAATTCAAAAATATTCGATATTAGTGCAGAAGTATTGATACATTTCAAGTATAGAAGTATTGCTAGCATACATAAAAATAATCATCCAAAAGGGGGGATGCGCGTGTAATTGCCGCCAATCTGAGATATTGTGCTGATTGTTTACTATGCTGTGGTCTCCACACCAATACAATACAGTCTGGGCAAAATCGAAAAGAAGAATAGACAAGCAGTCATTAGTGGCAAAAAAAGGTAGTAACAGAATTTTTTAAAAAGTCGCTACAAATCGGTTTATTTTGTTAAATCGCCGCTACCTCTTAACGTAATAAAAATGTCGCTATTTTCGCGACAAGTTGCTAAGAATGGCAACACTGTCTGCAGGCAGTACAGGTAGAAACTTGGAAGATGCCGACGGTGCCTCGGCAATCGCCGATCAGCATCGCCCATACGTCGGTATCGGCACACACGGCACGCATCGGCCGGCTTTATTTCTAGTTGCTATATTTTCGCCGGATTTTGAAAATCCGTTGCCTACCGTCCCGACATACATATGTGCGATGGTCCATTAAATTTAATATGAAGTAACTTTTTCCGATCCGTACCGTCCGTCCGATGCCGATGTATGTGCGCGTACCATTAAATAGATATCGTCTTTGCATCGTCGCAATACTATACACGTTGAAACCTGCATCAGCGTCACCGACTCGGCGTCATGGCTCATCGACCAAAATGGGATTCCGCTGCAACTGATGCCAAATACGTGATTCAGTACTAAACACGCTGCTACTTGCATCATGAAGCGTAAAAGTCGATGCCTGCATCGCAGCATGCATCAACGTCTGTAGGCCTCTTAAGGTACAGGAGTAAATTCGTAAGTGGGTTGTTTTTGGGTCCACGATGTACTAACCTCAGTTTGAAAACTTTGGTTAAGCAAGTATAATATCTGGTTTTTATGATTACCTAAGAAGTTTATATGCATCTCCACACAGAAATAAAGTTTTATGGGGCAGTAATTGCATTATTGTACCAACTAAACGACTGAACAATTATCGCAGTCATTTAGCAATTATGGAACAAAGGTAAGCCTGGTTTGAAGGTTTGTTGATCGAATAAAGTATTGTCCGTGAAATTCTACCCGATTATGTATAGACGCAATTACGAAATAATCCAGTTATATTGGAATTTATTGGTGAAAAAAGGCATCCGCATTGATTTTATCACAGTTTACCATTGGTATTTATACAGTGATTCCTGGCATGCCATTTTACTTACCTTCAACTAAAGTGATGTAATCATGAAGCATTTGATATATTTCTTGGAAGAGTAACGTATAATCATTAATGTTTAAACTTATTTTCTACGTTTTCTAGAGACAGCATAAAACAAATTAAGTAAATTTGACTACTATTTCTCTACAAACAAAAATCAGTTTTTCGAGAATATATTATTTATTATTCAAAATATATTATTTATTTATAAAGACGATAATACTAGTACCATCAGAACAAGCTAGTAATACAGTTGAAAATAATTCTTATCCCAGTTCTTTTAGTAGTAAAGGTTTCTTCAGATTTTGGGATCAATTAACGCAAAAGGTTTTAACTCAAAGAGCGGACGTTTCGGCGTTTATTTTCCGCCCTTTTCAGGGCTAAAATTCATACGAAAACGAAAGATATATGATGAAACCATCATGTCTCTGGTTTTTATTTAAGTAGTTGGCATTTGAACTGTCCCACAAGGAAGGGATGGGCACGGTACTCTATGGGATTCACAAAAATCAATTTCGATTAAGGATGAACCACCTTCTAGCATGACTCGTGTGGGGGTGGGTTAGATTATCTCCCATAGTATATCCTGCATGTCGTAGAAGGCGACTAAAAGGAACCGAACTACTGTCGGTATAAGCAGTAACCTCTTCTCAACCAACAGCTTTGGGTGGACGAGTTGAGAAGAGTCAGGGCACCTTCTTGCCCTTGGGGTAAGAAATTGCCCCTAAAGGCGGATGAACCAGTAGATACCATCTGGTCAACGGCATGAGGATGCAGAAAGCAAAGGGGAAACTACTGCATTAAAGATCTTAAAGATATCCCAAGAGAAACTCGTGAAATGAGTAAATGCATTTTACTAGTTCACAAGATGTCTGCTAAGACATTTTGACTACGATGATGATACCTTCTAGCACGGACAACCACGAGACTACCTTATTTTTTGTTCAACAGAAGCCGATCGGCTCGTCTACACTGAATAATTTGCACTGATTGGGTTCGGCTTTCTTTAATCCGTACCGTTATGATTCAGTACCGATTCGGCATAATTCGAGTCGGCTTTCGGCACCTCGGGTCGGCCGAAAGAGTCGTCCACACTAATTCGGCTTTTTATTCGGTCTAAGCCGAACCATGCCGCTCAACATAATGTGGACGCGCCTTAAGTTGGGCAGATGCCGATTGGGCGCAAAACCTGGGACCCCAGCATGGGACTTATAATCCTATCTGCTAACCGAGGGAATGATTTAAAATAGTATGTTATAACCATTGACTTTGGCAATGTTTTTTCATTTCCGTTTAGGGGAGGAAAACTACAAAATTAGTTATTATAATATTAATTTTTTTTTACTCTCGAGTTCATGTTCTTTCTATGGTCATGATATAGCGTTGGAACAATATTATGCCATGATGGTACCTATATAATAGTATCACTTTGTTTCACTTGAAGCACCTCTGCTTTAGTTTATTATACGTTGTTTCATAACAATTTTCTTTTCAGTTGGCTTTATATTGAATTGTATGCTATATAATGTAATTTTTAAGTTATGTATCGTTTGCCCTGTTAATGGATTTTCTGTTGGGCAATAAAAGGCTATTATTATTATCCTGATTTATCAAGTTTCTCTCGCATAACTGCGGTAGCAACAAATGTTGACGGGCTGTGCCAAGTCAACACCTGAACTATTACGGGTCTGAATTTAGGAAGGATCGGACAATACTACAGGTCTTCAGGATTACAGTCTTTTGGAATATTTTGCGTATTATTATCTGACTTTCTAAGTTCCTCTCGCATAGTTGCGGTAACAACAAGTGTTGACGGGCTGTGCCAAGTCAACACCTGGACTATTATTGATCGGAATTTAGGAAGGATCGCACAATATTACATGTCTTCAGGATTACAGACTTTTGGAATACTTTGTGTAACTTTTCGTCCAGGCCCAACTGTTGAAGGTATTGTGTAAACGTGTTTGGTGTAAGGCCTGAGACAGACATAATGAGGGGGACAATTGTGACTTTGTTTTGTTTCCAAAGTCTTTTTATTTCCATGGCAAGGACCGTGTATTTAGATATCTTCCCAGCGTAGGTGTTTTGGATATTCACATCACTGGGAATGGCAATATCTATCACATAGGTAATTTTGTCGGCCTTTAATTGGAAAACTATATCTGGTCTATTGGCTGGGATAGTCTTGTCTGTATGTATTTCAACGTCCCAGTATAGTTTATATTGATCGTTTTCGAGTACTGATGTCGGAGTGTAATTGTAATACGGATCTGTGTTTTCTATTAGTTTGGTTGTTGTGGCTAATGCTTGGTGGATGACCTTGGCCGCAGAGTTATGTCTGGCTGTGTATTCGGTGCCGGCAAGAGTTTTGCACCCGCTTGTTATGTGACCTATTGTTTCTCTTTGTTGGTGACATTTTCTGCAATTATCGTCTGTTATGGATGGATCTTTAATTACGTATTTTTTGTAGTTTCGTGTTGCAATCACTTGGTCTTGGATGGCAAGCATGAAACCCTCCGTTTCTGGGAACAGCTGGCCGTCCTGTAACCAGGTGTATGACTGTTTTACGTTAATGTGGTCTTGTGTGACACGGTATCTATGTTTGCCGTGGAGTGCTTTCTGCGACCAGGTGTTTATTTTTTCTTGTTGTGATTGGGTGTGATTGTATGTGTCTGCTACGTGATCTGGACAAGAGAGGTTAAGTGGTGTATAGTTTTTGTCTGCTTTTACTATTGCTCCATGAAAGTTTGTTTGTTTGCTTTGGAAGAACTGTCTGAGTGTTTTTATTTGCCTTGTGTGAAGAGACTGTATGTCTGTAATTCCTCTGCCCCCTTGTTTTCTGTCTACGGTCAGCCTTTCCTTGCACGCATTGGGATGTGACATTCTGTGTTTCGTGAGTTCTGTTCGCATGAGTATGTGTATATTTTCTATGTCAGTGTGCGACCATTTGATGATGCCAAAGGAATACGTAAGGATTATCATTATTATTATTATTAGAATTGAAGACTATAAGTATCATAGGATCTAAGTGTCATTTTCGACGATTTGGATTTTATTGCATAAAAATGGCCTACCTGTGAACCTCGATACTATAACTAAGGGTCTGAGTGCTAAGAACGCCGGAACATAATAAATGTTTTAGTCTGTAGTTAGCTCCGGGTCTAAACACTGCAGGTTGTAGGGAACATGGGTCTAAGTGGCATCAGTGGAACGTAGCCAGCGACGGCTACAACCTGCAGCGTTTCAAATCTAACGTGAACAGACATTTGTCCTCTCGCAGCGCTCCTACAGCGCCATAGGCTTTCACAGCCTTTGCGGGAGGCCGACCATAAAAAAAAAACTAACCTGTGGACATAGACCCTTTTGTACCGCAATGGGTAATTTGGCTTATTCACCTTTTAAGAATGTTCAACTTTGTTTTCATTTTTATATGTTATTTTGTTTAGATTCAAGTGTTTTCTTAATAATCATTTTGTATAGCATTGAACTAGAATAACTGTTTTTTGGTAAAATATAGCATTATTTTTCCATTAAAAGCAGTTTTTTTCAATTATCTTTGAATTCGTTAGACCGTCTGCAACTTATGGTCTTCAATTTTAAAAGAACTGTCTATTACCATATAAAAAAGACCTAGGTGATATTCTCCTACTTGACAGACCCGATATAAATGAAAAACTATTAGATTTGTAAAGACCTCGTTATCATTGCAAGATATTTCGCGTGATTTCTAATAACTTCGTACTTAAGACTGAGATGTCAATTAAAGCAACAATGGCGGCATTACGACATTAGTACCACTCAGTGTAAGCTTTCCCATTATCACTTCGGTATTTGCTCTATTAATTGGCTGTTTAGCACCGTGTCCCTGATAAGAATAAATACACTAACCTAATTTCCAACGAAATGTGCCGTATTTATTGGAAATGCGAACATGTTATCAATCTGTTATTTTAGGCTACATTGGAATAGATTCAGGCCGTAGCGTGTGCATGCAGATAAGTTGACATATACGCAAACGTTTAATTCCCACGCATACGTTATCTCGATACGACAATATTTGATTAAGCAAATTTATATGTTACGCCGTTCGATAAGCATTTATGTCGCCATACATAATGATATCATTGGCTATTTACCTTGATTTTTTACCAAAAGAGGCAATGCAATATCTGAAATCTATCCCATCCTAAATCTATCCTCATATTTGTAAGAGGGTCTGCACATCCATTTTTGTTCCACTTCATAAAAAGGGATCTCCAACAAATCCAGACAATTATCGCCTACTTTCGTTAATTTCTCATGCAAGCAAGGTTCTACTATACATTTTACAATCTTGTTTGGAGAGTTTTATTGGCTGGCAAATTTCTTAGGCGCAGGCAGGTTTCGTAAAACGACACGGTACGCGTGCCCAGATCGACAAATTATTGAAAAAGCTAGAGAGCATTATTTTCCAGTTTTTGTCTGCTTTGTGAACGGCGTTTGATAACGTGAAGTGGCCTAAACTGTGGGAAATCCTTATCTTTATGGGAGTTCCTTACCACTTAGTATTTCTCATACAGCAACTCTATGTGTCTAGCTCGGCTCGTGTAAGAATTGATGATAACCTGTCTGGTCAAGCAGCAACCAGAATAGGAGTTCGTCAGAGATGTGTATTATCTCCGATGTTATTTAACATTTACTCTGAATTTGTGATGAGACAGATATTGGACAACTGGAATGGGGGTATTACTGTTGGCGGAAGCAAAATATCCAACTTAAAATTTGCTGACGATACAACCCTTATTGCTGATTCTCAAGAAGAACTAGTAGCTCTATTAAACATCTTAGAACAACACATTGCAGCATATGGTCTTGGTTTTAACTACAACAAGACCAAGGTTATGATCGTAGATAGAGAGCACGATAATTATCGAGAAATAAAGTTAGTAGGCCGTTGCATTGTGAAGTAGTTCAAAGTTTTGTGTACCTCGGTTCTTTGATCGAGAGTTAGGGTAGCTGTGGAAATGAGATTTCGGTGTATTCAACAGGCACGTGTGGCCATGACAAACCTTACTAAAATATGGCGTGGCCATACCATCAGTAAAGCTACCAAAATGTCACTGGTTCAGTCTCTTGTGTTCTCCATATTTTTGTATTCCTCAGAAACTTGGACTGTTAAAAAGGCAGATCGAGCTCGCATAGATGCTTTTGAAATGTGGACGTGGAGGAGAATGCTGAGAGTCCCTTATACCGCCCATCGAACTAACGTTTCCCTAACGGTCCTGAACTTTCGTGGTTCTGTACAGAACTGAAGACCAAGTAAAATGGTTCAGTGCCTGCACTGTCACACCTGGTTTCATTGCAAGTGTGTTGGTGTTGGGCCAAAAAAGAAAATATTCAAGTGTTCATCTCTTGCAGTCCAGACACATAGAATTGTGGGTTATTTTCTTACGTATTTTGTTAGAAATTATTAGAAACAAATGTTTACGTATTTACCATTTTTTCTAAATAGAAATTAGTTCATTTCAGATTAATTTGCTTTGCTGGAAGTATTATACCTACTTCATCAACATGTTCAATCTAAGAGACCCATGGGTTCAATTAGAGCACCTGGTTACCTAAGATGAAATATTTGCAACTCTATCTTAATTTTGCTTTTTTTTTGCTGTCCAGAAATGTAGAAATAATTTAGGCTGCTTAAAATATTTCTCAATCTTAGGAGATTTGTTTTGTGTCATCAATTTATTTAATTTTTTTAACGCCACACATGTATTGACAATTTTTAAAAATTTGATTCAATATAGGCGACCTCACCCAAAGGCCTAAGAGCCTACCTTATACCATCTTGCATGAAAATATTGCAAAAGAACAAGTGCGGAAGATTATTGAAGGAATTATTTGTAACTTCCTTCAGTATTAAATTATGTGAATTCATGTTTCAAATTCATCTTCATTTAATTTCCTTTCGACATAGATGTTATGACGCTTACAATTACCGAACCGTGAATAAGATTCAGTACATAAATATGTAAATAGGTAGGTATCTGAAATCTAGGTTAGTAGGAAATCGGCATTACATAAAGATTTTTCACTTTCAATTAGGTAACATCTGGAAACACTTCACAGTACATAATTTACAATTTTTCCCAATAATTCCTTCAGGAATAGACGTGTACAGTTAAGAACTAACTTTAATTCATAACTTTATGAAAAAATGCTAGACCATCTTGATTATGAAGTGAGAAAATACTACCAAGTGGATAGTTGCGAATTAAATAATACATCGTACTGAAAATTTCTGCAAACTTGATAAATAAATTGTCATATCTTTTCAACCTGTCGTTAAAAACAAACACATTTCCAGATAAACTTAAGGAAACTGTGATTACACTAGTATTTAAAGCAGGTGTTATTAATAATATACACATTTATAGACCTATTGGGGTACTTAACACTTTGGCAAAAATTTTTGAAAGCATTATGTACAGTGATATTGTTACAAGTTCTGAAGGCAAATTTGCACAAAAACAACATGGTTTTTTGCCTGGATTGTCTACAGTTAGCAACCTGTGTGTTTTGTCCAGTTTTGCGGGTGAAGCAATCAGCAATAAACTGCAACTTGATTTAATTGTGACAGATTGTGCCAAAGCTTTCGACATGGTTGACCATGGCATTTGTGTGATGAAACTAAAGGAGTTTGGTGTTTCAGATAATGCTTGTAATAAATTTGGGGCCCATCCTTTTTTTATTTTTTGTTAATTCTTTACCTGATTGTCTGAAATATTCGCATTGTTTAATTTATGCAGATGACTTTTTAAGACTATACAGACTCCCAGTGATTGCCAGCAGTTACAGCAGGACATAGATTCAGTTGTAAAATGGTTTGAGATCACCATATGATATTGAATATACAAAAGTGTGGAGAGTTGACTTTCACACGGAAAATTAACTATGCTGTGCATAATTATGTCATTTATAATCAATACTTAGTCAGAAAAACTAATTGTAAAGACTTGGAGGTGCACCTACAGGCAAGCTTGAAATTTAACGAGCACTATACAGAAATTGTCAACAAAGCATACAAAATACTGGGCTTTGTCATCAGAAATTCAAAATATTTCAGCATAAACACAACAATTAAGTTATACAATGCCTTGGTTAGACCGATTCTTGGGCATGCATCAGTAATATGAGCACCTCAAGCAGAAATGAATATCAACCTAATTGAAAAGGTACAAAAAAGGTTCCTTAGATATTTGTATTTTAAAAGGTATAATTTATATCCTTACTTAGTGCCTACCAACGACTTGCTTAACATGTTTAATATGCAGTCCTTAACAAAGAGGAGAAATATGCATTGTGTATTGTTCTTGTATAACATTGTTAATAGTATCAAATATAAGAATTATAATCTAATCAATTTTGTAAAGTTTCATGTACCAAAGATTACCCTAAGGGTGAATAGTAATGACCTATTTTATTCTAGTCCTTTTAATAAGTCTCCCATAAACTATATGCAGAATCAGTGTAACATTTTATTGAAGCACAGTAACCTGGATTTCTTCAGCTCCACTGTCAAGGAGATTAAGAAATTTTTTATGGCAAACAATACACTGGCAGATGATAATCCATAAAGTCACAATTTATGCTCTGTGATACCAAAAATGTGAATAAGATTTTATATGTTTTGTTATTTTTGTTTTAGCATTCTTAGTGAGTAAGGTGGTTATTGTGTTAGGTCCATAGAGATAAGCACTCTTACTTGTTATTACCACGAAAGTGGTGTTTGTAAGATTACCAATAAATAAATAAATAAATAAATAAAAGCAAAATAATGGGAAAAATAACTTCATTGTTCATATGCGCTGATATATTCATATGCGTATCATGCCACTTCTGTGCCATGTAAAGTCAAGCTTTAGTTAGAGTATTAAAGATGTAAATGTAATAAAGACGTTCATCATTAGTGTCCTTAAGGACGTTCGTTCGGTACACCTAGAGTCAAATGAGTGCTATTTATTTATGAAATTTATTCGGGACTTTAGAAAACTCGCAAAGTATATGAATAACCTTGTAGTTAAATAATTTTTATATGTACTAGGTATTTATGACCTATCTATTTTAAAATATCAAATTATCTAAATTAGTTATTATTTTGACTCCATTGTAATTACTTAATCAATGTGTCAACAGCGCGTTTGTCAGCATTGACGTCCTAGACGTCAGTGGTTCTCAGATAAGTCAAAAGATAATATTCGGGGTCTGGCGGCAAATTTTCATCGGTAATTACACTGAGAATTTACAGTTTCTTGTAGATTAGTTTTTTGTAGAAAAACGAAAAAAAGTATGTAAGCTAAAATTTTAAGAGTATGCGTATCTCGCAAAAAAAAATCGGGGTAATTTACTGAAGTTAAAATTTGCAGATAGTTAATTGATGTTCGTGTTCATCACGAACAAATATGTTAGCTGCAAAATCTGTGTACCTACGTACATGAGAGCTGTTTGCAATGGTTCAGCTGTAACCATTTTTTAACTATTAATTTTGAGATTACTGAACTGAAAAAAATATGAGCATGGAGAGAAAGGATAGTTATAGGTTAATGTCGACGTATTTTTTTAATTTTTCTAATGGACAATAATTAAAAAATTGTCAAATGTGGCGCTTTTTTGACTAAATTCAGGATCTCGTTAATCACCCTGTATAGGCTTATTCTAAAATCTGGATCCACATTAACATAGATTGAAGTTTTAAGAAAACGAAAACCAAGTTTTTGTGTCAAAAATTATTAATATACAGGGTCAAAAATGGTTACAGCCAGAGCCTTGCATTGAACAATCGCGCGCCTATTGGGACGCCACCAATACAAAAGTATGCAAACTACAGTTTATGAATGACCTGAGGTTCATTCATTTCTGAAATGATATATAGATATTGTTTTGGGCATCGACTAAATTTGTAGTTGGTGGTTCTGGGTGATTTATTCATATACACTGCAGGCCAAAATTTAAGAACTACTAACATTTAAATAAATCGCGGTAATTGGTTTTGAGCAGTTACGATTCTCAGGACTACTGAGAAATCTACCGATCTTTAATCAAATTTGGGAAGGGATGACATGTGTATAGCAGCAAATATCAAAATTCAGACTTGTTGACAAACGGCGTTTATTATTCTTTTTAAACATCTTCTGGAATGTTTTTCGTTGTTTGAACCAAAGGGAAATGTCATCCCTTGGTGGTATAGGGAATTGCTCGATAGCCCTGAAGAAGGCGTAAAATAAACGCCGAAACTTCGGCTTTTTGAGTAAAGAAACTTCAGCAGTATTTATTATCCCAAAATCCGAAGAACCTTTTCTACTATACAGGGTGGGCCAATAGTGCGTGGACGGAGGATTGTAGGCTTACTAAAAAATATTTCAAAAATCTGTCACTTGATCATGGCAGGGACCCTTGAGGGCTATAACGTAAAAATATGTTCACTCAGAGTTTGATGTTTATACAGGGTGATTCATATAAAACTTACATTTTTTTGAATGGAACATCCTATATATTATTGCATATATGTATTCCTTGATCAATTCTAGTGTGACTTTATGTATCACACATGGAACTTTAAACGAACCGTTTAGGCGCAAATCACCATTTTTGGTATAAGTAGGTATCAGAAAAAAATGTGAATATCGCAGCGATTATAAAACTTTGAAAGCCGTGACTTTGCGACACGACTAAGCATGAAATGTGTCACCTTAGGTCGGACGGCTAAAATTGAATTCTTTTTGTACTTGGAGAAATCAGTAGATTAATTAAGGAAACTTCAATAACAGATAATTTGATTTTTTCAAATGGGAACGCCTATTTTGGTTTAAAGAATCAAATGTAAAATTTGATTACCTTTCTAACGATATAGCATTCCCGATATCGATCTTTTTTAGTTTTCATTTTATTTCAAAAATTCAGTCAAATCGGTGTTTTTCAATTTTCCTGTATGCAAGCAACCTAGCAGGCCATGAAAAATAAACAAAAGCTCGTTGATATGGAAGAAACCAAACCATAGGACTTACTTTCTACTGTTCATCTTTACTGTCATGAATTTTGACAAGTTACTTGAGAAAAGTATTTGATCAACTTTATCGCATTTATTAATTTTTCTGTTCTTTGTTTCAAGTTGAAACTAACACCCTGTATAGAAAACACAAAATACCAAGTCAGAAAACGCTTAAGCTACTGATCTGATATTTATAATTTTAAAGTTAAATATCTACAGATATTGAGGTTAGGCCATAATGTATCATTCAAAACAATAGCCCCGAAAAAGTTCCGTGAAATGAGGTCATGTTTACATGGATCAACAACCTGAGTATTTATTTATGCGGTGCAGATGAAACAGCTGTCAGCTTTCTTTATAGTTGGTAGTAAATTTCAGGCATCTTTGTTATTCATGAGCTCGAATTGCCGGTATAGAGTGAAGAAACTTTGCATTAAAATTTTCCACCGACTCGACCGGTTCGTCCATTTCATAAGTTCATTAATATCGACTTCTGAGTATACATTTCACGTCACACAATGTGGTGTGGTGCAATAATAATCACAAGCTTAAGTTTATATAGTCTCTATTTTCGTGTATACATATATCCTGAGAGGCATGGATCATGGGATTTATCAGAACAGAATCCAGGGAAAGCGTCAAACAGACAAAGCCGATCAAACAAGAAAGTATCATTTTACCACAACATTCCTTAAAGTAACATATCTCAACATACTTAACAGTGACAGTAGGCGGCAGAAAAGATCTGCCTGAGCGCCATCTGGTACCCGAAAGTAACGGCAAACCAAAGAAGATCGCTGCTAAACAGCAGCAGACTGCTTGGTGGAACGCCACGGCGCGTTCGCTTGGCCTGACCAGAAGGGCGCGCTTCTATGCTAACTGCATATGAGGGTCGATATAGAGCAACCGTCGTATGAGCAAAGTCTTCAGTGTTACATACTTCTTCTTTGAACTATTTTAAGAATATTTTTTTATTCGATACAGGGTGAAAAAACATCCTTCCTCGACTCACTTTGACCACTCCAAAAAAAAAGTTAGAAAACGATCGGAGATCCCTAGTGTACCCGAGAATAGGGACTGAACGGCTTTTTATATTGTATTTTTTTTTATTTAGTTTCACCACCACTGACACAATTTTTTTAATAACAGACTTTATCGATCACTACTACGGCTATCAATTTAGAGATGTCGTACGTCGTTTACTTACAGGACAACGAAGAGCCCATTACGAATACAACACATTTTTTAGTTTCACAACCCCCAAGCTTCCCTGATTTCACTACCTCTAAAAAATGTGGAAAACGGTGAGGAACCCCCAAATCATCTAAAAACGAAGTTTGAGCTGTTTTTATATTTTTTGATCATTGCTGTGCCGCCACTGACACGATTTCTAAAAATCATACATGTTTTTATCCTCGCCATGGTAATAATACTGTGTCAAAATTCTGTCAAAATCAATTCAATAATTTCCAGGTTGCGCAATACAGAATGCAATACTTTTATATATACATCAGAAAATTATTAGTTTCTGTAATACGCAAGGCAATGTTCGAATGGACCTCAAAAAGTGTACTATGCCGTAAGTTCTTTCTTTCGTATAGGTCAATGGACAGCCGATTATAAATACAACTAATTTTTCAGTCCCAACCACCCCAATTTCGCCCTCACCCTAAAAAGTAACAAATGGTTAGGAACCCCTAAAACGCGTATTCATGCACCAATTTCCCAAATTATAGCAGCATTACCGCTGCTACGACCCCACAGCATGTCGCTACCCCAATTTCATCACAATCCATGCAGCGGTTATTGAGATTACGAGAGCAGAAAAACGCCTACAGACAGACAGACCGACGGAAATCAGTGACGTGCATTTTCGTTATGTAGATATGATAAAACAAGACAAGATTATGCGAAAATTCTTTACATGTTCAAAGTGTCCAGGCTCTAAAGCCTGAAGACTTCTCCTGCAGAGTTCAGTTTTGTTAATGGTTCCTACAACATGAAAATGTCAACATTTTCATCTATCACAGCTAGAGATTTAAAGGTTCGGAAAAAAAACGGGAAAAAATTGAAAAAAACACGGTTTTTTTCCCGAACTTGGGAAAAATTTGAAAAAACGAAAAACATAATGTTCTTAACCTTAAAGCCAGAATCTAAAAACAAGTTCGTATAATTGTGAAATAAATGCATGTTATTATAAATATAAACCACTTTAATGAAAAAAATTATAATTATATATTAATAATTTAATTTCATAATATTTAAAAAGGAAAAAACTCTGGTTAGCAAAATAACATAAACTTCAGATAGCTACATAATAAAAAAAAATGAAGTCAAGTTGATTGACTCAGTACTTCCCACACATTACGCTGATACCAGTTTATTATTTTCCCATAGCATGAAGCTTTAGTCTAAGATCCCTTGCAACCAAATAATTGCCACCCCCCCCCCTAAAATTGTCTTATGCCGCTAGGTCTTTCCTTCACAGGTCAATGGACAGCCTATTATCGATACTACAAACTTTTCAGTTTTACAACCACCACGCCCCCAACCACCTCACTTTCACCCCCACCTAAAAAACTGGTAGGAAATGATCAGGAACCCCTAAAACATCTAAAAACCGAATTTGAGTTGCTTTCATACTGGTCGCGTTCTTTGATTATTGCTACGCTGCCACTGACAAGATTTTTAACAAACATACGCGTTTTCCATTTTCACCACGGTAACAATATACTGTGTCAAAATTTCATTAGAATCAATTTAATAGTGTCCACGTTACAAAATACAAAACGATTTAGACCAATAAATTCTCGTATAGTATACAGAAAATAAGTCCCTTAGTTTCTGTAATAGGCTAGGCAATGTTCGGATGCACCTAAAAAGGTGATTTGTGTCGCTAGATCTTCCTTCACAGGTTAGTGGACAGCCTATTATGAGTACAAGAATTTTTTTTATTTTTCAACCCCCAACCCCTCAACCACCCCAATTTCACCCCCACCCAAAAAAAAAAACGCAGAAAATGATCAGGAACCTCTAAAACGCTTAAAAACGAAGTTTGAGCTGTTTTTATATTTTTAGTTTTTTATTATTTCTGCGCCGCCACTGGCACAATTTATCAAAACCATACGCGTTTTCCATCTTCGCCATGGTAGTAATGCCGTTTCAAAATTTCATTAAAATCAATTCAACAGTTTCCTCGTTAC
This sequence comes from Callosobruchus maculatus, assembly GCA_951848785.1. Classification (NCBI taxonomy): domain Eukaryota; kingdom Metazoa; phylum Arthropoda; class Insecta; order Coleoptera; family Chrysomelidae; genus Callosobruchus; species Callosobruchus maculatus. The sequence goes on along the minus strand of CATOUR010000081.1, from coordinate 11,727,409 downwards.
AACGATCTGACGCAATACTCTCGTATGTTTACATCAAAAAAATTCTAAGTCCTTTGCTTTCTGTAATAGGCAAAGGCAATGTTCGGATGGACCTAAAAAAGTTATTTATGTCGCCAGGTCTTCCTTCACAGGTCAGTGGACAGTCTATTATGAAAGCAACAATTTTTTCAATTTTACAACCCCCCACCCCCCAACCACCCCAATTTCACCCCCACCAAAAAAAAAGTAGAAAATGATCAGGGACCCCTAAAACGCCTAAAAACGAAGTTTCAGCAATATTTAATTTTTTTGTTTTTTGCTAATTACTCCGCCGCCTATGCACCTTCTTCTTCTATTGCCCTATCCGATTACGGACGTTGGCTATTAACACGGCTATTCTTATTTTATTTACGGCGTTCCTAAATAAGTCGACAGATGATAGTCCAAACCATTGGCGTAGGTTGTGCATCCATGAATGTCGTCTCCTTCCTGGTCCCCTCTTGCCCTGGACAATTAGTTGTAACAGACGATATCTATCGTGTCTTAGAATGTGACCGAAGTACTCGAGCTTTCGCTTCTTCACCGTGAAAATAACCTCCTTTTCTTTTCCCAGTCTGCGTATGACTTCCTCGTTAGTGATGTGGTCCGTCCAGGGTATTTTCAGGATGCGTCTGTATATCCACATTTCAAATGCTTCCAGTTTCTTCAGAATGGCCTCTGTTGTGGTCCAAGCCTCGACCCCGTAGAACAGAATAGAGAAGAGACGCCTATGCACCGATTTTCAAAATTATAGGAACATTACCTACTACGACCCCACAGCATACCGCTGCCCAAATTTCATCACAATCCATTCAGCGGTTACTGAGATTACGAGGGTAGAAAAACGCGACAGACAGACAGACAGACCGACAGACAGACAGACCGACAGACAGACCGACGGAAATGAGTGACGTGGATTTTCGTTATGTACATATCATAAAACGCCCAAAAAACGTATTATCTCAAAATCGAAAATTTTCGCGATCACAATGCTCCCCTCACCTATCGGTGTGGGAAGTAAAATAGGTACATAAAAGAATTTAAAATAACTGCCAAAGTAAGCAAAAAACATACTTGGGTTGTAACGCTCACTTTATATTTAAAATTTGTTTAAAACAATTGCTAACACTAACACCCGAAATATACCGTTTTTTTCCAATTTTTCCGAAAAAAAAAGCCGGTTTTTTCCACTACCCAATTTTTCCAGAAATTTTGAAACACTAATCAGCGCTAACTGCTACCTGGCCAGCCAGAAGCGATAGTAATTCCTAATATCCATAAACCAACCACGCTTTCCTTCACTTCTGTCGCCGGCAACTCAAAATTAAATTCATGAAACCACACTACGATTAAATATTCATTTCCCATTTTGACCCTCAAAACTACATTCTTTTTTCATGCAACATCTTCCAGTTTGATACTTTCGACCATTTTAATATTATTTCACCAAATTTCGCTATTCTTCCACGCGACTTCATTATATCTACCGGTATAGGTTAGATAAGTATTGTTTACATCTAGATAAGCCGCCTATTCTATTGTGTTAGCACGTTTTCGGATTGAAACAGCATGCTCAGCATCAGGAAATTTATTCAGCATTCACTTAAATGCAAACATTTCTCTTATCAGAATTATATCTATAAATAATAGCGAGACGTTTCCAAGAAAATCCGACTAGTAAGCACATTGATGACAACGCATTCTATTATACGGAAGTTTCAAAGTATTGTCTCGTCTAGACCACATCACACCCCACATTAAAAGAGCGGTTACGGAGGTTACGTCGAATGGAGCAAACATGCTCACGCTCAAAAGTACATACCTACCTCAGAGTAACAACTAAACATAGAGGTAGTAAACAACTAATTCTGATAGGCCGACATCTTTTCTTACGTTGTCATATTGATCACCAGATACGGCAATCATTCTACGTAAAATGAGACGGTATTTAGATGGTTCAGGAATGATTACAACAAAATCCGAGGCAAAATCAATAGATATGTTGACCTCTGTTAGGTTACTGCATATTTCTTTCATCATAAACGCAAATTCTGACGTCTTACATAAATTTTGAGGAGATGGCAATGCCGATATAATTTTCATGCGACTTATTTACGGTAAAACCTCGACTGTCAAACGTTTGTTTTGTTAGTGCGTCTTTTATGCTTGGTTAGAAAAATCGAATTTGCTATTTGTTGGTAACTGTAGTGAAGCTATACGGACTTGCTGTGCTATATTCGAGTGTAGTTTAACAATTTTTCAAGATGGGACTCAAAAAGTGCAGTGTTTGTAACATGGGTTGCATTGGAACACAGCTGATCAATGTTTGGAGGCTGAAGTGTTAAAAATCTGTTTATTTACTTACAAGTCGGATATTATTCATACTGCCTAAGGTGTAGGAAATAAAACTGTCACAAAAAATACGACACAAATATTTATTCAGAAGCATCCAATAGTAGAGTTAAACAACATCTTATGTGATTTGTGGATTATTCAACTCCTGTTTTCGAAACTGTTGTGATAGGTTATGGTAGACAGCACACAATGACGAATATTTACATTCAGTCAACAACCTCAACACTTGTTTACATGCATGGCAGCAAAATGTTCCGTATATCTATCATCCATTGTCCACTCATGTCCTTTATTTCGAATTGAAGTATACTACTCGCGCGCAAGTGAAATCCGAACACAGAAAAAAAATGTCAGTCAAGTTGATTGACTCAGTACTTCCCACACATAATGATGATACCATTTTATTATTTCCCATTGCATGAAGCTATAGTTTAAAATCCCCTCTCAACTAAATTATCGCCCATCGGCCCGGAAAATAGCATCCAACACAAAAACCCTCGTAAATAGATTCTTGCGTCTCCTTCCTTAGGAACTGGGGCGCTACAGTTTTTTTCTGCATGCTTGAACTGGACGATGCGAAACGAGAGCCTCCAACCCGTCTAAAAACGACGTTTGAGATGATTTTATGTTTTTGGTTTTTTGATTATTGCTGCGCTGCCACTGACACGGTTTTTCAAAAACAGAGTAGTTTTCCATTCTCGCAGCGGTAATAAATTCTGTGCCAAAATTGTATTAAAATCAATTCAATAATTTTCGCTTTACGCAATATACATAGAACGAAATAAAGCAAAACTCGTATGTACAGATCACAAAATTGGTTTCTGTAATAGGCAAGCCAATGTTCGGATGGACCTAAAAAAGTGTAATATGCCGCTAGGTATTTCTTCTACAGGTCAGTAGACGGACTACTATGAATACAAAAAATTTTTCAGTGTTACTACCCCCACCACCCAACCGCCACGATTTCACCCCACCCAAAAAAAAAATTGAAAATGATCAGGTTGATTAGTTTTTTTATTATTGCTGCGCTACCACTGACTATTTTTCCAAAACATACGCGTTTTCCATCCTCGCTGCGGTAGTAATACTGTGTCAAAATTCCATTACAATCAATTCAATAATTTTCGCACTACGCAATATAGAACGATCTAAAACAATACTCGTATGTATACATCACAAATTCTAAGTCCCTTGGTTTTTATAATAAGCAAGGCAATGTTCGCATGTACGTAAAAAGTGTATTATGCTGCTAGGTTTTTCATTCAAAGATCAATGGACAACCCATTATGAGTACAACAAATTTGTCAGTTTCACAACCCCCCACCCTCCAACCACTCCAAATTCACCCTCACCCAAAAAAATGTAGAAAATGATCAGAAACCCCTAAAACGTCTAAAAACATAGTTTGAGCTGTTTTTATATTTTTAGTTTTTTATTATTGCCGCGCCGCCACTGAACCGATTTTTCCAAAATATACGCGTTTTCCATCCTCGCCTTGGGAGTAATACTATGTCAAAATTTCATTAAAATCAATTGAACAATTTTCGCGTTACGCGATATGGAACAATCTAAAACAATACTCTTATGTATACATCACAAATCTAAGTCCCGTGGTTTCTATAACAAGCATTCAACGTTCGGATGGACCTAAAAAAGTGTATCATGCCGCTAGGTTTTTCATTCACATATCAATGAACAGCCCATTACGAATACACAAATTTTTCAGTATTACAACCCCCACCCCCCAACCACCAACCACACCTAATTCACCCCCACCCAAGGCAAGGTATGAGGCATATTTGAAATTTTTCGTTTTTTACTAATTACTCCGCCCCCCGTACAACGATTTTCAAAATTATAGGAACATTACCTACTACGACCCACAGCATAACGCTGCCCAAATTTCATCAGAATCCATGCAGCGGTTACTGAGATTGTGACATATGTGTCAAACAGACGTCACCATTTCTGGAAAGATAATTTCAAAATTCGACGATAATCTTACCCCACCATTCCCCAAGTTACCAGATTCGGAAGAATACCTTACTATCCTTGAAGCGAAGTTGAAGAAAATCAAGCAAGACCCTAACATCTCGGCGCAGTTGGCAGCCAAAAAGGAAGAGTGCATGCGACAACTTTTGAACGGACCTGGTGAATTGGATGACGAAATTTTGCGTATAGAAGAACCCATAGAAAACCATCAGATACTGAGGACTATAGTCCCACAACGGACACGGAAAGAGCCTCCTCGAAGAATGCGCAACTAGTTCATTCGGGTGTCCCCTGGGCAACGGTGCAGTAGTACCGGCTAATCTTTCCACAAACTGAGCTACACTGAGTACGATCAACATGTTATCACAATTTTATTTTTATCTATGGATATTTTATAATTCCTAGTTACAAGTTGTAGTTCAGACACGATTAAATAAAAAGCGGTTACTAAGATTACGAGGGTAGAAAAACGCGACAGACAGACAGACTGACAGACAGACAGACCGACGGAAATGAGTGACATGGATTTTCGTTATGTACACATCATAAAACGCCCAAAAAGCGTATTATATCAAAATACTCCCCTCACCTATCGGTGTTGGAAGTAAAAAATTGATAAGAATGTTGCGCATCTATTAAGATAAAGTGGTAGAGGGTAATCCAATGATCGTTTTTCAAATAAACAGCAATAACTCCTAAAAAAGTGGATAGATTTAATAAAATTTAATCTTATTAGAAAAAAGCATTTATTGTATACATGATATAGAAAATAGGGCATTCGTAGATACAGACATTTTTGTGCTCTAGGGTTCTTTAAATGACAAGATTTGTTAGATACAATATTAATTATATTATACTCAATATTTTGCAGTGCGTATCTCCAGTGTGAAGAGAACAGATAATATCCAATAAACCTGATAGAAAACTCTGATAAGACCTGTAAAAGTATACGATTAGATCCTCGAATATCGAGAAGATATCAAAACCTTCAGTTGTTTACCAAACGTTATAAAACTTGTCACCTTGTAGAAGATTCAATGAGAAATCGAGATCTGAAGTGAAAAAAGAATACACGAGGATAGCTCAATTTCATTGAATTTCAATCAAACATTTATGGAAAAGCAAGGTTTCGATCCTATAGAAACATTAAAAAAACGAGAAAATATGATGAATGAATACAAAAGACACGCAAAGTACCCTCAAGCGTGTAAACAAGGTATTAAGTTCGTTGACTGGTCGTGAATGTTTGTCATCCATGAACCATGACCAGGTTTATACAGGTCAAAACAATTTTCGGCATAATTATCGAGCCAAAAATATCACACTCCACCTAGAGAAGCATAATTAGTAATAATTAGAAGACGGGGCAGGATCTAAAGGGGTGGCGACGTGACAGCGACTTACCTGTACCGTATAGTTTGCGCAAACAAGACGGTATACCGCAGTGTCCGCACCTCAGTGTAACAACTGAACATAGAGGTAGTAAACAAACCACTTCAGCATGGCGTGCTCAAAGCCATCATTTTTTGACACTTCATCTTCCAAACATTGTCAACTAAGCTGAAAATTCTTCCAATGCAACCCATTTTACAAACACTGCACTGTACTGTCCCATCTCGAAAAACTGTTAAACTACACTCGAATATAGCACAGCAAGTACGTAAAGCTTCACTACAGTTACCAACAAATATAGCGAATTCGATTTTACTGACCAAGCATAAAAGCCGCACAAACAAAACAAACGTTTGACAGGCGAGGTTCTACCGTAAATAAGTCGCACCAAAAATTATATCGGCGTTGCCAGCTCCTCAAAATTTATGTAAGGCTTCAGAATTTGCGTTTATGATGAAGAAATATGTAGTAACGCTGTAGAGGTCAACATATCTATTGATTTTGCTGTAATTATTCCTGAACCATCAAAATACCGTCTTTTCTTAACGTAGAATGGAATATTTCTGGATACTATACAGTTAAGACGATAATAAATAATTATGATTACCGTATCTGGTGGTCAATATGACAACGTAAGAAAAGATGTCGGCCTATTAGAATTAGTTGTTTACTAATTCTATGTTCAGTTGTTACTCTGAGGTCCACACCATTCAAGTAATCTCACGCAGACCTCCATTATTAAATAACACGGAAACTGACTATTTCACATAGGTGCTGCCGAGGATGCTGCTATCCTTAAAACTGAACTCTATGGTTACACAGACAGGCTTTACTTGCAGCAGACTGAAATTCACACAAGCCACGCTTTTCGGTTTGCGCGAGCTATCGTCTTACCGTCCACACGCACGGGCTTCACGATACAAACTGGTCTGCACAAATAAGTACGAGGACTACGAGGTAAAGCATGCACGTGTGGCCGGGGTTTAAGCAGTCGAGATCTAGTAGACCAGACTTTTGCTTGATGGAAGCCGTGGTGGAGAACTATCGATAGTCGTCACCATCGATAATTATCGATAGTTAAGGCTTTCGGCCATCGATTATTATAAACAGTTTTCTACTCGGTTTTCTATTAATATACCAAAGTAAAAAAAAACACATATATATGTATTATGAAAAGATATGATTCAAATAATTTTTGTTCTCAAATACTTAGGAACCAAATAGGTTTATAATTAAAATTACTTTTGCAAACATATTCAGGCTGAGAACTAGGGCTAGATATATTCAAGAACTTGTCCATTATAGCACATAAAAAAAAAACAACAAAATACAAAACGTAATCAGACAAATGAACAAAGGTGTGCGAATATACATTCTAACCATAACCACACTTTTGATGCATAATGCTTGTCATAGCCCATAATTTCAGAAACATGATGTACGCAAAATATTTTAACTGCTTAAATCAACATAATCATGTAGTCGGTAATTTGAATCACTATCTGACATTTCAATAGATAAAAATCACGTAAAGGAAATGATTATTACGTTTCGAATTGAAACATATTTATCTATTTATAATTTAAATATGATTATTCTATAAAAAATTAAGTCAAGATCCTTAAAGGATTCGTGTTATTATTCCAATTACTGGCATATTCATTATCACAAAGTTTAATGACATAAAGAAATGATTATTTCATGCCATATTCCACTTTCATTCCTTTGTGAGGTTAGGCGTATCGATTAGTCTAATTCGAGGTCTAATTGCTCTCTTCTGGATAGTGTCCAGAAGCTTTAGATAGTGCATCGGAGCGCATCCCCAGACGTGGCAGCAATACTCCAACAATGGTCGGATCTGTGCCTTGTAGAGCAGCAGTAGTTGCTCTGGTGTATACTGCTTCCTACAGCGGAACAAAACTCCAAGCTTCTGGAATGCCGTTTTAAGGGGCCTGGATACACACATTTATACATACGTATTTGCCATGTAAAACACGGACTCACAATTTCTCGCATAACTCACTCTATTTTCAAACTACATATATATATATATAATATTTCAGAAGGCGATAGTTAAGACCGTAATGAATGGCAACTATTTTCGATTTTCTCAAAAAAGTTTTTTAATGTGTAAAAAACTCAGAATGAAAAATCGTACATTCTACAGGGTGTAACTTTTAAGGATGTCCACACCTATATTACCGTGTAGATCTTGCTGAGCTGATCATTTTTCAATAAGCAACATGGGTCCGGAAGCGAACCGTTTCGGAGATAGCGCTACCGGAAGTAGTCCTTTCTGACGCCTGAAGTTAGGCAATTAATTCGACGCCTTGCGGCCAGTAGCGTGGCCGGCGCGGTCTCCGGATCTCAATCCCCTGGATTTTTTCCTGTGGGGTCACCTGGAAGCACTTGTCTACCAAGGGGGTGCACCGCACACAGCAGAAGAGCTGATTGCACGCATCATTGCAGCAGCTGGAGAGGTCAGGTAGCCACAGGTAATCAACGCTGCCACTGCATCGGTCATCCATCGAGCCAGATTGTGCGAGCAACAAGGCGATGGCCACGTGGAGCCTCTCCTTCACTGATTTATGACTGATCTCGGTGTTTTTTGTTGTTTTTTTTTTTGTTTTGTTTGTTTGGTTTACTTTTGACATTTCAGTAGCGTTATCTCCGTAACGGGTCGTTTTTGGACCCATGTTGCTTATCGAAAAATGATCAGCTCAGCGAGATCTACATGGTGGTTTAGGTATGGACATCCTTAAAAGTTACACCCTGTATAAATGCCTGTGGTTTAACAACCAAACACGATATCAAAAAAAGGCTAAATATAGTTGCACAAGCGCAAGCTTTCTTCTTCAATTTGCTCTCTGAGTCATTACTGTAAGTTTAAAGGTAATGTCAGGAGCTTGGAAATGCGAAATTCATTTTTATGGTGACCTTTGGACCTTACCTTTGGACCTTTTGACATTACATTTGGATTTTTGGACTTATCTCCCCTCATCTTAGACACACACTCTGGAGAAAGGGAACAGGCGGCCACGTCTCCTCGTTAACACGGGAATACGTCTTTTCTTGGATTCTCAATTTCGCGCGCTATACCCTAGACCCTAAACAATACCTACTGACGACGTGGACTTGTTACTGTTGATGTTGATCTCCACGGACGGAAGGTGACCCTCCATTTCTACGGTTGGTAAGCTAACATGTGACTTCTTTGTCAGCGTTGTTGCCTAAGGGTTCTGTACGTTAAACTGTACTTTATTTATTAATTCCCACTCGACAATTGTTTTGATATCTGCGTGCTGTAAAAGCGTGTTTTTAGTTTTTTTAACTAGATTTATTCTCTTGTTTTTAGGGTATGAGCATAGTGTTACTGTTTCCTTCATTTCGTTTAATTGTTTATTACATGTATGCACCCTGTAGCAGCCGTTTAGGCTGTTAGGTGTAGTGAAGATGAAGATAAAATAAAATAAATAAAATAATAGCTGTGGAACTGCAGAGCATATACTTAATTTCAGAAATTCGAGTTTTTTGAATATTATTTGCATTTAGTAAATAATAAATCCGAAAATAGCTCTCGAAAGATTGAAATTTTTGAATATAGTTCAGCCCATTTTAGTTAACAGAACTTACTGTTGCTGCACCGAGGATTGCTATAATGTTGTCATCAACTTAGTTTTTTAGAAAAGCGCGTTATTTCGTTACGTTATTACCGTATTTTCCAATGATTCATACAACTCATTTATTGTACGCAAGATTGTACATAGTTAACATAGAATTTTCTTATTTAATTTGTATATTTTTGGCTGATTCCTGACTCATGGTTTTTCCTCGAGTTTTTTGTACTCCAAAGAGAGCATACAACGTCTAAACGTAACATACTGACGAACATATATTTATTTTTTGAATATATCCTAAATTCAGGACATTTAATACCTTACGTCGCCTAGAAATAAATTGAACTATATCTAAAAATACGATACGGAGGAAAAATGCAAACATTTTGAATGATTATGATATGTTAAGGTGGACTTCAAATACTCGTAATTAACTTTTAAACATCCAGTGATTAAGTCTGCTTTTACGACTAGTTTTTGAAGGCTGTCCAGTTTATTAGCGAGAGTAATTATTTTCTTTTTCTTATTGATGGCAGTGTCTACTTAAGTATTCCGAATTTTTACAACATTTTTACGTGAGCACTCCAATCCCCAATCTGAAATTTGCACTATATCGTATGGTAGAATTTAATAATATTCTTCTTGATTTGGTGCAACTTAGCTACATAGTTTTATCCTTACATACATGGTTATATAAAATATGGTTATATAAATATACTACAACATAATAATGTTCTAACTTATCTTAATTTGTACCCAAAGTAATAACTCTTTGCGGATACTTTTAGTTGCTTTGTCCATGAAAAATTTGGGCTATTGTTGTACAAGACATAGGCATGTACTTCAAATAATAATGACTTTAATATCCGAAGGGCATATAAATGGACTTATGTTGTGAAAAGCAATTAATTGCTATGTTGTTTATTTCCTGTATCTCGATCATGAACGCCTCCCCCCCCCCCAAAAAAACTCTGTTTTTCTAAAGTATTCTTGGGTTCAAGAACAGATCATGCAGAAGCATGTCGTTTGTGTATACTTTGTGGAAAATGTATTACGAAAATTAATTGATTTATAAAATACAGTTATGTGATTATTATTTCTCAATCCTTATATTATTAAGGCAACACGATTTTGAATCATCTGTATTTTAAATTTTATGTAAAAAAACAGGAATATACTAGAAAGTATTTAAAGACTTGCAGTTCGGTAATTAGTCATACCCTGACATTGGACATTAAGGAAATATTTAGTGAATAGCTGTATACTTGCAAGGTAAATAAAATTTAAAAAAAAACAGCAAAAACCTCAATATAGATTGGAGGTACTTACAAATACTAACATCGTTGCTAATAAAATTATTAATTTTTCACTCATCATATACTATTTTCATTACATTAACGTGATTTTGATTTCGGATATTTTACTATTTTGTCATATATTAGTAGTTCTTCAGCTTGACTTTTCTTCATGATTTCGTTTTACTTCCCACACCGATAGGTGAAAGGAGTATTGGGGTAGCGAAATTTTTGAATTTGAGATAATCCGCTTTTTGGACGTTTTATGATATCTACATAAAAAAATCCACGTCACTCATTCTCGTCGGTCTGTCGATCTGTCTGTATTGGCGTTTTTATAGTCTCATAATCTCAGTAACCGCTGCATGGATTGTGACGAAATTTGGGTACAGATACCTATACGGTGGCGCCGTAGTGGTAATGCTGCTAATTTTGGAAATCGCTGCATGGGCGGCGAAGTTATTAGCAAAAAACAAAAAAAATCAAATATTCCCAAAATTTGTTTTTAGGCGATTTAGGGATTCCTTGTCAGTTTCTTTTTTTTTTTGTTGGGGGTGAAATATTGTGGTGGTTGGGGATGGTTAGGGCGGGTTAGGGTGACCATACGTCCGGAAAATCCCGGACATGTCCACAAATTTGGAACTAAATTTCGTGTCCGGGCGGAATTACAAGAATCGGTAAAATGTCTCGAATTTGAGTCCCAATCAAAAACAATTGGTACAACATACATCAAAATGAACAAACACAGCGAATGGACAGGCAAAAAAAGGCGCTATTGTCGCTTGATGGCTCATCTATCTTCATTGTCTTACAACCCCCCTCCCCGGTAAGCCAAGCGTCCCGAATTGATCTATGAAGTATATGGTAACCCTAGGGATTGTGGGTTTTAAAACAGAAATTTCTATTCTATTCATAATAGGCAGTCCATTGATCTGTGAAAGAAATGTCTAGCGGCATAATCAATCTCTTAGGTCCATCCGAGGGTCCATCCGTACAGTGCCTTGGCCTTGCCTATTACAGAAACCAACCAAGGGGCTTTTCTGATGCATACATACAAGAGTATTACTATAGATCGTTCTGTGTTGTGTAACGTGGAAATTATTGAATTTATTTTAATGAAATTTCAACACATCTTAACGATGGAAAACGCGTAGGTATGGTTTTCAAAAATCGTGTCAGTGGTGGCGCAGCGATATCGAAATACCGAAAATATAAGAAAACAGCTCTAATTTCGTTTTTAGGCGTCTTTAGAGAAGGCTTAGGTTTTTTGTGTCCTGTTGAAATTGGAGTAGTTGGGGGTTGTAAAACTGAAAAATTGTTTGTATTCAAAAAAAAAAAAAAAAAAAAAAAAAAAAATTCATAATAGGCTGTCCACTGACCTGTGAAGGAAAGAAGTGATTTTAGGACATGTGAGATTTAGATTAAATAATAATAATATGCACAATACCTAAGCCAGATGTCAGATCAGTCACGTCATGTCATATAGGCCCTGTTCGCAATGAGTGGCAATGAGGAAGGTAGGGGGTAGGTCTCGGGGTAGGTACTAGGTAAATAATAATAATAGTCTAGTATCTTTCCCTGTGAAAAAGAACTGTGTAGAGTGTTAACATCATTTTTGGGACTGGTAGGCTTTAGGTATTTTTCGTATAGAGGACGGTCTAATATGTCAATTTCGACAAAAAAATTCTTGGCATTTTCACATTTTCACCCAAAAAAATTTTTTTAAAGACGCCGATTTTGACCATATATGGAAACCAAACAACAATCCCTCTAAAATACCAGGCATGAGGTTGATCCAATCTCTCCAATCCAACCTCTTAGCGCCTGAGCTGAGCGCCCATGTACACAATGCATCCCAAATAAGGTGCACCCTAACCTCTAACCCCGGAAAAACAAAGCTTCTACATACTTCTTGTATCGATCCTGATCTATCCAGTCATGTCACAACGAACCAAACGCAGATGTGATTTCACACTGAAAAGTGTCACCCGGTACGGTGCACTTTTCCTATGAACCGTCAATCTGTCCCTGTTCTACAGATTCTATCACGGAAGATGTTCGAGTGAGCTCTCCCAGGTAATAACAGCAAAGGCCGTCCGAACGAGAAACTCTAGAGAGGCTCTGCGAACTCATCCTTACCAGACCGCGGTCCCTATACTTCCTGAACCAGTGTCCTCCAGCATTCCTTCTTTTGGAGAACTTCGACGCTGTGGAACGAGCTGCCGGGGAATTTGTTTCCCGCCGGCCACAACCTGCAGCGTTTCAAATCTAACGTGCACCGATACTTGTCCTCTCACAGCGCTTCTACAGCGCCATAGGCTTTTAGCCTTTGCGGCAGGCTGACCATAAAAAAAATTTGAGTACCTAGTTGGAGATTGTAAAACTGAAAAATTTATTGTATTCATATAATAGTCTGTCTACTGACCCGTGAAAGAAAGAAGTGATTTTAGAACATGCGGGGTTTTTGAAATAAGTCATTAATTTTTCATTTATGTAGATTAAATAATAAAAGCCAGATGTCAGATCATGTCATGTCATGTCATATGTCATAGGCCCTGTTTGCAATCAGTGACAATGAGGAAGGTAACGGTAGGTAAATAATAATAATAGTAGTACTAGTCTTTCCCTGTGAAAAAGAACTGTATAGAGTGTTAACAGCATTTTGTTATCCCTCAAAAATACCAGGCACGAGGTTGATCCAATCTGTGTAGAGTGTTAACATCATTTTTTATCCCTCAAAAATACCAGGCATGAGGTTGATCCAATCTCTCCAATCCAACCTGACCCCTGCCTTTTAGTGCCTGAGCTGAGCGCCCATGTACACAATGCATCCCAAATAAGGTGCACCCTAACCTCTAACCCCGGAAAAACAAAGCTTCTACATACTTCTTGTATCGATCCTGATCTATCCAGTCATGTCACAATGAACCAAACGCAGATATGATTTCACACTGAAAAGTGTCACACGGTACACTCTTCCTATGAACCGTCAATCTCTCGTCTGAATCGGATCGAATCGCGAGAGAGGCGCGCGCTTGCGGTTTGGAACGCACGTTCCACGCCTGCCGTTCCGCTTTGGACTGAAACAAATGAAAGCGGCAGCCGGCGCAGCCGAGGTCAGTTCACTACCACCACCATGGTGGTGGTCTGGTCTGGTGGGCTCTCCCGCGCAGGTGGAGTTGTCCTCCTCGCTCACTTTTCTGTGATTTCTTTCTCGCGTGGCCTGCGCTCGTGCCGTCGCACTGCAGTCTCCTGCGTTGACAACCCCAGGGGCGGATCCTACGATGAGGATATCAGGGATATGAAACCCCAAAACAGTTGCACAGCCATCAAATCTAGAGGGGGTGGCATAGGCAATATTTTAGCGGACCTGTTGCCAAAACGGGCTACCGAGACCAAAATCTTCCAGTCCGAGCCTCTTTGTGCTTTTTTTTAGTGAGAGGGTTAGGGTTCGTTGCTCTAATTGTTAAGGCTTATTGGTGCAACCCCTTCCCCCCTTCCCTTCTGACCTAAATTCAGATAGGAAAAAGATAACATGCTTGTTTTTGATAGACCCTACTCAATATACGCAAATAGTGAAAACCAGACCTCCGATGAAGGAACAATCAATATTTTCACGGATGGATTAAAACGTAAGGAAGGGGCAGGCTGCGGAGTTTACTCGAGAAGCCTGCGTTTTCATCTTAAATGGACTATGGACAAATGTGCCAGTATAGTTCAGACAGAAGTATCAGGCAAAACCTAACGAGATTACTCGCAGACAGATATCGAGAAAAACCATCAAGATCTACACAGATAGTAGACAATCATTAGTGGCCCTGAAGAGTCATAAGATAACTTCACAGTCACTATGGGATTGCCACCAAGCACTTGCACTCCCATGCAAACCACATCATGGTATGCTGGATTAAAAGTCACTCGGGATGCAGTGGCAACGATAGAAAAAGCTGACGAACTGGCTAGAAAGGCTGCGGGCCTGGAAATCTTTGGCCCCAGCCCCTCAAGCTAATTACCGTCGACAGCGAAATCGCAAATGATAAAAGAATACACACATCAGAAATTCAAGGAATTATGTGATGGAACAAACACCTCTCAACTTGCCAGGAAACTTTTAAATTACCCTAATAAGGATGCAGCAAAGAGCTACCTGGCGATGCCCAGAGGTAAACTACGCACTGTTGTAGGGATCTTAACGGGACATTGCCAGCTTCGGAAGCCCCTCTTTAACATGAGAGTAGGCGACACACCTCTCTGCAGAGGCTGTGAACAGGAAGATGAGACGGTGCATCACGTCCTTTGTGACTGCCCCAGCGTCTCATCACTTCAAGAATCCATTCTGGGTGAAAGGTGGCCAATCTTGGCCTCCTTGAGGAGAATCCCCCTTGGTGCAATCACCCTGCTTTTCAAACGACTGGAATGGCTGGAAACCTAGGCGGCGATATCTCCAGGGAGGATGCACAAAGGGCCCAATGGGGCGTAAGTGCTGTGGTCTCTAGACTGCCCTCCCATGATTACAGAATACGGAACATGCCTAGCTGTTTCCTCTGCCTCACCGCACTTCCTGCATAATGGGTTTGCCACTTTTATTTATGTGCACCGAACTACCTTTCGTAGTTCCACCTGCTCAATCTGAGAGTGTCTGCGGTATTAGAGCACAAGAGTCCCCTCAGCCTCAGCATGCTCTTAGACTTAACATTTCCCACCACACTGTATCAGCGCTTCTGGCGCTCATTTCACAGTGTCTATGCGATCTCGGTGTCCACGACTCTTGGCATTCTGTCGCCACTTTGAATAAGACCAAGCATCAAGTCGTCCTTGGTCACCGTTCATGTGGTACGTGGTACAAAAGTTGTAACTTTGCACATCACCACCAGACTTCTGGCTGCGCCGTCTCAGCTGAATTCCTTCTGTAGTTGGCGCAGCTTATAATTCTGGCGCCATTTTCCGGATGGCAGCTGGATATCCGGAAGTCTTGCCTCGAATAGCAAGTCTCCCCAGTTCCATCTTGCTTTTCATGGCTATTTCGCCTTTTCAAACTTCGTTTTGGAGCGGTTTATATAGACTATAGCCACCTTCTCTACCCACACCTTGTCAGCAAAGGATTCTGGGAGCTTCATGCTAGAGGGAGGGTTTGCCCTCACTCCATGCCTGTCTTCCCAAAGACGTGTTCTTTTGCTCCTGTAGAGAATCTTCTCGCTCTTCCTCGGCTCACACGCGAGAGCCCTTCATTAGAATTTTCCGATGGCAGAGTTGGCAGTACCTGGAGGCTTCTAGGTGTCATCCTCTTCTACAGATTTCATCAGCTCGTGCTCTTCCATAATGGCATAATACCGGGTTGCTACAGTCCATCCTCACAGTGACCCGTTTAGGTGGATAAGGGAAAAATATAACTGGGTGCCTCCCTGTTCCCAGAAGACGCCGTTCGCGACACCGGACAACCCCCGGTGTTACTCAGTCCTCGGCATGGATCGCATTACACCTTGACTTCGGCTCCCTCCTCCTTTCTCAACCAGGCTTGGGACCTGCTATGGCGGAATTTTTTGTCTCTTGCCGTCCGGAGCTATGGTGAGACTGTTGAGTGAGTGTACCCGTGAAGACCTCAAGACCCCGTGAGATGACACTTCCGATTGCTCAACTGATAAGGAACTGCTTAGGTAACTAGGGTGTGAGAAGGTTGCTAAGCACTACCCGTTCATGCCCAGTCAACACTTCCAAATTCCGACTGGTGCTGTTACTGGAAACAGCCAGCTAAAAAAAACCCCTACAATATCATGTTAAGTGATACACCCCTCTGCAGGGGATGTGAACAAGAAGATGAACACCTGGTGTATGCTTGTCCAGCTGTCTGGAGGAATACTGGTTTTCCATGGCCTGTCAGCTGGGCACTGAGTTCTGAGGGATCCTTGGAAGGATGTACAAGGAGTCCAATGGGTCCTGAGTGCTGTGATCTTAGCAGATGACCGTCCTTCCGAAACAGAATCAGAAGAAAGGAGGAGTCCAAACGCCAAAGGCAAGATCCACCAAATTACGAGATATGAAGAGGCTAAGACCTATATGCATTCTACTCAATTTGGTGGGTATCCCAGGTGCCCAATGCCCAACACTGAAGGTAATATTAACAGTAATGGGCTAAGAAATGTTCGGAACTAATTTTGTTTTGACGGCACTTCTGTGTCGCTTAACACATTTGCTTTCATCTCAACAATATATCTATTGTCATTGTGAGCAGGAACTGGACCATAAGGCTCATTGTATTATAACTCCTATTTTCTAGAGCAACCAATCTAGCAGTTTGTCGAGTTTCCGTGGTCCTGACTTAAAATCTATTGGTCCTAGCCTACTTCACAGAGAGTTGTCTCTTATGATTTAGCACTTCACATGCAGTCACATGGAGGGCTGACTCTGTCCCTCTACCACATAATATGTGGTCTGCAGTAGAGGTCTCTTCAGGTGTAGGTACCTTCCGGCCACGTCAGTGTCCTGTAAGGAGTCCAGTTGTTACTCGAATCTGATGAAAATTTAGAAAGCGAACTGGTCAAGAACCTGTGAGGTTTAAATTTAACCTCTAGTATCAGAGTGCAGCGTACTGCATTTCGTTTTGTACGCCGCCTCTGTATGAAAACGTGAATAGGGGGTGTTGGATTCTTGGAATCGTTTCCTGAATGAAAACATCAACCGCCTCTTCGCTTGCATTTGTATGTCCTCACTTTAGCTTATTTCACACTAAGTGAGCTATGCAAAGTAAAATGTTTACACGTTTCGTCTTAGTACATGTGCCAGCTGGATTATGTGGATGACATAAAACACGACTATTACACAATTTCTTCCGGCTCTAAGCTCTAATAGATACAGCTAGCAACACTTTTCAGCTCCTGAATACCAAAAGAAAACTAAACCAAATACCACATTAACGATATTTACGTTTTCTGCTCTTTTCTGTTGTATTCGGTTGTATTTGGTTGTTTTCTGTTGTTTCCTGCCTTTATCTGCTTGCTTTCTGTTGTTTTCAGCCGTTTTCTGTTTTCTGATGTATTGTGTTGTATTTGGTCGTTTTCTGTTGTTTCCTACCGTTATCTGCTTGCTTTCTGTTGTTTTGAGCTGTTTTCTGTTCATGTCTGTTGTATTTCGTCGTTTTCTGTTGTTTCCCGCCGTTATTTGCCTGCTTTCAATTGCTTAGAGCTGTTTTCTGTTGTATTCGGTTGTATTTGGTCGTCTTCTGTTGCTTCTAGCTGTTATCTGCTTGTTATCCGTTGCTTTGAGCTGTTTTCTGTTGGTTTGTGTTGCATTCGGTTGTATTTGAATGTTTTCCGTTCTGTTTGGAGGTTTTCTGTTGAATCTTGTCGTATTTTGATGTTTCCCGCTGTTATCTGCTTGTTTTCTGTTGTTTTGAGCTGTTTTCTGTTGGTTTGTGTTGCATTCGGTTGTATTTGAATATTTTCTGTTGTGTTTGGAGGTTTTCTGTTGTATCTTGTAGTTTTCTGATGTTTCCCGCTGTTATCTGCTTGTTTTCTGTTGTTTTGAGCTGTTTTCTGTTCTTTTCTGTTGTATTCGGAGGTATTTCGTCGTTTTCTGTTGTTTCACGCCGTCATCTGCTTGCTTTCTGTTGTTTTCAGCCATTTTCTGTTCTTATTGTTGTCCTAAACTTACAAAAATGTGATAGAGCAACATGCAACAGCCCGTTAGGGTCGAACCTTCGGCATTTTATAAAAGCTGAAAGTTCTTCTATGTGTATCCCCAATACAGGTAAGAAAATCCCCATTTATGAAACTGAGGAGTGGTGGCTTTGGCAGATAGCAGAGGTACATAATACTCCTTGCACTAGCACCTATTGCAGACTTGCAGACGTCAGACAATGAGTCTGGCAGAGTGAGAGAACCCTCGAAACCGCCTGGCTACTAGACAAAAATGGTTTGATGGGTTCTCAAAACACGTGTATAAAATTTAGCCTTTATAATATAAGGAAAGTATAATTTATTATAAATCATTATCGTTTTTAGGGGTGTCCGGCAGTGGATTATTTGTACAGGGTGGTCCAATAAGCGCGCGGTGCTCTCTAGCGGCCTTACCGTTTGAATTAGAAGAAAATATTCCGAATAAATAACGTTTATTTTTCAAATGATCTACTTGCAGTGAAGGATTGATATATCTTGTCAGATGCTATTTTTTTCTATAGCGTTCTCTGACGAAATTGAATGATAACTAAGTAAGATAAAGTACAAAAACAATGACAAGAGTGGATGAAAGACAGACATATGAAAAAATATATTTATATTACAAAACATATACGTACAAATTGTGTAAATATACATATTCTACCTATACATTCATTAGATATAAAACAAATTAAAATAGTCAAATTTCATATTTACAAAACAAATAAAAATTAAAATATACATATAATTATGTATAACTGTAAGAGAAATGCCTGTATAATATATCCTTGTGAGCTTATGCTTAATACATATTTAAATAGAAAAATAATGTTTAAACAATAAACGGTCTATAGACTAAAGTTTTATCTGCTTTATCTTGTCTTTGTCAACTATGCTACAAATAAGTTATTGAAACTTCAGAGATAAATACAAAAAACCTTTTTTTCAAAACCATTTGTTGGAACATAATTATTTGAACTTTTTTTGGTACAGAGTCTATGTTGATCTGAACAATTCAATATAATATGAGTCTCAATTCAACTAAAATCTTGTTAAACATAGCATAGCGTTTTTCACAAAGCAGAAGTGTACATTTTATTAAAATACAAATATAAATATAAAGTATGTCTCTAGAATGTCTACATTCTAATCAGTTTCTCCCTAAATTTGGAACAAGTTCAGCTATTCGTTAGGGCAAGTTTCTATCTACTTTACTTCACCTTCACATAATGGGAAAAAATATAAAATCACCATCACAAGGTACAATTAAAGATATAATCGACTCAAAACAATTAGAGTATCTTTGTCATAACTATGTTATGATCGTCAAGAGGGGGTTTACGTTCAAAAGAATATTGAATTCTAAACCTTTTTATATAGCTGCTGGTCACAAGTAACATCGAGACTTTCAATTAAATGTAAAAACAATCCAAGAACTCAGAAACAGGCTTAGGTAAATATAAGATTGGATTTAGTCGCTTAAAAGTATTTTTAAATAAACTATTATCAGGAACCCTTTAGATTCGCAACCCTACAGTACTGGTCTATAACAAATTATATCGTCGCCGTAAAGTCAAAAACTCGTATCTCAATTTTTGCGGTTTTGAGTTACGAGCATAATATTATACAATAGAACCTTGCGCATGAAATGCAAAACCTTATATCTAGATGGTACATGGTGCGCAGTTGCAATGAGCGAGTGTTAAATACTCGTATCTTTCTATAAGTTTTGCCGAAATGTAATAACCTTGTATCTCATTTGACCGGCGTGCGTGCAACGTATAGTTTCTGTGTCTAAGCAAAAATTGAGTTTTTTCGTTATCTGAAGCACAGTTGAGGTAAACAACACCATGGTAAGTACTCTTAGTACATCTTTTTGAACAATAACGCTCAAAACAGTGCTTTTCTTACAAGAAACAAAAAATTATAGTTTAGTGTTTGAGGTTAGGATTATATTATTTTTCAATAAACCGTGATTGATGTTTCATTTTAGAATAAATATTTAGTGCACAGGTTATTTTAATTGTCGCTACCGGTTTTCAGGAAGAAAAAAGTGAAATGAGCCTATTTTTGCGATTTTTTTTTGAGATACGAGGTTTTAAGCTTTAAGGCTCTCAAATGTTTATAGAAATTTTGTGTTACGAGGTAGTTTTATTGTCTACTTGGTCAAGCGAAAATAGGAGCCTACGTACCTAAATAATTTATAACTATGACTAAAAATAAGTTATAGCGGATATATTGCTTTATATAGATCGTAGTTTCAATTTTATACCAGAATGATGTTTTGTGGCACATTTACTATCAGACTTCATTCCTTTAATTTCAGAAATCTCGAACTGCTCTCATGCTGAAAATGTCATTAAAGGGGAAACAATCGGACAACACAGGTAGATATGACGTCGATACAAATCTTGAAAAAGATATAGTTCCGATTTCCGGAATTCTGGTTAGGGATGAGACTAGACTACAAGACTGCCCAGTGTTGTCATTGGTCAACAACAAACAAATCGTGAATAAGGAGGCCACGTCACCTACTATTTTAGATCAAGAAGAAGTCAGCAGTTGTGAGTCCTCATCCGGATTAGAAGATGATCCGTTTCAAAGTTCAGGATCAAGCTATCATCCAAGTGATGCTGAAGACTACCATATGGAAAATAAGAATGGAAAACGCAAACGATGTCTAATAGGGGCTGCAAAAGAGTCCTTGGGCTGTGGTGACGGAATTATACCAGATAATACCACATACATTGTACAGAAGAATAAGAAAATAAGGGCTAAAAAAGGGCAATCAGACCCAACTAAATGAAGGCGGAATACCGCAAAAGCTCTCAGAAAAACAGGAAAGGAATATGAAGGAAAGAAAAAAGTTGGCAATGGATCGAAATATGAAATAGTCCACAGAAACTATAGAAAACTTGGGGATAGATGTAACTCTAGTAAATGTATGCAGTCGACTAAAAGACAATGTGGGAAAATTACCGAGGAACAGAGAAAAGAACTGTTCAAGAAATTCTGGTCTGAAATGGACTGGAATCAGAGAAAAACATTTGTTGCTACTTTAGTGAACAAAGGCCCAGTTGGCCAACAAACCACCAAAACAAAATCTCGTCGACAGCTTTCTCTATCTTACCACCTAAAAATAAATGACATCATTCTACCTGTCTGTAAGAAGATGTTCATAAATACATTAGCTTTGGGAGAATGGTCCGTACTAAGCTGGGTGAAAAACAGTCATAGCTCTGGTATTATTTCACAGACGTCTTCATTCCCAAACAGAAGAAAGGCTGTCAACGTGCAAAGAAGATTGGCAATCAAAGAATTCCTAGAAAGGTTACCAAAATTACCGTCCCATTATTGTCGGTCTTCAACAAGCAAAATGTATCTAGAGAATGTGTTTAACTCTTACAGTGAAGTTTATGAGCTGTACTTAAAAGAAACTGATAAGGAGCTAGTATGCAGCAAACCAGTATTTATTTCTAAAATGAAACTCTTGAATATAGACATTTTTCAAGCACGTAAAGACCAATGCGATCTGTGTTTTAGCTTCAAACAAGGAAATGTATCCAGTGATATTTACCAACAACATTTAATTGAGAAAAACCGAGCAAGGGAAGAAAAATCACTGGATAAAGAAAAAGCGCTGGCTGGTGAGGTATGTGCATACACAATGGATGTTCAGGCAGTTCAACTAGTTCCTTTTGTATTAGCTGGAATCATCTATTTCAAGCAGAAGCTTGCTTGCCACAATTTTACAATTTACAGTTTATCTGATAATAAGGTGGTATGCTATGTATGGCATGAAGGCGAGGGTGGTCTCGACGCAAATTGTTTCGCCTCTTGCCTGATGGATTTTCTAGATACTGAAATAAAGGAGGAAGACAAACAAAAACCTAAAATCTTTTATAGTGATGGATGTTGCGCCCAAAATCGAAACAGCTTACTATCAAATGCTCTGTTCCATTATTCTAAGACAAAAAACGTTAAAATTATTCAGAAGTACCTAGTTAAAGGTCACTCCCAGATGGAGTGTGACAGTGTTCATTCTACAATAGAAAAAGCGAAAAAGAACAGAGAAATCCAGTCACCTTCAAATTATGTCGATATTATCAAACAGGCCAGGAAACGTCCCAAACAACCTTATAAAGTCAAATACGTTGATTTTGATTTTTTCAAGTGCTATGACGAAATCAAATACATTTCATCAATAAGACCTGGGCTTAAAAAAGGAGACCCATGCGTAACTGATTTAAGAGCCCTCAGATATTCTGCAGATGGAATCAGTTACAAATTAAACTTTGATCACGAATGGATAACTTTACCAAAAAGAGTGAATTGGACAGTTGGTGCTATCAAACCTTTATATGATACACCTCTTCCAATTAAAGGTGACAAATACGATCATTTACAAGCACTGAAAAAAGTTATTGACAAAGATTACCATGGGTTTTATGATTCACTGAGAAAACTTCAGTAGTTATTCTTTGAAGCCTTATTTCTGTTATTTGTATTTTTTTGTGAATTTAACCGATGTTAGTTTTCCATTATTCTTGAATAAAGGTGTTCAAAATACAGTTTTGCTTTACTTCCATGCCACGTATCTACAAAAAAAATTAAAAAAAAACAAGTAAAACCTCGTATCTTGTTACAAAGTGCATTTTCAATATTTTTGTTAAAATTTTAACTTAATGTATAAGAGTACATCGTGTATTTTGCCTCTTTCTAAGCTGACACGATATTAAGGCTTTTCCAAAATGCTTACTCAAATTTTGAACAGTTTTTTCTATTTCCTGTGAAGTTACTATCTTTCAGATACGAGTTTTTGACTTTACGGCGACGATATGCTCTTCAAAAGAAGACGCATAATGAACCTCAGGAAATTTGATGATTCTGAAGAAACGTTTTTGAGTTAGCTACTTCTCATCACTAAATATTTAGTAATATTTGAGCACCACTTTTTCACGCGCCCCGATGCAGAAATCCACGCCACATAAATATAATCGAAGCCTTTGAAAAGTGGACTTTACGTCGGCTTTTGGGAATCCCATGGCCAGGCCATATTACGAACCAGGATGTATTGAATAGAGCTTCCACTCAAAGGGAATTACTGGAAGGAATTGAAGGAAGGTGAGGTCCAGGTCCTAAGCAACACTCATTCATGGTTCTGAGATATTAGAAACTGGGGTCACATCAACAACATCTCAACAATAGTCAGGAGAGCAGAAGACGACACTCGTCTACAACCGCCTATAAGCTGTAAAGCGTATGATACCCGAAGAAGAAGAAGAAGTGACACACCATTTAACAGTGAGCTTTTATTTATCTGCATAATTATTTCTCTTGACCAATCAATAGCGGTTAAATTGTTGCAGTGGCGTATATAAGGGGGGGGCCGGGCCCCCCCCCCCGAAACCAGCCACACATTCAGTTTTGACGTCTGGGAAGAGGCTGAAGTAGTTGTCAAAAAATATAGTACTGGATAAAATTAGCAGAGACATCAGAATGTAATCAAATAATAAAGCAAATAGGGCAACTCTAGTTTTAATATCGGCTATAAAGAATCTTGCGACGCATGTTCGTATACAGGGTGATATAGGATGCAAAATCTAGATTTTTTCCTTTCCTTTAAATATAAGCCCCAATATTTTATTATACCAAAGAATTGCTTTTAATATGCTCTTTCATCTTTGCATAGCACTTGTTACGGCTGCATTCATTAGTTTCTTAGATATTTCGATTTTTCTACAAATTTTGAATATACCTCCTATTTGTTTACTAAAATTTATATTTTTTTGAGAAAATACTATCAAATTTTACTTTTGCTTAACAAACAACTAAAATATAAGGCCACAATAGTACTTGATCAAGTCAAAACGCTGAATTAACGAGATATTATAGGCCAAGTGTGCTGAGGAAACAATTTCATACACGTCATGCATAATTATCAAGCAGATCTATCAGGTAGGCTATGAAATATTAAACGACACAGTCGAGATAAAATGATTCTTCAATCTTTCAAACGCATTAGTTTTAGAGTGCCTCCGTTCTGGATATTGCTGTTCGTAGTTAATATATTCTAGAGGCAAGTAGGCAATTTCTCAGAGATTCTCCTAAATACCCTCAATGGAAAAATTAATTTTTAAAGCTCGTTTTTCACACGTTACGGAATTATTGAGTAGGTTATATATAAATCTGCTTGATAATTATGCATCACGCCTACAAAATTGTTTCCTCACCATAATTGACTTTATGATCTCGATGATTCAGGGTTTTGACTTCATCAAATCTATCATGAACTTATAATTTAGTTGTTCGTTAAATAAAAAGCAAATTCTATAGTACCTTCTCAAAATAAATAAATTTCAGTACACAATTAGAAGCTATATTTTAAATTTATCGAAAAATCTCGGAAACTGATGGACGTAGGTACAAGTGCTATACAAAGATGAAAGATCAAAAGATTTAAAAAAAAGGGAGAATCTGGATTTTGCATTCTACATCACCCTGTATGTGAGTATGCGTCGCGGGCTCTTTTTATAGCCGATTTTCAAGCTAGAGGATATTTTTGATCTTTCTATGTAAAAAAAATAATTTTTGGTTCATTACTTTTTGATATACAGTACCTTCGTTTGACAGGTATTTGAATATAAAAATCGTTATAACTTTTGAAATACCCTGTATAATGTTATAATACCTTATATCGTGAGAACAGAAATTATTAGTAGAATATCCACGTAGTTATGGATCACCCTGTATAAATCAAAATATTTTCTGAGCCAGAAGCATATCTTTTACAGTAGTGGAGTTATCGACCGAGCCAGTAAAAGCTCATCCTGTATAATTATTTTCGTTAACATTAGTACATTGTTATTTTATATTGAGGTAGGAGTATAATACGCCAATATTATAACGTATGAGATAAACTTTAATTTTTCCGATGGAGCCCCACCCAAAATCGATTTCTATATACGCCACTGCATTGTTGGTACAATACCTCTGGTTCAGAAAAAGCTTTGACCAAGCATCTTTATTTTTGTAGCAATGTTTTACCATAATATTTTCGTATCTTGCGTTTATTAGCAGGGGAAGAAGCCTCTTTGTCTTATTATAAGCAGGTGATCTAATCCCTTAAACCCCCTCTTATCCTGGAGCAACAGAAGTTATGTAATGATATTCTGATTGATAAAACCACCATTCGCTACAAAGTAATCTAACAATCATATAGTACAAAAACGCTAGCACAAGACCCTCAATTCGTTCCTCAAAATCTTTCCACTGGGATTTCTAGGGATGGCTGCGATGAACCGAACTCCACCCACCAGTTTCTTATAGTGGGTCACTTTAGCGTTTATGGAACGGTGGATGTCTTCCTCGGTGACAGTGGCTCCAGGCTTGAGAACCACAAAAGCTCTGGGGACTTCCCCGGCCAGTGAGTCGGGGATTCCCACTACTGCTGCATCCCCCACACCGTCAATTTCCATAAGGAGATTCTCTAACTCAGTAGGCGATACCTGGAACAAAGGGGAGATGGTCAGAAGGATTTTCAGACAGAATTATAACTAACCCAAGTAAAAATTTAAGTTTTCAAAAGGTAATTGAATTAAAGAATAGCTCATAGAACCCATGTTCAGCCTACCAATACCATATAAGTAGGTAACAAGAAAACAGTTCAATCAATCAATCAATCAATCAATCAATTTATTGGTGGCAATATACAAAATGTATTTACACAAGTCATGTGGAAAGAAAGTACCTAGAAATTACAAACTAGAATTTTAAAAATGATTAAAAGCTTACACATATAAGACATACTACAAAAATATTTTAAAAAACAATTTTTAAAAATCAGGCGAGGCTACTGCATGTTCTGGGCATATATATGTCCCGTCTTACTAAATAAAAACCTAATTTAAAAATTCATCTACTGAATAAAATGTTTCCATTATTAAAATTTGTTTTATTTTTATTTTAAACTCAAAATAGGGCAGAGTGCTGTAACTTGATGGTAATTTATTATATAATTTAACAGCCAGATATCCTGGACCACATTGACATCTTGTTAAACGCTGAAAAATTGGCATCAGTTTGTTTCTATTTCTGGTCTCATATTTATGAACATCACTGTGCAATGTATATTGATCTTTATTTTGATGCACCCATAGTAAATTTTGAAGTATGTACACTGCTGGTAAAGTTAGTATACCCATATATGAGAACACATGTCTACAGTCATCCCGGTAATTCAACCTACCTACTATTCTAATGGCTTTTCTCTGTAATGTAAATAATCTTTTCATTTGCGGGGCATGGCCCCATACTAGGATAGCATAAGTAGATACAGAGTGAAACATGCCAAAATATGCTGTTCTCATGGCAATAGTAGATGAACAGCTAGATAAACAACGAAGAGCATAAATAGAACTCCTCAGCTTACCAGCAATTATATCAATATGTGTGTGCCATTGAAGAAGGGGATCAAGAGGAACACCTAGGAATTTAACTGTTTCCGATGATACTTCAGAATGTCTTAAAGTGAATACAATTTTATTAGTTTTATCTGCATTTAGATGTAATTTATTCATATTAAACCATTCTTTGGCTCTGTTCTGTAATTCAGACATCCTCACCTCCACACTCTCAAGACTGTCCGCTGTACAAGCAATTGTTGTATCATCTGCAAAGAGCGTGAATTTACCTTCTGAATCAATAATTGGCAAATCATTTATGTATATTAAAAATAATATTGGTCCTAACACTGAACCTTTGTTGCATCACTTTTAATAGAAAATTTATAGTTAATGAGCTAAATGTATGCTAATGTTGTATATGTTACGCCCAACACTCGAATTCGGGCAATACCCGAAAAAAATACGCAGAACTAGTTTTGAGCAAGGAATATTTCCCAAACCCGAAATAAGAATTTTATACGGCTATTGAGCATTACCAAATGGACAGAACTAGTTTTGCGCATCTTGAAATACACAGAACTAGTTTTGCGCAACTTGAAATGCACAGGACTAGTTCTGTATATTTTCTGAATGACAAGGACAAATTCTGCTTCTTCCGTTTAATCAGCGCCAGCGACGAACTCAAATAAATATAAAGTTGGGGAAGTTAAATATAATTTAAAGAATACCAATAAATAATGAATCGCGAGCTGAGGCTGGTTTAAATGTTTATTTGATTGTGTGGTCATCAAATTGGCTTGTGCTTCCAAACCTCTTTTTGCGTTTTCACGATTTGTACTTATATTGCAGGAGCATTGGCAAAGAAACCTAACCTAACCTAAAGGATAGGTTTTTGCTGGTTTTTGACACACAATGCATAACGAATGTTCACTTGGGTTGTCATTTCGTACCACAGAACTAGTTCTGTGCATTTCAAGTTGCGCAAAACTAGTTCTGTGCATTTCAAGATGCGCAAAACTAGTTCTGCCTATTTGGTAATGCTCAATAGCCCTATAAAACTAATATTTCGGGTTTGGGAAATATTCCTTGCTCAAAACTAGTTCTGTGTATTTTTTTCGGGCATTGCCCGAATTCGGCTATTGAGTGTAACATATATATAATTATATATTATACATCAAATAATTCTATAAAGTCTTATAACGATTTCAATAAGATGCAAATATACTATTTCAATTTCTGTTATAGAAATCATGAATCATCAGTAACACACGATGACGGCTTAGATACAATAAAGTGTGGAAAAATACACAAAATCATTTATTTAGAAATTTGATTTTGTTGTCGGAAGCCAATATAATACTCGTAGTTCACTATAAATGCAATAAATGCATGCAAATATAAATAAAAAAAAAAATAAAAACCATAATTCAATAGTAATTTCAAGTGATCACAGACTCAAGGTACAGTATCGCGTAAATATGATGAATCCTGATAAATAGTTACGCCAATCACTAACAGTACTTGAAACAGTACAGTAGACCATAATTATTGATAATCAGATTAATCGCTATAAAGTAAATGCCGCATTCGTGTAAATCAAAGTAATCTCATTTAAACAACATGTATAATATAAAGTTCATCACAGTTCAAAGTAACTCTACCAATAAAAAGCATAATAAATACAATAAAGATGACCGGCTGTATTATGTGTTGCCTATAGCAAATATCTAATGTAAACTGAGCTTAACGGCGCCTAGGGAACTTTGACCTCGATCGGTTGGTAGCGTTGGCGATTATCTGTCGTTTGTCATACGTCATTCATACGTCAGCTATCAGTTCGGAGTAAACTTCATTATTGTGGTGGCTTTGTTTCTTGCAATATTTTTTAAAACATAAACTGGGTGTTTTTTCAACGACTTTACTTTATTTTTGGTGCTGGGTACCTCTTTCCAACGTTTTACAATAGGTACAAGATGGATAACCCCGAAGAGATACTACACAGTCTGGAGGAATTTTCCAAAATGAAACCAAAAGACATACCCCGAGAGCTTGAAGAGTATTTGTGTTATGTTGCAAGAACTGGAAATCCAGTGTATCAGTGGCCGACAATAAAAAGTCTGTTTCGCGAAAAACTCATAAATGTTATCACAGAATTCTATGAATCGTGCCCTTCAGTAGAAATACCACCATGCCCCAACGTTGAGCATTTTAACTATGACCTTATGAAGAGTTTTATTTTGGAAAAGTTAGAGACCTTCTCCTCAGCGCCTTTTACAGGTAACTAGTAGTTCTACACAGCAGTTTTTATCAGAACTTCATAACACTATGCAAAGTTCAAGTACTAGTCGCACAGGGTAACTTAAGCATCTTTTCATCCTAATATCACACTAGTGGCTTCTTCTATTCCACCCATTTAGGGTTAGAGAGTGGACATCAAAACCAGTAACAGCATTTTTTGTAGAAAATAGTCAAATATTTACATCTAGTTGCTTTATCAGCCAGTTGTTTATTTTTTAATGTCTAAATCAAAGGGGAGCTGCCCATTATGTAGTTTTAAACTATGAGATGTATGGATGAAACATGATTTCCATGTTTGAAATATGATATTTCCACCATACCGATCATCTTACTACTATAGAACAAAGAACAGGTACAAGAGGTTAAGTTTTGTTTCAATTTTATGGTTTCTAATACATCATTTGTTGAAGATATGACACCTTCAGCAACATATTATCATGTTAGCATCACATAACTACAAACAAATATTACAATAGGTTGTGACAATCTTATAAAAACCATTAAGTTTGGTCTCACCTGAGGCAAAACAAAAACAGTAGAAAAGTGCTCCATTTGTATGTTTTTGTACTAGAAAAACTGAGAGGCAGTGACATCAATTATTTTGGTAAAAGCTTAATTGCAGTCAAAGCCACACTTGTTGATCTGTTGTCTAAATAATCATCGGTAAAAAGTCTCGTTCTATCATTGAAAATAGTATAAACTTTCAAACATATAGGCATTTTTGCTACCAGCTACTACTATTTTGTGGCCAACATATAAATTTGAGAAAAACCTTTGCATTTGCTCTGAAAAATCTGTTTACCTTAACTTATATGTATGCTGATTATTAACAGTACTTGTGCAGTAAATATTGATTAATTCTTTTCAGTACAAAGAATATGTGAATTATTGACTACACCTAGGAAAGAGTACAATCGAATAGACAAGTTCATGAGAGCTTTAGAGAAGAATATTTTAGTGGTGAGTACAACAGAGCCTGGAAACGGAAGGAGGTCAACAGAGAATGGAGAAAGTCTACTGAATGGAGAGGCAGAGCATCTGCCAGAAAATAGCAATTCTAGTCATGATATCAATGTAGAAGAGATGGACGAATCTCCAAACTGGCCCAGGGTAGTTCAACCAACACCCATTTTGTATGAGAATAATGAGGCTGAGGCGAAAAATGAACCAACACAAGTTCAGGAACAATTGCCAGTATCAAATCAAGAAAGGGTAATTATAGTTGCTTTTTTTGACCACTTAAGGCGTGTATTCATGCAAAAATAAATGTCATGACACTTGAAGTCATGATAATGTGACATTTTCAAGAGGTTGTTTGATTCTGATGATTCTGATATTGTGACACTAATTCCACAATTTCAAATGCTGTAGTGGCAATGTAAATTGAAGTTTACAGGTTTTAAAATGTCACAACTTTTAGTGTGAAAATGGGGCTTTACTGAAGATAAATTTCAGTATACTGTGTTGAGAAAAAAAACCTATTTCTTTAATTCTTTATAGGCAAATGGTGATAGCCATACAGAGGTAGTCTCTACTTCAGAACCACCTATAAACCAACAGGAAACTGTCATAACATGCACAAGTGATGACTTGGTGCAGTCCTATGTGTCCATAGAAGCAACTCCTGTTACAGTTGAATGCACTACAGAACAGAGCGAGAAAACCAAGACTAAAGCTGAAACTGAACCAGCTGTTACAATTGAGCCCATTCCCGCAGAAAGCACAGTGAAAATGGCCAATGGAGAAACTGGAGGCAGTAGTGAAGATGAGAGTAATGAAGCAGTGGTAAGTTTTATTGTCAGCATTTTCAGCATTTATTACACAATGTAATACCTGGTAAATATTTAATAAGACCACATGAACAGAGAGATCAAGTTAGTGATCTAGGTGTCTTATCTCACTTCTCAAAGAGGCATATTAATAGTGTTGATACCTTCATAGAATTGATCCTGGAAGTATATGAAGGTATCTATAGAGTTTATGGTTTTGATTCTAAAAAAAATTGAGATGTATCACAAAATTGAACTCCACACTAAACCAACATAGAAAATATAAGGTTATGGTTTCTATATTGTCAGGAGGGGGATTTGCTAAGATCACAACACTTAAGCCCCATTGGGTTCCTTGTACATTCTCTCAAAAAATGACTTAGAACTGAGTGGACAGGTATTCTTGGTAATGAGGAGGCTGACAGGCTGGCCAGACTCGGCCTGGAGGACTGTTTGTTCGCCCAGATCCTGCTATAGGATTAAGTGGCCAGCAGGCAACGTCAGCTCTCAAAAATTGAGTAAACGATACCATAGATGAACAGTGGAGGCAAAGTGAGGGATGCAAACAAGCCAAGGATTTTATAGCCGGGCTGAACACATCTGGGTCAGCATGGCTATGGAACAAAGGCGGATGGGCCATCGGAAACCTTGTGGGTGTTCACAGGGCACTGCAGGCTCAGGTAGCATCAAACTCTATTAGAAATTGAAGATGACTCCCTATGTATGGGCTGTGGAGAAGCTGATGAAATGGCCTACCACTTCCTTGCAGAATATGAGTTGCTAGTCGGGCTGAGATATGAGATCTGTGGATTTGATAGACTCCAGCCAGAGAAATTACCCTCCCTAAGCCTACTGGCATACTGGCCTTTGTTAAAAGGTCGGGAAGGTTTGGCAGGGAGGGGGAGGCAGGTAGTGGTGGCTGAGGGGTGATATTCGGTGATGGCAAAAAGGTCCTACAGGGGCCTACTTGCCTGGCGCGGCCGCCCCCACAGCTACTACTACTAGAACTGAGTATTCAGCCATCCCAACCTGGTAAGAAAGATGATACAGCTCAGAGGGATTCCTCTTTTTTTTTAATTCTGTGTCATCGGCATCGACTGCTATGATCATTAGCCTCGTGTTCTGTGTAGGCTTTGTTACTGTTTCCCGGCGCCACTTTTTAAGACTTGCTCTAATTTGCTTGAAGCATGACCCATTCTCAAATTTTGTATTATTTTTTATGAGATATTGCTTAATTGCAATACAGTAAAATGATCTATATTCACAAAATCATCAGAAGACGTCATGGAACGCGTTTAGAGCAGAATTTATCATAATTATATCATTTATAAACTATATGATGAAATACAATACTTTTATAATTCTAGGAAGGCTAAATTGCTTAAACGCAGTTTGTTAGAAAACTCATAAACTCGCCAATTGTGTGAAAGCATTCGCCGATTAGAATTTTTTCGACTTTGTTTTTAACAGTTAACAGATTCAGCTTTCTTAATTTGTAGTAGAATAAGTAAATTAAGAAGGTAACCTACATGAAGAGGTGATTTTTTGTAGAACGAGTGCCTGATTAATTTACTTCTGTTAAAAAAATTTAAGATAGAACTTAGGACGTAAATACTGGTTGCCAATAGTATTGTATGATTGAAAGTTTTGCGATGGGATTGTTGATAAGGTAGTTTTAATATTGAATGAATGTATACTGTTGCACAATAGATATTCAAAAGCAATTCTATAACGAGTATTTCTTTAAGATTATTATTTATGACATTCTCTCTAATGTGCAATTAAAAAGGTTTTTGGTATCTATTATTCTTCCTTTCTTGTTTTCCATCCATTTCCAATACTGCCCTTATTAATGTTACAGGCAGAACAGACCTCAGAAACAAAAAAACAAGACATACCAATCGAAGATCAAATCCTGGCAACAATACCTGCGTCAAAGCTTGCGGCAGCTGAAACAACAAAAGAACCAGAAGCATCAGACAAAAATGATACAGAAGCCGAAAAGCAATCAGACGTGGCGCAAGAAGCAGCATCCACTGAAAATGTATCACCGGAAAACAGTCCTTCATCACCAGAAGTGCTTCAAGCTGAAACCACTGCCGAAACTGAGAAGAAGGAACCTGTGGAAAAGAGGCTTGAAGAACCTCCCAAGGAACCACCGAGCGAAGACTGTGAGAAACAGCCAAAAGAGAAAATTGAGGTTATGGATAAGCCAAAGGTTGAAGACGAAAAACCATTGTCTCCGAAGCCTGAAGTTAAAGATGTGAAGGATGTAAGTGAGAGCGAGAGGCAAGAAGTACAAAAAGAAGAACCAGCCGTCAAAGATAAAGAAACAGACAAGGAGCCTGAAAAAACAGAAAGTGACAGCCCCAAGCCTTCTGAACAAATGCCAATGGAAGTCGATGCGAACATCGAGACCGATAATTCTGAGACGTCGTCTTCTTCTGCCAGTAGTGATGATAAGTTATAATAACACAAACTGATTCGATAAGGGTTTTAGTTCACTTTTGAGATATTTTTTTATTTCCTGCTAAGAGGAGTTGCTGATTATTCAACCAGTTCTATTGTACTGTTTAGGACACAAGTGATCTTTTGCATTACCTTATTTTTTATGTAATTTTAATTCTTGAGAGTATGAAATAAATCTTTGATAATTTATATAGGGTTTCATGTTGTGCTTTCTAATAATGAAGAGAGTCTTACCTTCGAGGGGTCTCCTAAAAGAAAAATAAAATCGTAGTAATTTGAGAGTGTCATTCATTTTTATTCATTTAATTTTTCAACTAAGATGTTGATTTATGAAAATATTAATAATAGCTAGGTACATACGACAATTTTTCTGTATGTGCCGTCTCCATTTAGAAGGTTGGCTATCATCATGTGGATTCTTGCTTTAGATTCGGTTGCTTGAAATAATTCTTTTGATGTACAGTGATACTATCATAAGTTTTTTAACCATGGAGTGCGACTCTTGTCACGTACTATTTTTCGAAAATCGTCGCGAAGCAGAGTTTTCACCTCCCCACCCCTCAAGTGGTAACCCCCCGAGGTGGCAAACTTAGGTGGAGTTTCAGGGGATCAATGTTTACCATTCCGCCAAATTTCATGTTTTCCGACCTTTTGCTGTCAAAAGCCTCTTTTTATGATGTAACGATTGGACTAATAATGAATAATGGTAACCACAAACAGCCAGCACAATATCTCACGTTGGCGGCAATTACACGCGCATTCCCATTTTTGGATGATTTTTTTGTGGGATTGCTAACGATATTTTGATACTTGTACTTCTGCACTAATATCGAGTATTTTTATCTTAGATATATTTTGAGGCATTCCAAGCTGGTATCAATATTTTTGTAGGTGTATCTGTATCGAAAGTAATCATATAATTATTGAGGGGTGTAATCAATTGCACAAAATTCTTTGTACGAACCAAACGCGCCTATTTGGCTAAAAAATACCTAGTTGGTACCGGTATCGGCCGTAAAATCATCCCAAGGTCAAATTCTGTGGGAACCATTTTTATATAGGAAATCCTCAGGGATATTGTGCTCGTTGTTTACTATGCTGTGATGATAACATCGGAAAATTAACTGTATGCTTTAATTACAAATTCATTCATTATCTAGAAAAAAACATCGCAAGTGTAACTATACAAAAGCACTTCAGTTCATCCACCAAGTGTATCCAATCTCCCCTCCGCAAGTCAGATATATTTTATGCAAAAATTCCTTAGCTCATAATGCTATTAGTACCTGGGTTTTTCCCTTCCATAGCCTTATTTTCTTAGGCGAAATATCTAGGTATTAGCCACTACTATGCTCGCTAACTTTAAAACTTACCTGCCCTTCCTATCTCATGTTCTGGAATCTCCAACATGCTTAAGAAGAAAAATATGAAAAACAAATCACTGGTTTACAGCTTTGGTGATTTAAACCAGTTCTGATATCTTTATTCATACAATTTTCAAAAATTGTCAATACGATATAAGCTCAAATTAAATCTCATAGACAAGACGTTTTTGGCAGACTATTGTAGCTCTACTGTAGACATTATTGATATAATGTACAATATACTCCAGTCCAAATAGAAACAAGTTATAACGGTTGTAACTACACTATACCAAAAAATGCATAGAGCTGAGAAAACTAGTGTAGACGTTAAACGAATCATTACAACTGAAATGTCAAAAATCTCCTTCGACCCTACGTCTGCCAGAAAAATATATATCCAAGTTCTAAGGCAAAAAATAGGTTTTTCTAAAATTTGTTCCTGAAACATTTTTTACAAAGATTATTCAGACACATTTTTCCGCAGAAATCATCATTGTGAGGTATGGTTTTAAAGGTTCGAAAACTCATATTCTACATAATAATTATGCACAGTTTCGTTCTCCTTTCCACTCAAAAAAAAGTTTAGCCCCTTTGTACATTTTGTTCGATGTTTCCGGCAATAAATTTAGTGTTGTTAAATTTCCTGCTTCTGTTATATTTGGAGGTGTCAATTCCAAGTCACAATAACTTACCATATGAATTTTCTGATTTCGTGGAAATAACTACGTAATCAGAGTAGGCGGCAGAAAAGATCTGCCTGTGCGCCATCTGGTACCCGGAGGTAACGGCAAACCAAAGAAAGTCACTGCTAAAAAGCAGCAAACCTCTTTTGGCGGAACGAAACGGCTTCACCTAACACTGTACACCAACGACGTCAGAACGACGTCCTACTGACGTCGTTGCTGTACACCTAACCATATAGGCGCGCTTATTGCCAACTGCATATGAGGGTCGATATACGAGGGTTGCTCTATATCTCCGTCAATCCACCAGTACGCAGACAGCTGTTTCACACTTATTAGCGATCATCACTGTGCCATAGGTCGACATGCTTTACAGGTCTGATAGACATGAAAATTCTGATCCTCTCTATCTCCGTCAGTCGACCTGTGGCGCACTGATGATCGCTTATAAGCGTGAAACAGCTGCCTGCGTACTGGTGGATTCGTGGATTGACGGAGATATAGAGCAACTCTCGTATAACTACGGAATGATCTGTAAGGCACACACTGTAACAAACTGATGACATCTGTCATTCGGCGTTATATATTCTCTAAGCCAACTTAGTTTTTATCAAAAACAGCAGACCGAAAACGAAACATTTCATATTGCATTTGTTGCCTATCAACCGATAACAACAACATGTAGCTTCTTAGCATTCAATTTACACTCTTTAGCTTTAGCAGCAACTAAGTCTCATGCTATACCTTGTTATATCACAATAGGGTACTTGCAGAAAAAAATATTATGTCATTTACGCGTTCCTTAGAGCCTAGTAAACATGACAAAATCACTTGTTTGGTTTTTTGGAATCGGCTGTGAGAGATATTCCAAAAATTATTCCAAATGCCGGAAAATCCCGCGCAAACAACCTCTGACGTCAGTGATATCCTATAGTGATGGGATGTAAACTATCGATACTCGATATCTATAGCCAGTGCTAACCTAACATTTTGACATTGATCATTATAACCACAAAACACAGTCACACACAAAAGTACAAAAGTCAAAAGAATAAAAGTTAGGCTAGATTACTAAATTCACTTTGTAGGGATGGGCTTGAATTAGATTCTATCTTTGGATTCATTCATAATGGGATGCGCCGAATTAAAATGATGGCTTCGATTAGTTGCGAATCTCGGTCACAAACAGGATGAACTGTGATACCTATCAGATATAATAATGTATTGCAACGAAAATGCTAGTGGGTTAATTGCCTGTTTTGCAAATATGTTTTAGTATCAATAAATTGAGTCGCATTGTTAAAGAATTCAGATCATCTCTAGTCGAATGCGCAGTTGAATCTCACTGACCTGCGCTGCAGCAGTATCGATTGTCGATATCGATAAGATATCTGTGACGTCAGCCCTTGTTTTAAGTCACGTGGAAAAATTTGAATATATCCTTATTTTATTTTGCAAATATCTTTTTTTGGCCGTCAGTAAAATCATGTTTTTTGTTTCCTACTGCTTCTTGATATGGTTTTTTACGCTATGTATACTCCCGAGGCGATTTCATGACCTCTGCAAGTACCCTATAGCACCAAATGATTACAAACTGAGCAAAAACGATATTGTCAGGCGCCCTTCTAACAGACCTACTAGAGATTCGCAAATTGTATTAATATCAAGGTACCTATGTATATAAGCTGTGGTGCCATCAATTGTAGTATCAAGGTGTAAATGGGGCCAATAAAAGCTTTAGCTACGTCATCAGAACGAGTCCGAGCTACGTTTAGAATAGAATCTTCATGTTCAAGTGTAGATACATAATATATTTCATGACGAACATTCCCAGCTTTCTTATTTTCAGCTTCTACATTTGCCTCATAGCCGCAAAATAAGCAATATCTCTTAAAACAAAAATCTGCCTTACTTATTCGTGTTCTAGTATGGAGCGGACCAAGGACGTTAAAACAATAGGGGGACGCAGCTATTTACTTTTCGCGTTGAAGCCGCATAGTCACATTCTAAGCGCATTGCAAACTTGCCAAACTAGGCATTTTTCTAAGTAAAACTAAGAAAACAAGCAAGCTTATGAACACAAAACATCAGGGAAACAAGCAAGCTTATGAACACAAAATATCATATTTAATATAATAATATAATATATTTATGAACAGTGAATTGATGTAATGATTTTTATATATGCAAAACGTTAGGATCAGAGTCTAATTTCGCTCTTTTGCAATATTTGATAGTATGAAGAAATTTTCATATGTCAACCCGGCAACGCCGCTTGGCTCTCATTGCTAGTTGCCATGGGATTTCTACGGTTGCCAAACTGGGCAAATTTCTAAGTAGATTTACGGTCAAATTCGCCCCAAACATCGCGTCATTAAACGAAGAGGTTATGTTGATCCACCCACTCGACAAAGGTGCGAGAAATTCTTGCTATTCCACCGGCAACCCTGTACTGCGCATTAGCGACGGGGCGGCGCAGGAGGGAACGTCAACGGGTGTGAATTTCAATTATATTTGAAATTCCTGAGAACCGTTAAACCTTATTCGAATCTATTTTGTGTTCGAGTATAAATTGTTCTGTTGTGAATTCCAACATTTCAAATTCTAGATGATCGTAACACAGACCGTACATTCGTAGGTATCTGTTTTGTGTTCGAGTAGTGTTGAGTGTGTTTCAGTGCTTAATTACCTGATAGGCCCCAAAAACAGGCTGACGATCCGAAAATAGTCATGGGTAGACGCTGCTACATATGCAAAAAATGGGATTATCGGCACCCCAACTTGACCTTTTACAGGTAAGTGTATTCGTACATTCATCTGCAGTAAAATTGATGGTATTGTAAAACCTCTAATTTCATTCCTATGTGCTACCTGCTGGGGTACATTTGAAAATAACAGTATACAGTACATATGGGATCTTTCAAATAAGGTGTCTATAAACAGTAAAGTTGGGCTTCATATTTTTAGAAATTATTTTAAACACCTCCAGTTTGCTCCTATTGTCATGTAGGAATACTTTGGTATGTTTACATTTATTGGGCTGGTACTGCATTATATAATTATAATGTCATATTATTTTACCTAGATAATTTGAAAGTGATATCGATATCACATATTATACACAGCTGTACCTACATATATAAACACACCTAGCCTGATGAGTGTTACTTTCATATTCTTAAACACCTCATCCAGTTTGCTACTGTTGCCATAGGTATAGAATATTTTTAATCTATGCATGTTTAAATTTATTGGACTGGTACTGCTTTATATATATTTATGTCATATTATTTTACCTATATATCTGTATATATACTTACATATAAATAAACCTAGCTTGAGTGTTACTTTCATATTTAACAAAATAAAATAAATTAAAGTATCATTTTTTTGAGCTTTTCTATAATTAATCATATTTTTCAGTATTATCAAAGATATTGTTCTGAGGAGGAAGTGGTTTGATGTAATGGGAGTGACTGACACAGACCTACCACAATTAAAAGAAGTCTGCTCAGAACATTTTACTAACGATGACTTTGAAACCACACTATCCGGAAAGAAGCGTTTGAAAAAGAATGTGGTGCCTACTTTGTATACCAAGGAAGAAGATAGAAAACAGCTTAAAGTGTAAGTAGCTATGTATAAATAATTAGACTTTAACATTATAGGTAGGATTTAGAATCTGATATAGTAACAAAAAATATAATTTAATCAACGTTACATTCTAAGATGCATGTTTTTCTTACATCTTTGTTATGTTGGAAATAATCCAAGAAAATCCATTATATCTGTGAGCACAGTCTTTAGTCTGATTATTCTAAATAATGGTGTCAAAGTGGATAGGCTGCTGAACTGTAGACTTTATGGTTCTAATGCAGGAAAATTAACTGGAGTTATGAAATGCTACGATATGCCATCTAGGTGAATGTGAAACTTTTTTTAGTGTCAAGGGTATACTTTTGCTGAGACAAGTTGTAAAACTTGTAATGTAATTTTTCTTTGAGGTTTGAAGGAATAGTGAGTAAGAAATCTAGTTGGTGAATTGAATAATGAGGTGTAATTATTTTAGAGCAAAAGATAAAATAGGTACAAGTGTTTAGTAAA
This sequence comes from Callosobruchus maculatus, assembly GCA_951848785.1. Lineage (NCBI taxonomy): Eukaryota > Metazoa > Arthropoda > Insecta > Coleoptera > Chrysomelidae > Callosobruchus > Callosobruchus maculatus. Next base: position 11,687,996 of record CATOUR010000081.1, on the reverse strand, counting down.
AAGTAATAGTAACCCTAAATTGATAAACTGTTGAAAGACCTTAACTGTTACTCTTACTAGTTATTTTAAGGTGATCTTTAGTTTTTAGCATCATATACTAAGTATAAATTATAGGCTGTTTTATTTTCAAGGGAAATATATATATATGCAATATATTTTGTGTTACATATAAATACTTCAATGTTCTCAATCCTCAACAGTTTTTGCTCAGGAAACAGCTTTCAGATAATTTTTTTCAGAGCATAAAGTGAGCAATTTATTTTTTGAATATAATAAAATAAATAAATAAAAAATGTACAAAAATAATTACATACAATTAATAATTTTTTACTGTTTAACAGTAATATCATTTACCACTGTCTAAATGGGCAATATCACAAACAGACTGTTTTATCTATTGTTTTATAATGTTATAATTATATAGTCATAATGATAATCATAATTCCAATTCTTATATAGAGACCATCCTTTGAAGGTAGCACACAAATGTAATACTGGTGCTTCTCAAGAAGGTAGTGGTAATGAACCAGCTGCAAAGAGGTACCTTTTTTATTTAGTAAAAATATATGAAATATACTGGTTTTTCAAGGATTCTTTGCTGTGTGCCTGTATTTGATCTGATTTTTAACTGTTTAACTGTATATTTAATATACATACAATATATTTTTTATTAGAGATATATATATACAGGGTGGTCCAATAAGCGCGCGGTGCTCCCTAGCGGCCATACCGTTTAAATAAGAGGAAAATGTTTTAAATAAAAAACGTTTCTTTTCAAATGCTCTACATTTAGAAAATAATTTCAAAGATGGCGGACTTCCGGATATACCGGAAGTAGGCATCAACTTCCTTATTTTAAATGGAACACCCTGTATATTATTACGTTTTTGAATTCAGCATCAATTTTTAGGTCCAGTTTGTTAACCATTGTTTATGTCTGCGAAGCGTATTTTCGGAGTTATTCAGCAATTTTTACAAAATTTGACGTTTGTAGTACTTTACAAGAAACGTTAATATCTCGGAAACTAAACGCGACAGAAAGATGCGGTTTTCGGTTTTGAGAGAAGCAAGGAACGAATTTGTGTTTCAGTGTGATCGTTGTTTCAAAAGAACATTAAATCAATAGACTAGAAATTTTCAAATATGAAAAGTTAGAAACGTTAAAAACTTTTATTTTTCAAATGGGATGGTATCATAAGTTTCACATCGGTGGATGCAAAATTAAATTTTCTTTCACTTTTGTCTAGGCGCATATGGTGCTATTTTTGATGGTTTTTAAGATATTTACGGTTTTGTAATTATTGCGTAGGAATTAGAAAAATCGTAGGTGGCGTGGCTCGCAGACGAAACAATTGGCAGGAAACCTTTCGTCCGAAGTGTTTCGACCTCTAATACTAAAATGTGCCTTTGCTCCATCTAACTGTAACCACATTATTCTTACAAACTACAGTGGTGAATTTTTCAACAGGTTTTCCAAATTTTCATGTAGAAAATTTTGGAAAACATTAGTTTATTATGCGGTTTCCAATAATACCACCCCAAATGCTTAGACTTCATGCTGGGTGACAACAAACTCCTCAAAATTTGGATTTACGTGAGCGTAAAATATGAGAGAAGGAAACATGTAGTAGTAATACATGAAGATAGTGAGTTCGACATTCTCGCAATTGTAGTTAAAGATCCGCATAGCAGTGCTACAGCAGAAATTAGTCGCTACTTGGGCATTGGTCAAACATCTGTGAACATGATCTTAACAGAGTACATATAGCATCTTTATCACGTGCAGCTAAATCAAGCAGTTGATAGACAAGACTTTGAAAACTGGATGAATTTCTGTAACTGGAGTCACGCTCGAATCCAAGAAGATGCACTCCTTTCGAAAAGTGTGTTGTTTACGAATGAAGCTACATTTCTTATGAAATTCTTTCATTTTCCTTTTTATGAAATGTAGCTACAGCGTTATCATTAACGGCCATGTAAACTGGCATAATTTACATTTCTATACCGACGTAAATCCAAATTTTGAGAGGTTTGTTGACAACCAGCATCGAGTCTAAGCATTTGGGGTGGTATTATTGGAAACCGCATATTAAACTAAGGTTTTCTAAAATTTTCTAAATGAAAATCTGGAAAAACTGTTGGAAAATTTACCACTGGAGTTTTTAAGAATAATGTGGTTATAGGTAGATGGAGCGAAAGCACATTTTAGTATTAGAGACCGAAACACTTTGGACGAAAGGTTTGCTGCCATTTGTTTCGTCTGCGAGTCACCTACGATTTTTCTAATTCCTACGCCATAATTACAAAACCGTAAATATCTTGCAAACCATGAAAGATAGAACCACATGTGCCTAGATAAAAGTGAAAGAGAACTTAATTTCGCATCCACCGATGTGAAACTTATGATACCATCCCATTTGAAAAATAAAAGTTTTTAACGTTTTTAATTCTTCAAATTTGAAAATTGCTAGTCTATTGAATTCATGTTCTTTTGAAAGAACGATCTTAATGAAACACAAACACGTTCCTCGCTTGTTTCAAAACCGAAAACCGCATCTTTATATCGCGTTTAGTTTCCGAGGGTTTAACGTTTCTTGTAAAGTACTACAAACGTCAAATTTTGTAAAAATTGCTGAATAACTCCGAAAATACGCTTCGTAGACATAAACAAAGGTTAACGAACTGGACCTAAAAATCGATGCTGAATTCAAAAACGTAATAATATACAGGGTGTTCCATTTAAAATAAGGAAGTTGATGCCTACTTCCGGTATAACCGGAAGTCCGCCATCTTTGAAATTATTTTCTAAATATAGAGCATTTGAAAAGAAACGTTTTTTACTTAAAACATTTTCATCTAATTTAAATGGTATGGCCGCTAGGGAGCACCGCGCCCTTAGTGGACCACCCTGTATACTTGCATGTCATTCATAGATTTGCTCAGTAAACAGCTTGCAGAGATACATTTTTTTGGAGCATAAAGCATGCAATTATATTTTGAAAACAATGTGAAAAAATGTACAAAGGCAGTTACATAAAATTAATAGCGCCTTACACTGTTTATTTATGATAATGTTCTAATTTTTATCACTAAATTACTTTACTGTGTAGTATTTTTTGAACATATTGTTTTGTTGTTCATCACTGATATCTTTATTTTTGGAAATATTTTTACTTTCAAATTCTTCTGTCTCCATGGTCAAATGGATACTATCACAAATAGAATATTTTATCTAAAATTGTTTTTTGAACATATTGCTAAACAGTATTTTGTTGTTCACCACTAGTATCTTTATTTTTGGAAATATTCTTACTTTTAAATTCTTCTGTCTCGTCTCCATGGTCAAAATGGTTACTATCACAAATAGAATGTTTTATCTATAATTGTTTTATCAAGTTATAATTATGTAGTTAATATTATAATTTTATTATGATTTAAATTTTTAGGTGCCACTACCCCTTGAAGGAAGCTTTCTTATCTGCTATTGGTGCTTCTCAAGAAGCGATCTGTGGTGAACCAGCTCCTAAGAGGTATTTTTTTTTAATTATAGTTGTATTAAACATATAAGTTGTCAGCACAATATGGCTTTCTGAGGGTTTTTTGGTGTTACATTGTATACAACAGAAAAGTCCATTTTCCGTTACTTTGTCTTTTTGTGTGCTTTTATTCATTCTGATTTTTGGCTTAATAATGTGATAAAAAAATAACGAGGTTCATTATCTCTGAAGTCCATGATTATTATATGATAATAAATACTACTGAGCATAAAGAGTCTTTCAGAACATGTAATATTGGGCTGGGGTATTTTTTTGTAAAAACAAGATCATACAAAAAAATTAATGTTGAAAGACTTTCACAACTGAAGGCATCCATGCTGAACTTGAAATTTTTCAAAAATCCTTACAGAGACGCTCAATATAATAGTCATATACAGATACAATTTGACTTTACAACCACTTATTTGCTATATATTCATTGAGTTAGATAAGTTAGATAAGAAATATAAAAATTCTACATCCACTGAGTCAGTTTTCTGTCGTGCTGTGGCAGCTGTAAAAAAACTTCTTTAACAAATATAAAGTTTATGAAATTATACGTTCATTCATTATGGGATAAATCCCAGAATATATCAAATTCGTGTTTTTTAAAAATATTAATAATCTAAAATTTTATTTCAAATTCTGATGACCTACCTGTATTATTACTATAGTGTGCCATTATTTATGTCCCGTATTTGATGTTTAATTTTTTGCTGTGCTTCTAGGAATCCAAGGGGTTGAGTGTAAAAGCTATGTGAACTAAGTAGTACCAGTACTACCAGTAGAAGCAGTTTTATTTAGTAAATCATCATATCCGGCACATTTGCAATTTTTCGCCGTTCAACAACACTTAATAGATTCGATGATTTATACTGATATTTCTAATTATTCCCATAATACTGTACCATTGTTTATAATAATCGTTGATAATGTTGGTATACTGCAAAAAGGTGACCAAGTCAGAAAACTAGTTCCTCGTAAATGGCTGTTGAAAGTAATCATAATTTAAGTAACAAATCACTCAACGTGTTTTTTAGAAAACATAGAACTCATAAAAATGTTCACTGCGAGTTATAAAGAGAGCTTGAAGAAATTAGACTATATTTCTGACTTGGTCACACTTGATGTTGGAAAATATATTAATACTGAATTGGTCCAAATAAACTTCAATTTTCTTGAAATAAGAAACATAAACAATCAATCACATTTAAATCTAGAATACTGAATCAGATCTATTTTGGTTCCAGGGCATTGCTTTTCTTGTTCTTATCTACAGGGAGGGATTTATTCCAGCTGTGATAGTCAAGATGGTTACTTTTACGTGATATGTCTCACAATGTAGTGAAGTTGATCATGTTGCCTGCTACTTTATTGGACATATTAGACTTAGTCAAAACGAGCTGTTAACCAAACTGGCAAAATTTTCGAGTATTGACTTGGACAAAATCATTTATCGTCATTTAGTACCAAAAACGTCAAATCGTCGATTTTTTACCTATCACTTTTTGCAGTACATCGACGTATGATGTATTTGATGTTGAATTTTTATATTTCTTTTTTGTTTTGTTTTTAGTGATCCAAGCAGTCGAGTGTAAGAGCTATGTAAGCTATACGCTTCCCAACATAAATCCTACTGTGACTGTGACTACTAGAAGAATATATGCTTTGTTGAATAAATAATGGTAGGATGACAAAGAATGGGGCACAAGCTCATTATGTAATTTAAATTAATATACATACGTTATATGTTGCGAAAATTAAAATGAAATTTAAAATATACATGTACATTAAAAATACTTAAATAGTTGTTTTTAAATAAGAGAAACATTTTTTATTACTATTGGTTACATGACATGTGTGTAAACGAATATTAATTTGTGTACAAATATGAATAAAATAATTGTTGCCACAGTTACTATTTTTTTATATGAAGGCTGTCGATATATCGATAATTGGGAAGACTGATATTAATGAAAATTTTAAAGTTTATAGGAAAAACACGTAATTGTTCACTGCCTGTCTGCTACTTTAAAAATGTATACACTTAATTTGACATGATTTAATAAGGTAGTACATGGGGTAGTAACTTCCAATTTACCTACTGATTTTCGAGCCACTAATATTTTTCTTTGAAATAAGTTGTAATCATTTTCTTTGCCAAAAATAATGGTTAAACCACTGCAAACGGAGCTCATGCAATGCTTAGGTACTTATGTATTTCTATCAATACAGTTTGTTACAATAAAAATTACTTCATGATAGTCTTTACTTTTGAGCATGACAGAGTATGGCTTTATAAAACTTTTATCTGTAAACGTGATTTAGTACTATATATTTTTTTATTATTTTAAATGGAAGTACGACTCAAGCGTACCTAGCTAACATATTTCGGATGCTACTAATGGTTGTATGACTTATTAAATTATTATTTTTCGAATTGCAATGATAAATTTGATTTCTGATGTCTTTATAACCTCAAAAAAATCCCAAAACAGTATACTCCTGATGTCATAAGTAAATATTCGAAGGTATAAGTACAAAACTGTACTGAGTGGTACTTTTGAAGGTACTATAGGGTCTATCATACCTTGCATTCAAAACATTTTTTTTGTACATCAACCCCTAAAACTCACCCCCAAATTTTTTATTTCAAATAGCACCCCATAGGTTTTCCTACCTAAATGATATCCCCATTTTATTTAAAATATTGTGGTACCTTTAATTTTATATGCAAACTTATTTTTTCCGTAAAATCATAAGTATAAGACAAACGAAATGATGATTTGTTTGACGCCTGATATTTTTGTAACAAAAACGCATAAAAAAGAAAAGTAAAGTGGGTTTTTCAAGGGTAGTGAATGACCTATCGTTCGTTGCTTATGAACCATTTTTTTCTTACTTAAACCCCTGGAATCCACCCCTAGCTTGTTTTTTCAAATTTCAATCCACAATTTTGCCTGGAAAAATAAATTCTTTTCTTGAATTTAATTATCGTAGTGCCTTACTTTTTATGCCCCTACTGCAATTTATCGTTAATTTTGGCGCCCGTGTGCGGGGCACACCCTGCACACGGGGTTGGCGCGGCCCGATGTAGCCATAAAACTTTTCCACGTTTTTGCACTTAGTTTTGTTGTCACATTTTTTTTATTAGTTGATTCATGAAAATAAAAAAAATATTTTCCACACATGTGTTTTAATTAATTTATGTTTACGATTTCATGGATTAAGCGAAAATATCACGTGTCAAGGAAATTCTGGGACACCCGGTATACAGATACAATTCCACTTATGGTGATTTATTATTTTTTGTTGTGATACCCCAGAAAAATGCACTGCACTGCATTTTGACAACTTCAACAATTTCACAGAAAACAAAAGAAAGCGCAGACGTAAATATTTTGGCTTCACCATTAATACAGGATAGACTGTGACATGCTGCGTCCCCCTATTGTTTTAACGTCCTTGGAGCGGACATATCCTGGATGTACTAGCAGTAGTAGTGATGGTGAGGCGAAGCCAGGCAAGTAAGCCACCTTTGGCCGTTTTGTCAACCCCACTGAACCAAATCACTGAAAACACTAAAATTCTACACCCTAGAAAGCTCCTTGTCGAACCTATCAGACTATCTGACGATGCATGACGTCACGATACACGGCACATCTGCCCAGGAAGTGGAATGCTGCCTCGTCTTCCTCCCAGCGTTTCATGATTGACAAATGCCTATTCAGTCGGCAATGACCAGTGAGAAACCCCACCAAAAGGTTGAGGGTTTCTCTATCCTGGCTGTATTACATATTGAATGCACCTTCTTTAGTGCATCTAAGTATAGTATAGAGAATATAGTTTTATTTTCTCTCTCATTACTTACCTGGTTTCCTTTTACTTTGATTAGCTCTTTGCATCTGTCAACAATGTAGAAATAGGCATCTTCATCATAGTAAGCTACATCGCCTGTATGTAACCAGCCTTCTTCATCTATCGTTTCTGCTGTCGCCTGCTCGTTGTTTAGATAGCCCATCATAATCTGAAAATTGAACAAAAATTCATTATAATATTGAGCATGAGGCATACTCAATGATAGAGTACACAGAAGGCAGAATAGTTTGTATGTGAGGCAAATTTGATATTGGAGAGCCTTCAGGACGTCTTCAATGTATAACCTCTCCACCAAACATATTTTGGTGGGAATAGATAAGACTGTGCTCGAGTGTAGATAAATATGATGTTATAAAACCTGAATTAATGGATACCCTAATAATATGTGTTATATTGACTTTAAGCTAGGAAAAGCCTCACCTGTGGTCCTCTTACTAACAATTCTCCAGACTCATGCGTTCCCATGGTTTCTCCATTAGTCAAACTGATGATTTTTGCCTCTGTACCTGGAACTGGCACACCGATAGTGCCTATTTTTGATGGAGGGGTTATTCTGGGCATTATGAAGGTAACCGGAGAACTCTCAGTCATACCGTATCCTGGAAAAATTAAGATTTGGTTATGGCTAAATATAAAAGCCGATTTTACCTATAATTCCAAAAAGTTTACTACACCTTGTCCAGCAGAAGTTTAAGAAGGATCAAAAGATTCACAATGCTTAGGGTAATCTTAAAATTCATTTCAAATAGTCTGTTGAATATTCCAAGGCGTCAAATATAAATTCCAATAAATTTCGAATTCCAAAGGCTGAACGAAGACTTCTTAAGTGCCTTTTGAATATAAAAAAATAGGCATTCAAATTCAAAACTATGAAGTTATATTTGATTGAAGTTTCCTTAATGAATCTACCTATTCCCCCAAATACAAAAACTATTCAAAATTGGCAGTCTAACCTAAGCTCACGTATTTCATGCTTAGTCACTTTGCAAAGTCGCAGCCTTCTAAGCTTTATAATCGTTGAGACATAACATTTTTTCTACTTATTCTAAAAAGGGTGATTCGAACCTAAATGGTTTGTTTTAAGTCCCATGCATGATACATACGCCATAATTGATTAAGAAATCCAAATATGAAATAATATGTTGGACGTTATATTGAAAACATATAATTTGGCTAAGTCACGCTTTTATCAGATTTTATTTATCTCATTATTTTTAAAATGTAGTCCAATTCGACATACATCATTTTCCTAAAAAGATCACAAAAGTGACGCGTTCAGCTAGACTCGTCTTGTATATTATTCCTTTTACGTAATTTGGGTAGCATAAAGTACCTATATTTGTGTTAAAAAATTGCAAATTGCATAACCAATTCCTTCAGTACCTTGTCGAATAAGAATGTCGTCCCTGCCGACTTTCTCCCTGAACTTCTGTATTTGTCCTTCGGATAAGGGCGCAGCACCAGATTGTATAGCTTCAATGGATGCTAAGTGTTCCTTAGTAACTAGAGGGTGTGAGGCAAGAAATAGCAGCAGTGATGGTACAACAAATAGGAAGGTTGGCCTGGAAAAAACGCATCGAAAATGAATAAAAACGATACTATATCCTGATTGCAAGTGAAACCCGAAAGCTCAGAAAAAATGGGATATACAGGATGGCCAATCGGGTGACGTTATTTTTTTTGTTTAGATAGCCCGTAACGAGACCTATCCAAAACACTTCCATGTACTTGTAGCGATTATTGATAGTTTACGAGTTATGACTTTTTTTTGAAAATCTTTGAGATTTTTCAGTTTTTCCACCTATTATTGACCTATTATATTTTTTATAAACTAATTATGACAAATGGGTTCTTGTATTATTGTCTGTAGTCCTGCCACATCTCATGAATTGCATCCCTCCTTCTCTGTACTCAGATTTCACTTGAAAGAGGTATATAGTATATATAAGGCAAGCAATGCCTTCCAATTTGAGTTACGTCGAACGAACTGGACCGTAAATTTTATAGGATTATAATAAGGAAGTAATGGGTACTGGCAAGTTGTTATTTTCGATAAGAAATATTTAATCAAAAGACATATTCGAATCGTAAAGATAGAAAACCGTTTACTATATTCTACGTATGCTACTTTTTGTGAGTGACAAGAGATTGTGAGAGTTGATGGAAATTTCGAAGGCTACTATAAACTAATTTATAAAATACAGTCATAGAAATCCATAAGCTAAAGGGATATGATTCGCAATAATTTGTCATTGTCCACGAAACTTAACGTAAGTCACGTAACAGCTAGTTTATTTACCTGTATTCGACCAAAGCCTTAATGTAGTCCTCAGGTGTAAACCTTGGTATAGAAAGAAGATGACCTCCGCTCTTCAAGATGAGATTCATGATAGAATTAAAGCCATAGATGTGAAAATAGGGCAATACTGTGAGTACTTTGTGCCTACTCCCATCTGAAACAAACAATGTGGATTCATAAGCCAAACATTTCAAATATTTAGCTTTCTTAGAAAAATGACAGGTCTAGAGGACACTGATTTAAAATGCTCAAATAGATATCATGTAGATTTAAGCTTAATTCAGATGCACACGACATCCAACGACACGACGCTACGAAACTGTCTCTATTGGTTGAAATATTTTGATTTGACATCATTTTGAATATTTCAACCAATAGGAATAGTTTCGTACTATCGTATTATCGGATGTCGTGTGCATCTGAATCAAGCTTTACTTGTATGCAGAAAAAAATGGCGTCATTTCTTGAATCAGTACCTACTTCCCACAAGTTATATAGGTGCTAAGACAAAATTTTGATCACCGCCTTGATCAAATAAGTAGACAATGATCATGCAAGAACATATATTTTTAGTTTTTGAACTATTGCTGCGCCGCTACTGATTCAAAATTGAATCACAAATACTGAAAGGCTGAGAATTGCTTTAAAGTAACATGAACTGTATAGGTACTAGACTAAGAAACTGAACTGGATCTGCTTGTTTAATAACCCACGCCATCTACATCGATAAAAACTAAATACAAAATTGACCATACCGGTTCAGAAGTGAAAAATGCATACTCACCATTGGCTGTTAAGTTCCTGAATGCATCGTGATCAACCTGCACAAGGTTCGCTACTAGGTTGTAATGTGACAACATGACACCTTTAGGAAGACCAGTGGTGCCACTTGAGTAAGGCAGCAATGCAAGTTCTCTTGGGTTTATCCCCTGGATTTCACTTTCGTGACCAGCTAGAAAATAATAATAATGTTCATCTGCCTTATTTGAGGAGTCTGGGGATTTCGTCAGGATAATCTATTGAGTTGACTATATAAGATATGTTTTCTGATTTGAATCTATTCTCCATATATGCTTCAAAACAAAGATATAAATAAGTACTCTTAAGGGGCCTGAAAACACACATTTATACATATGTATTCGCCATCTAGAATATGGATTCGCAACTTGCCGCACAACTCACTTGTTTTTCAAATTACATACATAAAATTTCAGAAGGCGCTAGATAACACCTTATTGAATGGCTACTAAGAGCGAATTTTTCAAAGAAGTTTTTAGTGTGCAAAAAACTAGCAATGCAAAATCTTACATTCTTCAAATATGTGTAATTTAACAACCAAACACGATATCAAAATAAGGCCACCATAATGACATAGCGCAAGCTTTCTCCTTCAATCTGATTTTTGAATCATAGCTGTAAGTTGAAAGGTAACGTCACGAGCTTCGAAATGCGAAATTCATCTTTATAGCGACCTTTGGACCTTACTTTTAGACCTTTTAGCTTTATCTTTGGACTTACCTCCTGTCATCTTAGACACACATACTCGCTAACACAGGAATACGTATTTTCTTTTATTCTCAAGTTCGTACGCTTACCCTAGCCCCTTAAGATGCATTTAGTTTTATATAAACGAAAACGCAAGAAGCATGCACAAAATTGTTGTCAACAATTTCGAGTTGTAACAATAAACTGTTTTCAGTGTCGAAGCTTTACTTGATGATTTAAATATTCTAAAAATGTTAAAAACTGCTACTTCTGATTCGTTCTTTTTTATTTTAACAATATGTTATAAGGTCTTCATACTGTTACCCAAATGTATTGTTTTCCAACGTAGGTATTACAAAAAAAAAATAATTACTACATATGCAAACGTCTGTCGTATTGTTGGTTTCCCTTTCTGGATTGACGTCTACATCCTCTTTTGAACCTACCTTTAAGAAGGCTTTCCAAGCCATGAACATTATTGGCTAGATCATCCTCGGCTCCGATACACAAAGTTGATTTGTAACCTGGCAGCTGCGGACCAACTGTCGTTGCTACTTCTAAGAGAAGTGGTACTGTCACAATCATTTTTACTCCCGCGTTTTCGAATTGTCTTCTAATCTCATCTGAAATTGTTAATACAATGCGTTATGATCATTATTTTATTGCTTACAGGGTGTAACGAAATAAGTGTAAAACATTTAAGGGGGTGATTCGTCATCGGAAAAAAGATAGGATCTTTCATAAATAAATAAACTTCATTGGAACATCCGTTGTTAAGATACAGCTCCTTGAAGGGGGTACATAGAATTTGTTTAACATTTTTTTTCACAAGTACTAGAAAAGTTACAATATTGAAATTAACCTGAAATTTTCTACTAACACTATTTATCAATTTCAGTACACAAATAGAAGGTATATTTTAAATTTACAGAAAAATCGAAATATCTCGGAAACTGATGGATGTAGGTACAACAAGTACTATATAAAGATGAAAGAGCATAATAGAAGCAATTTTTTGGTATAGTAAAATATTGGGGGTAACATTTAAAAAAAAGAGGAAATTTAAATTTTGCATTTTACATCTACGAGTATGCGTGGTCGGCTCTTTTTACAGCCGGTTTTAAAACTATAGGATATTGCTTATCTTATAACGTTAAAAGAATTATTTTTGATTTATTACTTTTTAATATACAGTACGTTCGTTTGACAGCGAATTGGATATAAAAATGGTCATAACTTTTGAAATACCCTATATAATGTTATAATAGCTTATATTGTTAGAAGGAGGATTATTCGTAGAATCTAAATATGGGATAATATATAGGGTGTCTCATTTATAAAATATATGTTTGCATTACCACGTAGTTATGGATCACCCTGTATAAACAAAAATATATACAACTTTATATACAACTTTTTTTGCTACCTTTTACAGGACTGGAGTTATTGACCGATACGGCACTAAAAACTCACCCTGTATGCCAGAACAGAAAAAAATGAGCAGGCCTAAAAGTCGAGATAGTATGTGGAGTTTTCCATTTAGAAAAACCAAACTTTGGTATGCTGTGACCTTATGAAATACTCTGTTTATTACGAAATATTTTTAGAATGTGCCAAATTTTTTTCGTATTTCCTAATACGATGGAGTTGGGGTTGGATTATAAATTGATCACCCTGTAGAGTAAAATAAAAAACTTAAATGCTAATAATTCTCCACGCATTCCTTCTTAATAGGCGCGATAACCTTAAAACATAAATGGTGAGAAAATCGGAAAATACCGGCTTATCCGGCTTTCTCTAATACCATGAGGTATGATGAAATATCCATCCTTGCATAATTTGCAAGTAAAATGCCTATTCTGTGAACGCTATTATTATTAATTAAGTTACACCTCATCCCAAGCTAAAAATAAACTATATTCATATTCAACGCGCATGGGGTCATGCAACGGGTTTGTACAGGAGATGGAGTACTTAAAAATGACACTAAAACTAAAATTATCTACAAGTGGAGGAGAGCCATTTTGATTTGTGACACCTCGGATATATCTCGAGATCCAGCAAATCCGATGTTATATGCCTGATTTGTCCCAATACTGTAGTACAGCCCATTTCACGTACGAAGATAACAGTGACGTCATAGTTACATAGGTGTGCTGGGTACGCATAATCAGCTGCTCGGCTGCCGTGCAGTAGCGTGGGTTTCTCTTATGGTCAACCTCCCGCAAAGGCTAAAAGCCTAGGTTGAAACGCTGTAGGTTGTAGCCGTCAGGAAAGATGAAATTTCCCGGCAGTTGATTCCGCAGCGTTGAAGTTCTCCAAAAGAAGGGGTGCTGGAGGAGACTGGTTCTGAGATTAGAGTCGCAGAGTCTCCCTAGCGTTTCTCGTTCGGACGTTCTTTAGTGTTATTGTCTGGAAGAGCTCACTCGAGCATCTTCTGTGATAGAATCTGTAAAACAGCATATTTTCCATTTGCAGGTACATTTTTTTTTACTTGCACATGCATTCGCCATCTTGTTCGCGTCGGTACGTCATCAACTGTGTGACGTCACTGTTATCTTCTTACGTGAAATGACCTATAAAGTGTAATATAGTACCGGGTGAGTTTTTAGTACCGGCTCGGTCGATAACTCCACTACTGTAGAAGATAGCGATAAAAGTTGTATACAAAAGTTGTAGCCACGGATATGTTCTTTGCTCAGAAAATATTTAGATTTATACAGGGTGATCCATAACTACGTGGTGATGCAAACATGCATTTTTTTAAATCAGACACCCTATATATTAGTCCATATTCAAATTATGCTAATGATTTCCATTCTTACAATAGAAGGCATTGATACATTATACAGGGTATTTCAAAAGTTATGACTATTTTTATATACAAATTGCGGTCAAATGAACGTACTGTATATCAAAAAGTAATGAATCAAAAATTATTTTTTTACATGAAAAGGTTAAAAATATCCTCTAGTTTAAAAATCGGCTATAAAACAAGCCCGTGACGCATATTCGTATACAGGGTGATGCAGAATGCAAAATCCAGATTTTCTCTTTTTTTTTTTAAATGTAACCCCCAATATGTTACTATCCCATAGAATAGCTTTTAATATGCTCTTTCATCTTTGTATAGCACTTGTTGTACCTACGTCCATCAGTTTCCGAGATATTTCAATTTTTCGGTAAATTTAAAATATAGCTTCTATTTGTGTACTGAAATTTATTTATTTTGAGAAAGTACTATCTAATTTGTTTTTTATTTAACGAACAATTAAATAGTACTATTTGATGGAGTCAAAACCCTGAATCGTCGAGATAATAAGGTCAAGTATACTGAGGAAACAATTTTGGAGGCGTGATGCATGATTATCAAGCAGATTTATCAGGTAGGCTTTGAATAATTGACAGTTTTCATAACCTGCTCAATAATTGCGTACTGTGTGAAAAAAACGAGCTTTAAAAATTAATTTTTCCATTGAGGGCATTCAGGTGAATCTTTGAGAAATTGTCTACTTGCCTCTAGAATATATCAACTATGAATAGCAATATCCAGAACGGAGGCACTCTAAAACTAACGCGTTTAGAAGATTGAAGAATCGTTTTATTTGGACTGTGTCTTTTAATATTTCATAGCCTACCTGATAAATCTGCTTGATAATTATGCATCACGCCTACAAAATTGTTTCCTCAGCACACTTGACCTATATGATCTCGTAAATTCAGTGTTTTGACTTGATGAAGTACTATTATGGCCTTATATTTTAGTTGTTTGTTAAGCAAAAGGGAAATTTGATACTATTTTCTCTAAATTTCAATAAACAACTAGAAGGTATATTTAGAATTTGTAGAAAAATCGAAATATCTCGGAAACTAATGAAACCAGCCATAACAAGTGCTATACAAATAACATATAGTGTGTCTCATTTAAAAAAATGCATGTTTGCATCACCACGTAGTTATGAATCACCCTGTATAAATCTAAATATTTTCTGCGTAAGGAGCATATTCGTGGCTACAACTTTTATCTACAACTTTTTTCGCTATCTTCTACAGTAGTGGAGTTATCGACCGAGCCGGTACTAAAAACTCACCCTGTATGTAAATTATTATGAGTTGGATTGTGATCCATACACAGGTAGATACTTCTGTTTGGGTACCTACTATAATAATTTGACGAAACCTGTGTGGGACCCTTCAACACTGACAATCGAATACAGTTTAAATGTTTGACTTACCTGGTGTATACAGTGGGTTAACAAAAGTAACTACAATTCCGGCTTCCATTGCTCCATGGCAGACTATGATGTACTCAGGTATATTCGGCAGTAGAAGTCCAATCACGTCTCCTTGTTTAAGGCCACAGTGCCCTAAAAGGGCTTGAGCACATCTGTTTATTAGCATTCGTAGGAAACCGTAGGTGTAACTTCTTCCTGATACTGCACATGTCTAGAAATGAACAAAAAGTGGTAATTTTATTTGAATGTAGGGTGAGTCAAGCCAATGGCGTCGATACGTTTTTTCTTGGAGGGGTAATTTTTTTCTTTTTAACAAAATAATATTATCTGTCAGAGGGGGGAGATGTATTTTTATGGACCACCACCGCTAAAAAGCGGTATTACTTGAGGGGGGGGGGTGTTGTGTTATGGCTTAGATTTGAGTGGATCACTATTTATTATTCTTGGTAAGGCGGGACGGTATTTTATAAATAATGAGTTTCATACAGGGTGTCAAATAAGAGCTTGACATTTATAGTTATGTTTTTTTAAATCAAGTACCATGTATATTATTGCATATTTAGATTCCCTGGTAAATTCTAGTCTAACTTAATGCATCACACAAGGAACTTAAAGTGAACCGTTTAGGTAGAAATCACCGTCTTTGGTAGGTACGAGTAGATATCAACGAATTCGAATGTAGATATTATAAAAGAATTGAATATCGCAGCGATTATAAAACTTAGAAAGTTGTGACTTTGCCGTCTCACTAAGCATGAAATGCGTTAGCTTAGGTTAGACGCTTACTTGGAGAAATCGGTAGATTGATCAAAGAAACTTGATTTTTTCAAATGAGAATGCCTGATTTTTTTATACGATCAAATGTAAAATTTCATAGCCTTTTTAATTATATAAGGTGAATATCGGTCTCAGGCAATTTGCATTTATTTTCAAATTTTCGATCAAATTGGTGTTTCCCAATTTTCCTACTTATGAGCAAACTAGCAGGCCATGAAATATAAACCAAAATAAGTTCAGATGGAAGAAAACAACTAACTGAGCAGAAAGATATAGAGCAACTAGAGTAAAGGGACAAGATTATAAAAATGTCTTACAACAAATCAACGCTAACCTGAAACAACGGCGGTAGCGTATCTAAGGTCAAAGAGAAGCTGGAGTACGACAGAAATTGATTTCCAAAAGAAGGTCTGAGATATATTATAATACTTACCGTTGCTGGTTCTTCGATATGCTCATCCATATCACTGTACAGGTACTCGACTAGGTTCTGATTGGGTATCGGTGAGATGGTACCCACAGGTGACTTGACTATTCCACTGGCATACCTTATGTTCTTGATCAGTCTTTCGGTTCCTCTCAGCAGCTCCTTCCTCCTTACTACTCCCGGCTGTCCCCAGTTGTAGTGTCGCCTGTTGCCTCCAAAAGCATGTGGGAGCAACGATAAAATGCCATTGTGATAGTTTTGTACTAAATGAGCGCTTCTCTGTCTCAATTGAATCATCGACATTTTGCCTCTTTTGTTGTTTTAAGTATTAAAATATCACAGATTATTTGGGAATCTGCAACAGAAAACAGAAGTAATTAGTTGTATCTATAACCTACAAATGTAATATAACACAATGCATCCAAAGAAAATTACTGTATTGTGTAAGACTTTCGCGGAGGACCACATAACTCCGAAATACATCTTCAACAAGAAATTCGAAACTATAATAAGAGATCGAGAACTATGTGAAGTAAACCACCAGCATCGGGAAATAGTCTGGTACACAGATGGATCAAAGCCCGAGCAAGGCACAGGAGCGGGAATCTTTGGAAGAGGAACTAGACAGAGCATTCCGCTAGGAAAATACGCCTCGGTATTTCAGTCGGAGGTGTACGCCATCCTGCAATGTGCAAGGATCAATAATGAACGATCCTACAGAAACAAGAGGATCGCAATACTTACAGACAGTCAGGCTACACTTAGGGCACTAGAAGCGCCCAAAGTTACGTCTGCTCTAGTCTGGGAATGCTTACAAGAACTGGGATGACTGGCAGAACACAACAAAGTACCTTTGGAGTGGGTGCCTGGACACTCAGGTATAAGAGGCAATGAAAGGGCGGACGAGCTAGCAAGACTAGGCTCGTCTGCCCTATACATTGGAGCAGAACCCGCCCTGGGGGTGCCTAAAAGCACAATCAGACACCAGGTGGGAGAATGGATGAAACATCAGCACAAGGAGCAGTGGAACTTTTTGCCAGGATGTGTTCATGGAAAAACATTAATTAACGCTCCATGCAAGAAGATAGCTGAAACACTGCTCTCCTTGAGTAGAAATCAGCTCCGAATAACGACGGGTCTCCTCACAGGACATTGTGGCCTGAATGAACACCTGAATAAAATGGGACTCTACAATGGAGACCTCAACTGCAGATTGTGTGGAAGAGGAACTGAGTCAGCCTTACATGTGCTCTGTGAGTGCGAAGCGCTAAATCACAAGAGACAACAGCTCTTTGGGAAGACCAAGCTAGAACCAATGGAGTACGGCTCAGCACCAGGACCAGTAGGTAAACTGCATAAACTTATGCAGGGATCCAGATTGCTGGAGTGGATACTGTAAAAGAGAGGAGCAATAATACAATAGGCCTTAAGGCTTAAGTATTGACGGGGACAGCAAGGTCGGACGGCTCCTGAAAAAAAAAAGACTTTCGCGGCCATGGTCCGATGAACTGTTGGTTCTTGGGCTGTTCGGCCGGCGTCGACACGCTCCGCCGCCTTAGAGTCGGCGCGCTTCGCTGCTTGACGTTTCGCCAACACGCGTGGTTGGCTTCTTCAGAAGATGTTACCTGTTCGGCGTGTTCCGAGAAACTCAGATTAGCCAAGGCGGCGGAACGTGTCGACGCCGACCGAACAGTCCAAGAACCAACAGTTCAACAAGTGGTCTATTCTTTGTTTGATGTTTATCAAATGAAGCGTGATTCAAGTGATTGGCATCGTCAGAAGAAACTCAGTTTCTCGAAACACGAACAGGTAACAGCTTATGCGGAGCGTGTCGACGCCTGCCGAACAGCCCAAAAACCAACAGTCCATCAGTGCATATTAACCTTGATAGTGTCCAAAAGGTAAGAAAATCTTGTGCAGGACATTAAACCAAATAATAATTATTCTGACTGAACGTGTTTATGTGTTAAATTTATATGATCTGATCTGGCACGAACACGTTGCGTCATCCGCAAACTGCAACAGGTGCTGGTAAAAAGCTTGGGTACCTATTTAGAGCCAGAAAGTGCTTTTCACCTTGTAACCTCCTCACGCTATACAGGGTGTCCATTTAGTGCGTAATTCTTCGATATCTCGCAAGGTATACCTAATAGAAGAAAATGTCCAATACAAAAGTTATTTGGTTACTTAAGACGCATTTCATAAAAATATTTCAAAATATACAGGGTGTTGCGGGAAAGTAGGATAGAGATCAACTTGATTTTTTTATATGGAACCATAACTTTTTTTTAAATTTCACTAGTTTCCATCATTGATCTCTATTTAAACCTGGAATATTTTTGGGATCGGCTAAGATGTGAAATTGTGACATCTTACTAAATTCGACATGCGCAATTCACTGCAATAAAAGTAAATAGAGGTTTTGATTTAAAATAACAAAATTATGACGTGTAACGTAAACGTGGTGAATCTGGCAACACCGCGTTTAGAATTTTTGAATTCTGCATATTCGAAAATCTGCAGGTATTGATTTTCTCGTTCCAGCTATGCAAGTTATGAAGATATTTAAGCGTTCCTGTACCTTTTACTGATCTGGTATTCGAAATAGATAGATAGTATGAGCAAGGAAAACGGTTTTATTATTTTAGGAAGACCAGTTAAAACTTGTTTACGCCGTAAACCATTACTAGGGAGTACTTCTATGTTAAATAAAATATACAGTGTATTCTATTAATAGAAGTCGGGGATATTTGTTTGAAAATTTGGAAAAATAATGTATAACTTGGCAACGTCGCAAACGCAAAAAAATATTACAAGTCGAGATAGGGCATTAGTAGATATTTCGATTTAAAATAAAACATACAGGGTGTTACATTTGAAAAACAAAGTAAAATGGCCTTCAAATTGCCGTAATTTAATCACCCTGATAACATCCAAAATAATATTCACTCAATATTCAGGTATCTCGCTGTATGATATTATTGAGAAACGTTAAAGGAATATATCAATTTGGACGTACTACTTGTGACCTTGCAAATAATAATAATAATAATAATAGCGTTTATTGTAAATATAAAATAAATAAAATACAATAAACAACAAGTGACCCAAAAAAAGTTAAAAACTTGTGCTTGGGTATAAGTAGTTATTATAAAATGGAAACAACAAATAAGGGTCAATTCAGGAATATTTATATTTAAATATTATGTATTCCATATATATCAGTAATAATAGGTATTGCATATGTCTACAAGTTGGTGAATTTTAATGCGCTTATTATTAATATTAATAGAAAAACTTGGCAACGTTGCAATCAATCC
Source organism: Callosobruchus maculatus (assembly GCA_951848785.1). NCBI lineage: Eukaryota > Metazoa > Arthropoda > Insecta > Coleoptera > Chrysomelidae > Callosobruchus > Callosobruchus maculatus. Next base: position 11,668,038 of record CATOUR010000081.1, on the reverse strand, counting down.
CAAAAATATTTTAGGGTTAAATAGAGATCGATGACGGAAACTATAAAAGTTAAAAAAAAAAGTTAGGGTTCCATATAAAAAATCGAATTGATCACTATCCTCCTTTGCCGCAACACCCTGTATATTTCAAAATATTTTTAGGATATGTGATTGTATTTGACATTTTCTTCTATCAGGTAGACCTTGCGAGTTATCGAAGAATGACACACTAAATGGACACCCTGAATAAAGCCCAGATAAGACCTGTCCTGTCTGTCTAGAGAACTGGTGCCCCTACTACCCTGTCTACACTAGATGTCATCCAAAGGAGGGCAATTCGACTAATTGGCGACCCGGCCTTAACGAGCCACCTCCAGCCACTTTCTCACCGGCGCGGCGTGTTGTCGGTGACCTCTCAGTCTTCTACCGATATTCAAACGGAACCTGCTCGTCTGAGTAGATTCCGTTCCGCCGATCACCGCTCCTATCAGATGCACCCGCGCGACGGCTGCATCTCATCCTAAGACGGCCGTTCTTCATCCATCAAGAACCGAGCAGTACAACCGCAAATTTATTCCCAGGGTGTCCAAGGCTTGGAATGGACTGCCAGGAGACGTATTTATTGGGCCTGCGGGTATTGGCCCATTCAAATCCCGCGTTAACAAACTTTCCTAGCATAACCCTTTCACAGCAGTCGCGGTACTCTGGTATTTAGGCTCCGCCTACGCGCTCTGCTCAGTTATAAAGAAAATTAATGTAAAGACTTGTCCAGACGCCACATTTTCTACAACCTTTTTGTCTATGCAGGTTCAAAAATGAATAAAAACGTTTAAAAATAGAGCGTGCGCATGGTGCCTTTTTAATACGATTTTATTAGCTTTGCCTGAATGTTTGTTTGTGAGTTTGTAACTCTCCTTTGGGTTAGACAACATACTAGCGCCAGCGGTGGTATTCGCTGACTAAGAGATGGCGCAGATACCTGAATGTTTGTTATTATTACACAGAGGCGTAGCGACGAGACAGGCGTGACATCCACTTGTTTGGGAGTTATTTTTGTGAAATTTGTTCACGAGAGACGACAGTTTAAATTATCGTTTGTGCAGTAAAGTAAAAAATTATATGCTATGACTATTTATTACAAACAATTGTTCATCTTCATTACACTGAATATTATTAAATACACAGTAAAAAAGAAATAAAAAAGACGCTTAAATGATAAAGCTAATAAGAAAATTAAAAAGAAATATTGTTTAAAAAACTAAAAAAAAAACACGCTTTCAAGAATATCTCACTAAAAAGCTAAAAACAATATTCAAAATAAGCTTAAACAATAATGAACGAAAAATACTAGTATGATTGTGAGAAAAACGTGGGCGCTTTGTGTCATATGATTCGTAAATCAAGCGCCTGACGCTTTCTGCACAATAATACTAGTATTTTTTGTTCACAATTGTTTTAAGCTTATTTTAAAAATTATTTTTTACTTTTTCATCCGATGTCTTCAAAAGCGTGTTTTTAGTTTTTTAGACTATATTTATTTTCAGTGAGCTCTATCATTAAATCATGTTTTTCTTTTCTTTTTAAATTGTATTTATTAATACAGTATGGAATTGAGGAAGTGCCATTTCGTTTGTTCTCATCTTTTCTATCAGACAGAAAACAATTTGTGCAGATGAGTAAGGCAGCTGGTACCTCAGTCAAATCAAGGGCGCTGGATGTTACTCTAGGAGTCCCCCAAGGTTCAATCCTAGGTCCCGTTCTGTTTATCATGTTTGTGAATCCCCTGTTGAGTGAAACCATTTACAGTAACCTCACAGCCTATGCTGATGATAATTCAGCCGTTGTAAAATCATCAAACGCCACTTCACCCGAGGAGGCTACAAATAGAGCTATTAATGAGCTAAACAATTGGTTTAACCGAAATAAGCTTCACTTAAATCTGGAAAAAACTCATTTTATGGTCTTTCACACTTCACAAACACGAACAAATCTAGATATTGACGTTAGCTGTCAGAATACGGAACTTGTCAGGCAAAGTAGTGTCAAATTTTTAGGAGTAACCATCGACGATACTCTTAGTTGGGAGGTGCATTGCAAAATGCTGTCTTCTAAGCTTGCTGGTATGTGCTTTGCCATCCGAAACCTTAAGTCAATCTTAACGCTAGATCAACTGATTTCTGTTTACTATGCAACGGTGCATTCTCGACTTTTATACGGTATTCAGTTTTGGGGCGTTTCTTCCCACGCACAAAATGTTTTTAAATCGCAAAAAAACATAATCAGGTGTATAGCTGGCGTTACAAGATCTACCTCTTGTGAGCCATATTTTAAAAAATTTGGAGTTTTAACTGTGCCGTCTATTGTGATATATGAAATGTGTATTTATGTATTTAATAATAGGGATTCTTTTTTGAGAAACAATACGTATCACACCTACAACACAAGAAATCAAAACCAATTTTTAACTGTAAATAATCGTCTTAATGTATCTAAAAACTTTTTGTTGAATTTGGGACCAAAGCTGTTTAATAAGCTACCTTTAGAGATACAAAATATAAGAACAATAACTCAATTCAAGAGAACATTAAAAGCATTTTCAATTGAAAAATGTTTTTACCACCTCAATATGTTTTTAGATTAGGTTTTTAGATGTTATGTATTTTTAAAATATATGTGTGTTTATATATATTTTATATAAGTGTTATCCTCTTAGGATCATTTCTTAAGACTGCGCCTTTATTAGGAATTTCCTTTTGACGATGTCCATATACATAAATTTGTATCTATGGAATAATAAAAATTTTGATTTGATTTGATTTGATTAATACTCTGTGTAATAAGGATGAACATTTGTTTTTGATCTATATTCATAATCATTACCATTACTGCATAAACGATAATTAAAACTGTCGACTTTCCTAAATAAATTTTACAAAAATACCAGCTCTTGGATGTCACGCCTTTCAAGCTGTCGTCGCTATACCTCTGTGTAATATTAACAAACTTTAAGGTGTCTGCGCCATCTCTTAGTCAGAGAATACGCCCACTGCTCCGATGGCTTTGAAGCCGTCAAAATCGTTTTCGCGGCAAAGTTGGAGGGTTCGGTCCGACCTCTTAAATCCAAAGTAGAATTACAAGCTCACAAACATACATACATACAGGTGAACCTGATAAAAGCAAGTTAAAAATGTGTGGTGCAATACACAATAAATAAATATAAATATGGTAGATTTATTAATGCAAAGTCTTATGAAGAAGCATTCTTTACTACCTTTACGTCAAGAAACCTTTAGTATGTCCATCTTTTGATCAGATTGAACAATTCTCTCAAGCTGTTTCGCTCTGGAAATATTAAAGCTCCTTTTCCTTCCCAAAAAAAGAATTGCCTCTCGATAAATTGATTTTATTTACAACAGCAATACGTTCAGGGTACGTTGAAGTGAGAAGAACCAACATTCTAGTTCGTATTATTACAGATAAGTCAGCTGTACTTGTTGCTAAATAATCTTAGTTCGTTATCAGCAATGTATAATAAAGTAAATAAAGAGGTAATGACTCCTTATATTTTTGTAAATATCGCTAAATGTAGCTTGTTTTGTTTTTAAAGTCGTGATGCATCGTTATTTTTCTCCGGTAAAAATAGATATAGAAGGTACAAACTCCAAAAGTGCAAAAAATATCATCATATAGATATAATATTTACGTAAACTACCTGTAGCAGAGATGATCAACATATCCCGTTCAGCCGAATAGCCGCATATTTAAAACATAATAAATAATATAACCTTAGCAATGTTTACTAGCAGCGCTTCAAGCTTTTGCACAGTTCCGTTAAAAGATTCTGTATTTCGCATACATTCTCATTTTTCATGTAGACGGGGATCGTTTTCTATTCATTAAAATGTCATTTTTCCACACAGGCGTAGAGTAGTAACCAACATTTATGTTTCCGTTAATTTAGATTTTAGCTTGTGCCTCTCGTGTTCACGAAATTCAGGGACCTAGGACGCGGATTAAGCCGGTCCCACACGATGCGTCCAACGTTGGATGCAACGTTGGATAAAACGTTTGACACATTAAACTTTGGCAAGTGTGTTCTCACAAACAATGCGACAAACCTTGAAGTAACAAATGTCACAAATATTGCTACCAAGGTTTTAGTTCGATGTCATTGTCGTACGGGTATAATCTTTATAGAATTGTTGTACTCAGCTATGTTTAGTCATTTCCCATTGTTTCCCGCTGTTGTCTGCTTGCTTTCTGTCGTTTTGAGCTAGCTTTGACTCTATTCGGTTGCATTTGGTCATTTTCTGCCGTTTACAGTTGTTATCTGCTTGCTTTCTGTTGTTTTGAGTCGTTTCCTGTTCATTTCTGTTGTATTCGGCTGTGTTTAGTCGTTTTCTGTTATTTAGCGTTGTTATCTGCTTGCTTTCTGTTGTTATGCGCTGTTTTCTGTTCCATTCGGTTGTATTTGGTCGTTTTATATCGTTTGCAGTTGTTGTCTGCTTGCTTTATGTTGTTTTGAGTTGTTTTCTGCTCCTTTCTGTTGCATTCGGCTGTGTTTAGTCGTTTTCTATTGTTTAGCGCTGCCATCTGCTTGCTTTCTGTTGTTTTTAGCTGTTTTCTGTTCTTTTCTGTTCTATTCGGTTGTATTTCTTTCTTTTCTATTGTTTATCGCTGTTATCTGCTTGCTTTCTGATGTTTTCAGCTGTTTTTTGTTCCTTTCCGTTGTATTCAGCTATCTTTAGTCATTTTCCATTGTTTCCCGCTGTTATCTGCTTGCTTTCTGTTATTATGCGCTGTTTTCCGTTCTATTCTAAGATATTTATACCTGATAAAATGAATGGTCAAGTAGCTGCCATTGCTGCTGGAACGGTTGTTTCATATGTTACGGGGATGGTAGAAAAAAGAGACCTAGAAGAAGCAGGTGGTGGATACAGGGTAGGTATACTTCACAGATAATGAATCAAACTTGAACAACCCCTAAACCCCAACGGCCCATCAACCCTTTTTTTCTAAGTTTAAAATAACAAAAGAGTGATGCCAGCTAAGCAGCAACATTTCGATGCTAGAAATATTTTACGTCGATATACAAGCAACAATTATTTCAGTAGCTAAATTTTTAGATTGATCCCTTATTCAGTATATAAACAACGCATAAGGTATTATACCATCGACCATGATACATTCTATATAAATAAATCAATATTTTTATGTACCAATTTTTTAGCAACAAAGCTGAGCCGAAAAAATTGTTTATTCCGTGTACTAACTCAATATTTTATATACTCGTACCTATAGGTACTTAATGTGTAAATAGAAAAACTATATCAAAATCTAAATAATACAACAAAAATACACAAGTTATCCTTTATGCTTACTGCGATTATTCCCTCAACAACAAATCAAATCAACAAAATGCTTTCCAGCGCCACTGACGAATCCAAATACCTGAACGAGGGTCGCGCGTTGTATAGGACTGTGATGAAAGTTGCGTCCAGTGTCGGAAGCTTCTTTGACAAGGGTCGACAAGAGCCCGAACTTGCCATGCGGCCAACGTTGGACACATGCAGTTCGCCAACTCACGCCCGCACGATGTGGCAAATGCCAATGTCCAATGTTGGAAGGCTTCCGCCACATCTTGTATGACCGGCTTTACTATCTTCTTGACAGTCAGGCAGCAATGAAATCCTTGAGGGCTTATAGGTTTGCATCAAGGCTCATTCTGTAAGGCAGAAAGGACTTTGGTGTGGATGTCAGGTCATGCTGGAGTTGGCGGTAATGAAACGGTGGCAAGGCGAGAGTCCAGAATTCATTTTTTGGTTCCTGCGTCAGCTGTAGGGTTAGCTACAGATACCATCAAGAGATGTGGTTGCAAAATTAGCATCTTCGAAGATGAAAAGGAATCTCCGCGAAGCTAAAGAGCTTATTTACCATACCATACATCATATAAGTATAGTTGCTTGCTTCTTCCACTATGCCATTACGTTGAAACTTATTAAGTAGTTGAATCGACTATCGAGCAAAAACATAATGTGGTTTATTTACATCACTAAGTGAACTGTAATCCTGCAGTCACTCAAGTCTTAATAGCTATATAAAGCACGATAATCAAATATTTAAACGCAGTGCTGTCAGGCACTTAACAAGGATGTATCATTGAACTGTGTTTTGTTTCCGTAGTGAAATTTTCCTTCATACGTACACATATACCTGAGTAGTTTCTGTTTAGAATAGATACAAGTTCAACCAAAGGTTAACATAAATCAAACATGTTTACTATGAATGCATTTGTCAGTCGCGGTAAAGCATAAGCTTTGAATATTCCGAAGAGTGATACTAACTACCTTATGTAGGCTTCACACAACTTCTGTGCCTTTTGGTAGTGGTAGTAATACAATCGCCAAAAATGTTCGGGATATGTTTTTTGGGTGATTCTTTTTTTTAAGGTTATCCTCACGACCTCACGCAAAGGCTAAAAGCCTAGAGCGCTGTAGAAGCGCTGCCAGAGCATAATTGTAGCTTACTCCACAGCGTCGAAGTTATCCAAAAGAAGGAATGATGGAGGAGAGGAGGAGGAGTAGGGACCTCAGAGAGTCTCTCTAGTGTTCCTCGTTTGGACGGCCCTTGGTGCTATAATATGGGAGAGCTCACAGGAACATCTTCCGTGATAGAATCTGTAAAACAGGGACGGGTCAGCAATCCTTTTTCGATATTCCTGGCTGTGCAGGTACTTTATGAGGTTGGACGTACGGATTAGTCTAATTGTTCTCTCCTGGATGGTGTTCAGAAGCTTTATAGAGTGCCTCGGAGTGCATATCCATACATGGGAGCAATACTCCAACGACGGTCGGATCTGTGCCTTGTAGAGTAGCAGTAGTTGCTCTGGTGTATACAGGGTGGGCCAATAGTGCGTGGGCGGAGGATTGTGGGCTTACTAAAAAATATTTCAAAAATCTGTCACTTGATCATGGTAGGGACCCTTGAGGGCTATAACGTAAAAATATTTTCACTTAAATTTTGACGTTTATACAGGGTGATTCATATCAAACTTACATTTTTTTAAATGGAACTCCCTATATATTATTGCATATTTGGATTCCTTGGTCAATTTTAGTGTGGCTTTATGTATCACACATGGACCTTTAAACGAACCGTTTAGGCGCAAATCACCATTTTTGGTATAAGTAGGTATCAGAAAAAAATTGAATATCGCAGCGATTATAAAACTTAGAAGGCCATGACTTTGTGGTACAACTAAGCATGAAATGCGTCACCTTAGGTGAGACGGCTAAAATTGAATTCTTTTTGTACTTGGAGAAATCAGTAGATTAATTAAGGAAACTTTAATCACAGATAACTTGATTTTTTCAAATGGCAATGCCTATTTTGGTTTAAAAAATCGAAAGTAAAATTTGATTACCTTTCTAACAATATAGCATTCTCGATATCAATCTTTTTTGGTTTTCATTTTATTTCGAATTTTCAGTTAAATCGGTGTTTTTCAATTTTCCTGCGTGCAAGCAACCTAGCAGGCCATGAAAAATAAACAGAAGCTCGTTAATATGGAAGAAACCAACTAACTTAGTAGTAAGATGCAAACTAACTAGAGCAACGGGGCAAGATTATGAAAATTTCTTACAACATATTAGCTCTAACTAGAAACAATAGCGGTAACAAGAACGCTCATTTTTCACAGCCTACTAGCTATTAGTCAATTTCCAACGTCAGTAAAAAAATATTTAATCAAAGGAAAACTACTAGTGATTGTTGCTGGCAGTATAATATCTATGTCTTCTGAATAAATTTTCACATTTAATGCTATAAAAAGTAGCCATTTCCGTAAGTCAAAAGTAATGATACCTCTGACTGACCCTTCAAATTCTTCAGTAGGTACTTCTACTTATTAGCAAAATCGCGGAAAATGAAACTTGAATTGCAGTCTGTTTGAATTGTAAAACATAATTTAGTTTGCAGAAAACTACATGAAATAAACACAATTATAACATAGCGTAATTAAAAAATTCTAGCAATTATTTCAATAGATGTTCAGAATGCTCCAGTTGGAGATTTCACTTTTGACTTAACTAACGGAAGTGACTAATCTTTTTATCTCATTAGATATGAAATTCTAAACATGTTAGACTGTAAGCAAAAATCGCTGGTAGTTTTCCTTTTGTTTCAAAATTTTTAATCGTTTTGGAAAGTTGTCAAGCTCTAGTAGACCTCGATAGCTAGTAGGCTGTGAAAAACAAATACTTCTGTCATAGCTCAGCTACTTATTTACATTAGATATCTTGGGGCTGTTGTATCCGGTTAGAGCTAATATGTTGCAAGGAATTTTCATAATCTTGCCTCGTTGCTCCAGTTAGTTTGCATCTTTCTACTAAGTTAGTTGGTTTCTTCCATATTAACGGGCTTCTGTTTATTTTTCATGGCCTGCTAGGTTGCTTGCACGCAGGAAAATTGAAAAACACCGACTTGACTGAAAATTTGAAATAAAATGAAAACCAAAAAAGATTGATATCGAGAATGCTATATCTTTAGAAAGGTAATCAAATTTTACATTCGATTTTTTAAACCGAAATAGGCATTGCCATTTGAAAAAATCAAGTTATCTGTGATTGAAGTTTCCTTAATTAATCTACTGATTTCTCCAAGTAAAAAAAGAATTCAATTTTAGCCGTTTGACCTAAGGTGACGCATTTCATGCTTAGTTTTACCGCAAAGTCACGGCCTTCTAAGTTTCATAATCGCTGCGATATTCAATTTTTTTCTGATACCTACTTATACCAAAAATGGTGATTTGCGCCTAAACGGTTCGTTTAAAGTTCCATGTGTGATACATAAAATCACACTAAAATTGACCAAGGAATCCAAATATGCAATAATATATAGGGGGTTCCATTTAAAAAAATGTAAGTTTGATATGAATCACCCTGTATAAACGTCAAAATTTGAGTGAAAATATTTTTACGTCATAGCCCTCAAGGGTCCCTACCATGATCAAGTGACAGATTTTTGAAATATTTTTTATTAAGCCCACAATCCTCCGTCCACGCACTATTGGCCCACCCTGTATAGCTTCTCACAGCGGAACAAAACTTCAAGCTTATGGAATGTCGAATTAGCAATAGTGTCGATACTTACATCACTACTCTTCGTCTATAGGCTTGTCTGTCTTCTGTCTGTCTTGCAATACTTGAGTTCTATTTCATGCCAAAGCAATGCTGATATAACTTTCACAGTCATCTACTGGCTAGTGTGGTCCACTATGTCATAAAAATGTTGACCAAAATATATCGTGAACCTTAAATATGGAACGCCTCATTTGTCACGGAAATGATTTGCAAGATTTTAATGGATTTTGTTGTATGGAGGTTTTGCAATCCGACCGATATTAGGAAAATATAATGAATTTCGTTATCAATTTCTACACGACAGGTTCACGTAATTTAAGTATCATCCAAAAATAATCAACTCTGCTATTGTATCACAATATCAACATAAAAGCAGGTGATACCTCAATTCATTCATGTTAACGTTATCAACAATTAGTCATATTTTTAGGCCAAACAATGTTGCACGACCATATATTTTTAAACAGAGCTCGTGTTTTCGTGCTGCATTGAATTTCAATGTAACCTGAACGCAAAAATTTACCAAACAGAAAATGTTCAGGGGAGCACTGTAAGCGTGCAATGAAAATGAACAATTGTTTTTTATCAATTTTCATAGCATAGTAAGTACCACTACTGCATGAACGATAATCAAAGCTGTCGACTTTCTTAAACACATTTCTCAAAATACCAATTCCCAAACGGTTGGATATACGCCTTTTAAGCTCTCGTTGCTACGCCTCTGTGTAATGTTAACAAACCTTAAGGTGTCTGTGCCATCTCTTAACAGATACGACAACTGGTCCGACGGAATTTAAGCCGTCAAAATTGTTTTCGTGCATTATTATTATTTATCGTATGGCTCACAAATCACATTCAAGATATGAATAAGAAACAAAAAAAAAAACATTATTTTCACAAAAAAACATCCAAATTTTTAATATATTCGATTGATCCGTTGGTCAGGTTCAAGAAGTCTTCTGCTTGGCCAGCATACAATCTTAAAGGACATTCTTCGATAATGTGCTGGACGGTTTGTCTCTCGGCTCCACAGTCACAACTTGCCGAAGGCGCTTTACCCCATTTTTTCATCATATCTGCGCATCTCCCATGTCTGGTCCTTATTCTGTTGGCACGAGACCATGTTTTACGTAGCAGTTCGAACCCTGTTGGTTTTGTGGTGATGCACTGTAGGTTCCGAGCATGTACTGGAGCGGTTGCGTTCCACTGGCTCTTCCATTGATCAGAAATGGAGAAACCATCATGCATTAACTGTTTCGTGCAAAGTTGCAGCGTTCAATGTTCAGTCCGATATCTTCACTCAAAGAAGTTTAAGCACCAGTTCAGGTTAAGGGAGTTTTAAATAAAAGAAAGTTGAATGAAACACAACACCTCTACTTCAACATTACTTTTACAGTGTATATTTCGACAGTATACGGTTCTAACCAATAAACCAGTGTGTGTGTGCTATTCTGAGTTACAGCCAACAGTATACAATAATTGCACACGCAAGAATACCTTCACGCTCCACGCGTAAACATAAAACAGCTCACAACTCCTCAAACGGTATATGCGTCCCGTACGACGTATCCAACCAATCTCCCTGCCGGCGCAACGACAACTGTCCCCCAGTACTCCCAGTAGCGATACATACACAAAAGAATAGTTCGCCCAAAGACGTCAGACGTCAGGAATAGACGACTAAATGACCGAACACCTGGATAAACGGTAATAAAGCTAACAGAAAAGATACAAGCTCATAAACAAACGTACAGGTGAAGTTAATAAAAGCGTGTTAAACAAAATATCAATTCAACAAAATTATTTTGCGCCGACGACAAATTAGTTAATGCTAAGGTACGAGTACAACTTATCAGTTTTCTTGTTCATCAAGTTATGACTACGGGTAATTGAATGAATGTTTACCGGTTGTTAATACGATTATCCGAAATCAGCTTGTGACTGGATTGTATTATAATTATGAATAAATAATTGCCATGAATCAATGACTGGTGGTTACTAATACTGCGAACGACAACGACCATTCGAGGTAATAATATCTTGATTAAGTTGAGCTTCGATATCATCAACCTTAGGGTGTTTTCTGAAAATTATGTCTGGTTTCGTTAACTCAATGCTTTAGTGTTCATTAAAACCAAAATTTACAGAATACATATAAGTTGGATCACTCCGCAAAAATATCAAAACGGCCTGCCCCTTGCTCCGTCACCCCGGTACACCGGTAGCAGTGTACCGACGTCAGCCGGGAGATACGGGGCGGCGCAAACTACAGGTTGAACGTGTTTAACGCGAAGTCTATACAGTGTCTCAAAATAATATAATATAATGGATAATATTTTTAGAAGTTTGATTTTATCAATTAAATGTATTAACGGATGGAAAATGACAATTAGATCCATGCTTATTTTTTGGTAAACCTTGAAATGTAAAGGATATGAATACAGGGTGTTTCACGACGATTAAGACAAGCAATATGTCGGGACTGGCAGTAGTAGAGAATTATAACTCTGAGGATGTAAATTAGAGCAGATGTTGTATCTTTTTTTGTCATTATTGAACTACCCAATGAGGTATTTGTTGTTGGTCACGTGACATTCGATTCAAAACTATTAATGGGGTACCCTGTACATTTGTGCCTTTCTGTGTTCCTCCCGATAAAACAATTCCAACAAACTAGCACACTTGGGGTCTAAAGTATTTATTTAATTCAAGACCTACAGGTACTTAAACGATTGTATCACTCTAAAAGCGTATAGTGAGACAACATATTCATTCGGTGGTCCACCCAGGGACATTCTAAATTATATTTTAGAGCTCGGAAATATTTTTCTTGATAACTTTAACAATTTAGTTTCTACAGTAGCAATTGGAATGACACTGAAAAGCAAAATGTCAAAAATAATTTATTCACATCCAAGTAAAGCATTTCCACATGATTAGCCTTTAAAATTGTACATTCGAGTTCGTATATACCATACCATAAATTTTATAAGTTGTGGTCTCAAAAATAAGCCAAATAAACAAGGAATTATGGCAAAAATACTATACAGCACCTTTGAACTAATTTTTACTTATCTACGAAATTGCTACAATATGTGAACTCATTTGAGATTCATTAGTAATAGTTTTACTAGGTTTTATTTTTGATATCCATTTATGTAACTTAGTGTATTAACAAAATAAACGTTATATATTTCTATGTCTAAATCGGCTGTCAATACCTAGTCTTTCAATGACTCTGGTATATTCGTAAAACCCAGGCGTTAGCAAGTCTCCGCTAAAAGACCCTCGTACTTGGGCAAAAACCAACGCAAAAACTAACTGACGCGTGCGGCCGCGGTATCGCTTTGATGCGAGATCTTCAAAGTGCCGACGGAGAGTGACCCAACTTATATGTATTCCGTAAACTTTGATTAAAACATAGCACGCCATATGACGATGAAATGATTACTTTACCAATTGTATGTTGAATACTTTTCTTAAATGCATAATTGTCTCTTGGGACTAATGAATAATTAATCTAACTCCTTGTCTTGTGCTCTTGAATGGCACATAGATAACCATCACTCAAAATACTCTCAAATCTAGTGAGCACCTATATGGGTATAATGATCAGAATACCGATCAATACTGATAACCTTGATGATAATACACTAATTGTACTTCCTGACTGAGAGCGAGTATATTTAGATATTTTTTACAGGTTTGTATCATCTCATTACACGTACAGTAATATATACTACTCGTAATTGAAATCTGAACACCCAAAAAAAAAAAAGGAATAATCGCATACAGAATGTGTGCACAGCTTGGCAGTACCACAGTATATCCAATTATACAGTAGTGCAACTCTCCAGAATTTTGGTGGTTCGCGCATAGCATCCCGCGCATTGTTCGCAGGATGTTTAGCAACATTTGACGCGTGAAGTCAAATGTTGCGCCGCTGTAGGCTGTATTAACAATTCCAAAAACTATGACTATAGTTTTTTAAGCTTCCTCAAGATGCTGCCAGGTATGCTATTCCTCCAATGTTTAATATGCTCCTTTATTACCTAATAATATTAAAGTGTATAGCATAGCTCCATTTGTCTCTAACAAAGTCTGGCGGGTATTAGGGTAGCTGTGTTCTTTTTTCAGTTTTTTAGAAGAGTTAGACGTTACGGAAACTCGTTCTTTAATTATGAGTCTAAAGTCAGAATGATAATTTTTCACTGCTTCCTCGCAGCACCACAACGTTCAAAAGAAAATAACTTTCACGACATATAACAAAATGAATGTGATTATGCATTCCAACATTATGAAATTTTAAGCAGGAAAAGAAGTCCATCTTAATGGATGCTCAAATAGAAAGTTCACAACCAAAAGAATCAGCATGCTAGTTTCAAAAATATATTTTCGTCTATAAACATGGATTCTTTTCTTCAGTATGCCTATTCATACGTAATATACAAATACAGAAGGAAAGGTAGTCTTGGTAAACCAGATAAAAAGCAGTTTTGCAATTTTTTTATGAATAACGACCAGTTTAGTATATTTTATCGTTGTTATAAACATATTGATCATTATTTTTTATGTACACCTAACAAGTTTTCATCGGTCCTGCTGTTTATCACGTTTTCGTACCTCAAACGTGATGATTGATGAAGATAAATTTAAAGGTTGTGGGATAACTAGACATAAATGTTATTTTGGACGCTACGTCGTTACATATACCCATATTTTAAGGTTAAGTAAGATAAAATAAAGCTATTGCTAAGCCGACCCTGTGCTCAAAACGTAAACGGCAATACACGCGGCTCGTGCTGAGGAGCCGTCGTGGGGTTATGAGAGGCCATTTTTTCGGAGACAAATTGTCTGCATGATTTCTAGGGAGTTGCGCTACTGTATAATTGAATATACTGTGGCAGTACTCTCCCTACTAACACTTGTTGTTCATTCAGACGGTATTTGCCTACATTGCACCTTTTAAAATCTCTATATGTGTGAAAATAAAGCATCGCTTTTGGTCGATTCAAAAAGTATGATATCAGTTGCAAATGTGGCGGGAGAGTAGTTGTTTCTATAAAGATGCCCCCTATATAGAAGACGACAGCTCCCGTTCACGGAGTTAACCCTCTTTGAACTGGGTCGGATTGTAGGCCAACGGGAACGTGGTCCTTTTTTTAGAGCAATTGCTATAACACATTTAGGTGTGATTCATGGCCCAATGTTATGTGAATGAGGTGTTAGAGCCAGCCGCTGTTCCATATGTCTGAGGCCTCGAAGAAGGTTTCTTCCAGCAATATAATGTGCCCTTAGAATGCATTCGTCAACATGGAGGGTCCGCCCATTATTAACCTGTTGTAGTTTTTTTGTGAATTAGTTATGGCAAAAGGGGTCACCTATTATTGTCTCTAGTCTTGCCGCATTTCACAAACTGCATTCCTTTTTTCTCATTGCTTGGTTTGCACTTGTGACTACTATATTTTATCTGGAGTGTTGTGATAGTACGCGTACCTCCATTAAAACTGCAGAATCAGCCTAATATTCTAGATAGCTTCATTGGCAATTGAAATATCCTGAATTACTGTTACAGTCAAAAGGATTTATCAGCTCAATTGTTACTACATGTGCCTTTCCACCATATTTGACTGGAGGATTCCATCACTGGTGTAAGTACTACCCGTTTATTGTGGATGTTGTAATTATATTAGGTTTTTTAAATAATTTTTTATTGTTTATTGTCATTTTATATATTCAATTTTTATAACTATCATGTATATTTGTCTGCTTAATTGAAAAAAACATAAATTTTTTTAGTGCCTTGAAGATGGCCTAATAAAGGTTTTCGGCAAAACAGTAAAACAGACTATCTCTTTTCTTGATCTAAACCCAACCGTCTATTTCCTGGATAAAAGAATTTATGTTTTTTCAGTAAGGTATTGACATAGCTATTGGTCTTCTTAAACGTGTTATTTTGGAAGAGCCAAGAGCTCATACATGCCCAAATACCAATTCCTTATTTTACGGATGTTAAATACGCTGGCATCAAAAAAAGCTCTGATCGACATTTTGAACTTAGACCTTTCAATCTTCTATACCAAAGGAATCAAGCGTTAACAAAAAAATTCAATTTCAACTAAAAACTATGGCAGCATTTCAACTTTCAACAAAATTGCTGCAATGATGTTGAATTTCTCAGTAATGAAGCTTTTCTAAACTTTAATTTTCTTGTTGCGTTAAATTCACGTGAGTTGTAGGGACATTTATTAAATTTGTTATAAACTATCAGTGATAAATGCGATGTTTTCGTCATGAATCCAGTTCCCTTATCACTCTCTGGAATATGTTAAACGTTACAGCAACGGAGACATTCGAGACATTCCACTTCTCTAAGTAATAAACCACCCAGTAGATAAAAAAAAACAACCAGTTTCAGAGTATATTGAACGCATAATCGTGATTCTGCAATAATGGAAAAATGAAAGTTTAAGGTCAAGCGCACTACAAAGGCTTGGACACACAGTGAACTGCAACAGTGTCACGGATAATAGCACTATTATAATGCGATAAAAGACTACGTCAGTCCCATATCCCTATCTGCAACAATGAGTTAAAAGGGGGCCAATAACGTTGGCTTGAGCTCACTTCCATTGATACCCAGAACAAAGGTCGATACTCACTGTAATATTTCATTATTAGTTGTCAGTAATTGTTTTAATTCTATTTCGATAAAGTTAATATTATTTTGTTGGATATTATTTACAACTAAGAGAATGAAGTAACACCTACGACAATATATCAAAGCACGTTTTTAGTTAGATAGTCCATATTACTGACTTTTGTGAATGTCGGTGAATACCTAATTGAAACGGTACTTTTCGTCACAAAAGTTTGGTTTATTAGATATATTTGAGCCATCATCAGGTGCCTATAAATAATAAAATGTTAAGTTGTATATAAAGGTAGAATAATATCCTCATAAATGTATAAAATATGCCTATAAATAAATTTAGCAGAAATAAAAATTTGAAAGAAAAAAGAAACATATATAAAATAGGTTGCTAAGTTATGATACCATTTTATATTTTGCCTCAAAGCTCTAGTCTGAGATCTCCAAATTATCGTCCGCCCCCAAAAAAATATCCAACCAAAAAACTCTGGTAAATAGTTTTTTGCATCTTTCTCCATAAGAACTAGGATGACACAGTTTTTATTCCACAGTCTTCAAATGATGTCCTAATCACATAGCAAACAGATTATAGTAACAGTATCAATCTTTGAAGGGCAATGGAAAAAAGATTTATATCAACTATCAAAGTACAAGTACAAAAAACCAGAGTTTGGACGACCTTTACATTATACTGTTCTTTTTTAATTTAGTTTTATTGCCACTAACACAATTTTCCAAAACAATAAACCTTATCGATCAGTTCATATTAGTTCACTGATAATCTACACACATACAGGATGATGGATTCAACAGTTATAGTTTCACATGTTTCTGAAAAAATGTGGATCAGGAACCCTCAAATCGACTAAAAACAAGGTTTGGGCTATTTTCATATTTTCAGTTTTTTAGTAATATTGTTGGAATTCAATTAAAACCATTTCAATAATTACCAGATTACACAATACAGATGATATAAAACAATACTCGTATGTATATAAATTCTCTCATTTGATTTTTGTAATAACGTTAGGATGGACCTGAAAAAGTGTATCATGCCGCTAGGTCTTTCTTTCATAGGTCAATGGAGAATTCATTATAAGTACAATAAATTTTTCAGTTTTGTAAACCCCCCTCTCCCGTGCCAACCGCAATCTTACCCCCAGCCAAAAAAAAAGTAAAAAATGATTAGGAACCCCTGAAACACCTAAAAACAAAGTTTCTATACAATGATTTTCAAAATTATAGCAGCATTACCTACTACGAACCCAGAGCATATAGCTACCCAAATTTCATCACAATCTATCTAGCGGTTACAAGGCTAGAAAAACACCAACAGACAGGCAGACCAACGGAAATGCGCGACGTGGATTTTCATTATGTAGATACCATAGAACGCCCAAAAAGCGTGTTATAGGCATCGGAAGCAAATGGAAGTGTCAAATCAATTAGTAGCTATTCATTTCTATTTTTTTGTATTGGGGACTGAGATTTGGGATGATAACTATTAAATTTATTCAATATAAATTCTGTATGATTTTTTGGAATATAGAAAACCGGCTTCTACATATTTTTTTAATCTTTTTCCATACAGTGAATTTATAGCTTTTCGGTCAATAGAAAACTTAAGTTACTACTTTACCTGTTGACCTACTGTGCGCCTTATTATGATTCCGCATTTTTAACTGTATACAGAAAATGCTGTTGCCATGCACATGAATTTGAATTTTTACGAAGTCAGCCAAATTTGTTGCCATAGGAGCTAATTTGCAAAAAAGACTTTCGCTTGATTGTTATATCTAGGGTAATATACTCGTACGATTTAGTAGTATGAAGCCCACTTGAATTTTTGTTACGTCAAACTGCAGCTGTTATGTACGATTTGCCAATGCTTGGTAGTACTTCCCTTCGTTATATTCCAGAACTCAAAAACAGAATAATTATTCTTATAATCGAAGAGTCCTTCGGGGCAACGATCTATTATTACATGTTTTTTTTATTTTTGCCAAACGCGGAACGCGACAATAATCTTGATGCTGATAGAAACGTTAATTGATTTTTTATCTTATCAGAAACATTGCGCTTCATTATTTTTAATAAGTGCCATGGAACGGCGATCCCTGTTATGAGCAATGATGTCTGAAGAGGACGCGGTTTTATTTCCTGGTATTTAGAAGCTGTTGTAGCCGATAAGGAATTGAATAGAAACCTAAACATGTGTATGTGTAACGCCTGGGGCTCAGGGTTTGGAAAGATTGTAAAAAAATCTTGTCACTGGTTAACAGTCTATCTTGTATACAGGCCCTATATGCGCAATATCTGTATTCTGTACTATGAGGTGAATGATCAGCCAGTTTTTAAGCTTTTCGGGTAAAAGCTGTCGCATATAGAGCGTACCACCCTGTATATGACTGATGAATCAGCGCTCTTTGTTTCCCTTGGAATTTTTATACCCTTCCTTAGGCCTTGCAAAAACTTCCTATGTTGGTGATCAAAACGTTATTTGTTTAATTTAGTATTTCTTGTAATTTAAGGCACCTTTTTATTTTATATCTTTTACCTTTAGACATAAAATGTCGCTTGGTTAATCAAATTTCAATCTATTATGCAAGCTAACCTTTTATTCCCTAAATATGTGCTTTGCAACTCTGCATAAATATCAATAATTTCTATTTTTAAATTTAGTCGTACCAATTATAGTATTTAAAAAAAACAGACGAAGATATACCAATAAAGGCAAACAACGGAACATAAAATTAATAGAGTATAAAAAATTAATTCAATAATAGCTGTAATAAGGCATGCCAAAGATGTTATATACTGGATCATTGAATATGAATTTATATTGTTAGATGGAAACTTATGTCTGTTGATATTATGGTGCAACTATGTAGTTATCATGATAAGTAATTTTGTTCAATGTTTATACAGAAATGGCAATATAACATTATTATTATTATTATTATACATCCCTGTTTGCATTTTGTTAATAGAAAAGCTCTGTGGTATTACGAATTAGGATTGCTGCAATTACTAAAACAGCACTCCAGAAGCTTGGAGTTTTCTTTCGCTGTAGGAAGCTGTATACACCAGAGCAAGTACCATGATCTACAAGGCACAGATCAGAAGATCAGATCAGTGTGGAGATACACTCCGAAGCACCCTCTAAAGCTTCTGGGCACTATCCAGAAGAGAGCAACTAGACTATTCGATACGCCTATAGCCTCACAGAGGAATTCCACAGTCTGGAACATAGAAGAAGAAGGGTGGCTAACCTGTTGCTATTTTACAGAATCTATCACAGAAGATGTTCGAGTGAGTTCACTGAGATAATAACACCGAAGGCCGTTCGAACAAGGAATACTAGAGAGGCTCTGCGAGATCATCCTTACCAGTTCGAGGTCCCCACTCCCCGAACCAGTCTCCTCGAGTATTCCTTCTTTTGGAGAACTTCGACGCTGTGGAATCAGCTGCCGGGGAATTTGTTTCCCGACGGCTACAACCTGAACTTATCCTCTCGCAGCGCTTCTACAGCCTTTGCAGGAGGATGACCATAAAAAAAGGTATTGAACAAATTAACAAGGAGTAAAGCAAGGCGTAATCAGGGAATTTCAGTAAATGCAACTTTTCTGAAGATAAAATCATACTAAAATTTTTTGTTTCATCTGCATCCAAGGTTCTATGACCTTTCTTAGTACGCATGCACAGTAGCGGCAGTTAGAAGCGTTGGAGTGGGTTGGCCAGCACCAAAGTTTACGGAATGTATTCCGTGAACCAGCACCGTGTCCCTTAGGCAGGTAGAAGCAGGCCGG
Organism: Callosobruchus maculatus; assembly: GCA_951848785.1. NCBI lineage: Eukaryota > Metazoa > Arthropoda > Insecta > Coleoptera > Chrysomelidae > Callosobruchus > Callosobruchus maculatus. The sequence goes on along the minus strand of CATOUR010000081.1, from coordinate 11,648,458 downwards.
CGCCGGTTCCGGATGCAGTCAACCACACCAGTGCATGGTACAGTGAAAACAGACAAGAAGAAGAGTACAAAGATTGGCCAGCCGCATCTAGACACGGAAACATACAATAAGGGTTCAAAATGTTGCCCATTATTGGCAAAACAATGGGGGACAGTTGCAAAAATACTGGAAATGATTCCCATGAGGGGATAGAGGGTACAATGGGGTGAAATAGTTTTTGGTTGAAAAGTGTTGTCTCTGGACAAACATTTTGACGTATCTTGGCGTTTTTTTGTTTAATCAGCGGTTTGTGATAAATCCGTGGTGGGAAGTTGTCAAATGAACTATTAGTACATACACATGTCGATTCATATAATATACATTAGAACTATTTAGTTGAAATTTGTCAATCAGATGAATATGTGACTGATACTGTACATGTTCAACGAATGCTTGTGTGCGTCTTATTAAGGAAGCTATCTACTCTGGTAGAGACTGTTTGAATCGCTTTGTAAACAAGTTTTTGGAATAGCTACTTTTAATGCACTACTACAATATGGATATCAAATTAAAGGGTTTGCAGAAGATAATTAAAAAAATTTTATGACCAATATGGCGGAGATTTGAGTTTATTCTTTTCTATAGTATAGATAATATAAATGCAAGCTAGTAACTAAAAAAGTACAATTAAATCGGAACAAAAAAACTTTAAAATAAAGCTTCTATTTAAATGCTTTAAAAATGAGGAAACAAAATTTTCCTTTAAAATGTTAACTATCAACTTATGGCCTCATTATACACAATTTATATGATCATAAAATCTTGTCGCGCGATTTACTTATGTAAATAAGCTGGTACCTATTCAATTAACTAATTCCAGTTAAATTAAATACTTATAGGTACTTATGTATGTAAACCTCGCGACAAGCTTTTATGGTCATATAAGTTGTGCATAATGAGACTATAAGTTGATAGCTAACATTTAAAAAAAGTTTTTTTTTCTCAGTTTATTCTGAGTTTTGCATCCTCCTAGATTGATTGCAGTTCCAAACCAGGTCTTCGAATTCTAACTTAGTGAATCTCAAGATAATTCCGTCATTAACATGATACGTTATTTTGTTATAGACAAAGGTACATGACTGACGTACGAGGAATAAAAAATAACAAGATACAGAGATGCTGTTTGTGCAATCACGTAGAAAATTTCTAGATCAAGGTTCAGTCTACACTTTAACCTAAATTTATCATACAGTTCCAAACGAACGATAGGCGCGACGAGCATATCAATTAATCTGAATAACAGTATTTACTACTTTTGCAATTATGTATAGTTTAGCGCAATACATTAGTGAATGCGTTAAGTAACAGGAAATAGATACATACTTGTAAATAATATGTACATCATACACAGGGATAAGAAAACAATATGTTATTTAAAAGCGTTTTTTAAGTATTTTTCAAAATATCTTTATTTTTATTTGATAAGTATACGTCAATTTATGTAATGGACTATTGAGTAAATCTCTGGAATTTTAAAAAGAACGAATGTTCCGCATGTTAAGTGTTTAACGAAGAAACACTACTTGGTGAGAACACTGGTAGTAACAGCTTTAGCAAACAGTTGGATGTCAGGCCTTTCTAAGCTCTCGTCGCTACTCTTCTGTGTATCGGGTTTATTAGTTGTTACGAGTTTTTTTCTTTAATTTGTCATAATAAAGCAAAATAATAGTTTTCTAAATCATTTTGGAAATTTGTGAATCGCCTTTTCACCTTTAACACTCACGTACGGCGCAAAGTGTCCCCATAAGTGCTACTTTTTCATTATTATTTCGAAAGTGCAACGTCTTGCAAAGTTTTTAAGATCAGTTTGAAGCTCCAGAACCAGGCATGAGTATTTTTAATTTTATTTTGATGGTTTTAGTTTCCTGACTAAAAATAGAGATTTCAAACCATGGGCCCAAAATGAACTTAATTATTATTCGGATGTACAGGTTCTCCTTATTGAATATTAAAATAGGCGTAATACTGAGTATAACTGCAGAAAAAAATATAAGCCAAAAAGCATTCTTGTTTCTGTTTTTGACGATTTCTTGGAAAGACTGGACAATCTCTAAGTTTTCAAAAAAAAAATAATCACTCGAAAACTATCAATAATCGGTATACATACATGGGAGTGTTTTGGATAGGTCTCGGTACGGGCTATCTAAAAAAAAATTATTATCGTCACCCGATTGGCCACCCTGTATACAGTGACTCTATGGAGACAGTGGTGACTTTAGATAAGGAAAGAGGGAATACCGCACGCCCGTTTGATGTTATATGATTAGCTATCATTAACTGTTACCGAAAATGAATAGCCACCAAAGTATTTTTATGATATTTAGCGTTTTTAGGACCAATCATTGTAAAATATTGTGGTGTGCATAATGGTAGGGTATGCAGCTTACAGTTGTAAAAGCCATAGCAGCAGGAAGGAGCCAGGAATCACTTACTACAGGTAAATTTTGGTAGTTTTTTGGTGCCATTTGGTAACAGAAATGTCAATCGCGCGTTCCGTCCTCTCTCTTTCCTTGTCTAAGGTGGTGACAATAGGAACGAAGCTCCGCCCATCTGTCATGTTGAGGCAACTCTAACATCAGTAGTATACGACAAAAACTGAATTTTTACGTAACACAAGTTGAAATAAAGGAATAATTAGTAAATTATTATCAGTTGTAGCATAAAATGATTATTTCTATTTTATACAAAAACAAAAAAGGGAACGCTATCGAAACCAGTAATTTTCTATTTATGCACCGTTTAAATCTTCCTTCCATGTTCGGGTCCCTTAACGTTAATACAGGCAGGATGGCCTAGTGGCAGTAAATATGCCTTCTGTGCAAGAGGCTGCGAGTTCAAGTCTGGCTAGGTACTTTTGTTTTTCATTTACATTTTTTATTTAAAAAAATGATTTTGACCAGTTTTTATGATTCAGCTGATACTATGTTGATCTGTAATGGGTTTTCACATAAGTATACAAATTAATAATAATCTTTTTAATACTTTGTACCTTTGTGTTAATTAGAGGGATTTCTTGTAGCAGTAGGATATGTAGAATAGACTAAGCACTTTTTCTATTCCATTCTATTAGCAATTAAATGCTACTCAGTATTTTATTAGCATATTTTTTCAAGTAACACACACACCGCACAAAAAACACACAAAAAATGCTGTCCTAATGCACTAGATGTAGAGGTATTTGACCTTAAGTCATCGAAAAACGCGATAAAAAATACATATTTTCGACAAGAGGTCGTTCGCCTCTATCAAGCTATGTATTTTTTTCCATTGGCTATCATGCAAATTTTCGTGCATAATCAATTTTTGAATAATTAGTCAAAAAACATTAGTTCTGTATTTGTTTGTCTCGTTGATAATATTAAACTGTTACTCAGACATTTTTATCTACTTTCCCGATGACGTGAGGTAGAGTGTCCTTGGCTTTCTAATTATAAGAATCTAAATGCCAGGTAAAAAAGAAGTAGTCAGGCATTATTATAGTATATTCACTCTGTTATTCCGCTTGTATACAGGGCGGCCCTGGATAAATCGCACAAACAAAACTAACAGTTTATAATATGGATACATCGGCCTTGGACCGATGAAATGATGATTCTTGGGCTGTTTGGCTCCTCAGTAGTCGTTGCCTGTTTGGCGACTTCCGGGAAACTGAGCTTTTAAGGCCGCTTAGGATGATGTTTCTGACTGCTCAATGGTTAAAGAGCTCCTTAGCAGCCCTAGTGAGGAGGTAGCTAAGTTCTACCTGTTCTTGCACAGGCAATACCTCCGCATTGCGACTGGTGCTGTTAATACACATTGTCAGCAAAGGATATACCTTTATTTCTACAATATCTGGTTAAGTGATACACCCTTGTGCAGGAGTACAAAAAGACCAGGCTTTTTAGTACCTGCTGTGCATTTGCCCAGCGGTCTTATTATTAATGGGCTAAACACTCAATTCTAAGGGATCCTTGAGAGAATGTACAAGGGACTCTCTATAGAGGGGGGTCGTTGACCCTGAAAGCAACAATTGAACTGACAGAAACCAAACATAAATTAAGCTTGGATACTCCAACTACGTTTGCTAGTAGCTTAGCTGTATAAGTAGGGCTGCAAACTATACTGTTAAAAACAGTTTTTTCGCTATATATTTTAACATACTATATAATATGGTATTGATGTATTGTCCGTTAGGCAAGAGAAGTTCAGTTGAGATAAGGTTAAGTGTTTTTGTGTTGAATTATGAAGTAAAGAAGTAAAAAGTTCGTCCTATTTGATTCCTGGTGTGAAGGAAAAGAGGCCGTCCTGACAATATTACTGTTTAACTTGGAAAAGTATCTATAATATACTGTTTCATATTAAGTTTGATCCCCGAGCGTTAACCGCAGCCATAGATATTTTATCAACATGAGCACTGGCAAAAAATTAAGTTATGTGTTAGTAATTGTTTCACAAGAATTCGATAATATTACCAAAATTCTTGCCACTTCGGCAAAATAGTTTGCAACTCTATGTACAACGTACATTGTATCACGACAAAAGCCAAACAATTGTAATGCTTGAACGAGTTTTCAGTCACCCAAACGATATCTAAATTACCTATAGTTATAATTCCCTGTTGAGAGTCATTTTTCTAATGTTTGTGTAATTGCAATTTGATTATCTGGATGTAACTCTTTTAAACACATATTTATATAGAAACCGAGCACTCTGATAAACTGATATGTATGAACAACATTATTGAAGCAAGTCTTCTTGCGAAAGTCTATTATAGAACTAGTAGCAACATCTATAAGCTATAGCACCACTACTAATTATCTCTTCAATACTCAATCAGCTAAATATGAATGTTTCTTAGCAAAAGACAAATTTAGGTGATATAAGTGCAGTCTTTATGTTGTTTTAGAAAAATATAGGTTCTTATATTAGCTGACCATCATCATGCTCTGTAGCCGGTAGCATCAACATTAGACAGATCTTGACTAATATATGTTTAACAAAATAAAATATACCTACATACAGGGTGTCTCATGACGATTAAGACAAGCAATATATCGGAACTGAGCAATAGTAGAGAATTATAATTTTGGGGGTGTAAATTAGAGCAAATGTTGTGTCTTTTATTATTATTACGTCACCCAATGGGGTATTTGTTTTTGATCACGTGACGTCCGATTGAAGATTTTTAATGGGACACCCTGTATATTTGTAACTTTTTGTGTTCCTCCCGATAAGACAATTCCACATACTTGGGGTCTAAAATGATTAATTCAAGAGCTACAGGTACTTAAAGGATGGTACCACTACCATTGATTATAGCATGTACCCCTACAGTTAAATTATTTTGGTAGATGGTAGTGCTACAATCCTTTAAGTACCTGTAGCTCTTGAATTAATCACTTTAGATCTTAGGTGTGCAGTTTGTTGCAATTGTTTTACCGGGAGGAATACAAAAAGTCACAAATATACAGAGTGTCTCATTAAAAATTTTGAATCGGACGTCACGTGACCAAAACAGGTACTTTATTGGGTGACACAATAATAAGAAAATATACTATATTGGCTCCGAATTACATACCCAAAATTATAGTTCGCTACTACTGCCCAGTTCCGACATATTGCTTGTCTTAGTCGTCGTGGGATCAAACAGAGCAAAACATGCATCATATCTATATCAAAAGTTGGCATTTGTAGCTGTCATTTTCATTTAAAATAGAGTGGCATGGGAATTTACAGACACTCAATAGAAGATATATTAAACAGTTATACTTCATACGCTAGTTTCTGAATAGTTAAAAAAATATGTTCATTGCAATGAATTCTAAAAGCTTTGATTGAAAAGTGTCAGTCATTATTCGAGTGTAATTTACTACTTGTCGAGATTGCTTTTTTTGCTAACATTTATACGATTTACTGGACATAATTGCGCTGAGGTTTGTTGGAACATCTATACCAACACGGTGGTGCCAAACTTAAGGAGTTGATAGGGCACGATTCTGAGAACATTTTTTACATAAAGACCCATAGCCTCACATGAGCTGTTTTGGCTCCAGTGTCATTTAAAGTTCAGAGTTTAAAACAAAGACGTATTGTCTACCTTTCTGTCTAAAACACGTCAATAGCTGTTATTATAGAGAACGAAGAATCTTATAATAAAGATTCAAAATGACGACTACCCACGTCGTTACATAAATTGGTTCTTCCAACGATTAGACCATATTTATAAAAACAAAGTATTTCCTTCAAAGGCAAAGGTAGGAGGAAAGGGTAGAGCTTACAAGGAAAAGGCAGAAGGAAAACTTGTGCTTATCCTTTTCTCTCTGGAAGCAAGTCCTCGCGAAAAAACGAAAAGGTAGACCCTGGTATTGCTAAGTTTTACATAGAGTTTAGAGATTATGATTTGCGCACCCGTTGGAAAATCTGCGGAACTTGCTGTATGTACACATGTACAGAGAGCCTGCCATCAGTTTTCCTAATCCTTGCGCCGCTACTTGTGTTGCATACACGAAGGACTTTATGTAACCCCAGAGGAAAAAATCCAACGGTGTTACGTCGAGACTTCGCGCTGTCAAGTTGGAACCACATTCTAGCTCGTATTCCCATAGGAATAAGCAGGTGCATGTCGCATATTCTTCAAAAATGTGAACTTGATCATTTTCGCAGTTTACCGGCAACACTTTTTTGCAAAAGAAACTTCAATAAGAAAACACGAATCCACTGATCATTTATATTACGAGACAAAAAAAAACGTTATTGCTTCTTACCTCTTTTCCGTTCATCACAAAAAAAAACCTAAAATAATGATTAGACCAGGAGATAATGACATATTTTGAGACACGATTTTAGTCAGTATGCATTTCAGAGAAAAACATTACTACCGGTTACGGCTTGAGTACTTTAGTGACCAATAATGGCTCTGTAGCCAAAATGTCTCATGTCGGAGTAAGGGTCCGCAAAAATGTTATTCAAATTGTCCCCTATAAACTCCTTAAGTTCGGCACCACCTTTTTGCAACACCCTGTATATACGTATAGAAAACACGCCGATTGGACACGCTTCTAAGCCAATTTATATCAATTAAATGCAGGCGAATGGTAAACAAAGCTTCATCGGTCCAGGGATCAAAGTAACAATTTCATTTAGTTTTTCCACTTATCACAACTTGTTTTTAAGTATGCCTATGAAGATACTAAAAATAGTCAAACATAGTAAATAGGTCATTAACAAAACTAGATAATTTTTTCTAGACCGCGGGTAATACTGATAGAACGACAAACTAACTGAATTCGCCCGTAAGGTATCTACGTCAGGATACGACGATAATATAACGGGTACAAAGTTAATACAAAAATGAAACTATTTTCATTCATGATTTATGAATTAAAGAAAGCCGAATAATACGGGAAACAGAAAAACTAACCTTCTTAGTGTTAGCACTAAACGTGTAGAAAACCACCAGTTACACTTAACACAAACAAAACACCAAATCAACTAGATCATGCGAAAATTTTCAACTGTCTGTCGTACAGTTTTGAATTGGTATTTTGTTGTATACATAGATATGCTGGAGTTCAGCCGAAGAGCAAAGTCCACGTTTTCTCTCCGCGACGGCGCCGCGGTACGCGAATCAAAACACTCGAAGCTGGAAAATGCGACTTATGGCACATGCGCTTACGGGCTGTTGACACCGTTCTGTTGGATTCAGCTGTGGAGCGTATTGTGGCTCGCGCCGATTAAAAATACCATCTGATTGTAGCGCGTATGAAGGCGTGTTACGCACACCCTCTTGAAAGTAATAGTCAACAGGTGATACGAACGTGCACTATGGAGGATCGATAAGAAATCGGTGGGACAAACAGTACTTTGAAGTTTTTTTCTGTGTACTTTTTGAGCTGATATGGCTGATCTGTTATCAGAGTTGCAGGAATATCAACAATATATCTTTGTATCAATGATGGTATCAGTAAATGCAATACCTAGTAAACAGTTTAGAAGTAAGTTCACTTGCACTTTTATTTGCCCGCACATTAAATCATTACTTACATTATATTTTCAGTTTTCTGATATTGCTGGGCGCGTATGAAGGCGTGTAACGCACACCCTCTTAAAAGTAATAGTCAACAGGTGATACGAACGATGCACTATGGAGGATCGATAAGAAATCGATAGGACAAAACAGTACTTTGAACTTTTTTTATGTGTAAATTTTGAGTAGATATGGCTCATTTGTTATCGGACTTGCAGGAATATAAACAGTATATCTTTTTAACAATGATTGTATCAGTAAATGTAATAACAAACAGTTCAAATAATTTCTTACAATGTTCCTCTCTATTTGTATAAAAAAGTTGATTGACTCAGTACTCAGGACTCAGTACCTATAGGTACATCACGGTAATACCATTTTATCATTTTCCCATTGCATGAAGCTATAGTAGAGATTTCATTAAAATCAATCCAATAATTTCCAGGTTCAAAATATAGAACGATTCTGCTTTTGTAATAGACAAGACAATGGATGGTCCTAAAAAAGTGTATTGTGCAGCTAGGTCGTTCTATCATAGGTCAATGTTACAACGTCCCACCCTCCAACCACCGTAATTTCACCCTTACCAAAAAAGTACAAAACAATCAGAAACCGCGAAAACGCCTAAAATCGAAGTTTGAGATGTTTTTATGTTTTTAGTTTATTTATTATTGCTGCGCCAGCACTGACACCACTTCTAAAAACCATACGAGATTGGGTTACTTCTTTTTATGTTATTTAGTTATGTTATGTTCATGTGATCTATACAATGCAAAAATTATCGAGATGATTATTATTATAAAATGCTGTCAAGAAGATTGCCTCACCCATCGTCAAGCACTGAAGTACTGTCCAAATAGGCAGGTCTGACATTTTTCGTATTTTTCTTTTTTCAGTTGGTTGTGTAAAGATGTTTTCTAGAAGAGGACGACAGTTTATGCAGCTAACCCCCTTTGAACGGGGTCAGATTGTAAGCCAACAGGAACGTGGTACTTGTTTTAAAGCAATTGCTGAGACCATGGGGCATATCTTGGCTACAGTTGTAGCAGCATGGCACGCATGAATTGCAGAAGGTTCTGGAGTACATAAAAGAACCACAGACCGTCAAGATCGTCATCTACGACTACTGGTTCTTCGAGGCAGAATGCGATCCACTTGAGCTGTTGCTGACCCTTGGTATGCAGCTATAGAGTTTGAATTTGCACTGTGTACCACAGATTGCGTGAAATGGGATTCATGTCATATCGTCCGCATCTAGTGCTTCCACTCACTGCAAACCATCGTCGCCAACGGTTAGATTGGTGCCAATAACACCGACAATGGTTTGATTGGGGGCACACGACGAACGCTAATGCGTAAGACGACGACGGGTGAAAGACGTGATCTCCAGTTTGCTGTTGAGCGCCATGTACACCGTCCTTCTATTGGTTTGATGGTTTCGGGTAGCATTGCATTCAACGGCAAGTCACCTTTACTTGTGATTTGTGGCACAATGACTGCGCAACGTTATGGGAATGAGGTGTTAGAACCAATGCCGTTCCATATGTCCGAAGCCTCGAAGAGGATTTCTCCCAGTAAGACAATGTGCATCCTCATATTGCAAGGGTGTCGCTGAGGTTTCTATAGGAAGCTTCTTTCTCCAGATTCTACACCCAGGAAGTATCTTGACACATTCGATGTCAGCTACGGGGTTTTGCAATATGTGCGAAATGTGTTGACACAGTATAAAATGATACTATCGATTAGTCACACCTGGGCAGACAAAATGAGTGATCAAATAAAAACATAAGTTTACAGAAACCTGAAATCGTCTGCTACGAAATTCATTGTTCGTTGTTTACTGATAGACAACGATCGTTGATAAGAAAGGAATTCTCACTAAACATAATTATTTTTGGAGTGCATACAACGTCGTGATATAAATATTTGGTATTAGTTCAGGAAAAAAAGAAAAAAAATAGTAACATAATATACCCTCGCCTACGAGCCTACGTTATAATTTCAATACCTTCATATTATTTTTGTGTTTCATTTGGATTCAGTTCAGTTAGTGTAGCGTCAAGACAGCGCATGTGTACTTGCCAGGAATGTATATAGTCTGGCAGCTCATTTAGTGTTATCCAGGGTGCACGTGTGGAAGTTTTTCCACGGACGCGAGCCAGAATTGCTCCCCGCAGAATTGCACCCCACCATGACAATTAAATGTCAAAAAGAGAGTGTACCTGCTACAGTATAATCCAACAACCAAATACCTAGGTGTCACACTGGATAGGGACTATCGTTTAAAAAGCATATTCAGTCAATCGCAGCCAAAGTAAACAGTAGAAATAACATCCTGCAAAAATTATGTGGAACCTCTTGGGGCGTCTCCACTTCTACGCTTCGTACTTCGGCCTTGAGCCTCTGTTCCTCTGCGGCTGAATTTTGCTCGCCAGTGTGGCCAAACAGCTCACATACTAGACTGATAGATGCCCACTTAAATACTTCTATGAGAACTATTACGGGATGCATCCGATCAATCCCAACTTACTGGCTACCAACACTCAGCCAAATAGCTCCACCACCCATTCCTTCTGAAAGAATATAATAAAATCAAAACAAATCCCTCACTGCCAATCCACGAAGATATACCTGATCCCTCCTTGCGCAGATTACGGTCCAGGAAACCACCAATTACAACAGCTCTTCAACTCGAGTCTGATGGTTTTAATCCTGCAGTTAAATGGGCAGAAATCTGGGCGACACAAACACCAGAAAAAGTTAACAGTAATCTATCTGTTGGTCAAGAACTCCCTCGTTTCGAGCTCCACCGAAGGGAATGGTCAACCCTAAACAGAACTCGCACGTCGCATGGAGTGTGCGCTGATTCGTTGTTTAAATGGAACAAGCGCCCCCCCCCCCCCCACCATGCAACTGTGAAGCAGAACGCCAAACGGTCGGGCATATAGTTCAGGAATGTGGCCTTACAGCATATCCAGGCAATAACAAGGACTTCATCCAAGCCAAACCATCAGCCGTAGAATGGAACTATAGCCTAGTTACTATTTAGATCACAAAAAACAAAAAAAAATTAAAAACAAAAAAAAACAAAAAAAAACTGTTTTACTTACTTTTTTTATGTCTGCTATATAACCGCACGCTAAATATATAATAATAGTAAAACGACTCTGGAAAACGACTCTGGAATCAAAACAAAGTTGTTATTGTACCTTTAATTATGTCGGTCTCTGGCCGACACCTAACACATTCACACCACACCTGCACCAGCTAGGCCTGGACGAAAAGCTACACAAAATATTCCAAAAGTCTGTAATTCTTAAGACCTGTAATATAGTACGATCCTTCTTAAATTCCGATCAGTAATAGTTCAGGTGTTGACGTGGCACGACCCGTCAGCATCTGTTGCTACCGCAGTCATGCGAGAGAAGCTTGAAAAAAACATAATAATAGTATGAATACGCAGATATTGTAGACTAAACACCAGAAACTAATATTTGCAATTAAGTCCATTCATATTAAAAATACATCTTGCTTAACGAAAAACTTTAATTATTTTCCAGTTTTTGGTTAACAGCTACGTCTCGAAGTTCCATACTGAATATTCGAATTAAAATCAGCCATAATCCTGACCCAACTGTACTATTTTTTCATGCACTCGTCAATATCAATATTGACGAATGTGTCAAATAGAATGGATATTCTGCTTCCACAACTTCTTATATTATGTAAATCAAGACCAACCGTGTCAGTACATGGAGTTGACGTAGATATTTGCAAACTATGAAGGCATTGATATCAAAAGAAACTTTTTATATAATTCAACCATTTTTAGGGGTGTCTAGGATCTTTGGGATCTGTCCCGTATCCTATAAGCTAGAAAAATGTCAGTATTTTTTACAGTCGTCAAATTTGTGGACCGTTCATAGCTATGTATTTTGCCTAAGTATGAGTAAGTGAAATAGCACAATTTATTATAAGTTATTGCTTGTTTTTAATTATCTATTCGTAGCATAGTAACGTAAGCACAAAGTATAAACCCATGATACTACGACTCCAACAGATATGATCAATTGCCTGACAGTTTTCGCACCGGTCTGCGCATGACGTCACCGCGTGACAAAAATGTACAAGCACGTGGCGCCAAAGCATTGATTTTTGAAAGTTTTACTTCGTTTCTTGTTATATCTGACTTAGATATTTAATATTCATACAAAATGAAAATAGCTAATGCACGGTATAATATAAACAATACATATTGATCTGTATTTGAATAAAAGATTGGTGAAATAGTTATACAGAAAATAGATACTACCCGTTTGCAGCAGTTCCGAGCATACTGAATTTCAGGTACAAAAATTTTGCACTCACAAAAATTTACAATGCGGAAAAAGAACAGAGCCAGAGCGGTCTGGACGTATTTTTCTGAAATCTCATATAAGAGATCGATTGGAGTGCCTAGTGAAACCATCTTTTTGTGGGAAAATTTCTCGAATAGGAGGTGGAATTTTCATATACTCCATCCAGGAACCTTTGATTACCGTTCTTATTTTTTATATATAGATTATAATGATGCGTCACCAGCTCTTCAAGATAATTTGCATAATATGTATTTACTGTATAATTCTCTTAATAAAAGGTAGACAAGAAATAAATAACATGATTTTGTTATTAGAGGTTTTAAAAAAATCATGAACAAGCATATTATAGTGGCAATAATTATGTTTACATCGAATAAATATTGACTTTTTTCTGCTAATGATTGGTAAAATTGAAATTTTTGAAATTAGGGGATAAGAAAAATACATTCTCAACTTTTTTTATTTTTTACTTATTGAAATATATGTCACATCCACGATACATATATTTTATGTTATACATAAAATGAAATACATACCTACCACAACACAATAGAACAATATATTCCTGGGCATTGTATTTACCTAGTACACATGAATCCTTATACAGTAAAGATTCGTACTAATACCAGGTTTTTCCTCAATTTGTTTCAAAATGTTTTCATGCCATGTATCTGTTTAATAATAATAATATGTTTGAATTAAAAAGTAAAAGTTTGACGCACTTGTAGTGAGGGTTTCTAATACCCTGGGTATAGGCTGGGGATATTATTTGTTGCGCTCTTGTAAATATGAGTCTAATAGGGAAATCTATTTTGAACAGACAATAACAATTGAAAAAGGGGTGCATAAGAGCATAGAACTAGCCTTTCTCTATTATGAACTGAAAATGAATATCCTAAAAAATAAGTTCTGCAAACTGTAACTTTCTACCATCTTTTAGCGCATTTTCACTTTATGTAGCATTTTTCATTCCAAATAGGGAAGGTGCTAGGAAAGCTGGATGCACTGTCGCAGGACCCTGTATATTTATTATTTTATATTATTTTACAATCTTAGTGAATTTCCGTTTTCTAATATTCGAGGTCTCTCTAATTTTCCCATTAAGAATTTTTATTCTGAAATACATTTGACATCTAAAAAACAAGCTCTTTGCATCATAAGTCACATCTACATTCTCTGCTAATTTGTTTAAATTCAAAAGATAGTTTTTTCAAATTTTCAAAGCGTTGCCATTATAGTTGGAAAATATATGGTCGAGCTCATTACATTTTGCCAAGAACTCATCTGTAGGTTTTAGTTGTCCACTTTCTGTTAAATGGTTGACCCAAGTGGAAGAAGTATCTGTGCAATCTGGGATATAACCCAGATTCTCCTTATTTTTCAACTTAAATGCAATGAGGCATGCCAAACTTTTCAAATCATCATCCTAATTCATCAATCAGTATCTATAATGTCCAGTCTTTCGGATATTTCTTCCTCGTCCTCATTCTCAATGGGCAAATTTAGCCCACTGAATATTTCTCCAGTAAGAACCTAGAAATCTAGATGAAACAGAAGTATAAAAATTTATTTATCCTAGAAAATATTCGGCTATAACTTGTAACCAAAAAAGTAAACAAACTCCGTTTGTCACACGCTGACGTCACAGGTGGAAGCGAGACGGAAGATGTCATGCGCGTGAGCATACCTTCTAAAGTCGTAGTATCATGGTATAAACCCCCTTGCAGATAGGCGATATTTGGAAACTGACTGAACATATTCCCTACACTGGCTGGGTATGTTGTTTGCAGGATAAGTTAAAAGTTACTAAAAATCAGTTAAAAAAAACTACGACAACTTTACCGCTAATTTTTGATATCGTCAATTAGAAATTGGCGAGTTAAAGAACTTAATTACAAACAAACCCTCAAACTTTAAGGTATTTGCGGTGTATAAAGTAGTTTTTGGAATTAGAAATTCTGATTGTAGATTAGCAGTAAAATTACCATTCAAATCAAGTGTAAAAAAGCTTCCTTCACGTAATAAAGAAACCCCTATTGGTCCTGGAGTGCAGGAGGGCTCTTAACGACATCTCGGCTAAACACAAGGCATCACTGATGTGGGTACCTGGGCACGCTGGGGTAAAGGGTAACGACATGGCAGATCATTTGGCTAGGATGGGATCCGGCAACAGTTTTTGTGGGCCCGGAACCAGCCTTAGGACTATCTGCAAACTTGATTAGGAAAACAACAGGAGAGTAAATCCAGAATCAACACTCTCTGAGATGGAACAACATCTCTGGTCATCTCCGTCAAGCTCGGGAACTATTAGCAGGGCCTGCAGAGAGAGTAGGACGATTTTGTCTCTCTCTGGATAGGAGTAACTTGAGATTGATAGTAGGCCTATTAACGAGTCACAACATATTCAGGCGTCACTTGTTCGTGATGAGGGTGGTCAACGACCCAGCGTGCACGTGGTGTGGTGAAGAGGAAAAATCCTCGGCACTCATCTTGTGTCGCTGTGAAACCCTGGGCTATCACAGGCAGACTATGCTGGGCTCAAGAACCTTGGAACCAATAGAGATAAAACGCATAGGACCTAAGAATGTACTTGCCTTTGCCAAAAGGGCAGGTCGTAGGAACTAGCGCGGATAGAGGCGCAAAAGTGCCCATCGTGTGGTCTATGCACAGCCACATTCCGTGCTGGATAGCCTCTGGTCCATATTCATTCATTCAACCCCTATTGTTGAAAGATTTTATTTCGTTCATATACAACTTCCCTCATCATGGCTATGCTAACCTTGTTGCACGGAACAGTTCTGTGAGTTACGTTTCAATCTTTATGGGAAAATCTAAATGTTTTTTTATTTCAATTATTTAATTGAAATTATGCCTTCATACGATTTTCATTGCTTTTACTATATTCTAGCAATGATGTTGGTAATGGTTCTGGTAAATGACTTAGGAGGCAGTATGCAGAGTATCAGAATGAGAGATAAGAAAGGCAAAATACTCACTAGTACCGATATCAGCATTGTTATCGTCAACGTTATATTTGGCATTGTTGTTATGCCTTTCAGAATGAGAAGATATTCAAAAATATTGAAAATTGCTGGTATGGTAAGGGGCTTATAGAGAATTAGTCATAAATATTGCGAATAATAGGAAAAAACTGTTCTAATACCACGTCAAATATCAAGGTTTAAAAGTATATTGATATTATGTTATTTAGGGCCGGTTTTTCAATGTCCAGTTGAAAGTGCCAGATAGGTAGCTGCCAGTTAGCGTCTCTATGGATACAACTGTCAGATAAGATTTACATGAATTCGTAAGTTTAACCTTCAATTGTTCAAACAATTTATCTGACAGTTACCCGTCAACTTCCAGATAAATATTTAACTAGACATTGAGAAACCGGCCCATATTCCGCTAGTAGAAGGTGGCTCAACAGATGTAGTTTCAGTCATAAACCTCTGAAGCGCATTGAAGCATAGAGATCACTACAGAATAGGTTTCAGGATTTACACTATCTAAAGAGTGCTTTATTTATTTGCCTTTCTTAACAGATATGGGTATTATATTTGAAGTAATAGTATTTAAGAAAAATTTTTGGCGAATTTGGTCAGTGTAGGACATTTACTTAACTCAGTTGAGGACATTTACTTAACAGTAAAACTAGTTTAGTTAGTTATTTTTTCAACTATTTTGTGAGAAATTTGAAACACTGTACAATTGTGTTGTTGAATATTGGTTATTTATACAGATTTAGTAGCTTAAAGGAGAGTTTACAGATGCATGGTTTTAGTGTCGTCAAGTGGTAGCCGTTCAACTATATTTTCAACAAGTTTGGACGGAGAAGATAACAGATGATCCCATCCATTGTTGTCAAGAAGTGCGCACCGGAGCTCGCTCCCATATTTACCCGCCTCTTTCGGATGTCTTACGATTCCAGCATTTTCCCAAAAGACTGGGAAACAGCTTGCATCCAGCCGGTGCCAAAAAAGGGATCCAAAACTGATCCGACCAACTACAGACCTATAGCTCTTTCTGTAATCAGTAAAGTGATGGAGAGATGCGTCAACCAAGAGCTCATTAAATACCTAGAGCTCCATCACTTAATCAACGACAGACAATATGGATTCCGACACCAAAGATCTGGAGAACTGGAGATCTCCTGGCTTACGTCACACATGTGTGGAGCAAACTCATCCAGTCATTTGGCGAGGCTCACGTCGTTGCTCTCGATATTTCAAAGTTACTCGATCAACTGTGGCATGCAGCTCTTCTAAACAAGCTCCCGTCTTATGAGCTCCCTGTTAAGCTTTGCGGTTGGCTCATAGACTTCCTCACAGGTCGGAAAATCTCTGTCGTGGTAGACGGCTTTTCCTCTTCTTTCCATAGCATCAATGCCGGGGCTCCGCAGGGATCGGTATGGGCTGCGACATTGGTTCTGCTTCACATTAATGATCTACTCTCTAGCACTACAAACCCACTCCACAGTTTTGCGGATGACAGTACGCTGCATGCAGGCATCATGAGCAATAGACCGATCTCTGTGGTCGAGCTGGAACGCAGAAGACTGGCAGTGGCAGCTTCACTTTCAAAGGATCTCGATACCATTACCGCTTGGGGGCTTAAGAATATGGTTAAATTTAATGCCTCCAAGACCCAGTATTGTACGCTATCAAACAAGAAGTGCCCAAGCCAACACCAGGTTCTAATGAACAACCAGGCTCTGCCAAAGAGTCAATCATTCAAGCTGTTAGGAGTCAACATTACAGAAAATCTGATCTGGCACGAACGCGTCGCGTCAATTGCAACAGCTGCTGGTAAAAAGCTTGGGTACCTATTTAGAGCCAGAAAGTATTTCTCACCATGTAACCTCCTTACGCTATATAAAGCCCAGATAAGACCTTGCCTGGAGTATTGCTCTCATGTCTGGGGAGCTGCTGCCCCTACTACCCTGTCTATACTAGATGCCGTCCAAAGAAGAACAATTCGACTAATCGGCGATCCGGCCTTAACGCGCCACCTTCAGTCACTTTCTCACCGGCGTGTTGTTGGTGACCTCTCACTCTTCTACCTATTCCAACGGAATCTGCTCCTCTGAGCTATCCTCTATCATTCCGCCGCTCACTGCTCCTATCAGATGTACCCGTGCGACCGCTGCACCTCATCCTAAGACGGTCGTGCTTCCTACATCAAGAACTGAGCGGTACAACCGCACATTTATTCCCAGAGTGTCCAAGGCTTGGAATGGACTGCCAGAAGATGTATTTATTGGGCCTGCGGGTATTGGCCCATTCAAATCTCGCGTTAAAACACTTCCCCTAACATAACCCTTTCAAAACAGCCGCGGTACTCTGGTATTTAGGCTCTGCCTGCTCGGTCTGCTCAGTTATAAAAAAAAAGACTAATAATATTTTGGTATCATGATGACATCAGCAACTTTTCATGCCTTTGGAAAGTACTGATTTCTGAGGATTGTCATAATTTTGCACTACATATATCAGAGCATTTGACCAAAGTAATGTCAACGCTTTGTTGATGATTCAATCGTCTTCAAGTACTTTTGAGGTCTTTAATATAACCAAGAGGCTCCACTTGTTTGCAGTGAGAAATCACTTATGGTTCCTTAGATGTGCTATGTAGGTTTGGTAGAAGAACCTCCACTTGTTTTTGAGTTGTTAAAATAATGCTTTCAGAGCCATGAATATGTTGAAGTTGTTCTTGTTTGCCATTTCTGAACGAGTTTTCTGAATTGGAGGGAGGAACACTTGTAACAATATTCTCGCTAGAAATTCGCTCCATTTGCTCATTGTGAAATTTATGGAGTGCTTTCCTAATTTCCTTACTTCAAAGGCAAGTTTCATTGCCCTATAGATGTATCGTCAAATGTTTACACGTGCTAATTTAATTTACTGAATCTTTGCAGCCCACCTTAATACTTTGTTACATCTTAGCAGAAACTGCTTCTTCTCCCTCTTTTTAGATCGAAACTGTTCTACCCCAGAGGAATGTCAAAAAATGCAGAAGGAAGTCCATAACATTGATTATGCTTATCTACATCGGTTTAAGTTCTGTTATAATTTTGGATATGGTGATATGGGAGAAAGAATCACTAAAAGAAAACGACGGAAACTCTTACATTAAATCATACCTACCTTACTATATTCTGTATTATATTTTTATCACTCAGGAAATTTACATTTCTCATTTAATTTACCTACTAAACTTGAAGTTAGATACACTGAACGTACATTTGGAGGCAAGTGATTTTCCTAGCTTTTTCTTCAACATGAAAATGGTGAATAAGTATATTGATGCTCCATATCTATCTACTATGTCAGATGGGAACTGCTTGACGGTCTTGAATACAAATATCTTAGGTAAGTTTGATACAGATAAACAAACCAAATTATGTGAACGAGCTAAAATCAATCTAAATTGAATGAAAACAGGTGGTACGGGCGTATTGAAACAGTGTCGATATAACAGCAGGAAACCCATCTTTGGTGATCTAAAGGAAGCATGTGATATCATTGAACATAAAGAAATATCACATTAGATAACCTGGGACTTCGCGTCAACGCACTTGCATTAGGCATTACTAGTACTAGTACTAGTACTATGGCGCTGCCTGTGTGTCAACGATCTGATAATATAAGTGAGCATTATTACATAACATACGGTATTCCGCAAGTTACAGTGCTGGGGCCGCTTTCATTCAATCTTCATATATATGATCTATTCAGCTTACATACTCACGGTAAAATTATTGGTTTTGCTGGTGATACAGCTGTGTTTTATACTGAAAACTCTTGACTTGCTTGTAAGCCCGCATTGAAGATGATTTTAATTATAAGTATTTTGGCAACAAAATACTGACTCTTAATTCGAAAAAAATGTATAATTGGCTTTTTCTTGTGACGAGAAGAACCCTCCCACATGAAGAAGTACCAACTTTAATTAACCTACTAGTGATATAACAGTTGAATTGAAGTCAGCAGAGGAAGTACATGAAAGGTCCAGGGGAAATACACCATTAGTCCATTTTTATGCGAAATTGAGCTGACTGCCTCTCCTTATGGCATATTGTATTTAGTAGCAGATAATAAAATCGTTAAATGGTGAAAATATCTGGGGGTCCTCAAACTAACAGCTACAAGATATGCTATACCCGGGAAAAGTGGCATGAGTAGTTAAACTTATATTTTCGATTTTCTCCAAATTTGTCCGGATGGACTATTGTCGTTCTTCCACTGTACTCTTCACGTACTAGCCATGAAGAATCAAAAAGTGCCGAAGGTATCTGAATCTTGGCTTTATTGGAATTTAATAAGTGCATCCAGTATAGATATGCCACTTTATGTATATACTATTTAATACATTTGTGAAATTTTTAGAAGAGCGGTTGTTTCACCTGTTAAATGTTCACAAAAACATACTACTTGGTGTGAACACTGTTAATAACAGCTTTAGCAATGGATTAGTGGTACGTATGATATACATATAGGTGCTTTATAAAAGATTATTTCATGTGGCTATATTTTTAATAAATTATATACATCTATTTTTTGGTAACGGTAGAAAGAGAAATGCAACATCATGAAGTGTGCTTTAAAAGCAAGGTAACTTTTTGAAACTTGTTATTTTATGAATTATCACTTATAAACGTAATCTTTAGATCTGTCTGAGCAAACCAATTTATCAAATTTTTGTAAATTCCTTTCATTCAAAAATACAGTTCCTACCTATAGAAGATTATAGTAGAAATAATGAGAAACATTTGTCTATTCCGAGTTTTCTCATGATTTGGGGGGAGAGCGGTGATATCCCCCCCCCCGTGAATCGGCGCCTGAATTCAAGGGTGTATTAAGACTACTGTCCTGGAGAGAAAGAGACACAGAGAGAGATTCTCTAGGCCTACCGTTTTTTCGTTTAAATTTTTCTGGATTTATACGAAACTATTTCTTACATTTCAGTTAATGATGTTTAGCTGCCTAATTCATCTGATCATTACACCATATTTTTTGCTGGCTGAAATTGTTAAGCCAGACTGTGACGTCGTTTTCAGTTTTCTTCAAGTGGTGTGGATTGTAACACATATAGCTAGATTATTGATCATTGTTGAGCCTTGTCAGTCTTGTAGCTTAGAGGTGAGTTGAACAGTTGTTATAGTGGTCTCTTATATTCTGCCCTTTTGGAAAGAAATCGCGGCAAAATGCCATCCATTGTGTTTTGGCTAATTCAAAATGGCAGTACGCGTCACATTGCTAGTGGATAATTCTTCACACCAAGAGAAGTTTCAAGGCTTTGGAAGACATTTCGCTGCATTTCTTTTTTTAATAAGAGCACTCTTGAATAGTGAGAAGGTGTCAGGTGTGCAAAGTACCTGAATATTGGTGGCCCAAAATTTTTGTATTTGAAATCGAGATACATTGCAAGCAATCGGACATTTGTTTCTCTGGAATCACAGGACAGGTTACAGGGTCTGAGGATGCCATCCACTTTTTTGTAGAACTGTCCAGAAAGTATCTATATGTGGCAATAACAAAAAGTTTCAAAATGTGATTATTAATTGCAAATAAAATTCTAGGGTCAGAGGACTATTACTCTACTTTGCGATCTACTAGGAAAATGTGACATTACGGACAGTACAAGAAAAATAGTGAGATAGATATTAATAGCTTGTAATACTGTATTTAATTGCCTACTATATTTTAGGTAGAAGTATTCGTCACTCAAGCTTCACAGCAACCAGTAAAGTTCTCTTGCTTTCACTTGTTTAATCTAGATAGGTCCGTCTTAACAACAGTAAGTCATTTTGTAGCTCTTATTATATATTATTGTTTAGCAGCTATATGATTTTATTAAGGTTTAGCTAAAACTGTGTAAAACAAGTTTTTTTTCGGCTTTCCTTAAAAAATGTGAAAGCATACATGATGAAGGCAGAAAGCCTGTGGTACTGTAGTTGTCCTTTCGCAGCGCTTCTACAGCGCCATAGGCTTTCAGCCTTTGTGGGAGACTGACCATAAAAAATATACCTATGATAAATGAGCTACATCTGTAATCCTGTTTTTCTGTTTGTTTCAGCTCTTCGGCTCTATCGCTACCTACATAGTAATCTTATTTCAGTTTAATACTAATTAGTCTCCTATTGATAGTCTTGGCTACGTATTAGGAGTCATAATTGTGCATTTCCAAGGCGAGAATTTAAAAAAAACCTGACAACTAGGTATTTTGAGTTTTATTTCCATACTATATCACTGACCAATTCACTGTTTTTCAGAAAGTACAAGTCTTGCTAAAATAATTATTAGCCGGTTGGCACGTGTAATATTTGGCCATTGTGGTTGGCCATGAAGCCTGATGATTATTGTTAGGTATAAGAAATTGAAGAAGAAGAAATCTCTACACCATCTTCACCAAAAGAGTAGACAGCGACCAGATACATTTGAAACCTCTAGAAACGAAGTTTGAGCGATTTTAAAATTTTTCGTTTTTTGTTAATTTCTTCTCCGCAACAATGATACATCGTTACCATTTTCTCCGCAGCAGTAGATGATACCACAGCATACCAAACAGTCAGCACAATATCTCAGGTTGGCGGCAATCATACGCGGATCCCGCCATTTTGGGTGAGTATCTGTCAAAAGAGGCATACACGTCGGTTGACACCATTGACGCAAGGTTGACACTCTTATTTGCTCGTTGCTGAGATAAAATGCACAGGCGTACGCTGTGAGATTTTGTATACTTGGTGTTGATAGTGTGTGATCTTAGAGATGGGTAGACAATGTTCTGGGAATGTGTGTGCTGCTAAAGATTGCAGAAATATGTACTATAATTGCTGAAAAAGTTTTTCAGATTTCCGAATGATCCCGTAAGGTAAGTCTGTATAACCTACAAACAAAATATGTACTCAAAACTATACGGACACTATTTTTACGGATCGACTGAGGCGGCTTAACTGATTTGATAAACAACAGCTGATCAGCCAGCATGTTTTTGAGCTAAATATTCTTCACTATGTTTCTTAATGTCAATAAAAGAGGTTCTTCTTTTTTGCCAAATATTAAGTATGTACATATATTTTTATATTTCGTATTATTTGAATAACAACATAAAACAAAATATAGGTAACAAACAAAATATTATATGAAAATTTAGATAACTGTATTGCGTATTGAGTATTTCTATCATCGATACTTTTTTATTTTTGCATCCCTACTCAGAATTCTCACCCTTAATGGCGCCGTCAAGGTGAAACTCTGTAGGAACCATTTTTATATAGGAAGTCCTCAGAGATGTTCTACTGATTGTTTAGGAAATTCTGCTGGTTGTTTAGTCTACTGTGGTAATAGAATGCCAAAATTTTATCATAATTAAGTTAGTAGTTTCCAAGTTACACGTTAGAATCATAATATGTGTGTATCAAATTATTTCACAGACACAAAATTCAGAGGTTACAGTCGGATAGGAAACGATTGAAGATAGCAGATCAATCGAAACGTTGTAATCTAAAATTATATAGATAATGGAAGTCCAAAACAGACCTTTTGAAAAATATACCTTGTCTACAAATTTCAAACGATACAACAAACGTTTGAGCTTTCAAACCCAAAATTATAGCAGCATTACAGACTACGACTCCATAGCAAATCGCTACCCAAATTTCATCACAATCCATGCAGCGGTTACTGAGATTACGGAGCTAGAAAACGCCAACAGATAGGTCGATGGAAATTAATGACGTGGATTTCACATCATACTCAATTGCCTAATTACCATACCAAATAAGTAAAAAATATAAGCTCGATCCTCTGTCTCTCTCGTAGGTGATTAATGAGAATCTGCTTTTAGACCACCGACTGACGGAAAATGAGCACTACAGGTTGTTGTATTGTTGACAATTTTTTATTTATCATATATTTGTATCTCCACAAGTAACATATTTCGTGAGTCCTTCCGGAAATCTGACGTTCGCAATAGTAAAAGGAAATTTGTCCATTCCATTGCAAGCGGCACCAATTTCTCCCTTTTTGTCAGTCACGATGATGCCACCGAAAAACTTTGGGTACTTTTCCGCAATCCTTGATATTGCTATTTTGGCCGCTTTTGATGGCGACGCACCTTGTCTCAACTGCTCCACTGCCAAGAAACTGAAAAAATAAAATTGGTAAAAATCAGTGCTTTCGATTTAGATATAGAAGTGCCGACATGTGGTGGTGCTGGATGAAGAGTGTATAGTGATAAAGGCGCTCCAGACGTATTTCTAGTCACCCCTCAACTGTGCACTTGAACGCCCTAGAGGGCGTTCTAGAACGCGGCGGTCTGGCGTTCTCTAACACCACATGTTAGCGCTCCATACACAAGCGAATAATCCGTCATGTCCAATGCGTGGCGAGTTAAATTCGTACACATCTCCGCCCGTCAATGATTAACAACGAGCCAGGCCAAATCATGCCGATAGTGTGCCCGCGGGATCACTCGAACATGAGTATAAAATCATCGAATTATATAGGAGTCATACTTGTTTATGGCAAGTTAAAGCTAAAGTATACGAACAAAAACTTCCCGAATGCTGATCGTGCTTTTGTAACAAAAAAAAAAAATACAAAATATTAGAGTTGCATTCCGGAAAGAGGCAAATAAAGTGAAAGACTCTAAAAGAAGTGGTACTGCTTCCAAAGACGTATATATTATGTACCTACACTTTGGTGGGTATTTATTTGTAAACGAATGGAAAGCATAATAATCTGGTGTCCTTTATAAGTACTATGAATCATTATCATTTACTATCGATCAAGACACACCACTAGATAGCATATCAAACATTGATTCTCCCAGCACACCTCCAAATAATGATATTGATTGCTTTTTGCATTACTAATTTTGTTTCCTTAAATGGTCTCCAACAAGGTTCAAAAGATGGCTAAAGGTATTCTCATCCATTCGTAAATAATTCCAAAAATCATTTGGATCAGTTATACGTAGCTCTCTCAAAAGGGACATGTGACTAAACTGGTTTCGTCGCCATAACCAACTTTTGACCCAATTTCTTCTCACTCTTTTTTATACAAACGCTCTGAAATTGCAATATTACCAGCACAAGCAATCGCCTTTCGTTTATATTGGCTTTGGCAAAATATTTTAATTTGAAGGCACTGAATATTTAGATATTCCGCACTCAGATCTCTTAGCTGTGTTTAGTCGTTTTCTATTGTTTAGCGCTGTTATCTGCTTGCTTTCTGCGGTTATGGGCTGTTTTCTGTTCTATTCTGTTGTATTTGGTCGTTTTCTATCGTTTTCAGTTGTAATCTACTTACATTCTGTTGTTTTTAGCTGTTTTCTGTTCTTTTGTGTTGTATTCGGCTGTGTTTATTCGTTTTCTATTGTTTTCGCTGTTATCTGCTTGCTTTCTGTCGTTTTGAGTTAGTTTTGACTCTATTTGGTTGTATTTTGTCGTTTTCTACAGTTTACAGTTGTTACCTGCTTGCTTTCTGTTGTTTTGAGCCGCTTTCTGTTCTTTTCTGTTGTATTCGGCTGTGTTTAGTCGTTTTCTATAGTTTAGCGCTGCGAGCCAGAACGTATCTGTCAAAAAGGTAAAATTGAAGTGCACTAACGAACGAATTTGATCCGTCGAATCATTCACGAAGACCTGACTGGCGTGCTTGGTATTTTGGTTAGTGTACTATGAAAGGTTTGGCTCGTCCGATCGGGATCTGGCGAATCAAATCTTACATATCCGATGGGTACAAGTAATCCGCTCGTGTATGGGGCGCTGTTACCGCATTCCGTTGTTTGTACCAAACATGCCTGTTTGACGGGTTGAGCAAAAGTGTTACGCCAATTTTTGTTAAGAAATCTAGTGATTCAAACATACCTAGATGAACTCAAGGCCCGGTCAAACAGAGGGCATTCTAGAACGCCGGATTCTAGAACGCCCTCTGTTTGACCGGGCCTTAAGGGCAACTCGCTCAAGTAACCCTTAATCCCTTAAGCATCTGCTTCATACTCAACAAATTTCCCTAACTTACGGGAGGGAGATATAATATGTTGGCAACGTTCGGTAATGTCAAATATAAGTAAATTCTTAAAAAATATGTCTGCGCGCTTTGATGTTTTCTGTTATGTTTCCAGATCATAATTCTCAATTAATTCATGAACATCTTGGAAATACATAGGGACTGTAAAATATCTCAGAAGGTCATATAACTCACAGAACAACATCACCTTACCACAGACTTTACTTCGAAATTAACCTACGAAATCGCCTTGAGGTGAGCTATCAGGCTTTCTTACACTTGAGTGACCCTCAAGTCACTGTGGAACGACTGAGTAACACAAAACAGTATTTCAGAGATTCTCAAGTGTTAAGGAACCCTTAATTGGCAATTATGAAAGGCGGTAAGTTATCAGGAAGCATACACTGATAATCCAATTACGTATTACAAGCAACACTTGAATCTTAAAACTTCATACAAATTGTTGTTAAGCCAATATAAAATACGTTTTCAAAAACATTGGTCTACTAAAGTAAGTGCTTACGCTGTTGCAGATGATTGGAAACTTGGGAAGCACATTAAAACTTGATTTGGCATTTAGGAAACTGGTTGCTGCTATTTGATACGATCTTTTGAGCGTGACACCTTAATAACGATTAGTTTTATATAATAATTTCACTAATATTTCCAGAAAAACGTTATTCAGTTTAGAACGAAAGAAATAGTGATAAAGTTTGGGCTTCAAAAATGACTAACTCCTATAAAGCCATGGTTGCTAGAGATGCATAAGTTTGGGGAAAATTGCAAATTCGGAGGAATAAATCAAATAGTTTTTAGTAACTCTAAAAATACATCGCTGTATTTTGTTGCCTTACCTGGGGAGGAATCTCATCATGATATCTCCATCTCCAGTAGCTGCTGCAGCTCCAATTCTGCTATCTGCGTAAGCTCCAGCTCCAGGAATTGGAGAATCACCAACTCTCCTAGAAACGCATCTTTCTTATAAAAATGTATCTTCATACAGGGGCGATCCCTACAGAAGTGTTTAGAGTGGGCTACTGTGAAAGGAATTCAACAAGAATATGTGGTTTTCCAGTATTAATTCAACTAAAATATGTATAAATAATTGAAACATTAGTTCTTAAAATTCAAATTCAACTTCGATGTATTGTTTTGTACTGATTTCCCTGCCCATAGAATTACAGTAATCTAGTAATAATATCAAAAAGTTGTCTGTTACGTGTTTTCTCAGAATTGGGGGGTGTGGGCTTGATTTCCCCCATATTCCCCCTTCCGTAGATCCGCGCCTGTCTTTAGATACTCTGACTAACATCTACCGAATAACTAACTGTAATCGAGTACAAAATCTGTCATATTTACCCTGGTATCTTGAATGTTGCTCCATTGGTTGACGTACCAGCCACTATGTGTCCTGTTCGTGATATGACGATCATACCAATAGTGTCGTGATTACCTGTATTGAATTTGTTCGTATTCTCCCATTTTTTGCCAACGTCCAAAGTTTTGTAAGGTCCACAAGCTTTTTTCGGGTTTGGACGAACATTCTAAAAGTTTTGGTCTACGTATTAAAGCTGATTTTTATAGATAGTAAGACTAAATGACTCAATTTGACAGCTACCTTAGACCGCTGAAAGAGAGAGGTGCTAGAATAGACGCCTCCAGACTGTCACCAACTGGCAGACAAGACAAAAGGGAACTAAGACTGAACACATCGGGAATAACGAGTGAAACCATAAATCACCATATACTTGGAATGGTCTAGAGCACTATGGTTCCCCAAGTACACACGGAAAGATCCTACAACGTCCTTTTCCCAAAAAGGGACGAATGGAATATAGGAGTGACAGTTCCCTCCGATCTTGCGCTATTCACGTATGGTTCCAAGTCAGAACTGGGGTAGGAGTGAGAGAACTGATACACTTAAAATTTCAGTAAATCTTGGGTGGTATACTAAAATCTTCCAAGCACAAATGATAGCCACAGAGTTGGAAGTCAGAGAACTGAACGAACAACCCCTGTCAAACAAACATATAAAAATCTTTACAGATAGCCAGGTTGCTCCAAAAGGACTGAGGTCTTAATAGGTTGACTCAAGACTCGTATTGAACTGTATATGTACATCTTTCCTCAATGAACTTGGAACAAGATACCTTTGGCTTGGGTCACAACGGAGGAGACGGCAATGGATTGGTGGACATACTCGCAAGAAGAAAAACTGAATCTGCATCTATAGGACCAGAACTACTTGCAAAAAGCACTGCCAGGAACCCATCTCAGAATAGGCAGCAATGTAGATTTTTTTTTTATTGTAAGCCTCCCGCAACGGCTAAAAGCCTATAGCACTGTGAAGCGCTGCGAGAGGATAAGTGTCGGCACACGTTAGATTTGAACCGCTGTAGGCTGAAGCCGCCGGAAAACAAATTCTCCGGCAGCTCATTCCACAGCGTCGGAGTTCTCCAAAAGAAGGAATGCTGGAGGAGACTGGTCCGGGTGGTAGGGACCTCCACCTGGTAAGGATGAGCTCACACAGCCTCTCTAGTGTTCCTCTTTCGGACGGTCTTTGGTGTTATTATCTGGGAGAGCTCACTTGAGCATCTTCCGTGATAGAATCTGTAAAATAGGGACAGGGCAGCCGCTCTTCTTTGATGTACCAGGCTGTGGAGGTCCTTTGTGGGGTTAAGCGTATCGATTAGTCTAATTTGCCCTCTTTTGGGTGGTGTTCAGAAGCTTTAGAGAGTACTTCGGAGCGCATCCCCACACATTGGAGCAATACTCCAACGATGGTCGGATCTGTGCCTTGTAGAGCAGCAGTAGTTGCTCTGGTGTATACAGATTTCTACAGCGGAACAAAACTCCAAGCTGCTCGGATGCCGTTTTAGCAATACTGACGACGTGGTCATGCCAGAACATGTTATTGTTGATGTTGATCCCCAAAAGCTTGATGGAGACTCGATTATTGGATGACCCTCCATTTCCACAGTTGGTAAGCTAACGTGAGATTTATTTGTCAGTGTTGTTGCCTGAGTTTTCTGTACGTTAAACTGTACTTTATTTACTAATCCCCACTCGACAATTGTTTTGATATCTGCGCGATCTGACAGGCATGTTGCTGTCGCCGGCATACCGTCTCCTGGGATGATAATGGCTTGCCTGGTCCTATGCACGATATAATGTACTGTTGTCTGCGAAGCTGTAGGTTGGATTAGATGTTATTTCCAGCAGCTTGTTGTTGTACAGCACGCTACCTTAACGTGGACTTTTGGTCAAAGTCGCAGCGAGGGAACCCCCAACCAAGAGGACGACACGGAAAGGCCAAATAAGGCTAACGTGAAACAAAATCCACCACGTGCTTCCGCGTCGCGTTCGCGAGTAACTGCCAACTTTGGACAATAGGAAAAATGGGGGGGGGGGGGGGGGTTGGAACAGGGGAGAGGGTAGTTCGGCGAAGCGGATGACTCATGGAAGCTCAGCAAGTCTGCATTGGGAGAATCCGTCCCCGGGGCCGGTAAAGGGGGATTGATTCTTTTAATGCAGGGGTGGTGGAGGGAGAACACTCGGACTAGAGTCGTCCGTCGTCGTCCGATGTACAGCAGAAACAGTGTGGGGGATAGGACAGATCCCTGAGGAACACCGGCGTTAATTGGTAGATGATATTTCGGAATCACTGAGTTGGTGAGCAAGTTAATTGTCAGAAAAAACAACAGCTAGTTACTAGTACAGCTGTCAAATAGTGGCATAGATGTACTAGATGGCAAGACGCCAAATTGTGTTTGTACCTACACTTGTACAAATTTCAAACATCTTGCATATATTTAGCAATTTCACTGTACAACGAAACGAATTCTTTCCTACCTTCCAGAAATTAGGTTGACAAGAGTGTTGCTTCCAGTTTTCCCACACATTTCGTGAGTAGTTTGTTGACAATGATTCCTTGGGGAGTCCAAATCCCCTCGCAAACTGCGTCGCTAAGCTTCCTACAAGTAAAGAATGTTCTGTACGTTCGAGAACGTACCTAGCGACTTTGATTGCATTTTTGATGTTTCTCATTCCACCTACGGCTCCCATGTCCATCGTATCGCTGAAAACAAGAGAAAACCATGTTTACCTTAGGGTGTGGTCAAATTTTTGAGAAACTTTCACATTGTTTATTGTTACAGTCAAGTAAAGAGTAGCAATTTCATTCATTCATCCCAAAACCAATCCCAGACGACATCGTTTCGCTTTTATTAAAGCTCGTCAGTGTCATTTAGGTCTCAGACGAATAAATGAAATTGCAAGGTAGTGCCTAGCTGGCAAAACTTGTACTAGTAGTACATATAGATATTGGGAAGCAGTACTTTGAAAAAGTATTGGTTCGCCATCTATCTACCAAATCCGGTACCTAAGCGTTTAATTTGAGTATCCGAGCACTGTTTATGTGATACGTTTAAAAGCATCAGGTATAGAAACCTGCGGGTACGACAACAAATAGAACATTTTTTGGGGAACACTCATTCAACACTCCCGACATTCGGTTTATGCTAAAATGCAACGTAACTCTATAAAAATGTTTCCTACTTGGTTACATTCAAGGGTATTAAGGGAACTAAGATTTTAGACTTCAAAAAGAACTACAGTTCGAATCATCGAATCACTTTACTGTCTCGAACCACCTAATATCAAAAGAATGTGATTCCTGATTCGAGCAGTAAGTCAATATGACTTGGAACATTGAAATAAGTCAAAGTTTTCATTACTAGTGTCTTACGAGACTAAAAGCTAACACTGACGCCGTGCACTGGCGGTTCAACTATTCAGGATACCGACTATAAACCCATAAACCTAGGTTACGGTACAACTTACTGCATTATGGGGTGCTTCTCATCCCATAACATTTTTCTTTGGGTGCAAGTGAACCCGACCAACCATTGAGTGAAAAAGCTTATCACCTGACGATGAATACAACTACTCAGAAATATTATTAACAAATTAATAATAAAGGGTGAGCCAACTCTAGGATTAGAAAATCAAACGTGTATTTTTTCTAAACGTCAAACCGTTTGACATTTCAAATGTCACATCTAACATCTCCCGTTAATACCATCAGGGGTGTGAAACTCAAATGAGGACCCTGTGTAGCGGCGTTAGCGCTAGCCACCTAGCACACCTAGCGGGGTTGCGTGAACTATTGATCAGCCAACTCTGTTTCAAACAGATTTCTAGATGCATCAATAGAAGTTATCTATGATAGAAGTGGCCCAATTGTTACGCCTAACGTCATTTTGACAGCCATTGTCGTAACTGACATTGTCGTTGCTCGCTTTTGTCGATTGGCGTCTTTTTGCAATTTTGCACTACTTTTGAGATTTTTGTCTGCCTATTGTTGTCTATATGTATTTAGGAATGGGTGCTAAATATTTACGCCGTTGTCTTGCGCCAAATTGCAAGAATGTTGATGCGCGAAGGTAAGTGATTTGCCTGATTTATACCGCTCACCTCATTTTTTGTATTGTCAATTTTGATGCAAAATTAATACAAGATTGATCATTTCTACATGAAATATACATACTCATATAACTTGTATTACTGTTCACAATCACATACGCTGCCATAAAGGTGTGCAGCATTCCCTCTCTTTAGCAAACCATTGCATTGAAGGTGAGGTCCGATGGTCTAAAAATACATTTTTTTATTTCAGACATTAAATCCCATCTGATCAGCGTATCCAGAGACGCTAGTTAGAACGGATTGGCAACCCAAACCTACAAATATACAAACATCTTGCTTGCATCAATATGAATAGTTAAGGAATATTACCTCTTTACTCTTCAAATTATATGCCATCAAAGGATTGTAATTATCATGAAATAGTGATTCTAGTGAATAAGTCATGCTTTACTTTTATATGAATTGTTTTTGTACCTTGTGTAGCTGATTTTATTTAAGCAATTGTCGTATTGAAATAAATTACAAAAGGGTTTGTTTTGCTTTATTACAGTAATGCATATCTAATATATTCCCATTCTTACATAATCAGTTGAATGTCCTATACAACGTGGTAGCTTGTCACAAAAATTTACCTAACTCATTAATTACCTGTTTTGAAAATTGCACCGATTAGAAAAGTTAAAACACTAATTAAAAAAAAATGTAGTACGTGTCGTGAACAATATTAGTTTTATTTATTATTACCCCACTTATCAATTCCATTTTTTTTAATTAATGCTTTAATTTTTTTTTTAATCAGGTCCATTTTCAAAACAGGTAATGAATGCGTAAGGTAAATTGTTATGACAAGTTACCACGTTGTCTGGAGGCTGAATAAGCTTATATGGTATTTCAAAAAGCCCGCTCTTTTCGTAACCTACCCCACCTATCGTCGGTCACCTACACCAAACTTTTTAGATTGACCTAGGTCGTGAATATCTACAGTTTCCTGTAATCGATTCGTGAATGCATTGTAGTGACAGACGCAACCCGAATAGATGGCGCGGATGTCAGTCAAAAATGCCATGCCAAATTTTCATACACAGAGTGTCCAGTCTTTTAGTGGATCTATTGTCAGTGAATACCATTTGTAATCATGTCGTCGTTTAGCCTGCTGTAGCGTGTTGAAGTTATTCAAACTTACTAGGAAAATTCGCATTCTGTGAGAACCACATTTCGCTCTCCGAAGTCGATTTGAACGACCATCTGAGAAGGCTATACGAAAAATGGTGCAGAAGTTCGAGTCAACTGGTTCGTTGTTTGACCAGCGACATGTTCCGCATCGGCGTTCAGTGCGTTCAAACAACACCATTGAAGCAATTCGTGAGAGTGTCGCCGACAGTCCATCCACCTCCATTCGCCGTCATTCACAGCAAGTCAAAATTTCTTATGGCTCTCTGCGGCGAATTTTGAAAGACGATTCGAGTCTCCAAAATTCAGTCGACGCAGGAACTATTGCCAAATGATCACGATAGACGTCGAACGTTTGCTAACTGGATCTTAGAGCAGCTGTCAAGTGACAATCGTTTTTACGAAAAAATAATGTTCAGTTACTAGTCTCATTTTCATTTGAATAACTACGCCAACAGACAAAATTGCCCCATCTGGGGTGATGAAAATCCAAGGACGTATGCAGAGGTATCCATGTATCCACAACGGGTCACTGTTTGGTGTGGATTCAGAGCACAAAGATTGATTGGGCCGTATTTCTTCGAAAAACTGGATGACAAAGCGGCAACTGTGAATAGCGTCAATTACCGAGCGATGTTGGAAAACTTCTTGTGGCCGATATTGGGCGGCAAGGACACTGACAACATGTGGTTTCAACAAGATGGAGCGAAGAGTCTCACTGCAGGCGAAAATATCGATCTTTTTAAATCCAAATTACCCAATCGCTTGATTTTGTTGAAAGGTGATATTGATTGGCCGCCAAGAGCTTGCAATCTAACCCCATTGGACTTCATTCTTTGGGGTTATGTGAAAGGAAAAGTCTATGCCAACAATCCCTAAAGGATTCCGTAGTTGAAATGCAGCCTTATGTATGCCAAAATGTTATAAGGAATTTCAGTCGCAGAATTATGTATGTGTCGCGGAGGCCATTTGCCCGATATTATCTTTCACGTATAAATGGTAAAGATCAATGTCTGCAATACAATAAAGGATCGCAAATGATTCGAAATAATTTGAGTTTTATTCGAAAAACAGAATCACACCCTACATTTGGCCCACCCCTTAAGCCCAAGTGCAGCACAAAACTAAACAAAGACTTGTCTCGAATTTATGGAAACGTAGGTAATTCTGAATAGCCTTCATGAATGGGGAAAGTAGAATGATCCTAGAATATTGGGAGAATCGAATCGGGTCCCCAAAGTGCTACGTAATTATAAGATATATTTACCCATCAAATATCATCCCATCCAATGTGGTCTCTCCGTTTTCGTCAGGCGATCCGCCAAATCCGACAGTAAAGTCGCATTGTTCGTCTTGACACACCTCACATCCTGCTGTTAGAGCGTCTAAGGCCAAATCATCACCACCGCTCAGAACACTCCATGCTAAAACAGGGTGGTAAAGGGTTCACTTCCATATCATGATACGATATTATTAAGTCTTTAAACGTGTAGGTGAAACTGTTAAGTTCAATTTTGATGCTAAACTAGATATACATTTAACAAACAGAAATGTTTAAAAACTGTGACTACATATTCCGCTTTACTTAAAAAATTGTAGTTTCTTGTAGTATTAAATTCCACGACAAGGAGGGTTAAAAAGTTTCAAACAGCACAAGGAGGGTTAAGTTATTAGAATCGGCCCGTTTTCGCAAATTTTACCGAAATCAACGTGCGAGGTATCATTTCCAAGGTAAAATCACCTCCTGACCCATTTTCTGAAAAGAAAGTGCTATGTTATACTATCATTTTTCCGAATAACCCCCATCACCCTCCATCAAATACATCATAGATTTGCATCTAAGACGGACCAAAAGATAGAGAACAAAAACATATTTATGACAGCAAAGTTTGACATTATTTGGATCATTTTTGTGACAGTTATTGCCACTTTTAAGTTAGAAAATTTGTTATTTCTTTGAATTTTTATTCCGCCATTTTGAAAATTTTACGGCATGCGCGATGGCGAATTTCACATTATGACTTATTTTTTATTTATTCCCACTCCTTCTTTATTATCGCAGCGGGACCAAAAACTAGACTATTGTTTCTAATCATAACCTTTTTATAGTGACCAGGTTTGAAAAAACTCGGAAAACTTTAGTTTTTTTGATGTCCATGTGTCCGCGTTTTCGTTCTACAAGGATATTACTCAAAAACGCCTCAAGCGATTGCTCCCAAATTTTTGGTCAACTTGAATTAATAAAAGTCATTTCGATTTGAAAAGGTTTTGGTGCCGATTGAACAAAGAGGAGTGGAAAAAGGCGAGGTGCAAAAAAAATGTAATACAAGATATATACCTATTTGATAGCGTTAGTTGAAAGAGAATATGTCTCTATATCTAAATAAAATTTAAATACTCAAATGTGTGAACAACAGACACTTGAGTCAGGAAAGTTCCTAAAACAAGGAATACCTCGTTCAACATCCACATTTTTTTATTTTGGAAGTTTTCAGAATTAAATTATAATGATTATACTTAAATATCCATACCTTTCTGGGCAGCATGCTGAAATTTCCAAGTATTGATAACGATGGGGATATCTGCTAAGCATATCCCTATACTCACTAGTAAAATTGTAAGTTTAAGCATTTTGAATTGTATGACGTCACGTCATTGAAACCGGTCGCTTGAACTACCGTTTAGAAACCCGCTATCTCGCAGAATTCTAACCTAGAAAAAAGTGAGGTTAAGATTTTGACACTTCAGCATCAGTTTGCTTTGCAAACAAGGGTACACGCTAGGGTCACTAGGGGTACACGATAAGGTGATAGTGAAAGTTTATGTTAATGATTTATAAATTACTGATAAAAGAAGATGTATAATGACTTCGAACAATACAGAAATAGGCACTAGCAGTGTAAAAAGTGACGAAAATTACTATTCTCTTCTTGAATGTAACAAAAATGCTACACCTGACGAATTGAAACAAAGTTATCAACACTTGATTAAGAAATACCATCCAGATAAGCAAGGAGATGCAACAAGTACGGAAAGATTCCTCAAGATTGATAAAGCATTCAAAATATTGAGAGACGAGAAATCGAGAAAAGAATATGACGCCTCTTTAATGCAGAGCGATTTCAGTGATAGTTTGATTTATGCAGAGCTGAAAAAGGAAGAACTTGAATTTGTTGATGAAGAAGCTGGATTTGTGTGTCGTTGTGGTGAGACAATTGCCATTCCTAAGGACGTTTTGACTGAAGGTGAAAGCATTATTGAGTGTTCTGAGTGCACGAATTGCATTTTGATAAAATAAATGTACATTTCATACCTAATGGTTCGTTTGCCTGAGAACATGTATTCATCATTCATCTTTTAAATATAAGTCGTGACAACTACATAACCGATAAGATTAGAATGCAACAATGTTTGTTGTATTATGCTCTTTTCTATTTCATCTTTAATGTTTACTATCACATTTACCATAAATAACTCAACAATCCCGTGACTTGATAGAGTTGAGGTTGAGCGACAGTGCAATCACTGTGAATTAATGTCACAGTCACAATTCGCCACATGACTGACGTCACTTCTGTCAACGTCAGCGTTCTGTATCCAAACAAAAACAAATCTAACCTGAAAACTCATAAGGGATTATAAAAGTCATGTATTGAGCTGAAGCTTACGACGTATTTAATAACTGAGAAACATGCTAAATTCTCCAAAAAACCGTGGAAAAATGAGTGTTTTAGTTTAGAGTGGCGATAACAGACCTCAGTAAATGTAAAATCCTCAAACTCAAACACTGTAAAACCTTCCTTGTTGATGATAAATCAGCGTAAGAAATCACAAAAATGCAAAAAATCAACAAACTATTTTTCGCATAATATGCTAAATGTTATATGTAGACAGAAAAGTTGTTTGATTACAGGAATTGACCAACCACAACAAAATGGCGTTTAGTATTCAGTGATGTGGCGTATTGGTTGCAAAGCTCTAGGTAGAGATGAAACACATAAATTAGACCTTATAGGTACAATACTGCTTCATGGTAAATATTTGATAAATTGTGATCTTGATCCAGATTGTCATCTGATATTTCAAAATATTATCAGTTGGCATAATAGGATTGATAGGGTTATTTCAATACAAGGATAAGGGAATCCGATTCCTAAATGGGATATATTGAGGACATTCGGATGGTTTTGATCTAGGTTTTCAATTCATATTCAATAAATAAAATGGAAAACTTACCCGTCAGCAAAGTACAGGAAACAAACACACACGCGAAACTCAATCTATGTACTGGGAACGAAAGCAAAGAGTAATAACGTGAAATATCTGTCAAGAAAGATTTTATCACCATTTAAGAATATCTGGTCAGAAGACATTATAATAATTGGATTTTTATGTCCCGGCTAGATTTCTTTGAAAACCCTCGGCCATCCGGTGCTAGCTACCTGCGGGAGGTTATGGTTAGTTGATAGGTAAAAGCAATTTATCCGCCAAAAAATGCAAATTGTAAACAAGATTAATGACAGCTAAGTCTAATTTTCAAGAAATATCCATAGAATGGCCGAAAAAATATATAAACTCGACACCTGGGGTACAGATCACATTTAATTTCCAGTAAGGCCTTAATCTTGAATTAAATCTGGTGGTGAAAAGGCAAATCCATGGTTAACTAGGTGTTGAGCATAGTAAAAACAATTTTTGTATCATCCTCCAGAAACTACAGTACTTTAGTAGGCAGTTAATTGTCGTTCTAATGAAATGAGGTGCCTTTCGATGGAATGTATCCTTACCCCGACAAAAAAAAATCGTCGCACAGTACTTTGAATAACGAATATTACCACCTCAGTGATACCAACCTCACCTCGATAGATATACTTGACGTAAGTACGTTGTATTGTTTACGGCAACAGATTTCTGCATTTCTTGTACTTGAATGTTTGTGCTGTTTTAGTGATATTTTGTGAATACTATACAAAATATCTATAAAACAATAGTGATAACGTGTTATTGAGTGTACAAAATAAATAATGGTTGTCCGGAATCTCTGGATCTGACATCGTGTCAGTTGAGACTTGAGGTTATATTTATGGGCACGCTAACAGAATTTGCTGTTGCTGTTGAGCTGTTTTAGAACTACCGATTATTTCACGTTAATTCCGCTGATGTAATTTTTATACTTGAAGGCCTTTGTTATGTTTTCTGATAACCGCAACATCTCCATCACTAAAGGAAGATGGCGATTGTCTTGTTGAGAAAGATGTTTCATGGACGAATAGATGAGTAGAGAGGTCTATACATATCTCTTAGTCGTCGTGGAAAAGGCACCCAGAAAAGCAGAATAATCAAAAAACCTACGCTGGGAAGATATCTATATACACAGATCTTGTTAAAGGGATAAAACGGCTCTAGACCAAAAAAAAAGTTATTATTGTCCTATTTCTGATTAAGTAACCAATTAGTTATTAATCATAGAAAAAATGTGTATTATTTTAGTTTTATCAAGAATTTTCATGACTAAACTAGATAACGTAGTAAAGCCGAGAACCATGACTGTTCTCCTTTAGAACTAATGGATCTTGAAAGCCTTACCGTCGAAGTTCCCTTTGTTCATCACTCTGAAAGGGTTGTTCATTACGTGTAATCTCTACAGTAGCAAAGCTAAATATGGATCTTGCACTTCATAGTAAAATTGCTACCTTCCAGTTGAGATTACCGTGTATCGACGTTCAAATATTGAAATCACCGTTAATCTAAATGAAATTCGCTATTTGGCCCATCTCTACAAGTTGCATCACAATGGATGGTCATTAGGGTGAATCAAGTTACGCAGTTATGCAGCACACAGCCAGCCAGGTGTACTACTGGTTGCCTGCCATAGGGAAAGTTTGGTCCTTCGTGCCGGATAGTTTTTAAAGGTTGCATTAGACAGGGGGAATTCTGTGTTAGGAGGGTACATATTTTAAGTCACCTTTTAGATAATCTCACAATGAATATAAGAGTGATTATATCAAAAGCTGGGTGTGTCGGAATTGAAGGACGCTTAAAGTATCTTTTATAAAGTATATTACCATATTGTAAATCTACAAATCTTCATTCTATAATGCTCAATTAATATGTAGTATAAATAAATATTACATAAATATAATAAAAAATATTGTTTATGCGCAACAATACACTAAACTTGTATGATATATTAATAAATTATACATTCATAAATCTTTGTCAACAATACATTAAATCATAGTTCACTACTATCATTGCTATTAATCATCTACAGTTTATCATATGTTTATCCTTAAAAATACTTAAACATCTATAAGTCGTTCACAGAACTTACTTAAATGATATATCATAGATATATGGGACCAGAAATCACCGAGTTTTCAAAAGCACCTCAAATTGGAATTTTACCTCATAGCACTTCAAGACCAAAACGTCGAGCTACCAAGGCCTTTACACCTGAGCTACAAACGAGCTGTCACAGAAACACTGCACTAGAGCTAGTTCCATTTGAGGGATTCTACTCATCGGCAAATATTTTCAAGACTATGTCTGAGTATATCGACTTCCAAAGGCGTCTAAATTTGGAAAAGATACTCAAACAAAGTCTAAACACCTTAGACACAACTTGGAAATTACCTTCCTTTTCAACGTAATATCAATAGTAGCTTATGCTTACATAGCATAACTCTAGCACTGCAGTAATACCCTGCGTGCACTTAAACCTTCCTAGACAGTACACTGTCGTATTTTTTTGATATGTACCAGCACCATGAACAGTTCACCCCTGATTTTTGGTAAACTGTTTCTTTTTGTTCTCGAACAGAAAGAAATAGCTCACCTTTGAGTCCGACAAAATAGAAAAAGATGATTTGTAACATTAGGCATGTAGCAACAGTATAACCATTTGACAGTACTGACTGATTGGATTGATGCTTACACTGCAGCTTGTGGGGTTTAACATTAATCAATCATCTTTTTCTATTGATAATTTGAAATTTTTGGCTTTACAGACAGTAGGGATGGCAGAACTGGTAGACCAGCCTCTGTGATCGTTCTGTTTTCTTCATAATTCCTTTCTTGTAGTATTGTCGGATGGACCTGTAAGAAAATACAAATAGATAAGAGATTTTAGTCAAGTCGTATGTCGTTTGTTGAGAATTGAGGGCGTAAATTATGGTTCCCCCCTACACTCCCAAACTTGATCTCTGTCACTTTCAGGTCAAAAAGGAATTGAGAGGTTAAAGATTTGAGCCGTTGTTATACGCTGTGACAGTTAAAGTGAACAGGCTACCAAAAATGGTTTCTCAGGAGTTCAAACGAAAACTGAGTGGATTTTTTGAAAGTACTATAAAGTCTATCATACCAGGCTTTAAAAATATGTTTTTGTACTTCAACCCTTAAAACTCACCCTCAACTTTTGTTTTTCAAATAGCACCAAATAGTTTTTTATACACAAATTAAGTCCTTATATTATTTAAAATCTTGCAGTGCCTTATTTGACTTTATACACAAACTTATTTTTTCGTAAAATCGTAAGCATAACATAGATAAAATATGAATTTGCTTCAGGCAAAAAACGGATAAAAATAAAACTAATTGGGTTTTTAAAGGTAATGAATGACCTATAATAGATGCTTTCTAAAACAAATATATTTTTTATGCTTTTTTATTACGAAAATATTACACCTCAAACAAATGCTGATTTTATTTATGTTATTTTAATGACTTTACGAAAAAAATTGGTTTGTGTTTGAAGTCAAAGGAACCAGAAGATATTAAATAAAACAATGACCTCATTAATGTAAGAAAAGCTGTGGGGTGCTATTTGGGGAAAAAAGTAGGGAGTAAGTTTTAGGGCTTGAAGTAAGAAAAATGTTTCCAAAGCATGTTATGATAGGTCATTCGGTACCCTTGAAGGACCCACTAGGTTTTCTTCATTATCTGTTTTTTTTACGATAATACTGCGTTTCAAACAAACCCTTATTTTATCTATTTATTTTCTGGTTATGATTTTACGAAAAAAAGCTTTTTGTATGAATTTAAGGTACTACAAGATTTTAAATAGAATAAGGACTTATTTTGTGTAAGAAAACATTTTAGGTGCTATTTGAAAAGACAGATTTGAGGTGACTTCTAAGGGTTAAAGTACAAAAACTATGTTTTGAAAGGATGGTATGATAGACCCTGTAGTACTTTCAAATATTCCACTCAGTTTTCGTTTAATCATTTTTTTGTTACGATAATATCACGTGTCAAAGAAATTCGGGGCATATGACATGTGTTTCGGTAATACTATTTATTTGATTTATTTAAACAATTAACAATTACAATATAAACCTACCTGCTTAGTTTATCGTAGTTCATTGCCGGTCTGTTTTTACGTTTTCCCCATAACCTGGCCACTTTAACTGAATCCTCAATTTTGAAGATACCCTTGGTTCTATCTAACCATCTGATACATGAGCCATACGTCTGAGGGGAGGCAAGCAACTCTTTCAGAAACTGCCACAGGTGGATATGGGAGCCTGATCTTGTCGTTGAGGTCGATGGCTTGCTAGCAGCTTCTGGTGACGGTTGAGGGGCGGTCTCTTCTTCTTCATCTGAAAAAAAATAATGTTGTTTTACTTTATTTATTTGTAGACCCGATAAAGGTAAGTTTAGGATATGGCGCCTTCTAGATTATGCAATACATTTTGTCTAAAGATGAACACACTATCATTCTGGAACGTAAACAAGTCAGAATCACTAGATTCCAGTGTATAGTACTGACTACTAACTGTAGTCCTGTAAGTAAAGTATTGAAATGTAGACCTGAACGCACATAAACGTGAGCTCGAGAATGGCAGAGGTCAAATTTCAACATCGAGATGTAAAAAGCATCCCTCAAAAACTAAACACGAAGAGAGCAACCGATCCTGACCAAATTCTAGCCATTGTCCTTAAACGTTGTACCGCTGAGCTTGCACCTATTCTTTGCAAGCTCTTCGAACTGTCATATCAGCGAGGCGTGTTTCCCGCTGCATGGAAGATTGTCTGCATACAACCCATTCCTAACAAAGGAAAAAAAAAAACAATTGCATCAATTATAGACCTGTAGCTCTTCTCAGCATCATGTGCAAGATTATGGAGACTGCCATTAACACACAGCTCCTGAAATACCTGGACAACAATAACATCACAAATGATCGCCAGTATGGCTTCCGTAAGCATAGGTCTAGGGGTGACCTCCTGGCCTACGTCACTCATTTGTGGAACAGAGCGATTGAAAATTATGACGAATCCCATGTTGTTTTACTTGACATATCGAAAGCCTTCGATAGAGTGTGGCATGAGGGACTTCTGGTCAAACTTGCTGCTTATGGACTACCACCTGGCATGCGCCAGTAGCCGAATAGCTTTTTGAACGACCGATCTTTGTTGCAGTCGAAGGCTGTTCATCAGACGTATTCTCAATAAACGCCGGTGTCCCTCAGGGATCTATCCTATCCCCTACACCAGCGGTTCTCAAAGTGTGGAGAGCGACCCCCAAGGGGGGTGCAATCAAGGCTCAGGATGGCCCAAAGCTTGATTGAAAAATGAATTACTTACAAAATAATAAGGTAAGCTTTTTACTGACCTACTACAGTATGCAAAACTCAACCAAATCATAACTGACAGTAAAATTCCAGAAGACTCCCTTAGGGGGCTCAGCTCAGCTTACAGCTTGATTATGGGGGGGGGGTTCACAACCGCTGTACTACACTGTTTCTGCTGTACATCAAAGAGCTACTGGAAATAACATCTAATCCAATCTACAGCTTCACAGACGACAGTACATTGATATCGTGC
This sequence comes from Callosobruchus maculatus, assembly GCA_951848785.1. Taxonomy (NCBI): domain Eukaryota; kingdom Metazoa; phylum Arthropoda; class Insecta; order Coleoptera; family Chrysomelidae; genus Callosobruchus; species Callosobruchus maculatus. The sequence continues at coordinate 11,606,621 of CATOUR010000081.1, read as the reverse complement.
ATGGAACGATGCAAACCACTATCATCCCAGGAGACGGTACGTCGCGTCGGTGACAGCAACATGCCTCATAGACCAACGTAAATATCAAATGGGGTAAATAAAGTACAGTTTAACAATACTGACAAAGAAGGCTCATGTTGAGTCACCAACTGTGGAAATGGAGGGTCAGCCAACAGTCAACTCACCTTCCGTCAAGTTTTTGGGGCTCAACATCAACAATAACGTGTCCTGGCACGACCACGTCATCAATATTGCTGACACGGCATCCCGAAGCTTACAGTTTTGTTCCGCTGTAGGAAACTGTATACACCAGAGCAACTACTGGTGCTCTACAAGGCACAGATCCGACCATCGCTGGGCATTGCTCCCATGTGTGAGGATGCGCTCCGAAGCACACTCTAAAGCTTCTGGACACTATACAGAAGAGAGAAATTAGACTAATCGATACACTTAACCTCACAAAGGACCTACACAGCCTGAAACATCAAAGAAGGATGGCCGACCTGCCCCTGTTTTGCAGATTCTATCGTTGAAGATGGCCAAGTGAGCTCTCCCAGATAGTAACACTGAAGGCCGTCCGAACGAGAAACACTAAAGAGAGTCTGCGAGCTCATCCTTACCAGATCGAAGTCCCTACTCCCCGAACCAGTCTCCTTTAGTACCTATTCCTTCTTTTGGAGAACTTCGAAGAATGAGCTGCTAGGGAATTTATTTACGGCTACAATCTGAAACGTTTCAAATCTAACGTGCACAGACACTTATGCTCTCGTAGCGCTTCTACAGCGCCATAGGCTTTCAGCCTTTGCGCGAGGCTGACCATAGAAGAAAAATAACTAATTGGGAGACGCGGCTCTCTCTCTCTCTCTCTCAAGCACCATCTGCCTCCATCTATTGCGGTCCATAGCCTTCTCTTTCCAATCTTGTATTTCTAGAGCCTCTATGTCTTCTTCGATGTTATTCCTCCATCTAAGTCTAGGTCTTCCTAGTGGTCTCTTACCGGCTGGGTTCTCCTCCAATACTCGTTTAATGAGGCGTTCGTTTTGGGCTCTCAGAACATGTCCTGCCCATCTAAGCCTTTGAGCTTTTATTTCATTGGTGATGATTGGTTCGTTAAACATCCTTTCCAGTTCTTCATTTGTTCTGATTCGATATTGTCTGGTTATCTCATCCACTTGAGGGCCATAGATCCTTCTCAGTATTTTACGTTCCTAGCGCTTCGCGGCTAGGATAATTAATTAAAGGGGACTGTTATGATTCGGCAATCATCGAAATTTGTGGAACTTACTATAGAAGAAGCTGATTACTACTTGTACAGCGCACAGTGAGAAAATAGTTAGTTGAAGACCTTTTTTGGAGTAAAATTTTATTTGTAGGGCAACGAAGGAGCGCCATTCCAAAAGTACAGGTACTTTCATCAGCTCCCAGCTAATTTTATGCTCAATTGCTCAACCAAGGGCCACCATCGGTGAGACCTTGCTACTGTCCAAAACTTGCCCTGGGCCAGCACAGTTTCCGTGTTGCTAATCATGATTTCAGTTCATTTGCTATTCAAAAATGTCTGATGGAAAATAGAAAAATAGTTCGAAATAAATCGGTAGAGTTCAAAAAATCCATCCAGAGCAGTTGAACTATCTATCGTGACCCTATCCTAGTCATGCCTATTTGTTCTCTCGCCAATATTTGAAACTGAATATCTAATAGCATCTTAAATTATTCCAAGGATATAGGATACACGAAGCAAAAAATGACTTTTCCATTAAAATCAGTTAGGGATTTGCATGTACAACATATGCAACTTTGAGTAATTGTTTATTCCAATCCGGAGAATTAACAGCATACATATTGATGTGTTACTTGGAAAATTTGTTTTTATTTATAAGTCAGATGTGTTGTATCGAATGCTTAAGTGTGTGCTGAAATAATGTAGGTACGGTGTTGGTAAAAATCCAGTTCATGTAAATATGGCTGGAAACAGCAAGTTTATAGCTCAACCTTCGTCCTTAAGAAGCTTTGTAACAGGTTTGTGGATATCTGTGAAAGATATGGCCGTAAATACGTTTTTTGACCTTTCAAAATATTGTTATTCAACAAGGATCATTCTTTCCCTCAATACTATTTCTGTTCCTGTTCACAACGCCTTTTATCATTTAGGTATGCACTATTCAGACTAATGAAACCATCTTTGCTGGTAAAGTGGAAAACAAGATTACTGCATGTCATGACAGGAAGGCTTTTATGGGTCGACATCATATTTGGTGAAAGAGGAGCACCGCGTCCTAGCCTAATTCTCCAAGAAGCCTCCATACATGGATGATCATTTAGCTTTAGTTCTTAGATTAGTATCATATGAATTCTGAAACCTTTCCAACCAAAGTGGCAGCAATAGTAGGGGTAGCCTTGAGGCAACCGTGCCTAGCAAGTAGGGCCGTAGGTCCTGTTTGCCATCCCCGAATATAACCCCTCAGCCACCATTACCTGCCTCCCCTTCCTTGTTAAACCTTCCCAACCTTTTAACAAAGGCCAGTACGTCTGGTAGCATAGGGAGGGTAATTTCTCTGGTTGGAGTCTATCAGGTTCAAAGATCTCATATCTCAGCAGGCCTAGCAACTCACATTCTGCAAGGAAGTGGTAGGACGTTTCATCGGCCTCTCCACAGCCCATACATAGGGAGTCGTCTTCAATCCCTAATAGTGATAGATCCTTCTGGAGGAGTAACTTCCCACCGATCACATGTGCAGATGGAACAGTAGCAACTGCTTCCAAGGACAATGCTGAAATATTTGCCAAGACATTTGCAGCAAACTCCACTGTAAAAGTCCCATCCAGTTCCCCAGTTACCATCCATACCGAGAGTATCCCAAGCCTTGAGCGAAAGAACGTTCAGAACAAAAATAGTTCGGAAGGTACTGCAGTCACTTGACATTAAGGCGAATGGGCCCGACATGATCCCCTCCATTGTTGTGAAGAAGTGCGCACCGGAGCTCGCCCCCATATATGTCTTACGATTCCGGCATTTTCCCAAAAGACTGGAAAACAGCTTGCATCCAGCCGGTGCCAAGAAAGGGATCCAAAACTGATCCGACCAACTACAGACCTATAGCTCTGCTTTCTGTAATCAGTAAAGTGATGGAGAAATGCGTCAACCAAGAGTTCATTAAATACCTAGAGCTCCATCACTTAATCAACAACAGACAATATGGATTCCGACACCAAAGATCAACTGGAGATCTCCTGGCTTACGTCACACATGTGTGGAGCAAACTCATCCAGTCATTTGGCGAGGCTCACGTCGTTGCTCTCGATATTTCAAAGGCATTCGATCAACTGTGGCATACAGCTCTCCTAAACAAGCTCCCGTCTTATGGGCTCCCTGTTAAGCTTTGCGGTTGGCTTGCAGACCTCCTCTCAGGTCAGAAAGTCTCTGTCGTGGTAGACGGTTTTTCGTCTTCTTTCCATAGCATCAATGCCGGGGTTCCGCAGGGATTGGTATTGGCTCCGACATTGTTTCTGCTTCACATTAATGATCTACTCTCTAGCACTACAAACCCAATCCACAGTTTTGCGGATGACAGTACGCTGCATGCAGGCATCATGAGCAATAGACCGATCTCTGTGGTCGAGCTGGAACGCAGAAGACTGGCAGTGGCAGCTTCACGTTCAAAGGATGTCGATACCATTTTACCGCTTGGGGGCTTAAGAATATGGTTAAATTTAATGCCTCCAAGACCCAGTATTGTACGCTATCAAGCAAGAAGTGCCAAGCCAACACCAGGTTCTAGAACAACCGGGCTCTGCCAAGGAGTCACTCATTCAAACTGTTAGGAGTCAACATTACAGAAAATCTGATCTGGCACGAACACGTCGCGTCGATTGCAACAGCTGCTGGTAAAAAGCTTGGGTACCTATTTAGAGCCAGAAAGTATTTATCACCATGTAACCTCCTCACGCTATATAAAGCCCAGATAAGACCTTGCCTGGAGTATTGCTCTCATGTCTGGGGAGCTGCTGCCCCTACACCCTGTCTATACTAGATGCCGTCCAGAGAAGGGCAATTCGACTAATTGGCGATCCGGCCCTAATGCGCCACCCTCAGTCACTTTCTCACCGGCGTGTTGTTGGTGACCTCTCACTCTTCTACCGATATTCCAACGGAATCTGCTCCTCTGAGCTATCCTCTATCGTTTCGCCGCTCACTGCTCCTATCAGACGGTCGTTCTTCATACATCAAGAACTGAGCGGTACAACCGCACATTTATTCCCAGGGTTTCCAAGGCTTGGAATGGACTACCAGAAGATGTATTTATTGGGCCTGCGGGTATTGGCCCATTCAAATCTCGCGTTAACAAACTTCCCCTAACATAACCCTTTCACAGCAGCCGCGGTACTCTGGTATTTAGGCTCTGCCTGCGCGGTCTGCTCAGTTATAAAAAAAAGATGCCGCCTCAGCCTACAAAGCCCCGTCACCAAAGTGGTAGTCTAGGTGAGAAAAGTTTGTTGCCAAATCCTGGCACGACACTTCTGCTATTTTAAGTAGCATTATGTGACAATCTAATGGCCTGTTAACAGACTTACTAAGGCTTTTACAGTCTTTTTATTTTACACAATTGAGTCTATCGTAAACACACAGGTGCCACTTTTGAACTGATTCGTCTATTTTATCCTTGGTTCATCACCATTCCAAGGATTTATTGAAGCTTCACCTATTCATGCATTGCCTAATTGCCTAATATATGATTGCGATTTAGCACAGAAGGGCTTCGGACCTACTAGAGGCATTCAAGCAAGCATAGGAGAAACTATGAATATAACGTATGGGCATTATACTTAGGTCTAACAGAAGTGTGCCTTGGAGCAAAAACTGAAGGGTGAAATGACTCAGGTAAACATTACAACAGCCCTGACCGAACTTAGGTAATATGGGGATATAGAATCGACCTCAAAATGTGTTAGAGCTCAGGAATATTTCCAAGCTCGACAGGTACGCTGAAAACTAATAGTGCTGCAGTCCGACAACACAAAGCACCACGTGTTTTATAGACAAAGGAGTATTGGTACTGTTTCAGATTGTTTTAGAATATTTGCACCGTTATAAACTATACGTTTTATACCTTTTGGTACCATGATACCAATAATATGTTTAAGAAGAAAAGAATTATGTGCAAACACATAATGTTTCCTAAATTTTAGTCAAAGAGAAACACAGGAGATATTCCAGTATTAGAAAATTTGATACCTAGAGTGCTGATACACAGAGTGTAAACATCAAGAAGAATGACAAGGAGAAATTCTAGTTGAAGCATACTTTTCGGAGATTGATACAGAAGAATATTCACAGCCGAGTACTGTTTGTGGTTCAAAGAGTTCTGAAAAAACCCAAATGAGTAAAGAATGAGGCCTCCAAATTATAAAAGGAGATAAAGAGATTCCATAAAAAAGCGGATATCCCTATCTACAGGGTGTTTACGATCTTAGTGCATTAATTTGGAGGATCGATAGATCATGATATTTCGAACCTGAAACCCCAGTACCATTTCACTAGTTAACGCGTAGTTAAACAGAAAAAAATTAAAAAAGTATGACTGCAAAATCACAATCCGACAACATTGCCCGGTATTCGCCCTAGGTTCTGTCAGGTGTTTTTGGAGATATTCACGTAACTAAACGCTATTATCTCTAGATAATTCCGCATATTCTGTGTTATCAGAAAATGTTGCGATTTTTTTGAAACTTTAAATTTGGGATAATCGTATTAAATTTGTGGTACAAGCATTACAATGATGTGTAATATTCGTACTTTACATAACGGCATTAAGATCGTAAACACCCTGTATATATTGTAAAAGCTCCGTCAACACTTCAACAGCAAAAGGTAGTAAAGTAAATGTGAAAATCTTCAAAAGTACTAGTAGTGTATGCTTCAAATCCAAATCACTCTTATTATACAAGCTATAAAGATATTTAGCAATGAATTTCAAAGAGATACGCAGTTCTGTTTGTGTGACGACATACCCAAATCTGGAAATGAATTCATTAAAAATCATTTTATTGCTTAACAGCTTGCAGGCTGCAAGAAACCTTATATATACCTTATTAAATTCTAAAACATACTGGTTTCGGAATTATCTTCAATTTCTGTTCATTAGCATTTAATACATACAAAAACGACCTCAATGTGAACTTTTTGTACACGCTTTATTAAGAATTACATGCAGAGCAAGATATATTTATGTATCTTAAGTTGCTGTCCTTCAGAAATAATAAACCTGCAAGTTCTTATTCACAGAATCAACAATGTACGTGTGCGTACCATGTGATTGTTTTCTCTGAGAAATAATAAAAAATTATTAAAGGAATCATAGCTATGGTTCAGATTGGTCCAAATTTTTTCTATTATATTACAGGCAAGACGTTTTAGTAGTGCATAATAATGAATATCCCTGTCGTCTTCAATCATCCCACGAAATAGGCTTAATTTTCAGCCTTTCGTCAAATCTACCAAGAAAATTGCTCAATGTAAGCAAAGATTTTTGATGTGTGCGCCGTCAGATTGTTCAGAGCGAGCCTATATAGTACAGTCAAAATAGTGGTACATAGTGGAATCAATCCGCCTGATTTACATTCAAATACTAGTTACAATTCAATATATTCGGATGCATAGCATTCAAGGTAGCCTCTGATCACAGCGTATATAGCGTAGCACTCTGCCTTTGCATAACGGTAGCGCTAGTAACATTGTCGTACTATGCTTCTTTAGACTGTACTATGCAACAACTTAGAGCAACGTTAATTTTTACTATGCCTTTTTCGACAGATCGTGATTCCCTGTATGTTTTTTTGCGAAACTTCTCACTTTTCAAACAAATGTTATACGGTTGAGACGTACTATAAAAAAACCATAGAATGGACCAACGACGTTGATTCTATTGTCGATAAATTTTAATTTCTAAGTTTCAGTTTGTTACGAATATCCGGGCTTTCCCATTATCTTTCTTCTCGAAGCTAAACATTGCCAACTACGCACATGTGGGGCGATACGTGCTCGCTATTCAGCCAGCAAGGTTGAGAAAACGGCGAATATTGATATTCGGCAAATACCCGCATATGTGGCGCCGGCTTAATACTATTACTACTTTCATCATTCGTATACGTTAATGCACGACAATCAATCATAATAATTTTTGAAACTTATCTAAAAAAATACCTAGATGGTAAAAGTGGCTGGCGTATACCAAAAACGATGATTTGCGCCTAAACAGTTGAACTAAAAGGTCCGTATGACATACATAAGGTCGCACTAGAATTCACCAAGGAATCCCAACATTATGCAATAACATATAGGAGGTGTTATTAAAAAAAAATGTAAGTTTCATATGAATCACCCTGTATAAACTTCAAAATTTGAGTGAAAATACGTTAATGTTATAGCCCTAAAGGCTCCCTACCATGATCAAGTGACAGATTTTTGAAATACGTTTTAGTAGGCCTACAATCTTCCGTTCGCTCGCTATTGGCGCACCCTGTATTCTAACTGATTTGCAAAGTCAGTATCTTTCACAGCACAGCAAACAACCAGCAGAAGATCTCTGAGGATTTCCTATATAATAATGGTTCTCAGAACAGAATTTGACCTTGGGATGATTTTACAGGTGTGAAGTTTGGGTAGAGATGCGAAAATGAAAATATCGATACGGGTACCAATTCGATATTTTTTAGCCACGCAGGCGCGCTTGGTTCGTACAGAGAATTTTGTGCATTTGATTACACCCCTCAATAATTATATAATTATGTTCGATACCGATACCGCTACAAAAGTAGTGATATCAGCTTGGAATCGCTCAAAAAATATCTAAGATAAAAATACTCGATATTAATGCAAAAGTATCGAAATATCGTTAGCATCTCTACACATAATCATCAAAAAATGGGGATGCGCGTATAATTGCAGCCAACTGGAGATATTGTGCTGATTGTTTACTATGCTGTGGTATTTTTTTGTTAAATTTATAGCTGAATTTGTCGTTATTTGGAGTTCTTAGTTTTATTCAATTTTTGCATAGATGGTGGAGTGTCTCGAGGAAAGTGAAGAAGAGGTTCAAAATTCAATGGATAAGACATACGATGACAAAGAAGAACTAAATGAAATAGATACGTTAAAGTTAGAGGAGCATAACTTTGATACTGAACAAAAAATATCAGAGATGAAAATAACGAAGAAATTTCTACACAGCCTGTTTTTGCCGGAGAAGATAAATCATCTGAATGGCCAAACCACGTTCTGCCTTCTAGCAAAACTAGAGCCGAAAACTTGATAACTCATCTAACCGGACCAAAAACTGCAGCAGAAAAAAGAGTCAGAGTAGAAAGTATTTGGCAACACTTCTCATCTTATATGCTCCAGATAAGATGAAAAGAACAAAACTTTATTTAGCCTACTAGGCCAGCGCAAAACGCATAGTTCAAAAAACAAGTACTATACGCAGTAAACTTGACAAACCTGATCATACAAACATTGTCTATATGTTAGCACTGTTATTGAAATTATGATAGCTACTATAACTTACCATCAGAAACATCTCCGCTAGAAGCGTTACTCGACGTTGTCTCAGGTCTCCAATTCACACCAAGCTGCTCTTCCGAATATGCTGCTTTCCATATTTCTAGTTGAGCATGTAAAATCATACCAGCCTGAAACAAATAAATCTATTTATTGTTTTGCTACTTAAATGAGCGGTATTAACTGAACAGGTGATGTAATTGTAAGAATAAAACAAGTACATTTACACAGTCTCATTTGTATTGCTAGTACTGGCTGTACTAACTAGTATTAAATTGATGAACTGTTGGTTCTTAGGCTGTTCGGCCGGCATCGATGCTGGCCAAACAGCTCAAGAACCAACAGTTCGTCGAATCATGGCCGCGAAAGTCTTACACAATACAATAAATTTATATAAGACTCTGTTACGTAATTGGCACAAATTACCATAAAGTGGTATTTTTGAAGAAAGAATTAAACGTTTGAATCTGTCAAAACTCTGATGAAATGCACTATTTGGGATAATTGTCAAAAATGGTTAAATTAAACCCATGAAATTACGAATTGGATATATTTACGAAATAAAACGCATCAAGTTAATAATTAATTAATTAATAATTTCATCACATCACATTTTATACTAGTATATCTACGAAAATGTCAAGAGAGGGTTTTGTAGGATATATCTGCCCCCTTACAGACCGTTAAAATGCCACCAGGCTTGCCTTTAGAAACGCATTTTCAATCTTCACACAAATTGTATCAAAAATATGAGTGTAGTTATTTGATATAAGATAATGTAATAGCCTTCATTAGACTGATATTATCAGAACAACAATCTACTGCATATAAATCAGTCCGTTATTTTGATTCACTGGAAGTTATCAATCAGACGGCTATACATAGTAACAAGTTTTCATAAATTATACATATAATATATGATGTTGACATAGAGTTATTACAAAATTCTGAATATATCTATGTACTATGTCGTGATATCTATAAGACACACTTTCCTTTGTCCTTTTGTTGTTTTGGTTGTCATTCCACTATGTCAGCAACAATATAAACTTTTTTTATGGTTAGCCTCTCGCAAAGGCTGAAAGAATATGGCCCTGTAGAAGCGATGTAAGATGATAAGTATTTATGCACGTTAGATTTGAAACGCTGCAGATTGTAGCCGTCGAGAAACAAATTCCCGGCAGCTCATTCCACAACGTCGAAGTACTCCAAAAGAAGGAATGGCGGAGGAGACTGGTCGGGGAGTAGGGTCCTCGACCTGGTAAAGATGAGCTCGCAGAGCTTCTCTAGTATTCCTCGTTCGGACGGCCTTTGGTGTTATTATCTGAGAGAGCTCACTCGAACATCTTCCGTGATAGAATCTGTAAAACAGGGGGGACAGATCAGTCACCCTTCTTCGATGTTTCAGGCTGTGGAGGTCCTTTATGAGGTTAGGCGTATCAATTAGTGTAATTCCTCTCTTCTGGATAGTGTCTAGAAGCTTTAGAGAGTGCTTCGGAGCGCATCCCCACACATGGGAGCAATACTCCAGAGATGGTCGAATCTGTGCCTTGTAGAGCAGCAGTAGTTTCTCTGGTGTATACAGCTTTCCTACAGCGGAACAAAACTCCAAGATTCTGTGATGTCGTTTTTAGCAATACTGATGACGTGGTCGTGCCAGGACATGTTATTGTTGATCTTAACCCCCAAAAGCTTGACGGAAGGTGACTAGACTATGGTGAGCCAGCATGCGGCTTCTTTGTCAGTGTTGTTGCCTGTGTTTTTTGTACATCACTGTATACAATGTTGATGCACTTCTGAAGTATTTGCTTTGGCATCAGAGTAAATAGCAACAACACATGTTACCCAAAATCTCGTTGCTTTTTCTGGAGAAGCGTAATAATTTCCTGGATTAAAATTCTTTCGGACGGAAAGAACATAGCCTTGCATTTAAGGGTCTCGTAATGTAATGGTTTTTTAGATCTCAGTGAGTGTAAAACCTAAAACCCTCAATAACCCAATGATAGTATCTAATAAAGATTCTAGGAACATTCAGCATTAACTGTGATTGGCATGACGAAGTAAGAATTTGAAGCTAACCTACTCAGATCTGACTTCTTTTTACTCTAATTTGGGCTCAGTGGGTTTAATAATTAATCGAAGTTGAGGAATCGATGACTAGAAATTTGATGAAGATGCATAATACGACCTTGGGTGTCGTCCTTGCAAATGTCCTCGAAAGATAGCCAGACCGTAGAGAGCGACTGCAGCCACAAGATTCGACAGCGTTGCCGCATCGACAATACATTTGATCAGGCTAAAGACTGCTTTAAACTAAACTATTTCCTGCATAGGATTTGGTTCAACTTATTGAACAAGAATTTGCATTAAAAAGAGTTCGGTAGAACATTATATTTATACAGGGTGGGCCAATAGTGCGTGGACGGAGGATTGTAGGCTTACAAAAAATATTTCAAAAATCTGTCAATTGATCATGGTAGCGACCCTTAAGGGCTATAATGTAAAAATATTTTCACTCAAATTTTGACGTTTATACAGGGTGATTCATATCAAAGTTACATTTCTTTAATGGAACCCCCTATATATTATTGCATATTTGGATTCGTTGGTTAATTCTAGTGTGACTTTATGTATCACACATGGAACTTAAGACGAACCGTTTAGACGCAAATCACCATTTTTGGTATAAGTAGGTATCAGAAAAAAATTGAATATCGCAGCGATTATAAAACTTAGAAGGCCGTGACTTTGCGGTACGACTAAGCATGGAATGCGTCACCTTAGGTCAGAGGGCTAAATTTGAATTCTTTTTGCACTTGGAGAAATCAGTAGATTAATGAAGGAAACTTCAATCACGGATAACTTGATTTTTTCAAATGGGAATACCTATTTTGGTTTAAAGGATCAAATGTAAAATTTGATTGCCTTTCTAACGATATAGCATTCTCGATATAAGTCTTTTTTGGTTTTCATTTTATTTCAAATTTTCTGTCAAATCGGTGTTTTTCAATTTTCCTGCGTGCAAGCAGCCTAGCAGGCCATGAAAAATAAACAAAAGCTCGTTAATATGGAAGAAACCAACTAACTTAGTATAAAAATGCAAAGTACCTAGAGAAACGAGGCAAGATTATGAAAATTCCTTACAATGAATTAGCTCTAACCGGATACAACAGCCGCAAGATATCTAATGTCGATCAGTAGCTGGGCTATGACAGAAGTGTTTGTTTTCCACAGCATACTAGCTATTGATGTCTACAAGAGCTTGACAACCTTCCAAAATGACTAAAAATTTTGAAACAAAAGGAAAACTACCAGCGATTTTTGCTAACAGTCTAACATCTTTAGAATGAAATTTCACCATTTAATGGGATAAAAAAATTAGTTATTTCCGTTTAGTTAAGTCAAAAGTGAGGATATCTCCAACTGGAGCATTCTGAACATCTATTGAAATAATGCTAGAATTTTTTAATTACGCTATGTTGTAATTGTGTTTTTTTCATGTAGTTTTCTGCGAACTAAATTATATTTTACAATTCAAACAGACTGCAAATCAAGTTTCACTTTCCGCGATTTTGCTAATCAGTAGAAGTACCTACTGAAAAATTTGAAGGGTTCCAGTCAGAGGTATCATTACCTTTGACTTACGGAAATGGCTACTTTTTTATAGCATTAAATGTGAAAATTTATTCAAAAGAAATAGATATTCTACTGCCAGCAACAATCAGTAGTAGTTTTCCTTTGATTAGATATTTTTTTACTGACTTTGGAAATTGGCTAATAGCTAGTAGGCTGTGAAAAATGAGCGTTCCTGTTACCGTTATTGTTTCTGGTTAGAGCTAATATGTTGTAAGGAATTTTCATAATCTTGCCTCGTTGCTCTAGTTAGTTTGCATCTTTCTACTAAGTTGGTTGGTTTCTTCCATATTAACGAGCTTTTGTTTATTTTTCATGGCCTGCTGGGTTGCTTGCATGCAGCAAAATTGAAAAACACCGATTTGACTGAAAATTTGAAATAAATGAAAACTAAAAAAGACTGATATCGAGAATGCTATATCGTTAGAAAGGTAATCAAATTTTACATTTGATTCTTTAAACCAAAATAGGCATTCCCATTTGAAAAAATCAAGTTATCCGTGATTGAAGTTTCCTTAATTAATCTACTGATTTCTCCAAGCGCAAAAAGAATTCAAATTTATTCCTCTGACCTAAGGTGACGCATTTCATGCTTAGTCGTACCGGAAAGTCACGGCCTTCTAAGTTTTTTAATCGCTGCGATATTCAATTTTTTTCTGATACCTACTTATACCAAAAATGGTGATTTGCGCCTAAACGGTTCGTCTTAAGTTCTATGTGTGATACATAAAGTCACACTAGAATTAACCAACAAATCCAAATATGCAATAATATATAGGGGGTTCCATTAAAAAAATGTAACTTTGATATGAATCACCCTGTATAAACGTCAAAATTTAAGTGAAAATATTTTTACGTTATAGCCCTTAAGGGTCCCTACCATAATCAAGTGACAGATTTTTGAAATATTTTTCAGTAAGCCCACAATCCTCCGTCCACGCACTATTGGCACATCCTGAATAATTTATTGTTCAGGATTCTGCATGTAATAAAAATCGAGATTGTCAACGAGCTTTAGTTGTAAGAATTGTCAATATTGACAACCGCTTCATAAAAGGATGATGTTCTGCGACGCACAGTACAGGTAGCAATATGTCAGTCAACAATAAAGGCGTTTTTCAGTTTGTATATGTTGTGCCTTTTGTAATATTTGTTATATACACGAACGAACGAATGAATGAGAGAGAGAGAGGAGAGAGACAGAGAGAGAGGATTTCTGCTCCTTATCCTTTCTCCAAGCCCAGCCCCCATCGCAAGGGTGAGGATGGCCTTGGGTCCTGCCTATCTTATATCACCAGGATCAAATACCCTTGAAACCAGTATGATCTGCCTGTGCTTGCCACCCCTATCACATACAAGTGACCTTTGAAGGTGTTACGGCCAAATAGCAGGCCGACAAGTAACCTTAGCCTGCTTCTGTCCAGTGAGAGACAGAACCGCTCCACCTTGATCAGAGGCCTTTAAATCAGTGTTCCCCAGCTTGACAAAGATATCCAGACATTCCTTTTTATTTCATAAGATGCTGATTTTCATACCCATATGTTGCATGAGAGAACATATTTGGATTCCTAACTATGCCTAGTCCAATAGCCAAATTTTAAATGGCCGAATTAGTAGTGCGATTGAGAACTACTTGCCAAATACATTTTTGGAGTAATACTGCAACTTTTTTAGAAGCATTCCCAGCAATGCATCAAAAAATCACATTTTTATTATGACAGAATTTTTCCTTTTGCAAACACTCCTTGATAAATCCAAGAATCTCCAATAGAAGAATTACCAAATACTTCATCTAGAATCTAGATGACTATTTTTCTTTTCTGAAAGATGTATGTTAGGTAGTTCTAGCGATAATTATTAAATTCTGAGACAGATGTTCAAAAAAAATTATTATTTGACACCGTTCCTTACTCTATTTACGAGCAGATTCATATATGAACATATTGTGAATTTTCAGAAACATTATCGGTTAGTAAAGAAAATAGGCAACATTGCTATAGCACATTTTCTACCATTAGTTTCATTACGCATCGTCGAACGCTGGAGAGAAAGTCTTTCGAATTGACCTACTTGACCATTTAAAAATTGCTGCGAGGAATGCTGGTTTTGCCAGCGTACACTCTGCAACTGTGAGAGGTTTCAACAGGACCGTATCTATCATATAACGTACCGATAAAATTGCACATACTCAAGTTCAATCGTAACAACCAGTGATCTAATACTCTGGAGTGTGACAGTGTGTGTATGTCGGAGTCTTTTTTTGTTCAAAAACGGGTAAAGGTCGCAAAGCGGTACAATCAGAAATTGTAATAGTATATTTTTCAACTGGCAGTAATGGTGGTAATAACTCACGCATTTGAATTTTGCGGGGCGAGCCGTAGTGAGTTATTACCATTACACCATTACAGCGAATTGAATTCTATACTTTATCTACGATCCAAGCAATTAATAGTACTGTGGGTAGGTTGGCTCAGTCGTTAGAGTCGAGGCTCGTGACCGGAAGGTCCCGGGTTAGATTCTCGTTAGAGGCAGAAATATATTTCTGGTTTTTTCTATCTAAATTGAATATCCACAAAAAACTCAGCGCGAATCCCCTCCTGAGCCTTCACTGTTGGCTTCTAATTAACAGTACTGTTCCTAGAGCGGCGACGGGAAAAAGCAACAAAGCCTACACAAAACAGAAGGCTAATGACCAGAGCAATCGATGCTGATGACACAGAAGTAAACAAAAGTTACAAACTATTGACAAGTCTAACCACACTTCTGTCACTAAAATAAATACTCTACATAATTCAAATTAGCAATAGCCATGTTCGTAGTTATTTCAGAGTATATTTTTAATCTATGCACTTACATTACAATTGACACTTTAAAAATGTAATTTCGTTACTTGAAAACCACCACTATAAAAGGTATAGCGGGTGCTGATTGTTGTTATCTGATCAAAAGTTGTATAATAATCGCTGTATAACTTGGGGGCAGTTGAATGAAGAAAAAGTTTAGCTTTATTGCAATAATGGTTCACATGTAGCATGTTATTACGTACTTTCACTATCTTTCAATATGTTTTTGGAGTATAGAACAGATAACGATATCAGTAGTTCTAAGGTGTCGAAATTATAGTTTGGTGAATATACACCAAATCTACACCCTAGAATCCACCACAGCACAGAACTTTTATGTGTTATATATGTGGAGTTGTGGTTTTGAAAGGCAAAGCTCAAAATAACAAGAAATAACATACCTATCGTTTTTAAAGTATAGGCAATAAAACTATAAAGAAACTTCGGTAAGGTCTCATTTTAGGAATAATTGATGCATTATTGATAATATGATAATATTTGTGACACCTAGACATGTTTGGTTAGTTTCTATTTTATCATATTACTTTTAGGTTTTAGGTGAGTAGTAACTAGGTTTGCTGACTAAACGAACTTCCTTGAATTTTACGGACTGCGAGTCTGAATCAGTTTTGGATTTAATATAAAGTAGAGGGGGATTTTCTGCTGTATTTTTTTGGCTGAATACTGGGTAATTTTATTGATAAGCATAATTTGTTGTTTATTATTTTTGGGATATTACTAAATCATGCTTAGTTTGAGACTCAATCCTTAAGGCCCTTTGAATACAAAGGGTTATTTTCGTTTGGCATTTGTATTTGTCTCATTTCCATTTCAGAGCGCACAATACATGTCTCCACAAATAATTACATTTTCATCGACTGTTTCCAGTTAGAAAAAGGACGTTTGAGATACTATAAAGTGTTCTTTTCCACTAGTGTGTCACTCACAGCTGACAAATTCAACCAACTCTCTAAAATGCGTAAATAGATAATAATCTATTCACCGACACTACTTCATCTGAAACCAGCCTTAGTTCGCACCTGAACGCTTCTTCCAAGGAGTGTTATCAAGTGACAAATAAACCTCATACTGGTATTAACACCGTCTGTCGAATGGTCACTGGGCGTATATGGGTTGTCCATAAAAGAAAAAGACGCTAGACTTGTCTTAGTATCTAAGTATCTAACGGACCCCACATTTGTTTTTATGCGATTGGTCTGAGGACTGTAACAGTTATGCGTTTATTTGGAAAATAAGGTAACACATACCTTGTATGACCATCAGGTCCGAAGTTAAGTAAGTACCATTTTCTGTCAAAAGAAAATGTCAAGAAAACATGTCTAATAAGCATGGAAAAAAGGAGTTTTGTAAATTGAAGTTACGTTAAGTTACGTAGGAAAAAATATATAACCTACTATGTCTTATTTGCTCCTGAGCCGGTTGTGGGGCTAGCAACATCTGGGATGGAGAGGAATACTTGGGCATCTCCATCAAGTTAGAGAGCCCATTTTGGGACCTCTGATCAAGATGGGGCGATTCTGTCTGTCGTTGGACAGAACCCAGCTAAGGTTACTTGTTGGCCCGCTATCTGGCCATAACACATTTAGATGTCAGTTGTGTGTGGCACACATGCTATGTTGCTTCTGGATATCACAGGACACTAGGTTCAAAGGTTCTTGAACCTGACGATATAAGATGGGTAGGATCCAAGGCTATCCTCACATTTGCGATGAAGGCTGAATTTGGGAATTAGAGTAAGAAGAGGTGCAGAAGGGCCCGCTTTTAGGTCTATCCACTGGTGGCTTTTGTCCTAAAAAACCTCACCCCTTGAATGTATGCATGCGCTGTGAATGCGGGTAGCCTGCCTTGCCCAGCGCCGAACCCCTTGCAGGTAGAAGCAGACGAAGCGGGGAACCTTAAAATAAAATTGGTATATGCATTTACACACACTGAAAGCAGTCTGCCTGCTTGCGGGACCTGCAAGCAGGAAACCGCTCCACTGTGTCTACACCCAATCATTCATTCAATGATCTCTCATTCCCTCGTCAATTTTATCCTTTTTCGAAGATCTTTGAAAATGGCCGGTGAACCCTAAAAGAGGTAAAAGGGATTTGAGCAGATTTTTGACAGCTTTTTTTTGCTTTTTGGATTATAGGCTGTCATTATGATCACATCAGTATACTCCGAGTTACACTTTTTTTCCGACTACTGCTACACCAAGACTGGATCGAATTCCAAAAGTTATAAATTTTCATCGTCACACCAGAATTAAAATAATGCGAAACTATCATTATAAACTGATGAGCATTGTCCAAGTTATAAACAAACAGACAGCAGCTGCTTCGTTGTCAGATGATCTGGGGACCATTACCGCTTAGACGATCTATCAAGCAATAAGCACCCCGGTTCTAATGAATAATCAAATCAAGCTCTGCCAAGAAGTCACCCATCCAAGCTTTCAAGGGTCAACATAACAGAAAATTGGAACATGTTTCATTAATTCCTGTTAAAAAGAGGTCGGATGCATATTCAGAATCAGAAAGTTCTTCTCACCATCCAATCTACTGACGCTGTATCGAGCCCAGATAAGATGAAAATTGAGTGGAAAATAGAGGATGTTCTGTTTCCATTAAATTTGTATGATAAATCTAACCAAATCTTGTTCAAAAAATAGTGTAGTATAAAGCATTCTTCAGTGCCACAGAAAAAAAAATTCGTTTGAATGTCTAATGTTAAAGCGCATTTACAAATGTCAAGCAGCTGAAGTAAGTTACTGAGTCAAGTAGCTAAAATTTAGTCCGTATATTTTAGTCAGTGTCTACATGTTTATCAAGTATTGTTCATTAGTGCTGATTTAAACATGGCCAGAAATCGGAAAGTTGTGCTTGCAGCAATGCAGAAATGTACATTGAAGATATTCAGTGAATTATCAAAAATAATTTTAGAAGTAGTGAAAAAAAAGAAGTGTTGTTGGATACGAAAATGGCTGAATCAAATAGACTGATACATGATGCTTCATCTACTTTGCTAAGGGTTTAGCATCGAAAGACAGCAGAATATATAAATTGGATAAGGATGTTCAAAGAGCAAATATTACTGGTTAAAATTGCTCTTCAAATTACGGAAAACAATACCGTAATTAGATCGGCTATTGTCTTCAACATACTCTGATGTTGTGGCGCCCCTTTTACACGGCTCCAAATAAACAGAAATAATTTTCAGTCTGTACTAATGAACTTGACTAAAGGCGGGTTCTCACGATTCAGTTTCGCTGAATCAGTTTGACTGATTCAGTGATACTGAACATGTAATGAACGTGAGAACACCTTTCCAGTAAAACTGATCAGTGGGTTTGTGCTTTCAGTTAAACTGAAAGCCAGTCCTACTTTTCATTCATTTTGACTGATTCAGTAGGTATTGGAAGATGAACGCAAACGTTATTTTTATTAATGATAAATAGGTTAAAATGATTCACTAAAACTGAGCAGCGATAACAAACATCGCTTTCAGTATTACTGAATCAGTCAAACTGATTCAGCGAAACTGAATCGTGAGAACCCGCCTCAAAACTATCGGTCTACACTTGTTTAGCCAGCATTTTAGTTGCTGGAAAGCAGTGGTGGGAGACACTACTTGCTCAAGTAAATAGAAATTCTATATTTCTATTCGCCTGAGTAAACAGTTTACTGAATCAGGTACCAAGTTGTTCACATGATGCGAGTAACTGATTAGAGCGACTTGAGTTAGTAACCTGCTTTAGCTGCTTTAGCTTTAGTAACCTGCTGTAGCTGCCTGCGTCTTCAGTTAAGTGCGATTAGTGAGATATACAAGGGTTTTTGTCTATGCAATCACACATTAAATAACGAATATCAGCGTTCTACTTTTTATTCTATCTAATAAACATATTGACACTGATTTCTTGTTATACAACTACTAATGTTTGATTCTACATCTCTCGATAGGTCATGATTATCGGGTGACATGATAATTACTTCACTATCAATCCAGTATTATGCACTAACAGAATAACCGACAAGGTCTTACTAGATGTTGTGACAAGTATATTATTAACGTTTCTAAAGGAATTAACAAAGGTGTGTACTTTGGTATTTAGGTTAGGTTCTTTATTCAAGAGAGGGGTAAAATGCCTCGATTCCCAACGTGACTTATTATTACGTAATTGTACCGTAGTAGCCTTCAAGCTGTTATGCATCGGTTCTCACAATCTGTCAAGTGCTATTTTTAATATTCGCTTCTTTATGCAAGCGCTCAGCTTTAAATAGATAAAGCAACACTTAGAAAGGTGAATAAGCGTCTGGAATGCGGTTATCATAGAAAGAAGTACAAAGCAAATAAAAACGTGCGCATCTGAAGATGAACAAAAGAAACCAGGGGTGAATTTATTATTTAAAATAAAGTAGTTCTATCAGACGTAGTTTTTAATTTTACCTCCCACACCGATAGGTGAGAGGAGTATTGTGATCGCAAAAATTTTCGATTTTGAGATAATATACTTTTTGGGCATTTTATGATACCTACATAACGAAATTCCACGTCACTCATTTCCGTCGGCCTGTCTGTCTGTCTGTCTGTCTGTCTGTCTGTCTGTCTGTCGGTCTGTCTGTCGGTCTATCTGTCTGTCTGTTGGCGTCTTTCTAGCCTCCTAATCTCAGTAACCGCTATGTAGGTTTTGATGAAATTTAGGTAGCGATATGGTGTGGGATCGTAGTAGGTAATGTTGCTACAATTTTGAAAATCGGTATATGAGCGGCGGAGTAATTAGCAAAAAACAAAAAACTTCAAATACTCCTCAAGCTTTGTTTTTAGGCGTTTTAGGGGTTCCTGATCGTTTTATACTTTTTTTTTGGGTGGTTGCGAAATGGGGGTGGTTGGGGGGTAGGGGGTTGTAAAGCTGAAAAATTTGTTGTACTCATAATAGGCTGTTTACTGACGTGAGAGAGAAAGACCTAGCGGTATAATGCACTTTTTTAGGTCCATCCGAACATTGCCTTGTCTATTACAGGAATCAAGGGACTTAGAGAATTTTCCGATGTATACATACGGGTATTGCTTTAGATCGTTCTGTATTTTATAATGTGGAAACTACTGAATTGATGTTAATGAAATTTCGGCACAGTATTACTACTTTGGCAAGGATGGAAAACGCGTTTTTTACAAATCGTCTCAGTGGCGGCGCAACAATATTAAGAAAACAAAAACTATGAAAACAGCTCGAACTTCGTTTTTATAGGCGTTTTAGGGGTTCCTGAACATTTTCTATTTTTTTGGGTTGGCGAAGGGGTGGGAGGTAAAATTGAATTTTTTTGTATTCATAATAGTTCGCGAAAATAATAAAACTGGTATCGGAATGTGTGGGAACTACTGAGTCAATCAACTTGACTACATTTTTTATCCATTGTGTAGTCGTCCGTTCAGTTTCCAATACTTTAATATCGCTATAATTTTATATTGCCTACATGTGTCAAAAAATTTCAGATGCCTGAAGATGACTATACATTAGTAGAAACGCTGCATAAAGAGTAACAAGAAGTTTTTGTTTTTAATTGACCTAACCTTAAAAAATACCACAACAGGTGAATTTATTTTTAATCGACACAAATACACTCTATTGCGAAAGTCATGAATTTTTGTTTCTAAAACTGTTACTGGGCAGCTTCAAAGACTCAAAATTTAATTTTATTACTAGCTACCTCTGAATTTATTGGTTGGCTTTATATAATTTTTTTAATTTTCTTTATGTTTTTTTATTTTTATTTTATATACATATAGGTACATGTTAGTATTAGTTAATTAGTAATTATTGGAGGAATAAAAAACATATATATGTGACGACCATAGACGTCACAGATCAAAAATTATTGTCTATATTTGCTCATATCTGCCGTGTCGTTCACTTCCCATAGGACCTGGATTGCTGAAGGGGTTTACAAATATGGACAATATAGGAGATGCTCCATCGTCTAGTTCTCCCTGCAGGCGGGGGCGGGGATTAGATGCCAATTTGTCATCTAATCCTGTTGAGACTTTTCCAGGTCCTCCATTCCAGTTGTGATCTGGCAGGGAGGCTTTCAGTTGGATTTCAAGTTAGTATTTGTTTTCTGTTAGCTGTCGTTTCCACACTATCTCTCTGGTTACTTTTTCAAAACTGGGTTTAATGCCTCTATACCTTTTTAGTTAGTAGTAGTACTATATGGTGTACATTTTATTTTTTCATCCGGTTAACAAAATAATAGGGTAATGTATCTACATAGCTTATTTTACTTGCTGTAAAGAGGTTTACTTTAATCAGTTCCAGCATTATTATGTAATTTTTAGCTTTGTAATATTACATGCAAGTTTAAGAAAAAAGTAGCTGTTTTTTGTGCTTATATGCTTTAAGGGCTCCTGCAGTTTCTGATTATGCCTAAAGTTATGATATTCGTTGTGATATTTAGTATTATATGTTCTCTCAAAACAAAAAGGAAAGCAACTAGACTAAAAAAACAAGACAAATAGGCAAGAAAAATGTACAGATAGAATATAAGAATGCCACATGATAAATACGAATCAAACCTTTTACCCTCGCAGCACGTTTAAAAATGCTGATTAAGGTTGAGTGCTTGTTTTTTCATTTTACTATTATGGTGAAAAAGAACAGCGTTTAAAGGTTTTGAAAACAGCTCCCGTGATAGTGAGCAATCTTTGTCAGAAAAACGAAAATCAAAATTTTCAAATTTCGTAATTCGACGGTTCATATTTTTCTACTATACTTCAAAAATTTGGTAGTGCGGCGGACTCTGAAGGTACCTTTGTGTTTCTAACATCTTTCGGTTTTGCAGTCAGCAACTTTAAGAACCTTTGAGATAAATCGATCTAAATTGACTGGCCTATAACGCAGGAAGACTTAAGAAACGCAGTTTTCCAAAGAAAATAAGACACAAGAGGTGAACGTAACGGTGCGTATTTCATTAAACGTCGACTAGTAGCCTCATCTCGTTGATGAGGTTTCCATTTACAGATCGTTTAGCTTTACTTAGAAAAATCGCGTGCCAATACGTGACTCAGTATGTTATTCCAAAGTAAAATGACCACTAAACTATATTTGAATATAATTACTATAATCTACACTTCATACTCTTAATATACAAATGCAGAGGTTGACTTGAATCCATTCTGATTACAAGCATGCTTGAAGCACCTTATTTACTTGCATTTTACTTGTCCTACATCTATGGATTAGATCTTTGGATGAATAAATAGATAAATAAAAATCTTGGATGCTTGAAAGCTTCAGCAGTGTTTGGTAACTTAGTAAGTAATTCAATATTTAAGCGTGTTTTAGTTGCTCTTAAAGGTAGATCGGATTGAGTATGAGACCAAGAATTTAGAAATGTACTATTACCATATCTGCAGAGTTTCACAAGTTTGAATAGGTAGGTATGGAGAGGAAAACGTAATGAATAGACTAATTTTTATACTGTTACTGTATCTATCGGTTTTTCTTTAGGTTACTAGAAGTATTTAAGCTTGAGATATGATGATTTTATGACAATGTGTAGTTCATTTTAAGAGTTTTTATCACAGTTTGTCAGCTAAAAGCACTTCATGCACTACATCCCCTTTTAAGTCACAACTTACCCTTCTGATATGCCCATGTACTTTCAGAACAACTCTAGAGGCTTTGGAATTGAGATCCACATACTACAATGAGGGCTTTTGTCTTTGTTGGAGATTTGGGAAGTATAAATTGTATTTGGGAACAAAATTACTTTGATGAAGGTCACTAACTGAGAGCTTTGCGCACAATTGCATGAACGCTACTATATTGTATTAAATTTTACCTGTGGGGCTCTCCTGGCAAAATCCTCTTCTGTAAGAGTGACTAGACTTGATCCAGGCATATCCCATTGTTCTGCTGATGGTTCTGGAAGGTTGAACTGCCTCGATGTCCACCTGATCCACGATAACACACTGGATGTGTCCCACTGTGCGGGATCTGCAAAAAAAAACTTTTTTAGCATATTTTTTACGTTCATCGATCTGATGTACTTAATACGGCAAGGGAAAAATGATTAGTGTAGTAAGGATTCTTTCACTAAAGAAAAAAAAATTGTACAACAGGATAATAGGAGGTTGTGGAAAATATTTGAATTGTGGCCTAATTTGGTTGAAGCAGCCGCTATCAGCCTTATGCGTTCACAGAGATCAGTCTATTGGTCATAATACCTGAGTAGAAAGTACTCTGATTCGCAAAACTGTGGATTGGGTTTGTAGTGCTAGGGAGTAGATCGCTGATGTGAAATAGAAACAATATTGGAGCCATTACAGATCCTTATGGAACCCCAGACTTGATTTTATGGAAGAAAGAGATCTTGAAACCAAAGAGGATGTCTGCCAGCCAACCGCAAAGTTTAACAGGAAAGTAGAACGGAAGCTCGTTTAGGAGAGCTGCATGCCACAGTTGACCGAACAGCAACGACGTGATCCTCACCAAACAAATGGATGAGTTTGCTCCACACATGTCTGATGTAAGCCAGAAGATTTGCAGTTTATCTTTCATGTCGGAATTTACAGTATCTATCGTTGATCAAGTGATGGAGCTCAAGGTATTTCATAAGCTCTTGATGGATGCATTTCTTTTTAACTTTGCTTTGCCGTCTATAGTTGATTTGATTAGTTTTGGATATGTTTTTTTGGCACCGGCGGGATACAGTCTGATTTCCTGTTTTTTGGAAAGATGCCAGAGTGTAAGACATCCGGAAGAGGTTAGTAGTAGTAGTAGTAGTGATGGGGAGGCGAAGCCAGGCAAGTAGGCCACTTTTGGTCCTTTTTGCCAACCCCACTGAACCAATCACTGAAAACACTAAAATTCTACACCCTAGAAAGCTCCTTGTCGAACCTACCAGACCTCCTGACGAAAGTCAGTATGCCCGACCATTTCGTTGAATATAGTGGCTCCTCCCCAAACTCCGTCGTGCCGAATATCTGAACCCTAAGGTTGCGACAAACTGCACGTCTGCCCAGGAAGTGGAACGCTGTCTCGTCCTCCTCCCAGCATCTGGAGCAAATGGTGTCCTCTACCACTCTCATAAGTGACAAATGTCTATTCAGCCGGCAATGGCCAGTGAGAACCCCCACCAGAAGGTTGAGCGTCTCTCTGCCTTTATTCAAAAGCCATTGCGTTCGGCCCCTATCAGGGCCTGCTATGAATCTTTTGGCTTGCCTGCAGTCATCTCTCTCTAACCAGGCTTTCGCCAGTTCCTTGTAGGCCCAGTTGTCCAGGGCCACATTGACCTGGCGTCTACTAATTCCCAGCATAGGTTCTGGGCCGATGCAGGGGCTGCTGGCCCCTATCCTAGCTAATCGGTCCGCTCTCTCGTTACCCGGTATACCAATATGTCCGGGGACCTACAGTAGGGTCACCTTCTTTTGGCTTGCTAACTTCTGAAGGGCGGCAGAGTATTCTTGTGCCAGAGCTGATCTGGCCCATCTGGAAGAGGTTGGTAAGAATGGGAATGAGCTCCGGTGCATACTTCTTCACAATAGTGGAGATCATGTGTGCACCAGTAGCCTCATTGATGTTAAGTGACTGCAGCACCTTCTGGACTATTCTAGTTTTGAACGCTATCTCGCTCATAGCGCACATACCACATATACATATTTGATATAGGTGTACAGTGTACGTTATCTGATGCCAGTGATTGATTTTTGGAGTTCTAAATATTTTCGTAAACTCTTAAAGGCTCTAGAAGTATAGAAGGTATCGAGCTGAATTTTGAACATACTGTCAGTCAGAGCGAAATGTAGGATTTATTATATTACGAGTGACCGAATGCATGCAAGACTCCATAAACCAAATGTCTGAGTACCATGATCGCCAGGCAGATGAGAGTAACATCGACGTAGAAGAGATGTAATGCTGGAGAACTGAAGACCGCTGCTGAAGACTTGCTAGATCTGTCACGAAGTGTAAAAAATTTAATGTTTCATTATTATCAGCCAATACCTTTATACAAGTTATTACTTTCAAAGGTGGCCTTTATTTGTACTGGTACTTGGATGAATAAATAATAATAATAATAATAATATAGCATAAGACTAATTTAATATCTATTTATGCACCATTTCGCTGTCTGCAACAACAAAAAATGAGTATATATGAGAGGCTGTTGGTTAAGAAGTATAGTTTCTTCTTTGTCTTCAGTGACGGCCTTGAAATTTGCAGATATTCAGCGTAGGTGAATGGCGAAATGCTCGCAATACGTTCGAAGGCCACGTCTTAGACTGAAACAAGAGTAGTTTTAATGGCGCACCTTTTTAAGGTTACTACATAAACTTTGCAGTTCTAAATGCCATGCGAGCGACTATTTTTCTTCGCCAAGAAAAAATACACAGTGTATTAATCGGTTTATTATTCATCGAATCTGTAACGGTGATAAATGCTACCGTCTTATTGGATGAATTAGGTACGTACGTATGACTACGAGAGCATGCAATATGAACTATGAATAAGCAAGATTTCTTGACGTGTTGCATTATTTCCATAGAAATGTCGAAACTTTACTTGTAATGGAAAGCAGCAATATTGATAAGCATGCTGCTTGCTATTTTCTTTTTCGAAAATTGGGCTGACAGCCTGTTACTGCTCAGTACAGCAGTTAGACTATTTCATCGTGGCAAAAAGAGGCCTGAATTAAAATGGCAAGACAGGACATTTGGAAGTTTTTTAATCCAATGCCAAGTCCGTATACAGTATAAAAGGTATTCTTCAGTTTCCATGTGTCATGCCTATCAAACAGTTCACATCTATCGAAAATCATTTTCTGTTCGACTGCATCATAAACACTTGGTTTATGAATTCATTTAGTGTCTATCATTGACTTCTTTATTGGACACCACTTTATTGGCACATATAGAGCACAAGGATAGGGGATAGGGATAATCAAAGATGGTTCCATATATTTCCATGTGGAAACAATTGAAGCAATTTAGATTTATGCGAGGGGAAAAATACGAACTTCTGCAACTGTCTAAGGTAAAAGGTCTATCGGCAGACGCCAAAATTCTTGGTCGAGGGACATCCAAAGATGGTTTGGTTGCTCATCACCTGACATTTTCCGCAAGGCCGTATGTTAGCTATTTGGATCGCCAACCTTTGAGACGGCGTCATAAGAAGAAGAAGCTTTATGACATCAATCAATTGCTAGTATAACGTATAAGCATAAGTAGTTCATATGAGTTGCACAATTGGGGTAGCTGTGAAAATGAGATTCGACGGCACATTCAACAGGCAGATATGGCCATGACAAAGCTTACTAAAATATGGCGTGACCACACCTACCAAATTGTCGCTGGTTCACATTTTTTTATGCCTCGGAAGCTTAGACTGTTAAAAAGACACATCGAGCTCGCATAGATGCGTTTAAAATGTGGACGTGGAGGAGAATGCTGAGAATCCCTTATACCGCCCATCGAACTAACGTTTCCACACTGGATGAGCTCGGTAATCCAAAGATGCTATCCTCCATTGTGTCGACGAGAATGCTTACATTCTTCGGCCATATTCACAGAAGCGATAATATGGAGAAACTTGTAGTTCAGGGTCATGCCCCGAGTGGGCGGCGCCGTGGCCGTTCCCCTACACGCTGGGTGGATACGACGAAATAGTTGCTGGATATGAGTATCGAGAGCACCTCTGAACTGGCAGTAAATCACGAAGCGGCGAGCTACAGTTCTATATATTCTTTTGATAATATTCGTGTCGGCAATACTCTAGTTCCGACTTAATGCAATTTACGAGTTCACAACATGTCTGTTAAGACATTGTGACTATGATGATGACGATGAGTTGTATGTTATCGCAATCACAGAGCTGTGAAATTGGTAGGAAAATCGCAAGAATATCCTGACGTTCCCAAAAACATGGAAAATTGCTTCTTTTTGGTGTTTTGGTAGGATAAACCCCATTTTGGTAGAGATACCGGAAAATCGGTATGTTCGAGATCACTGCTTCCTCATGATGCTCCATTATTTTGGAACTTGAGAACTCTCTACCATCAGAATGGTTTATAAACCTTGTAGGCGCTGCAGCTATATCATTTCACAAGAGCGAATGACTCACTGCGCAATTATTTTACTCTACTTCCGACCAGATAACTGACGACACTTCTATATAAGTGGATACATTTTCCAAAAAGAACAGGATTATTAATGGGCAACTTTGACAATCATTTCCGATATTAAATAAATACTTTATGTCTGTAATAGATCATAGCAAAATGTATTGTTTCTAGTTTATATTGTATTAGTTAGTCATCCAGCAATGTCATATACCTAGAGTAATTATTAGCTGTTGCCAGGGAACCAACATCTAAACAGTTCTTATGAAGTAAAAATCTCATGTAGCACCATCTTGTAAAATTCGAGTAGACAACACCATTGGTGCGCCCTCTCCAGTTTGTCTCATCACTTGGTAGTCGGTAACCTAGCATACTTCTGCTAGCAGTATTTATAAAGTCACGGAGGTGTGGTTAACTGGTAAATCGTTTGTAGTTATCAGGTACTTATATCAAATTACCTTTTTTTTATTTATTTATAGTTATTATCTTCGTTGAACAATATACTATTTCACCGAAGTTTTAGTGGAAGTAGAAGTAATGTCATTATATGTGTAAATGCAAAGAGCTATACGTAAAAAATTGTTTTATATATGTTATACGTCATACCCTAGTACTCTTGTGGATTCACCCAAAAAGTAATCTCAAGTGGCCCCACATTAATCTTTCATAATTTTACGATAGATCATTAAAAAAAGATTGAATTAAATGTGCTGACTAGTATGCAAAAGTAACGATATGGCATATAATTAGTTTCATAAATTATGCACTGAAGATACTAATTAAAAAAATACGATTCAAATCAATTTGACGCTTCAATATGATAAATTAAAAAAATAGAAATCAAAATAACACCGAAATGGGCAGAAACGCCTACATATTAGATTAGCAAATTGTCCTTGAAGTGTTAAAGGCACTCCCCGTACATTTTAGAACGTTCTTGGGATGTACCACGGTCTGCGAGTACTACCAAAAGGTCATCTACTTTGTATAAATCACCATGACTATAGTACTCGTACATTAACGATTCTTTTATGTGCTGAATATTAATTGGATGTAGTGTACGGTGTTCGCGCTACATGCAACTATGTTGCTTTGAATGTTATTTTACCTATAAAATTGTTGTTTGAAAAAATCGTTAGCATGGACTGATGCGTATTTAATAATTTTAAAAACTGTATGGCTACAAATTGAGAAAGTTAAACTTTGTTTAAGCATACATACGTATGGGATTCAGTTGTGACTTTTATACAAGGAAGAGTAGGAAACGACAAGGTAATATCCGTGAGTCAGGGATTAGGGTCGCCATTAGATAATCGAAAAAGTTGTTAAAAAAAGTAGATTTGAACAAAATTTTTGGTTCTCAACCAAGACATAAACTCGTATGTTGGCTAATTCGGAGACACTGATCACAAATTTAGCGTCTGCTCCGAATTTTTCCGTGTTTAAAGTAAGTACGTGAAAAATTTTGATTCCCGCGCAGGTCTGCTGCCTATAAAAAAAATTATTTCAAAAATGTGATGTCGCAGGGCCAATCTGAGTACCCCATTGGATTCACCTGTGAATTTTATATAAGGAAGAGTAGGAAATATTAAGGTAACATCCGTAAATTGAGATTCGCTGTTCGAAAATGGAAAAGTCCTGTAAAAAAAGCAGATTTAAACAAAATTGTATTAGTTCTCAAACAAGAACAAGAGTCGTATGTTGGTTAACTTGGACATGTTGATCACGACTTTGGTCTCTGTTTCGAATTATTGCCGTGTTTAACGTAAAATTTTGAATTCCGTACAGGTATCACGTCCATAAAAAAATTATTATTAAGATGCGATGTTGCAAGGGCCAATCTGAGTACATCATTGGGTTAAGTGCTGAATTTTATACAAGGAATGGTAGGAAAGTAAGTAAGTTAACATTTCTAAGTTAGGGATGAGAGTCGCCATTCGAAAATCGAAAAGTTCCAAAAAGTTACCCTCTTTATTAAAAAAATTCGAGCAAAATTTTTGGTTCTCAATCAAGACGAATACTGGCGTGTCGGTTAATTAAGGAACATTGATCACAGATTGGCCTCTGTTCCTAATTTTGGCGTGTTTCAGGTGAGTCAAAAAAATTTAGTTCTTCGCAGGTATGCACGTTCATAAAAAAATATTTTTAAAATGCGATGTTACAGGGCCAATCTGAGTACACATTGGATACAGCGGTGAATTTTATACGAGGAAGGGTAGGGAATAATAAGGTAATATCCCTAAATTAGGAATAAGAGTTGCCGTCAGAAAATCGAAAAGGTTCCTTGTCTAAAAAAAAAAATCGAATGAACTTTTTGGTTCTTAATTAAGACAAAGACTCATATGTTGGTTAATTTGGGGCTACTGATCACGAAGGCCTTTGTTCCGGATTTTTCCGTGTTTAAGTATGTGAAACATTTTGAATGCCGCGCACGTCTGCATGTTCATAAAAAAATATATTTTCGGAATGCGACATTGCAGTGCCCCTCTGAGTCACCCAATGGATTAGAAGGGTGGGAAATAATCAGGTAACATCCCTAAATTAGATGCAGGAGTCGCCGTTCGAGGTAATCTCCTCGTATATGAAAAGATTAGAAACTTGATAAAAGTACTGTAGTCATAGCTCAAGATATATTAGTGTCTAGGAATGATTTAAAAATCTGGAAACTTTCCTATTGAAATAAACAATGAATTTTCCTTTGCTATATCTGCACGCTTCTTGGTAAGTTTCCTGTGCTGCCAATCAATCGATCAATGAATCAATCAGTTTATTCCAGAAAGACAACCAAAAGTTGTACAGTGCAAGTCAATGGTTTAAATTGTATCACACGTGAAATGGACTAATATATACCATCTATACAACTACACGACTTAATTTAATACAGATTCAAAGCTTTCTCTTAGTACATATAAAAAATATGATATAAACACTTGAAACTTGTCCAGTCGTCATTCAGTTGTACCAAAATTTATTAAAAACACAACAAAAGTTACATTAAAAGCAATATCACTTTGAAAATTTTACCTACTGTATTTCCCAGGTATATCCCAATTTGTGTTAATAAATTAAATTATATTCCAATTTTTCTACTCCTGTGAACTTTATGATGTCACAAAAAGAAATGATGGCGAAGAGGTTCATCTTATGTGAAATAATGAAAAAACATAACTTTCTAGAATCTTAGATGGTTGTGATTTTAGTGGTAAATAGTGTTTTATGTAAACTATGTTTACTTTCAGTTTGAAGAGGTCTTCGTTAACCTCAATTTTTATGAATCTGATTAGTTCACATAAAGAATGGCCCACCTGTAGCAGCTTACTTTTTAAAGGACGTTTCAACCTAATAAAAGTAAACCTTAATTGCGCGAGAAAAAAATAATATTGAGGTAACAATTTTAACGATATCTTTTTCTTGAAAATGAATAGCACTGGACTACTACAAATGGACTACGGTATCGATATAATGTCGAGGCATTTGCTTTTCAAACACTGGTCAAACCTCAGCTCAAGGTGGGTCATCGCTCCTGACACTGCCAAATTAATTTTTTTTATTAATTTTGAAATTCTCTCACTTGATTAATTACGTGTCTGAAACTTCTACCTAGTTCATGTAATACACTGGATTTAACATAATGCAAAGACACCTTTATTAAATCTTAACACGCGTCACAAGTGCGTGGAAAATTCAAGTCCTACATTTCTGGAATGTTGTTTTCCAACGGTTGAAATTTATGGAGCCTGAAGTATCTACCCCTCCTAAGAAATTGATTTATAAACTGTTCTAATAGATTCAGTTTTTATTTAGCATAAAAATGAGAAGGTCGTCTGTATCAGTGTTATGACCAACAAATTAATGGAATTCTTTGGTCAGAAACAGGTTTATAATATCTAGGCGTTTTCAACGGAATGATTTAGATGACTGGTAGCTGCAATTCTTATATGTACGTCTAGATCTCTAGATAACATTCTTTTGTAATTACTAACTAATTATATATCTTTCTAGTGTTATGCAATATTTGAAGAGTGTCTTTCATGAAAATTCTCACCCTTAATATAGGGGTTCCATAAATTAGTATGTAATGGGTAATTCATTTAGACCTTTGTTTTTCATATGACTTTTTTGACAGCTATCGCAGCGTCATCCTATTTTGATTCAGTATTGCTTGAAATTTCATTATGGAGAGACTCACACCACACCATGGTCAAAGAGTAGGTAACTAACAAGAGGAGACAGTCAGACAGAGCGAATAAAATTAGACAGAGATAGAGCTACACCCAAATTTAAAGGGCCTCGAATTCGCCCGAGCTGACCCGAGCTAGTTCGGTGTCAAGCGTTGCCACATTGAGATTTGTATTCGCATTTCCTGCGACGTCATTATTTGGGAGATTGATAGAAAGTAGAAACACTTCGTCGCAATATTGATAATTTAGATATATTTTAACTCTTTTTTATTGACCAAAATAAGTAGGTATTTATCTAAATTTACTTTCATTCATAATATTCAAAGATGCGTTTGCTGATGGTTAATATTTTATTATGTCATTATACCACGTCAATATTATAACTTTATGACAGAAAAAAGATTTGAAGCTAATGACCAAAGCAGTCGATGCCGATGCCACAGGATTTAAAAAAAAAGAAAAAAGATTTCGTTTCACCATTGGAACATACCACATTACAGTATTGTTTTTATTTTAATATTCGGTAAGATCCGTTTTCGTTCGGTGATATATTAATACAAAAATTTACTGGTATCTTTACTTAATATTATATCTGCTAATTCTCCTGAAGTAAATATAATCAAACATACACAATGTAATGGACCTAGAGATTTTTACGATAAACCTACAAGAATTGGCAACGGCGCATCGATTCCACGTGCCACGCCAAACCAAGACCAACGACCAACCGCCGTCCGCACTCCGCCATTGCGTTTGATTTCGTATTGCGTTTTGTTTGGGATTTCAATTTGTATCATTGTGTTTTTAAAAACTTTTGTTTTATTAATTTGTTCTGCTTGTTTGTTAAGATATGCTATCACCTCCTTAATATGTGTTTTAGTTCCTTGTTGCCTTTTATTGCAAGAAACTGGTCCATACATTGAATAACATGCGTAAAACATAAGCGAACTGTGCTCTGACAGCTAATAGACAAACATTTAAAAGAGGTTGTCAGAGATAGGTATTATAATTTATACTTTGAGAAACGTCACAGACGTCGCGAAAACATCAGTAAACAGTAATAAACAGTTTTTTTTTTGTTGTTTGATGCATTTGGTTCAACTTATGGGCCAGTTTTTGGCAATAATTTGGAAGAGACAAATCACAGGATAAGTTTCAGGATCCATATTCCTTGTCACTAAAATATTCATGACCCAAAAAAATATTGGTACCTATTTTTACTCCAAATTTTCCTAGTTTGGCACTTTTTGACGGTCAGATCTTTAAAAATCACAACTGTTGTGCAATCGTTCATATAGAGTAATGAAACAGAATTTACTTAAATTATTTATTTATTTTCAATCCCTTCAGGATATATGTCATTTAAGCCATATTAAAAGTCAGGGTATTACTGAAAAACGGAAATGGCAACATTGCTTTTTCCCACTAATTCAGGTATTGCGAGACATCTGGCAACTACTGCACACCCAAATTTAAAGGTCCGAGGTCAATGGGAGCGGATTGCAAACATAAAAGGAATTCCGCCGGGTGTCTCCTCTTGTTAGTTACCTACTCTTTGCCATGGTCTCTAAATTATTCAGCTGTTTTATGAAAATAATCGTTGTGTAAGTTTTTTGTGCACTTCGTGCAACATATGGTGTGCATCATTGACCTTCCGAGACCACTACTGCCGATACTATCCGTAAATTTGAGTCTCAGTATATACGCTTTGGATGATATGAAATCGAATAGACTACATCCAGCCCGTAATGAGGAGAATATTGCTGCTGCAGTGGGCCTATCACATTCGACAACTTGGATAATTTTACATAAGGATCGTGGTTTGACGTCTCACAAAGTTCAGCTTGTTCAAGAATTGAAGCCTCAAGACTTAAATTTACCCTTAAATTTCAGCCTATGGGCTCTGACACAGCTTAAAGAAGATCCGCTGTTTTTGCGTCGAATTTTGTTCAGTGACGAGGCACATTTCTGGCTCAACGGATACGTCAATAAATAAAATTGCCGTATTTGGGCTGACAAACAAACAAACAAAAACACTTGAACTACCGTTGCATCCTGAAAAATGCAGTGGTTTATGGGCCGGTCCAATCATCGGTCCATATTCCTTGAAAGACGAGGAGGCTGGACAGAACATCACCGTCAATGCAGAGCGTTACGGCACTATGATAACAGATTTTTTGTTGCCTGAAATTGAAGCCCGTAATGTCGGCGACATTTGGTTTCAGCAAGACGGAGCTACGGCACACACAGCGTGCGAAACTAAAGTACTTTGGTGGGCAGATAATTTCGTGTTTTGGACCTGTGAACTGGCCTCCTAGATCGTGTGATATCACACCTTTGGACTTTTCCAGGTCCTCCATTCCAGTTGTGATCCGGCAGGGAAGCTTTCAGTTGCATTCCAAGATGATATGTGATTCTTTATTAACCGTCGGTTACTGATTTGGAGGCTGTCAATGGGTTTGTTGACGTAATGAAATTCTTCCTGGATTTAAGTCTGGAGGCTAGGGGCTTATGACCAGGGTGTCTTTTATCTAATGACTGGCTACTACATTCTGTCATACCAAAAAAATCATTTTTGGAGTTTGATTAGTTCTATCAATGATATGATTTTTTGGTCAACAACTCCTACCAAATTGAGTTGCGTTCTAAAGGTGGATACCATAGAGGCAAAGTGCATTTTTTCGAACTAGTTAGGAAGTAAGGTAAACCTTGAAGGTGCGTTCACAGAGTTTCTCTAAAAAATACAGTTCGATTAAACCATCTGTCAACACTTTTAAATAATCACAATAACCTTAATGTAGTGAACAACAAGGCACATCGTTGGCCTCCTTATCTATTTTTCTCACCATATGCTTTATTTTGTGACATACACTTAAAATTTGGCTGACTTTCAAGCCATTAGCATTCATTTCCATATTTGGCAAAGCTGTTAGCGGTCAGCTGGTGACTGAAAGTTCGCACGAGTTTTCTAGCCACAGAAATGATTAAAACCTCCCTACCAAGGAGTGTAGGTACTCCGTCAGGAACCCGAAAATCGCCTATA
Organism: Callosobruchus maculatus; assembly: GCA_951848785.1. Lineage (NCBI taxonomy): Eukaryota > Metazoa > Arthropoda > Insecta > Coleoptera > Chrysomelidae > Callosobruchus > Callosobruchus maculatus. Next base: position 11,572,248 of record CATOUR010000081.1, on the reverse strand, counting down.
TCATTATTTGGCCAATAACGGGCATAATTTGAGCATTTATTGCAACAAAAAGTGATATTTTTGTGTGGTTTTCTGGAAAACAATAACATCATAAATGATCGCCAGTACGGCTTCCGTAAGCACAGGTCTACAGGTGACCTCCTTGTCTACGTCACTCACTTGTGGAACAGAGCAATAGACAATCATGGCGAGTCCCATGTTGTTGCACCTGACATATCGAAAGCTTTTGACAAAGTGTGGCATGAGGGACTTCTGGTCAAGCTTGCTGCTCATGGACTACCACATGGCCTCCGCCAGCGGCTGAATAGCTTTTTGAACGACCTATCTCTGTTTGTTGTAGTCGAGGGCTGTTCATCAGACGTATTTTCAATAAACGCCGGTGTTCCTCAGGGATCTGTCGAATCCCCCACACTGTTTCTGCTGTACATCAACGAGCTGCTGGAAATAACATCCAATCCAATCTACAGCTTCGCAGATGACAGTACATTCGTGTCGTGCATGGAACCAGGCAAGCCACTATCATCCCAAGAGACGGTACGTCGGCGACAGCAGCATGCCTCACAGATCAACGCAGATATCAAAACAATTGTCGAGTGGGGATTAGCAAATAAAGTACAGTTCAATGTACAAAAAATTCAGGCAAAAACGCTTACAAAGAAGTCTCACGATGGCTTACCAACCGTGGAAATGAAAGGCCATCTTCATCACCTTCCGTCAAGCTTTTGGGGATCAACATCAACAATAACATATCCTGGCACGACCACGTCGTCAGTAGGTATTGCTAAAACGGCATCCCAGAAACTTGGAGTTTTGTTCCGCTGTAGGAAGTTGTATACACCAGAGCAACTGCTGCTGCTCTACAAGGCACAGATTCGACCATCGCTGGAGTATTACTCCTATGTGTAGGGATGCGCTCCGAAACACTCTCTAAAGCTTCTGGACAGTATTCAGAAAAGAGCAATTGGATTAATCGATACGCCTAACCTCACAAAGGACCTCCACAGCCTAGAACATCGAAGGAGGGTGGCTGACCTATCACTGTTTTACAGAGTCTATCACGGAAGATGTCCGAGTGAGCTCTCCCAGATAATAACACCAAAGGCTGTCGAACCAGGAATACTAGAGAAGCTCTGCGAGCTTATCCTTACCAGATCTAGGTCCTTACTTCCCGAACCAGAGTCTCCTCCAGCATTCCTTCTTTTGGAGAAGTTCGACGCTGTGGAATCAACTGCCGGGGAATTTGTTTCTCGACGGCTACAACCTGCAGCGTTTCAGATCTAACGTGAATCGACAGTTATCCTTTCGCAGCGCTTCTACAGCGACATAGGCTTTCAGCCTTTGCGGCAGGCTGACCATAAAAAAATCTGTTTGAACAAGTTAAGATACAAAATGATTCCAATTTTCCCGAAAGCAAATCGACCGATTTAAAAAAATCAAACGTCTTAGTATAGGACTTCGACATACCTTTAAAACAAGATATTACTCGATATCCCTTGTAATTTAAAATGTTTAAGGGGATTACTCCGGAGGGGGGGGGTACAAGGGGATGAAGTAGTTTTTGGTTAAAAAATTGTCCCCCTTGACATATCTTTTGACGTGTCTCGGCGTTTTTTCTTTTAGTCGGTGGTTTTCAAGAAATACAAGGTGAGAAATTTTCAAATGAACATCTTGTATATTTTACTTCTTTAGCTTTTGTCTCTATCTCCAGATCTGTTTTGTAATTTTTATTTCGGCTGCTTAGCCGTTTGTAAAATCCTATCAGCCGGATCAAACTCGCTTGGCTTTACCATGGTTTACTTTGTACACTCAGTCGTCTTGAAATTAATCACTTTATTTACTTATTTATCAAAACGATTCCCAAGATTGCACCTCTACCAGGTATTAAATCACCGTCAATTAACCATAAGATGTTTACCGCGTCAGATTGCTCTCACGCAAATGCAATTCCCAATAATCAGTACGGTAATGAAGACTCATATTTGCACCTTGATCATGTGCGTAATTAATGCATCATAATGTTCACAGATCATACATGTACGCTAAGATTATTAGTGTCCAACACAACGAATGTGTGCTAGAATGCTGTTCTGCTTTCACTAATGTTTACATGTCAGACGACGAGCAGTATATGTACGTATAAATGCAGAATTGTAGGTAAACCGATAAACAGTATAATGTACCGTATACCCTCACTAATTAAGAAATACATCGATTATTACTGACCCGTCTTAACTTTGTTTTTCTACCTCAACCAGCGTAATTTGTTCAGGTTTGCCGTTATCGATATTATCGGTTTTTAGAACTAACAAGGATACCTCGTTATTGATCTTATGCTGGCCATACATGCTCCGGTCTGCCAGAGAGGTCTACCTGTGCAAGTATACCTGCAGGTATACCTACACAGGTCAGCTCTGTGTATGGGGGCGATCCGGCACGCCGGAGAAGTTCTCAGTTCGTTTCGGTATGGCATCATTTGAAGACGACGATGCGCTGGCACTGATAGATCTTGCGTTAATTTTGGAAGATGATTATAAAATAACGGTTAGGAGAAAACGGAAAACGTGGTGTGAAAGGTGGTATATTATGAAATCTAATGATTCAAAGTACTACAATTTAATATGATATACATCATCCACAGAATAGATGCCCCAGACCTCAAAGATTGTTCATATTTCTTCTTCTCCTTCCTGACATTGTTTCTCAGATTATTTTTTTTTTCACAACCGCTGCCTCATCAGCATTCGGTTTGATTTGCTTCATTTTTTTACGAGTAACTCATAGGCAACTTCTTTTTTTAGCTCGGTCATGATATTCTTTAATTACTTACTTTCCAGAGGCGTGCATGATTTCTATATATTTCAATAAAATCTTCAAGTATTCTCTTGTAATTTTGATTTGGTGGGGCCATATTTAAATGCGGTGCCGTCGGATCTCGATTCAAACAACTACCACGCTGAACAAACTGTAGAAGATAACTAGCCAAACCTGTGCGTCTTGAAAGAATTGATTTTTGGTTTTGCTCCTGTCGCCTGTGCAGGTTTAAAATACTGTACAGGTCTAGCCCCGTACACGCTCCGGCCTACCTGTGCAGGTAGGCCTGTACAGGTAGACCTCTCCGGTAGACCAAAGCGTGTATGGCCGGCATTAGCGTATAAAAACACATCTGTGGTTACATTTCTTAAGCCGCCTACAGACGTTGATGCATGCTGCGATGCAGGCATCGACTTCTACGTTTCACCATGCAAGTAGCAGCGTGTGTAATACTAAATCACGTATTTGATATCAGTTGCGGCTTACAGCGATGCAGAGTCTGGAATCCCATTTTGGTCAGTAAGCCATGTCGCCGAGTCGGTGACGCTGATGCAGGTTTCAACGTGTCACTAATTTCGGTCGGTCTGCTTGTCTGTCTATCGGTTTGTCTGTCTGTCTGCTGCCGTTTTCTAGCCTCGTAATCTCAGCAACCGTATGGCATGCATTATGACGAAATTTGGGTAGCGATATGCTGTGGTGTCATAGTAAGTAATACTGGTATAATTTTGAAAATCGGTGCATTGGTGGCGGAATAATAATCAAAAAACAAAACATTTTAAATATTCCTCAAACTTCGTATTTAAGCGTTTTAGGTCATTCCCCATTTTTCCCATTGACCTGTTCCATAACACACTTTTATTTCAGGCGGGCAAGCAATTATTTTGTCGTAAGGGGATCTCAGACTCAGATGCTATGGAAAATAATAAATTGGGATCACCGTAATGTGTGTGCAGTACTGAGTCAACCAACTTGACTTCATTGTTTTTAGTAATTTCTTCTACATCTCCATACTCTTAAAGCCAGTTCTGCAAGGCATCACTCAATGATGAAATGGACATTTGTTGAAGAAGTAGTTATCCCCAGAAGATTACATACAGCAAATTGATTCTGATCCGAATAATGACTTAGCAAACATAATTGAGTATAGTCTTCAAATAAATGCAACAAAATTTAGTCTTATTTTGTTCTGCGCTGATGCTGAAGTAGAATTTATTACAACACACCAACATTAACTCAGAAAAATTAAATTTTTTGAGTTTACATTTCACGAGAAGATTTACTAACCGCATTCAGAATCCCTTGAAGAAGTCCTTAAACCTTAAAACAAAAAATTGTGAATCTCTAATTTCAGTTTATAACTATTTGATGTATTACTTTATCAGTGTCCTGATGAGGTGAACAGAAATCGCATCCAAATTGTTCAAAATAATTGTGTTATGTTAATCTTTGGTTGAAGGCGTTACGATCACATCTCAGAAAGGTACCCTATTTATTAGATGGCTGAAAACATCCCAGTTAATCAAATTTCATTATTTTGTATAGTCCATAAGACTATAACGACCTAGAAACCACTCCGGTTGAGGGAAGAGTTATTACTACGGGCACACAACCTGAGCATGACATGGTTATAGTCTAACAATACCCTACCATGTTACCACACTGTTTCAACATAGCTTTTCCTACAACGCTGCTACTCTTTACAATTTAGTTAGTAGCCAGAATAAAATATTGTGGAACATTGTTTGACAAAAAGTGAGGCACTAGTGGTTAAGTGTAAGAATAGAACTTTGCTAAACCTCGGCACTGATGCCTTATCCAAATGCAAGCCCCTTGTTACATCACTTTTCTTAATAAGACGAATTCATCATCATCATAGTCACAATGTCTTAACAGACATGCTCTGAGCTCGTAAAATGGATTAAGTCGGCGCTAGAGCATTGCCGACACGAATATCATACATAAGTTTTGAGAACTGTAGTTCGCCATCGTTCGCGATTTACTGTCAGTTCAGTGGCGCTCTTGATACTCATATCCAGCAACTGTTTCGTCGTATCCATCCAGCGTGTAGGGGAACGGCCACGCGTTGCCCGCTCGGGTCACGGCCCTGAACTGCAGGTTTCTCCATATTATCGCTTCTGTGAATATGTCCGAAGAATGTAAGCATTTTCGTCGACACAATGGAGGATAGTCTCTTTGGATAATAAGATGAATTATTACTTGTATTATATTGACGCGCCCAATATAGCATAATGTAAGTATTTGAATCTAGTTTTAAATCACGTCATTCTGACGACAATCGTGGGCTGAAAGTGTAACACCGCACCGTCTAAGTAACAATAACACTGAATGAGTACGAAATAACAGCGAGGTAATAGCGTATGGTTAGCGTTGGTTTCAATGTTTTTAAATCTATGTAAAGCCAGATGCCAGATATGTGCTGTGATGCATATTAAAATTTTAATATAAATAATGTATATGTTTGTGACGCCTAAACTTAATTTATGCTCAATAAAAAGCAGCGTCGGACAAGCTGTTTGAGAGAATATACAGATGCTGGATGATTTGAAACAGTCCAGGTCATATACATGTGGTTTAGTGTTCATGTGGGTATACAGGCTATTTAAAAAAAGTGGCCCCTTCTCTAGGTTAGGTAGAAAGCCAAAAAATAATTGGGGTTTGCTGGGTAAAAAAATTCGTAACGCCATTCGTATACAAGAAACAGCGCCTTAATTATAGAAAAAAAATTTACACATTTTTTTGAGATTTTGTCGAAACGACTTGAAAATCTGTAAAAAAAATTCATACGTACATGTTTTGGAAGCTTGTACTTCCCATGAATTTGTTTTTATACCTGACTGTCACAGACTGCGCTATAGTTACACGGTTCTTACCAAGTACTATTGAACATTAATTTTTTGAGGTTAGATTTATTATTCGAAATTTTAAGTGAACTTAAACAGCATTCAATTTTACACCAAAAAGGTACTTTTGGTAAGACTCGGTACTGTGAATATTTTGATTTGATGCTGATATAAAGTAATGTTGAAGTTATTAATTATACTAATTAATTAGTATGGTCTATGTAAATTAAAAATGTTTTGCCACGTAAATAAGACCTCATAGATAAAACGGATACATGTTAAAAATTTTGACTTGAGGGCTTTCCTCTCTTGTAACGTTTCACAAACGTCCATTCTAGTCGGTATGTCTTGATTTGCTCTAAGTTTGCCATGCAAAACTGACATTTATTGATAGTTATGGCGACAATTCAACAATAATCAGATTTCCGAAACTTTGTTACTTGTAACATATTGTAAATCAAAATTTATTCAAATGTTGAATACACCGACATGTTATTAACCTTAGGCGAGTTTTTAGGAAACTCTAGTGCAGCTCTTAGCTAAGAAGCTGCAATTCATTGGCCTCTTCGGTTATACGATTTTAATTCTTTAAACTACAGAGTTTGGTAGTATCAACTTCACATCAACAATTGGAAGAATTTTAACGAATTCAACGTCACTTTATAGTAACCTGACAGTTGATCCCTAACCGTTTAGAAGAATAATGGAATCTTCAGAAAAAGGGATAGACTTGTGTATTCGTGAGAACGGAGGACATTTTGAACACTTACTCTGAACTAAATTTTATTTAATGTTCTTTGTCTTTATTTTAATATTCTAAACTCCTAGTTAGAACTAATCGGTGCAAAGACATAAAACTGTAAGCCTTAGTTAAACCAAAATCTAACTGCATATAACCTGAATGTTGCCATTAGCCTCTGATAACTACCAATAGATTCAAACTAACAATTCTGATCTAACTTATCTATCTATTTTCGTGTGATTTTACCCGTAAAAGCGAGGTTAGAAGCGGTTCTGAAAGGATACGGAAGGTGTTCGATAATGTTACCCCCTACAGAGGTTAAAAAATGGGATTAAACTAAATAAAAATGGAGCATATTGATACATGCCCGAGTTGGACCTCCCAAGAACATGTATGAAAAACGACACGCATTTTAAACAATATTAACAATTTTCAACGAAAATGATGTGAAAAGTCGAACTCAAAGCTCAAATTTCTCATAAACTGCCCAACAGAAACGGATGACAGTATTTTTTGTATTATCTACAAAAAACAAAGCATTTTCCATCAAGTTCTGACTGGTTTCGTCACGATTCTTCTTTTTTCGTTTTAAAAAAATCGGTACCTACGCGCAAACTGCCCGTAGATTACGGACGACGATTTTTAGAACATTAGTGGGTAGGTGTACTAAAATGCTACCGCATTTCGTTCGGTTACTTAACGATTTTTTTCACGTTTTACCCCCCCCCCCCTGTTTCCGATCCCTAACATTTTGGAGTTATGGTGCAATGACAAAAAAGTTTCCAAACTGCGTCTAGAACTCAAATACCAAGCGTCATCTGGTTTCTTTCTGGACACTAAAGTTACGCGTCATTGCTCTGACTAAACGATATATAGCAATATGCCAGATATACAAAATGCCAATGGGATTCCATTTTTTGCGAATTTCCTTAAAAATTAACGAGACTCTTTTGGACACCTGCTGCAAATTAGATATTTCAACAAATATGAATTAAGCCTGCTACAATATCCCGTTTTTGCGACTTCCCCAAAATAATGTGTCTAATCTACCGCGAACTGGAACTGTACGCCTTTGAAACTAAATTAGTACTGTCATCGTTTTATTTATACAGCAGATTATAACTTAATGGGTTTTTCACATCGCCATATACAACAATAAAGTACAATAAACAAATGCTCAGTTACCTGCGGAAATCCCGTGGTTCATCTGTTCAATGAGCAGATTGAACGTTTTTAGAATATCCTCATCATTGTCATTGAAAAGGCTCTTGAATATACATTTAAATTAATATTTGCGTAAAAGATTTTCCACTACATCATTCAAACTTATATGTTTAAAAGGATTGTATAATTCCATAACACTTTGGTTATTCTACCATATATCAGATAGTGATGTCTGATAAATGGAAAATCTACTAGGAAGTCAAGGGATGTACCACCTAGGGCCAGTTATATGCTCTTCTTACCGAAGTATTAAAGGTCTAGGGTATAGCACGCTAAACTGAGAATCCAAGAAAATACGTATTCCCGTGTCGCCGAGGAGGCGTGGTCGCATGTTCCCTCACTCCAGTGTGTGTGTCTAAGATCAGGAGAGATAAGTCCAAACATTTAAAGGTAAGGTCAAAAGGTCCAAATGTAAGGTCACCATAAAAATGAATTTCGCATTTCCAAGCTCCTGGCGTTACCTTTAAACTTAGGGTAATGATTCAAAAAGCAAGTTGAAAAAGAAGGCTTGCGTTTTGTCACCTATTTCGCCTTTTTTTGATATCGTGTTCGGTTGTTAAATTACAGACATTTGAAGAATGTATGATTTTGTATTACGAGTTTTTTGCACACTAAGAAACTTTTTTAAGAAAATCGCAAATAGCTGTAATTCATTAAGGTCGTAACTATCATCTTCTGGAATACTGTGTATGTAGTTTGAAAAACAAGTGATTTCTGTTCGCTTAAGTGTCATCTCTTGCAATGTCTTCATAGCTGATAACCAGACGATATGAAAATTCTCGGTCCCTTCAATAAATAGGTTTAGCAGTTTAGAAAAGCTGCAAGAAACAATAGGAACTAAAAATATCGACTCAAAGGTTCTGAAGGTCATACAGAATTTATACGAACTTCAACAAGACTAGGAAATATCAAGACAAGAACTGCATCTATAAAGCGCAGGGTTAGACAGGCATGGATACTCAGCCCTATATACTGTGTAAGGCTTTCGCGGCCATCGTCCAATGAATTTGTGGTTCTTGGGTTTTTAGGCCGGCGTCGTTTAGCGTTAAAGCTTGACGTTTCGCCACCACGAGTGGATGGCATCTTCAGAAGCTATTTCACTTCGGCGACTTCCAAAATACTCAGCCCTATGCTTTTCAATATGTATTTCGAGGTATAAAAGTTAACAGCAGACTGATAAATAACTTAAGGTATGCCAATGACACAGTCATACTGGCAGATAGTTCTGTGAATCTTCGAGGACTAATCAAAAGAATAGCTTCAGATGGGACTACAAATAAGACAAAGACCATGCTGATAAGCAGAAATCAAAATCAGCTAGTGCAAAAGGGGCTGAATAGCTTTTTGAATGACCGATCTCTGTTTGTTGTAGTTGTTGTTGTTGTTGGCTGTTCATCAGACATATTTTCAATAAACGCTGGTGTTCCTCAGGGATCTGTCCTATCTCATACACTACTTCTTGTACAACAACGAGCTGCTGATAATAGCATTCAATCCAATGTACAGATTCTCAGGTGATAGTACACTAATATCGCGCATGGAACCAGTCAAGCCACTATCATCCCATTAGTTCGATGGGCGGTATAAGGAACTCTCGACATTCTCCTCCACGCCCACGTCAAGTCTACCAACTGTGCAATTGAAGGGTTATCTTCGTCAAGATTTTGGGAATAATCAGTAACATGTCCTGGCATGATCAAGTAATCGGTATTGCTAAAACGGCATTACATAAGCTTGGAGTTGTTCCGCTGTAGGCAGTTGTACACACCAGAGCAACTACTTCTGCTCTACAAGGCACAGATCCCACCATTGTAGGAGTATGAATCAAATATGTGGAGATGCGCTCCAAACCACTTTCTATAGCTTCTGGACACTATCCAGAAGAGAGCAATTATCTATATCAAAGGTACCAAAAATTAGATACTTGGGTAGCTTGATTATGGTGGACTTTAATTCAGATGCGAGAAAAAAAGAGAAAATTCGCTTATCTTAGACATATCATGAGGAATAATAAATATACTACCCTTCTGACACTAATAATAGAAGGCAAAAAAGGGCCGGAGCGTAGAGAAATCTCATAGTTAGAACACGTCAGACTGAATTTCTATAATCTACGTCTACTCAGGAGTCACAAGAAAGAGAGAAAAGCATTTGCCAAAATTATTGTCGATTTTTACCAAATGGAACTGGTACCTTGAGAAGTTTAGAATAATAACTTACCTGTGGAAATTCCTAACGTTGCGCAGGTATTGTCAACATCTTTCCTCATCTGCTCAATAGCCAAATTCAACACCGGCTCGATATTCTCGCTGGCATTGTACAAATCAGTCTGCTCCCCCTCTTGTTCTTCCATCTTGATCTCACTCTCAAGAAACCCGAAATCGAAGGGCTTTATATTGAACTTCTTCTGAAAACTCGTGTCTTTCAACACCTCCCTGAGCAACTGATGATCCTTGGGTTTCTCCGACTTCGCCTGTTTGATATCTTCTTCCAAGAGCTGTCTAAGTGTGTCAGTGTCCTGGAAACCTTGAAGGATGTCTGTGAAATCCACCGTGCTCTCTTGCTTGATCTGAGTCTCTAAGGTATTCGTTTCCAAGAGGTCCAAGACATTCGCTTGGTGCTCAGGTGAGGCGGAACAGTATGAACTAGGGCTTGTAGGGTAGATATTCGCTTCTTCTTTGATCTTGAATGGAGAGAAGTCTGGCAACGGCGATGTAGATTTTGAGTATTCCGTTTTGATCTGCAAGTAGTCTTCTCTGCAAGGTGAAGTCGAATATACAGATCCCGGTGAAGCTGTATAGAGTGATTGTTCTGGACTACTTGGATAAAAGTTATGTTCTCCGGATCTGTAGCTCGAGAACTGATCGTTTGGTGACAGCAATCCTGTGCTGTGTTGACTGGGTGATCCAGGATAACTCTTCGAGTTCGGCAACTCCAAATATATATTGGAATATTTTTTGTTGTTGCTCTCCTCTGCGAGTAGATTGTTGAGGTCAAGTCCAAGGATTGCGTCTGTCTTGCTGTCTTCAGCACAGGCTTCTGAATGGAATGATGTGAATATTTTGATTTGAGCTATCTGCTTCTCTGTGAGTGGAGGTGATTGTGGGTAAAACTGGGTTGAGGGTGAGACTGGCTGATCACCTCCTGGTAAGAGGGATAGGTCGAAATTTTCGGCGAAGTTGCTGTAGTCACATGGTGGCGTGAAGCCTGCTGAAGGGACTGTTTGCGGCATCTGGAAGTAAATAACCGAAATTAATAATTATTATTGAGTTTAATGTTATATCAAGTCATTTAAATGGTTCCCCCCCCATTTCTGCATATTTCTCAGCTGTAGTTTCTAAACGGTTAAAGTGATAATTCGAAACGGTCAAGTTAATTTTCCAACTCGTCAATTATAAATTCAAACTGAGAAGTAAAAATTACCCCTGACGGTTTCAAATTATACGTGACGAGTTGGAAAATTAACTTGACCGTTTTGAAATATCATTTGACGCTTTAGAAACTGCAGCTGGAGAAGGTGTAGTTAGAACCAATATAGTTTAAAAAAATAATTCTTAAAATAAAATTTAAACAATTATGAACGAAAAATACTACTAGTTGTTTAAAATATTGAAATTTTTTTTTCAAATGGGATGGTACGATAACTTTCACATCAGTTGATGCGAAATAAAATTTTCTTTCACTCTTATCTAGGCATATGTGGTTCTACCTTTGATAGTCGATGGAGTTGGCCGTTACTTGATGGAGATCCATTGATACACAAAGTATTCCAGATGAATAATCACCACTTTTATTTAAACTTGCGACGATCGTTTCGACACACAGTGTCTTTTTCAAACAATGTAATGACTCGCAGTAGAAGTTTAAAGTACCATAGGGCCAGGAAACTGGTTTCAGCTTCTTTTAAATAGTCGATGGAGTTGGCCGTTACTTGATGGAGATCCATTGTTTGAAAAAGACACTGTGTGTCGAAACGATCGTCGCAAGTTTAAATAAAAGTGGTGATTATTCATCTGGAATACTTTGTGTATCTACCTTTGATGGTTTTCAAGATATTTATGATTTTGTAATTATTTCGTAATGGCGCGTAGGAATTGGAAAAATCGTAGGTGGCGTGGCTCGCAGATGAAACAATTGGCTGAAAACTTTTCAGCCAAAGTGTTTCGGCCTCTAGTACTAAAATGTGCAGCCGCTCCATCTATCTCAGACCACATTATTTTTAAAAACTCCAGTGGTAAAATTTCCAGCAGGTTTTCCAAATTTTCATTTAGAAAATTCTGAAAAACATTAGTTTATTATGCAGTTCTTCTGAAAATTTGGATTAACATCGGCGTAAACTATAGTATATAGTATATAGTTAATGAAGATAATGAGTTTGACGTCCTCGCAGTTGTAATCCTTAATTTCACTTCTATTGAATAACGAAAAAGAATCATATTTACTCAATGAATCTTGGAGACAGGTGTAACGCATGATACTACGACTTTAGAAGGTATGCTCACGCGCATGATGTCTTCCATCTCGCTTCCACCTGTGACGTCAGCGTGTGACAAACGGGGTTTGTTTACTCGTTTAGTTACAGGTTATAGCCGAACATTTTCAGTTTATTTTCTTGAGTTTACTCGTTTACCGTAGTTAAGTTTGATAAAACATCAATTATTTGCGATTCTGAAGTTTAACACATCTTTGAACAATGGTTTATTGTGTGGTTGTGGGATGTAATAATAAAAAAGTAAAAACTATTCGTCACACTACCGCTACTTGGGATGGTTTGGAAAATTTGGCATGTTTCATCGCATGTAAGTTTCCTTTCCTTTTTTTCTTTCCTAGCGCCTTTCCTATTTGGAATAAAAAAAAGCTACATAAAATAAAAATGCGCTAAAAGATGGTTGGAGATTTACAGGTTGCAGAACGTATTTTGATATTTCATTTTCAGTTCATATAGAGAACTGCTAATTCTATATGCTCTTATTCACCTATTTTTCAGTTCTTATTGTCTGTCCAAAATATATTTCCCCATAGACTCATATATACAGAATCAATACCTAACTACAACACAAGAGTGCAACAAATAATGTGCCCTATACCCAGGCCATCAGAAACCATCACTACAAGTGGATCGAACTTTTTAATTCGAACATATTATTAAACAGATACATCGTGTGAAAACATTTTGAAAAAAATTGATGAAAAACCTGTTATTGCTAGGAATCTTTAGTATACGAGAATTAACCTGTACTAGCTAAATACAATGCCCAGAAGGATATTGTATTGTTGTATTGTGATATGTTTTTATTTTATGTTTAACATATACGCGGTTGTGACATATGTTTGAATAAATAAAAAATAAGAAAATTTGGTTATGTATTTTTCCACCAATCGTTAGCAGAAAAAAGTCAATATTCATTCGCCATAAACATAATGCCATTATGCTTGTTCATGATTTTTAAAAACCTTATGACAAAATCAAGTTATTTATTTCTTGTCTACCTTTTATTAAGAGAATTATACAGTAAATACATATGTAAATTGGCTTGACCTCTCTGGTTCTGTTCTTTTTCCACAATGTAAATTTTTTTTTGAGTACATACATTCAAATTTTTGTATCTGAAATTCAGAACGCTCGGAACTACTGCAAACGGGTCAGGCGTCGATTAATATCAATTCTCTGTATAACTATTTCACCAATTTTTCATTCAGATACAGAGCAATATGTATCGTTTATATTATACTATGCATGAGCTTTTTTCATTCTGTATGAATATTAAATATCTAAGACAGATATAACAAGAAACGAAATAAAACTTTCAAAAATCAATGCTTTGGCGCCATGTGCTTGTACACTTTTGTCACACGGTGACGTCATGCGCAGGCCGGTTCGAAATCTGTCCGCCAAGTGATCATATCTGTCAGTGTCGTAGTATCATGGGTGTAACGTATAAGAATATTGATTAAATAATTGCAATACTTGTATAGTTCTTTTCATGACTCATCAACCGTCAAGCCAGAGAAAGCAGGATGAAATCATATATAGAAATAAGGTAATAGTGCATTAATTACTAAACAGTAATGAAGTTATGTAACATAGGCATAATATGGAAAGATATAAAGAATGAACCTTGACTAAAGATCATTTTCAGTTAATAAAACATCATTTAACATTTAAATTTTGAGTTCGGCCGTGCTCTTAGAAGCTTTCAAACTACATCTGCGGTATATTCATAGCTGAAAACTTATTCATGTTTTCAAAACGTGTATCTTCAACAGGCTTCAATACTTTCAATAGATTTCAAAACCCGTTATGTAACTTGGAGAGCTTTGTACAAGACTTGTTGGAATATTGCTAATAAGCACTTGGTATGAAATGTTTTTATTAATAAATTACAAGTATGTCAAACTATTTTAGATAAAATAAGAGGATTTTCAGCTTTTAATGGAATCAAACTTCAGGTCTCACCTAGTAATGTAGCGAGTGAGTGTTTCCCAAATCTGAAAAATTATCTTTCTGAGGGCCGGTTTCTCAATGTCCAGTTAAATATTTATCTGGAGGTTAACGGGTAACTGTTAGATAAATTGTTTAACCAATTGAAGGTTAAACTTAGGCTACTTAAATAAAAATAAATCTTCACTTCATTTCATTTTTGAGAAATATTGTAAGAACTACGTTTATGCAATTATCCGTCAGCGAAATTTGTCTTCGCTGTTTACAACTCAGTGAAAGTGGCAATAGTTAATTTTTGTATTTGGCAAAATATGATGCAGTTATGGTCGCCTGCTAGAAATGGGAAGCGAAAAGGTAGCCGATTTCACTTTTATGGTTTTCTTGCAAAACAGATAGAGTTGCCAATATGGAGTGGTATGCAGAGAACCTTACATGACAAGCAAGTCAGATGGTGTTCTATTCATAGAAATAATAGTATTTTCCATACCTGTGATACTTTTCACTCCAGTATCTGTATATAGGGTATACAGAGCATATGTGATCGATAATATATTTAAACTACTCTGATTTTGTTATACAGTTATTACCAAACCACTCCTGAACCTGAACCTGAACCTATAAACAGACAGCGTGAATTATTTTTTTTAACTCACGGTCCAGGGTATTGGGTTCCAGTACTGATCCACTCCTGGAAATGCATAAGATCAAATAGACACTTTAGGGCCGGTTTTACAAATGCGGGTTTAACACGAGCTTTGTTAAACTTAAGCTTAGCTAAGCTCAGGCTTAAAGTCGACACCCGTTGTACAATCGTCGGCTTAGTTATACCTGATTGATAATGAAATTCACTACAGTTGGCATCAATGAAGCAATACGTACTGACATAATAATCTGAAAAGTTACCTTTTTTGGTTAGGCACTTACGACAGTTTGTGTCAAATTTCGGCAATGGGCGTTTCTGTCTCTGTTCTCTCATTTGCTCTCTTTGTTAAATTAGACACAAATCTTTCAAAAAAATATGACCCAATAAAGTGACAAGCAATTTGAAGGTCCCTCCTTGAAATATCATGTCACTTGTATCAGGTTTGGTTTATACCTCAGCTAAGCTCGCGTTAAGCTTCGGCTTACGCAAGCTCGTGTTAAGCTTGGAGTGGGGGGCTAAGCCAGCATTGTACAACGGACGTTTTGCAACTGACGTGGTTTAACGTCGGCTTACCTTAAACCTAAGCTTAAGCTTACATTATACAACCGGCCCATAAAAACTGCAAATTTCGCTATAAAACGTCAACAGGGCTGTCCCAAGTTATGGTTCTATCACCGTCCCAGAACTGTTTTCATCATGCCCCGCCCATTTTACAGTTCTAAAAATGGTTCTGGGACGGTGATAGAACCATAATTTGGAACAGCCCTAACAGCTACGAATGGTGACAGTAGGGACAGAAGTGAGGTTAATTTGTCAATATTGCGTCATTATTATGTATTTAAATCGCACTATCCATAGCTACGATCGTAGATAAAGTATAGCGTTCAAATAGTGGTAACCTTAATAACCCACTTATTGTTCTACACCACACGTCTATGGCGGCTCATGCTGCAAACTTCAACTGTTTAATCAACGGTTTAAGTTATTTCGCAGTATATATACGGGTGTTATAATATCCTGCAGTGAGCTACTGCAAGTGTTCCCATTGTACATCTAATCAGTCTCTTCTGGGCAACGAATTCTCTATCAAAACGTGGCGAAATCCCAAAAAGACAACCACATAACTGAGCACAGATTGTGAGAGTCCATGCTTAAACAAACTTTGTATGTCTCACCAATGGTCTCACGTTGTTGTCTCATGCAGTTGTCTCATTATAAAGCACATAAAACTCAATATACTTGTAATGTTATCAATATTATTCAATATGCACCATCATACCTTGCACCATGTTTACTTCAATATGGCTATTCCAAGAAAATCTCCTCTAAAGCAAGCGCTCCCTCGTGAGGTACTCGCGAACTAATCACAATGATCAGGAAAACCACGCACTAATCACTATGAATTAATCACTATAATCTTAATTCGCACGCGAAAAACAACGAAGCCTTGGTCGTACCGGCACGAATTCAATCTCAACACGAAAATCACCACTGTCAAGGTGGGAACGGCGCGTTATCTTTTTTATACGACATGGTACTGTATAGTAAGTAGTACTAGAAGGCGATTTTGTTTGAAGTATTGCGTCATTAGATTTTACGCGGGTACGTCGTTGACTCCGGTCTCCGGTCGACGCATTGGCGCTACTTACCTGTTGTTTCTTCCGCATTCAGAAGACCTTGGACATTTCAATATGGTACAGATTGGTATTTGGCTAGACATAATTTGCTTTTTCTATGATCATGCGACGGGATATTGTCAATTTATCAGTATTTTGTTAGAGCAGCTCATAGGACAGGGGTTCCCAATCTTTTTCAACCACCGGCGCACTTTCAAGTTTGGCATTTTGTCATGGCGCCCTACCTTAGACAGCTGTTTTAAATAGATACTGTCGAAACAAATAGGTATCTACAACAATAGTAGAGACAAAAATAAAAACTTCCTCAATAGGAAATAAGGTTTATTTTATTATATTTATAAGAATTCAGAATTGAAACAGAAAACAAAAAGAAAGACTCAAGAAAAACAAAAATTAAATACAACAGTCAAATGAATGTGACGATTGAGCTTGGTGATCTCCGCATAGTTTTTCAGAACGGGGAATAAAATTCGACACTGCGACTCTTGTTTATTGCTCCTCATTGATCCTTGAGCGATATTTGTTCTTGATTACAGCTACGACTGAAAATGCAGCTTCATATAAATATGACATTGCGAGCGGAATAAACATTCTTAAAGCTTTTGAAGTTAGGTTTGGATATTCATTTTGAATCGATAACCAAAACTCCACCAAATCGGATTTGGAGAATTCCGGCTGAACTTGTGTATGGGATCTTGGATCCAAGCAAATTTTTCGACATCATCATCTGTAAAGTATTTCGAAAACCATTCTGTGAGCTCCATAAATGTTCCGTGAAAAGGGCCATCAGGTCTTGTGAGACAACCAGTTCATTAGATCCCGCATAGTTATACAATTGTGGAAAGCAATCTTGACTGCCGCCTTCATTTGTATTTTTTATCCAAACTTGTAGTTTCTTCCTGAACGTTGTAATCTTCTGCAGTAGTTTCAAAATGTGGCGAGCGTCAGAATAGGTATTGTTGCTTTTTAGGCACCTACAAATATTTTTTGTGCTTTAGACTTAAAGGATCGACTCATTGCGCCCCTATTTACTTTGTACGGCGCACCAGGGCGCCGCGGCGCACAGGTTGGGAACCCTCGTCATAGGATCCTTGCTCTGGTCCTCTCCATTTGTGCAGATACTCAGATACGTACATAGGTCTAATATCGCAGACGCTTTCAGATTGAGCAGGGAGGAACTACAAAGTATTAGTAGTAGTAGTAGTACCCGGGGGGGGGGGCCCTTCTGGCAAGTAGGTATTGTAATTAAGCAATATCTCATAAAAAATAATATATAATTTGAGAATGCGTTATGCTTCAAGCAAATCAGAGCAAGTCTTGAAGAGCATCTAGTTAAGTGATAAACCCCTGCGCAGGGGATGCTAATGGAAAGATAGGCCTGTTGAGCACCTGCTGTGTGAGCTATCTTATCAATGCAAGAATCCATTCTGCAAGAAGGCTGGCCTTCCATGGCCAGATTAAGAGTTCTAATTAACAGTGTTGTTCTTAACAGTGCTGTTCCTAGAGTGCCGCCGGGAAACGGTAGCACAGCTTATACAGAACACGAGTCTAATGACCATAGCACTGAGCTGCATCATCTCTCTCCCCAGGTTGGGATCGCTGATCACTCAGTTCCAATGATAGTAACTGTGGGGGCAACCGCGTCTGGCAAGTAGGCTTCAGTAGGCCGTTTTACCATCCCCGAAGGTCACCTCTGAGCCACCACTGCCTGCCTCCC
The DNA here is from genome assembly GCA_951848785.1 of Callosobruchus maculatus. Lineage (NCBI taxonomy): Eukaryota > Metazoa > Arthropoda > Insecta > Coleoptera > Chrysomelidae > Callosobruchus > Callosobruchus maculatus. The sequence continues at coordinate 11,554,171 of CATOUR010000081.1, read as the reverse complement.
ACTGCCTGTCAAACCTTCCGATCATTTAACAAAGGCCAGCAATGTCTACCCAGTTTAGGGACGGTAATTCCTCTGGCTGGAGTCTATCGGATCCAAAGATCTCGTATCTCAGCCAGCCTAGCAACTTACACTCTGCAAGGAAGTGGTAAGCCGTTCCTTCGGCCCATATGTAGGGAGTCCTCTTCAATTCCTAACTGTCCCTTTCTTCCTAACTCTCGTCAACCTCGCTTGCTCTTCTAGTCTCTCCACGTACTCCTGAACCAGGCGTGCTCTGGTTTTGAGCCCGTAGATGGCTTTTATTGCCGCCTGACTATCAGAACAGATGCAAACCTTCTGCTCCACGCTCTCTGTCACCTCCTCATTACATGCAGCGGAGAGTATTCCATATACTTCTGCTTCAAAAGACGTGGTGTTCGTACCTAAAGAGTAACTCCCGTACTCCTCAATTTTCCAGACACAACCCTGCTCTTGACGCCTGTCAACTAACTAGTCGGGAGCCGTCCATTTAGCATACCAATGCCTCTTCGGGAAACTGAATCTCCCCTCGTTTCCACTCTTCGATAATGGAAATGGTCAGAGTGAAAGAATTATCCAACCTTGATGGATGGTTTGCTTCGACAACCGTGTAGGTAGAGATAGGCAACACTTTCTCCGCCAGCTTGGCTATCTTTGCATGGCCAAGCGCCTCTCCCTTCATCTGTTAGCAGAGTCCCTGAAGCGCCCACAGAAGCTCTGAAATCCTCAGAGGAAAGACTACACAGTCCTGGCCTCCAGGATTATCAGAGTGTATGTGGAGATTCGCTGGTCGTTTCGTCGCACTGTACAGGCCGCCGGATGTGGAATTGAAAAATCATTCGATATTTGATCGGCCTGCGCAGGCCGGGACACCACATTGTAAATAGCATTACATACTTCAGGAATTATGTAACCTAGGGCCTGGGGAGATATTATCAATGAAGATTTCAAATCTTCGTAACTACTTCCAGCTGCTAAAAACCGTAATGTTACCGTAGTCTCTCACGAGGCGAAATAACTCGTCGGGTGATAGTATCATTTTTTTTAATTAATGGCGTAACCATAGCTAACAGGTTCATATAAGTCTTTTCATCCATCCTCAGATAGTTGTCCAATCTTTTGGCGTTACACCTAATTCTCATTGTAGATTTTTATGCGAAAACTGTTTTTTTTCAACTATTCCTTACATCAAATAGTTCTATTAATACGCTTTTTGATGCTACTTTCGCAATTTATTGCTAATACCAAACTAACAATAGCGAGACAATTAATCACTTTAGACCCCAGGTGTGCTAGTATGTTGGAATTATTGTTTTATCTGGAAGAACACAAAAAGTCACAAATATACAGGGTGTCCCATTAAAAATTATGACGTCACGTGATCAAAAACAAATACCTTATTGGGTGACACAATAATAGGAACAGATACTACATTTGCTCTAATTTACACCCCCAAAATTATAATTCGCTACTGCTACCCAGTTCCGATATATTGCTTGTCCTAATTGTCGTGGGACACCCTGTATATAGAGCTTTTTCAAATACTCCACGCCACTGCAAGTGATACAAATCAATAGTGTTCATGCAAGTAAATTATTCTTCAGTATCTCGACACGTTAAGGCGTGTGGGAAAACTTATTCATTGAAAATTGAAAATCGGCTAGTAAATTTCATGAGCACTGCGTTGGCGTTATCTTTTACAGCATTCTTATAACTGCTTGAAATTCATTAATTTGTTATGACGATTGCGTTTGTTACCTATTAATGAATGTTGCATTAGATCATGATAATTCCCAATATTTTATTGCTAGAGAAAATGTGGTGATACATTCATTCATTGTTTATATACATGCGTAATAGTTGATGCTTTGAAGATTCGCGGAGATTTGATAGAGACACCTAACAGGGCAAGTACCATGAAGATCCCCTGTAGGAGCGTATTAAATATTAGGTTATCAATTATTATTAGTTGCTTATGACGACTTTGTTTTCCGTGGTAGGCTACAGCATTGAATAATTATTGAATTGAAAAAACCACGTGGTGGGATCTACAGTAGGGTGATGCATGTTTTGTTATACTATGGTGATTTTTGTCAAAGCTATGATGATGCTACGACCTTTCTTTAAATTCTTGAAATAACTATCATTTTTATTTGACAGAGCTCGAATTTTTGAAGGGGTGGTCATTTTCAAAGCAATTTAGTGCACAAGAAAATGTATGTTAGAAGCTAAAAAGGCACATCAGATTTTGGAATAATTGATGTTTAGAAGCTTTTTGGCAGCGTTTAAATAGTTACAGAATTTTAACGCTTTACTGTAACGTGCGCTGTATATTGCTACACTTATTTTTTTTTCCTGAGACTCCTCAAAATTGCAGTCTTACGACTTATAGTACTGTAATTCCAGAGTCCGACGACCATGCAGATCCCCTTGCTACTCCTATAATTCAAGATAAGTTTTCTATTTGGCATTATACATTAGATCTCAATGTATCACTAATACTATGCTGAGATGAAGATATCAAATTCCAAAAACTTAAAACTAAATCTCATAGACCCGGGTATTTTTTGACATAGGTACCTACTCAAAGCGTGCAGTTCACAGTAAATGTGGTGGGGTGTCAAAAAGATATATTCTTATTTTTCAGAATGAATTGAAGGGCTGTTCCCATAAAAAACCAATGTCGATAAACCAGAATTTTCAGGAGGCACAAAAATTTTTTTATTTTTCAAAATTATGATACGCAAATGTGTCCTTCTGACTGATTTACTGGATAATATATTTCTGGATTATATTTCGATCATCAAAAAAAAAGAAAACCCTGTGACATATTACCTCACTGTTGTAGAAAAGGTTCTTTGGATTTTGGGATAAAGTACCTCAAAAGACTTTTTACTCAAAGAGCCGACGTTTTGGCGTTTATTTTTTAATCCAAAGGGATGTTATTCTTTGCCGCTTAGGTAAGGATGTATGCTTTACATTTTAATGAAATAGAATGGAAAATTGTATTATCTTTTTAAAAGTGTTATGCTACCTGTCAATCATTAAATGTACCGGTCTTTTCTAATGCTCAATGTTCTTTGCAGAATTGTATTTTGTGCAAATTCTTCAAATCTTCTAAATTCTAATTGACGATTTTATGTGTAATTTTTTTTTAATTTGTGTGTAAGACTGGATTGTCAATATTTAACGTTGTCCAATTTATATTTTTACTTATATGTTTCGTCTTTATATGAATCTTAGCCCTGAAGAAGGCGTAAAATAAACGCCAAAACGTCGGCTCTTCGAGTAAAAAAACCTATTGCAGTGCGTTATCCCAAAATCCTAAAAGCTTCTTCTACAAAAATGAACTAGGGTAAGAATAATAATTACTTTCTACTGTTTTACTTCACTCGCACAGCTGCAACCACGGTTGCAAACTTCAGAACAACGTTCTAATAATAAAAGCAACAGAAGAGAACTGACTAGAGTTTACTGGCATAAACTATCAATGTCTAATGACTTTGGCTGTTCTTGATATAAGCGACAGGGACAATGGCTGTTTTTGCTAAATCACTGTAACTTTGGGTTGACTTTATCCACGAACGTTGGTAATTTATGCCTTAATAATATTTTCCGCTAATACATATGACGTTTCTATTAACAGTGGTGCCAATATGTATAATTTGTTAAAATATGACATTGGTTGTTTTTGATAAAACCCTTTAATAGAATTAACGGCATCAAGCAGTTAGTAGTGCATAAAATGTTTTGTTGTTCTATACACAAGTATTCACTGGTCATAAATACAACCACAGCCGTTAATATAGTAGTGTCTCAAAGCTCTACCGTGACTGTTCATAGCTTTTATGTTCAAATTAGCTTTAAGGTTATAACAATAACATCGGCCTGCACTTAGTTGGATTTAATGGAACATTAAGGCTTTTAGTGTATCTGATGATGACATTTTAAATATATTCTTTCAACATATGTATCAACAGTATCCACCACGTTCTCTGGATCAAAGTGGTGAGTTAGCTGCACGTCATCTGCATAGCTCTATACAGGGTGGGCCAATAGTGCGTGCACGGAGGACTGTGGGCTTACTAAAAAATATTTCAAAAATCTGTCACTTGATCATGGTAGGGACCCTTGAAGGTTATAACGTAAAAATATTTTCACTTAAATTTTGATGTTTATACAGGGTGATTCATATCAAACATACATTTTTTTCAATGGAACCCCCTATATATTATTGCATATTTGGATTCCTTGGTTAATTCTAGTGTGACTTTATATATCACACATGGACCTTTAAATGAACCGTTTAGGCGCAAATTACCATTTTTGGTATAAGTAGGTATCAGAAAAAAATTGAATATTGCAGCGATTATAAAACTTAGAAGGCCTTGACTTTGCGGTACGACTAAGCACGAAATGCGTCACCTTAGGTCAGACGGCTAAATTTGAATTCTTTTTGTGCTTGGAGAAATCAGATGATAAATTTAGGAAACTTTAATCACAGATAACTTGATTTTTTCAAATGGGAATGCCTATTTTGATTCAAAGAATCAAATGTAAAATTTGATTACCTTTCTAACGATATAGCATTCTTGATACCAATGTTAATCTACTTATTAGCAAAATCGCGGGAAATGAAATTTGAATTGCAGTCTGTTTGAATTGTAAAACATAATTTAGTTTGCAAAAAACTACATGAAATAATCACAATTACAACATAGCGAATTAAAATTTTCAGGCAATTATTTCAATAGATGTTCAGAATGCTCCAGTTGGAGATATCTTTACTTTTGACTTAACTAAACGGAAATGACTATTTCGTTTATCCCATTAAATATGAAATTTCATTCTAAACATGTTAGACTGTAAGCAAAAATCGCCGGTATTTTTCCTTTTGTTTCAAAATTTTTAATCGTTTTGGAAAGTTGTCAAGCTCTAGTAGACCTCAATAGCTAGTAGGCTGTGAAAAACAAACACTTCTGTCATACCCCAGCTACTCATTGACATTAGATATCTTGACGCTGTTGTATCCGGTTAGAGCTAATATGTTATAAGGAATTTTCATAGTCTTGCCTCGTTGCTCTAGTTAGTTTGCATCTTTCTACTTAGTAAGTTGGTTTCTGCCATATTAATGAGCTTTTGTTTATTTTTCATGGCCTGCTAGGCTGCTTGCACACAGGAAAATTGAAAAACACCGATTTGACTGAAAATTTGAAATAAAATGAAAACCAAAAAAGATTGATATCAAGAATGCTATATCGTTAGAAAGGTAGCCAAATTTTACATTTGATTCTTGAAACCAAAATAGGCATTCTCATTTGAAAAAATCAAGTTATCTGTGATTGAAGTTTCCTAAATTTATCCTCTGATTTCTCCAAGCACAAAAAGAATTCAAATTTAGCCGTCTGACCTAAGGTGACGCATTTCATACTTAGTCGTACCGCAAAGTCATGGACTTCTAACTTTTATAATCGCTGCGATATTCAATTTTTTTCTGATACCTACTTATACCAAAAATGGCGATTTGCGCCTAAACGGTTCGTTTAAAGTTCCATGTGTGATACAGAAAGTCACACTAGAATTGACCAAGGAATTTAAATATGTAATAATATATAGGGGGTTCCATTCAAAAAAATGTAAGTTTGATATGAATCACCCTGTATAAACGTCAAAATTTAAGTGAAAATATTTTTACGTTATAGCCCTCAAGGGTCCCTACCATGATCAAGTGACAGATTTTGAAATATTTTTTAGTAAGCCCACAATCCTCCGTCCACGCACTATTGGCCCACCCTGTACAAATAAATGCCAGAGTCAAACTCCTTAACTCCTAGTACGCTACTGTAGATATAAAACCAAGGAGTCGCCTATATACTGCACGCCACTGGCATGAAGTATCGCCCAGCATTCTTCCTTGCTGGGTATGTCGTAAGGCAGGAGATTACGTATTCTTTTGGGAAACCCAAGTCGAGTCAGGCCGGTATCCTTGAGAAGTCCGCTTTCAATATATAAGGTACACTCTCAGACCTCTGGTTTGGCCTGGCCTATTATTATACCAGATTTTTTTATACGAGCACACTATACACTCTCATTTTGCAATGAGATGCTGTGGAACTGCGGCCCGACGAAGCAGTTCTTGCAAAATGTACGCTGGTCGAAATAGGTTGAGTCATGCCGCAAAAATAGGTACTTACTATCTACCCGACAAAGAACCTCTGTTTTTTTTTCACTACACGTTATTAAATTTAAAAACGTTCATAAACCTGGTGATAATTAATATACCGTTGTGTAAAGAAACTTTGCCAACACTTAAAGCTAGTGCTGTATAACTATATTAACAGGCACGTAGCCAGAGGAGCCCCCCCCCCGAAGTTACAAGGTATTTTAGTGATTTATACAAGGTGAGTTTTTAGTGCCGGCTCGGTCGATAACTCCACTACTGTAGAAGATAGCGAAAAAAGTTGTATATAAAAGTTGTAGCCACGGATATGCTCCTTAATCAGAAAATATCTTGATTTATACAGGGTGATCCATAACTACGTGGTGATGCAAACATGCATTTTTTTAAATGAGACAGCCTATATATTATTTCATATTCAAATTTTACTAATGATTTCTGTTCTTTCAATATAGGGTATTGTTACATTGTACAGGGTATTTCAAAAGTTATGACCATTTTTATCTCCAAATCGCTGTCAGATGAACGTACTGTATATCAAAAAGTGATGAATCAAAAATATTTTTTTTTACACAAATGGATAACAAATATTATCTAGTTTTAAAATCGGCTACAAAAAAAAGCCCAAGACGCATATTCGTATATAGGGTGATGTAGAATGCAAAATCTAGATTTTCTCTCTTTTTTCAAATGTAACTCCCGATATTTTATTATACCAAAGAATTGCTTTTAAGATGCTCTTCCATCTTTGTATAGCACTTGTTGTACCTACGTCCATCAGTTTCCGAGATATTTCGATTTTTCGGTAAATTTAAAATATAGCTTCTATTTGTGTACTGAAATTTATTTATTTTGCGAAGGTACTATCGAATTTGTTTTTTTTTATTTAACAAACAACTAAATTATAAGGTCATGATAGCGTTTGATGAAGTCAAAACCCTGAATCATCGAGATAATAAAGTCAAGTATGCTGAGGAAACAATTTCGTAGGCGTGATGCATTATTATCAAGCAGATTTATCAGGTATGCTTTGAAAAATTGACGGTTTTCATAACCTGCTCAATAATTCCGTACTGTGTGAAAACCGAGCTTTAAAAAGTAATTTTTGCATTGAGGGTATTTAGGAGAATCTTTGAGAAATTGCCTACTTGCCTCTAGAATATATCAACTATGAACAGCAATATACAGAACGCAGGCACTCCAAAACTAATGCGTTTGAAAGTTTGAAGAATCGTTCTATTTCGGCCGTGTCGTTTAATGTTCCATAGCCTACCTGATAGATCTGCTTGATAATTATGCATGACTTGTATAAAATTGTTTCCTCAGCACAATTGACCTATATTATCTCGTTAATCCAGTGTTTCGACTTGATCAAGTACTATTATGGACTTACATATTAGTTGTTTGTTAAGCAAAAATAAAATTTGGTAGTATTTTCTCAAAATAAACAAATTTTAGTAAACAAATAGAACGTATTTTTAAAATTTGTAGAAAAATCGAAATATCTCAGAAACTAATAAACGCAGCCATAACAAGTGCTATGCAAAGATGAAAGAGCATATGAGAAGCAATCCTTTGGTATAATAAAATATTGGGGGTTACATTTAAAAAAAGCGAGAAAATCTAGACTTTGCATTCTACATCACCCTGTATACGAATATGCGTCGCGGGCTTTTTTATAGCTGATCTTAAAACTAGATGATACTTTTTACCTATTCCTGTTGATTCATCACTTTTTGATATACAGTACGTTCATTTGACAGCGATTTGGATATAAGAATGGTCATAACCTTTTAAATACCCTGTATAATGTAACAATACCCTATATCGGAAGAACGGAACTCATTAGTAGAATTTGAATATGGAATAATATATAGGGTGTCTCATTTAAAAAAATGCATGTTTGCATCACCACGTAGCTATTGATCACCCTGTATAGATCAAAATATTTTCTGACAACTTTTTTCACTATCTTCTACCGTAGTGGAGTTATCGACCGAGCCGGTACTAAAAACTCACCTTGTATATTTCTAAACTGTTGAAACTTTTATGTTACAATAATTACTAGGCTACGAGCTTAGAAAAAACCGTCTCAATAAATTTTGGTGATGGTCAATGATTGGGTAAAATATCCAAGGGATCGAAACAAATTTCAACAAAAATGTTAGGCCCTCTAGGTTGTAACGACATAATTTGGCACGGCTATGTTATTTTCTTGTCGACACTATGGAAATCACCTAGACAAAGATAAAGGGAAGAAAAAGCGGGTAGTCTATTATCGGCCGTGATTGTTATCGCTTCGGCACTGAGGTGGTACCGTTCCCATCCGATTTTTGTTCGTGAGGTTGTGTAAATTGTCGTTGTTGGAGACTCAATATACAGGGTGGGCCAATAGTGCGTGGACGGAGGATTGTGGGCTTACTAAAAAATATTTTGTAAATACGTCACCTGATCATGGTAGGGACCCTTGAGTGCTATAACGTAACAATATTTTCACTTAAATTGTGACGTTTATACAGGGTGATTCATATCAAACTTACATTTTTTTGAATGGAACCCCCTATATATTATTGCATATTTGGATTCCTTGGTCAATTCTAGTGCGACTTTACATATCACACATGGAACTTTAAACGAACCGTTTAGGCGCAAATCACCATTTTTGGTATAAGTAGGTATCAGAAAAAAATTGAATATCGCAGCGATTATAAAACTTAGAAGGCCGTGACTTAGCGGTACGACTAAGGATAAAATGCGTCACCTTATTTCAGATGGCTAAATTTGAATTCTTTTTGTACTTGGAGAAATCAGTAGATTAATTAAGGAAACTTCAATCACAGATAACTCGATTTTTTCAAATGGGAATGCCTATTTTGGTTTAAAGAATCAAATGTAGAATTTGGTTACCTTTCTAACGATATAGCACTCTCGATATCAATCTTTTTTGGTTTTCATTTTATTTCAAATTTTCAGTCAAATCGGTGTTTTTCAATTTTCCTGAGTGCAAGCAACCCAGCAGGCCATGAAAAATAAACAAAAGCTCGTTAATATTGAAGAAAGCAACTAACTTAGTAGAATGTTGCAAACTAACTAGAGCAACGAGGTAAGATTACGAAACTTCCTTACAACATATTAGCTCTAACCGGATACAACAGCGGCAAGATATCTAATGTCAATGAGTAGCTGGGTTATGACAGAAGTGTTTATTTTTCACAGCATACTAGCTATTGAGGTCTACTAGAGCTTGACAACCTTCCAAAACGGTTAAAAATTTTGAAACAAAAGGAAAACTGCCAGCGATTTTTGCTTACAGTCCAACATGTTTAGAATGACATTTCACATTTAAGGGGATAAAAAAATCAGTCATTTCCGTCAGCCAAAAGTGAAGATATCTCCAACTGGAGCATTCTGAACATCCACTGAAATAATTGCTAGAATTTTTTAATTACGCTATGTTGTAATTGTGTTTATTTTATATAGTTTTCTGCAAACTAAATTATGTTTTACAATTCAAACAGACTGCAATTCAGATTTCATTTTCCGCGATATTGCTAATAAGAAGAAGTACCTGCTGAAGAAATTGAAAGATTCCAGTCAGAGGTATCATTACTTTTGACTTACGGAAATGGCTACTTTTTATAGCATTAAATGTGAAAATTTATTCAGAAGACATAGATATTCTACTGCCAGCATCAATCACTAGTAGTTTTCCTTTGATTAAATATTTTTTACTGACTTTGAGAATTGGTTAATATCTAGTAGGCTATGAAAAATGAGCGTTCCTGTTACCGCTATTGTTTCTGGTTAGAGCTAATATGTTGTAACGAATTTTCATAATCTTGCCTCGTTGCTCCAGTTAGTTTGCATCTTTCTACTAAGTTAGTTGGTTTCTTCCATATTAACGAGCTTTTGTTTATTTTCATGGCCTGCTAGGTTGCTTGCACGCAGGAAAACTGAAAAACACCGATTTGACTGAAAATTTGAAATAAAATGAAAACCAAAAAAGATTGATATCGAGAATGCTATATCGATAGAAAGGTGATCAAATTTTACATTCGATTTTTTAAACCAAAATAGGCATTACTATTTGAAAAAAGCAAGTTATCTGTGATTGAAGTTTCCTTAATTAATCTACTGATTTCTCCAAGTACAAAAAGAATTCAATTTTAGCCGTCTGACCTAAGGTGACGCATTTCATGCTTAGTTGTACCGCAAAGTCACGGCCTTCTAAGTTTTATAATCGCTGCGATATTCAATTTTTTTTCTGATACCTACTTATACCAAAAATGGTGATTTGCGCCTAAACGGTTCGTTTAAAGTTCCATGTGTGATACGTAAAGTCGCACTAGAATTGACGGAGGAATCCAAATATGCAATAATATATAGGGGATTCCATTCAAAAAAATGTATGTTTGATATGAATCATCCTGTATAAACGTCAAAATTTAAGTGAAAATATTTTTACGTTGTAACCCTTAAGGGTCCCTACCATGATCAAGTGACAGATTTTTGAAATATTTTTTAGTAAGCCCACAATCCTCCGTCCACGCACTATTGGCCCACCCTGTATTGTTTGGTTAATCGGTTCGGTGTTTGGATTTACGTAAACTTTACAAGGTACCCACTAAGTTGTAAGTATTGCTCAGAAAATAATTAATAAATGAACACTATTATGAATTATTTCTAATAGTACTACTAACTAGTGATACATCGTTGAAAAGCTAGATGTACCAATTCGCAGTTTATGCCAAATTTCCTTGTTTCGGTATTGATGAAAACAAGAAAAATCTGAAACAGTTGAATTTATGTACACATACGGGTATTATGTTGCCACACAGCTTTTGCTCAGAATTTAGAGAACAAATCATTTTTATGTTTCACCTTTACGCCCAAGTAGGGTATAATGAATATATTTTGAGTTTAGTTTATTCATAATGTAAAATATGAACACCATTGAATAGATCATAGCCAGCAAAAAATATATCGAGCTCAAGCCTTCCCCCCCAGGTGGGGGTATGTAGATAAAAACAGGCTTTGAATATTCTGAATACTCAACAGGTCCCCCCTAGGTAGGGCCGTCACCCGTTCGGTTTTTTCATAGCGGGTAGGAGCCGCAAACCCTTCTTTGCTCCAATGATAACGCTTGTTTACTGCTCCTCCAGGATGTCTGAGCAACGGAAACCTAACCACCCCCTTTTTTGCCCGCCATAAATGGTGATACCCAACGACGTCCTACTCCTGATACCAAGAACGTCCTTAAATAATAATAGTAATAATAATGTATTTTTATTTCCACAATTCTTTGTCAAATAAACGACATAAAATGCAGGAATCCGTAAATGGGACGTTGTTGGTGAAACCTGACTGCTTTCGGTTTCTACACCCCCCCCCCCCCCCCCCCACAGGAAAGATGATTTAGCCTTGAGCCTCCTCCAAGTGAAATTTTGGCTACGGGCCTAACTATTGACTACAACCAAAGTTTACGGAATAAATATAAGTTGGATCACTCTCCGTCGGCACTTTGAAGATCTCACATCAAAGCGATGCCGCGGCCGCACGCGCCAGTTAGTTTTTGCGTTGGTTTTTTCCCCAAGTACGAGGGTCTTTTAGCGGGGACTTGCTAACGCCAGGGTTTTACGTATATACGAGGGTCATTGAAAGACTATGTATTGACAGCCGATTTAGACATACAAATACAAATATAACGTTTATTTTGCTAATACACTAGGTAACTAAAGTAAAGTAAAACTATTACTAATGAATCTCAAATGATTTCACATATTGTAGCTGTTTCGTAGATACGTAAAAATTGGTTCAAAGGTGCTGAAGTATTTTTACCTTAATGTTTTGTTTATTTGGCATATTTTTGAGACCACAGCTTATAGAATTTATGGTATAATATATAGGAACTCGTATGTACAATTTTAAAATATAATGATGTGGAAATGCTTTACATGGATGTGAATAAATATTATTGACATTTTGCTTTTCAGTGTCATTCCAGTTGCTACTGTAGAAACTAAATTGTTAAAGTTATCAATAAAAATATTTCCGAGCTCTAAAATATAATTTAGAATGTCTCTAGGTGGTATGGTAAGACCACCGAATGAATATTTTGTCTCACTATACGCTTTTAGCGTGATACAATCCTTTAAGTACCTGTAGGCCTCGAATTAATCATTTTAGACGTGTGCTAGTTTGTTGGAATTGTTTTATCGGGTAGAACACAGAAAGGCACAAATGTACAGGGTGTTCCATTAATAATTTTGAATCGGACGTCACGTGACCAAAAACAAATACCTCATTCGATATATAATTCTCTACTACTGCCCAGTTCCGACCTATTGCGTGTCTTAATCGTCGTGAAACATGTATTTATATCCTTTATATTTCAAGGTTTACCACAAAATAAGGACGGATGTGATTGTCATTTTCCAACCGTTAATAAATTTAATTGATAAAATCAAACTTCTGAAAATATTATCCATTTCCTGCAAACAAATCCGAGATAACAAAATCCGATATTTTTGAGACACTGTATACACTTCGCGTTACATACGTTCAACCACTACTTTGCGCCGCCCCGTATCTCCCGGCTGACGTCGGCACACTGCTACCGGTGGACCGGGGAGACGGGGCAAGGGGTAGGATGTTTTGATATTTTTGCGGAGTGATCCAACTTATATTTATTCCGTAAACTTTGCTACAACCCTACACCTTTTCCAGCACTAGTTTCCAAAATAGTTGTAATTTCTAAAACCTCAAAGGCAGTTTAAAGTAGATGAATTTTCTAAAGCATCAAATGTAGTTTTAAATAGATAATTTTGAAACTTAATGTGTCAATTGTAGCTTCAAATCATTGCATACTCAAAAGATTCAAATTAGTTTCTAGAGTTAAATCAAAGGCTCCAGTTGTAAGTAGTTTCTAAGGCGTCAATTCGATAGCCTATCATGCCTGGGGTCTACATAATCCAAACTAATTACCATATGGTAAAACAGAAAGAGTGCTCATGTACAAGTATATACACAGGGATATCGCAGTATGTATGATATTCATCTACATAGAAGGGGCGAAATAAGATTTAGATACTGAACAGCTGTTCACACGGAGGTATTATGGGATAGTGATAGAAGTTAACCCTTAATAACCACACTTTTTTTTTTAGTGCACAATTATCACACTGCGGTCTGACTGACCCCAAAGTTTTTCGTCCCAATTTTTACATATAACTTATATAACTAGACGACTTCATTCAGTTAATGCATCACTCAAACATGTTTTTGTTAACATAAGATTTCCGGAAAATAAAAAAATAAACAAAATACCGTTTACATAAATGTAACAAAACCTGAACTCATAACCGAAAAATTAAGACACTCACTGATAAATGAAAATTAAAAAAAGAAGACAAAATACAAAACTCTTGTGATTCTAGTATAATGTCTCTAAAATTTCTTTTTTTTAAATTAATAATTTCCTCTTTAAACTTCGGCACTACAGTTCAGACAAATTGACTCTTTATGTTAGTCACAAATGGGCTTTAGACAAGGGACCTCCGACAAGATACTCCTCTGTATTTTCAATTAAAATATTCCGAATTTTCAACTCTAGTTCTCTCTAGCTCAGAAGGTGGGATCGCAGTTAAATGAATATTTCAAGCAATTCATATAGAAAACTGTATTTGACCAGACTACTATCTGGACTTTTCCGCCATTAATTTTGGTTTGCCAAGCCTCAATCAATTTGTTACATGTTTTCTAACAATTTCCACAACTAATTACAAATAACAACCTCCTATGTGAAAAATTCTCGCGTGTCTTCCATCAGTAATAATAATTATTATCCTGATAGCCTCAATTATCCGTGTTATTCAAAGCATCTAGATAACAGAAATTACAAATTAAACAGAAATGTTAAGAAGTGCGAAGAGAACACTATTATTAGAAAAATCATCACGATATTATATATATATATATATAAACAAAACAAAAACAAAAAAGGTGCAACCCGGGCTCCGACACACCGGGCCGCTGTTCCATTTCCCAGCGACTACTCCTCACACCGTGAGGTGAGCAATCACTGGGTCCGCGAATCGTGCGTCCTAAGCAGACGAAGGGACCCATGGATGACTGCCTTCTGCATTCTGGCGGCTAAGATGTGCGCCGCCGCACGGCACACCGGCATTTTGCGCAGTGCAGAGAGCAGCGTATCCCTCATACCACCTAGGGATCCAATGACCATTACTAGCAGACTCACAGTGTAGTCCGGCCAGAGCCTGCGAAGTTGTCCGAGGAGCTCCTGATACTTGGTCCGCTTTTCCTCCTCCTTAGAGACGATGTTCCCCTCGGCAGGCGCCGAGAACTCGATAACGAACATCGTCTTTTGTTGGTAGTCGAGGAGGACTATGTCGGGCTTATTTGCATGTATAAGCTCGAGCGTGGAGAATGAGTAGTTCCAGTAAATTCGGCACCTCTCGTTCTCCACAACGGACTCAATGTCCCCTGGAGCATACGGCAGCACCGGTGTCTCATCTATACCGTATGAGTGCCTTAAATGGTAGTATAGCACTCGTAGAGCCGCATTGTGCCGATAGACGTAGGCTGTGCCAGCGTACACCTTACACGCCGACAAGAGGTGCGTAAGGGTCTCTGGCGCCTGCAGGCAGGCTCTACAGCGAATATCGGGCACATCCATACCCATAATCCGGCTACGGTATACTAAGGTGTTGAAGACACCGTCTTGGCAAGCCATTATAGAGCTCTCAGTCTCCGACTTCAACCCATTAGACCTTAGGAAGGACTTCTCCTTCCTTCCGTCAACTGCTCAGATAAACCATGCTCTTCTAGATGTTTGTAGAAGATTCCGTGCATTGGTTTATCTTTGTGAAGTCTTAAAAGCAATTGGACTTCAGCAGTTTTAATCCGGGTTTTTAATTGTGCGGGAGCAAGTTCCGTAACGGACTGCTGACACATATATATATATATATATATATATATATATATATATATATATGCTTTATTTTCCATTTATCATAAAACAAAGTAAGTTTCTAAAAACTAAATACATCATACAAGGAAAAATCCCAAGGGGGAGTTCACATGAAGTGCTCTTCCACTCAACCCTTGTTATTTTAGATGTAGTAAATTAGACTAGATTCTGCATCAAAAAAAGAACTTTAGATTCACACTACGTATATAAAAAAACTACCTAATTCTAACTCTACGGGGTCACCAACTTGTAAACTAGGTCATAGACAATATGTGTCTCGTCACTGCAACTTTAAATTTGCTGATGTTGAGCGATTTCATCTCTGGTGGTAAAGAGTTATATTGTAAATAGTAAATGTGAATCCTCTTTCAAAGATAACAGGTGCAGTTATATAATTTTTATTCCTAACATTAACATTATGGATATCTTTGCGGAAAGATATTTTATTGTAGAGGTACGGCGGGTTCTTGAAATATATGATCTTATGGAACTGACAAAGAGCATACACCTTGAATCTTTTTTCCATGTTATTCCACCTGAGATCTTTCAGCTTATGAGACACATGATCGTACTTTTTGATATTGTAAATAAATCTAATGCAACTATTTTGTACCCTCTGAATTCTATTGATACTATCTCTATCTAGGCATGGTACATAAACTGGTGAACAATAAACAAACTGAGACAATGCTAGAGTGTCACATAGCATCCTTTTAGTGTCAATGGAGAGATATGCCCTATGAGGATATAAAAGCCCGAGAGAGATTAATTGGGAAAATGAATTGCAAAATATCCAGATAACTTCATATCAGATCTAACAATTCATGCTTTTTGGGAGTGGTTTACCGATTAAGAAAAGTTGCCGCTGACCTTTAATAAAAGATGAATAGCGTTACACACGCGCGAGCATTATAGATAAAATTTGGACTAAAAACAATTACCAAAGATATCGCAAAAATGTACAAGTATATGTTATTGAAGTTAAAAAACAATGTACTGAACTTTGTTATCCTGTTTAATAATAAACTTATTAATATATCTCATGACTTAACTAATGATCACGAGATGTGCACGTATAGTAAACAGTGCAGAACATGTAACTGATAAACGTAATTTTCAATTTCGGCAATTTTACAGAAACGATAGATCAAACTTTTTATTCTAACCGGCTTTCTACATGATTTTTAAGAGAAACCAGCTAAAGTTCGAAAAAACTTAAGGGTCTAGGGTATAGCGCGCGAAATTGAGAATCCAAGAAAAGACGTATTCCCGTGTTAGCGAGGAGGCGTGGTCGCCTGTTCCCTTTCTCCAGAATGTGTGTCTAAGATGAAGGGAGATAAGTCCAAAAATCCAAAGGTAAGGTCAAAAGGTCCAAAGGTAAGGTCCAAAGGTCATCATAAAAATGAATTTCGCATTTCCAAGCTCCTGAAGTTACCATTAAACTTACAGTAATGACTCAAAGAGCAAATTGAAGGAGAAAGATTGCGCTTATGCAACTATTTAGCCCTTTTTTGATATCATGTTTGGTTGTTAAATTACAGGCATTTATAGAATGTATGATTTTGCATTGCGAGTTTTTTTGTACATTAAAAAACTTTTTTGAGAAAATCGATAATAGTTGTCATTCATTAACTATCGCCTTCTGAAATATTATATATGTAGTTGGAAAATAAAGTGAGTTATGCGAGAAATTGTGAGTCCGTGTTTTACATGGCAAATACGTATGTATAAATGTGTATATCCAGGCCCCTTAAGACGACATATAAGTTTGCACCACCCCTGCAGCAATTAGGCCTGGGCGAAAAGATACAAAAGATACAAAAATGATCATTTCTTAAAGACATTTCCATATGCTAAACTTTAAAATGTTACTTTGAGTTCAACTACAAATAAGTTGGAGCATTATTTTGGATAACAGATTTTTATCAGAAGTTCAGATACTTGCATATACAGTATCGGTATGGGATTTGAGGGCATCGAAGTATTGGTATCTGAATACTGGTATCGGCACAGCCCTACCTCTGACATGTTTTGTAATATTCATTTTATTCATTTTATTTGCAATAAAACTACAAATAATGCCACCCCTCGAAGGCTGAGCCTTGTGGCGGGATATAGGCATACATAGTAAGATAATTATAATACGTCACAAAAAATTTTATGGTACCATTTTATAAAGCCAGTGGTTATCCAACAGAATTAACATATCGTTTCATACCAGAACTGGATTGTGACGACTGATATCTTGCGATAGTTGTCTTTCTGTATGCTTCATTGGACTTTCTGCGAACTGGTTTACTTGAGGCAACCAAAGATTGGTAGCAGGTAATACCAATAATGTTTTCATAAGTAATTGTGCTATTAAAACTAAAAATTTCGGAAATCTGATCGAATAACCGTCATTGAATTTTCATTGGCAGCATAAAAAAAATATTACGTCGTCAGGCGCGTACACAGGATTTTCATTTGGGGGAGGGGAGGGGTTTCAAGAAACACCGAGATATATGTTACAATAGCAAAATATACAAAAGCAACATAGCACCTATATGAATGGATAGTTATCAGTCACTAAACGAAACAAAAACTACCAAGAAAACTGGAAGTTTTCAAAAACAAATTGTTTGTCAACTGCTGTTCACATATAGACAACATTTAGTCAACTTCGTGGCCCCCGATAGAAAACGTGGCCTCTTCAAAATTGCGAATCGGGTTTTCTATTATTAACCCAAAAAACAAAAAACTTTTTTGGGTGAGACCCAGCCTAAAGAACCGAAACAAAAGCTATACTAAGAAATTATTGGGAGATTTACGAAAAGGTGATGTCAGTATGTCGCTATTAGTAGAGAAATGCGATCTATCTTTGGAAACTATAAGAACAAATAGTACTGACAATGGAATTGTAATACGAATGAACGGACCCTCGGAAGAAGCATCAGAAAATATTTTATTCTTCCTTTACAGTGTCTGCCCTTTATAGCGATTTTATAATTTTTTTAATCAGGTTACATAAAAACCTAGCTTCTGTACAAAGTTCAATTAATTTGCACGTATTTTGAACACCTTATTTTATTTTTCACACATCATAGTCCGTAGCACAAAGCAACGGGGCAAACTGAACCAGGACTATTTTATCTTCCTCTAGTTGAACCTGTACACATTATCAGAGTTTTCAGAAACGCGGACAAAACATCAACACTTTAACATTTTCCGAATGGCCACATGCAAATGAAAAGTTACTGAAAACACCAACAGAGCAAAATATTTTTTGGAGTCTCATGGCGGCTTTCAGCCAGCTGAGTCGATTTTAGGTTAGGGCCGTTATAACACAACTGCATTTCAGTATTTCCGATTTCCAATCTTTGTTAATCGTGAGATTTAATATACATTTATTCTTAAATCGTCGATACAATGTAATACGCGGTATTAATCTTTTTACGTGATTATTATGATATCTTCCAATTTTGATTAAGAAGAAGCAAAGTGACGCTATACTTTTTGTACTGTAACATGGCCAAGAGTCAGGCTACGTTGCAGTCCCCATAATGTGCTAGTTGTGCTAACGCGCAGTAGCCATAAGGATAAAAGAAAAAAAGAAGCTAAATATTTGTCTGAATGTTTTGGTTTTGTTGCCTAAAGGTTGGGAAAGATTGAGTTACTATATTCTTGTTTTGTTGGTTTGATGAAATGAAGATTAGAGTATCAAGCATGCGTTGTCATGATTTTTCCCTCCTGTATCTACACTATAAATTTCTCTTCGTACTGCCGCTGGGCTAGATGAGGTTCATGCTTACGCACATGTGCGCGTTTTTGCGCAAGCAATGTTGTTTAATATTTCGCTGTGATTTGCTAAAACTTAGTTGCTAATAATTAGTTAAAATTATTATCTACATTGAAAGTGTAACTGAGATATTTCCTATGGCGCTTTTTTGAATATTCGTACCTGAAACCGGTACGCACCTGTACGTCGTTACATCAAACTGAGTCCCAATCAGTAAATAACATCAATAATCACGATACAAGAATTACACACAATATACTCCACTAAAAATATATTGAGTCTACAGAGATCTACCTCCGCAATTCATACTATTCATGTAGGTATACCTACGCAATATAAGCTGCTTTATGAATTCTCACTTTCTACTACATTTTTGCGACCACCTATTTAGTAGTAAATAAAATCGGATCACAATGACTCACCCTGTATAATGGGTAACGGTGTCGATAAACTTAATCGAAGTTACGAATATCGTCAACACGGTGCACGTCATCGAGTTCAAAGAATCGAGAGAAAGTGAATATTTCAAGCGACGAGTCAGCCAGTAGGTACCTGCAGAAGCATTTCGTGGTTTTACTTTTCGTTGTGGTGTAATATTTCGACATAATTCTTTTTGGTTCTTCTTGCAGACGCACCGTTATAATTAGAGGTCATCCGATACGGCACCGAAGAAACCGAAACTCTGGTGCTAAATCGGCAACGAACAGAATTAAAATAAAAGCTTTATACCATATGGATTGAATCAATCCTGGGAGCGTACTTCAGCAGGTGGAAACTAAAGCTAAAATATGAGCAAACAATAACATCGTGTTAACGCCTTAACAATAAAATGACAAAAAGGGAGCTAAAGCTTTACCTTAACGACACCTTGCCAGGTGTTACACTGGATAGGACACTATCGTTCAAAAAACATATTCAGTCCATCGCAGCCAAAGTAGGCAGCAGAAATAACATCCCCCAAAAATTATGTGGAACTGGTACTTCGGCACTGAGCCTCTATTTTTCGGTGGCTGAATTTTGCTCGCCAGTGTGGCTAAACAGCTCATATACTAGACTGATAGTCGTAGAGTTAAACATTTCTATGAAAACTATTACGGGATGCATCAAATCGACCAACACTTAGTGACTACCAACACTCAGCCAAATAGCTCCACCACCCATCTGTCGAGAAAATGCCCTTCTGAAAGTATATAACAAAATCAAAACATTCCCTCACTGCCAATCCACCAGGATATACCTAATCTCTCCCTGTTCAGAAAACCACCAATTGATTTCAAAATCTCGATTTGTGAGATATTTTGCACTAAGAAATGTTATGCTGGGGAGTATGTTTCCTAATAAGTCTTTGTATATAATGAACTGACGTGAGTATCCATAGTATATGTCTGAGTAAAATTAGTTAATTAGTTTACTGAAAGAATAGAATGAATGACCCAGTCATAATGTCACAAATTTGGATCTCATGTTATATCTAGCTCTAAGGGCTGTAACAAACAAATGCAATTCATGTCTGCATTTTTATATTCTATAGTTGTTATTTGACACAAGACTTGACTGATGGACTACTACATCATCATAGTCACAATGTCTTAACAGACATGTTGTGAACTCGAAAAATGCATTAAGTCGGAGCTAGAGTATTGCCTACACGAATATTATCAATAGTTTTGAGAACTGTAGCTCGCCATTGTTCGTGATTTACTGTCAGTTCAGTGGCGCTCTTGATACTCATATCCAGCAACTGTTTCGTCATATCGACCCAGCGTGTAGCGGAGCGGCCATGGCGCCACCCACTCGGGGCGTGACCCTGAACTACAAGATTCTCCATTTTACCGCTTCTGTGAATATGTCCGAAGAATACAAGCATTCTCGTCGACACAATGGAGGATAGTCTCTTTGGATTACCGAGCTCATCCAGTATGGAAACACTAGTTCGATGGGCGGTATAAGGAACTCTCAGCATTCTCCTCCACATCCACATTTCAAAAGCATCTATGCGAGCTCGATCTGCCTTTTTAACAGTCCAAGTTTCCGAGGCATACAAAAATATGGAGAACACAAGAGACTCAACCAGCGACATTTTGGTAGCTTTAGTGATGCTATGGTCAGCCATATTTTAGTAACCTTCGTCATGGCCACACGTGCCTGAATTGTCGATTAAAGAACCAAGGTACACAAAACTTTGAACTACTTCACAACGGCCTATTGACTTTATTTCTCAATGATTATCATGCTCTCTATCTACGATCATAACATTGATCTTGTTGTAGTTAATACCAAGACCATATGCTGCACTGTGTTGTTCTAAGGTGTTTAATAGAGCTACTAGTTCTTCCTGAGAAGCGACAATAAGGGTTGTACCGTCAGCAAACCTTAATTTTTATATTTTGCTTCCGCCAATAGGTATACCGCCATTCCAGTTGTCCAATGCCTGTCTCATCACAAATTCAGTGTAAATGTTAAATAACATCGGAGATAGTAACATCCCTGACGAACTCCTTTGCTGGTTGCTGTTTGGCCAGACAGGTTACCATCAATTCTTACACCAGCCGAGCTAGACTCATAGAGTTGCTGTATGAGAAATACTAAGTGGTATGGGACTCCCATCCCATAGAGATAAGGATTTCTCACATTTTGGGCCACTTTACTTTATCAAATACCTTAGAATAGTCGACAAAGCAGATATAAACGGGAAAATAGTGCTCTCTGGCTTTTTCAATAAGAATCCATAGGGGTTATAAAGAGGCCCAAAGAAAAAACATCGTGGTAGGAATATTTTGTCAACTTTGGTTTCTTCAAATCAAAATTCAAAGCTTACGAAATGGTCCCGTTGAGACATCCAGGTTATTTAAAAAAAATTCAAACCAAGCTTCAAACCTTTCCTTTCTTGATTATGATCTAGCTACGATATAAACTATTCCATAATTCAGAGACAGAAAAGTTACAAGGTGATTAAGTATTATTTTCCTTGAGACGTTAATGCATTAGAAGCAGTTCCTATCAAGAGATAAAAACATGTTGATGAATCAAACTAGTCACAGCTCATTGGGTCCTTTGCGGAACTATTAGAATTTTGAGGGTAATCATAATCAAACTAAACATAAACTGTGGATAAATTACGGCAATAGCTATTCCAGAATTTAGTTTCTTCAAATATCTAAGAACTTATTTGGCAATGTTCAATGGCAATTTTATGTAGTTAACACTGAGTGGTGTTTCAGGCTTGCAATTTTGCACAATGATTAGTATCATCGTTCGCAAAGACACGACTTTCTACAATTAAATAATGTTAGTTCGTTAGTCCAGATGGAAGAATTTCTTAATTACGTGGAAAGCTAATTTTACTCGAATGAACGAGGTCCATGCCACGGTGAAAACTACACAAATTACTCAGCAATTACCAAGCTACAGAGAACAGCAGATGAGTAAGATTATATACCTTTTTATCTATCAAACATATCATGGAAATTTGATTACGCAAATACTTTGATAACTTCCTGTGAGGGATAAACAATGTATGTACAATGTACATATTATAATAGTAGCCATTGCTACAACAATTGAATCTAGTCTTGAGCTTGTAAAACTAACACTGGATTTACTAGTTGATTTTTTTTTTAATATTTCTTTTGTGGTCAGCCTCCCGCAAAGGCTGAAAGCCTATGGCGCTGTAGAAGCGCTGCGAGAGGATAAGTATTGGCGCACGTTAGACTTGAAACGCTGCAGGTTGTAGCCATCAGGAAACAAACTCCCCGGCAGCTCATTTCACAGCTTCGAAGTTCTCCAAAAGAAGGAATGCTGGAGGAGACTGGTTCGGGGAGTAGGGACCTCGACCTGGTAAGGATGAGCTCGCAAAGCCCCTCTAGTGTCCTTCATTCGAATCATAGCTATTTAAAGACGACCATGCTAGTTTGGAATTTGAGTTTGTTATTTTTTGAACGTCTTGCGAGGTGAACTATCGGTCTGTCTGTTCGGGAGCCCTTGATTCTTCCATAACTCAGAAAATTCTCATCTGGTCGTAGGGAGATTTTTTATTGTGTTACCGCTATGGCAAAGACAGAAGCTTCAGGCTTTTAAAAATCCATTTAATGCAAGAAGAACAATAGCAGACAAATCCAGGACTCTTAATATTATGGCAAACACAAAACATAGTTTTTTTGAAAATTGAGTCAATTGTGGCGGTAGTTCATACCATGGCGTTTCTGAAGATACAAAATTAATGAGACGGAGTGAAATTGGGATAGGAAATGGGGAAGTTGAGTTTTCCCAAAATATGTGTATCCTTATGTGAGCTTCTATCGTCTGCAAATTTAATATTGGCTGCATCATGTTCCTTGCAAACCTAGTCGAGCCATTTGTATATAGTTTGTTTTTGGGTGCGTATTGAAACAGATCATTTTTAGAGAGCTTAAGAATAACGCTTTCAATATAAAGCGATTCCTACATTTTTGCTTACTTTATAGTGGCAAAACATTAATGAAGGAATTTCTTTTTAATTCATTATTTTATTTCTCCTGCGATTTTGAACTTAAGTCTGATTTAGACTGCACTCTTTCTCATCTATCGGTGTGGGAAATAAAAATTGTTCATCTTCATTACAGAGCATTAATAAATACAGCTTAGAAAATTAAAGGAAACACGTTTTAAGTTGACTAAAAAACTAAAAATAGATATGGTTTAAAAAATTAAAAAACACGCTTTTAAGGAACATCTAAAACAACTAAAAATAATTTCTAAAATAAGGTTAAACCAATAATGCACTAAACATACAAGTACTATTGTGAAAAAAGCGTGGTCTCTTTGTGCCATTCATTCGGAAACCGAGCTTTTTTCACAATCATACTAGTACTTTCGTGTTTTCCGTTCATTATTATTTTAAGATTATTTAAAAAAGCGGTTTTAGCTTTTTAGCCCGATGTTCTTTGAACGCGTTTTTTTTTGCTTTTGTAATAATATTTATAACAAATTATAGCTAAAGCAGCGAAGACCGAAGTTGTCCATATACATATATTGAACTTATTCAAAATCTTAGTAATACTTTCAAGGAAATATTCATCGCGATTTCCCTCAAAATCAGCTTCTTATTAATTATGTAATGACTGCTATCGAACACCACGTCAGACAATTTTAGCCGCGCTAAAAATATCTTTACAAAGAATGAGAAATATTCAAACGAATTCCATCCGAATTTTATATTCCATGTCAGCCATGTCGATTGTAGAACGTATGATAGCAGTAGCTACTTTCTCCAGCAATACACACCCAATTTGATGACAATATAAAACTGCTGCGTAATTTGTAAATAGCTACTGTACAGGTGGATCTGTCTGGGCCCGCTACATGAATCTTCAATTAGACAGTGCTTTTCGGAACTTAATTACATTGACATGCCATGTTTGTACCTTTGATTCGAATCACATTCTTTTTATTAGCAGTGGTTAAACAGTGATATCCAAAAGTAGATCAAAGGTATGCATAAGAAGTACAAAGTACCAACACTGATATCTGCAAGGGTGTAATAGAGAGTTTTTTGATGACCGTTTCCCGACGTTATTGCACGTTATCGGCTACTTGGGGCATGCGCAGTTCTCCCGAAATAACCGAATCGGCGAATAACCGATAAAGTTGTACCTTAGCTACGGAAGCTTACGGTACGATATGATTACGTGCGATATTGCTAGGTCTGAACCACTAGGCGGCAATGAGAAAAGAACCGTGATGATTTTGATAGCAACAATACTTATTTTGTGGTTTATCATTGTACAAAAGGATCAGGTTTTCTTCCGTCAATTTTATTTGACAGTATTACCCATTAAAAGCTACAAAATTAGTCGTCTCCGGCAACAGCGTGTGATCATCATGGGACTAAACCATGGTAGTGAAATCTGAAACGTCATGCTTCGAGGATCCTGCATAACCTATCTTTTAATTTACTTGTGATATAATCTATTTTCTGCTTGTGGTGTTTACTTGTTGCACGTAACATTTCTTGGACATTTCTGACCAAATCCATCATAATGTGAGGTTAAGTTACAATCAAATGGGTCCAACAATTGTTAATGTCGATTGTCAAATAACGACACGATACACGTCACAGATTTCGGTTACAAAAACTGTACACAAGGCACACGCTTATCCGTTATTGGGAACACACTGCGCATGCTCAGAATAATGTTTTACGGATAGCGTCGGCATCGTCCCAATTTTAAGTGGCTCAAAATCTCTCTACTATATCAGTGTATAACGTGATAGCTGCTGATATAATCTCATTCAAAGATAGAGTCTTATAACACAGAAAATGCGACATAAATGCCTTATATTTAATGCAAATCAATCGTTCTTGATCACTAATGTCCATTAGTTGAAGTTTCAGCAAGCCTTGGGAGCCTATATCACAATCTTCCAAGTGAAAATAAGAGCCATTGAGTTGGTAGTCAGGGAGCTTAACAAATGACTCCTGAATAAGCAAATCTACAAAAACCTTTTCAGATAACCGGGCTGCCCTGAAGGCACTGATCTCCTATCTTAAGACTCATATGGAGCTGTGTACAGGGAAAACTTCCACCCCGGATTCCTGGAAAAACGCCCACAAAAAGAATCGCCGAAACACAAGGGGGACAACCTTTTCAAGAAAACTATTTTAAATAACAAGGTTTATTTAGTAATATCTTATTGTTTGAAAGGTATGTCGAAGTCATGTATTCTGACGTTTGATTTTTCGAAATCGGTAGATTCGTTTTCGAGAAAATTAGAATCTTTATGTATTTTGTTCAAATAAAATACAAAGGCACATGAAAATAACACTTTTTATTGTAATAAGTATTCAAATGTTGCCCGTTATTGGCCAAACAATGATTGGCGATTTTCAAATTCCAGATACGCTATTGCAAAAATATGTTGTGGGGTATCATAGCAGTTTTCGATAATGCGTTGAATAAGGTCGTCTAAACTGCCCGTTGTTTAGCCAATAACGGGCAATATTTGAATACCTATTGCAAGAAAAAGTGATATTTTCATGTGCTTTTGTATTTTATTTGAACAAAATAGATAAAGATGCTAATTTTCTCGAAAACGAATCTACCGATTTTAAAAAACCAAACATCAAAAAATAATGGACTTCGACACCTTTGAAGCAAGATATTTGTCGATACCCCTTGTCATTTGAAATGTCAAAGGGGTTGATCCTGGGGGGCAGAGGATACAAGGGGATGGTGAATAAACTTTTGGGTTAAAGAGTTGTCCCCCTTAACAAATCTTTTGAGGTGTCTCGGCGTTTTTCGAAAAACCCAATTTTCAATGAATACCCTGTATATCTTCTATATGAACTTGGAATAAGGGACAAAGTAACTTCAGATTGTCAATGAATTAGCCGACACATTTGAAAAAGAAGGAACTGAATCTGTCATATAAGGCCAGAACCGTTTGCGGTCTGTATTTAGTATTTACGCAAAAATTATTGAAACCCTAAGAACTGTATCATTTGAAGCTGTTTTCTGACCAAACCAACTGTCAGTTTTCCATGACTGTGCGTTTTTTAAACTGTTCTATTTTCATAAAGCCCTTAACTTAGCGTATCACTGTTACTATAAATAGCACTTTTTTTAAATTAACCATTGAATGCAATTGGCTCATTCTGGCTCTAGCCAAAACACAATTCAAATATTTTCAAAAATATCCACCCTTATAGACTCAAAGAAGTCTGATAATAATTATCTCTCTCAAGTATTGCTATCAACAAGCTCCTTGAGAATAACTTTTACTATACTTTATTAAATATTAGCTGCAGCAAATCAGGGAATTTCATCCAAAGATAATCGATAGAAAAATAAAAGCACTGACCAATTGAGTTATATATAAATAAAAAATTAATTGAGCCTGTACATTATAAACATGTTTATAATCCTCAATTATTTTTGTTCGCATCGAAATATATAATGTATAAGGATTTATTAGTGATGTGTAAAGGTCAAATTCTATCCACTACTATTACAAACGAAATCAACAACTCATTTAAATTAAAACACAGACTAGTTATCTGATATTTACTGTACCAAAAACCAAAATATATTGATATTGTATATACAGGCTTCTGTTTTTGGCTAGTCATATATCTATTTACTTTCTGGAGAAAATTTAATTGAACTATTTGTATAGTGTTAGAATACGTTTCAACAAGGGTCTAAGCAGTGTAACAGGCTTAAAGCCTAATACTGGAATATAAAATTATCTATAATTAAATAAAATAAGCAATCTTTCTTGTATTATTGTGCAACATCAACCTTGGTACAGTATTGCAAGATATCTAATGCATATTCATCTCACATCAGGATAATTTACCATTGCAGTAAATGTTAAACGTATTAGAACGAAAATGTTGGCCTTTATAATAGAAAGAATGTATAATTGAGCTGAATAAGCTGCACTTTTCACATCATTATCTAGCACACTACCTACAGCTTTACTGAATAGGGTTTTTCTGAGCGATTTTGAGACTAATATGCGAGGTCTTGCAGACTACTTTCTGACAATAATTACGTTTTCAAGAATGATTAAGTATTACAATTATTATTATCTAATGCACGCCTATACCCTGCCACAAGTAGCCTTCTAGGGGTGGCATTATTTGTATCTTGCAGAATGATTGATAGTCAGTGACCTCAGTAACTATATTCAATTAACCTTGCAATTTCTCTAAGAATAAATATTCTTGTACACTAAACAAAATATGCATTATGTTTTGTTTTCATAAATGATTAGACATGTTTAAGAATCCAGCATTTCAAATAGATTAATTGGGCAAATTGTATAACTTAATATTTCAACTATGCGCAAGAGTGATCAAATATTCAATTACAAAGATGCAGAATATTTGCTTGAAAAATAACAAGCTCTTAGCACTCGATCATTAACGGCTATCGAACATCTGTTGAGGAAAGTAGATGTATTATATTGAAAATACAATTGCATGGAAAACCTACGTTGAGTCATATTGAATTGCTAATAGATGAATGTAATGCAGACATCTAAAAACCTGTTCAGAGGAACAAAATTATGATCAACGTCAGTTTCATAAATCTGAATCGATAGGTCAACTTTTCATGGTAACTGTTGATTTAATGTTTGGCTTTCGTCACGCTATAGAATTTATTTTACAATCAAGGGATTCAAGGAGACACCTGCACCTGAATTTATGTATCTTCCTGTATAATCATTTCGTGAGTCCGACGAGGAGTTTCTGTGATTCATATAATTTAATTTGCCGCTGAAAAAACAGTTATTAAATATAGAAAAAGAACAGAAAAAAAAGTACGTCCTTATTCGGTCGGATCTATATTTACTTCACTTCACTGCATATAGGAAATCCAAATTGTTGTACAATTCACAACTAAAATTTAGCTCCACAAAAACTGGTATAATGGAGATTATTTTCAGGTTTGAAAAATTAACAAATACCTTTTTTTAGAGGGATACGGCATCGACTAGAATGGCTATCATCAATGTTATATTTCTCCAGAAAATTAATATACATTTATACTGATAGTAGGCTTTGTCTGACATCAGACATTCGAAGCAGTATTGTTCCTGAAGACTTTTATGAGTCGTATACGCGAGTTGTCATTGTATGATGACTTTGAAAAATGTACAGTGTGCACGAACGTTTTGTATCTTCAATAATGTTAGGTATATCGGAAATAATCGAAATTCACTGTTGGCCTTACGGAAATAGGGAATATTATGTCCAATGATAGAATGTCGACTAAATAAATATTTACAAGGAAAAGGAATATCGGGTTGAGTTAAAATAACTACTTGGAAAGTATCGATTTTAAATATAGGATATGTTTATATATAAACTCAGAGAATTAATCAGACAGTCCGACAATACTAAAAAATACAGGGGAAGCGTTTCATCTACAGTCTTTCGAATTTAATTCAGAAAAACTTTAAGTTGGATTGAAAAACTTCATTTCATTTGGATTCTGTCAACCTTAGCTGTAGGATACAATGAAAATAGGGAGAATTGAGCAGCAATTTCGACCAAATCAAAATATACATTTGAAATAGTTAAGATACCGGTGTTTAAAGAATTACCTTTTCCAATAACTGTACCAACATCTTGTATACTGTTTCTCAATAAACATACAAGAAAACGAACAGGAAACGTTAATTTTCATTTATTTTCTAATTATTGTTCTTCTTCTTAGTCTTTCATATCATAGTAGTTGTAACATGTGTCTTACAGAGCGGCGAAAATGTATATGTATTATTATACATACTTATTGCAATCGTTTAAAAAAAATAGCGTGAAGTGTCCTGTTTCAGTACTTCCCCAGTACATTATCAGTGCTAGCGAAATACTTGGAGTTCCTCTATCCCTACACCATCATCAAAAAGGCAGACAATGATCAATGATCAAAATCGAAGTTTGAGCGATCTAGAAACTTTTCGTTTTTGCTGATTACCTCGCCGCCACTGGCAAGAATTCCAGCAACGAGACCCTGTTATCATTTACTCCACGATTTTAAAATTTCATCAGAATTAAATTAGTAGTTTCCAAGTTACAGGTTAAGATTAAAATTTTGTCTCAAATTACTCCATAGACATAAAACTCAAAGGCAACAATAGGATAGATCTAAATAGCACAAGAGGTCACCACAGTCAATTTTGATCAGCGCAATGTAGAGTATTTTATGGACCGACGGAAATGAGTGACATGATTTTGATGTGTCAATTGTTTGGGAGTTGGTATTTTTTTGAAATGTATTCAGGAAAGTCGTCAGTTTTAATTATCGTTTATGTAGAAATGGTGATTATGCTACGAATACTGACAAAAAAGTATGAAATGATCAGGAACCTCTAAAACATCTCAAAATGAAGTTTGAGGAATATTTGATATTTTTTTCTTAATTAGTCAGCCGCTCATGCACCGATTTTCAAAATTATAGGAATATTACCCACTAGGACCCCACAGTATATCGCCTCCAAAATTTTATCACAATCCATGCAGCGGTTACTGAGATAACGAAGCTAGAAAAACGCCGACAGACAGACAGATCGACAGACAGGCGGACAGATAGACAGACCAACGGAAATGAGTGACGTGGATTTTCGTTATGTAGATATCATAAACCGCCCAAAAAGCATATTAACTCAAAATCCAAAATTTTCTCGATAACAGTACGCCCCACAACACTTGGCGTGTGAAGTAAAGGTTTAGTTTTTGTAATTGGAGATGAAAATTTTGAAATAACATCGGCGAAGCTATTGACAGACTGCTTTCGGTATAAACGGAATTCATTCTATACGGAAAATGCTTTTAGGTGAACTAATATTTTTACGAAAACCACGATATCTAGTTCTGAGGAGCAGGCTCCATTCAAATCCCGACATTAAGCGTAAGTAAGAGGTTCATCAACCGGTGAGAAAGTGGATGGAGGTGGCGCATTAAGGCTATGTCACCGATTACTCTAATTGCTTCTGACGGCATTATGGCTTGTATTGTAATGTGTATTATCATGTCAAGCCCCCCAAACCTCCAAACATCGCCTATGGATACTAATCGTAAGATCGTAGAAAATCGAATATCAAATCACGTGTCAGGCGTGAACACAAAACTACGCACTATTTCTTCGTGTTTTATGGGCTTGGTTCTTCGGTTGTTTGTCGGTTTACACATCAGTGGCGTACCATAGATCTAACAGTGCGTCAGAGAGTAACTTAGATTATGCAGTATGGTTTCATCTAATTCCATGACTAATTGAGCAGAAAGCAAGTCTTGGCGTTCTAAAAAATGAAAAATGTGAAGCAGAAGAAATTATAAGGAACCCGACCGAAAGTGGTGTGTCCGTCAGCAGAATCATAATGTGTAGGTGGATTTCGTGTTGATATCAATGACATCGTTTGTGAACAATTTTCCATCAAAAGCTCTGAATGTAGGTACTATGTTTCTTGGATTGCAGCTTGACGTTGACCTTAAACTTAAAAAACATATTATCAGTTTAAACAAAAAGCTTGCATCAGGCTGTTATTGCATACGAGCTGCAGCAACAGACTTGGGCACCTCGATTGCTAGGACAGTTTTTTTCGCGGTGGTGCAATCCCATCTGTCCTACGGTCTACCATTTTGGGGCTGTTGTAGCCAGTTCCTTTTCCAATCTGTCTTTAAGTTGCAAAAACGTGCAATACGATATATTGTAGGTGCTTCTTGTAGAGATCCTTGCAGACCGCTTTTTATTCGTCACAAAGTCCTTACACTGCCATCTCTTTTCATATTAGAGACTACGAGCCTAATACACAAACATCGTTCTTCATTCTCCGACCATCAACAAGCTTATGCAACTCGCCGAAAACATGACCTTCCGCTACCAATACCTCATTCTACCCTCGTGCGAAATTCCATAATATATAATAGTGTGAAAATATATAACTACTTGCCATCGGATATTAAAGCAATCCCAAATATTATGAAGTTCCGTAAAGCGTTAAAAAAAATACTAATAACACAAGCATTCTACTCGCTGGACCAATATTTTGAATTTTCCTTCACTCAATGAGTTAGTCAACTATTGCCCCAAGTGTTTGATGAACATAAAAATAACCTTCATCTATGGGGTGTCAGTAAAATTTTTAATTTGTGAATGTCTGACTTTTAAGTATTTTATTTATTTTTATGTATTTGTATTCTAATTTTTATGTATATGTATTTTCATTATGTACTTTTACTTACTTATTTGCTTTGTCAATAAGATTTTTTATATATCTTTGGCAATAAAGCATGTTAACCAACCAACCAACCAAGGTTTGCAGTAATAACGAATAAATCAAGTTTTGACAAAGTACAGCAGTAGTAGCTATAGGGCGGCCACGCAGTACTGTCTGCATCCCCCTCCCTGTCAAACTTTCCCGACCTTCTAGCAAAGGTCTTTATGGTTGAGATAGTGAAGGATAATTCCTCTGGCTGGCGTCTGTCAAATCCAAAGATCTCGTATCTCAGCCCGCCTAGCAACTCGCGTTCCGCAAGGAAGTGGTAGATCGTTTCATCGGCCTGTCCACAGCCCATAAATTGGGTGGGCCAATAGTGCGTGGACGGAAAATTGTGGGCTTACTAAAAAATATTTCAAAAATCTGCATTTGATCATGGTATGGACCCTTGAGGGCTATAACGTAAAAATATGTTCACTTAAATTTTGACGTTTATGCAGGGTGATCCATATCAAACCTACATTTTTTTAATGGAACTCCCTATATATTATTGCACATTCGGATTTCTTGGTGAATTCTAGTGTGACTTTATGTATCATAAATGGAACTTCAAACGAACCGCTTAGGCGCAAATCACCATTTTTGGTATAAGTAGGTATCGGAAAAAAATTTAATATCGCGTCGATTATAAAACTTAGAAGGCCGTGACTTTGCGGTACGACTAAGCATGAAATGTGTCACCTTAGTGAGACGGTTAAATTTAAATTCTTTTTGTACTTGTAGAAATCAGTAGATTAATTAAGGAAACTCTAATAACAGATAACTTGATTTTTTTAAATGAGAATGCCTATTTTGGTTTAAAAAATCAAATGTAAAATCTGATTACCTTTCTAACGATATAGCATTCTCGATATAAATCTTTTTTGGTTTTCATTTTATTTCAAATTTTCAGTCAAATCGGTGTTTTTCAACTTTCCTGCATGCAAGCAACCTAGCAGGCCATGAAAAATAAACAAAAGCCCGTTAATATGGAAGAAACCAACTAACTCAGTAGAAAGACACAAACTAACCAGAGTAGGTATGTAACAACCTTTTTTCTGACCATCAGTTTGGCAATGCTGGCTGTTCTCGATCTTTTTTCAGATGTCATGAACTCTTTTGAAGATCGGGAATACACCCTAGCAGTGTTGTTCGACCTAAGTAAGGCTTTTGACTGTGTCAAGCATGACATTTTACTCAACAAGCTGAAATATTATAATTTCAGTAATAATAGCGTATCACTTATACAGTATTATTTAAGTGGTCGCTCCCAATCTGTTCGGATTGGAGGAGTATCTTCAACAGAGAGGGCAGTAACAGTTGGTGTGCTTCAAGGCTCTATTTTGTGACCACCTCTGTTTCTTATATTTTTCAATGATTTACAACTCCAGGATAATTTCCCAAAATACACCATATTTGCTGATGATACATCTCTAACTGTGAGGGGGAGGGACTTATGTGTTGTTGAGATGACGGTCATTGAGACTCAGTCGAGAGTCGAAAACTGGTTTAATGCCAACAAACTGGAGCTCAACAATAACAAAACTTAGAAGATGGTGTTATCGCTAAGAGATATGAGCGAAGTACCCAACCCTGTGAGCGAATTTTTGGGGCCACATTTGGATCCCAAACTGAAATGGGACATTCATGTTGATGCCGTGTGAAGTAGACTAAGAAGCTGTGTCTTCCTGTTGCAGAATCTCTCCACTTGGTTATGTCATACGGGATAATGTTGTGGGGCAGTGCGGCATCGGCGGATAGAGTATTTGGACTCCAAAGGAGGGCAATCAGGGTAATAACGGGTCTCAAATATACAGATGACTGTAGCTCATCGTTTAAACAAACAGGCATAATGACTTTTCCGTCGGTTTTTATTCTTGAGAGTGTCACATACGTCAAAAAGTTTGAGAACGCTTTTAAAAAGCATGGCGAACTGAGCAATTACAATACCAGACAGCGAAGTAAGCTAGTGCCATTACATTGTAGACTTTCTAGGTGCCAAAATCGGCCAGAGTTTTTAGCTGTCAAATTATTCAATAAACTTCCAGTCGAGATTAGATTGCTACATATGGAAGAATTTAGAAAAAAAGTAAAACAAATTTCAACTAGCAAGGTTTTTTCTAGTGTAGCTGAATTTCTAGCAGACTGAGATTAATGTACCTTTGATCTTTGACTTTTAACTGCATGTATTTCTATATTTTTCTGTGTGTTTGTTTTTAACTATATGGTTGTATGAAATATGTAATATTCCATTTTTGATTTTATAAATCTACACTGCTTGCTCAGCAGTAGTTACATGTCTTTTCCTTGACTTGTGTAAACACGTGTGTATTGTGTGTAAAACATGAATAAAGTATGAGTATCACCTCAATGTAGCTTTTAAGGGGTGAGTCAACACGCCAAGAAACCATCACAACTAAGCATATTCTGTTAGACTGATCTAAATATGGGCAGCTCAATTTGCCAAATAATATCCGTTGTTGTCTCAATCCTGTGGAATCCACCAAAAATGCTTTGAAATTCACGCAACTAACTAACATGTTCACCAAAATCTAATGTGACTAAAACCAGAATTAAGAAGTCACTGCAAGTAAATAATTTGTCAACTTGAAAGCAGTTGATGTCGCTTAACAAAAAAAGAGACCGCAGTAGAAATCTTTATACATACGTTGCGAATCTCAAAAACAGATACATCGGAATATGTGCTCCCATCACTAGTATTCCATGGTGCTGATAGGTACTCACCGTTTCGTCCATGGAGTCCATATCTCCGGCTGCTGATAGTACCATACTCTCGAGTGAGTTGCGAGCGTATCGAGGGACCTTGTCAACCGACTGTGACGTCACGCGACATAAACAAATGAGCAAAAACAAGCGAATAACTAAAATGGATCGCAGAGAGCGCGACAGAACCGCGCTTGAACGTTGTCGGACGCGAAGTGTCGCGCTCGGCCTACTTCGACGGCGGGCGCTGGAAGTGAAAGACGCAACCTTGCCAGCGATCGGTTCTTGTTTTTCGCGTTCGGTGGTACTGCGGTGGTACCGCGATGGCGGACCGCCGCCAGCTTCGTAAACAAACATAAACAACAAGGGCCTTGCTATTGCACAACGTTTCAACGTCCTTGACGGTCTCAAGCTCGAGCGGGCCATGAAAGTCCGTACAGAAGCTACAATCAGTTCGACCTATGGTTGTCACTAGGTTTAACAGACCTCAGAGTAACAATTGAACATAGAGGTAGTGAACAACTAATTCTATTAGGCCGATATCTTTTCTTACGTTGTCATATTGACCACCAGATACGGCAATCATAATTATTTACTATCGTCTTAATTGTACAGTACAGTATCCGGAAATATTCCATTCTACGTTAGAAAAGACGGTATTTTGATCAATAGATATCAATCAATAGACATGTTGACCTCTACTGCGTTACTGCATATTTCTTCATCATAAACGCAAATTCTGAAGTCTTACATAAATTTTGAGGAGCTGGCAATGCCGATATAATTTTCATGCGACTTATTTACGGTAGAACCTCGACTGTCAAACGTTTGTTTTGTTAGTGTGTCTTTTATGCTTGGTCAGTAAAATCGAATTCGCTATTTGTTGGTAACTGTAATGAAGCTTTACGGACTTGCTGTGCTATATTCTAGTGTAGTTTAACAGTTTTTCGAGATGGGACTCAAAAAGTGCAGTGTTTGTACCATGGTCTGCATTGGAAGCATTTTCAGATTAGTTGGCAATGTTTGGAGGCTGAAGTGTCAAAAACCTGTTATTTACTTAAGATGATGGCTTTGAGCACGCCATGCTGAAGTGGTTTGTTCACTACCTCTATGTTCAGTTGTTACGCTGAGTGACAAACATCCTATTAGTAATAATATACCCAATTCATAAATAAGAGAATTTGTTTTTGATAGTTCGTTATTCTTTGAACCAATGATGTTCTGAATATACAGCGGTGAATATACACTTCAAATGCGTCTACTGTCCTTTCCAGTGATGCATCAAGGGTAGGTGCAACTCTCGCATCCATACAGAAGCACCGAGAAAATGTAGCATCTGACCATGCGTATCCGCAGTTTTAGGCTCAGATCTAACCTTATGAAAAATCTTCACGTGCTCATAAATGCCTTTCTGGACTATTAAATGCGGTATCTTACCTCTTAAAAGATCCAAAATGCAGATGGCCTGTAGTCAAGGCACGGAGATAGGACTCTCGGTTAATCCAACCAAATTTGAGCTAGTAGTGTTCCGTAGATGGTGCAGTTAGGCTTTAGAGCGCATAGAGCATAGAGATTGAACCACAACATTTAGCAGTGGATATATACTACCATCATAAGACCCTGAATACAGGGTGGGCCAATAGTGCGTGGACGGAGGATTGTGGGCTTACTAAAAGATATTTTGAAAATCTGTCACTCGATCATGGTAGGGACCCTTGAGGACTATAACGTAAAAATATTGTCACTTAAATTTTGACGTTTATACAGGGTCATTCATATCAAACTTACATTTTTTTGAATGGAACCCCCTATATATTGTAACATACTGTATATTATGGTATTCGTGTATTTGTATTAGTTGTCATTGATTGTCATACATGATGTAAAGTCAAAGTGATTAGGTTAGAGTTTTTTGATGTGTAAGCGTCATCGAATCATCTGGAATTTTCTAGACTGACAGATCGGCATTCTCGAATGTCATCTGGGTGTCTGGAATCTTCTAGATGGTTCGATGAAGTATATAAGGCACCACGAGTAGCGTGGCAGTAGTCAGTTGAGTTGAGATCTAGTTGAGATAAGGTTAAGAGTTATTGTATTAAGTTCTGAAGTAAAACGGTGAAAGTTACGTCGAGTTTGATTCCCTGGGTGAAGAAAAAGAGGCCGTCGTGACAATTGGTGTCAGAAGTGGGATTATCCATCGAATCAAACCAGGAAAAGGAGTTAAGAAGTGAGTACAGCGTCAGTCAATGCCTGTAACCAGAGCTATGGCGTCCGACATGAGTGCATTGATGGCTATGATACAAGAAATGAAGGCAGATATGAGAAACAGCATCGAGCAAACAGCCGAAATGAGAACCAGCTTAGATAACCAGGCAGCCGTTATGCAAGCAACAGTCGTGAACCTAGAAGAAAAACTCAAGCAACATCAAGATGAGGTAGTCGCAGGTTTGAAGAGTGACTTGAAAAGTGGACAGGAGCTGGTAATGACCAGATTGGAGGAGCAGAGGCAAGCCGTAAGTCAGGCGTTAGAAAATCAAGATCAGCGTATTAGTGCTATAGAGACATCGCAAAAGATCGTTGAGGAACAGCTGCAGCAAGTGAAGGATCAAGTGAAGGAAATCGTGAGAGACGAAGTGCGAGAACTTAGTGGAGGTCAGCGTGAACAACTACAGCAGGTGAAAGATCAGGTCAAGGAAATGATCAGAGAGGAGCTGCGAGAACTTAGTGCAGGTGAGCGTAGTTTAACAGCTGCAGCACCCGCTTTTCCTGATAGACACAGTGGCGTAGTAGCAAAGCCCTATCCGTACAATGGCAAAACGTCCTGGGACATTTATTATATGCAATTTGAAAATATCGCACGTATGAATAACTGGTCAAATGAAGAAAAAGCTTGTGTGCTGACATCCATGCTAAGAGACTCTGCCGCAGCTATTTTGGAAAATCTCTGTTTATCAGACCTACGTGACTATGATAAGATAACATCTGCACTAAGGTTACGCTTTGGAGATGCGCACTTAACAGAGCTGCTACATGGTCAACTGCACAACCGGACACAGCAAGCCAAGGAGGATCTGACCACGTTTGCATATGAAGTCCAAAGCTTAGCGAAACGGGCATTCGTCAACAGCCCCGTCGAAACACAGGAATACGTTGCTGCTCGTCAGTTTGTCGAAGGCATTGCAGACGCGGAAATTCAACGAATGGTAAAACTATCCAGTCCCATAAATTTACAAGATGCTGTGACCAAGGCTTTGCAAATTGAAGCTGACATAAAAGCCATGCGAATGACAAGGAGGGTGCGCGCTGTCGAGCAAGATACAGAAGCAGAAGTCAGGGCCACACCGTTTATTTCAGGAAGAAGAGGTGCTAGCTTCCAAGGAAACCCGGTTCGCACAAGCCTAGAAGGAGCTGAAAAGTTTACATGCTGGAGATGTGGACAGAAGGGGCATCTTAGGATAGGCTGCCGCACCCAGGCTGATAAGATACAAGCGGATGTAGAAAAAGCAGATGAATATGCGAACAAAATGAAATCTGTGCAAGACACGATAAACTCAATGAAGGAGCAGTTTGATAGAGACATAAAGAATTTAGTAAAGAAGAATGAAGAAAGTATTGCCAAGCTTCAACAACAACACGGAGTAGCCATGAGGGAACTTAGAGCAGACAGGGATAGGATGAAGCAGTTGCTTGCCTCTCAGGAAAGGAGAAGTATGCATATTAAAAGCAAGTTTGAAACGAATAGAAAGAATCTGCTGAAGAAGGACGAACAACACGAAATAGCCTTGAGGAAGCTCAATAAAGAAGTTTCTGTTTTGAAGGGCGAAATCAAGAGATTGAAAGCTTTGAATCAGTTGAAGAAAGCAGAGAGGGAATGCGACCAAGTTAAAGATGAAAATGCAATGCTCAAACAGAAGATAAATCAGATGGAGGCTGAGTATGCATTCTGTAAAAAGAACTTGAACAACGCGATTGATAAAGCCAAAAGGGTCGGTATCAAGAAGAATGAGTTGAGAGAAAGGTTGGCGCAGCTTGAAGCAGAAAACAAGAAGCTGAGAACAGATTTGAGCGCCGAGGTCGATGATGCGAAAAAGCAAAAGGAAGATTTGTCTAAAGCAAGAAAAGTTGATAGTAAGACTAAACAGCGACTGGTGATTTTGAAACACGAGAATTCTCGACGGAAAGAGGAGCTGGAAAACGCATTGGCTGAAGCAGAGTACGGTAGCTCCAGGATGGAGCATATGGAGAATAGAAACAGTAACGGGAAGCAGAAGATTACTCAGCTGGAAGTTGAGATCGATAAGAAGAAGAGAGAAGTGAATAAGGTCACTGAAGATATAAAGAAGGGTGTGTCCGCAGTATTAGCGAAGCCATTTTACGATGCAGAGTTAGAACAGAGATTGGCGCAACTGAAGAAAGAAAACCCGAAGATAGGAGCAGAGCTTGGCGCTGCACTCAAGGACTCATCATGGGATTTTGAACAGACCACGCAACTCAGAAGCGAGAATGTTAAGCAAAAGAACAGGATTGCGCAGGAGGAAGACGAACTCAGCAGGTTCAGAGAGGAAGTGGAGAGTAGCCTGAGTAATGGGAAGAAGGAAGTGTCGAGAGGTGACAGTCGTCAAGGCAAAAAGGTGCAACTGAAGAGAATGATAACAGAGCTAGGAAAATTGAATTCTGCTGGAGCTGAAAATGAGAATCGCAAGTTGGGCAAAGAATATCACAATTACGAGGTGATCTGGTATGGTCTTGCAACACACGACGCAAGGAAGGATAGATGTCCGAAGCTACAACGCCATGGGGAGGGACCCTATGTGGTGATGAAGCGCCTCAACGACGTAGTCTACAGGTTATGTACGGAAAGTGGAAAACCGAAGATCGACTATGCTGATGTCTGTGGTGATACAAGAATCGAAGTTGTTCGTCGAGGACGCCGAACGCTAAGGGGGGAAGAATGTAACATACTGTATATTATGGTATTCGTGTATTTGTATTAGTTGTCATTGATTGTCATACATGATGTAAAGTCAAAGTGATTAGGTTAGAGAAGGGTTAGAGTTTTTTGATGTGTAAGCGTCATCGAATCATCTGGAATTTTCTAGACTGACAGATCGGCATTCTCGAATGTCATCTGGGTGTCTGGAATCTTCTAGATGGTTCGATGAAGTATATAAGGCACCACGAGTAGCGTGGCAGTAGTCAGTTGAGTTGAGATCTAGTTGAGATAAGGTTAAGAGTTATTGTATTAAGTTCTGAAGTAAAACGGTGAAAGTTACGTCGAGTTTGATTCCCTGGGTGAAGAAAAAGAGGCCGTCGTGACAATATTATTGCATATTTGAATTCCTTGGTCAATTCTAGTGTGACTTTATGTATCACATATTGTGGAACTTTAAATGAACCGTTTAGGCGCAAATCACCTTTTTTGGTATAAGTAGGTATCAGAAAAGAATTAAATATCGCAGCGATTATAAAACTTAGAAGGCCGTGACTTTGCGGTATGACTAAGCATGAAATGCGTCACCTTATGTCAGACGGCTAAATTTGAGTTCTTTTTGTACTTGGGGAAATCAGTAGATTAATTAAGGAAACTTTAATCACGGATAACTTGATTTTTTCAAATGGGAATGCCTATTTTGGTTTAAAGAATCAAATGTAAAATTTTATTACCTTTCTAACGATATAGCATTCTCGATATCAAACTTTTTTTGTTTTCATTTTATTTCAAATTTTCAGTCAAATCGGTGTTTTTCAATTTTCCTGCGTGCAAGCAACCTAGCAGGCCATGAAAAATAAACAAAAGCTCGCTAATATTGAAGAAACCAACTAACTTAGTAGAAAGATGCAAACTAACTAGAGCAACGAGGTAAGATTATGAAAATTCCTTACAACATATTAGCTCTAATCGGATACAACATTGGTAAGATATCTAATGCCAATGAGTAGCTGGGGTATGACAGAAGTGTTCATTTTTCACAGCCTACTAGCTATTGAGGTCTACTAGAGCTTCACAACTTTCCAAAACGATTAAAAATTTTGAAACAAAAGGAAAACTACCAGTGATTTTTGCTTACAGTCTAACATGTTTAGAATGAAATTTCACATTTAGTGAGATAAAAAAATTAGTCGTTTCCATTTAGTTAAGTCAAAAGTGAAGATATCTCCAACTGGAGCATTCTGAACATATATTGAAATAATTGCTAGAATTTTTTAATTACGCTAAGTTGTAATTGTGTTTATTTTATGTAGTTTTCTGCAAACTAAATTATGTTTTACAAACTGCAATTCAAGTTTCATTTTCTGCGATTTTGCTAATAAGTAGAAGTACCTACTGAAGAATTTGAAGGGTTCCAATCAGAGGTATCATTACTTTTGACTTACGGAAATGGCTACTTTTTTATAGCATTAAATGTGAAAATTTATTGCGAAGACATAGATATTCTACTGTCAGCAACAATCACTAGTAGTTTTCCTTTGATTAGATATTTTTTTACTGACTTTGGAGATTGGCTAAAAGCTAGTAGGCTGTGAAAAATGCGCGTTCTTGTTACCGCTATTGTTTCTGGTTAGAGCTAATATGTTGTAAGGAATTTTAATAATCTTGCCTCGTTGTTCTAGTTAGTTTGCATCTTTCTACTAAGTTAGTTGGTTTCTTCCACATTAACGAGCTTTTGTTTATTTTTCATGGCCTGCTAGGTTGCTTGCATGTAGGAAAATTGAAAAACACCCATTTGGCTCAAAATTTGAAATAAAATGAAAACAAAAAAAGATTGATATCGAGAATGCTACATCGTTAGAAAGGTAATCAAAATTTACATTTGATTCTTTAAACCAACATAGGCATTCCCATTTGAAAAAATCAAGTTATCTGTGATTGAAGTTTTCTTAATTAATCTACTGGTCTCTCCAAGCACAAAAAGAATTCAAATTTGGCCGTCTGACCTATGGTGACGCATTTCATGCTTAATCGTACCGCAAAGTCACGGCCTTCTAAGTTTTATAATCGCTGCGATATTCAATTTTTTTCTGATACCTACTTATACCAAAAAAGGTGATTTGCGCCTAAACAGTTCGTTTAAAGTTCCATGTGGGATACATAAAGTCACACTAGAATTGACCAAAGAATCCAAATATGCAATAATATATAGGGGGTTCCATTCAAAAAAATGTAAGTTTGATATGAATCACCCTGTATAAACGTCAAAATTTAAGTGAAAATATTTTTACGTTATAGCCCTTAAGGGTCCCTACCATGATCAAGTGACAGATTTTTGAAATATTTTTTAGTAAGTTCACAATCCTCCGCCCACGCACTATTGGCCCACCCTGTATAATGTGGCTCGGTGGTCCGGTGGGCTTGTGTGCAGAAATCCACAGTGGTCTGAAGTCTAGGAAGGATACAAAGGCTTGGAGGTCCTGCTCGGACTGCCAACCGTGCCATCTTGGATTAAGATGACAGCGGTAGCAGC
This sequence comes from Callosobruchus maculatus, assembly GCA_951848785.1. NCBI lineage: Eukaryota > Metazoa > Arthropoda > Insecta > Coleoptera > Chrysomelidae > Callosobruchus > Callosobruchus maculatus. Next base: position 11,512,283 of record CATOUR010000081.1, on the reverse strand, counting down.
GCATCTGAGAATGCGTGAGCCTGGTAATTGGCAGATAGTGGAAGACGCGAAGGTAGCTAACCTGGGTATGAAGCATTGCCTATCTCTGGCTACAGGGTTATCGAGGCAAACCGTCTATCGAGGTTGGATAAACCGTTCACTCTGTTTTCCGAATAAGCACTGGTTATGCTCCACGCACGGCTCTCGTCTAGCAAGTTAGTGGACAAGCCTCAGTACAGGATTGTATGTGTAAAATCAAGGAGAACGGGAGAGTTAATCTTCAGGCACGAACACCACGATTTTCGAAGGAGAAACGTATGCAATGCTTTCTACTGCATGCATTAAGGAGATCAGAAAGGGCACGAAGAGGAATCATTAGATCGGCCCTGACAGTCAGGCGGTATTGAAAGTCATCTGCGGGCCCACAACCAGGGCAGCCCTGGTTCAGGAGAGAGCGCAAAAGCTGACGAGGCTGAGGAAATTAACTTTGATGTAGGTCCCAGGTCTAAGGGGGTTCTTGATGATGAGGAAGCCCATGGACTGGCCAGGCTCGCCACGCGAGGACAGTTTGTTGGCCCGGCCTCAAAAAGTGGGTAAAGATACCACAGATGAACAGTGGAGGCAAAGTTAGGGATGCAAAGAAGCCACGGATTTTATAGCCGAGCTGAACACATCTGGAGGTCAAAAAGGCTACTGAACCAAGGCCAGTGGGCTGCGGAGATCGGTGGAACGGCCTACCACTTCCTTGTGGAATGCGAATTGCTAGGCGGGCTGAGATACGGAACCTTTGGACCTGATACACTTTAGCTAGAGGAAATACTCTCTCGAAGCTGGGCCGACATACTGGCCTTTATTAAAAGGTCGGGAAGGTTTGGAAGGGAGGCGGAGGCAGGCAGTGGTGGCTGAGGGGTGATAATCGGGGATGGCAAAAAGGGACTACTGAAGTCTACCTGCCAGGCGAGGTGGTCCCACAGCTACTACTATTGTAGAAGCCCAATATATTACTTCACGTTCTACTCATAAGAAAAAAATGAAGTCAATTTAATTGACTCAGAACTTCTAACACGTCGCGGTGATACCAGTTTGTTATTTTCCCATAGCATCAAGCTATAGTCTGAGATCTCCTTGCAATCAAATCATCGCTCGTAAAAAAACAATAAAAAAAACTCTCGTAAATAGCTTCTTGCATCTCTCTCCAAAGAAACTAGGACGACACAGCTTTTATTGAACAATCTTCAAGTGATGTCTTATGTCACAATGTAATTTCAAAAACTATCTTTTGTCTAAGGTTCGGCAGCATTCGGATAAAGCCGAGAGGTATGTTATTCTTATACAGGGCAATGTAGACCTCACCACGAATACAACAAATTTTAAGTTTCACAGCCTTCCACAGTTCCACACCTAAACTACTCCAATTTTATCCCCACTAAAAAAATATGGAAATCTAGTAGAACCCCTCGTATCGCTTAAAAACAAAGTTTGAGCTGTTATTATATTTTTAGTTTTTTGATTATTACTGCGCCACCACAGACGCCATTTCTAAAAACCATAAGCGTTTTCCATCTTGGTCTTGGTAGTAGTTATATATCAAGATTTCATTAAAATCAGTTGAATAGATACCAGGTTACACAATACAGACAATGTGTCACTTTTTGTAGGATAAGGTCATGCAAACAAAAACTCCTTAGTTTTCTATATACGACCTCTCGACTTATATTAAAGTCACCCCCAGGCAACAGAAAATCGAAGCTCTCATCATAGGTACGCTTATAATTTTAAGAATTTGACTAGATAAAGGATAACAGGACTAGTGAAACATTGCCAACGTTATTAAAATATAACGTCACAAAACACATACAATAAAAATGAATTAAAAGTAAAACAAGCAAAATAAAAAAGACAGACCGACAAACCTACAGACTGACGGAAATTAGTGAGGTAAATTACAAATTTTTGCGAAAAAGATACTCCCCTCACTTCTAGGTATGGAAAGTAAAAAGGTCTAAGGTGAACTTTCTTTGCCGTCACTACCACTACTATTACTCCTAGGATTTTAGAAAAGAAAATATTGTTGACATCGCATGCATGAAATGCTTATAGCTTTGTTAAGGTGTTCAGCAATTCCCAAACACCAAGAGTAATAGGAACTTTTTTTGGACGTCCTTTGAAGGGAGCAAGTGTTTATTTGGATCATAAAGCTTTCCTATGCTTTAAAAGGCTAGAGCCTTTTGCATTTGATAGTTTCATACTACTGAGTATCAAGGATCTTCGCTTGTTCCAATCATAGACTTTTACGAGTACATGTATGTAGATAAGCAGTTATTAATATGTTCAGCATGATCTGGCACTTTCAATAAAACATAACTTCCAGAGATACAGCATTTATTTACATTGACCTACAATATATTTCGATAGGAGGTTTATCATCATTCACATTAATAATAATTTACAAAAAATAACTATATACATGAATGCTATGTGTAGGAGTATTATACATCAGCTGGTTTACAGTTACTAACAAATAACAGACTGTACCTTTTCTCTTTTCGGAATTCAGTTCAAAGTTTGTGCCCTTGAAAGTTTTACTTATACCTGATGATGCTGTTATAAGCAATGCATGTTTTTATGAAGACTCTGTTACACTTCCACGTTTTTGGAAAAAAGGCTGTTGTCATACGGTCTCAAACTTCATCCCAACAACATCTTAGAATCCTGTATACACCAACGATTAAATATGCCACTGAGTTTTTGGTTAAGTTTTATTAAGAACTCCTCTTATTGTTTCTTGCTGACAGCCAAACTCATATTGAGAACATAGAGCAATCAAACGGCCTCTAGCAACTAGAAGTGTTGCAGACATTATATGAAACAAAATTCCGAACGAAGCAAGGTACGAAAACTTGTGAGCTATCACATAACAAGGTAGTTTACTAAAAAATACAAAATAAATTACAAAAACAATAATCCTATAAAAACAATGGCTAATAATATATGGGCTTCAATAAAACCTAGAAGTAAATGCACTCTACTTGAAGGTTTTAAAATCCTTTCAACACAGGCATAAAACAAATTTCTGTTCATAATCTTCGTTCGACTGTGAATACATCAAGTTCACTGTACAGATTCTTACACCATGTTCCTGTTTATTTACTGATGACCTATTATAGTATGAAGACTAATATGATGCCTGTGGCCCATATTTTGTCATCTCGGTTTGAAAGGCTCTCTTCAACCTAGTCCTGCTGAAGATCCTTGAGCGTAAGTCGTTGCAAGTCTAGATCCTGAACCAATTAGTGTTTGGAAGCCTTGCGCTGCTCCCCTAGCTGCACCCTATGAAAAAAACAAAACAATAGTATTACTAACCCTAGTTTCATGTTTAGATTTTGGTTAGACGATGAAGCAGAGTTTAGAGGGGGTTATAGTACGATGAGATCCCGGTTTGCAATGGTTCAGCTCTACCTGTTTGGTGACTAGCAATTTTGAGATATGTGTACTGAAGAAAATATGAGCATGAAGAAAAAGATTAGTTTTGGAGCGATATTGACGTGTTTTTTGGAATTTTTTGGTACAAAATTCTTAAAAAATTGCCAAACGTGGCGTTACTTTGGCTAAGTTCAAGGTCCTGTTAACCATTGTGTATGCCGTTATTCTAAAATCTGCATCAATATCGTTCTACGTTATATTTTTTTTGGGCCAAAAATCATTAATATTCAGGGTCAAAAACGGGAATCTTCAAAGCCTTGAATCAAGGATTCGCACGCCTATTGAAGTACTGATAAAAGTACCATCATCATCATCATAGTCACAATGTCTTAACAGACATGTTGTGAACTCGTAAAATGCATTAAGTCGGAGCTAGAGTATTGCCGACACGAATATTATCAATAGTTTTGAGAAATGTAGCTCGCCATCGTTCGAGATTTACTGTCAGTTCAGTGGCGCTCTTGATACTTATATCTAGCAACTGTTTCGTCGTATCCACCCAGCGTGTAGGGGAACGGCCACGGTGCCGCCCACTCAGGGCGTGACCCTGAACTACAAGTTTCTCCATATTATCGCTTCCGTGAATATGTCCGAAGAATGTAAGCATTCTCATCGACACAATGGAGGATAGTCTATTTGGATTACCGAGCTCATTCAATATGGAAAAATTAGTTCGATGGGCGGTATACGGAATTCTCAGCATTCTCCTCCACGTCCACATTTCAGAAGTATCTATGCGAGCTCGATCTGCCTTTTTAACAGTCCAAGTTTCCGAGGCATACAAAAATATGGAGAACACAGCAGACTGAACCAGTGACATTTTGGTAGCTTTAGTGATGTTATGGTCACGCCATATTTTAGTAAGCTTTGTCATGGCCACCCGTGCCTGTTGAATGCGCTGTCGAATCTCATTCTCACAGCTACCTGAATTGTCGATCAAAGAACCGAGATACACAAAACTTTGAACTACTTCACAACGGCCTATTGGCTCCATTTCTTTATGATTGTCATGCTCTCTATCTACGATAATAACCTTGGTCTTGTTGTAGTTAATACCAAGACCATATGCTGCACTGAGTTGTTCCAAAACGTTCAATAGAGCTACTAGTTCTTCCTGAGAAGCAGCAATAAGGGTTGTATCGTCAGCAAATATCAAGTTAGATATTTTGTTTCCGCCAATAGTTATACCGCCGTTCCAGTTGTCCAATACCTGTCTCATCACAAATTCACAAATAACATCGGAGATAATACGATAAAAGTACCGCCAACACAAAGTAATGCAATTTACCATTCATGAATGAGATTATGGATGAGCCCCACAAAAAATTATTGATTTGATGTTGAAAATGGAAGCCATAACGCAGAAGTTTTTGATATACCAACTTAACAAAATTTTATTTTCCTAGCACTCCCATATATTTTGTCCAAAAAATTATTTTCAGTATTTCCCTCTGCCTCTCACTTGGAGGATACATCACGGTTATTCCAAGCAGATATTCACGAAATTCAGGGGACTAGGAGGAGGACGTCTTCAAGGCAGCATTGAAAGCTCAAAGCTCGTTCTGCAATGTAGAAATGTCCTGGATGACACTTCGGCAAGACATCTGATGTTATCTATGTAGGTGTCAAGCCATGCTGTTGTTTGCGGTGATGAAACGGCGGACGCACTCGCAAGCCAAGGGTCAGAAATAATTTTCTGGGTATTGAGCAGGCTGTGGGGCTGGCAACAGGCACCAGAAGGGAAACAGAAGTGTGGATGAAAAACAAACATTTTATGAGATGGAGATAAATCTCTGAGAAGCTGGATAACTTATTCTAGGATCTTTGACAAGGTGGGGTGGTTCTGTCTCTCACTGGGCGAGCTATCTGGCCATAACACCTTCAGACGACACTTGTGTTTGATGGGGTTGACAAGCGATCTGACAGGTGCACGCTGTGACGAGGAGGAGGAGTACTCGGCACACAGTCTATGTCGCAGTGAAGCCCTTGAGTATCGTACGTATCGCACTAGGTACAAAAGTCCTTGAACCTGAAGATATAAGATGGACAGGCGTCAAGGTCATTCTCACCTTTGCGAATGAGTGCTGGACTTGAAAACTAGAGCAAGGGGATGTGTAGAACGGGTGGCCAAAAATTGACGTCTACACTAGCTTAGGAATACCAGCAAGTTCTGGTTGGCCTAGCGGAACACAACAAAGTAACACTGAAGTAGGTGCCCGCTTGCTCATGTATAGATGGTAATAAAGAGGCAGACGAGGTGACAAGAAAAGAATCATCTACCTTGTGTCTTGAGGGTGCCCAAAAGCACAATTAGATACCAGGTCAGGGAATGGGTGAAACTCCACCACAAGCAATATTGGGACTTGAGGTAGAGACGCCAGGTAGTGGTAGTAAGCAGCTGTTTCTGATAAGGGTCTTTGATGACAAAGAAATGTTTCTATATTTATCAATAATAATTGTGGGTCTGAGTTCAAAAGGGACATCGTAAAATTCAAGAGCAACTGCAGTTAATGGATTTGGATGTATGTGGACATGGGCTAGTATTTATCAAAGCCCTATCCCACAAAATAGCGGAAGAACTGCTTTCTTTGGACAGAAATCAGCTTTGAGTAACAGTTGGTCTTCTTTCAAAATAATTGTGGACATAAGAACACCTACAAAGGGAACGGAGCAATACGATGGAGATCTTGACTGCAAAGTTTGTGGTACAGTGACAGAGTCCTTGTAGTGCGAAGCGTTTGATCGTAAGAGACGGCAACTCTGGGAAGCCTAGGCTAAAACCGATATATTTTACCTCAGTGCCAGAAACAGTAAGCAAATTGCATAATCGAATGCAGGTATATAGACTGATGGAATGGATACTCTAGAAAATAGGAGTTATAAAACAGTAAGCCTCAAAGCTGGAATAAAAACGAGGACAGTTTTGTCGGATGCCTCCTAGGGATAAAAATGTGACCGAAGTTGCTTGTTAGGCATCATCATAGTCACAATGTCTTAACAGACATGTTGTGAACTCGTAAAATGCATTTACTCATTTTACGAGTTTCACTTGAGATATCTTTAAGATCTTTAGTACAGTAGTTTCCCATTTGCTTTCTGCATCCACATGCCGTTGACCAGATTGTATCTACTGGTTCATCCGCCCTTAGGGGCAATTTCTCACGCCACGGACAAGAAGGTGTCCTGACTCTTCTCAACTCGTCCACCCAAAGCTGTTGGTTATACCGACAGTAGTTCGGTTCCTTTTAGTCGCCTTTTACGAGACGCAGTATATAAGATGGGAGATAATCTAACCCACACGGGGGCGGGTTAGGCATTCATATTAATGTATAGTCATTCAATTGCATGCACAGCCACCATTTTGAGTCATATTTACATATAAATTCATCTAGTGGTTAAATTTATAACACATTTATTATAGAATCACGGATGGAGATGCTTTTTTATGAGCCGTGCAACTAAATGTTACAATGTAGTGTCTGATGGAACACGTGTTACAATATTTAGATTATTCAGTATATACACACATTAAGAAGTCACGAATTTAGCAAACTATGATACATATTGCTTGTATTTATATACAAAGGAGCGTATATGAAGATGATTCCTATGGTGTGTTACGAATATTACATAGTTTACGATGAAAAAATGCACTCCAGTGTGAGTTCCCTATGATTACGAAGATGATAGGACTACACCACTAACAGAAATGATAATTAGAATGGCCAGTACGTTAGAAATACGATGTATGGTCTAGCTACTGATTTGGATGGCGATTTTTCCTATTTTAGCTACTGATTTTACCGTTTTGGTATTTGGTTTATTGGTTTATTCCGCATGTTGTCTGTTGGCTAGAAGTTGTGTTAAAAGACCGCCTCTTGTACTTCCTGCACTCGCATCTGAACCTGCAGAGCCGTTTGCTAAGTAACTGCTAAGTCGCAGGGCAGCTCCCTACAAAAATAACTGCATATTATCCATCTGGAATATTGCTGTCAATAATGTTTTTCCTTTGGGGTCCATTCACAAGGTCACCCACCACTTGCTGATGTTACTATATCTTCTATGTTATATCTGACGTATCCAAGGCAAGATGCTATTGGATATTAAAAAGTAAATAGGTCTCTCAGTTTAAATTGGTCTGAATATATGACGATCTTAATAAAATTTGACACACGCAAGCATGCCACTAGAAAATTCTTCACTTCTGGATAGAACCTACATCTTATTTGCGTCAAACGCCGAGCTTTCATCCACAATTGTACGAGACATCCTCAGGGGACTGTGATGACTGAGACTATTCGGCTCCGAGATAGCATAAAATGTCCGATGGAGATCCAAAATCAGTCTATATGCACCTCTGTGGTCTATTATGTCCAAATACTTAGACCATTAGACAGTCATTTTTGGACGGCTCATGGATCAGCCATGTTGGATATCCATGTATAGTCAGCTTAATGTCCAAGGTTGAAAACCCTATATAATATGATATTATTTTATAAGTAGGTTATTTGCATTATTGCTATACATCCCTTTTCAAAACTGTTTGAAAAGATGTGTAAAATTATAGTTCCAATATATTTTATGTTACATTGTTCTTCGACAAGCTTCTCCCTTTTTACTCACGCTGTCTTACTAAAATGAGAAGGACAGGTGAACAGTAACAAAATAGGACAAGCTCACAACCCAATAATAATCTGTATTTATCATTCTTCAATCTACAGATGAAGAGGATTTCTTGGTATTATGCAGGGACACACCAATAATAATAATAATAATAATAATAGCGTTTATTGTAAATATAAAATAAATAAAATACAATAAACAAAAAGTGACCCAAAAAAAGTTAAAAACTTGTGCTTGGGTATAAGTAGTTATTATAAAATGGAAACAACAAATAAGGGTCAATTCAGGAATATTTATATTTAAATATTATGTATTCCATATATATCAGTAATAATAGGTATTGCATATGTCTACAAGTTGGTGAATTTTAATGCGCTTATTATTTACTATCCATTGTTTTAAACCACACTTGAATGAATTTAAAGGCACTAGACATTTTATGCTTTCTGGTATCTCATTGTATAGTCTTGGAGCAAGAAATGTATGACATCGTAATAAAGTATTTTTTCTTGCTTTTGGTACAACATTACATGCAAATCTTATGTCATATTTATGTTCGTGTTTTGTCAAGTTTGATTTATTTTTATATTGGTAAATACCTAATGACATGAAAAATGTTTGGCGGATATCTAGAATTTTTGTTTTAGAAAATAACAAGTCACTAGGATATGTACATTTCACTTTATATAAAATTTTTATTAAACGTTTTTGTATAATTTCTATTGCTTTTATATTATTTTTACATGCTGCGCCCCACACCACAATACAATATCGTATATGACTATGAACAAGTGCTTCGTATACAATGATCATCTGTTCATAGGTAAGTATAGTGGAAAGGAGTTTAAATTTGCTTATAACGTAACGAATCTTTTTGACAACATATTCGGTATGCTCTTTCCATTTGATATGGCAATCTAGATATATTCCTAAGTACTTGATACTGGTGACCATTGATATAGGAGTTACCTGTTTACAACTGATTTGTAAGTTGGTGTATTTCGGTAAGCCGTTTGCGTATGATGCGAATGGAACAAAGTGAGTCTTGTTGAAATTGACTGTTAAAAGTCGACTATTGAACCAATTGAACATTTTTTCAAAACCATTTTCAGCCTTTGATTTTAATATTTCCCAACTTTCAGCAGAAAATATAACAGCTGTATCGTCTGCAAAACTCACTATATCTCCGCTCACATCAACCGCAAATAGATCATTTATATATATGTTAAAGAATAATGGTCCCAGTACCGTTCCTTGAGGAACACCGCATGTTATAGGCAATGGAGAACTAGAGCATTTATTTATCGCAACAGTTTGTGTTCTATTACTTAAGTAACTTTTAATTAGATGATAGATTTGACCCCGTATACCATAATTTTGTAAAGTTTTCATGAGTATCATATGATCAACTGTGTCAAATGCTTTTGCTAGGTCAACAAATACACATAATGTTGGAATATTTCTGTCTACATTTTTGCATAGTTCTCCTATTACATATGTCACCGCATCTTCAGTAGGTAGATTTATTTTTTTTGAAACCGAACTGTTTATCAGAAAATATGTTATATTTCTCTAAAAATTCTGTCAATTTGTTCTTTATTATATTTTCAAAAACCTTTGCCAAACAGGAGATAAGTGAGATAGGTCTATAATTGGATAAATCATATTCATCGCCAGTTTTATGTACAGGCATCACAGTCGCAATTTTGAGTATAGATGGAAAAATACCCTTTTCCAGACAACAATTAATTATTCTAGTGAATGGCTCCGAAATCAGATGTGCTACGATTTTGAGTGTTTCAGCAGTTAAATTGTCTATTCCAGGTGTTTTGCCATTTTTCAGCAGCATTATTGAATTAATTACTTCTTGTTCAGTGATTTCTTGTACTACAATGGAGTTTGAGAGTCTGATTGTTTGTGTGTCTAGGTATCGGATACTTGATTTAATTTTTTCTGCTAGATGTTTACCAATAGAGCAAAAGTATCGGTTAAATTCATTACTAATATCTAAGTTAGTGTTCAACATGTCTCCACTTTGAGACATAATTTTACCAATGTCTTTACCAGAGTTATTTACACCTATAACGTTATTCACACATTTCCATAGCTTTTGTGTATCGTTGGTATGGTTCATGATTTTATCTTGATAATATGACAATTTTCTAGCTCTGATTAAATTTGTAAGCTTATTATGATATTTTTTATATTTTTCTTTATTTTCTACTGACGGATCATTTATCATTATTTTGTAAAGCCAATTTTTTTCATTTACGGAATTTATTAAAGCAGCAGTGGTCCATTCTTTTCTTTTCTGTTTGTTCTTTTTTATTCTCACTTTTGTTGTACAATTTTTAATGTGTGTTGTCAGAGTTGTAATGAATGTTTCTGTTGATTTTTCAATTTCACTAGCGAAATACACCTCATTCCACGATTCATTTTTTAGTTCATTTAAAAGTTTATTTTTATTTAAGTATTCTTTGTATCGCAACATTTCACTATTAAGTGGATTATTTGTTCCTGGAAGTAGTATCTGTAGTACTTGAGAAAAATGATCTGTAATTGATGTTTCAACGATAACGGGAATTATTCTCACATCTTTAATTTTGTTATTAATAAATATATGATCAATACACGATTTTGTACTATCAGTTATTCGAGTGTAGCTGTTTATTGCAGATGTGAAGCCATGAATGCTTAAAATATTAAGATAGTCCTGAATGTTGGTTTCTTCTCCAAGAATATTGATATTTATATCACCTATTATAACATGCATATCTGCAGATATGCATGCTGCAAGATAGTGATTGAGATTTTCAACAAATTCATTTACGAGCGTTTGTGGTGATCTATATATGCACGTAATCAAAATTCTTTTATTACACTTAGTGAAGTATATCTGGAGGATTTTGATATTCCCAATAATAAATGTATTATAACTATGTAAAGTATTTTCTCTTATATACACTACCACTCCATCATTTTGATTCACATCGCCATTGTTGTACACTAATGTGTATCCATCAAGCTTATACAACGATATATCATCTAGCTTCCAGGTTTCAGATAGAATTATGAAATCTAAACTAAAATTAAGTTCACTTAGTAGTAATTTAAGTTCATCTAAATTTTTGTTTAAACTCCTGATGTTCATATGAAACATATGCAAACTATTCTTACTTTTTGTAATATTTAGTAGGTTATTGAGATCATATGTGTCTTGAGCAGTATGAGTATTAAATGTTTCGATTTTAAAATCTCTAATATAACTATCCATTTAATACTTTATGTATAATTATTATCTACTTTTATTTTCGTTCAATCAAATATAGCTTAAAATTCAATGTTCGAAAGGTACTGAGATTGAAAATATTTGTAAGTAGGACATTTCTGATCGTCGGATGTGTGGGTAACATCGTAATTCCTATTAAGGGTCTCATTATAATATGTACAATTAGAACATTTCACTAAATTTTGTTTACATGATTTACTTTCATGATTTTGACCACATATCGCACAAACATGTGAATTTAGACAGTGTTTTTCTGTATGATTAAATCGTTGACATTTCCGACATTGCAGTACTTTATTATTTTCGTAAACGTTTAAAACTTGGAAATCAACCAATAGTTTACTACTATAGTTTTCAAAAATATTCCTGAAACCCTTACCTGATATTTCAGCATAAATTATATACATTTTTTTCTTTGTTATATATCTAATGTAGGTGACTTTTATTTCATTTTCTTGTAAAAAAGGATTTTGTTTAAGTATGGTTTCTTCTATTTGTTCCACTGTAGGCGTCTCATCAGATTTAAAACCCGAAATTTGAATTTTTGGCTTTAACGTCTTCGGTTCCGTAATTTTGTATTTTTTTGGTAATTTCTGACACATTTCTTCTTTCATTTTGCAGCAATCGTTTTCTTCTATATGTACTTCTACGCAACCGTTTTTCATATTGCGAACATTTTCTACTCGTAGCTTAAGATTTTGTAAATTTATGTGTTTAGTTAAGTCATTTCTAGTTTCATGACACGGTTGGATTACGTCAGGCTTTACAATGATTTTTTTCAGTTTTCTTTCTTTCTTTTCAGTATTATTTTTCGTGATTTCTGCATACGATAACCTGTTGCAACCTTTTTCCTCCAAGTGATCAAGTCTTTTGACGACTGAATCTAAAGTGTCTACTATAGAGTCTTTTGGTGCAATATTAGATGTAATCAATTCATACTGTTCCTGTAAACGTCTATTTTCACTTGTAATTTGGTATATCAGATTATCTTTTTCTGCCAATATTTCTTTTAGGTATTTATTTTCTTCTTTTAATAATTTTATGTTATTTTCATCCCCATTTTGATCTTTTGTTATATTAGTCAGTGTAGCTTCATCTGTGTCTTGAGAATTTTTATTTCTTTTCTTCCTATTCATATTATGACCTACTGTATGCACATAGGCATTGGGATAGACGTTGACTTCAGTTGACTTTCACTGACCTTGACGTTTTATCTTGAACTGTCAAAATATCAATACAAATATGGCCAATCGAACCTCTTACACAGTTTCTCCCGGGCTGCCTTTATGTCCAGCGATACAATTCAACTTAACAATACCTCAGCACACCAGTTATCCAAAATTTGTGACTTCTGTTAGAAAAAACGGTAGGTGTAACAAGGAAGAGCTTTTTAGAACGTAAGTGTAGTTTGTATAGGCGGAATAATAATGATTTAGATTATTTCATTGGCTCCTAGAAGTTTCTTTTGAAAAGTATAAGGGGCCTGTGATAATATGATTATCTGCAAAAGCAGATCCTGACGGATTTCTAGTATATCATACATGTAACGGGTTTCTAGATACATAGATTATTGCAAAAACCCCATATACTTCTCATAGGAATGTTATATTATAAGTCATTGAGGTTCTGAAAATTTCGGATAACCCAAATCAGGACCGCGGGGACCTGGAGGTACTTGTTTATCGATAATAATCCACGTCATCTACATCTATACTCAACTAATGGCAATTGATCATATCATCATCTTATTAATTGGATACAACTCGCTTATCGCATCCTATCTTCCACCTATCTTCCCTCCAGTCGCCATCAGAGAGGTTTCTATGCATCACGACTTCCTCAACATCTTGTCTCTAAGCTTTCCTATGCCTTTCTCTCAATTTACTCAGATTGGGTGGCGACAGGAGCACTCTTTTGGTCACCTATTGCCGATCAGTTGACATACATGTCCATACCACCTCAACCTTTTCGCATCTACTGTGTCAATTATGCTGGTAGTGACGTTGGGCCTGTATCTTATTTCTCTGTTGGGTCCCAAGCCCCAGCTCCATAGGTGGCGATGCTCTCTATAATTGTCTTGTACATCCTAACTTTTGTGTCACTCTTTATTTGGATAGTCTACAATAGGCTATTCAGCCATTTAGTGACGTACTATCCTTTTCCTATACGATTCCTTATTTGAACTTTATTTTTTATCGTCAGCCTCCCGCAAAGACTCAAAGCCTATGTCGCTATAGAAGCGTTGCGATAGGATAAGTGTCTGTGCATGTTAGATTTGAAACGCTATAAGTTGTAGCCGTCGGGAAACAAATTCTCCGGCAGCCCATTCCACAGCGTCAAAGTTCTCCAAAAAAAGGAATAATGGAGGAGACCAGTTCAGAGAGAAGGGACCTCGAGATGGTAAGGGTGAGCTCGCAGATACTTTCTAGTTTTCCTCGTTCGGACTCCCTTTGGTGTATCTGGGAGAGCTCACTCGAACATCTTCCATGATATAATCTGTAAATCAGAAACAGATCAGCCACCCTTCTTCAATGTTCCAAGCTGTGGAGTTCCTTTGTGAGGTTAGACGTATCGATTAGTCTAAATGCACTCTTTTCAATAGTGCCCAGAAACTTTAGAGAGGGCTTCGCAGCGCATCCCCACACTTGGTAGTAATACTCCAACGATGGTCGGATCTGTGTCTTGTAAAGGAGCTTCCTACAGCGGAACAAAACTTAAAGATTCTGGGATGTCGATATAGCAATACTGACGACATGATCATGCCAGGATATATTACTGTTGATGTTGGTTTCCAAAAGCTTGAAACGTGACTATTGGGTGACCCTCCACTTCCACAGTTGGTAAGCCAAAGAGGACTTCTTTGTCAGTGTTGTTACCTGAGTTTTCTGTACATTAAGCTGTACTTTATTTACTGATCTCCACTCGGTAATTGTTTTAATATCTATGTCGATCTGTGACGCATGTTGCTGGGATTATAGTGGCTTGCCTGCTTCCAAGCACGATATTAATGTACTGTTGTCTGCGAACCTGTATACTGGATTGGACGTTAGTTCCAGAAACTCGTTGATGTAGAGCAGAAACAAGTGTAGGGGTTAGGACAGGTCCCTAAGGAACAACGGTGTTGCTATTTGATGAACAGCCTTCGACAACGACAAACAGAGGTCGGTCGTTCAAAAAGCTTTTCAGCCACTGGTGCAGGCCAGGTGATAGCCCAAAAGTAACAAGCTTGACCAGAAGTCCCTCTCGCCACACTATCGAAGACTTTCCATATGTCAAGTGCAACATCGCGGGATTCGCCATGATTTCAATTGCTCTGTTCCACAAGTTAGTGATATAGGCCAGGAGCTCACCTGTGGACCTAAGCTTATGGTAGCATACTGGCGATCATATATAATGTTATTGTTGTCCAGGTATTTCAGGAGCTGTATGTTAATGTCAGTCTCCATAACCTTAGATATGATGCTAGAAAGAACTGCAGATCTATAATTCACGGGATTGGTTTTTGCCTTTTTTAGGAGTGGATTGTATGCAGCCAATCTTCCATGCAGTGGGAAACACGCCTCACTGATACGATAGTTTGAAGAGGTTGCAAAGAATAGGTGCAAGCTCATCGGCGCAGCGTTGAAGGACAATGGCAAGAATTTGATCATTGCTTCGCAATTGTCACATCCAAATACTTATACGATTTTACATCTCTAATCACTCAAATCTTATCCAGAATCTCCGACAACGGCATGCTCTGTTTTGTTGACATCAATTCTGAGACCTAGTTTTTTGTATCCTTCATCAAGTTTTCTCACCTTGGATTGTAAGCCACCCTGATCCTCTGATGCTAAAACAACCTGATTATCTGCAAAGTGCAACATGTATACGCGTGAATCGTTTCATCTGCGACTTCATTTTCTATGTCCCGATAAGTACGCCGTCATCGTTCAAGTACAGAGTTCAAATATACTGGCGCTACAGGACAGCCTTGACAAAGTCCTTTAGAGAGCGGCAATGAATCGGATACGGCTTATTTTGTACTACTGGTGGTATCTGAATACAACACCTTTACAGCCTATATGTATAGTGGACTGATACCAGTCTTTGCTGATGTAGGCCAAAGTATATTCAAAGGGAGACTATCATATATGCTTTTTTGAGGTACTGTTCCGAGGTTGGGTACATTTACAGGTTGGGTAAGTCTTAAGGGTCGTCATCAGTCGTAAAGTGTGGATGTCCAAAGCAATCATAAACCAGAATTTAACGCAAAACAAACGCATGTTCCATCTAGAAGTGAAGACTTTTCTAGCATTTCTCTACTTGTTCCAACTTCTAAGGTTGACTATGGTGTTTCTCAGTGCCTCTTCAGTGATTGAAAGCCTTCATACTCTTCTTTACCTGTATTGCAGTTCCAAGGAAGCCAGCCATCGCTCTAGTGACATTGACAGCAGCTGTCAGCAGGTTGCTCCGGATCATTCGTCCAGGTCCATCTTCATCAACACCTGGCACTGGATTGAAGCCCAACGGGGCCACCGTGTGTCCACGGACATGTGACCTCGGTGTTGACACGGCATTGGTGAACTCCTCGTCGTCCTCATCTTCTTCGATGACTGGCTCTGGCGTTGTGGTTGTGGTCTTGCGGGCTCTGGGTCGACGGGTCGTAGAAGGTTTATGTGATGTGGCACCTGAAGATATAAAAGGTGTGAGCATGTTGTGCATATGTAACACGGTAGGAGTCTTTAAAATTCGGTTGGAAAAGTTGAGGCCATAATGTGGGCAAGTAACAGACGTTGGATCGTGATTCTCTGTGTACAGTGTGGACATATTGGGCTTTCATCTTCACTAAGTAGGTACAAGTGCGTCACATGGCGTAGTCTACACAATAACACTTGTTGTTTGCGAGTTAGACCTCTTAAATAGATATATAGATAGATATTTCTCTTCGCCATCTTCAAGTAAACTTCGTATCGATCCCATTCTGATTGCCAGATTCCCCTACTTCTAATTTTGATATCTCTAATTTGATCCCTCAGAGGAATAGGTATATAGATAGTCCTAATAAAGACGCTGGAGTTTAGTGAAAACTGATTAGAGTAATAGACAGTGTTCCTCGTATAGGATTGCACAGTGTGTAGAACGAAGCATACATACGGTGAAAGCGGTGGCAGCTCTGAGGGTTAGATCAACTCTAGTCCAGGAATGTTCTCCTGCCTATCAGGTACTAGCTCGCCACAAGGATATGACCCTATTGTGAATTTCCGGACACATTGTTGTACCAGGCTATGAGAGATAGAATCCCCTAGCATAGGGGCCAACAATTCTTGCATCGGCGCTGAAGCTATGCTTGGAATATTAGTAGGCGTTGCAAGTCAATGTTGCCCTGGACAGCTGGGCTTAAAAGAAACTGGCGCAAGCATGATAAGAATCAAATGACTACAGACGAAAGCAAAAAGGTTAATATCAGGTCCTAAAAAGAGCCGTCCGCTGTGGTTTTTGAACAGAAAAAGGCGCTCGACCTTTTGGTGAGGGTTCTCGCAGGCCATTGCTGGCCGAATAGACATTTGTCACTCATGAGAGTGGTAGGAGACCCTAGCTATCTACAATAATAAATTTAGCAGTACAGAATTAGGTACTGCTCCATTTACCAATAGAAAAATATGTATGTGTTTAGACTGCTACGAATATGGTCGCACATCATTGCAATTCATTCATGTAACAAAACCTTTTTTTGGGACATATTGCTTACCAAATGATCTACTTACCATGTTCTCCGTTAGTTCGAACTTCTACGCCAGGTCCGTCTGTGTTTATCAGTGTCTGTAGACTCTTCACTTGTGAAAGGTCTACTTGGCCCTTAGGATCCTTCTGCAATCCTTCCAACTGTTTGATGAGCTTTTGAATATCATCCTAAAATGTTAAAATGAATACTTATACAATGCGCAGAATAGCAGAATAATACAATCCTAATATAAAATAGATATAAAATAGTAATAACTAAATCTCATTAATACAATTTTTAATTTAGCTGAAAACAGATATATCTAAGGCTAAAGCGTCATCTTGTTTTCCCCTAGGAGCAGTCCAATAAAAGTGTCCCCGTGCTTCAGCCTTTAGGTTCCAGTAGTCTAGGTTCCTGCATTAATTTGTGCAGTTTGACTGCTGGTCCTAGTACTAAGGCAGGCGTCCCATAGGGTTGTTGTCTCCTGTCGTCTAGTACTTCGCACTCACAGATCATATGGAAGGCTGACTCTGTCCCTCTACCACATACTCCTCTACCACGATGGTAGAGCTCCATTCTCTTTGAGTGTTCCGTAAGGATAGCAGTTGTCACTAGAGGATAGGTTGGCTTCTTTGACCAGGATACTCCGAAATATTGGTGGACTACAAAGAAGAGAGTTAGCATATTGTATCGTATGCAGCGCTAATATAGTTTAGAGGTTCACGAATGAATAAATATAGGGTGATGCTAGAAAGGCTGAAACGTCGCATATTACAGAGAGTGCATTTGCGTATAGAACTGTCACCGGTAAAGCGCTGCAGGTAATCACTAGAGTCCCTCCATTAACTCTGCAGATAGAGAAGAAATGACGCCTTAGCTGCAAGGTGCAAAATTAGTAGCTGGCAGGACCATTAGGATGTAGATCATATTTCAGCACAGTGGACGGAAGGGTTAATCACAACTTTGAGGAAATGGTTGGAGTACCCTTTTCGAAGAAACTACTACTATTTGTCACAGTTTCTTACCGGTCATAGATCTTTTAGAGTATATACCATAGGAACAGAAAAGGATGACACCGATACCTGTGTATACTGCGGTGAAATGGATACTGTAGAACACACGATGTTCTGTGATACATGGACTACAATAAGGCAAAGGCTGCTGACCCCAGTTGAGGGTATGATTGTAAAAGTAATGGAAAAAAGGAGAAATAAGAGAAGTTGTTACTGGAAACTGATTTCAGTTCAGAGAAAGCTGTGCTTCAGCTATTTTCTGACATGAGGCCTTGATAAATAATCGCTCATGGCTATATCCATCAAGTCCCAAGTGCTCGACCTTGTGTCCAATTGGGTTTTTCGGCATCCCCAAAGCGGGTTGTGCGCCAGTGAGTTTCAGTCGATTGATCTTACGAAAGCCTTAGGATTAAGAGCCAAACACAACTTTTTTTTAGAAGAAATCTGAAAATGTCAAACATATTAAAAAGAGCTGTCGTCTATTACCTCTAGTACGAAATGTAAATCTAGACAACAACATAATCCGATATTTGTTCTTGGGTAACTGACCTGGGACAAAATGGAAAGAAAGTTAAGTTCTGGCAATTTTTACTTTATTTAGGAATAGGCACTATCAAAGATGTTCTCCACAATATCAGGAAATAACCTTTTTACCCTGTACCCTAGATGACAAGGTGTAATTCTTTGTTTGGTTACGGTCGCCCTGTATTTTTTGCTGTATCAGGATTTTTGTACCCCGTCGCAGCACTACGTTGATTCCATAGACCTGTAGAGCTTTTCTTTTGCTTATTATTATTGCTCACCTGTGACAAGGAGTTTGGCGATGGCGCTTTGGGCGCAGTAGTTACAATCGGTGTGACGTGCGTGGGCGAATTGGCCAACAGCTCCTGCTCTACTGGCGGCTTCTTCGGCTTGGTCGGTTTGGGTTTGGGCTTAGGTTTCGTCCTTCTCGGAGGCGGAGTAGACGGAGGAGGGGCAAAGGCGTTCAGGAGCCAGTTCAGGAGACCGCCTCCTCTTGGTCTAGGCAACGCCGGCGCTGCGGTGGTCTTTGGACGAGGTCGAGGTCGTTTCGTGGTGGTGTCGCCGAACACACCCTGTAAAATTGGGAATGAAGTAGTTTCACTCAGTACTAGCTGTGCATTATTACTTTATCGAAATACTGTTTTAGCTATTTACCCTTTTTCAGAAATATTACCTACGCCATAGGTAACAAAAAGTCGACAGATGAAACAGTAAAAAGTATTTAGAAATACAGGGTGAGTCAAGCTAAAGGCCTCGGACTCATGTGACCAAACGATACCTCTATACAGGAAATTAACTTTGCAAATACATGTAGGTCGAGCTGGACTATATTTCAAGAATAATGACTTTTATATAGAGTGTCTAATAAAAGTGCGACATCAAAGTTATGTTTTTGAATTAGAACACGCTGTATATTATGACATTTTCAGATTCCTAGGTCAATTCTAGTGTCATTTTATTTATCATACATGGGACTTAAAATGAACCGTTTAGATGCAAATCACCATTTTGGTATTAGTAGATATTAGAAAAAAATTCAATACCGCAAAGATTATAAACCTTAGAAGGTAGTGACTTTGCTATGTGACTAAGCATGAAGTGCTTAAGCGGTACGCTAAAATTTGTATTATTTTTGTACTTGGATAAATCGTTTGATTAATTAATAAAAGTTCAATCACAGATAAATTGATTCTATCAAATGGGAATGCCTAACTCTTTTTTCGATCAAATGTAAAATTTTATAGCCTTTCTAATGATATAAGGTTGTGAATATCGGTCGCTGACAATTTCCATTTAATTTAGAATTTTTAATCAAATCGGTTTCTCAGTTTCTCTACATATAGACAACCATGAAATATAAATAAAAAAGTTTTCACATGGAAGGAAACAACTAACTTAGCAGAAATATACAAACGAACTGTAGTAGAGAGACAAGATTATAAAAATTACTTACAACACATCAACTCTAACCAGAAATAGCAGCGGTAACATATCTAAGGTCAAAGAGAAGCTAGAGTACGACAGAAATGGATATCTTTCACAGCCTACTAGCTTCTGCAATGTACTAGAGATTGACAATTTTCAAAACCATTTAAATTTTTGATGAAACAGATGACTACCAGCCGGTTACTCAAGCTGTTGTTGGCTGTTATCTATGTTGACATATATGTTAGCTGTCGATGCTTCAGCATTTTATTGTTTTGAAAATGGATGAGCCCCCGCCAATGTATTGACAGGTCAGACAAATGGTTTTAATATGACGAAAAATGGAGAACTTTGACAAAGCAAATTTAATGCCCTCCTTTACTTATAAAACCCTCCAAAAGAACTGGCTTAACATTGTCGTCATAGTCACAATGTCTTAACAGACATGTTGTGATCTCATAAAATGCATTTGTGCTCATTTTACGAGTTTCTCTTGGGATATCTTTAAGATCTTTAATGTAGTAGTTTCCCATTTGCTTTCTGCATCCTCATACCGTTGACCAGATGGTATCTACTGGTTCATCCGCCTTTAGGGGCAATTTTTCACCCCAAGGACAAGGTGT
Source organism: Callosobruchus maculatus (assembly GCA_951848785.1). Lineage (NCBI taxonomy): Eukaryota > Metazoa > Arthropoda > Insecta > Coleoptera > Chrysomelidae > Callosobruchus > Callosobruchus maculatus. The sequence goes on along the minus strand of CATOUR010000081.1, from coordinate 11,491,622 downwards.
CCTGACTCTTCTCAACTCGTCCACCCAAAGCTGTTGGTTGAAAAGAGGTGACTGCTTATACCGACAGTAGTTCGGTTCCTTTTAGTCGCCTTTTACGACACGCAGGATATACAATGGGAGATATTTTAACCCGCCCCCACACGGGAAAAATAATATAAGCGAAGCGAATAAGAGTTGTTATCAATGCAAAAAAGATCTCAAGTGAATTATGCCTCCTAAAAAATATCCTACGGGACTCGATTCCCAAACACATCACAGTAATAATTTTGAAAAGAACAATCCAGTAAGTACATATAGACCACAATAAAACAGCTATAGACTGTACTTATTGGTCAATAAATCAAGTGAAAAAATTACTGTCGTGTTGACGTGAATTCAGAGAGACAGTTTTAGGAGAAGACAAATTGTCTCTAGAGAAAATGTGGCATTGTTTCCTATAGGAATTGTTTCTCTTAAGTCTAGAAATGGACCCCTATAGCCAGTTCCTTGACGTTTTTCAAATCTTTCATATTTGTTCATTGACACTGTAGATCATAAATTCATGTCATGGCGCGACTGATTTATTTCCAAATAATTTAAATCCCTTGCTGATGCGGTGCACCATCAGTCTCAGATATCTTGATTCAAAACCAATTGTGTTTAAATTGTTAACTGAGCTCAATCCTAATATGGAGAAACTTGTAGTTCAGGGTCACGCCCCTAGTGGGCGGCGCCGTGGCCGTTCCCCTACACGCTGGGTGGATACGACGAAACAGTTGCTAGATATGAGTATCAAGAGTGCCACTGAACTGACAGTAAATCGCGAACGATGACGAACTACAGTTCTTAAAACTATTGATAATATTCGTGTCGGCAATACTGTAGCTCCGACTTAATGCATTTTACGAGTTCACAACATGTCTGTTGACACTGTGACTATGATGATGAAACTCAATCCTACAAACTTACCGCTTGTTCTATTTGTTCAGCCAGACTTTTTGGCGTGGGTGGTGCTATGCCCTGCTCCTTTAGTATGGAGGCCAGTATGGCATCACTAGAGGTCCCGTATTTCGCAGCTGGTGCTTTGGTGGTCAATTCCACGCCATCTAGATCGTACTGTTTCAGTACATCTTCTAAAGATGGTGTATTTCTACTAGGCTTTGGAGTAGTCACGCCTAAGGCTGCTAGTTGGTCTTGAATGGAATGAGGTTGCTTTGTTGTCTTCTTACTTGTAGCTGGAGATTTTGTCGACGATGTGGTAGACTTGGAACGTTCTGAGGTCAACTGGGCTATCTAGTTATGAAAAAAGTTGATCAGTACAATTTACTATACTCCCTTAAAATATTACTAAGTCTATGATCAAAATTATTGACGTATCATATGGAACGCAAAATATGACCTCCGGAGCAAAATACTGTCATCCTGGGATAGTTAATCAATTACTGTTCTCCTCATTTAAAACTTCAATTTTGATTCTTTAATACTGAGCACCCTTCCATATTGTGACCGGGAAATTTTCCAATTTTGGGGTAAAATGTTATTTATATCACTCATTTCCATCTGTTTATCTTTTTGCCGGCCTGTCTGACTGTTGGCATTCCTATATTTGCATCATCTCAATAATTGTTACAGCGATTTTCAGTAAATTTAGGATGTCATATGAATTGAAATCATAGATATTAGAACTGATTGAGGCTTAAGAATGCCCTGTTGGGGTGCATCTCACAAATGGATCAGGTCCTTTTTATCTGCAAGGTCACAATATGCTGCTTTATATTTCAAGGATAAAAATTCGGTGAAACAAGTGTCATTTAGTACCTGTAATGTAATGTAGCTATCCCACAGGGTTCAGTATTGGGACCAGTGTTATTCACGCTTTATGTCAATGAAATCGACAAATTATTCGCTGAAGCTAAGTTTACTTTGTATTCAGATGATGTATCAGCTAATATCTGCCAGACGTGACGAGGTGCTTATAGATACGTGTAATAGTTTTTTGGAAGTGCTTGATGGATGGTTTGTAAATAATGATCTTTGTTTAAATATAGAAAAAGCTGCAGTTCTAAGATTTCATAATTATCAGAAAAAGATTGAATCACATGATCTGAAATTAAAGAACACATCATTAACTTAAAGTCTACTTGAGTCCATATTCAGACGAACGTTTAAATTCCAAAGGTCACTGTAATTATGTTGTTTAAACGCTACAAGCATTACATGAATATTTAAAAATTTGAAAGGCATCCTTACCGAAAAAGGGCTTATAACACTGTACTATGCGCATTTCAATTCACGACTGAGGTATAGTGTTTGCTTTTGAGCGTTTCCAGCTGATTCAAATAAAATATTTTTATGCCAAGAAAGAATTATAAAATGTATGGCTGCTGCTAATAATAGACACAGCTGTAAGGAACTTTTCAAATATTTCAAAATTCTCACATTTTCATCTCTTTTGATTTATGAATTAGCAGTTTATAGATTTACAAACCAAACAAGGCACTTGTTAGATAGGGATGTTCAAGATATTCAAACAAGACAGAGGAACGACGTCCACATACCGTTTGTGAAATAAAAGTTTCTAGTCTTCCTCCAAATATTATTGAGCCTTCAACTTTCAATAAATTTCCTGACAGTATTAGAAAGTGCACTAGACTTAGTTCTTAGTTGTTATTTTTTAGGGTTAGGTCAGCAATAAAACAAAAACTTCTTATTATTCTTCATCCATGCGACGTTTCTACTAACATGTAGTCATCATCAGGCATCAGAATGTCGAAGTTTTCATCGTATGAAGTAACATAGCAACAGTATCGCTAGATATAGCTAAAGACACTGCCCACAATAATAAAATCCAACGAAAATTTTTATACAACACAGACACATACAATTAAAGTCTAATTAAAAAAGTATGAAAAATTAGGTACAGTGCTCCACAGAAGAAGATTGGTCAAACTTCTTCCTGGAACGTAACTTATTTCTTTAACTACATTACTGCAGAAAAATGCACGCTAACGATCAGATACTTACTCCGCTTGCCAGATTCGTATTTGATAAAGCTGAAGCTGCTCCTTTGTTGTTGTTGCCACCGAAATTCTGAAAAATACAATAAGTTATAAAATAGTCTATTACATAAAATAGTAGTAGTAAAAGAGTAGAAAACGGTACACAGTATAATATGTTGAATAGAAGATCCTTAAAAGCACACCCTTGTCGTTAACTTTGGATTAAACCATAACTACGCCGACGCGATTCCCGCCGCACGTATTGAAGCGCCACTAAAGGGTCGTTTGATGGTCGTCTCGAAACGTGCGTTTTGAGATTATGTTATCAAATCATTCTTAATTTTATAGTTATATACAGTAGTATGAGGACATTACAACCTTCTGGCACCCAGGCGTTCCACGTGTAATCATTATATAAGATGAAGGCCCAGGGTAAACTGAAATCTATGAATTATTAATGTGCGGATGGCAGACGCACCAGTCTCATGGATCGAGCATCTCGTGCGACTATAAACGCGTCGACCAGATCGACCCATGCACGGAGGCGCTCGTGCGTAACACGCACGATGTAAATAAAGGTTAATCAATTCTTTTGACGATATTTTTCAATTGACGTTTTTATTTTTACTCCATGGTTATTTTGCACATGCTTCCCAAAGTCATAACAATCTCAGTTAACCAAAATATGCTTTTGTTAATATCCAAATGAAAAATAGCTTGCGAACAAACAACATATGTTTCAGTATTTATGGGACCATAGGCGTTGCCAAGTTATTCATAACTGTGGGGATATTCAGGCCTTCAAGTTCACCCTAAAAAAACTAAAATTGTTATCTGGCTTCCTATCAGGACGAAAACTCATGACATGGATAGTTTTTGGGTACTTAGGGCCGTGGTTTTTGAGTTTCAGCCTCAAATAATGAACGTCAAAAATTTTCAGACCCTCAGATCTCCAAGTTTGGCCTAAAATTCTAAAATCGTTATCTGGCTTTCTAGCAGGACGAAGACTCGTATCATGTACAGTTTGAGGGCGCTACTCACAAATCTGACCGTTGTTCTTAGTTTCATCTTCAGGTAACGGGCATCAAAAATTTTCAGACCCTCAGCTGTTCAGGTTCACCCTAGAGATTTAAAATCGTTACCTAGCCTCCTATCAGGATGAAAACTCATGTCATGTATCAGATGTCAGGGTAGCTAATCGACATGCTTATTTAAAAAATGCCCATGGCAAATTTTCGTCGTGGGGGGGGGTCTGACCCTCATAACTTGCACCAGTGTATGTGACAAAATTGTTGCACCTACCAGAGTGGTGAGGAATGACAGCTGCTGTAACAATGCTGCTTGTTCCTTCTCAAGCTGCATCAAAGTCTCCAAGTTCCTCTTTTGTTCAGGAGTAAGCTTCTTCTTTGCGGATTTAGCCGTTACTGAAATAGTGTTCAAGTCCGTCAAGTCTACACTTCGTTTTGTGGAAGATTGCACTTCAACTACTTTTTCTGTGGTTGTGGTTCTCCTCGTCGTTGTTGTTCTCCTGGTCGTTGTAGTTGATGGAGTGGTCGTGGTGGTAGTAGTAGTGGTAGTGGTGGGGGTTGTCGTTCTACGTTTTTTCTGCGGCGCTGGTGTGGTTCTTGCGGTGGTTCTTTTACGAGGAGGGGCAGCAGCAACCTGTGGCAAGAAATAAGAAACTATAGTCAGTTTCAGAAATGCAGAATGCAATAAAAGCTCATTAGGACGCAAAGGGACTACAGAGTCACTCATCGAATACTCTAGGGTATAGCGCGCAAAATTGAGAATCCAAGAAATTACGTATTTTGAAAAAAATGCTCTCAGAGGTCATGCACTGAGGTCTTAACTATCACCTTCTGAAATACTGTGTATGTAGTTTGAAAACCAAGTGAGTTCTGTTCGAAATGGGAATCCCCTTAAACCACTTTTCGTAATTTGCCGTTGATTTCGTTGCAAAATTCTTTCTTTCTATCAATTTTAGGTAGTAGCACCCGGGTTCAGGGCAATTAGTGGAATTTGCCTATTGTTACCTATTCAGAAACACTGAAAATGGTGTACCCAAGACGTGCAGGTGGGATACTTGTAAAAAGGAAAGGATTTTACTTAAATATACCTTGTTACCACAATTGATGGCACCAACTCCACGCTAATATCTGAATGGTTTAGCCAGTAGATGGAGGATCAGAGACTCACAGCTTATGCATACCCTGATCTTAGTACAATTTGCGAACCTGTAGTAGGTTTACTAGAGGAGCACCTGGCAATATTGTTTTTGCTCAGTCTGAACTCATTTGGTGCCATGGTGATAAGAAGGACAGTTAAGTTACAAATTTTAGTTTCCTATTAGTGAAATTTTCTTACCGTTGCAGGCTGTGCAGTAGACGCTGCGAATGACAGAACCTCAGGGCCAGTAGTCTTAGTTGTAGTATATTTTGGAGCTCTTGTTGGATCTGGCGTAAATAAGCTCGGGAAGAAAGTGGTCAAGAAGTTAGGGAAGTATGACGTATCTTCCGTTGTAGTTGTTGGTCTTGGTACCCTGGTTGGTGTCGAGGTATATCTTGGCGTTGTTGATATAAACCTAGTTCAAAAAAGATTTTACCATATTTGTCTATAATTTATTCCTAAGTGGTCTCCCACTTTTAAAACTTCGGATAAAGAAAATGGTTTGATGAATTGTACTGAAGACCTCAACAAAGATTTTGTGAAGGCACTGAAACATATTTAATCTGTGCAACTTATCCAAAATTTGGTGTAATAACTTTTTAAGTCAAAGAAAGATGATACCAAGTTAATGTCGCTAAAAACGAATCCTATTCCGAATATCATCATAACGGTTTACCAAAGCATGCAATTAACAATTATTAGAATGCTTTGAGTTAAAGTTAAATAGTAGTTCCAAAAAATTTGGACTAGGACAATGCTTGTCAGAGTGGTCCGGTGGACCTTTGCTCTTAGTTCCGATCGTATTGGTCAATCGATCTGTTCAGTCTCATTATTGAGAGACCAGACAAAGTCATATAGAAATAAGGGAAGGAAAAGAAAGGAAGGAAGGAGAAGAGCAAAGAAGAGGAGGTGTGTCGGTTGGAAGGTATAGCTTGACATAGTCGATTTGAGTTCGGGAAATTTTTGGGTTCAATCAAGAGGGTTAATTTTTAGGTTCAATATCTAAAAGGGCAAAAATGTAGTTGTTTCCAAAAACGCAAGATTTGTCTTGATCACAGTACAAACTGCGACTTTGTGTGTTTGCGAACTTGCTCGAATGTATAGTCCACTGACTCGCGCAACTGAGGGTTGCTGTGCGATTCCGCTTGACTATAACATCATGGCGCCTGTAGTTTAATGTAATCCCTCAAATAACGGTTGTCAAGGTCCCTGTGAAGGGTATCGTTGGAAACATATCATGGGGCATTAGTAATTTTACGTAATGCCCTGCAGAACTTGCAGCTTTCGCATGTACGTTTTGTTGAGGAAACACCAAGCAACACATATGTATGTAATTGTTGGTCTAATAATCATCTTGTAAAGTCAAATTTGATTCACCAAACTCAATTTTGAAATACTACATAATATAGAGTAGACGCCAAGCCTTTGTCGAGGGTAATTCCTAGGTACTTGGCAGACATATCAATTTTTTGATAAAGAGTTGGATATAGCTTCCTAAACCTCCGCAGTACAGATATATATTCATATCATCATCTATTGAATCTTTTAGAGCAACATTGATGACAATTTTGCAAATCTGACTTAAACTGCTCTCTTTACTGTCAAAGAAGTGATACTTTACCTTACGGTTTGAACCTTTGCTGTGGTTGTTGGCTTTGGAGTTGTGGTTGTGGGCTTCGTCGTTGTGCTCGTAGTGGTAGTTGTTGTTGTTGTCGTTGTTATTGACTTCGCTGTAGTTGAAGCTTCAGTAGTTGGAGTCATGGTAGTTGCAGCTTCAGTGGTCAACGTGGACATCGTTGTAGGCACCGCTGTGGTGGTAGGCGCATCCACAGATATACTAGGTACCGTGATTATTTCTTCCACAAACGGCGTTTGGGGTAGAACTGGCTTCGTTGGTGGTACCTAAAATACAGTGGGCTATTTATTGTACATCTCATTTTGGCTTTTCTGTTGTTAGTGTAGGTAAAATTTTAAACCTACACGAATGTGACCTGAATGTGGAAAGTTAAAGCACTCGCAGACGTGTATTGCATACATTATGCTGCTGACTACAAAATTAATCCATTCCTTGAAAGCTTCATTGAGGTGTTGTATTCATTTTGATGGTATATCTTTGATGGAACAATGGAAAGCATTGGCACTCATACTTCTGTTCCATGGTCAGGCTCCCGCAAAGGCTGAAGGCTCATGATGCTGTAGAAGCGATACGAGAGGAGAAGTATCAGTGCACGTTAGATTTTAAAAGCTGCAGGTTGTACCCGTCGGGAAACAAATTCCCCGGCAGCTCATTCCACAGCGTCGAAGTTCTTCAAACGCAGGAATGCTGGTGGAAACTGGTTCTGGGAGTAGGGACCTCGACCTGGTAAGGATGAGCTCGCAGAGCCTCTCTAGTGTTCCTTGTTCGGACGGTCTTAGGTATTATTATCTGGAAAAGTTCACTCAGACATCTTCCGTGATAGAATGTGTAAAGCAGCGACAGGTCAGTCACCCTTCTTCGATGTTTCAGGCTGTGGAGGTTCTTTGTGAGGCTAGGCGTGTCGATTACTCTAATTGCTCTCTTCTGGATAGTGTTCAGAAGCTTCAGAGAGTGTTTCGGAGCGCATCCCTACACATGGGAGCAATACTCCAACGATGGTCGGATATGTGCTTTGTGGAGCAGCAGTAGTTGCTCTAGTGTATCCAGCTTTCAAAACGGAATAAAACTTCAAGTTTCTGTGATGCTATAGAGACGGGAAAATGCAAGATGCAATGCAGGTATCATAAGGAAATAATAATTAAGGTATACAAATGGAGAGAAAAACTCTCTCGAATTCTTGATACTCATTCGTTAGGATTTGATGTTAAATAATAAAAATAGGTATCGCTCAAGTTGCAACACATTACCAAGTACCTTAGGTACTGCTGTGGTAGTAGATGTCGGAGCTTTCGTAGTGGTAGTACTAGTACTGATTTGCGGTGTACTCGGGCGAGTAGTCATCTCAACCTAGAAGTATTAGAAACAGACTGAGAAATTATTGAAATTTTCATATTTACCGGCACTTTTTCAATAGAAGCGAACAGGTCAGTTCAATTTAAACTTCTTGGAATATAAGCAGTTATAAGTAATTTAATGATTATGTGTTGAAAAAATAATGAAATTGATGACATTTTCTACAATAGTGAAGCTTTGCAAGTACAGTACCTATGTTTTTGGTTCAAATTCAGGCTTTTGAAACAATTTGCTGTATAATATTAACCAATTTGTATTGTTCAATGAATAATTGAACCAAATTTTGCTCATAAACCTAAGTAGAGCATATACTTTGCAGAGATCGACAGTTTACCGGTTCTGTCAGTTCTTTGGAAACCCATTTCCTATAATCTCTCAGAAACAAACTGATAGAAATAATGTGATCTAAATTGAACCTTCAAGTAAGTTAGCTGCTCCAACACATTGTTATAAATAAAAGCTGCGTCGGTTAAATGCGAAACGTACTCTAACTTCATCACCATACTACCTGTTTCTTTATTGCCGTAATGTTATTCCTCCCAGGATTTATTTTTCCTAATATGAGTTTGAGTTATCGATGATTAGCGTACTCAAGCTAATTTTCTTCTTTTTGTTCTTCTTGTTGATGTTCCTGCTGTTAATCATACCTATGCATGCAAAACGATAGATCCAAAAGACGTGAAAGCGGAGAAATGATGTGCGAAACAAGCTGATTATGGTTAAATGTTTGAGCAGTATTAGTATGGTGATGTGTCTAGTCACTAGTCAGTGTATTAGTCACACGTTCTTCAATTACTGCAGGTCATCAAGCGTAAACTCGGTTGTCCTAACCAAATTATTGAAGGTTAGAATCAAAGAATCGAAACTTAATTTTTGTGGGCTTTTATTACCGACCTATCTGGACAAAAAAAAGGTTAACCAGAGACATTTCTTATGCCATAGCGTATAAGATAAACTGAAATAAACTTGCGGACAAGTATCCGAGCTGATACATTTTTTATTTTGAATTTTTAACGGAAGACTCACTAGCCATTTCTTTCCAGTTTTTATTAAGGATATGCAAGTTATTTACTATTACTTCTAAGCTCGCAGATTTTGATAGTCGTAAATATATAAATATTGCTAAAGTGCCTCTCTGCTTAAATTTTGAAAGCAGTTTTTCGTATTCTTTAGCCTTTGTTAGTGTGGTTTATTAGAGAAACACGGAATTTTGGTGTATTCTGTTCAAATTATATCTTGATGACCATAGCAGTCAATTGCTGAACCATTTGTGTGCAAGTTTATCCAACAGTTCAGTGTCGCGTTGTTTTTGTAAACTACTAGGACCAACATAATTATGTATGTGAGTTGTATTAGGACATCTTATTCAATATGTCTCATACAGGATAGCCCAAGAAGGTTTTTAACAGACGGCTGGTATGAAATCATATTTTGGACACGCGTCCCTTAACAAAGCCTATATTCATTTTGTTCTTTAATTTTTTCAATCATTGGGGATTGGTGGAAACTGTTAAGGTGGATTGAGTTTGACTTCATTAAAAGGACTTACAATCCGTTATTACAATGGCCAATATAGTGACTTAAAGTTAAAAGAGCTACCTCCTGCATCATTTTCGCCAGATTCAGCCCCCTCGGACTTTTTTCTCTTCCTAAACTTGAAATAACAACTGAATACAATTTTTATTATGAAAAATTAAGTCAAGTTGATTGACTTAGTACTTCTCACACATCAAGGTGATAGAAGTTTATTATTTTCGCATAGCATGAAGCTATAGTCTGAGATCGCTTTGCAGCCAAATCATGGCCTGCCCCCAAAAAAAAAGTACCTATGTTATGCTGCTAGATCTTTCCTTCACAGGTCAATGGATAGTCTCTTACGAACTCAAAATGTATTCCGTAAACTTTGACTCAAAACACTTTTGGGTGTCATGACCCCCCAACCCCTAACTACCGGAATTTCAGTCCCACCCAAAAAAAGTAGATAATGATTGCGAACTCTTAAAAGCCTAAAAACGAAGTTAAGCTGTTTTTATGTTTTTATTTTTTTTATTATAACCGCCGCCACAGACGCCATTTTTAAAAATAATAAGTGTTTTCTATCTTATTAACCGTAATAATACTGTGTAAAAATTTCGTCACAATAAATCCAATAGTTTCGAAGTTACACAATACAGAACTATCAGAAGCAATATTCGTTTGTATACATCAGAAAATTCTAAGCCCCTTGCTTCCTGTAATAGGCAAGATAATGTTCGGATGGACCTAAAAGTTCTATTATGATGCTAGGTCTTTCTTTGAGAGGTTATGATAGCCTATTATGACTACAACAAAATTTTGTGTTCTACAACCCCCAACCACCCCAATTTCTCCCTCACTCAAAAAAAGTAGAAAATGATCAGGAACCCCTAAAACGCCTAGAAACCAAGTTTGAGCTAAAAGTTCAAGAACCGTTGAGCCGAGTGTAGTCTGCCTGTGATACCCAAGGGCTTCACAGCGACATAGAATGTGTGCCGAGGATTCTTCCTCCCTGCCGCAGCGTGTACACGTCGGATCATTTGCCACCCTCATCACATACAAGTGACGTTTGAAGGTATTCTGAGGTTTAATAAATTTAAAGTTAGTCTTGAAATCCTTTCATTTCTTGTACAAACAAACACACTACCACGCTCGTCAGTGATGCTGCTCAAAACCAAAGGTTCACAGGAATTTCTCATATGTGATTTGAGTGCTAGTAATGTATGTGGAAAGTCTAATAAAGCAAACACAAAGTCTAAAATTTTCTATAAGCAGTCGAACTGTTGGATAAAAATTGTTAGGTATCTCCTTGCCTCGTAGTCCTCATTAATAGGTCGTACCGTCACAACTTGCTCCCTGCTTATTTCCTCATCGCTTCCCCTTATCAAGTCTTGTATGTTCAAAATCTGGTTATACTGTTGCAGGAATAAACATAAATTGAGTATCATAGGGTTTAGTGTACCTGCTGATAACCTGCTGGTTAACTTCATGTGGCATAATTTTCATTATATTGATGTTAGGAGCAAACACCGATTTCGGCCAATGGACGGAAAATATGGTCAAAACGCGTTTTGGCTGCTACCGTTTTGCCAATGTCCGAATTATCGCTTTCCGGCTGTTCAATATAGCCCAGAACGCGTTTTGGGTCAACTGCGATTGCCAGAACACGTTCTATATTCTACTACGAATAAATAAACCTCAATTATTTGCCGTGTTGTGTTACAATATTTCCTCTGAGCTTAGATTCCATAACTAAAATGAATAAAAATGAATAAAAAGCACTTGTAGATCTTAGGTGCGTGAAAAAAAAAACTGAAAGAAACATACCATCTCTTATGTCCAGCTCCCACATGAGCGGAATGAATAATGTCAAATAACTCGTGGGTCATGCAAAAATAACGCAGTTCGGCTGTTTCGTCTGTCCTTCTTTCAATTAGCTTTTCGATATAGCCAATTTTTAAAATATCACACCTTTTCAATCGTTGTCTTTGTTTGGAAGATATTGTATCACCGTTACTTTTACAAGCTTTTGCCGCCTTTACCTCTGTGAGTGTTTGGTCGTATCTTTCTCTTGTACAAATATTACTACGATCATTGCTACCACTTACGACTTTTTGCAGTTCGTCATTAAAACATAGCCTTAGGTCTTCCATGGCACTCTCTAGCTACTGTCTAACCCGCACAAAGATCAAATACTAAATGAATACACTAGCTCCAGAGGTATCGTTTACAAGCTGAGACACACAAAATCCACCACGCCTTATGGCAGTCGCAGTAGAACAGGACGCGTTTTGGCAATCGCAGTTGAGCCAAAACACGTTCTGGGCTACATTAAACAGTCGGAAAGCGATAATTCGGACATTGGTAAAATGGTAGCAGCCAAAACGCGTTTTGGCCATATTTTTCGTCCATTGGCCGAAATCGGTGTTTGCTCTTAACATTGATAACACGAAAAGTGATTAATAACTAAATGACAAATAAAAGTCTGGTCCAACAGAAGGCGTTCTAGAACGCGTTACGGCGTTTTCTAACAATGCAACGGAACGCTGTAACGCGGCGTTCTAGAACGCCGTAACGCCGCGTTCTAGAATGCCCTGCGTTTGACCGGGCCTTGAGTTCATCTTTGTTGAAATCACTTGATATCTTGACAAAAATTGGCGTAACGCTTTTGCTCAACTCGTCAAACAGGCCTGTTTGGTACAAATAACGGAACGCCGTAACGCCGCGTTCTAGAACGCCGTAACGCCGCGTTGTAGAACGCCCTCTGTTTGACCGGGCCTTTGTACATTCATTGGCGAACCTTTTTTACAATTAAAGTTTGTAGTAGGAAGAAAATTCGCAATTTAGTATGAATTGAATAATAAAATACGATGGTTTAATATTCGTCAGGATTGGATTTTTTTACGATTTGAAGGAATTGGTGATTGTTTTTTTTTCTGTTACTGGTAGATATTGTATTTTGTATTCTGTGTTGGAATTAGGGTGATCTGCTAAGATCACAACACGTCCATCCTAGTGAGAAAGGTAGTAATGCAGCTCAGGGATTCCCCTTAACCTGGGCCATGGAAGGCCAATGGATCCACAAAATGGATTCTCAAACTGACAAGATGGCTAGGCAATAGCACAACAGGTGCCCAACAGTCTTATTTTCCTATTTCTTGTATTGTACAGGCTTTTCCTTGGCTTGCAGTCTCAAGTGTTGCTTGAGCATGGACAGGTAGTGTTTAGCTACCGCCTCACTGGAGTAGATGAGGAGTTTCTTAGTAATTGAGCAGCCAGTATTGTCATTCTATGCGGCTTTAGTGGCATTGTGGGTGCAATACACACCGATGGGTATTAGAATTCTATTTTCAAAAAACTCAAACTTGAGATAACCTGATATCATTCCACCCCTTATAACTCTGAAACCGCTCAATGAAATTATTGCATGTGAATAATACCGGAACAGAAACTTGATATATTAAAAATATCTGGCTCAGTTATGGCGAATCATTATCTAAACATTAGTGGCTCCTACTACAGCTTCTAAGTAAATTTTAGTAGGCATCTGTTGTCACAAAAAAGAAAAAGCATTATAGGTTATAGAAGAAGAAATCCATTTTCAGATAATTTAGAGATCTACGATCATTCTGCAAATATTTGGGGAAGGAGTCCAAACTAAACAGTATAGCTGTTACACTAAAATTTCACGTTTGTCTCCAAAGTTTTCTAAAAACGTTCAGAGCCATATTTCCAAATAACGTTAACCAACAGATTATCAATATGTAAGCAAATTTTGTAAAACCATGCTTGTTCGTTTAGATGCCTTTTCAGTCAAAACTACTCAGAAAAAAGAATGTCTTGATAGCCAAAATGTAGCACATAAATTGTCCTCAGAAATTTCGCAACCTAGGAACACTACAAGTAGTTGAACTAACATTCTTGGGGCTAGTTTCACTACCTTCTGATAAGTGTCAAATAGCTTAGCTACATATTTTGTCTTTGTCACTTGACATAAGTCATAAAGTGACTAAAACCAGTATCATGACTAAAACCTACGCTTAGGCTATCTGACACTCATCAGGAGGTCGTGAAACTGGCCCCTAGCATTAAAGGACATGGCGTGATTGTTTTATAATCAAAAATATCTTGTGTTTACTACAGAAAAGGCACTTGATACCTCAGATAGGACCGGCATGACTTTGTTTTTCTGATCCTGTATGGATTAACCACTCTCTAAGTATTTCGTTTAAATATCACAGTCCTTTCTGAGTACCAAAGCGATGCAGAAAGTCCTATTTTACAGTTGTTTTGAAGGCCATGCGTGTGAAGTGTAAAATTTTTGTAGAAGGATAGTCCAGTCAAATTTGTAAATGAAAGAACCATAATAAAAAAATAAGTTGTAGGACCCCTAATTTGAATTAAAAATCGCACTGCCACCAAAGTATACCTGACCTAGTATACGCGAAGTGGCAATACTACCTGCTTATCTGCTACTGCCTAACAGGCTGTTGAATCAATTTGCTAAGTGTCAATGAACAATATAACTACATTCAATACATTTTTATAATTGTTCCAGCATATGAAAATGACTATAAACTTTCATTCGAGGTGTCATTCTATTCTTTGCTTGATTATCTCTCAGCGTGCTTGTGGACCTCTCAGCGTATTGTTAAAGCACAAAAACAGTTGACACAATTAAAGACAACATTCATGCTAAAATGATGCATATAAAAAGAAATCCCTCGAAAAAATGTTTTAGTTGGTTGGCTTTGGTCATAGAAAATTAATCACGACCAATCTGAATGATATTTATAGCTTTGAATACTAGAAATTGTAGCAAAAGTACAAGACATGATTTTTACTTTTAGTTAAAAAATAAAATACGGTTATCCCAGAGATATATGGAAGCTTGTGGAGTCATTTCTTGCATCGTTTTTTTTTGGAATTATTTCCTACATAGTTTTAACACTGCAGGTCGGTCAAATCAATTAGCTAAGGAGTAGTTTGTATCTGTTTTTCTCGTATCACGTTAAATCTTTGGACGAAGAAAGGATTTTGTTCTTGAGTTATGTAAAAGGGTAAAATAGGTTTTGTACTACAGTGCTGGACTAACTTGATGTCAACAATTCTAAGTAGAATATAGGGACCCATTTTAGAGAAAGAAACTAATGTTTCTTCGAGAAAATGCTTTTGCATACATAGCTTAACAAACCACCCAAATCAGTGAATTAAAGTAGAAACCAAGAAAAATCGTTAAGGAAAATTGTATAGACCTTCGAGTGTCACTCTGGAAAGAAATCGACATATTGTAAGATCATTGTGGAAAGAGAATTAAGCTTCAGGGCCAACTTATTTAATAGCCTTGAAATTATACCCGCCAGCCAATGCAAGATTTTACATTGTGCTGTTCTTCCCAAATAACCAGTACCGTTTCTTAGTCAGGCATACTATGACAGAAAAGTAATGTATAGAAGCAATTATCAGAATTTGAGTGACCGACATACCTATATATTATGACTATGGACTTTCTGCATAACATTCAAATATAGCCATGCACACCCTTGCGCGCCCTTACCTTATTAAACGGTATAATTCTGTAGTTTGCAGTTGTAGTGGTACTAGCGGCAGCGGTGGTAGTAGAAGAAGTAGTACCGTCCACCCCCACATTTACCCCCCAAAACCCTCCCAGCGTCGTGCTTGTCGATTCCGGGATCTGAACCACACTGCTTGTAGTCGTGGTACCAGAGCCCAAATCAAACGAAAATTCCGGAAATCTGCTGCCCTCCGTACTGGTAGTACCCACTCCTTGCAGTATAGAGCTGAAAATATTAGCTGGAACTTTGCCAGCATCGTTGTTTCTAATGGTTCCGCTAGTTTCGGTGCTGAGGGTTTTGCTTTTCCTGGGAGGTATACGGTAAACATGGTCTATTGAGGTACCAATTGGATCTGAGGTACCACCTCTTTCCAAATTGCTAGCATCTTGGAAGGCGGTATACCAGCCTGTGTCCGTTTCAAAAGGCAAGTTATTTGTATCTATGGAAGCTGTAGTTTGTTCGGCCTATAAAAGTTTAGAAAAAATAGAAATGGTGCAGTTCTATCTACATTGTGCGTGATTTCCTGTTATGATATAGAGCAGACATGCAAGGACCAATCGACAATAGTAAGAAAGATCAGAAGATACTAATTATTAGTAGTGACCAAGAGGTCCAGTCTACAAGCTGAGCGATTGAAAATCTAATGTAGATAGAATACGATGTATACTTGAAAATAGTCATCAACTTTGGAATTCAAACCTAGAATGTTAGAAATTTGTTCATACATTTTCATACTATACTGACAGGTGCCTTGGTGAAAGGTGAAGAGATACACTCTATTTACAATGACTTCTCCAAGGCGTTTGACAGAGTGTGTCTCAAAGCTTTAATCAAAAAATTAGACAACTTGGGTGTCTCATATTCTCTCCTACAATGGATACAGAGCTCTATCACAGGTAGGTCTCAAATGGTACACGTTAACAGCTTTACATCTTCTCCTATATCAGTATTATCAGGCGTCCCCCAGGGTTTTTATCTGGGCCCCCTACTATTCAATATTTTTATCAATGACATTTCATCTTGTTTCAAGCATAGCCTTTTTCTTTTGTCTGTCGATGAATTCAAGCAGATTCTAAAAATAACTATCCCAGATGATTCTTTAAATTCACCTATTACTTAAAACAGGATAACCACATCATTTAAAAATTACAAAATGCTTCTTAGTTAATATCAAATAATCACAACAATTCTACTAATCTTGTTATCACAATTGGATATATTGTATGTCGAACTATGTCCAAAATACAGACCTCTTTTAGCCTTTTTACTTCCAACACCGATAGGTGAGGGGAGTATTGTGATCGCCAAAATTTTAGATTTTGAGATAATACGCTTTTTGGGCGTTTTATGATGTGTACATAACGAAAATTCACGTCACTCATTTCCGTCGGTCTGTCTGTCTCTCGGTCTGTCGGTCTGCCTGTTGGTCTGTCTGTCGCGTTTTTCTACCCTCGTAATCTCAGTAACCGCTGCATGGATTGTGATGAAATTTGGGCGACGTTATGCTGTGGGGTCGTAGTAGGTAATGTTCCTATAATTTTGAAAATCGTTATACGGGGAGCAGAGTAATTAGCAAAAAACGAAGAATTTCAAATATGCCTCAAACTTTGTTTTTAGGCGTTTTAGGGGTTCCTGATCATATTCTACTTTTTCTTGAGTGGGGGTGAATTTGGGGAGGTTGGGGGGTGGGGGGTTGTAGTACAACTGAAAAATTTGTTGTATTCATAATAGTCCGTCTATTGACCTGTGGAAGAAATACCTAGCGGCATATTACACTTTTTTAGGTCTATCCAAACATTGGCTTGCCTATTACAGAAACCAATTTTGTGATGTGTGCATATGAGTTTTGCTTTATTTCGTTCTATGTATATTGCGTAAAGCGAAAATTATTAAATTGATTTTAATAAAATTTTGATACAGAATTTATTACCACTGCGAGAATGGAAAACGACTCTGTCTTTGAAAAACCGTGTCAGTGGCGGCGCAGCAATAATCAAAAAACCAAAAACATAAAAACAGCTCAAACTTTATTTTTAGACGTGTTGGAGGCTTTTAATCGTTTCGCATCGTCCAGTTCAAACATGCAAAAAAAACTGTGGCGTCCTAGTTCCTAAGGAGGGAGACGCAAGAAACTATTCACGAGGGTCATCATCATTATGTATGGGAAGTACTGAGTCAATCAACTTGACTCAATTTTTATCTTATTATGTGTCTTTTTTTAGTACATGATTGAATACGCAGGTAGTGATGAAACAAGTGTTTGTTGCTGCTGAAGGGGTATTTGAACAACTGTATCTCTTATTTTTATGTCAAGAAGTTAGTATCCGTATAAAATACTAATTTATTGAAAGAGGGAAAGTAAGCTTCTCAGATAAAGAACATATTTGGTAAAATTTCCTTATAAAAAGCTTTGCATAGCGAAAGAGTAGAATAAAGTATATTAAAAGATAAGAAAACAAGAAACTTTGTCGATTGGTCGCAAATATCTATGATGATACGAAATGAGGAGAGAAAATAGAGAAATGGTAATGTGAACATAAAGTATATACAGCAAAACATAGCAGTAAGGAAAGAAAGGTATCACAGTGTATAATACAAATCCCAAAATTCCGTCTGAGTTACTAACCGTTATCTGGATAGGACCATTTCTGTATTTTTGTCACTTGAGCTTGTTGGACAACTGAGGTGCAAATTCCATACATGTCTGGGCATACTAGTAAAATAACTTTATTTCTTTGAACAACAGAATAACAGATTTAGCTACGACATTCAATAGTTAAATACTATTACCAATGTCATCGTCAACAAATTTTAGATATCAAGATAATAACAGAAATCAATGGTATGAGTGACACTGCAGCGATTTCTGGACAGTTTTTCCAACTAGAGACGCATTTTAAGTTTACATGTGTTACAGTAAAACACACGATAAATTTCTACTCTTGATATGCTGTACACTGCCAGAGAAGTCTTTTGATTTTGGTTACTTAGTGTAGCAAAATCTGAAAGAGGTACTTCACCAATTTGAAGTTTTTTGTTTTTTTACAGAGATATACGGAGTTTGCATCTCAGTCTGCGATTAAGAAGCACCACCACCACACAGAGACTTGATATTAGTTACAAGGTAAAGAACAGTGCAAACGTGCAAAAAGCATAGCCTAAAACATACACATAAAATAGTCCAGTCAGTAGACACACTACCTTAAAAATTTGTGATATACGAAATTTATCAACGGCAGTCTTACATTTCTAGGTCTTCCTAGAAGATTTACTTCACAGAATTAAACATATGTTAAATAGAGCTCCTTACAGGAGGTCGAGAGTGAGGTCATTTTTCTAGCTTTTCTTTCCGATTTATAAAACAGCTTTTCGTACTCTGGAGTTGGTCTACTAGATTAGTACTTCTCCCATTATAATTGCATTTTGTCTCTCACCTTTTTTTCTTTGTGTTTTAAACGACATATTAATGTGGATTCTCACAGTACTAGCTACATATTTTATACTGTTAAATTTATATCAAAATCCTAATACGATGGATACTGTTTACTTAGGTAATTACTTAGACATTATTTTTCTTCAATATAGGATGGGTGATCTTGAAAAAGACTAGTCGCTTTCAAAACTCAATGGGCTAAACTATACCCAATCGCGCCTTAAAAAAATTGTAACTCTTATAATTAATTGAAGAATTCGCATGTGAATGATACAAGTAAGAGATAACATGATACTAATAAGTTTCAGTTTCTTCAGTAGTGTAATTCAACTGCATATTATTATATGTATTTTATGTTTTATTATTATTTATTTATTATTATGCAAAATCCATAATATAACAAAATTAACTTCCTTAAATTCTTTGACAGCAGTGATTTTTACTGTAATTAATACTTCCGTACTATCGTAGGATATAGGCATTACTTAAAGCCGAATTCACATTACGAAACTAGTTTCTCAAAACTAGTGTGATGACATTAGTTTCACTCTTAGTTTCACGTGTAAATAGGCGTCTTTATCACGCATGATTCAGTTTCACGAAACTAGTTTCGCGTGTTACGCGAATTTTGAATGACACTACATAGTGTCATGCAACTAGTTCTGACCTGCAAAATGTGATGAAATTAGTATCATGAAAATATTCGCAGAGAGTGTATGTCGACTTTTGGTGAAACTGACAAGTGAACGCTGGACTGCTAATAAAAAAATTAAATTTATAAATGAATACCAGCGTAATGAGTGTCTTTGAGATCCTAAACATAGACAATATAAAAATAGGGACAAAACTTTGATATGGTACATATTGATACTCTTAATTCTTATGGTAATGACTGGAGACTGTTTCCAGTTGCTAAATAACGTAACGTAATTTGGAGTTTCACTTTTGGTGTCCATGCTTCAGGGCATGTTGTTTTGATATTCAGTTGAAGACTTTATCTAATAAGAGTGCTTCACTCATTCGAAAGTAGTTTTTGTAACTATCAGGATCACCATCTGCTAATTCAGAAATCAACTGAGTTGCACCCAAATCTTTTCTCGATAACTGAGGTTTTGAATTAAATTGTTTTTTGTCGTAAATGGAAAGATCATACATAAGTTTTATAACAAAACTGTTTTTGTTTTCTTTTTTTTCGCAATAATTCAAAAGTAATATCAAAATAAAAATAGGTTTTTGAATTGAGTATTGAAAACACGCCGACGGCTCCCGAACCCGTGTGACGTCACCATGGCGGTAAGAATGTGATTACGAGTTTGAGTTACTTTTAGTACATTAAAAAACTTAAAAATGAATGGTTGAAGGGATTTTGTTTTATTAACCAACTATTACATTTAAAAAAAAAATTAATGGCGATTGATATTGACGGACAAACCTCATTTCGACTGATTTTTTGAATTGTCCACCGCCTCCTGTACTTAGTTTTTGCACTGTGCAGTGCAAGTAATATGTCTAACAAAATTTGATTCAAATACATAATTATGTTGATCGTAGACAAAATGTGCGTAACAAGTGCAAAAAGCACATCAATAAAAATTGATGATGATGAAAAAAAAATAGAAAAGGTTGGAAGGCCTGGGTTTCGATCCAAAGACCCTGAGATCCACTATCGGACACTCTAACCACTATCCTTCGATCGAGGAGACCCTTTCAACGGAACCTATTTGATTAGATGCTTACTTATTGGAATCTGTAATCTGACTTCAACATCAAACATTCAAAAACATATTTATTTCAATCGTAGACTTCGTCTCGAGCTACAAACTTCATTCATCGACTGTGTTGCAACAAATATCCACTAGTTACCAGTTTAGCAGTACGTATTTTCGCGATTGGCTGGGAATCTAGAATCTAGTATTGGAGTAGGACGTCGTTGGTCAAAGGAGCATCCTTACTGCCATGGTGACGTCACACGGGTTTGGGAGCCATCGGCGTGTTTTCGGTACTCGATGCAAAAACCCATTTTTATTTTGATATAACTTTTGAATTATTGTGAAAAAAAAAGAAAACAAAAACAGTTTTGTTATAAAACTTATATATGATCTTTCCATTTATAACAAAAAAAGTACTTCTTTTCTTAATTCAAAACCTCAATTACTCTCAAATCCACCATCGTTTTTTCTTCCGTCCAAGTCTCTTCTTTGATTTGTAAATAACCATTTGTGCAACAACCTTACGAATTGCAGCAACTTTGGATGCGGACAGTGTCATGGTCACTGTGATACTGAAAATTTCACGACACATGATTTCATGAAAATTTTCGCATCAACCAGTGTCGTGTAATTAATTTTAGCATGCATGGAACTAGTTTTGTAATGTTAATTCGACTTAAGCATTATTCATTGTATATTATTTCTTAAATCTAACTCCAGAGTTCATCTTACAAAGATCTAATGGTATCTAAGACATCTAATCTCCCTCGTGTCTAACACAGTGTGTTTGGTTGTCTAACGGTGAATCTCGGTCTCCACTTTCTTTGTAAATAGCAGTGCCTATATTATTTATTGTCGTTAGATAGAATCGAATATTGTTTATAGCGTTACTCGACGTACAGTGTCATTTACAGAACCCTCACATCTAAAACACTCTAAGCTGTATTACTGAGCTGGTTAATGTGATCTAGTAGCCTAATTGGTAATGGAGCATGATAAATTTCAGTGTTCACAAAACTTTTCAAGGTAAATTCAATTTTTTGTCTAATTGAATGGATTATGAAGCTCAAGTGACGGATGGGTGAACCATACAACCAACATAAGAAAAAGTTATTGACAAATGAATACCATCGGTGCTCTACTATCCTTTGTAGGTCCCGTTACTTGGTTACTGGTTATTTCTGGCAAAGGTGGGGGAGGATCGCGTGTATCGAATCCGCTTACCCTCACTATAGGGTCCATCGGTACCTCTGTGCCATTTGGAAACTTTCTAATGATTGTGTTGTTAGGATACACACCCACGATGACGAATGGGGTATCTTTGTTAGGTATTGTCGGAGGCCTTTTGCGTAAGATCGTGTTATTGTTCAGTACTGCGAAGATAAAGTAGTCTGGCGTCGTGGAAGTAGTACTGCTAGAGACGTCTATGCTGTTCGAACCTGGATCCTGGATCGAGTTGAGTAACTTTCCTGTTCTGTTAGAAGGCGGTGGTGTGTCAGTTGTGTTAGGTGGCATGATGGTAGTGGAATCTTGTACGGTTGTTGTCTCTAAGGTGGTACCCACCTCCATAAAAGTAGTTACTTCGGGTAGTACCGTAGTGGTGGTGGTACCATCTTCCTCCGTAGTAGTACTACTCATGGTAGTACCTAGGGCATCAAAGGTAGTTCTACTAACAATAGTTACGGTGGTCAGTGCGTTTTCGTCAGGTGGTACCGTATAAAAATCGTTAGCCGAGATGATTTTCACGCTCGCTGGATGTACTTCGAATTTATGTGGGTGAAGCAATGGACGTACTGTAGTAGTCGAAGGTTCAGTCGTTATGGTAGTACCTTGAGTCGTAACGGTTGTCGCAGTCGTTGTTGTTTCCATAGGAGTAGCTGTCGACATAGGTAAGGTAGTCGTTTCAATAGTAGTACTACTTTCAGTCACCAAGGTCTCCGTAGTACCACTCGACGGCGTGACAGTTTCACTAACCATCTCCGGTGTATTAGTGGAAAGTGTAGTGGTAGTAGAAGTGGAAGTAGTAGTACCCTGAGGCCTTGAAAGAAACGCAGAGATAGGAATGACAGCCGTTGTACTTTGAGTATTTACATAGGGTCTTTTGGGGGTGACAAGTACCACATCGTCCTTCTTGTGGGACTTGATTCCGTTAAGGATATCGAGCAGGTCACCTATGGTACGCTTCTCTAAGGCTTGCTCGGGGGTGATCTCGTCCAGCAGACTCAGAGGATTGATTGAGGTGCTTTGGAGGTGCGTATCAAGACTACGGAAAGGTTTAGTGGGCAGAGGCGTGGTGGAGGATGAGCTTATCGTATTAAAATCTTTACCTACTTGGACAGAGTTCGTGTCGTCAGTGGCCTGGATGGCGGAGAGGGAGTTAAGGATTTGTTCGATAATGGTGGTGGGCTTGTCGGTGGGGTCACTGTCATTGTCAGTCTTTGTCTTTTTTGTGGCTAGCTTCAGAATGGCGGATTTGGAGGACTCCGTGGTTGTCGTGGTGGAAGTTGGGCCTTGGTTCGGCGAAGGCGACGAGGTCAAGTTGGCTGCGATGGAGTTTATGATCTGCTCGATGATCGACACTGTTTTCTCGGTGGTGCCACCTTTTGCCTTTGGAAGAGGATTCACAGTTGTGGGTCACAGAAGTCGGAAAGGGATAATATTGAATGCACAATAGGTACTGTCTCTTAAGGTTTGAGACCAGACAAAATGTTATTTAATTTCGAAAAAAAAAATGAGATTGATTTACTCTAAGTGCCGTATTCCTAGTCATTACTCACTTGAAAGTACCTCATACATGCTTTAAATGCCTTGGATTCTGAACAAGTTACATCAAAACTGGTCAGGGGCTATTTCAATATGCTCAGCTTACTAGCGTCATGCAACTCTATACATTTCGATTCAGTACAAGATCACAGGTATTGGTGGGATTAAGGGCCGGTTATCAAATGCGGGCTTAGCACGAGCTTTGTTAAGCCTAAGCTTAGCTAAGCTCAGGCTTAAAGTCGACACCCGTTGTACAATCGTCGGCTTAGTTAAACCTGGCTGATAATGAAATTCACTACAGTTGGCATCAATGAAGCAATACGTACTGACATAATGATCTGAAAAATTACCTTTTTTGGTTAGGCACTTATGACAGTTTGTGTCAAATTTTGGCAACGACCGTTTTTGTCTCTGTTCTTTCATTCGCTCTCTTTGTTAAATTAGACACAAATCTTCCAAAAATTTGACCTAATGAAGTGACAAGCAATTTGAAGGTTCATTCTTGACAAATCATGTCACTTTTATACCAGGTTAGGTTTAAACATGGTTCAAACCTCAGCTAAGCTCGCGTTGAGCATCGGCTTACGTAAGCTCGTATTAAGCTTGGAGTGGGGGGTTAAGCCAGCATTGTACAACGGATATTTTGCCACTGACGTGGTTTAATGTCGGCTTACCTTAAGCCGAAGCTTAAGCTTGCATTGTACAACCGGCCCTTAGTGTGAAGACGAGCTTAAACGAGGAGGACCGAGAATGCCATTCTTCAGTCCAGAAGCTAGCTGTGTTATAGTCAAAGTTACCAGCCAAAAGGTTGTCAACTAATGGTCTAACGAGAAATACTGCCAGTCTACTCTGGACACATTACTTTTTATGGTCAACCTACCGCAAAGGCTGAAAGCCTATGTCGCTGTAGATGCGCTGCAAGAGGATAAGTGTCTGTGCACATTAAATTTGTAACGCTACAAGCTGTAGTCGTCGGGAAACAAATTCCCTGGCAGCTCATTCCACAGCGTCGAAGTTCTCCAAAAGAAGGGATGCTGGAGGAGACTGGTTCGGGGAGTAGAGACCTCGATCTAACGAGGAAGAGCTCGCAGAGCCTCTCTAGTGTTCCTCGTTCAGACGTTCGGTGCTAGAATCTGGGAAAGTTCACTCGAACATCTGTGATAGAATGTGTAAACCATGGTCAGGTCCTTGTGTGGAGGTCCTTTGTGAGGTGAAGGTCTTCTACGAGCTAAAAACTGCTTACAGGATCAAATGAGCGGTTCACTAGCCGACTATCGAAGCTCAAAAGGAATGAGGCTCTTATAAATGGACATGGCCACCTCCATAGCTTGAACTGGTGCACATTATAAAATATAAATAAATTTATTGCCATCCTTGTTCCTCATAATTCTCAATAAATTCATGAAAATATTGGTAACCTCCATAACAACTGTGAAATGAAATATCACTGCCGAAAAAATATTTCTTTAAAGTCACCTAAGTAGACACAACAGAACATCACCTTACTTCGAAATTAAACTTGAGAAAGCTATCAGGCTACCTTATACTGGAGTGAGACTCATATCACTTTCGAAGCACTGTGAAACACAAAACAGTATTAAAGGGACTCAAGACTCACCCTAAGACGACTGTATTTAAAACTAGTCTTCCCTGACTTAACTGCAAACCATTGTAGTTGCCAATTTGTGAGTTTTTGAATGATAGAAGTAACTATTAAATAATTCTCTTAAATAAATATATGGAGTTGTTGCAATAAAACTAAAAATATTCTAGTTGAACTCGCAGTATTGTGCATTCAATATCTAGCCATTTTCTTAACATGTTATTTGTGATATGTTCATGAGCCTTGCGTGCCAAAAGATGTATGTTTTTAGCGAAATCCAGTGATGATCCACAATTTATCAGATTTTAGGCATTAATTTTAGACTTTTTACGATTAGACAAAGAGAGAGGCATGGCGATTCACATCGACCTGTCAGATTCTTCACATATAATTTTGATGACGAAGTTCAACCGCAAAAAGTCTAAAACCTTTATTCGACCTTCGATGAGGACGAAACCTCGTATGTGGATATTTAGAGTATCATAATTACAAATCCGGCCGATGTCCTGAATTTTAGTCTCGTCCAACGAAAATGAAAAAAAAATCTCCGATGCCCGGATTCTAAGGTTCACCCACAAGAAACCTAAAACCTTTATTCGACCTTCAATGAGGACGAAACTTCGTATCCTAGATAATTAGAGTATCCTAGTTACAAATCCGGCCGCTATTTTGAATTTCAGTCTCGTTCAACGAAAATGAAAAATTTCTGATGCCCGGATCCTGAGGTTCACCCGCAAAAAATCTAAAATCTTTATTCGACCTTCAATGAGGACGAAACCTCGTATCCTAGATAACTAGAGTATCCTAATTACAAATCCGGCCGCTATTTTGAGTTTCAGTCTCGTTCAACGAAAATGAAAAATCTCTGATGCCCGGATCCTGAGGTACACCCGCAAAAAATCTAAAATCCTTATTCGACCTTCAATGAGGATGAAACCTCGTATCCTAGATAAAAAGATTACAAATCCGGCTGCTATTTTGAGTTTCAGTCTCGTTCAACGAAAATGAAAAGTCTCCGATACCCGGATCCTGAGGTTCACCCGCAAAAAATCCAAAATCTTTATTCGACCTTCAATGAGGACGAAACCTCGTATCCTAGATAATCAGGGTATCCTAATTACAAATCCGGCCGCTATTTTGGGTTTCAGTCTCGTTCAACTAAAATGAAAAATCTCAGATGCCCGGATCTGGAGGTTCACCCGCAAAAAATCTAAAACCTTTATTCGACCTCCAATGAGGACGAAACCTCGTACCCTAGATAATTAGAGTATCCTAATTGCAAATCCGGCCGATGCTTCGAGTTTTAGTCTCGTTCAACGAAAATGAAAAATCTCCGATGCCCGGATCCTGAGCTTCACCCGTAAAAAATCTAAAATCTTCATTCGACCTTCTATGAAGACAAAATCTCGTATCCTAGATAACTAGAGTTTCCTAATTACAAATCCTGCCGATGTTTTGAGTTTCAGCCTCGTTCAACGAAAATGAAAAACCTCCGATGCCCGGATCCTGAGCTTCACCCGTAAAAAATCTAAAATCTTCATTCGACCTTCTATGAAGACAAAATCTCGTATCCTAGATAATTAGAGTTTCCTAATTACAAATCCTTCCGATGTTTTGAGTTTCACCCTCGTTCAACGAAAATGAAAAATCTCCGATGCCCGGATCCTGAGCTTCACCGGTAAAAAATCTAAAATCTTTATTCGACCTTCTATGAAGACGAAATCTCGTATCCTATATAACTAGAGTATCCTAATTTACAAATCTGGCCGATGTTTTGAGGTTTAGTCCCTTTCAACGAAAATGGAAAATCTCCGATTCCCGGATCCTCAGCTTCACGCCCAAAAAATCTAAAATTTATATTCGACCTTCGGTGAGGACGAAATCTCGTATCCTATATAATCAGAGTATCCTGATTACAAATCCGGCCGCTATTTTGAGTTTCAGTCTCGTTCAACGAAAATGAAAAATCTCCGATACCCGGATCCTGAGGTTCACCCGCAAAAAATCTAAAATCTTTATTCGACCTTCAATGAGGACAAAACTTCGTACCTTAGATAATTAGAGAATCCTAATTACAAATCTGGCTGCTATTTTGAGTTTAAGCCTCCTTCAACGAAAACGAAATATCTCCGATGCCCGGATCCTGAGGCTCACCTGCAAAAAATCTAAAATCTTTATTCGACCTTCAATGAGGACGAAACCTCGTATCCTAGATAATTAGGATATCCTAATTACAAATCCGGCCGCTATTTTGTGTTTCAGTCTCGTTCAACGAAAATGAAAAATCTCCGGTTCCTGGATCACGAGGTTCACCCGCAAAAAATCTAAAATCTTCATTTGACCTTCAATGAGGACGAGACTTCGTATCCGAGATAACTAGAGTATCCTAATTACAAATCCGGCCGATGTTTTAAGTTTTAGCCTCCTCCAGCGAAGTCGAAAAAACTCCGATGCCCGGATCCTGAGGTTCGCCTGCAAAAATCTAAAACCTTTATTCAACCTTCGATGAGGATGAAACTTCGTATCCTGGATATTTAGAGTATCCTAATTACAAATCCGGCCGTTATTTTGAGTTTTAGTTTCGTTCAACGAAAACGAAAAATCTCCGATGCCCGGATCCTGAGGTTCGCCTGCAAAAAATCTAAAACCTTTACTCAACCTTCGATGAGGACGAAACTTCGTATCCCGAATATCTAGAGTATCCTAATTACAAAATTGGCCGTTGTTTTGAGTTTTAGTTTCGTTCAACGAAAACGAAAAATCTCCGATGCCCGGATCTTGAGGTTGGCCCGCAAAAAATCTATAATCTTTATTTGACCTTCGATTCAGACGAAACCTCGTATCTTGTATCATTAGAGTATCCTAATTACAAATCCGGCCGATGTTTTGAGTTTTAGTCTCGTTCAACAAAAATGGAAAATCTCCGATGCCCGGATCCTGAGGTCGACCCGCACAAAATCTAAAATCTTTGATTGACCTTCGATGAGGACGAAACCTCGTATACTGTACCATTAGAGTATACTAATTACAAATCCGGTCGCCGATTTGAGTTTTATTCTCGTTCAACGAAAATGGAAAATCTCCGACGCCCGGGTCCTGAGGTTCACCCGCAAAAAAACTAAAATCTTTATTTGACCTTCGATGAGGTCAAAACCTCGTATCCTGTATCATTGGGGTATCACAATTACAAATCCGGTCGATGTTTTGAGTTTCAGTCTCGTTCAACGAAAATGGAAAATTTCCGATGCCCGGATCCTGAGGTTCACCCGCAAAAAATCTAAAATCTTTATCCGACCTTCCATGAGGATGAAACCTCGTATCCTGTATCATTAGGGTATCCTGATTACAAATCTGGCCGATATTTTGAGTTTTAGTCTCGTTCAACGAAAATGGAAAATTTCCGATGACCGGATCCTGAGGTTGACCCGCAAAAAAACTAAAATCTTTATTTTACCTTCGATGAGGACGAAACCTCGTATACTGTATCATTAGAGTATCCTAATTACAAATCCGGCCGATATTTTGAGTTTTAGCATCGTTCAACGAAAATGGAAAATCTCCGATGCCCCGATCCTGAGGTTCACCCGCAAAAAAACTAAAATCTTCATTCGACTTTCGATGACAAATCCTCGTATCCTGGATATTTAGAGTGTCCTAATTACAAATCCGGTCGACGTTCTGAGTTTTAGTCTCGTTCAACGAAAATGGAAAATTTACGATGCCCGGATCCTGAGGCTGACCCGCAAAAAATCTAAAATCTTTATTTGACCTTCTATGAGAACGAAAGCTCGTATACTGTATCATTTGGGTATCCTAATTATAAATCCGGCCGATATTTTGAGTTTTAGTCTCGTTCAACGAAAATGGAAAATTTCCGATGCCCGGATCCTGAGGTTCACCCGCAAAAAAACTAAAATCTTTATTTGACCTTCTATGAGAACGAAACCTCGTATACTGTATCATTTGAGTATAGAATATACCCGGATCCTGAGGTTGACCCGCAAAAAATCTGAAATCTTTATTTGACCTTCTATGAGAACGAAACCTTGTATACTGTATCATTTGAATATCCTAATTACAAATCCGGCCGATATTTTGAGTTTTAGTCTCGTTCAACGAAAATGGAAAATTTCCGATGCCCGGATCCTGAGGTTCACCCGCAAAAAAACTAAAATCTTTATTCGACTTTCGATGAGGACAAATCCTCGTATCCTGGATATTTAGAGTATCCTAATTACAAATCCGGTCGACGTTTTGAGTTTCAGTCTCGTTCAACGAAAATGGAAAATCTCCGACGCCCAGGTCCTGAGGTTCGCCCGCAAAAAAACTAAAATCTTTATTTTACCTTCGATGAGGACGAAACCTCGTATACTGTATCATTAGAGTATCCTAATTACAAATCCGGCCGATATTTTGAGTTTTAGCATCGTTCAACGAAAATGGAAAATCTCCGATGCCCCGATCCTGAGGTTCACCCGCAAAAAAACTAAAATCTTCATTCGACTTTCGATGACAAATCCTCGTATCCTGGATATTTAGAGTGTCCTAATTACAAATCCGGTCGACGTTCTGAGTTTTAGTCTCGTTCAACGAAAATGGAAAATTTACGATGCCCGGATCCTGAGGCTGACCCGCAAAAAATCTAAAATCTTTATTTGACCTTCTATGAGAACGAAAGCTCGTATACTGTATCATTTGGGTATCCTAATTATAAATCCGGCCGATATTTTGAGTTTTAGTCTCGTTCAACGAAAATGGAAAATTTCCGATGCCCGGATCCTGAGGTTCACCCGCAAAAAAACTAAAATCTTTATTTGACCTTCTATGAGAACGAAACCTCGTATACTGTATCATTTGAGTATAGAATATACCCGGATCCTGAGGTTGACCCGCAAAAAATCTGAAATCTTTATTTGACCTTCTATGAGAACGAAACCTTGTATACTGTATCATTTGAATATCCTAATTACAAATCCGGCCGATATTTTGAGTTTTAGTCTCGTTCAACGAAAATGGAAAATTTCCGATGCCCGGATCCTGAGGTTCACCCGCAAAAAAACTAAAATCTTTATTCGACTTTCGATGAGGACAAATCCTCGTATCCTGGATATTTAGAGTATCCTAATTACAAATCCGGTCGACGTTTTGAGTTTCAGTCTCGTTCAACGAAAATGGAAAATCTCCGACGCCCAGGTCCTGAGGTTCGCCCGCAAAAAAACTAAAATCTTTATCTGACCTTCGATGAGGTCAAAACCTCGTATACTGTATCATTAGGCAATCCTAATTGCAAATCCGGCCGATGTTTTGAGTTTCTAGTCTCGTTCAACGAAAATGGAAAATCTCCGATGCCCCGATCCTGAGGTTCAGCCACAAAAAAACTAAAATCTTCATTCGACTTTCGATGAGGACAAATCCTCGTATCCTGGATATTTAGAGTGTCCTAATTACAAATCTGGTCGACGTGCTGAGTTTTAGTCTCGTTCAACGAAAACGGAAAATCTTCGATGCCCGGATCCTGAGGTCGACCCGCAAAAAATCTAAAATCTTTATTTGACCTTCGATGAGGTCAAAACCTCGTATCCTGTATCATTAGGGTATCCTAATTACAAATCCGGCCGATGTTCTGGGTTTCAGCCTCGTTCAACGAAAATGGAAAATTTCCGATGCCCGGATCCTGAGATTGATCCGCAAAAAATCTAAAATCTGTATTTGACCTTCGATGAGGACCAAACCTTATATACTGTATCATTGGGGTATCCTAATTACAAATCCGGCCGATGTTTTGAGTTTTAGTCTCGTTCAACGAAAATGGAAAATTTCGGATGACCGGATCCTGAGGTTGATCCGCAAAAAATCTATAATCTTCATTTTACCTTCGATGAGGACGAAACCTCGTATACTGTATCATTAGAGTATCTTAATTACAAATCCGGCCGATATTTTGAGTTTTAGTCCCGTTCAACAAAAATAGAAAATCTCCGATGCCCGGATCCTGAGGTTCACTCGCAAAAAAATCTAAAATCTTTGTTCGACCTTCAGTGTGGACGAAATCTTGTATCCTAGATAACTAGAATATCCTAATTACAAAACCGGTCGCTGTTTTGAATTTTAGTCTCCTTCAACGAAAATGAAAAATCTTCGATGCCCGGATCCTGAGGTTCACTCACAAAAAAATCTAAAATCTTTATTCGACCTCCGATGAGGACGAGTACTCATATCCTGGAAGTCTAGAGAATCCTAATTACAAAACCGGCCGATGTTTTGAGTTTTAGTCTCGTTCAACGAAAATGGAAAATCTCCGATTCCCGGATCCTGAGGTTCACCCGCAAAAAATCTAAAATCTTTATTCGACCTTCAATGAGGACGAAACCTTATATCCTAGATAATTAGAGTTTCCGAATTACAAATCTTGCCGATGTTTTGAGTTTTAGTCTCGTTCAACGAAAATGGAAAATCTGATTGATATCACTGTAAACTGAATATGTTCGTATTTATGCCAAAATGGTTAAAGTCACGTCAAAATCGCAACGGAGGCTGTAAAAGAAACTATGGCTACGAT
The DNA here is from genome assembly GCA_951848785.1 of Callosobruchus maculatus. Taxonomy (NCBI): domain Eukaryota; kingdom Metazoa; phylum Arthropoda; class Insecta; order Coleoptera; family Chrysomelidae; genus Callosobruchus; species Callosobruchus maculatus. The sequence continues at coordinate 11,460,331 of CATOUR010000081.1, read as the reverse complement.
GACTCACGAATCACGAGTTTGGACTTGAAGTGTGAAAACTGATAACATATAGAGAGCCAACTTCATCACTATGAGGTGATGAAAAGGCACTGGAAATATAAAATTTACATTTGATGACAGTGAGGCCTTAGATCTCAGTTCTATCTCAATAGATCACAGAACTTACTTTTATAGTTTATAATAGCACCGAGAAGAAAAACTTGCAAGTTTCTCTTGTTAAGGGAAACATTATTAATTTTGATGCAAGGCTCATAAACATATACACTACTGGAGGCACTCAATAGTATGGTGATTTCTGCATTACAGAAATGAAGCCACTTGCACCATTATCAATCCAATCATTTGACATTTACGTTTTCAATAACGAAGACCGTTCACAAGAATGAAGAAGAATTTTCTCACAAGTCCCAATTTCTATAAACGGCGTCCTGAAGTACAGAAGCCACCATAATACTGGCAACTCCTTCAGGTTACAAAAACAAAACTGTTCATTTACCGGTGTTGAGGGATTATTTAACAAATTTTCTTTTGAGGAGGCATAGTCACCCTTGACTAAGTTCGCTGATTGTATAGAGTTGACTGGATCGTCGAAGAAAAGCACTTCTAGGCCTAAGTCTACATCCTTAGTACTGCGTTTTGATGGTACCTGCAAAGTGTATTTATATGTGTTTAGGTGTATTGTTGGGTTACGCATCGACTGATATAAACAAACATTAACATAATGTCGGAACTTCTGGTAAGTACCTACCAGTTACATTTTCATCGTATTATTTACATAAGAACATAGCTTCTTCGTACTATCTTGAAACACTACACTACGTATATTATACAAATTCAGGATTGCTAGAGTTCGGTTTTCCTTTGGTGTGGTTTTTCTATAGTACAACCTACCAATTTTAAACTAAACTACCTTATTGATACCATACAAACTTAACACCTAACTTTAAGATACTTTATGCTACTGACCGCTACTGTACAGGGTTTAACTTAACGTAATTCAACGTGTTCCTGTCAGGGCACGATAGGGGAGCTAAGATGCAACAAACTTAGCTTAACATATGTATGGACAAAAATCAATAGTTTTTGAAATTTTTCAATTTTAACGGAATTCGAATAATTACCCAAAATCTAACATTGTTGTCTTAACAATGAAAAATTTAAGTTAAAAATCAGTTCATTTATTATATTTCAATATGCTTACATTAATGCTGGTTCAGTCTCTTGTGTTCTCCATATTTTTATATGCCTAGAAAACATGGACTGTTAAAAAGGCAGATCGAGCTCGCATAGATGTTTTTGAAATGTGGACGTGGAGGATGATGCTGAGAATTCCTTATACCGCCCATCGAACTAACCTTTCCATATTGGATGAGCTCGGTAATCCAAAGAGACTGTTCTCCATTGTGTCGACGAGAATGCTTACATATTCTTCGGACATATACGTAGAAGCGATAATATGAAGAAACTTGTAGTTCAGGGTCACGCCCCGAGTGGGCGGCGCCGTGGCCGTTCCCCTACACGCTGGATGGATACGACGAAACAGTTGCTGGATATGAGCATCAAGAGTGCCACTGAACTGACAGTAAATCGCGAAAGATGGCGACCTGCAGTTCTCAAAACTAATAATATTCGTGTCGGCAATACTTTAGCTCCGACTTAATGCATTTTACGAGTTCACAACATGTCTGTTAAGACATTGTGACTATGATGATGACACTAATGCAGAACTATCATAAGTCGGTAAAAAAGTACGATACTTTAGAAAAAATAGATATTGAGAAAGATAAAATGATTCTAATTTTCCTTTTCACTTCAACACAATCATTTATAGCTAAAAATAGTGCCAAGATACTGCGCAAACCACAAACCACTGTAAAAAGAGGTATAAATGTCGAACTTAAAACCTATATTCGGGAACATAGCCATGATTTAAGTCCAGGGGCTGAGACTAGTGGTTAAGTCATCAACCACCTATTATCCTTATAGTGATAAATATATTTCTAGAGAGGGTGTAATATATAACAATATCTAATGTCGCTAGTTTACGCTACTCCATTAGAAAATTTGGACGACTTGCGAAATCGCATAATAGATGAGTATAACGCCATTCAAAAGGGTGTATCTTTGCAAGAGTTTGACTAATCACGATGAGAAGATTGCCTGCTTGTATCTAAGCCATTTTGAACACTTATAGTATACTGAGCAACTTGGTATGTGACTTTTGATAATGGAATGCAGCAGTCGCAATTTTTTCCATCCTGTATCTTTGAAATGGAGAGGTTTTTCAAAAATCATCAAGGAACAAAATATTCTCAAAATGGTTCAAAGGACCCCCCATTTTTTGCCGCATGTTTACCAAACCAGAGAGGCTTCAGCTCCTCAAATTATTTTCACTATCTTTATGATCCCTCTCCAGAAAAATATTTATCACCATAAGGATAATAGGTGGTCGGTGACCCAACCACTAGACTAAGACCCCCGAATTTAAATCCTGGTTATGGTCCTGAATGTAGATTTTTAATTTGACACTTATACTTTTTGAAAAGCTGAGCTTATGGCCAAGTTTTACAGTGGCCTCTATGCGCAGTGTCTTGGCAATATTTTGAGCTAGATGAAAAGAAAACGGAAATGGGAATTATATAATTTCTTTCCATTTTACCCTGTGTCACATTGTTCTATTACTTTCACTAATTTGGATTTATGCATCCCTTAAATCTGTACATTTGAGTTACCTAATATTTTTCAGGTGGTTAACGCGAATCATAAACTTCATCCAAAATATATTACTTTGGTATAAGCCAGTAATCTTTATATATTTTACAGCTACTTTCAGTCTACTCGTGATCCTTAGCATGACCACATGGTAGATTAAGGATCTTGTTTCAGCTTTTAAACCAAACTTCGCTCATATAGCATGCTAGTTACATCAATTCTACAAAGGTCTGTTCACAATATTAACCAAATCTGTTTTCAAAAAACCCCTTGTCGCTTCTACCATTGTACCTTGTATGTAGCTCCTTACTGTAACTATTGATACCTTATAATACCTCAGAAATGTTCATCTTACGTAAACTAGAATTACATTTGTTGATAAAATATGACGATCCTAAAAACTAGCTACTATTATCTTTATACATAATAATTGTATAATTAAATTGTAATTCAAAAGTACTACGTAACCCACAAATCAGTCAACGCGACACCGCTAGCTGGTTAAAATTTATTTTTATGTACATAACGTGTACACTAACAACACAGATCAAGAAAATTTCCAAATTTTTAGAAACTTAAATTCAAAATATACAGGATGTTTCACAGAAATTGGAGCAGGAAGGGATGTTGGGATGTCAGTATTAAAATCTGCTTGTTAAAAAATTATTGATAAATTTTGAACCCATTAGTTAGTTTGTTAGAAACACCCTGCATATTTTGTTAGTAACAAAGTTAAATACAGGAATATGCTTTACCTCAAACACTGCTTCACCTTAAGCTAGAATATATTTATTTTATTTATTATAGATCATTTATGTAATTGCAAAAATATCAAAAATATACTGATATTTTTTAAGTCTATTAAAAAGATTGGTGAATCGTCTCTCGATGTCGTTTTAACATAGGAGGTTGACTCGGCCAAGACTCTAGCAACATTTTTATGTATTTACATGCCTTCAACATTCCATCAGAAAGTAGAGGATAGATAAAGAACGAAATAGAGCGGAAGTTAAAATAGAGCTTAGAGTCTTTTAAACTGTTCACTTTCAGTTTTGGAAACAGAGATTCGTTATCTTCTCACTGTTAACATCCAAAAAGGTTAAACAAAAGAACAATTTGACTAAAAGATTAAGAAGAATTACTGGACATAAATGTCGCAAAATTTATGGACATATTTGAAGTATAGCATATTCCTTACTCCTCGTTTATTATTTTATTTCTGTGTAATGGTAAAATCCAGCAAGGTATAGGTGAACAACGGTGACAGGACTGTAATCATATACAGTGCAGAAAAATTTTGTAAATCGTTCACAGGTGACCACCTTTATAGTATAATGATATACATATATTCGAAACTAGATAAATAAAAACTATTGCAACTTAAACCAGTTTAAAATGCGGAACTGAGAGGCCCTGGGTTCGAATCCCCAATTTTTTCGGATAGTTGAAGTAAATCTTTGTGTTCTGGAAGCTCAAAATCGAATACTTTTTTAAACCAAAATTATTCCTTGGTTGATAAAAAATCTAAAGGTATCTATAGGTTTAGTCGCCAACATAGTATAACAAGTATAGCGCATAACTGTTTGATAATCTACTTTTATTTTGTTATTACTTACATGAGTAGGAGTCACCAGTGAATTGTTAATTTTGTATGTTAGTGACACGTCTAAATTCAAGCAAACACATATATCGGTGCTAAGCAGTTCTAAAAGCATCTACATTGTATATATTTACAGTGTATTTACAAAAATATATCTATACAAATAAAAAACCATACTTGCTGTATTGCTTTTATTAAAAATATGTAAAAAATCATACAAAAATAAAATAGTACACCTTTTCCTTAAACCTATGTTAGTATTTTTGAAGTAGTGCGAAACTGTATTTGAATTATTTAACAAATGTGTACCAATCACAACATTCAGTCAGTGTCAAAGCAATTTTGTACAATATGTGCATAAGGTAGTCTTTTGTGAGGTACTTGTTTTTTTTTATTCTAGAGTATCTGCCGCCTTGAGTAAATTTGTTGAGTAGTCTTTCAACTATTTTAAAAAATGTAAAACAAGATACGATATCAGAAAGTAACAAAATTATGGCACTGAATTTTTTTAATCTGTTTTACACGTCGACTATATTTCTATTAAATGGATGAAAATTCATGATTTATGTACATTATAAAGATATTAGTTAGGCAATTGTTTTCATACAAAAATATGCATTTTTAGTGACAAACATATTTTCTACGTTCCTCAAGACATAGAGTGTAGGCATGTAACAAGGATACTAGTTGATTACGATCTTATCAAGCTTCACAAGAAGTTCAATATAAAGACAAAATTACATCAATATTGAGGCCCATCACCTGGGAAGTCCAAAATCAATAAAATATCACTAAAATTCAATTCGTGTGTGATTTTGGTCGCCAATATGTTTGTGAGAGCTTTTTATTCTTAAAAAAAATTTGGTATGCCAATTCTGCTGCCGTTTGATTGTGGACTTTTGTAAGTGAAACTTAACTTAGCTAAGTAGAATATTATTGAAAACTGAAGTGTTTGAGGTGTGTATTCACTGTAGTGGTAGATAGTGGTAAAGAGGACGTGCAGAAGGTGGACTCCAGTATAGTCTGGGAAATGACCAGTTGTAGTCTATGATATCCTCATTCCATACATCATCATCATATTCCTTAAGCAGAGATAAAAATGTTGCTTAATAACTCAATATAATGATTGAAAATTGAAAAGGCGTACTATTTTATTCATTAAACTCAAAAGATGCTTACACACAGTTCAAAACATGCTTGAATATTCTCACTAGTATATTAACTATTTTTTCTTGTATAAGCAGTGATTTGAGTTTAACTTAAACATTCAACACTCACTGTATCTTTCAGCTCATCGATCTAAGGCGAACAAAAATATAGCTGAGACAGAAACTTGAACTTTAGCGCATACTTCCGCAACCTATGGCCTTACCTATAGTTTGGATATTAAATTCATCTTTTGGCAACATTACAATTATTTTGTGAATAAATTTATATATCTGAATGTTCCAAATATCTCAGGTCGAGATATTACGAATTTTGGACATTTCGTGCAAAATAGTGAGCGAAAATTATTGTCATCTACTATAGTTGTTCCCCCTCTCTGTCTGACGAGTAACTAGTGGTGACTAGGTCACTAGCAAAGAAAACACAAAACGCCATAATTATATTAAATAATTGCTCTACATTTTACTTCGCTGTATTACAATTTTTTTCAAACTTTTTTCATTACTCATTTGCTTTCTGAAAAAAAACACCTAGATACTGCCGTATTATGGACAATACAATATTAAAAAACTTTTATATAAAAAAAATCAATCATTATTCACTGAGATATATACTATATTCCATATACAGGGTGAGTTTTTAGTATTGGATCGGTCGATAACTCCACTTTTTAAATGAAACACCCTATATATTATTCCATATTTCTCGCCGTTCTTACATTATAAGGTATTGTAACATTATACAGGGTATTTCGGAAGTCATGACCATTTTTATATCCAAATCGCTGTAAAATCAACGTACTGAATATCAAAAAGTAATTAATCAAAAACTATTTTTTACATAACAAGGTTTAGGGTACCTTCGTTCAGAATATCGCTGTTAGTAGTTTCTCAAAGGTTTACCTAAATACCCCGTATTTGTTCTTCCATAGAAAAATCCATTTTTGAAGCTCGGGTTTCATACAGTACGAAATTATTAATCAGGTCATGAAAATCCCAATATTTTAAAGCCTACCTGATAAACCTGCTTGATAATTATGCATCGCGTCTATTTAAAATTATTTCCTCAGCATACTTCACTTATATTATCTCGACAATTTTGAGTTTTGACTTCAATTTTTCGTTAAACAAAAGTAAAATTCGATTGTACTTTCTCAAAGTAAATTAATTTCAGTACACAAATAAAAGGTGTGTGTAAAATTTGCAGCAAAATCAAAATATCCCGGAAACTGATTAATGTAGGTATATGAAATGCTACACAAAAATATGAAGGAGCATATTGAAAGCAATTTTTTGGTAAAATAAAATATGAGGGCTTACATTTAAGAAAAAGAGAAAAACTCGATTTTGCATTCTACCTCACCCTGTATATAAATATGCGCCGTCGGCTTTTTTTACAGACAGTGTTAAAACTCCAGGATATTTTTTGTCATGCCATGTAGAAAAATAATGTGAGAGCAGACAGAAAGAATTCTGCCGGTGCGCCATCTGGTACCCGAAGGTAACGGCAACCAAAGAAAGTCGCAGCTAAAACAGCAGCATATTCTTGGTGGAACGCCACGGCGCGTCCTCTTTGGAGAAGCGCGGGTTCTTTATGCCGCTGCATATTAAAGCCGATATACGAGGGTCGCCCGATATCTCTGTCAATCCACCAGTACGCAGACAGCTGTTTCACGCTTATTAGCGATCATCAGTGCGCCATAGGTCGATTAACGGAAATAGAGAGCATCAATTTTTCCATGTTTACTGAACATGTGAAACATGTGAGAGCAGACAGAAAGAATACTGCCGGTGCGCCATCTGGTACCCGAAGGCAACGGCAACCAAAGAGAGTCGCTGCTAAAACAGCAGCATTCTTCTTGGTGGAACGCCATCTGTCTGCGTACTGGTGGATTGACGGAGATATCGAGCAACCCTCGTATATCGGCTTTAATATGCAGCGGCATATAGAACCCGCGCTTCTCTGGTGGCTCAAAGAGGACGCGCCGTGGCGTTCCACCAAGAAGCATACTGCTGTTTTAGCAGCCACTTTCTTTGGTTGCCGTTACCTTCGGGTACTAGATCGCGCACCAGCAGAATTCTTTCTGTCTGCTCTCACATGTTTCACATGTTTAGTAAACATGGAAAAATTGATACTCTCTATTTCCGCCAATCGACCTATGGCGCACTGATGATCGCTAATAAGCGTGAAACAGCTGTCTGGGTACTGGTGGATTGACGGAGATATAGAGCAACCCTCGTAGAAAAATAATGTTTGATTCGTAAATTTTCAGTACACAGTACGTTTATTTAAGAACGGAGTGGATATAAAAATGATCATAACTTTTGAAATATATTGTATAATGTTCCAAAGCCCACCTCATATAAAATAATGTAAGTTTGCATCGCCACGTTGTTGTATGAATCAAAACGTTTTCTGAGTGAGGAGCATATCTTTAGCTACAACTTTTATATACCTATAACATTTTTCGCTATCTTCTACTAAAAGCTCACCCTGTATAATGGGTGCCCTGTAACGCAAAACAACCTACCACAAAGTACAAAATTGGTCCATCTTATTGAAGCCCTCAAACAGTCTTTGCTGCTGTATAGTTCAATGGTAGAAGATCGAGCAAATAGATACAGTGCTTGATATCAAAAGAACACATTGACTCTATCACTCGCATCATCCACTTACCGTCGATGTCTTCCAACTTCTGGTAGGTGGCGTGACTGTCGGTACCGTCGGTACGTACGGTGCCGACGGGATGGTGGGGATGTACGCAGGAGCGTTCGTGGTGGTTCTGGTTACGGCGGTACGCAGAGAGAGCTCGCTACGGTACCTGTCGCTGGGCTTTTTCGGTACGAACGCAGATTTCGGGATCTGGAAGGAAGATTATAGATTATAACAACATTCCGGAACCACCCCATAAATAATATAAATAGATATATGTTTATTGTTTAACTAGTTTACATCCAGTAACAGATGATAATACAAAAAAAACTATAACAAAATAAAACGCTGCACAAGAAAGTTAGGTTTTGCCAACAGAATCGAGGATTTTGTTAACCAATTCATACAGGATAAAAAGCGATGTCAGGTTCTGTCGGCCTACAAGTAGATTGACCAAGGACCGGTTTCTCAATGTCCAGTCAAATATTTATCTGCAAGATAACAGCAATTGTTAGATAAATTGCTTAAACAATTGAAGGCTAAACTTACGAAGTCACGTAAATCTTATCTGAGAGTTGTATCCATAGCAACGCTATCTCGTAGATACCTATCTGATACTTTAACTGGGCATTGAGAAACTGGCCCTAAATCCTCTCGGTAATCACTGTGCGTTTTGAAGTATCTATAAATATTTCAACAAACAACTAGAAATAGTTGGGTATGCGGTCAACACAACCAAAACAGGGGGCTCAATTGAAGGAGTACTCTTCGTTTAAGTCAAGCTTTCGAAAAATTTTATTTTCTTCATCAGGATTTGAACATGTGAGGTTTAACAATGAAACCATGCTCACTTCCTTGGAACGTGGTGATCTAGTCAGTTACACTACAGTAGAACGGGTAACTATCCTTATTCTTAATTCTACATATCTTCTATCAGGAGAAAATAACATTTACACACGGTCACATAGTTAAAAATCCATAAAACAAGACAATTGATAAATAATAAATATTTCTGCTTCTACTGCTTGTATCGAATTCTGGTAGACTGATGCGCTCAACGAATCGCGTTTTCCATATAATATACATTGTCCATTGTTGTGCTGATATGTTTATTATTAATTTATATAGTAACTAATACACACAAAATAATTTTTGGTTAAGATTTTTTTGGACGAATTAGATCAGTTGGCAGGTGATTGCAAAATATGGTGAATGCGCAGTGTTGGGGTACTAACACCGCTGTACAAGTAATAAATCGTAATGAGACGAGTTAAAACTGAATGCTATGGGAGCCAGAAACTCGCATCATTTTGATTTTGAGTAGAGCAGGCCGTACAGCGCTAGATGTACACTCGTATTAATGATTACAAAATTATGTATATCAATATTATCAATGCAAATTTTGGTGGATGTGCAATGCGAAAAGTACAGTGTCACAACTCGACAAGAATAGCTACAGACGTGAGAAATATGAAATAAGGAACCCCCTCGATGCGCAGTGGACAGCGAACAAATTTGCCATTTGCATCAGATATTTCGTAGCATACGGAACGGTACACTCTGGGCAAAATCACGTATGGTGAATGGGTGATATGGGTTTTATAGGAGTGTATAGCGTGTTTAAAATTTAAGTCTGGCACTAAGTCGGGGGATTATCACAGCAAAATGAATTATAACCATTTAAAAAACCTATGGAATAGATAAAATTATGACTGAAGCAAGTCATTCTGTTTTGAAATGTGGCAGAAAAAAAACGTGGGTTTCAATTCTAACCATTTAGAAAAATATTGTGATGAATTTTTTCCACATTTTCGCCAGAAGCGTGGAAAAAAGGTGTGAATATGCAATTTCCTACGAGCGCTATTTTACTGAAAAAGAACCATTTCTGGAATTGATTGTGGAGGATCCAATAATAAACTTACAGGAAGACAGTGACAGTGATGATCCAGAATTTATAGAAAATCTAATTTCAGATTCGGAAAGTGATTCAGATTGAAGGTGAACTTTCAGAACTGTAGACATTTTAATGCCACTTAGTAATTATTTATTGTTTGTCATCAACATTGAGGACCTTTTTTAACAAAGCAAATCTTTTTCTAAGTTTAACTGTTCACTTACAGTGTACGTGTACACTGTGCTTCTATTTGTTTTCCGCCGAATGCGTTCTCACTCCTTCCTGTGCGCAACCGGCGAAATTCTCAAGTCTCTGACTATAATATTTGTCGAGTTGTGCAATGTACGAGTACATACATACTTTAGTTTCTCAGTATCACATTAGCGACAAAAATCAGCTTACTGCAAAAATGATTCTTCTGAAGGTTTTCTATTGGAAGTACTTCATAGTACCTTGTTTTAGTTCCCGTTTTCAGGCAACAAAGTACGACGGATGCCTGCCTTATACGAAAAACAGAAGTAATTCTCCTTGCATGGATTAAATGTTAAATACGTTTTTTATGTGTTGTCGGTTAAATCACCAAATATTTTTATTTTATTTTCCCAAGACGAATCGATGCGTATTTGGCAAGTGGCACATCATACGTTAGAAAATTTATCGTTGTCATAAAGCAGCTGTGAACCGATTAGATGAGTATATCTTGTGGTTTGCGGTTCTTTCGGTTGAGATTGTGCATTGTCGACACATTTTGTTCACCGTTTTGTCACATCACAGGATTACAAAATTATTGATATACGTAAGGCGGTACCGATTTCGTCTCCAAAATTACTTAAGATTACGTTGTTTTTGATGGAGAAAGAATTGAAGTTAATAATCACGTAATTTGTTCAGTAAGTGTGTGGACCTGAAACGTGCTATATCAGATGGTTGTTAGCAGGTTTCCATATTTTTTCCAACGACTAAACTGATTTTGGGCAAACATACGGATTCGGCTGCTATAATGTAAGTTTTAATTTTTTCTCTTTCACTTTATAGGCGTCTTATGATTTGTAGAATATGATCATACAGTCTCTTATTTAAACTGTTATACTTGATATTCATTCAAACAAAATAGTTATCGATGTTTCTGTTGATCGTGATATTTCAAATGACAAAATTCAATTCTCTAGAAAGCTACTTTATTTTGAAATGTGCAAACAAGGTATGAGGAAGCATAGATGATGTTTTTCCATTTGTAGATTATCAACACGATAATTAGAATCTTCCTTGTTGTAGATAAGAACAGAACTAGGCTAAGTCTTAGACTATTGATGGATTTTTCAATCTTAAGCATATAACAAGCAATTTGGTAATAGTGGGCAAAAGAGGTATATGTACTAAACTAATACTAATACAGTCATGCATTACGTCGATATTACTGAAGCTTGATGCTATCAGACGTACAATAAACATGTTTAGCGTACCTCCAGACGACAAAGAATTGAATGATGTTATCTGTCGCGGTACTTACTCATGCATTCTAACTATTCATAGCATATGGGCCAGTTGATCGAAACCATTGATAAGCCGTTTTTAAATAAAAAAGCTGTAGATATTCCTTCCAATATTTCAGCACCCTAATTTGACCCCTCAAAGACACTAGTAAACTGTCAGAGGAAATGTAAACATGGAATATTGATGGGTTTTTATATTTGTTGTTTTTTCTTGTTCATCTCTAACGTGATATGGGGACAAAATTTAATTACTATCAGTCGAATGGTTTTCAAGCCACATATTATAAGAGTATCAAGAGTAAGGTATAACGGACACTTCCAAGTTTATAGTTACTCAAAGGATGCTCGGACTGGGTGATTTTTTCTTGGCAAGTTTCAGAATACTGAGAACTGCGGTATCTCATCCTATCCAACACCCCAATTTTATTAACTCCCAAAAATGAAAAAAGATCAATTAAAAGAACACCTTAAAAGAAATCTAGAGGCCTTCAGATATTCTGCTTTATTTTTACATTAAGCTTCCAAAGTTGGGGTGATTTTATAAGACTAAACTAAACAAATTGCGACAGACAGATGACAGACAAGTGGACAAAAATATTTGACATGAACTTTCTTGAAGGCGACATGAAGAATCGTAAAAAGTTTCTTATCAGTTCTAATTAATCACTTTATTTCTTATTTCATAATCGAGAGACGAGGTATCCAATTTTAAAACCAAATTCTAATCTATCAGAATTCTCAATCCCGGCATATTGGCGTTCATTTATTTTCGAAATATGCCATTGTGTATATATTTAGGTCAGCCATTTTGGAATATATCTGTAGAATGTTAGAATTAGGGCTAGTCTTTCGATATGTTGGGTAATGCGCAATTTTCATTATATGAAATAAAAGCTATTGGATGGGCAGAAGATTATAATAATATATTGAAACAATTACGCAATACATAAATTATATTTCTAGTATTTCTAAAGTTTTTACGTGAAAACTGCACAAGTGTACTAGCTTTATGATAATTTTGCTATCCTTCAAAATGAGATAAATGTACATTCAAATATGAATAGTAATTAGTTCAATATAATAGTTAAAATAATATAATTTGATAATTCTATAAATAAAACTAAATTTTCAGGTAGCTAATTAAATGCGGTCTGAAGACAGATGAAGCAGTGGAACCAAATCTATGAGAAACTTTATCGTGATGACTATCGAAACACAAAACATCAAAGCCACTGAAAACTTATTGCGCAAGTATGTTGGTCTAATGATAAAAAGAACATCGCTTTTGAAAAACTTAAGTACATCCGGGATATGCTAGAAAAGTAGTTGTTGCACGCAACCAACTGTTGCTGGATAAACTACCATATCGATAGATGCTATGGAGCTGGTGTAACTTATACTAACAAAGTCCACAGAGAACGTTTCGTATTGAAGACTAATCCAGAGGGAAGAGACTATGACTTTCGAATAACTGAAGCCAACCGAACTACCACCAGAAACAATCTGCCAGGATGCATCCTCTGGTTAAAGTATATGGACACCCTCATAAGATATTCAGAAACTTAATATTATGATGCACTACTGATTAGAATTACATTTATTTTGGTGTTTTCATGATTGATTACTGAGTATTTGTTTTCTTGTGATCGGGTGACTGCTCTAATTGTTTAGGTCGAATAACGTCTTTAACATGTACTTATAAGTATAATCTTTTATTAGTACTATGTACATACAGGGTGGCCAATCGGGTGACGATAATATTTTTTTTTTAGATAGCCCGTACCGAGACCTATCCAAAACACCCCCATGTGTATGTACCGATTATTGATAGTTTTCGAGTTATGATTTTTTTTTTAAAACTTAGAGACTTTCCAGTTTTCCCAGGAAATCGTCAAAAACAAAAACAAGAATGCTTTTTGGCTTTTATTTTTTCTGCAATTATACTCAGTATTAAGCCTATTTTAATATTCAATAAAGAGAATCTGTACATCCGAACAATAATTAAGGTCATTTTGGGCCCAAAGTTTGAAATCTCTGTTTTTAGTCAGGAGACCCAAACCTTCAAAATAAAATTGAAAATACTTATGCTTGGTTCTGGAGCTTCAAACTAATCTTAGAAACTTTGCAAGACATTGCACTTTCGAAATAATAGTGAAAAAGTAGCACTCATGGGGACATTTTGCGCCGTACGTGAGTGTTAAAGGTAAAAAGGTGATAATTCACGAATTTCCAAAATGATTTAAAAAACTATTATTTTGCTTTATTATGACAAATTAAAGAAAAAAAACTTGTAACAACTAATAAACCCGATAATCATTGATGTTTTGATGACCTTTAATAAAAAAACTAATACCCAAATTGTGATTTTTGAAGTGTTTTTGCTATGTACTATTGAACTTCTGCTAAATTAAGTTGTATGGAAAGTTAACAAAGGAAAGGAATAATAAAACAATAATCTGATCTCCAATTTCATGGCAGAATTACCTCGGAAGCGATGTCGTAGCATGCGCCATCCCTTTCTTTCGGAGTAGCTTTTTGCGAGCTCATGTCGACGAAGCGCAGTTGTGTTAATTAATTTTCGGTAATAGACAAGGCAATGTTCGGATGGACCTAAAAAAGGTGATTTATATCGCTAGGTCTTCCTTGATAGGTCAGTAGACAGCCTATCATGAATACAACAAGTTTTTCAGTTTTTCAACCCCCCACCCCCCCAAAACACCCAAATTCCAACCGCACCCAAAAAAACGCAGAAAATGATCTAGGCCTCTAAAACGTCTAAAAACGAAGTTTGAGGAATATTTGAAATTCTTCTTTTTAATTACCTCGCCGCCCATGTACCGATTTCCAAAATTATAGCAGCATTACCTACTAGGACCCACAGCATATTACTGAGATTGCTGAGATTACGAGGCTAGAAAAACGCGTACAGACAGATAGACCGACAGGCAGACCGACAGACAGAACGACGGAAATGAGTGACGCGGCTTTTCGTTATGTAGACGTTATAAAACGCCCAAAAAACCTATTATCTCAAAATCGAAAATTTTCACGATCACAATCCTCCCCTCACCTATCGGTGTGGAAAGTAAAAGGGATGGCGTATGCTACGATAACGCTCCCCAGGTAATTAAAAGTCAGATTGTTGTTTTAGTATTTTCTTTGTTAACTTTCCATACAACTTAATTTAGCAGACGTTCAGTAGTACACAGCCTTAAGCACAGGTATTAATTTTTTTCATTAAAAGTGATTAAAACATCAATGATTATCATGTTTATTAGTTGTTATGAGTTTTTTTTCTTTAATTTGTCATAATAAAGTAAAATAATAGTTTTTTTAAATCATTTTGGAAATTCGTGAATTATCACCTTTTTACCTTTAACAGTCACGTACAGCGCAAAATGTCCCCATAAGTGCTATTTTTTCATTATTATTTCGAAAGTGCAATGTGTTGCAGAGTTTTTAAGATTAGATTAGAGCTTCAGAACCAGGCATAAGTATTTTTAATTTTATTTTGGAAGTTTTTGTCTCCTGACTAAAAACAGAGATTTCAAACTTTGAGCCCAAAATGTACTCAATTATTGTTCGGATGTACCAGTTCTCCTTATTGGATATTAAAATAGGTTCAATACTGAATATAATTGCAAAAAAAAAATATAAGCCAGAAAGCATTCTTGTTTTTGTTTTTGACAATTTCTTGGAAAAACTGGAAAATCTCTAAGTTTTCACAAAAAAATTCTTAACTCGAGAACTATCAATAATCGGTACATATACATGGGGGTGTTTTGGATAGGTCTCGGTACGGGCTATCTAAAAAAAAATTATTATCGTCACCCGATTGGCCACCCTGTATAAAGATAATAGTACTTGCTTTGAGCTAAGCACATACCAATATCTGGAGGCCATTTTTTAGGTTGTATTTTCTTGTATGGCGCACAGTATCCGTGAGAGTAAATAATTTTGCCCACGAGACAAAAGAAATCGACATCCACCACATTAGAATCGCCTTTGAAAAGCAGCTTAGAGTTCGAAAACGAACCGCGGGTTATAACAAATACATTCAATTTCAGTATTTTGGTACTGAAGTTCTAAGTGACCCAAAAGCACTGGCAACCATCTAAAACATGACTTCCGTATTCCATTCCTTAAGACATTATGCAACTGTTATAATAATAAATGTAGTTTGAATGTACAACAAATTGCAGTCTAGCGATGATCTTGTTAAGTAAATTGATACATCCTATTAAGCTCTTAGATTTGAATATACATAACCAGATAAGGTCATATGAAGTAATCGTATTGCCCAACTTTCTTCAGAAGCGAAGGAATTAAGTCACTGTTTATGTGTCTTCCGAGTATATTGAACCTACGTTTCGATTTTTCAAAAATTATTCGTGTTAGTGGTTACACAAGTATCGTTAAGTATTGATAAAAATCTATCATCATGGTCACAGAAGTAAAATTAGTGTTGTTCATAACTAGATATAATGATTTTTGATCTGTAATGAATATTGCAACAGCTTTGTTGAAAGTTTGTAATTAAATAAGAATTTTGTGGCATATTGCAAAGAATATTGTCTTGGTAAAGATATTAGCGTTTTGCAATGCATCTCAGACAATATATGAAAGCAGATGCACTAATAACTATAATAGTAAATTATGCAATTATTTTATGTAAAAACATTTACAAAACTGTGTAATTATTTTTATGTATGTATAAATAATGGTATATTATTAATGATTAGATAATATCATGTATAGCATTAAAAGGCATTTGTTTGTATTCAATACCCGAATTCGGACAATGCCCGAAACAAATACGCAGAACTAGTTTTAAACAAGGAATATTTCCCAAACTTGAAATATTAATTTTATACGGCTACTCAGCATTACCAAATAGGCAGAACTAGGATTGCGCATCTTGAAATGCACAGAACTAGTTTTGCGCAACATGAAATGCCAGTTCTGTATATTTTTTGATTGACCAGCACAAATTCTGCTTCTTCCATTTAATATTTTGATTAACTCTTCCACACCACTCATATTTATTTTATCAAACCGCTTTATCCTTCTGTATTGTTTGGCACATAAGGATTTTCCTTGGGATTTGCAGAAATTTGCTTACTTCACTTCATTCAATATAGTGAAGTAATGATCTTTTGTCACGAGATTATGTTTTTGTGTACTTGAAGCTTCAAGTAGCCGAACTAATTCGGATTTGAATAAACAACATAATCATAACCTTACTTTTACTTCCCACACCTATAGGTGAGGGGAGTATTGTGATCGCGAAAATTTTCGATTTTGAGATAATACACTTTTTGGGCGTTTCATGATGTCTGCATAACGAAAATCCACGTCACTCATTTCCGTCGGTCTGTCTGTCTGTCTGTCGGTCTGTCGGTCTGTCTGTACGCGTTTTTCTGTCCTCTTAATCTCAGTAACCGCTGCATGGATTGTGATGAAATTTGGGCAGCGATATGCTGGGGGGTCGTAGTAGGTAATGTCCTTATAATTTTGAAAATCGGTGCAGGAGCGGCGGAGTAGTAAGCAAAAAACATCATTTTTTACTTTTTTTTGGGTGGGGTGAAATTGGGGTGGTTGGGGGGTGGGGGGTTGTAAAATTGAAAAATTTGTTGCTTTCATAATAGACTGTCCACTGACCCATGAAGGAAGACCTAGCAACATAAATAACTTTTTTAGGTCCATCCGAACATTGCCTTGCCTATTACAGAAACCAAAGGACTTAAAATTTTTTCTGGTGTAAACATACGAGAGTGTTGCTTTAGATCCTTCTATATTGTGTTACAAGGAAACTGTTGAATTGATGTTAATGAAATTTTGACACAGTATTACTACCGTGGCGAGGATGGCAAACGCGTATGGTTTTTATAAATCGTGCCAGTGGCGTAATAATAAAAAAATAAAATAAAAAAAAGCAAAAATATAAAAACAGCTCAAACTTCGTTTTTAAGCGTTTTAGAGGTTCCTGATAATTTTCTGCGTTTTTTTTTTGGGTGGGGTGAAATTGGGGTGGTTAGGGGGTGGGGGGGTTGAAAAACTGAGAAATTTCTTGTATTCA
The DNA here is from genome assembly GCA_951848785.1 of Callosobruchus maculatus. NCBI lineage: Eukaryota > Metazoa > Arthropoda > Insecta > Coleoptera > Chrysomelidae > Callosobruchus > Callosobruchus maculatus. The sequence goes on along the minus strand of CATOUR010000081.1, from coordinate 11,442,734 downwards.
TAATAGCCTGACCACTAACCCGTGAAGGAAGACCTAGCGACATAAATCAACTTTTTAGGTCCATCCGAACATTGCCTAGCGTATTACGGAAACTAAGGGACTTAGAATTTTCTGTATACATACATACGAGTATTTATTGCTTTAGATCTTTTTGTATTTTGTAACGTGGACACTATTAAATTGATTCTAATTAAATTTTGACACAGTATTATTACCGTGGTGAGGATGGAAAACGCGTATGTTTGTTAAATATCGTGTCAGTGGCAGCGTATATAGCAATAATCAAAAAACTAAAAGTATGAAAACAACTCAAACTTCGTTTTTGGATGTTTTAAGCTGTCCATTGACCTCTGAAGGAAAGACTTAGCGGCATAAGACAATTTTAGGGGAGGGAAGACTGCCGACGATTTGGTTGCAAGGGGATCTCAGACTAAAGCTTCATGCTATGGGAAAATAATAAGCTGATATCACAGTAATGTGTGGGAAGTACTGAGTCAATCAACTTGACTCCATTTTTTATAATATAACTGCTGCTGGCCATTCAGTACCACAGAACTAGTTCTGTGTATTTCAAATTGCGCAAAACTAGTTCTGTGCATTTCAAGGTGCGCAAAACTAGTTCTGCCTGTTTGTTAATGCTCAATAGCCGTGTAAAATTAATATTTCGGGTTTAGGAAATATTCCTTGCTCAAAACTAGTTCTACGCATTTTTTTCGGGCATTGCCCGAAATCGGCTGTTGAGCGTAAGATATATAAACGGTTTGTCATTAGAACGTGAGTCTGAATAATACAGTATACTAAATAAGTTTTTCACAATACAGGGTGAGTTGATATTTTTTGTCAAAATAAGCAACTTTTTGAGAAAACCTTTTTCCGAAAACTGAAAAATAAGTGAGACTGCATCAAAAAAATTTAATCTGGGCTTGTGTATCAATATCTAGTCTGATTACATTTAGTCTTTTATTCAGATTTTTGTCTTAACGATCAGGCATAGTACCTGTCAATTATTGCACTAGTTACCTGCAGTTTCTCATAGTTAATTTTAAATTCATAAATCCTAAAACTTGTTTCATAATAATGTGTATACAAAAGAGGGGAGTCAGTCAAGAGGTGTCATCTTAAAGAAATAGGTAAACTGAAAGGCATGATTTTATTCTTATTATTATATTTTTTTTTTCATTTTTATTTGTAAAACAGTATTACAAATATTGCCACCCTCGAAGGTTATCCCTTGTATGAGCGTATTGGCATACTGACATTCACATTAAAATTTGACAATATACGTATTAGTCCAGCTTTTTGGTTATTCTTCCTGCGGCATTGGCTTCAGTCATCATTCGCTCGTGTTTATCTTCCTTGATGCTCCTTGAGGCTCTAGTAGCTGATTATAGGTTTGTTTTCTCAATATTATTGGACTATTTGGCTGGTTGAAACTCTACATTTTGACTTGTTTCATAATAATGTGTATACAAAAGAGGGGGAGTCAAGCAAGAGTTATCACCTTAAAGAAATAGGTAAACTGAAAGGCATGATTTTATTCTTATTTCTTACCCCTACCTAAAGGCACAATAGATCATAGCAGGAAGAATATTTTTCGATAAAATGGGCCCTTCTAAATATATAAATATAACGATCAAGAATAAAACAATAGATTATGTTTAAATTTAATTTGGAATTTCAAAACACTATATCAAAGATAACAACATACTGATGCATATCTAAAGTAAGAATAAAAATACCACTTCGATAGCTGACAATTAAGTTATTATTCAATACGTTACATGTACAGTGATTGATTGCATGTTCTTAGGATACAGAATAATTCATAAATTGATCCGCTCTCTGTGCTAATGAACGCTCTACTTTAGTCACACTTAACATAGTTGTACATATTTAATGAACTTCCCTCTTCCTTTGCGTTGTGCCTATCGTTCCGCACTTTGTTGTGTGTTAAAAATTCGATACCAGAAAGTTGGAAGTTATTTGAAATAAACGGTGAAAGTAAACATGAATACAATTTTTTATCATTACCGTTTCATAACCGTGTCTGTAGTAGCGCATGTAATAGGAAAATGGTCAAATAATTGCAGGGGACCATACATCACCATGTGTGGAATGCATATTTGATGAGATTGTACAGGGTGGGACACGTATAAGATAACTCACCACCTTATCTCAGAAACTATATGAGATAGGACAAAAAGTTTAATAAAAAAGTTGTTTGATGCGAGTTAGACTTTGATTTTGTTATAATTTTGTACGAGGGTGGCCTGAAAAGTTCTTGGCCTCAATAGGACGCAGGCGCGCGCGAACGTGCACCACTTACGTGCATGTTCTTACAAGTCTCTGCAAGTCTCACATGAAATGCCATTCAGTTGCGATTAGTAGTTTGGATGTGATAGTCGATCATCGTGAGTGTAGTGAGAGCACTGTAAGACATGGAGAAGCTTGAGTACCTACCGTGAGGTGATAAAGTTCTTTGTGAAATAACGTTTATCTCCGAAGGCGATCCACCGAAGGTTTGTTAACGTGTGTAAGGAAAATTCACCTTCATACTCCACAGTCAAGAAATGGGCTGCAGAGTTTAAGCCAGGGAGGGAGAGCATTGACGATGACTCACTCGAAGGACATCCAAAAAGTACAACAACTCCCAAATTGATTGACCGTGTGTACGATATGGTTTTGGAAGACAGGAGAGTGAAGTTGCGCGAAATTGCTGAGGTTGAAGGCATCTCAAGGGAACGGGTTGGTCACATTATGCATGAACACATGAAGAAGCTCAGTGCAAGATGGGTGCCGCGAATCCTCACTCCTGAGCAGAAACGCAACCGCATGCGGATGTCACAGCAGGCTTTGTAGCGTTATAGAAAAAATAAAGCAGACTTTTTTGCACAGATTTGTAACAATTGATGAAACATGGATTCACCATTATATACCAGAATCCAAACAACAGTCAAAGCAGTGGACTGAAGCCGGGTCCTCTGCACCAAAGAAAGCCAAGTCAGTTCCCTCCGCAGGAAAAGTGATGACGTCTGCTTTTTGGGACGCTAAAGGCATTCTGGTCGTGGATTATCTTGGAAAGGGTAAATCCATAACAGGGGAGGACTATTTTGACCTTTCAACCCAGTTGGATCAGGAAAATCGTGAAAAGTGACCAGGTTTGCAAAAGAAGAAAGTCATATTTCATCAAGACAATGCGCCGGTGCACAAAGGGCAACACGCAGTGGCAAAACTGCACGATTTAAACTATGAATTGTTGGAACACCCACCCTATTCTCCTGAATTGGCCCCGTCGGACTTTCACCTGTTCCCAAAACTCAAAATCTTTCTTGGTGGGCAACGTTTTTCATCAAACGAAGAAGCGATTGCTGCCGTGGATGACTAGTTTACAGAACTTCCACAAGATCATTTTAAAGACGGCATCGTGGCTTTGGAACATCGATGGACCAAGTGTATAGAGTTAAGAGGAGACTATGTCGAAAAATAAAAATAATTTTGAAGGCCCAAACCGCTTTTTTCTATATCAGGCCGAGAACTTTTAAGGCCATCCTCGTATACACCGTATCCCAGGACGAATCTCGAAAACTTTAAGGGATGCTTTCTGGCACCGACTTATGATATAGGTAATATGAAATCATATGTGTATTCTTAATAGCAAAAAAGTTGAAATTCACATAATTAGATCGCGAATTGGTTAATGTGTGAGCCTCTTTATCATCTTCGTACCGCACAAGCAATCATATGATATTTGCTGAAAACAATTGACAAAAAAATTCAAAATACCCGTTAGCGTAATCCGATCGTCTCCGTTTTTGCAAGGAATTCCCGAAAGTGAAAGTATGCCACACACGTTTCAGTCATATTTACAACCGAACTTCAATTGTTGATTTCTCTGAAACAAATGACGTCGTGGGACACGGTGTATACAGGGTTACCCGTAGTGTCTGAATCAATGTCATTTTTTATTTAAAATGAAACACCCTATATATTTTTAGATTTTCAGATTACGCTATTGGATCCAAATATTTCTGCTGTTGAGTTTTTTTTAAATTCTTTTCAGTTTTTTTTTTAAATCAGCGTTTCTAAAAATCACATTTTAGCCGCTCTATAAGACACATGTCACTCTTACTATGATCTCAAAATTGTACAAGGAAATGGAGTTTAATGATCTTTGTATAGGTATTTATTGAAAAATAATATACAGGATGTTTGCTACAGTCATTGGAAGAAGCAATTTTTCAAACACCGATATCTTGATCATTTCAAATGGAACCCCCTGTATATTTTGGTTTAGTCGAATTCTCTGCTTAACTCTCCGTATTTTCATATGAGTATGTACTATACCTAAAGTTGACAGATTCCAAATAATTTGAAGTTTTTGAATTCAACGTCATGTTTTTCTTAATTATATTCGAAGCACTGTAGATGGAGCGGACCCCCTGTATATTTTAGTATTGTCGGATTGTCTCAAAAATTCTCTGTGTTTTCATATAAACATGTCCTATACCTAAAGATGGATAAATTCGAAATAGTTTGTATTTTTCAACAACCCGATATTCCTCTTACGGAAATGCGAAATACTTATAGTAGACTTTGACTGACGTCAGACATGTTAAATTTCGGAGCAATATTTCGCCTGAAGACTCTTGTCAAAGCGCGACTTGTCACTGTACATCAGAAATAATCGAAATTCACTAGTATATAAGTATTTCTTGGATATTGCCATATCCAAACCTGCAAGAGATTTCTTGGCAAATTGGCATCCTTTTGATTCTTCCCATAGTTTTACCTTTTGGGCATGGGAGGGTTTTTTGGCTATATCCTTAGTTGTGGTTGTCGACATTCCAGAAAGATCACATGGTCCATATAGTACCAGTAGTACCAGTACCAGTCACGTCAGATGGTACTACCGCGCCTTTTCCAGCCATTCGTTCAAAATTGCATTATTGGAATAAGCATCTCAAAAAATCAAAAGTTCCTATATTGTGATGCCCAATACGTTTTTTGGTTGAGGAGTAATCAAGGCAAATAAGATACAAGGATTGAAGCAGCTTATATATTTTTTAATCTAGCGTAGGCAGCACAGATTGTTACTTGAAGCTATTCCTTGTGAAACTGTACTTCATTCACCCTCGGCTGAATACAAATTTATCTTTCTTGTCCTGTAATTTAAATCAGATTTCATGATTTTGGCACCAGAAATGTCTACAAATCTACACACTGGCTATTAATATGTACAGTTACTCACTAAAAGTACAGGAAAGCAATGATGAGCTACGTTTTGCTATCTGCTGACTAGAACGATGTTGCAATTTACTAATGTGTATGAAATTCAATGCAATACGTATACTAAATTCCAAAGATGCTATCACTTTGATCTACTACCTACCTACCTATGAATCGTATAGTAATTGTTCTGTCTGATGTAGGTACTTATAGCATCCTGTATGAATTACCCAGTAGGAAAAAGTATTATGAACACTAAGGTAGGTTTCAGAAGTTATAACAATTGCTATAGGAAACTAGCTGGCAACACCAAGACAGTGATTTAACAGAAATCGTATGTACATTTGATATACATACACGATACCATTCCAATTGCAGATCTAAATGTAAAACGCTAAAGCTTGGAGGCTTATAATTACTCATAAAAGTGAGGCACTCCCAGAGCAGGTGATAACAATAATATTTATTTTCCAGAGGACGAAATTACATCCTATTGGAATAGCCAAACAGAAAGGGAGGAGTACCCAAAAAGAGTTTTAAAAAGAGAAGATAGAAGTAGATCGATTAATAAATTAAATATATCATACAAGGTTAATTTGACGTTGTAGATACAATCCTCAACAAGCAGTATCCTTAGACATGACCTGAACAAATTCTTATTGACACATTTCCTAACGCTACATTGTAGTTTGTTGAATAATCTTAAACCTAAACGCTTAGGAGAATAATATCCTACGAAATATCTTTTAATATGGTACATACACATTTCCTTTTTGTCTGGTATTTATTGTATGGGATATCACACACTGTACTCTGTTTTTATAGATATAAAGGCAAATTTCAAGTATTATCAGAGCGGGAATGGTCAAAATATTATATTTCATGCTGAATGAATAATATTCTACAAGTTTCTCTCCTTGAAATGCTTGCCATGGATCTGAGAGATCGTTTCTGAGTGACAAATAATCCTGAGCCAATAAACTCATCTCCCAGAAACAGACCCCTTATCGCAGTCTACTCTCCACCTGAGCATAATACAGCATAAGTAGCTGATTAGATGTAAGCACATCTCTTAGGTTATCAAATAAGTATGGCACTGAGTTGATTTTCAAGACTAGGTGTTCACAGTGTGATTTCCAGCTCAAATTGGCATCTATTTATTAAGAATTTAGTTTCACAGAAATCTCCTGTACCTACTGATTGACTGCTAATATTCACAGTTATACAGGAGCAGTCTCTTTGCCTGTTGTAAAAACAAATTGCCGATATTTTTACTCCATTAAGAAAAAGCCCATTTTGAATAAACCACCCATTCACCTTCGAGAATACATCATTAGCCTTGTTTTCTAGTATTGTGTTATCTTTATCAGAAATAGTTATAGCTGTGTCATCCGCATACATCGTGAACATTGCCGAGACGTCAAGTTTATATAGGTCATTAAGATATATTATGAATGGAAATGGGCCAAGTACCGAGCCTTGGGATACTCCTATATCCACAGATGTTCTATCTGAAGTAATTTCGTTGTTAATACGTACAAACTGTTGAGGGTTAGATGCAAAAGACTCCACCCAATTTAGTGCATTGCCTCTGATACCATGTCTGGATAACTTGACCAAGATATTTTGACGATCAACACCATCGAATGCTTTACTTAAATCGCAGAAGATTCCAACTGGACATTCACCTTGTTCTGTAAAATAAACTAGCGCCTCACAATACGAATGTACTGCTGCATTTATTGATTTACCGCATAAGAACCCGTGTTGATTTCTTATGGATATACTGTGTTTCTCAGTAAACGATAGTGGCCTATGAATGAAGCCATATTCAAAAACTTCTGAGAACACCGATGACATTTTAATTGGTCTATAATAAATTGTCAGCGCTCTGATTGTCTCCTTTTTTATGAATTAGTATCACTATACCAATCTTTAAAAAAATTGGAAATGCACCATTAACAAAAGATAAACTTACTAACTAAAGTAGTGGAGCAATGATTAAGTGCAGATGATTTTGGTATGATGCCTTCCGTTTCGCAAATGTCTAATCTATATACCATGTACGAAACTTTATACAGCGTGTCAACATTTAGACTAATATACTGTGAAACAAAAAGGTTACGACATTTTTAATATGCTTAATATACAGCAAGTAACGCCCTCTACAAGTGGCATCTGAACTAAGAACGGATTTGAAAATTTTGTAAAAGATTTTGACCTACTGTGATGAACTTCAGTTACTTTTTGTAGGATAAGGTCATTCATACAAAAACTCCTTATTTTTCTATTTGCGACGTTTCGACTTATATTAAGTCATCTTCAGGCAACAGAAAATCGAAGTTTTTATAGTTATTAGGAAAAAAAATCATAAGAATTTGACTAGATAAACAACTGGATTAATAAAACACTGCCAACGGTATTAAAATATAACGCCACAAGACACGTACAGTACGACACGTTTTTACTGTACGTGTCTTGTGGCGTTATATTTTAATACCGTTGGCAGTGTTTTATTAATCCAGTTGTTTATCTAGTCAAATTCTTATGATTTTTTTTCCTAATAACTATAAAAACTTCGATTTTCTGTTGCCTGAAGATGACTTAATATAAGTCGAAACGTCGCAAATAGAAAAATAAGGAGTTTTTGTATGAATGACCTTATCCTACAAAAAGTAACTGAGGATTTGAAAATCTTAGTTAAAATTCAATATATCTACATAACCACGGTGACCTCTGAAATACTGTAGTAAGATAGCTTCTGAAGATGCCATCCACTCGTGGTGGCGAAACGCTCAACGACGTCGGTCTAAAAACCCAAGAACCACAAATTCATTGGACGATGCCCGAGAAAGTCTCGTAGTAAATATACCCACAAAGCCTACAAATGCGTTTCAGACCAAGTACTGTCAGTTTTCTTTGCCTATTGCTCTACTTCACCCAGTTTAAGTCACACAACTGATTTTTACCTCCTCAGCCTTAATATATCACCCATTCAAGCAGCTAAAATTATCAACTTACCTTTGTTGACAACAAAATTGGTTCTTCACCACTCTTATTTAACCTCTCTCTTGAACCCCTGTCTTCTTTTTTCCTTCCACTGTACCTCTCCCTACTTGTATTTCTATTGGTCTTTATAGGGACAGTATCTGACAAGAGCTTGGCTCCTCTACCAGGTAGTAAAGTATCTCTACTCGAAAACGTAGAAACCAAAGGACCATTCTCCAAACTGAAGCTGTTAGGACTGAAAAGCTTTGTGCCTCTATCAGGTAGACTGTTAGACTCTCTACTGGAGAAAGATGTGGTAGATGGTATGCTTGGCTCATAGAACTCATTAGCAGAAAAAGTAGTAGAAAATATATCTCTGTTAGGGAAAAAGGAGGTAGATTGTCTAGTAGGAAAAGCTGTAGGTGGAGATATTTTGTTTTCTCTACTAGAGAAGCTGTGTGATTTACTGTTCCTTCCAGTGGAAACAACAGAAGTAGTAGTAGAAGGTATTTTGGCTTCTCTACTAGAATCCGGAGTTGTAGATGATACCCTTACACCGTCATTTGTTGTTCTGAGGGACGTTTTGGGCTCTACACTGGGAAATGATGTCGTGGGATATACCCTCACAACAGCTGGAGTCGTAGAAGAAAATCTAGATCCTCTGCTATGAGCCTCAGTAGTGGAAGAAACTCTGAAGGTTGTTGAAGTACTAGGCGAAGCAGTAGAGCTGAATCTAGATTCTCTACTAGAGTACGGAGTTGTAGAAGAACTTCTAGAAGCGTAAGTTGTTGAAGTACTAGGCGAAGCAGTAGAGCTGAACCTAGATTCTCTACTAGAGTAAGGAGTTGTGGAAGAACTTCTAGAAGCGTATGTTGTTGAGCCCCGACTGCTCAAAGAGCTAGATGATGGCAACGTGGTAGTGGTAGTGGAAGTAGTAGAGCTGATTCTGGGTTCTCCTCTGGAATGCTGAGTTGTGGAGGAAATTCTAGAAGCATACGTTGTTGGACCCCGAGAGTCTCGACTACTAAAGGAACTTGTAGAGGGCGATTGAGTCGTTGTCCTGGATCTGTACGGTTTTCGTGACGGTGATTTCGTTTTCTTGTCGGACTCCAGTGGCGTAGTATCAGGAACCTTCGTGGTTAGAGAAAATCTGTTTCGTATCGGACGGGTTGTCGGTTTGAAGGTCGTTGGTGCTACTCTTGGGACCAGTTCGTTGTCCAAATCATGATACTGAAATCAGAGAGTTGTAAATTAATAACTGTTCACGGTTTTTGGGCAATTTACTTCAGACAAGTGTATGGCTACTTTAGGAGTACCACAAGGTAGTACATTGAGTCCACACTTATTCGCGTTATTCACCAACTCTTTTCTTGTCTGCCTTTCTAAATCAATTGAACTGGTTTTTGCAAATGATTTTAAACTTTGTAAAATAATAACTTCTTCTGAGGGCAGTCTTTTTAGAAAAATATAAAAACAATATATGTCTATGGCCTTTATGTGAAGAGCTAAGGCTATAGAATATAACTACAATATTAATGATGAATATAAGGCCCAGGTGTTACCTTTTAGAGCGATGTGAGGTTCAATTTGTTTAACGATATTGACCTGCTATCACGAATTATGTAATTTTTCATGGTTATGTCACAATTAAAACAAATACTTATTATTTTTCTTTAGCTTTTAGCTAGTGGACAGGCTTCAGGAGCAGGGATGTACGTGGAAAATCCAGGAGTACGAGACACTTACGTTCTAGGCACGAACACTACGATGTTTGAAGCAGAAATATATGCAATACTCTATGCTGCATGCAATCAGGAGGTGAAAAGGACACGGAGCAGAAGGTTTGCATCTGCTCTGACAGTTAGGCGGAACTGAAAGTCATCTGCGGGCCCACAACCAGGATACCTCCTGGCACAGGATTGCTCTCTTTTCAGCTGACAAAGAGGCTGTAATATACTGTTTTGTGTCATTGTTGATGTTACCTTCAAAATTGTAGGTTAGATTTTTGATATATAGACGACATCATGACTGACAGATCTGCGCTCTAAAATGTCATCTGGATGTTACGAATCCTCTAGAAATGATTATATGAGGGATATATAAGGCGCCATGTGTAGTGTGGCAGTAGTTGTTGAGAAGTTATCGAGATTGATATAAGGTTAAGGGATTTTGTTTTGAGTTGTGAAGTAAAAAGTTGAAAATTACGTCGAATTTGATTTTCTGGAGTGAAGAAAAAGCTATAGACACTATACATGCTGTACTAGATGGATTTTTGAGGCTAACAATTCTTAGTTCTCAAAAACTATTGCTCCTGGTTCAGGAGTGTTTGAAGAGACTGGAAGAGCTGGCGAGGCTGAAGGCTGAAGGAATTTACCTAGATGTGGGTCACGGGTCATAAGAAAGTCGACAGACTGGCCAGATTTGGCTCCGGAGTACAGTTTGTTGGGCCGGAGCCATTATACGATTAAGTAGGCAGCAGGTAATATCAGCCCTCAAAAAGTGGGTGAACCATACCATAAATAAACAGTGGAGGCAAAGTGAGAGATCACTGGACACATCTATGGCTACGGTGGCAATCTGAAACCTCGTGGCAATATCTATCACTATTATGAATTGAAGAATACTCCTTGCGAAGTATCAGTTGCTCGTGGGCTGAAATACGAGATCTTTGGATTCGATAGACTCCAGCCACCAACGTAGTGGCTTTTGTTAAAAGGTCGGGAAGTTTTGGCAGGGAGGGGAAGGCAGACAATGGTGGCAGAGGGGTTATGTTCAGGGATGGCAAAAAGGGCCTATTAGGGCTTACCTCATAGACGCAGCCACCTCACTACTACTATTACTACTACTACTAAGGGCCGGTTGTACAATGCAAGCTTAAGCTTCGGCTTAAGGTAAGCCGACGTTAAACCACGTCAGTTGCAAAACGTCCGTTGTACAATGCTGGCTTAGCCCCCCACTCCAAGCTTAACACGAGCTTACGTAAGCCGAAGCTTAACGCGAGCTTAGCTGAGGTTTAAACCTAACCTAATACAAGTAACATGATATGTCAAGGAGGAGTCTTCAAATTGCTTGTCACTTTATTAGGTCAAATTTTTTGAAATATATGTGTCTAATTTAACAAAGAGAGCAAATGAAAGAACAGAGACAGACACAGTCGATGCCAGAATTTGACACAAACTGTCATAGGTGCCTAACCAAATAAGGTAATTTTTCAGATGATTATGTCAGTACGTGTTGCTTCATTGATGCCAACTGTAGTGAATTTCATTATCAACCAGGTTTAACTAAGCTGACGATTGTACAACGGGTGTCGACTTTAAGCCTGAGCTTAACAAAGCTCGTGATAAACCCGCATTTGTACAACCGGCCCTAAGGGTCGGTTGTACAATGCAAGCTTAAGCTTCGGCTTAAGATAAGCCCACGTTAAACCACGTCAGTTGCAAAACGTCCGTTGTACAATGCTGGCTTAGCCCCCCACTCCAAGCCTAACACGAGCGTACGTAAGCCGAAGCTTAGCGCGAGCTTAGCTGTGGTTTAAACCCAACCTGATACAAGTGACATGATATGTCACGGAGGAACCTTCAAATTGCTTGCCACTTTATTAGGTCATATTTTTTGAAAGATTTGTGTCTAATTTAACAAAGAAAATATATGAAAGAACAGACAGAAACGATCGTTGCCGAAATTTGAGACAACCTGTCATAAGTGCCTAACCAAAAAAAGGTAATTTTTTGGATGACTATGTCAGTACGTGTTGCTTCATTGATGCCAACTGTAGTGAATTTCATTATCAACGTTTAACTAAGCCGACGATTGTACAACGGGTGTCGACTTTAAGCCTGAGCTTAGCTAAGCTTAGGTTTAACAAAGCTCGTATTAAACCCGCATTTGTACAACAGCCCTGTTATCCACTTGTACTTCAATACGCTACATTTTGCATGAATGTGAGTGCGACAGGAAGTAGGTTTTATTTCAAAAACGCTCTCTATAGACGGAAAGTGTTACACTTACCTCTTTGGTAACTTCGGCCGAGGCAGACGAAGAAGAGGTCACGATGCTCGTGACCACGACGGGCGCGGTCGTCGGAGATGAACTCTGCAGACGCTCCGACAGCGAACTCGTTACAGTTGGCCTTGACTCCTGCGAACATCCAATGCCATTGTTAGATTCAACGCCTGCCTTGTTATTTAGGCGCCGGCCGCTTCGGGCCGTGTGATTCCGAGTGTTACTCAATTGTTTATGTGGGTGAATAGTTTGGTGCCGCGATCTCGTTGAATAGGAATCGTAAAGCCGTTTTGGTAGTTGAAAAGTCGATTTTACTTCCGACACCCATAGGTGAGGGGAGTATTGTGATTGCGAGAGTTTTCGACTGTGAGATAATATGCTTTTTGGGAGTTTTAAGATATATGTATAACGAGAATCTACGTCACTCATTTTCGTCGGTCTATCTTTCTGTTTGTTGGTGTTTTTCTAGCCTCGTAATCTCAGGGACCGCTGCATGGATTGTAATGAAATTTGGGTAGCGCTATGCTGTCGGGTCGTAGTAGGTGATGCTGCCATAATTTTGAAAATCGATCCACGGAGTAATGACCAAAAAAACTAAAATTTTAAATATATACATAGTATAAATAATCGATGTTATCTGCGGTGGAATGTAATGTAATTTAAGTACAAATAAAACTAAAGTAGCAAGGGTTTTCGTATCAATTTATTTTGTTAAATGATGAGTGGGAAATAAAACATACAAAGTAAAGTAAAGCTAATATTCCTCAAACTTCGTTTTTAGATGGGTTATGGGTTTCTGATCATTCTCTACTTTTTTTAAGTGGGGGGTGAAGTGGGGGTGGTTGTGGAGTGAAGTGGTCTTAAAACTGGAAAATCTGTGGGATTCATAATTGGCCATTGACCTGTGAAAGAAAGATCTAGCGACATAATACACATTTTTAGGTCCATGCCCTGCCTATTGTAGAAACCAAGGAACTTATAATTTTATGATGATACGTACGATCATTGCATTAGATAGTTCTGTGTTGGGTGGTCTTGGCCCTTGGAAATTATTGATATGATTTTAATGAAATCTCGACACAGTTTTTTACTACCGTGACGAGGATAGAAAATGCGTATGGTTTTTAGAAATGGTGGCAGTAGCGGGGCAGCAATAACCAAAAAACTAAAAATGTAAAAGCAACTCAAAATTCCTTTTTAGGCGATTTGGAAGTTAGCAATCGTTTTACACATTTTACTTCCTACAACGATATGGTATAGGGGAGGATTATCGCAAAAATTTTCTATTTTGATATAATACGCTTTTTGGGCGTAGCATGTCATCTGCATACCAAAACTCTGTCTGTCTGTCTGTCGGTCTGCCCGGCATTTTTCTAGCCGCGTAATCTCAGTTACCGCTAGTCTGATGACGTTTATGTAACGACATGTGTTGGGGTTGCAGTGCGTAAGGCTGCTGGTAAAAACAAAAACTTCAGAACTTCTACTAACTCAGTTTTTAGGAATTTTAGGGGTTCCTGCTCCATGTCCATTTTTTGTTTTGGAAGGGATAAAATCGAGGTGGCGGGTTTGAAAACCCAAACATTTTTTTACTTCTGTGTCAACGGCATCGACTGCTCTGGTCATTAGCCTCGTGTTCTGTGTAGGCTTTGTTACTGTTTCCCGGCGCCACTCTAGGAACAGCACTGTTTAAATAGAAGACAACAGTGAATGCTCAGGTGGGGACTTTCACTGAGCTTTTTTCATCCATATTCATTTTTGAATGAAAAAACCAGAAATAAATTTCCGCCTCTAACGAGAATCGAACCCGGGACCTTCCGGTCACGAGCCCTCGACTCTAACCTCTGAGGCAACCCACCCCCCTCAGACATTTGTTGTATGCATAAAATACTCATTTCAAAAGAAATGTGATATCGTGTGCTTGTTAGATGTATCCGAATGTTGCCTTTTAATTTTATATCTATGAAATACATATTTTAATCCTATAATGAGTAAATTAGAAACTACGAACTTGATTGTGATGAAATTATATCACCTCAGCATAATAAATAACCAGCATAATGTCTCTGAGGATTTCCTATATAAAAATGGTTCCCATAAAATTTGACCTTAGGAGGATTTATGGATGATTTTACGGCTGTGAGGTTTGGATAGAGATGCGAAAATGAAAATATCGATACCGGTACCAACTCGATATTTTTTAGCCAAATAGGCACGTTTGGTTCGTACAGAGCATTTTGTGCAATTGATTACACCCCTCAATAATTATATAATTATTTCCGATACCGATACAAACGTATGGATACCAGCTTGGAATGCCTCAGAAAGTATCGATGACAAAAATATTTGATATTAATGCAGAAGTATCGAAGTATTGTTAGCATCCCTACAAGAAAATCATCCAAAAGTGTGGACGCGCGTGTAATTGCCGTCAACCTGAATTATTGTGCTGGTAGTTTACTATGCTGTGGTATTACTATAGTGGAGGAATTGGTAAGTGTACCGTTTTTTGAACCCTTGCCAGCGGCAGAGGAGCAATCAACGATAAAACGAAAATATTTAAAATTGCTCAAACCTCGTTTTTAGATGTTTCAAATGTTCCTCAGTCGAGAATGGTGTGGGGAGTGTCAAGGTACGCCATTTTTTATTTTCAAGTGTTTCTATATATACAGATGATAAGGTCGAGAGATCTTTAAATATAGTAAGGGTAATTTGGAGGTACATAAGTTGGGCAGGTATTGGTTTATTTGTCATCTATTTTTATAGCATTTTAGTTGATTTTATTATTACGACACTGAGCTGAGATCTCAAAGTATGCAACGGAAGCATACGATGGGTAAGTAACTGCAGAATAAATTAGACAAGCACTTTACAAGTCACACCTTTTCTACAGTTGAATTCTCGAAAGAAGTAATAAACGAGGTTTGGTTACATAAGTTCAGTTTATTACTTGACAGGATCATCATCTTACATTTGATTATTATGATCGTTCTCTTAGCGATCGATGGCATATTGATTAAGATTAAACTATCCATCTATAGCGGAACGTTTATCACATTCACCCACATCCAATTGATAATTGCAAACTATCTGTTTCAACGGTACGATTATCCAAAAGTATGAAGTAAGATGTGTTGCGGTAAAAGGGGAATTAGAACTTATATAATATTATCGATATGGTTCAAACTACCTGAGCGTAGTTAAGTGGTGCTCTCTTCTTGGCTAATATATACTTAGTACCGCATTGAGGTCCCCGTGTGGAAGCGGGTTAGAATATCTCCCATCGTATATATTGCGTGCCGTAAAAGGTGACTAAAAGCAACCGAACTACTGTCGGTATAAACAGTAACCTCTTCTCAATCAATAGCATTGGGTGGACGAGTTGAGAAGAGTCAGGACACCTTCGTGTCCTTGGGGTGAGAAATTGCCCCTGAAGGCGGATAAACCAGTAGATACCATCTGGTCAACGGCATGAGGATGCAGAAAGCAAATGGGAGGCATTAAAGATCTTAAAGATATCCCAAGAGAAACAGCATGTCTGTTAAGACATTGTGTCTATGATGACCGCATTGAGAACAGGGAGCATCACTTGCTCTAAATGTGGGGTGTAGATGTGAACCAAGTCTTTTATGGGTTACAAAAAAGCAATCGAACGTAAAAGATACGGCAAGCTTATGGAAATTCTAAGTGAGAAGCGTATTGACTTCAATGATATGAGAATTATCAACAATCAATATTATGATGGATGCATACTCACTCCTATACTTTTCAACCTCTATTCATGGTGAAATCGTACACAATATTCGTTTTGTCGATGATACCTTGCTGCTGGAAATAACATCCAATCTAATCTACAGCTTTGCAGACGACAGTACATTAATACCATGCATGGAACCAGAAAAGCTACTATCATCCCAGGAGAAGGTACGTCGCGTCGGCGACAGCAACATGCCTCACAGATCAACGTAGATATCAAAACAATTGTCGAGTGGGGATTAGCAAATAAAATACAATTCAACGTACAGAAAAATCAAGCAACAACACTGAGTCTCACGTTGGCTTACCAACTGTGGAAATAACATATCCTGGCACGACCGTGTGGTCAGTATTGCTAAAACGGCATCCCAGAAGCTTGGCGTATTGTTCTGCTTTAGGAAGCTGTATACACTCCCATGCAACCAGTGCTGCTCTACAAGGTGCAGATCCGATCATCGTTGAAGAATTGCTCTCATTTGTGGCGATGCGCTACGAAGCACTCTCTAAAGCTTCTGCACACTATCCAGAAGAGAGCGGTTAGACTATTTGATACGCCTAACCTCACAAGGAACCTCCACAGCCTGGAACATCTCAAAAGGGTGGCTGACCTGTCCCTGTTTTACAAATTCCATCACGGAAAATAATCGAATGAGCTCTCCCAGGTAATAACACTAAAGGCCGTCCAAACGAGAAACACTAGGCTGACTCTGCAAGCTCATCCTCACCAAGTCGAGGTCCCTACTCCCCGAATCAGTCTCCTCCAGCATTCCTTCTTTTGGAGAACTTCGACGCTGTATAATGAGCTGCCGGGAAATTTGTTTACCGGCGGCTACCACCTGCAGTGTTTCAAATCTAACGTGCACGTTCACTTATCCTCTCGTAGCGCTACAGGCTTTCAGCCTTTGCGGGAGGTCGACCATAAAAAAAACCTTAGTTTCCTTGGCTATTGCCCAGACCTACAAATAATGATGGACAAAGTCGTGGATAGCAGTGAAGAAGCTGCTCTTACCCTTACTGTCAAAAAGACAAAATTCATGATCATCAGCAAAGCAAATTGCCAGAGTAAACTGTATGTTCGCAATGAGGCAGTTGTGAGAGTGAGAGAATGCAAATAGAAACGAGACTGTGGAACACTCTTGAGGAATAAGATTCAAAATAGTTTTAGCTAGAGGTGCATTCACAAACATTCGGAGAATATCCTGCCCTTTTACCCAACTATTATATTGTTTGCGATAGATGCATTCACATGCGACCAAAATACTCAAATACTGTATATAACGTTCCCTCTATACAGTGGTGCACAATCATCATCACATTCATACTTATGCATAACATTTCTCTATCTAAATGCCTCATAACTACATACCTTTTTAGTCTTTTTAGCCTGAATGAGCGCCTTGAATGGCTCAGGATAGTTGTCGGACTCATCCACCTCCTCAGAGTCATCGCTTTTCCTTTTTACTTCATTCAGCTTCACTTCTGACTTCTTTTTACCTCTTGGGACGATCTTTCCTATAAACTTGACCTTTTCACCTGCATCATTGGTTACTGTATTTTTCCGTCTCGTAACAACTTTCTTGGAAGTTACTTCTGACACCTCAGAAATTACCACAGACTCTTTGATTTTGGGATTCCTCCTCCTTGTAGAAGCCTCTGTCTTGCTTTCAACACTCACCGTCACTTGAGAGCTCACTTCGGGTTTTTGGAACTGTATATCGGTTTCGGTAGAGCTAGCTTCCAAAGGGTCTTCAGATTTAAGGCTTCTCGTCCTTCCTGACCGTCTAGAAGGTTTGATAGTCACAACTTCGTTTTCAGAGTCCCTCCTTTCCTTTGTTCTGGATCTGCTCCGAGTGGGAGGCTGAACTGTCTTGGGCTCAGCTTCAAACAAAGGCAAAACTTCTAGTTTTTGTTCGTCTATGATAGGTGTAGTGGTCCTTGCTCTAAATTTGCCACCTCTGGAAGGAAACGTTTTGGGTGTTGTAGTATCTTTACCTTTTATCTGACCTCCACTGTTTCGGCTTGAAAAATTCTTGGTCCTACTTGGTTGTTCTTTAGGGATATCTAAAGTAATCTTCTCCGGGCGTAACGCTTCTAATCTCCTTCCAGATCTAGATCGAGTTCTTTCGGTAGAAGATACACTACTACGACCAGTGTTTCTTTCCGTAGAAGCACTGTCGATCCTTCTACCGGCTCTTGACCTCAGTTCGGTCTGAGGAGCATCAAATACTGACGGACCTCTTCTAGAAGCCTCTGCTAGTAGAGTCGAAGACTCAGATCTCCTCTTTGGTGTTCTAGTAGCTCTAGAACTAGGGGCTGATTCAATCGTTCTAGATCGCGCTCTAGATCTAGAGGATAGAGTTGTAACTTCTTCTGAAGCACTAGCCTTTCGTGCGTTGGATCTCCTAGAGTTCTTTGTTGGTTCTTGCGTTGTTTTTGCTGTGGTAGATATAGGCTGAGTCCTGGAAATCTCTTGTGATTCTAAGCTAAACTCAGCGGAAGGTGTCTCTATGTTTTCACTATTAGCGGCTGTATAAGTTTCTTCTGTACTAGAAGCTTCTGATACTTCGCTTGTCTTGGTTGATTCACTCGTGCTACTAATTTCCTCACTAGAGGTTGACCGAGATATGGTAGAAGCTTCAAAAATAGTTTCAGTGAGAACCCTAGGCTTGCTCTGTCTTTTAAAAGAGTCTATTGGAGATTCGTTGACGATTTCTTGAACTTCATAGTTGTGTTTTGCGGATTGCGGTTTTGACTTTGTTTCCCTTGAAATTGAAAAATCTGAGACTCGTTTCCTAGGTGATATGTGTTTTAAAGTGGGTTCTGTTGTGCTGGAGAGTTCATGACTTTCTTTGAACTCTTGAGTGAGGGTGAACCTTGATCTACCTCTGCTTCTGACTGGTGATCGGGATGTTGCAGCTCTGGCATTTTCCTGAAAAAAAAATAGAATATGTAGAATTGTTTGTGGAAGATAATAGGTGAAGAGGGGACATAATTAACGTTTTATGTAATTTGAAATTTGAAAAAAAAACGTGGGCGCTTTTTTACAATAATACTAATATTTTTCGTTAGTTATTCTTTAAAGCTTATTTTAAAAATCACTTTTAACTTTTTAGTCCGATATATTCTTTAAAAGCATGTTTTCTGGTATTTTAAACAAAACTTATTTTTGATTTTCTAGTTAACTTTATCATTAAATCGTGTTTTTTAACTGCATTTATTAATATTCTGTGTAATGAAGATGAATAATTTTTTTTGATCATTATTGCATGAACGATAACTAAAACTGTCGACTTTCCCAAACAAATTTCTCAAACATACCAACTTCCAAACGCCTCTGTGTAATATTATCAAACTTTAAGGCATCTGCGCGGATACGACCGCTGGTCCGACGGATTTTAAATCGTCAAAATCGTTTTTGTGGCAAGGTTGGAATGTTTAATGTTCGGTCCGACCTCTTAATCCAAAGGAGAGTTACAAACCCACAAACAAACATACGGGTAAAAAATCAAACAGGGAAGTGTGGATCTATGTACGTATAAGACTGAAAGCATATATAACATATATAGCATATATAACAATACCTAATACGTGTATAATAGTGTTAATAGTCAGATAGTCATATATATAGTTTACATGTATTTTGTTGCTCAGGTTTTAACATCGACCAGTACTTGGTGAGAATACCAAATAAAAAAAATTTATATTAATTCGGTGTTTAGCCTGTTGCATAGTGTTTCTCTTGTTGTAAGCCGTCTGGCTACCAGAGTGTACAGATGGCTAAATAATTTAATCTGTGAGTCCAACCTGACCAGCAATTAAGCTTATGAACTTTCTAGACAACCCATTGTTATTATGATTTAATAACAGCTTAAAAAGCTGCTTCCTATCTGCATTCAGTATTGAGAGAGGCATGGGCGTCGAAAAACATTGATATATCGAAGTTTAAACATCAATGTTTGCATGTCGATATAACAATGGATCGACTTAAAGAAAGCTATTGGTTTTCTGGATGGTCAAAACCTGGGTTTAATGTACGAGTGTAAATTAAATTAAAAAAGGTTTTGGTCATTCTCTACATTCTTGTATTGCTCAAAAGTCGAAGCTCATATCATAATGCGCTCATGGAGATCTCGTCATATGATGAGATGGTCAACAGCGTACTACCATCTGTGATTGCTGGTATCGACTGATGACTGATTCAGGCTACAAATTTCTGGTATACTTTGCGTGACTTCCTTGTAGTAGGAAGCTACTGGATGTTCGGGAAGAGCAACCTTGACCTTGGGAGATTAAAGTGAAACCTCGACCTTGAAAGAGCAATGAGGAGCATTGGCCTTGACAGTGACCTTGACAAAAGTGACCTTACATCTGAATAGAAAACTACTCGAATTCAAAAACAGCTGGTTTAGTCGCCTCTTGAGAAATACTTAAGGTTCCCTTAAGTAATCTCAAGGGATACCAAAGGGACCCTCATTCGGCGATGTTGTCATATTTCAAATATAAGTCAATCCGTTATGCCTATGCCTACGCATTTTGAGGTTTTCTGTTATCTCTTTTTGTTTTGTGCCAGTATTTTGTGTTTTGTGCTGTCCGGATGTGACGGAAAATTGTTCTACTAAATCGTCTTGACAATAAAGAAGTGTTATATTCTCACGTCATGTTGACATTTCGTTATTTGAGTATTACTTAAGTATTACGTAAGGGACCCTCAAGCAGCTGGCGGAACACAAAACCTTATTTAAGGGACCCTCATATATTAAGGGATCCTTAACTATCGACTATGAATACGACCCTTAGTAAATTTGTTTTGTTTAGAGTATAATTTTGCATCTAATAGTTTCCAAGTAAAGTACAATAGTCCGGGATCCCAGGCCCATTTTCACTACTTACTACTAACAAGCTAATTTTGCGTGAGTAGCTTCATTTTGGTGAGACGCCCAACCTTTTCCTCTACAAAAATTCTCGATTGTGGTAGCTAACAGGGGTAGCAGGGATGAAATATGTGAATTTGACGAGTGTCAAAAATTAATTACTAACAGTTAGTTTTTCAACTAAATCATAAGAATGTGATCAACCTTATTAGAAAAAATGTTTGTCCTACAAAATCTATGATGATCACATTGTCCCCCTCCACCCAACATGTACCAATAACAAGGTCATACAAATTTATTACTAACAGCCTGACTTTTTCACTATCGCTTCGTTAATATTTATACAATTTGACAGTAACATTGTCCTACAAATTACGTGGTATGTTATCCTGGTCCTACGCTCAGAAGTTGTAGTACAAATCCCGGGTGCAAAAATAATTACTATCAAGTCTAATGTTCGTGGATAGCTTCGTTGCGATGAGACGCCCAACTTTTTCCTCTACAAAAATTCTCGATTGTGGTAGCTAACAGGGGTAGCAGGGATGAAATATGTGAATTTGACGAGTGTCAAAAATGAATTACTAACAGTTAGTTTTTCAACTCAATCTTAAGAATGTGATCAACCTTATTAGAAAAAATGGGATCCCGGACTACAATGAAAATCACATGAAAATGTTGATGCCATGAGTCATGATATTTTATGAACCTTTTCCGTAACGCCGATGAAGTGAAAACACCGATCTTTTATTTTCAACGTATCGAGGTAATGGAGTCGATGTTTTGACTAATAAGGGTAAATTGTATCTCTCAGGCGTCCTGATGTACATGTTATCTTTGATGAAAGAAACTACTTCGAAATCTGGTTTTTATTCTTTCTAATGCTTTGTCAGGATCTAAGAAACATGTTATTTTTACTGAAATTCGATCAGCAACTTTACTACGCGCCCAAATTGAAGCACCGCAATGATTTATCCCCATTACTCAAAATTTCAATGAGCACATGTACCTTTTTTAGCCTAACTTCTCGCTTTTAGTCTTTCTACTCTATATTTTTCCTATTATTATTTATTATAACCATTCCATTTGAGTGCACTTCCCACTTTATTTCATGTTGATGCATACAATTAGAAAATTGAAAATTGCAACCATAATATTTTAATTTTTGGTTCTGTTTTTGGGATGTACACCTTTTCCTTTCAAGTTTAGGTTTTGCTTATTTATAAAATATAATTTTTCGGGTTAGGTGAATGAGAAGCATGAGCTAGGCCTCGTCCCTTGCACAGTACACATTGCGCGTGCAATAAAAAGGTTTATTTCTTTAATTATTATTGTAACATCCAGAGCGCTCTGTCCACAGTTGACAACAGTAATTATAATTGAAAAAAAGGTGAAAAACCACTTCAGCTGCTCAGCCCAAAGGAATCGGACGCCATATGTCCAACTATGTACCTTTTGTTTTTTTTTGTTAACAAGTCCCGCATGCTACGCCTATGGAAACTACCTCCAAAATATAATCACGTTAGCTACTGTCAATTAATATTCAAAAGATCGCTTAATACAATTTAGCAAATTTATTATAACATTCGTCTCGCTGTATAAGCCTACTTTCACTTGATCTCAACAGTCATTACGCGGACGTGTTAGATTATTTCAATTGTTGCTACCACTGTGCGTAGAGTGCGTGCGTTAATGTATTCACACACTTGCAATAATAAGTCACGCATACGTTTTTTACGCTTCATGATGACAAGGAAATGATCTGGCTGTTGCCGTTGGGCATCTAAAGTTGGGACAATCATCAGGATCATCGTCGTTAGGTGGATGCGGCATAGCTGAACTTTAAACGATAATAAATTGATAAATAATTGCACATTACAGTTGAATTTATTATAGTAGCATAGATTGTTTAATGTTTCGTAAAGCCTTCGTTTTTATGTTTATATTAATGTTATATTATGTCCTGGCACGACCATGCCGTCAGTATTGCTGAAACGGCATCCAAGAAGCTTGCAGTTCTGTTCCGCTGTAGGAAGCTGTATACACCAGAGCAACTATTGCTGCTCTACAGGGCACAGATCCGACCATCGCTGGAGTACTGCTCCCATGTGTGGGGATGCGCTCCAAAGCACTCTCTAAAGCTTCTGGACACTATCCAGAAAAGAGCAATTAGATTAATAGATACGCCTAACCTCACAAAGGACCTCCACAGCCTGGAACATCAAAGAAGGGTGGCTGACCTATCCCTGTTTTACAGATTCTATCAAGGAAGATGTTCGAGTGAGCTCTTCCAGATAATAACACCAAAGGCCGTCCAGACCAGGAACACTAGAGAAGCTCTGCGAGCTCATCCTTACCAGGTCGAGGTCCTTACCCCCCGAGACAGTCTCCAGCAGTCCGTCTTTTGGAGAACTTCGACGCTGTGGAATCAGCTGCCGGGGAATTTGTTTCCCGACGGCTATGATCTGCAGCGTTTCAAATCTAACGTGAACCGACACTTATCTTCTCGCAGCGCATCTACAACGCTGCTTTCAGCCTTTGCGAGAAGCTGACCATAAAAAAAAGCAAGTATCTCAAATACTGTGCCCTGTCGTCATTTTCTTCATTTTTGAAGGTGTCAGGAGGAGGTTATCGGTATCATTAAGTTGTGCTTAAAACGTGTTGTTGACTGAATGTGAGGAAAGCGTAATAATGACATATTGACTAGAATACAGCTTTTTACAAGCTTTTGTAGGTAGGTGGCGAACTTATACTTTTTCAAAGTCCTGCTTCCCAATATCTATATGTATGTTGCTTATACTACTAGAATACAATACAAATAGAGAATCTAGATGACAACCAAGAACTGTTTCGATGGCAAGGTCAATGAATTTAGATATCTTCCCAGCGTATGCGTTTCGGATATTCATATCATTGGGAATAGCAATATTTATCAAATCGGTAACTTTGTCAGCCTTTGACCGGAAAACTACGAGTATGTCTGACAGGGATAGTTATGACGGTATCGTTCCAATATAGTTTTATATTATATTATTGGTTTCTAGTACTGATATCGGTGTATAATTTACTGTATTATAAATCTGGGTTTTCTATTGGTTTGTTTGTTGTGCCTAGTGCTTGGTGTATGACCTTTGCTGCAGAGTTATGTCTAGCTACGTACTCGGTTCCAGCAAGAGTTTTGCACACGCTTATTATGTGGTATATTGTTTCTTTCTGTTGGTGACATTTCGTGCAATTATTATCGGTTATGGATAGATCTTTAATTATGTATTTCATGTAGCTTCGTGTCGCAATCACTTGGTCCTGGATAGCAAGTATAAAGCCCTCAGTTTCTAGAAAGAGTTGGCCATCTTGCAGCCAGGTGTCTGACTTGTATAACACTATATCTCTGTTTACCATGGAGTGCTTTCTGCGACCAGGTCTGGGCAGGATAGGGTAGGGGGGGGATAGGGGGTATGGGAATATTATTATTGCAACGAAATATTGTACTTCTCAATCGAATTTGTCAAAAATATTTCTAACGAGACACCGAGCAAAAAGCTACATGTGCTGTGAAGAAGTCTACGCAAGGTCAGGCAGATGTCATGAATAGTAGGACAAAAGGTTCGCGTAATGGACTAGTATCATGAGTTCGAAAACACTGATTAAATCATTATAACCTCTTATTGTATAGAAAAATAGGTGTACTAATGCATTTCGTTACCCTCTGCATCATTTTGTTTACTAGTAATTCCATTTTTAAAGTTTGAAAAAAGGAATTCAAATTTAGCCAATCAGCGCGTAGCCCGCCATACATACAGCAGTGCATTGTTGCCTCATCAATTGAAAAATCGCAACATTGATGCAATTTTCACGAAACAAACTACTATTTGTGATTTGTCTTCCGTCAAGGGATGCCCTGTGGGTTTCACCTCTTGTCTGTGTCACATGAAGAAAGGTTCTGTGAGAGAAAGCTTTGTTTTGTAAATTGTGCTGTTGGTTGTCAAGTGAAGCTAAACCTAACCTCACAATTTTATAAATTTCCTGTCTCGGATCGAAGTTTGTTGTGTCTTTAGTTATCGTATGGTGAATGATTAATTCAGAGAGTTTAAAAACTAGGTACACATAATTTTTGCATTTTATTTATTTATTTATCGTATGGCTCAAAAACATGACAACAGTAAATATAGATTAAAAGGAAAACTATTATAACCTATACTAAAATAAAATATATACAGCTACAAACTAAGATACATAGTCTTTGGTATTTACAGGTTGATGTCAAGCTCTTTCAGCCACTTCAGCGCCAACGGTGTGGCTGTGAAGAACTCTTCTCGCGATCCCTGAAACGCACGCAGTTCACATTCGCTCGTAATATGGTTTATAGTTTGGCGGGGCGCGCCACAGTCACATAAGGGAGATTGCACATAGCCCCACTTGTAAAGGGAGTCGGCACATCTGCCGTGGCCTGTTCGGACTCTATTAAGTTTTACCCACTCTTTCCGGGGTAGTTCTGATCCTGGAAGTAAGGCTGCCCCCATAAATGCGCATCGCGAGTGGTGTTCCGCAAAACCTTCCCACTGAGAGCGCCATTGGTTTAAGGAGTCGAAGTGGTTGGTTTTAAGCCCTTCTGCATCCCTTATTGGTGTTTGTCGGGATTTAAGTCTGTTTATTTGCAACGGGGGTATTGCTCGGTGGATGGGCAGTTTGTTGTTGGCCGTAATCTTGTTATACTCCCTTAGAAGGGCGTCAGTCCTTCGCAGCTGCGGTGGGGCTATTCCAGAGAGTACAGGCAGCCATTGAGTTGGGGTTGTCTTAACTGCGCCTGTAATAAGTCTCATAGTGTGATTTAGTTGGACGTCAATTAGTCTGGCATGATGGCTGTTAATCCAGACAAGCGCACAGTACTCAGCACACGAATAGACAAGAGCTAGTGCACTGGTTCGTAGAGTTGGAGCAGTGGCACCCCACGTCGTTCCACACAGCTTTTGGATAATGTTGTTGCGTGTTCTGAGTTTTCTTGCAATGTTTGCGAGATGTTTCTTATAGCAGAGGATGCGATCTAACGTTACTCCAAGATATTTTGGGAAATGGTAATGCTTCAGGAGTTCGCCTGCAAAAAGTACCTGCAGTTCATATTTAGCTAGTTTGTTATCCAGGTGGAAGCAGGAAACTTCGGTTTTGTTGGGGCTCGGTACTAGTCTCCATTTCTTGAAGTAGTTGTTTAGAGCTAACAAGTCGTTAGAAAGAGTATGCTCAACGTTCTTGAAGCTCTTATCGGAAAAAGCTATGGCTATATCGTCGGCATAGCAAAACTTGTAACTAACTGTTTCTGGCATGTCAGATATATATAGATTGAAAAGTAAGGGGGCCAGTACTGAACCTTGTGGAAGTCCGTTGTTCAATTTGCGCTGCCTGCTTGCTTTCTCGTTTAGGATTACTTGGAACTTTCTGTCGCATAACATGTTGTTTATGAGTCTTGTAGTGGTCTGACAGGGAATCACCTGCAGCAACTTATATAGGAGACCCTCCCTCCAGACCGTATCGTATGCGGCAGTGAGGTCAACAAACGCCACTCCTGTCTTCATGTTTTGCTGGTAGCCTGCCTCTATATGCGTTGTGAGGGACAGTACTTGATCACAACAACTGCGACCCGGTCTGAAACCAGCCTGGGTTATCGGGACCCGGTCTAAGATAGTCGCGCTCAATCGGTTGTAGACGGCTCTTTCTAGCAATTTATAGGAGCAACTGAGCAAGGCTATAGGTCTGTAGCTGGCGGGTTGATCGTTCGGTTTACCGGGTTTTAATATTGATATGACCTTCGTTCTTTTGAATTCCCGTAGTAGGTTTCCCGTATTAAGGAGGTTCGTGAAGAAGAGAGATAGCCACACTCTTGTTTGCTGACCTGCGTGAATGAGAAATTCCGGCAGGACGCCGTCGAAACCAGGAGCCCTTCCAGGCCTAACATCTGATATGGCATTATTAATGTCTTCGATCGAGAAAGGTCGGGAAAACGTTGTTTGGGTAGGAGCGTTCCTCCTCAGTAAAGTCAATCCCTTCTTCACGCGTTTTGTATGCTCTCTATCAGAAGGTGCTCTTGACATTTCTACAATATGCGCAGCAATCTTTTCTGGAGTTACTCCCGACGGTGCCCGTGTGGATGGCGTGCTTGAGCCTAGTTTTCTAAGAAGGCTCCAGGCCTTTCGACTTGAGTGTTGGAAGTTCATTTCCGACGTAGTCTCCTCCCACTTACGTCTTCGTGAGCTGTCCAGGGCAGAGATAAGTTCGTCGGCAATATCTGGATTGTTGGTTTCCTGAAAGTCGCCGTATAGGAGTTCGCACCGCTCATCCCACCCAGGGATATATTCCTTCCTGTATCCCCTAGGAATGGTCCTTTTTGCAGCGCCCATCACTGCTCCAACGAAACGTTTGTAATTGCTTGATGTTGGCGGCCTTTGCAAGATTCCATCGAGGCCGAGGGATGGATCGTATTAGGGGTATTTGGATTCCCACCTCTAAGAAAACTGGCCTGTGTTGGCTGTGTGGGAAGGCCTCTTCGACTTTTCTGTTAGCTGGTATAGGGATCCCTTTCCGGTTGCAGCTCACAAAGCACAAATCAGGGTTACTTTCTGAGTTCCAGGCTGCTGATTTGAAAGTGCCTTTATCTTTGGCATCAAATACAAGAAAGATATCATTATCATCAGCCCAGTCAGCCAACCTTGTGCCATTTTCGTCACAGTGGGGGTATCTCCACCGTTGGTAGTGGCTGTTAAAGTCTCCAATATATATAGCCGGATGCTGTTGTACTGGAATTGGTTGTTCAGGCCACTCCGCTGCCGGTGGCTTATATACGTTTACAATTGTGACTTCTGAATTTTTGCATTAGTGGATACTCATCACAGGTTCCTCTTAGTAGGCATGCACAGTAGAGGCAGTTAGGAGCGTTGGAGAGCGTTGGAGTGCGTTGGCCAACGCCGAGTCCCCTCGGCAGGTAGAAGCAGGCCGGCGCCGGTTCCGCACGTTTTCAAGCACACCAGTACATGGTACAGTGACAACAGACAAGAAAAAGAGTACAAAGATTGGCCAGTTGCATCTAGACACGGTATAGGGAACATGCAATAAGGGTTCAAAGTGTTGCCCATTATTGGCAAAACAATGAGGGACAGTTGCAAAAACACTGGAAATGATTCCCCTCAGGGGCTAGAGGGTACAATACGGGATGAAATAGTTTTTGGTTGAAAAGTTGTCTCTCTGGACAAATATTTTGACGTGTCTTGGCGTTTTTTCGTTTAATCAGCGGTTTGTGGTAAATCCGTGGTTGGAAGTTGTCAAATGAACTATTAGTACATACACATGTAGATTCACATCATATACATGAGAACCATTTAGTTGAAATTTGTCAATCAGATGAATATGTAACTGATACTGTACATGTTCAACGAATTCTTGTGCGCGTCTTATTAAGGCAGTTATCCACTCTGGTAGAGACTGTTTCAATCGCTTTGTAAAAAATTTTTGGTATCAAAAGTAGAAGTATTGTATCATTTTGGCGCTAAATTGAGATATGACCGCCGCATATGACTGATTTGTTTGGTTTGGGAATTATTGTGGCACCTAGCCTATATCTAGTGTTTGTGGTTGTGTATAAATGTGTTATGCTCATTTGAATATATCTCTGATTCTAAGTGATAGTACGTAGTAAATACAACTGCCTAAAGTTATATATTTTACTACTGTCTACTTTCATAACCGCACTTATTTCCTTCCAACATTTTTCGCAGTGCGGTTATAGTGCAGCTTGTGTCTTTTATCCCAAATAAGGGTTTGCGCAAACACTGAAGCTGTAAGTAGCTCTTTATCGCTACCCATCTTCGACCGGCACAGACGAAACCAGGTAACAAACTAAATTTCTGTTACTACAAAGGCGTTCAAGCGGGCTTCCGATGCTGGTAAGCGGTCGAAAACTCAGTTGAGCAGGTTAGCCTGCATGCGGTACCTGCACGCCTTCGCACGCCCTTGCACGCTCACTAAAAAGCCCCACTGTGTTTGCGCACTTCCTCCCGTATAATCTCTATCTGCTAAACAAAAACCTTTCAACGAAGTATCAGACAGGTTATTAAAGTGTGCTTCACTGATCGTACATGTAATATGTATTTTTTCGAATGTGAACAGGATCACATAAAGATATGCATTGAATATTGGGTACCCAAAAATATGAGAACATTCTTATGCCATACTCTATCATATGCAGTCACAAAAGATTTTGTGATACTAGTCCATTCTACAGACTCCCCGATTCTAGTAGATGATTATGCTCTGCCACTGCTTTACTTAATTAGTTTTTGCATAAGCCAAATACTTCTGCATTTGAAAAGTCATGTATCTGTGATTTACGTCAATAAAAAGCGAAATAAACAACTGCTATTTAACCAATTTCGTTCCCCATATCTGTAATTATATCATTCGATAACGTCCCGGTCGATTTAATAAAACGCATTACATAACAATTCCGTCTATGTTCCCAACAGTCATTTCCAGGTAAACTCAAGTTACACTGATTATTAATATTGAATATTATAGTCGATCGCAGTCAGTCTCACATCTGCACAAGAAAACATAAGACGCCAAGGTCGTACAGTTACTTGAAATATGTGGAACACCGCCGATATCCTTTCTATATTATTCTCGTACCGACGGGTGGTTTTACGGTTATAACACTACAACGATATTACGAGCGAAGGCTTTCTACCTCATTGCATTTCATGCTAATCTTCGAAACTCTTAGCCAAAACCTGCCTAAATATAAAAAAGATCGAAGATTCGAAACTAAACGAGGACACTGATTACCGTAGTAAATATTTTAAACACTATTATTTAACCATTAAATGTTATAGCCTACAGTGTGTATATTGTATAACAAGGCATATAAGCTCCAAGTGATTAAATACTAATTCCTTTAAAAAAAATTATAAACCATCCCTAAACTTTGGCGTGCTGTAGAATGGAAGCCCTTGGTCGGACACAAAAAAACATTATCCCCCTCTCCCCTCGAGTGACAGCCCCTAGAGGTAGCGAATCGAATCTTGCCTTGATTAGACAACGCCAGTGTAGTATCACGTCCACTAAAAGCTGGCACAAAAAAATATTCATCGCGACAGCACATATCGAAGCATGTAGCGACGCGATCCTAATGTCGGCTACACACGTTCCGGCAGGCCTGTCAGTTCGAACTGAATGGTCCGCCCACGTCCGGTCGCCTGAACGTGTGTATGGTCCGGTCTACCTGTCAGTTAGACTGATCAGGCGACCGGAGAAGAGTCATATATATGTTCGTCCCTCCGTCCGGCCTGACGTCCGGTCGCCTGAGCGTGTGTATGGTCCGGTCTACCTGTCAGTTACGACTGATCAGGCGACCGGAGAAGAATCACATATATGTTCGTCCATCCGGCCGACCTGACGCACTACCATTGGTCCATTCAAAAAGAAAGGGACAGACAGCTGGTGTTTCCACGACATTTGGATCTCGATACGATCCCAAAAAATAGCGAATCGACCTTGAACAGGAAACGTTTTGAAAACGTATCCAATTTGTTTCCACTATATAGTGAGTAATTCTTCGATATCTCGCAATATATACCTGACAGAAGAAAATATCAAATACAAAAGTTATTTGGTTAAGACGAACATAAAAAAACATAAAAATATTTTGAAATATACAGGGTGTTGCGGGAAAGTAGGGCAGTGATCAAATTGCTTTTTTTATATGGAACCATCACTTTTTTTTAATTTTTCTAGTTTCCATCATCGATCTCTATTTAACCCTAAAATATTTTTGGGATTGGCTGCGATGTTGCCAAGTTATAATTTATTTTCTAATAATTTGCGGATTTGCAAAGTCGCAAGTAATACGTCCAAATTGATATATTTCTTGAACTTTTCTCAATAATATTATACAGCACGTTACTTGAATATTAAGTGAATATTATTTTGGATGTTATCAGCAATGCGCAGCTACAGTGTGTTTTTGGCAGAATTTTAAATTAAGGCAATTTGAACGTCATTTTACTCTGTTTTTTAAATGTATGTTTTATTCTAAATCGAAATATCTACTAATACCCTATCTCGCTTTGTAATATTTTTCTTCGCGTTTGCGACGTTGCCAAGTTATAAATTATTTTACCAAATTTTCAAACAAATATCTATGATTTTTATTAATAGAACACACTGTATATTTTATTTAACATAGAAGTACTCCCTAGTAATGGTTTACGGCGTGAACAAGTTTTAACTGGTGTTCCTAAAGTGATAAAACCGTTTTCCTTACACATACTGCCTATTTCGAGTACCAGATCAGTAAAAGGTACACGAACGCTTAAATATCTCCAAAACTTGCTCAGCTGGAACGAGAAAATCTATATCTGCAGGTTTTCTAACATGCAGAATTCAAAAATTATAACAGCAGCGTTGCCAGATTTACCACTTTTACGTTACACGTCATAATTTTGTTATTTTCAATAAAATCCTCTACTTATCTTTATTGCAATGAATTGCGCTTGTCGAATTTAGTAGGATTTCATAACTTCAAAATTTTGTTTCTATTGATTACTGAGATACGGCAACACCACTTTTTCAGTAAAAAGTACCGGAACGCTTGAATATCCAAAACTGCCACCGCTGAAGCGAAAATTATCAATATCGAAGAGTTTTTTTACAGCAAAATTCAAAAATGCTAACATCAGTGTTGTCAGATTTACCACTTTTACGTTAGACTTCATAAATAGGGCATTTCGTTCAAAGTAATGACGTGAAACGTAGAAATTGGAAAATCTGACAACGCCGATGTTAGCATTTTTGAATTCTGTATGTTCAGAAACCCCTACGTATTGAATTTCAGCGCTCCAGCTGTGGCAGTTTTGGAAATATTCAAGCGTTCCGGTACTGTTTACTGAAAAAACAGTGTTGCCGTATCTCAGTAATTAATAGAATCAAAATTTTGAAATTGTGATACTTTACTAAATTCGACATACGCAATTCATTGCAATAAAGATAAGTAGAGGATTCTATTGAAAATAACAAAATTATGACGAGTTACGTAAAAGTGGTAAAATCTGGCAACGCTGCTGTTAGAATTTTTGAATTCTGCATGTTCAAAAACCTGCAATTATTGATTTTCTCGTTCCAGCTGTGCAAGTTTTGAAGATATCCTATTAATAAAAATCGGAGATATTTGTTTGAAAATTTGGAAAAATAATTTATAACTTGGCAACGTCGCAAACACGAAAAAAATATTACAAGGCGAGATAGGTTATTTTTGGGTATTTTGATTTAAAATAAAACATACATTGTTACATTTAAAAAAACAAAGTAAAATGACCATCAAACTGCCGTAATTTAAAATTCTGCCAAAACCACCCTGTAGATGCACATTGCTGATAACATCCAAAATAATATACATTTAATATTCAAGTAACTCGCTGTATAATAATATTGAGAAAAGGTGAAGGAATATATCAATTTGGACGTATTACTTGCGACCTTGCAAATCCGGAAATTAATAGAGAATAAATAATAACTTGGCAACGTCGCAACGGATTCCAAAAATATTATAGGGTTGAATAGAAATCAATGATGGAAACTAGAAGAATTTAAAAAAAGTTATAGTACTATATATAAAAAACAAGTTGATCACTATACAATACTTTCCCGCAACACCCTATATATTTCAAAATATTTTTAGGATATGCGTCTTAAGTAACCAAATAACCTTTGTACTTGATATTTTCTTCTATCAGGTATACCTTGCCAGATATCGAGAAATTACACACAAAATGTTTTAAAAGCCGGTGGAAACGTAGCAGCTGATATATTTCACATTCGCCTGAACGTGTGGAGGGCCGTCAGCCAATCAGAGGCGACCGGTCTTTAGGCGGCCTTGTTCAGTTCGAACTGACAGGCCTGCCGGAACGTGTGTAGCCGACATAAAAGTCGTACTTCTTTACTTCCCACACCGATAGGTGAGGGGAGTATTGTGATCGCGAAAATTTTCGATTTTGAGATAATACGGTTTTTGGGCGTTCTATGATATCTACATAACGAAAATCCATGTCACTCATTTCCGTCGTTCTGTCTGTTAGTCTGTCGATCTGTCTGTACGCGTTTCTCTAGCCTCGTAATCTCAGTAACCGCTGCATGGATTGTGATGGAATTTGGGCAGCAACATACTGTGGGATCGTAGTAGGTAATGTTTATAATTTTGAAAATCCGTGCATGGGCGGCAGAGTAATTAGCAAAAAACAAAAAAAAAATATTCCTCAAACGTCGTTTTTAAGCATTTTAGGGGTTCCTGAGCATTTTCTACTTTTTTTGGTTGGGGTGAAGTTGGGGTGTTTAGGGGTGGGGGGTTGTATAACTGAAAAATATATTGTATTCATAATAGATTGTCCACTAACCTGTTGAAGAAAGACCTAGCGTCATAATACACTTTTTTAGGTCCATCCGAACATTACCTTGCCTATTACAGAAACCAAGGTACTTAAAATTATCTGACGTATACATACAAATGTTGCTTTATCTCGTTCTGTATTGTGTAACGTAAAAACTATTGGATTGATTTTAATGAAATTAAATAATTCTGTGGTATTATTACAGTGGCGAGGATGGAAAATGTTTATGGATTTTAGAAATTATGTCAGTGGCGGCGCAGCAATTATAGAAAAACTCAAAATATAGAAAACAGCCCGAATTTCGTTTTTAGACATTTTAGGGGTTTCGTAATGATTTTCTATTTTTTTGGGTGGGGGTGAAATTGGGGTAGTTAGGGGGTGGGGGGTCATACAACTCAAATTTTTGGTATTCGTAATAGGCTATCCATTGACCTGTGAGAGGAAGACCTAGCGGCATAAAACACTTCTTTTGGTCGGTCGGACGATGATATGGTTGCAAGGGGATCTCAGACTATAGCTTCATGCTATGGGAAAATAATAAACTGGTATCACCGTAATGCGTGGGAAGTACTGAGTCAATCAACTTGACTTAATTTTTATAAGACCAAATGCGTGAGCTTAGGTAGCTGCAGATAATAATGAAAGGGGAAAGTACCATTATTTTAGGGGAACAAAAATGTTACACGACTTTTTGATAAAGTTCTTCGTCTTACAAATCAACCCCTAACTTTGTAGGATTGTAGAACGGAAACAATTGGTCGCTCACGAAGAATTTACCTATAGACCAAAATTTTACAGAATTTTGTTCTCTCGATAAATCATTTGAACCTTTTTTTGATAGCGCTTACAAACACGACGTTATTTTTCTAAAATTCTCTCAAAGCAGTTGTTTTCAATCCCTCACCCCTGGGGCGGCTATCCCCCGAGGTCGCAAGCTTAGGTGTAGTTCTCGGTGTAGTTTCACGAGATCAATCCCTCCAAATTTATGTTCTTTCCAACCTTTTGGGTACAAAAGCCTTTTATTAGCCCCTTTACCGCCACAGTGCCATGGGTTTCGGCAGGACAGACAACGTCATTGAGGACTTTTCATTTCCGTGCATGATGAGAGACATTCTAGTGTTTATTTTACGTTTCGGTCGTAAAAAAGTACCTACCTATTGGAAAAAGGAGTTTCGACTTTTATTTAATTAGACGTGCTGCAGACAATATTGAAACAGGCACTGTTGTCATTTTCAAAACGTCTTTACATGACCAATCAATTTGATTGGTTTCAAAAGTGTAGGTCGCTTCAAGGTAAAAAACTTAGCGAGCTCTTAAACTAATAAGCTTAGGGATTATTATATTATAACTCATATTTTGTAGCGTACCTATTCCAGCAGTCTAGGTGCCTGCATTAGTTTATGCAGCTTCTCTTCTTTTTCTTAAGGTACCAACTCCATTCAATGAGGATAAGCAAACATTTTGGCAAATGCTTTTCTACCTTTTGCTCTCTTGAGTATGAATAGCTAGTCCCTTTTCAGTTTCTGATGTTTTCAACTATGATTTTTGTCTGCGCCCCGGTCCTCTTTTGCCTTTTATTATTAGTTTCATGAGGACATATTTACTATTTCCTTATAATATGTCCACGATACGTGGTTTTTATCTTCTTTTTCGTGGTTAAGGGATGCACGTTTCTTGTTCATTCGCCGCAGGACTTTGATATTCGTAATGTGATATGTCCAAGGTGTATAACATTCTGTGGCATATCCACACATAGAGAAGCACAGGGATAACATTTGACGAAATCTATCTTATTTGGACATTTAGACTTTTCAGATGGACAACTAATAGCACTCGTAAAAGCAAGTATAGTATCCGATGCCCCTCTTTGGGAGAATGTCCAACACATAGAGAAGCACAGGGAAAACATTTGACGAAAGCTATCTTATTTGGACATTAAGATTTTTCAGATGGACAACTAATAGCACTCGTAAAAGCAAGTATAGTATCCGATGCCCCTCTTTGAGAGAATGTCCAATAACACATGGAAAAATAACAAACATACACCAAAGAAAGTTGTCAACAGTTACCATCCAGTTTTGATATGAAAGAGTGCTGATCAGGATTATCTCTGGCTTTAGAAGATATGAAACTATAACAATTTTTTGTGAGTTATTATATTTATTATCTAATTAATGTACACCTATACCCAGCCACAAGGTTGAGCCTTCTAGGGGTGGCATTATTTGTATCTTGCAGAAATAAATGAACGACCTACAGATTCTGGAAAGGATCACGCAAGCTATCCGGTTAAACTTTCATATTATAGTAATTTTACTCACATGTACTAACTTTATGTTTTTATGTTAATAAGCTTTTCTTCACTTGCACGTCGTACATTTCAGCCGATAAATCCCTAGTAGAGTGCAAACTTTCTATTTAGTGAAATTGTTGTTTATTGCTAGGTACAGAAATATTTTGATAGAATACAAACCGACAAATGTATTTTTTTCGCCCAACCACTTTTGCTGTAAATTTCTAGATATGGAAACAATTTCTTGGTCACAAAAGTACTCATTATTTCTTAGGCAATGAGATATTCTGTAATAATATTACTAAAACGATTTTGACTTGCACTACTGAAAACATTGAGTCTGACATGCACTTATTATTAAACTGATAGCCCTATTAAATAGGGGTCAATCCAGTAAAAGTATCAGATTAAGATGTGTCTTGAAACACCAAGTGTGGTATTTTTGTGTGTTCAAAATGAAACCCATTCATACCCCAATTCAACTTTGATCAACTCCTTTATACAGAGTGTTTCCAACTTCGGTGTTACCTTTCTTCTTCTTAGGGTGCCATGCAGATTTCTGCGTAGGCATCTCATTAGACGATCCTATTATTTGCAGCCTTCTGTAATTCTTGGATGTCGCTTATTCCCGCTTAGTGACGGATGTTTCTCAGCCATGATAGTCTTTTTCTTCCAGTTCCTCTTCTTCCTCCTTCGATCTTTCCTTGAAGAGTGAGACGAATAAGGTGATAGCATACCCATGGATCATATATCCTAGGTAAGCTATTTTTATCTTCCTCATAACATGAAAAAGCTCACGTTCTGCTAAGCCAGCTGACTGGAGCATGTTCTTATTTCTCAGATGGTCGACCCAGGACACTCTCAGCATTCGTCGTAGAGTCCAGATTTCGAACGTTTCGATTTTATTTATAATTGCTGCATAATAGAGCAGACCAGACACAACATTTCATCATCCTGTATCTCAAACTGAAGTTCAAGTTATTGTTGGTAAGAAATTTCCAAAGTTTTAGGAAAATCATCTTAGCTTGTTCTTTCGTCTATCATGTACCCCTGTATCTCAAATATGTTTAGGATATGGTTTCAACTAACAACCATAAACTTGGTTTTGTTGATATTAATCTTCGGATTCAGCCTTTGGCTTTTCTGATTAACACGACTCAATAGAGTTTGAAGGTCATACACATTATCTGCTTGTATGACAGTGTCATCTGCATATCAGATATTGTTGATTGGAAATTCATTTATCTTAATGCCAATAGGGCTATCCGAGATTGCCTCAGCAAATGTTCTCTCTACATAACCGTATGCTGAATAACATCGGCGACAAAATATACCCTTTTCTGTATTTCAACATTAACTGTTGACTCTGCGATATGGACTCGAATACTTGCTTTTTGGATCCAGTACAGATTGTGCTAGTATAATACTTCTTACTATTCATAGACAGGTCCGCTGAGAGACTGGTTATAATACACGCGCTGCAAAAGTAGACTCGTATTATGCACTTTATTTAATGGGCAAGCTTTCATAAACCACTTTTTCTTACTTGTCAGTACTGGGTGTACTAGATGTGTTATTAGCGACAGACATATGATAACAACTGTGTAACTGTTTTAAGTATTAGATTAATTGATTAGATCGTTTCTAACTGGACGGAGCTGTCATTTCAGCTTTAGGTTTAAGTGATTATGAGATTTGAATATTTTCCTATAATAACGCCTACAATCATTTTGAATTGGCTGTTGACTACACAGTTTCTAATCCAAGAGAAGTACAGCAGTTACAAGTATATTATAAGTAATATCACTAAAACAGAAACGCAGAAACGACCTTTACGTCGTCACAGAACCAATGCCACCATTATTTATTGTGACTTGCATCTTTTCAAATGATTGAGCCTGTCGCGGAATATTGTTATTACATATCATAACGCAAGTTGAGTAATTGCCATTAATTACTATATCTTTGATTAATAAAACAAGTTATTTCATTCGACCAGTATTGATGAAATTTTTAATTTCTTAAGAGGCTGAAAGCTTGAATCGAACTACAAACTGCAAAGTGAAACCAAAACTAGCAGTAATTGAAATAAGTAGTCTTAAAAAAATTGAATAAAGGTGGATTCGGTAAGATGCACTACTTTAGTTATTTCCACGTCTTATTGTAACGCCATTTTTGGAACTTTGTACTAGATATCATTGTCAAAAGGATAAATGAGTTGGAAACGCCTAGAAAATTTTATCTGCATCCTCTATTATACTACGAAATTTTAATACTGTAGTTATTTATCCTTAAGGCCTGGCCTATACTCATTTATACATACGTATTTGTCATGTAAAACACGGAGTCACAATTTCTCGCATAACTCACTCTACTTTTAAACTACATATATAATATTGCAGAAGGCGATAGCTAAGACCTTAGTGAATGACAACTATTTTCAATTTTCTCAAAAAAGTTTTTTAATGTGCAAAAAACTGCAAATGCAAAATCATACATTCTATAAATGCCGGTAATTTAGCAATCAAACACGATATAAAAAAAAGGCTAAATAGCTGCACAAGCGCAAGCTTTCTTCTTCAATTTGCTCTTTGTGTCGTTACTGTAAGTTTAAAGGTAACGTCAGGAGCTTGGAAATGCCAAATTCATTTTTATGGTGACCTTTGGACCTTACCTTTAGACCTTTCGACCTTACCTTTGGATTTTTGGACTTATCTCCCCTCATCTTAGGCACACACACTGGAGAAAAGGAACAGGCGGCCACGCCTCCTCGCTAATACGCGCTATACCCTAGACCCTTAAGAACTGCTTAAATGGTTATACATCACGTCTTGACACGTCCAGATTTCTACTCTAGGGAGCAGCAGCAGTGTACACAAAGTTTAATTTCAGATATTCTAGATTTTCGAGACATGTTTAATAAAGCAAAAAAAATTAAACTATGATCCAGCAATGCTAACCATTTATAATAGAGAAGAGTAATTTATTCACTGATAAAAAATTCTGGTGAGCCATAAATGAAAAAAAAGGTGAAGTTGCAAAAATATTGATGGCGTGATCATTTATGGTTATTCATTTCTAGTGTATCGTAGATTAAATTTCTCGGAACTACTTGAAATCAATAAGCTTAAATCCTCAGATTACCACCTTGCTGACCAGACGGATCTAAATAATTGACCACTTTTAAATATTTCAGATGGTATTTGCAGTATGTTTTGTTAAATGCCAGAAAAGTTTAAAACATGGATTAATTGCATGTAAAAAGCATTACTCTATAAAGTTTAGCCCGCAGTATTAGCTAAAAGAGATATACCTCATTAAGCATATGCCCTTATTGCTTGAATAGTCAACTGCGTGATGCACATATATGTCACTCTACTTATTTTAATGCAGCTGAAGATGCTTTCCTCCTACAAAACATTTTTTACCGCTAGGAGTAGCTGATATAAAAAGGAAAAATTTTCTGCAGCAAGAAGGAAATTGTATGGCATAACTAATTTTCAACGCTTCAGTAAACACAGTAAATTATGAATATAATGCATATATAGACATAATGTTAGACATTCATTTGCAATTTGATCGAATATCTGTTATACTTTGTTTGCGTTGGTGACGGTTTTATTGGATGTTTCGAGTACTTCTGGAATGGGAACGAAACTGGTCTGATATGTTACAAACGAAAAAAAATGGTACACGGGGAACTACGTTCCACTTACATCTATTTGATGACGTTTATAAATAAATTGAGTTTGAAAAAACTAAAGAACATGCTTTTAAAGATCACCGGACTAAAAAATTCAAAGATAATTTTCAAAATAAGTTGAAAACAAT
Organism: Callosobruchus maculatus; assembly: GCA_951848785.1. Classification (NCBI taxonomy): domain Eukaryota; kingdom Metazoa; phylum Arthropoda; class Insecta; order Coleoptera; family Chrysomelidae; genus Callosobruchus; species Callosobruchus maculatus. The sequence goes on along the minus strand of CATOUR010000081.1, from coordinate 11,403,348 downwards.
AATGAACCAACCATTCGGAAATCAAGCGCCCGATGCTTTTTTCACAATCATACTAGTATTTTTAGTTATTGTATTTGTATTTTTGTATTGTTTTAAGCTTGTTTTAAAAATTATTTTCAACTTTTTAGCTCGATTTTGTTTAAAAGCATGCCTTTCGGTCTTTTAAGTATTTTTTTTTAATTTTTACTTCCCACACCGATAGGTGAGGGGAGTATTGTGATCGCGAAAATTTTCGAGTTTGAGATAATACACTTTCTGGGCGTTTCATGATGTCTACATAACGAAAATCCACGTTACTCATTTCCGTCGGTCTGTCTGTCGGTGTGTCTGTCTGTCTGTCTGTCTGTCGGTCTGTCGGTCTGTCTGTACGCGTTCTTCTGTCCTCGTAATCTCAGTAACCGCTGCATGGATTGTGATGAAATTTGGGCAGCGATATGCTGGGGGGTCGTAGTAGGTAATGTTCTTATAATTTTGAAAATCGGTGCAGGGGCGGCGGAGTAATTAGCAAAAAACAAAAAAAATTAAATATTGCTCAAACTTCGTTTTTAGGCGTTTTAGAGGTTCCTGATCATTTTTCACTTTTTTTTGGGTGGGGGTGAAATTGGGGTGGTTGGGGGGTGGGGGGGTCGTAAAATTGAAAAATTTGTTGCTTTCATAATAGACTGTCCACTGACCCATGAAGGAAGACCTAGCAACATAAATAACTTTTTTAGGTCCATCCGAACATTGCCTTGCCTATTACAGAAACCAAAGGACTTTTCTGGTGTAAACATACGAGAGTATTGCTTTAGATCCTTCTATATTGTGTTACAAGGAAACTGTTGAATTGATGTTAATGAAATTTTGACACAGTATTACTACCGTGGCGAGGATGGAAAACGCGTATGGTTTTTATAAATCGTGCCAGTGGCGGCGCAGAAATAATAAAAAAAGTAAAAATATAAAAACAGCTCAAACTTCGTTTTTAAGCGTTTTAGAGGTTCCTGACTATTTTCTGCGTTTTTTTTGGGTGGGGTGAAATTGGGGTGGTTAGGGGGTGGGGGGTTTAAAAACTGAGAAATTTCTTGCATTCATAATAGGCTGTCCACTAACCTGTGAAGAAAGACCTAGCGACATAAATCAACTTTTTAGGTACATCCGAACATTGCCTAGCGTATTACGAAAACTAAGGGACTTAGAATTTTCTGTATACATACATTTATTTATTGCTATAGATCTTTTTGTATTTTGTAACGTAGACACTATTAAATTGATTCTAATTAAATTTTGACACAGTATTATTACCGTGGTGAGGATGGAAAACGCGTATGTTTCTTAAATATCGTATCAGTGGCAGCGTATATAGCAATAATCAAAAAACTAAAAGTATGAAAACAACTCAAACTTCGTTTTTAGATGTCTTAGGCTGTCCATTGACCTCAGAAGGAAAGACTTAGCGGCATAAGACAATTTTAGGGGGGGAAGGCTGCCGATGATTTGGTTGCAAGGGGATCTCAGACTAAAGCTTCATGCTATGGGAGAATAATAAACTGATATCACAGTAATGTGTGGGAAAAAAAATTGAGTCAATCAACTTGACTCAATTTTTTTTTTAGTTAACTTTATCCTTAAATAGTGTTTTCAGTTGTTTTAGTCTGTATCAATCAATACTCTGTGTAGTGAAGATAACAATTGTTTTGACCAATATTCATAGCATAACCATTACGATAAATAGATAAAGGATAATAAAACTGACGACTTTCCTGAATAGACTTCACAAAAATATCAGCTCCCACGCCTCTGTGTAAGTTTAACAAACTTCAAGGTATCAGCGAATACGACCTCTGGTCCGACGGATTTGAAGCCGGCAATATCGTTTTCATGGCAAAGTTGGAGCATTCGATGTTCGGTCCGACCTTTTCATCCAAAGAAGCGTTACAAGCTCACAAACACACATACAGATGAAGCTAATAAAGGTATGTAAACGAGTAAAGCCTTTTTATTTTGCACTTAACATCATTCAAAAGGCTTGGCACAGGTTTGGCTATCATGTGTGGTGTCTACATCACAAAACTTATTTTCGGTTTATGACCCAACGTTTTATTGCCTCTCTCGACTCAAAGTAATCTTTGATAAAAGATGACAAACGCAAGAGAAAGACATTTCCAAATGAAACAACAAATCATACTCTAGTGGTCAGAGAAGCAATCATTTGCCTCATTATCTGCATTTCTTCATACCGTTAGGTCATTTGTATCATGGACTTCAAATTTCATACTTTTGCCTCGTATCACTAATTTGAGATACCATAAACGCATAATCTATAATAATTAAGAATCGTAATTGATACATGTGTCAACAAAAAGAGGTAAGAGCTTACCATTTTTCTGTTATTAAATTGGTATGCAAGAAACGCTTAACTGTGTGAAAGTTTTTCTATAAACAACGCAACGGTGAAATGATTTTATCTGCCGATTTTGAAATATAACCTTCAATATGACGAGCGAAGCTTGGTAGAAAAACGGTTCATTGTTTCGATATTGTCGGTCAAATATTTATACCACAATAAAATACATATGTATGATAATCTGAATCCAGGATAATTTGAAGGCTAATAGGCTAGCTCTTCACAGAGTTGGAAATATGACGTTGGGGAGTGGGCTATGGAGTTTGACGCAGTTTTAGTAGATGCATAATGTATTACTAGATTAGTAGATGCATCGAGCTTACGTTCCCATCAATATCACCAATAATAATAGTACATGTCTTAAAAAACAAAAGACAAAACAAAAATACCTCTGAAAGAGAGAGAGAGAGAGAGAGAGACTCAACAAGGTAGGAAAGAATTTACTTGATTAAATTCAAACGGCGCTCTCACCGCGCAAATTGTTGGTATAAAAATTTAATTTTTTCATTATATTGACAAAACCGGATCTTTCCCGGACTAGTAGTCAACAAATTCAAAGTTTAATTAAAAAAAAAAAAGAAAAAAAGTTGTTGACCGCGATGAGATTCGAACCCACGCCTTTTCGGAGTGGTGGTTTCGGGTTTTCTTTGTGAAACCGAGCTCCACGATAACTACTTGCATCTTTCGGTGAAGTTGCTATCAGAGGTTATCAATGCTTGTCAATTCCGGTCTAGAGCGTACTATTTATTGTAATGGAACTTATTGCATTTGATTTATTTGATACTGGCGTAAATAATCACGAAAATTTGATTAGAGCTAATGTGCCCCTCGAACAACATTTTTGTAGTAGCAAAATTAGTTATTCAGAACTGCCAAGTTTATTCAGTTTGTTTCATGTGTTGGCTACAGTCACTTTTTGAAAAATAAATTCCTAAAGTATAATAGTAAAAGTTCAATAACTTGTGCCTGTATATAGCAACTGCTATAGCAACTTATTAAACTATTTATATGCATTTAACCAGCACTTGATAACAATAACCGTATCACATCGTTAATAATGGCGTATCTTACACAGTTACCGACATTTTAATCAGATTTGCTTCCACCAGGAAATTAGACAAGTCCATGTAAAAGCATTAAATATTACAAAAACATTGCTGGGTCACATAGTTATGTCACTTTATAGTGTTTTTTATAGCGAATGTATATCAGCTTGAACAAAAAGTGCCGGATGATATATTATAAGGAAGTGTTATATTGAGATTTCCACACAGTTTTGTATAGTCCCAGAAACACGAACAGACCATAGATCCGTTTGACGATCAGTATTTAGGTAGACGTTTCTTGTACATCATTTGGTTCATCAGGTTTTATAACAAGAGCTATGAAAGTCCACAAATTCAAAACAACTTTCAAAATACGGAAATGCAATAGCGCCCTTTTTAATTGAATCCCAACTACCCCAATTTCGCCCCCACCCAAAAAAAGGTAGAAAATTACCAGAAGCCCCTAAAACATGTAAAAACGAAGTTTTAGCTGTTTTCATATTTTTAGTTTTTTTGAGTATTGCTATGCTGCCACTGACACGATTTCTAACAGACACACGTTTTTCATCCTCTACTTGGTAGTAATGCTGTGTCAAAATTCCACTAGAATCAATTTAATAGTTTCGACGTTACAAAATACAAAACGATCTAACTGAAGCAATAAATACTCGTATGTAGGAAAGTTATTCATGTCGCCAGGTCTTCCTTCATAGGTCAGTGGATAGTCTATTATGATTGCAGCAATTTTTTCTATTTCACAGCCCCTTATCGCACAACCACTCCAAATTGCACCGTACCCAAAAACAAGTACAAAATGATCAGAAGCTCTAAAACGCCTAAAGACTAAGTTTGAGGAATATTTGAAATTTTTTGTTTTTTGCTAAGTTGTCCGCCGCCCATGCACCGATTTTCACAATAATTATAGCAGCATTGCCTACTACGACCCCACAGCAAATTGCTGCCCAAATTTCATCAGAACCCATGCAGCGGTTACTGAAATTACGAGGCTAGAAAAACGCATACATCAGACAGACAGATCGACAGACAGAACGAACGGAGATGAGTGACGTGGATTCTCGTTATGTAGATATCATGAAACGCCCAAAAAGGGTATTCTCTCGAAGTCGAAAATTTGTGCGATCACAATACTCCCCGCACCTATCGTGTTGAGAAGAAAAAGATTATAAATGATACGTTATAACCGTAATAAAAGATTACATCATGCACCCTTGTTTTGCTAATGTATTTGCTAACCTTATTACTTCGGTCAAAACAATACAAAATGTATTACAGTTGAAACAAATGCTGCTAAAATGTCTGAACATATTGTTAAGGGTGAATTTGGTAAAATATCTATTCTGGCTTTTGATGCCCGAAAGGTAAATTGAGTCCGTTTTAAGAAAACTTCATACTGACCTGATTAAGAGGTGTTGGATTATAGATTGAATCAAATAAAAAATCGGTGACGGAAACATGCATCGTCGCTCAAGGGTTATGAAGGTTATGATTCTTACTCATTTCTCAATTGTGAGTGAGATTCATGAATAAATGAATGAACCACCGTACTAAAATAAAGCAATAAAGAAGAGTAGTCTTATATGATTGAAGAGGTAAGTTCTCCTTGTAGAAGTCTATATTTTATTCGATAAATGAATGGAGGAATGATCATGCTGCATCCAAATTAGCATTCTGTACAAGGCTCGCCGCTTGAGGAATTACACATATTTTTATTTGCAATGGTAATGATAATGACACACTTATATGACATTCATTTCCTAACCGCGTTCTCTAGACTCGTACTTGATTTGGAGATTTTTTATCAGATCGAACAATTATACTGTGCTTTCGCTAACAACAATTTTTGTACATAAACACCGAATACATTAGACAGTTAGTGAACGTCGAGTTCAAGATCCCGAGAAAGTAACGATTGCCATATGGTGCATCTTCTAGCCGCAGAGACAAAATAGCAAATCTATTATTGAACTCGATTCAGTAGGATTGTCTTTTATTATTCGTGAACTTCACTCTGAAGAACTTGGCAGCATCATTAATGTAAGAAATTATTGTAGAACATAATATAAGATTTGACAGAAACTTTGCTGAAAAATTAATTATCTGTTAGTTGTACCCAACTTTGTCATGACGCAGTATGATTTGCTTCAAGAAAATGTTTCATTTCCGGTGGAAAGCTGCATCCAATTGGCGTCAAGTGCCTAGCTCCTGTCCACGTTTGCACGGGGCATCCTCAGGGCACTGTGATGACTTAGCGCTTACTTAACCTGTATATATATCCAACCTTGGAAAGGAAATGAGAATTAGTGGACCAGAGTGGTCACTTGTCATTAGTTGGATATCTATGTAGATGATGTGGATTAATCCAAATAGACAACGATGTCCAGGTATTGTGTGGGTGTGCAGGTAGACACCACAGTCAGGATTTAATTTATTTGTACTTTTGAAAATTTCAATGGCTTTTAGAACTGTCAATATAGTGATCTGCATAATCAGATTCTCTAGAGGTTCTAAGCCTAGTACGCCTTTCATTTACCTTTAAACAGTTTGCTCCGCTCCTATCTGCCTCACCGATATACACTCTCCCATATAAACACGGTGTTCTGAAGCTAGAATTTGATTCTTTTTGGATCTGTAATATTTAAGCAATTTGGACAATTTTGAAAAACGACTAAAACAGACTTATGAGAAAATAACCACAAGCAAGCTAATCGAGACACATTAAAGATCACATTCACCTAACCACAAACAAAAGGAAGAAAAAGGGTAAAGATCACTTTAATTGGGACTTCGGAAAAAAATATTGATTTTTTTCATTTATTTTAAAAATGTATTATTGATAATATAGATATTAATACAAAAATCATTTTTGTTCGAATTAATTATAATCAATTCAAAATAGACAAAATTTGACACAACATCACGTGACTATGAACACGCTACGATTGTGTTGTGAAGTCATAACGTATATGCTACTTAACAGTACAAATCCCCCCTCGTAGGTATTGCGCTGTTGAGTTTAAACGTCTTGGGTCACAAGAACTAAAGAAAACTTTCTCTGCATACCCCACAGAATTCCCCAAATTTCAATACAATTCTGAGACATGCGGCAGCACTAGTACGACAATAGTCAAAAGGCAAAGATTCTATTTGACAGCTTGACAAAGTTTATCTACTGTGGCTCAAAGGTCGTGTGTATTTAGTCAAAAAGTGGTAAAATATGGTTTATCAGTATTATGTCTGTGAGAAATATTCTCATAAATCTCAATATGGTCACTTTTCCTGTCACTGGTGAGTTGGAAAATGTGCCTTTTATGTTTTTATGTTTACTGTTAATGGGCGTTCTCGAAAACATTACTAGAATTTCGATTTCAATAATTTTAAACCGCTTTATCTCATAGTTTTTGTATTTTATGTGAACATGTTTTAGACGGTTGTCAAGGAATCTTGTCTTTCCTGTAACAAATTACTATTTGTTGTAATACTTACATCTCAGTGGAAAACAGCAGTAAGCCAGCTATTTCCCCTGCTACGTCTACCATAATTCAGTGTAATTTTTTTAATTGAAAAAGGCGCTTTCTTGACATTTTTCTATATATAGGATTTGCTAATTGGATTAGAATAATCTGCAGCTGTTGTATATTTCTATTTTCGCACAAACTAGTGTTATTTTGTAGACTACTACTACTGATAGTGGTACTAGAAATATCAGCCTTAGTTTGGACGTTAGGAGAATCATCTGTTGCCTAAGAGCGCTAGATTGTGTTCCAGACATTATGCATCTGATGCTTTTATCGTAATGGAAACAGACTGTACCCAGTATCGGGAGCTGTTGGCATGCCTGCAGTACTGGATTGATAAAGTTTTTTTTTGATACAACTTTTGAATTACTGCGAAAAGAAAAGGAAAAAGATAGTTTGTTATAAGGCTTATATCTGATCTTTACAATTTTCACAAAAAAAAAACGTTGTTTTCAAAAACCCAATTGATTACTACTTCCAAAATACTGTTGTAAAAATATTTACCCTAACAACTACAAGTACTATTATGAGAATCACAAATGAGAATTTTAGGTATTAAATAAATTAATGCGTGCCCTATCAGAAAATTACAAGATTGTTCAGTGTTTTAGAAGAAGGAAATTTAACTGTGCCTCATAATATCTATTTGTCCATGAAGGAGTTTCTAGATAACAGTACCGCTTTCAGGATGAACACCATCTATTTCGTAAGCTAAAGACTTACGAGATGCTGAATACGTTCAAGATAGTCTATGTAGCACGTGTAAATTGGATTCCAAATTAACGATGCATATTCCAGCTCAGATCTGACAAATTTAATAATGCATCATGCACGAAGAGCCTATCATACCTTTTCGGCTACACGGTAAAGAAAAGCTGAGTTGACTATTGAACTCACCACCACGGATGTTAAAAGAATTCACTAAAAAAAGCCAACCAACTACAGAATAAATTAATGGCTTTCATCCAGAGCGATTTATCTAGTTAGTGAATGGGTATAAATTATATCAAATTCCTTTCAGTTTGTTTTTATAAATGTATGCACAGGACAAGCAGTTATCCTAACATTGTTATTAAATATTTAGTAACATTTGCTATTTTATTTGCAGTGAAACCTCAGACAACGTCCATAAAATATGAAGATGGCAAAGAAATCCTACAAAACTTTCTACTTCGAACGCGTTGAAAGGCCGCTGATGTTATATTTTATGCAAATCCAGACAACGTACCAAAATTATCCGCATCTAAGTCTATTAATTAAATCGGATTTTAATAGCATTAATCAAATTTCAGATTCAGAAGGTATTCGGTTTCTTGGTCGAATATTGACATTTCAGTGAATGTGGATTCGAAAGTAAAAGGAAGATGAGGACACGTCTTGCGTAACATGACCATTAAAAATATATTTGTAGAACATTTATTCCATACTATCAAAATATAGTTATTGGATTTGATTCAATTAATGCATGCATTGCAAGAACTATCATTACGTGAAAGCAAGACCTGAATATACGTAAACCACTAAGAAATTTTACACAACGGCAATTTAAATAGGTCAACTTCGATGAACGAATTCATAAAATGTAACCCTTTTTGAATAATTTTTTTTTATTTTTTGGACTGGTAGTTCGGAAGGAGGCATATTATGGATGTAGGACACATAATTGAAACAAATTAATACAAAACGAGTCTGTGAAGAGGCAATAGAGAAAATAGAGGATTTACTGGTTCTGTGCTCCTAAAAATATATTTAAAGGTTAAATTATCACCAAACTCTCAATTGTCTCTAATTTATTAAAATTATCGTGGGGTCTTTGTGCAAAAACCACAATTTGTGATATGTTCGAATTATTTTATAAATAATATTTTACTGCTACTCTGGGTACGGCAAAAATGTAGGCTTAAAATTTGATTTTCTGATGCGTTTGAAGGAACACGCTTCTATAGCTTTGAGAAAATATTGTTTTCAAAAACCCGTCACTGACACGATTTATAAAAATCATACGCGTTTTTCATTCTCGCCACGGTAGTAATACTGTGTCAAAATTTTATTAAAATCAATTCAATAGCTTCCGCTTTACACAATACTGAACGATCTAAAGCAATACTCGTATGTTTACATCACAAAAAATTCTAAGTCCTTGGTTTCTGTAATAGTCAAGCCAATGTTCGGATGGTCCTAAAAAAGTTATTTATGTCGCTAGGACGTTCTTCACAGGCCAATGGACAGTCTATTATGATTACAGCAAATTTTTCAATTTCACAACCCCCCACCCCCCCCCCCCTTCTTCCTCTTCGTATGCCCTGTGCAATTCCGCACGTCGGCGATCCCTCGTATTATTCTCACATCATATGTAGGGTGCCATTTTCTGCCTGTCTGAATATTGTGGTGGCATCTCTTATTCCGCACCAATCTCTTATATTTCGAAGCCAAGAGGGCTGTTTCCTCCCCGGACCTCGTCGGCCTTATATCTTACCTTACAGTATCAATTTGGGTATCGAGTATCGAGTACTCCCCCCCCCCCCCCCAACCACCCCAAATTTCACCCCCACCCAACAAAGTAGAAAATGATCAAGAACACCTAAAACGCCTAAAAACTAAGTTTGGAGAATATTTAAAATTATTGATTTTTTGCTAATTACTCCACCGCCCATGCACCGATTTTCAAATTTATAGCAGCATTACCTACTACGAGCACAGAGCATATTACTTCCCAAATTTCATCAAAATCCATGCAGCGGTTGCTGAGATTACGAGGCTAGAAAGACGCGACAGACAGACGGACCGACAGACAGACATACAGACAGACCGACGGAAATGAGTGTGACGTGGATCTTCGTTATTAGACATCATAAAACGCATAAAAAGTGTATTATCTCAAAACCGAAAATTTTCGCGATCACAATACTCCTCTCACCTATCGGTGTGAGAAGTAAAACAACGAAATATATTTCTGGCCAAAAATCACGGATGGAGGTAATTATCTCTGTTACCTCCAAAGTGTCAAGCTTTCCGCAATCTTTATTGCTATCTTCAGAGCTTTCTACAGTAGTTAAAGAAAAAAAGTTTAAACTAAGGTGAACATTAAAACTATAGAAAATAGAAACAAGTGTTTTATTTGTCAAGCATTGTAGCTTTTCAAAGGAGTTCGTCAATCAATTTATCAGAAGGCCTATAAGGTGTGACATTCTGACCTAACAAGCTGTATTTTTAAATAGCTGGATCCAAATAACAATAGAATAACATTCAGGTTTTCCTAGAATAGTTCTGGATTTGCCCAAACAAACGCGTTTGAATATGGGTGAGCAGAACCTGAAGAACCAGTCCACGTGTTTTGTTTGTCTGTTCATTTCTATGTTTAAATTAATAAATCGGTTGCTGTCCTTCAGCAATACCTTGTATAATCTTATTGTTGCAAGAAACACATAGCCATTCGTTTGTAAATGTTAATGAGTCAACGTTACCATTCTAACCAGTCTAGCGATATTAAAGCAGTATGTGTCTGCATGACTGACATAGACAGCATCTCAGCTTTTTGAAACCTTGTGCTCCATGCAGAAGTAAAAAATTGTATAGTTTAAAGAATACTTAGTACTCTTGAGGTTTGTTTCGGGCAATCCATGAATTTAAATATTTATACAAATAATTGGACGGAATATTGTAAGGTGACTTCAATACCTAATTGGCAATATCAAAGTTGCAATGAATATTCAATTACAAAGCCATCAGTGAAAATATGATTCACTCTATTTTTACCATGATCGTTTCACGGTTTTGGATGTACGTAAACCACTAAAAGGGTGACGAAAGTTTATTTGAATAATATGACCATGAGTATTGCTGCAACCAGTATCGATTACCGAAAAATCCTGTTAGAAACGGTATACAACAATTAGTTTAAACAATATTTGATAATTTTTGACCTCACTTCTTACGACCCATGAATTTATACTAGTAGATAACTTGAGACAATGTTGTAAGGTTTATTCCTATACTTAATTGACAGTATCAAAGTCATTATTTTACATACCTAAGTTTGCAACAAAGTCTAAATCGTAAAGCTAGCGTATGTTGCAAAAGTTTTGAGAAGTTTCCCAAAAAATTAAAAAAAAATATCTCACAATAATATATCTGAACTGTAATAAGAACTACAAAAAATAACAATATTTCTTAATATAAAAATGATATTAAAGTACTGCTAAAGTGGGCCATGATCTTCTATATACGGCTCGAAATTTCCTCTTAATGATCCTCATTAGGTTTTGGACAGATTCGAAATCAGTTTCTCTGATCTTTAGCATTATTCTTCTTCTGTACCATCTGTATGCTGCTAGAAGTGCTTATGGCGCCTATTAATTTATTTATCGTCACCTATAAGTAGCTTTACAATCCAGAACGTTCTAGTTTTCCGCACATCGTGCATACTTTATGTGACAAGAGAGTCCATAGCTTTATTACCTGAAAAGTGCTTCCGGAAAAGCAATAATACAGGGGATATTTTATCTAAAACTCTTCCAGCTTTGCTACAGACGCTGTGTTTGTTAAACTATCGGAGACTTCAACGAGCGCGTACAACAGAAACTTTTTCACGACAGTAAAATATCAGCAAGTTAAATTTTCTCCGATATGGCCGGGGATATGGCTTATGTTAAAGAGCTTTTACTCGGCCGCTGCGTTCCCTCGCACCCAAAACCACCATTTCTTTTGTAAAACATCTAGTTTAATCTACTATTTGACATTTTTTTAACATAGAGTGCTTAGAAAATAAGCATAATCGCCAGGCAGAAGGACTTCCACATCCAGAAGTATGATAGAGAATTTGCCTGCCCCGAAGTTGAACCAGCTAGAGTCCTCTGATGTCATGTACAGGGGATACAGTTGCGTCCACCCGACATGCCGCTACGACCCGACTGGTTAAAGCTTGATCCCTCTCTTCTTACTTCCTTTATCACCGTATTTACTGAGCATCATCGTTAACGTTATTCTTCGCAGCGCAAGATAAGCTATTTCCTATTCCATGTGTCTACGTTTTTTTGACTCTCGCTTTCAAGATGTTTTGTATCATCATATGTAAGTACGATCTTCCATATTACCTTGGTCGACAACATCACTGGAACCACATTTTTATGGATGAGATCCTAGGCAGATTTGCTCTGGCTTCCTGCTTGCCACCTATTGTAATCAAACAGTGTATGCTCCACTGTATCTGACACGTGGCAGTGATGACGTATCATCACATATTCCGTGTCTATATGCTTTGAAAGATACATGGTCTGACAGCGCCTAAGTGAGAAAATAGTACGTTATTCTGTGCGAATGCTCCACCCACTCCCTTATGGACGGTATCAGCTTCTTTGTTCATTGCGCCTCCTCCGATGTATCTGCCCATAGCTGCTACCATTTTACTTCCCTCACCGAAAGGTGAGGGGAGTATTTTGATCGCAAAAATTTTTGATTTTGAGATAATACGCTTTGTGGGCGCTTTATGATGCCTAGATAACAAAAATCCACATCTGTCTGTCTGTCTGCCTGTCTGTGCGCGTCTTTATAGCCTCGTAATCTCAGTAACCGCTGCATGGATTGTGTTGAAATTTGTGTACCGGTATGCTATATGGGGTCCTCGTAGGTAATACTGCTATAATTTTGAAAATCGGTGTATTGGCGGCGGAATAACCATCAAAAGACGAGAAATTTTAAATATTCCTCAAACTTCGTTTTTAAACGTTTTAGAGGTTTCTGATCATCTTCCACTTTTTTTTGGGTGGAGGTGAAATTGGGGTGCTTAACGAGTGCTACAAAAATTTATTGTATTCATTATAGGCTGTCTATTAACCTGTAAATGTGGGTCCTAGAGACATAAAATCCTTTTTTAGGTCCATCCGAATATTGCCTTGCCTACTACAGAGACCAAGAAACTTAGAATTTTCTGATATACATAGTATAGGTACATACGAATATTGCTTTAGACTATTCTGTATTGAGTAACGTGGACACTGGACATTATGGAATTGACTTTAATTAAACTTTGCTAAAGTATTATGACTGTGGAGAAGGCATAATCGTTTTTAGAAATCGTGTCAATGGCGGCGCAGCAACAATAAAAAAAATAAAAATACAAACAGTATTTTTATAACGCTATTTAAAAAAAAGAAGAAGCTGTGTATTCCAGTCTACTTCCCATTTTGGAATCTCCTTTATGCATCTACATTGAAATACTTGTGTTTTGAAAAGACAAAACGCATTCCTGCTTTTACGGGAATCTATATTCTGTAGCGTTTTATAGCAAACGGTAAAGGGGCGGCCAGACACAGCGACTTGCCTGCACGGTATAGTTTTCTCAAACAAGACGGTATACCGCTGTTATAGGATGTTTAATTACATATTATGTGTATTTAGCAACATCCTAAACATCGTGGAGGTCATTCAGCTCTCTCAATCCGTAGAGGCTGCTTCACAAAAACAAAAATTTTACAGAAATGTTACCGACATCTAGTATAAATGTAAGTAGGTTTGTTAGTATTATTTTCCTTGCCTTAGTAAATTTGGTTCATGTACATAATATATTAATCGTTTCATCCATCAGAATACAATCACTAAGTTCATAATTAAAAAAGTTTATATGTATAGGTATACACTTATAGTTAGTTATATTTCTAGTTTCATATACAATTCATAATTCTTTTTTTTTTAATTCTTATTTTTTGTATTTTTAATTTTTATTGTCATTAAACACACAATTTTTAGTTCATTTATGGATATCTGAAGATGGTTCAAATGCAATAAACCGTAACGTAGTGAAAAAAAAGCTAGTTTCAATGTTTGACCGAAACCCATGAAAAACAACCATGATATATTCCACGACCTTTCTATATTGAGTCAGACAGAATTGCGATAGTAATTCATTACTTCATTAGAAGTGCAGGCGCTGCATTAAAAATGGAAACACGACTTTTTTTGGACAGCGCTGTGCACAAATGCATACCCGCAGGTGAATATTATGCTAATGCGACATTTGCCAGTGCAAAGTCTTAACGGATTAAAATCGCCTTCATGTCGATTATATAACCAGAGAAATAGAGTGAGACGATAACTCAGCATGTCAAATTCACAACTGTAGTAATTAAAGTTTATTGTTACATTTTCTCTTTCAATAAACCATGTAAATCCTTTATACTCAATAATTTTCACTTTTATATCTGCAGAATGTTAAATAATTTATCGCCAGTTTGGTAATATCTGTTCGGTCAAGTCAAAGTTAGATGTAAATTGATTGAATTGTTTATTGGATGCTTATTCAGACAATAGTAAGATTTGCTATGGTACAGTTATGAATTAAAGAACTATTTATAGAAGCATCATATTGTAAAATCCATGCTGCTTTGGAAATGTTCATTCCACTGGCTTTCAATCTTCAGGGGTACTCTGAAAAAAGCACTAACGTTATGGTCAGCTGCGAGAGGGTAACTGTCGGTATACGTTAGATTTGAAACTCTGCAGGTTGTAGCCGTCGAGAAACAAATTTCCCGGCATCTCATTCCACAGCGTCGAAGTTCTCTAAAGGGAGGAATGCTGGGGGAGAGACTGGTTCAAGGAGTAGGAATCCCGACCTCGTAAAGATGAGCTCGCAGAGCCTCTCTAGTGTTCCTCGTTGGAAAACCTTAGGTGTTATTATCTGGAAGAGCTCACTCGAATATCTTCCGTAATAGAATCTGTAATACAGAGACAGGTAAGTAACCCTTCTTCGATGTTCCAGGCTGTGGAGGTCCTTTGTGAGGTTAGGCGTATCAATTAGTCTAATTGCTTTCTTCAAGATAGTGTCCAGAAGCTTTGAAGAGTGCTTTGGAACCATATCCCCACATATGGGAGCAAAACTCCAACGATGGTCGGATCTGTGCAGCAGTACTTGCTCTGGTGTATAATACAGCTTCCCTGTACACCCTGTACACAAAATCAAAGATAGCAGAAACTTGATAACTTCAGACAAACCTAGACAGCCACGAAATTATCCTAGCATTGAGAATCAGGCCTCCAGTTATTAATTTTTTAAGATACAGGGTGATGAATTCATTAAGATTTTCACATAGAAGTTGCCATATCTCTAAAAATATCCTGTATAACCTGATAAAATCCTATATTTCTGGACGCAACTCAAATTAGGGATAATATATAGGGTGTTCCATTTCAAAAATACAACTTTGGTATGCCCTGACTTTACGAATAACCCTGTGTATTATGCAATAATTTTAAGATGTAGGCCTTCGCTTTACCTATAACTTTTATTCGAAAGTTTTTTTTATCTTCCATAATGACGGAGGTATCAAACTTCGGAGTATAAATTGATCACCCTGTATATATTTTTTTGTATTTTTGTAAGATTTGTTTTTACTAGATTTAAGATTATTACTTCTGATAATAAATGATTATTGTTATATGTACATTTTTACATAGTATTATATATTATTTTGTAGCCCATTAAATAAATTATAATATCAGTTGAGTATTTATGGAATTAGATTGTTAGAAAAATTAAGGGAGCGCAACAATTTTTTTCCATTAAAGGAGAGTGCAGTACAAAAAGGTTGGAAACCACTGTACGAAGCTCTTGGAGCCACCTTCCTAACCTACTTTGTTTTCTTTGTACTCTTCGTGTCTGTATTATAATCATAAACAGAACTTTGTACAATTAGACAGAATAGTTAGGTCTGTTCTTGAGGTTAAAAATATATAGGTACATTGCTGTTATAGATACAAACAATAATGTGTAAGAATATAAATATAGTGGATCCTTATGGAGTAATTAATTTGGAATAACCTGCATACAAAGTATTGATTTCAGTAGATTGTAGCTCCGATAGTAACTTTTATAGTAATATACACACTTGTGGTTCATGCAATGATTTAGGAAAGTATTATTATTCAGATTTTATGGACATGAAATTCGTGTATAAGCCTAATGAACCCATAACTGCCTAATCAATTGTCAAGGCATAAATAGCCTTTGTTACGTTATAGCACAAACTTTTACCAAAACAGACAAGGATTCAATCATTCTTTATGGTCCTGACAATATATGATTTACAGTATGGTAATTAATTTTCTTGTTATAATTACCCCCGTCAATGGATCGACCTTGCTTATAAAGACTAATTGTGTATGTGTAACGGTAGATAATTTTAATCGTATTATGTTGAAACCAGATTAGAATTACTCACTGCACAGTTACCTTTTCCAGATTATTTTAGAATTAGCATGATACATGACAGCCATTCATATTCAGATCCGCCAAACCAAAGTTCCCACGTCTAATTGCAGCAAACAAAATCACATAAATATAAAGGCTGGTCGAAACGCTACTATCTTCCACCACGTTTCGTCTGTGCAATTTTAAAATTGAATGAAAATGTTGCAAAAATAGAACGTTGAGTGGGGATTAGCAAATAAAGTACAGTTCAACGTACAAAAAACTCAGGCAACAGCACCTACAAAGAAGTCTCACGATGGCTTACCAGCCGTGGAAATGGAGGGTCACCCCATAGTCGAATCACCTTCCGTCAAGCTTTTGGGAATCAACATCAACAATAACATATCCTGGCACGACCATGTCGTCAGTATTGCTAAAACGGCACCCCAGAAGCTTGGAGTTTTGTTCCGCTGTAGGAAGTTGTATACACCAGAGCAACTGCTGCTGCTCTACAAGGCACAGATCCCATCATCGCTGGAGTATTGCTCCCATATGTGGGGATGCGCTCCGAAGTACTCCCTAAGCTTCTGGACACTATCCAGAAAAGAGCAATAATTAGACTAATCGATACGCCTAACCTCACAGAGGACCTCCACAGCCTGGAACATCGAAGGAGGGTGGCTGGCCTATCCCTGTTTTACAGATTCTATCACGGAAGATGTTCGAGTGAGCTCTCTCAGGGAATAACACCACAGGCCGTCCGAACCAGGAACACTAGAGAAGCTCTGCGAGCTCATCCTTACCAGGTCGAGGTCCTTACTCCCCGAACCAGTCTCCTCCAGCATTCCTTCTTTTGGAGAACTTCGACACTGTGGAATCAGCTGCCGGAGAATTTGTTTCCCAACGGCTACAACCTGCAGCGTTTCAAATCTAACGTGAACCGATACTTATAATCTCGCAGCGCTTCTACAGCGCCATAGGCTTTCAGCCTTTGCGGGAGGCCGGCCATAAAAAAAGTCCACATGGTGCCATTTCGTATCCATTTTTACGTCTTGTTGACATCGATAATGGAGGAAGAACTACTCTGGTCAATTTTTATAAGTTATCGTGTAAGCAAGAGGAACAAATGTACTGTTTAAAAAATATGTGGCCTTCAAAGTGTCGAACAAATGGCTCCTTAAAAAAACAACGCTTTACTCACGTCAGATTACTGCGTGAATTACATGATGAACCTAATGATTGGCAAAACTATTTAATAAGATGTCTAACAAAACGAAATAGCAGCAATGTGGCTTGTAGATATTGTACTGTCAAGTCCTACATCGACAAGATTTATTTTTGCTAACTATCGTAGGTTAACACTCCTTTAAAAATTAATTTTCTACCTCTGGTCAACATTTGCTTTGAATTTTTCTACCAAAATCTTATTTTTGTCTCGGTTACTATATTTGTTGGATTTGATACGCTAAATTCATTGGAAACTTCCATATAACGCAATAAATTCAGTAAAGATCCCCCAAGAAATTGGCGAAGGTATGTCATTTTCGTTAAATTAGCGAACAAAACGTATCAAAAGACGGAGCCAATGTCTACACGCACCGACTTGTCTGCGCAGTTCATGGATAACTATGCCTGCCAGTTCAGTTATCGCTTCAACTGTACCGTCTAGTCTCCACACAGGTCTCAAAAATGCACCATTTTTCTACCCACGCGCCACGTTTTGTCTGCAACGTTTTGAACTGCACAGACAAAACGTTGTGGAAAACATACCGTCTGGACCGGGCTTAACAGTTTATAAAAGCGTAACATATCAAGAACATTTAAAGGTATCAAACTGTTGTTGAGAGATACAGGATACAGAATACAGAAGGTACTGAAAAATATCGTGCTAAGAACTTTATTATTTGTGGGTGGTCTACACACATAAAAATACATTCTCGAGTCAAGAATTTTGTTATTCTTGAAAATACATACTCACAACAAGAATATCGGTTCTCACTCTAAGAAATAATACCGTAAACATGGGCTACTTTGGCCCTAACGTCCTTCTTTGGCCCAAATGAAAACAAACCAAAATCGTACTCTATAAACATATTTGTGACTGTATTTAAAATACTTCCGGTTCATTTCGCTAGGTAGCCGCACTATACAGGCTGTCTGATAAGTCCAGTGGTTCCTTTGCTGTCCACTGAAAAGCAGCACCTATAGTTGTTTGACTAGTGAAACCACGTGCAATCTTTACCTCTCAAACTTCCATTTACAAAAAATATATTTATTGTTGAACAAGTCTGGTAAGTACCCCCTATTGAACAATTTTCCTTTCTTTGTGTCGTACTGTAGTTACAACACTGTTAAACTCAACAAGTTTTTTTATTATCATGTTTTTTTAAATCAGACCCGATAATCTGTAAAAAACGTCCTACTTTGGCCCAACTTTTTTTGGGCCAAAACCCATAATATTAAGTTATGAATTGCTATAAAAACCTTGAAAAAGTTTATTTTCGTATTTATATTGCGTATTCTCGTCATCAGCTTGTTCAAGATGCTGTAAAAGACTTCCTAGAGGCCCAATATACACTGGCTATAGCAACGAACAACTTCGAACTTGTCTAGAAGCAATCAGATCTGGTGATATGACGCAAAGGCAGGCTGCTGATCATTTTAAGATACCCCTATCAAAAACAAGTTGAAAAATTTCAAGTTCACCAGGCCATCCAACAGTTTTTTCTCAAGACGAAGAACTAGCATTCTCGATGAACTAGATTTAAGATTAATCATAAAATTTTATTTGACTAGTCAATGGTAGACTGCGCAGTGTTTTTGTAACTATGTTTCTGACGGTCAAATCGTTTCTAAAGAGACACCCTCAACTGACTGTCAAGTTTTCGTCGAACATCAAAAGCAATCGTACTCAGATTCATGAACAAATCATCACAGACTATATTGAAAATCTGAAAGAGGTGGTCAAAGATGTTTCACCTGATAACATTCATAATTATGACG
Source organism: Callosobruchus maculatus (assembly GCA_951848785.1). Lineage (NCBI taxonomy): Eukaryota > Metazoa > Arthropoda > Insecta > Coleoptera > Chrysomelidae > Callosobruchus > Callosobruchus maculatus. Next base: position 11,384,196 of record CATOUR010000081.1, on the reverse strand, counting down.
AAACTTGATAACATTTGATAATATAATCTTCGTTGAATAACCTGTTCTAGTCAACATCCAAGTCCTTCTTTGCCCATACCATTTGTATCATGCTTTTAATGCTAAAAATTGACTTGGGCCAAAGTTACCCTAACCGCAGGATAACATTGGCCCAAAATTAAAAAAAATATATTAATTCAAAAAACGTTTTGTAAGTAAAAACAGGATCACTAATTAAAATTTAAGATGTTATAGTTGTAAAAAAGATTACCAGAACTTCTGGGCAGTGAAAACAACAGTTTCTAGAGAAAAGTACATACAATAATTACTGAAAAGTGGGCCAAAGTAGCCCGCGTTTACGGTATTTGAGAAAATTATAGAAAATTTGTATCAAGAATGATATATATTTGATTTATATAGGTACTTGTTTTAAAGAAATATGCTCCGAAAGAAAATATAATTTTCTTTACAACCAAGGCTATAATAATTTAATAACAAATATTTCATAATTTTATATCAAGATTATAATTTTTTCCAGCGGTGCCCAGTTTACTTCTATCAAGAATATAGACAGCTTGCAAATGCGAACCTTAATTTACAATATGATAATCTTGGTTTGAAAATGAACGCTGTTTTACAAGCACACCCTATACCTGTATCAAGTAAATCATTTATTTGACGTCTATCAACGTCGGAGTGCGCAGGCGCCCAGCGTGTCACGGGTCAACACTAACCTCTCCACCCTCTCTACTCAACAGCCTGTTGCCCGTCCGCGCCGCCATTATTTATTATCGGTTTTCAGATTTTCGCATTCGCCGCCGACTTTAGCACCGTAGCGTAATAACTACCATCCTGGATCCTGCATAATAGCACATAATAGTATCTTGTTAAATACATTGCCATTGCCACGTGATACCCGTGATACCACCGTCAACCATCAGTCATCGAATCTGCCGGTAGTGCTGGTCCACCGCCATTTGAGTCGTGTCCCAGTTCCCATCAGCTTCCTTATCACTGGATCTATGCAACCATGAATGAGATATTAAAAAAGTTGGGATGCGAAGACCTGACTCAGGTGTTTCTAGATAAGTACTAAGTATATTAAAAGTGATTTAAGAAATTTTGCAGAACTATTTCGCCAGAAAAATGTCTACATGCTCATAGAAGAGTTTGAATGCTCAAATTAATACTACTAGATTCCTCATCCAAGAATATCACAATTTTAAAATAAAGTTGAGCTACTTGCGTCAAGTTTATAAAAAGCTCCCAGTTAAGATTATGAAATGCTTCAGTCAAGATCATGAAATACATCAGTCAATATTACCATATGCTTGATTTAAGATTTTGGTATTCTTACCATCAAGAATTTCCCAGTTTTGCATTGAAGATATTTTCTCAATGTAACCCTTATATGGTCAAAGATATCGTATTCTCACTTTAAGATTAGCATAACTTTGCGCGTATAGGAAGTTATGGTATACTTGAATTAAAGCATCTGTGCTCCATCTAAGAAATTATTATGTGTGTACGCTAGAAAAAAAACTAGTAATCTAGGAGAATTAGAGCTACACATTTATGCTACCTGCTATGTCTGAGTTTTCCGTGAATGCAAATTCTGTCAAAATGAATATCTGACTGATTCACTTTCTGAAAAATGTTGCACCGAAGTGGTGCAGAAGGGATCCTCAAACTGGAACTCGATTTGGTGAAAATTGATTCGTGTAAAATAATATTATGATATGATATGTACTTTATATAGAGCTTAGAAAGCTGCCTGTCTGAGAAGATATTTAAAGAAAGACCAAATCTGAGACATGCACTTGTGCAAGATACCTAGAGCTGTCTGCCTTCAAATTTCTTAGCTTTTGACTTTTGATAATTTTTTGGACACCTATCAATATGAGGGTCAAAACCTAAGGTGTTAGGAAAGAAGGAACCGCACAGAGTCTGCCTTAACGTTTTACCTAAATCCATGTCTAAAGTTAAAAGTCATATTCTCGATCTTATTAACATTCAGTGGCAACCTATTTGCATTAAACTATCCTTCCGATTGAATTATAGATAAGTATTTGATAAGTGTAACTCTTTATTTTTTGAGATAGCGATCAAACTGAATCAAATTGAGGAACAAAATTTGGTTTACGGTTTACAAAATAATTTAACAGATACATAGATGCTATGTCCCAAAGCTTTGTATCACTTTTCATTCTTACAAGTTGTTCACAATCACGTTATACAGAATGACTCCCAAATTAATACTTTTTAAACTATTTCTGGAACTGGTTCAAATATACATTTCAATTAATTTTTTTCAGAATACTGAAAAATGAGCAAGGTATATAATAGAAAAGGTAAATCTGGGTTTGCGTATCAGTTTTATATTTAGTTGTTTGCTCGTATTTTTATCTTACCAATTGTCAAAAGTCTAAGCCTGTGAGATCTAAAAGTAGACAGCTCTAGGTATGGTAGTTAATTTTAAATTGGTAAATTTTAAAAGTAGCACATTATTATGAAAACAATGAAGTTGTGGATATGTTGCTTACTTACGTCTTCAAAGTACGGCCACTGCTTCGAGATATCATTGTGTTGAGGTTATTGCTGACAACTTTGAAAAGCTTGTTTAAGTTATATAGCAGCATATTGGACACATTTTGTAACATTTTTATTTTTCTGTTTTTTGAAAAAAGTTATTTGGAAAAGTTGTTAATTTTGACGACTTCTAAAATTAATGTATAAACCTAGGAATCTCTCTGTACAAATAAAAGGCAATATTCCTAAGCAACAGCTTTCGATATATTTCGATTTCGACTAGCATTCGACCGCTGCTACAAGGAAACTGTTACACTTACATAATTTAGTTCCTTAAGACATAAAAATAACTGAATATACATATACAAATGCACGATAATTATCTAGGAATGCGATACATTGAGAATGTAGTCAACCGCATAACAAGTACCGCTTGCCGTAAATGAGATTGTACCAGAGTTGCCACAAATTTTATCCATTATATGCCTTCAAATATAGATTAATGACTAGTTACAAGGCAGCTAAAATATTTATTTTCGGGCATCGCTTTTATTTCCTTTTCTTCCCTTACTCCTTCCACCCAAATTCTCCTGGGTAACCAGATTTGACAGAGTAACTGATAGGAACGACGTAACTAAGAGCAAAGGTCCATCGGACCGCGCTAATAGGTATTGACAAATTGATGTTTATTTTTGATGAGAATGAGAATGTAAAATATGGCGTCTGGAAACCTGCATGAAGTACTCCTGTCACCTTTAGATAGATCATTTTTCAAAATAACATACCGCAATTGTTTTTAAAGCTATTCATTCTGTATTGGTCAGGAAAGATTCTAGAATCTCTCAAGCCGGAAGCGTAGATCTAGATATATTTTTTATGGAATTAAATTCAGATAAAAGGATACCAGAAACGGAAAAAAATCCATTAAGTTATCAGCTTATAGTCTATAAATTGGGACAGAACTGGGAACTCAAACCTCAGATCTAATTTTTCGAAAATATTCTTTATTAAAGTGTAGCAGAGTGAAGATTTTTAATTGGAATATTTTCTATTCCACTTCGTTAATAGTGGGGGAAGGTTTGATTGTTGTTTTGAAAATATTTTCATGATATTAGCCTCATTTGGGAGAGCTACCATTAGATAAATTTTGGAGCGACAGCTGTTTTCCCTGTCTATCGGTTTTTTTAGCATACATGATGAAAAAGGAGTGTCCGAAGTCTTATAATGCAACTTATGACAAATTCCTTCTATTACGATATATGCAGACTTAGGTTACATTACTTTTCTCAAAATAAAAATTTCAACACCTCCTCCACCTATAAATAGCTGAAATAGAAGCTTCTGGTTTTCTACATCCTTTTGAATCACATCTCCCAATACAAAATTACAGGTATAGTGTTTACGAAGTCACTTGGAACAGCAAAAAATGCTTGGGCGGCTTCTCCTTTGTGAAACGCCCCCGGGACCCTGTATACCTGCCGCGCACCGACGATAAACCGAGTGTCGGTGCTGCCGCGTTTCACAAAGGAGATGCCGCCCAAGCATTTTTTGCTGTTCCAAGTGACTTCGTAAACACTTTAACCATATTCAAATTTTTGATCGGTTATTTTGCGTTGAAGTTGGATGTATTTTACAACAATAAATAATTAACACAATAAAATATTTATTATTCAAGAAGGTCAAATGATCGGTCGACTATCGAAGAATACGTTTGAGTTCTAAATTCTAACGTGGTAATTAGTGAGCACTTAAAATGAACTGTTCTTTGCCAACATAATAAGCGTACCTATGCTTAATTAAATTCTACCCTTCTCTGAAATTACCAGTGGGTATCTATCAGCTTAAGGAAAATGTAGGAAGTATGTAGGATTATGGGAGTATGGCCCTTAAAATATATTACCATAGGCTAAATGTACCCGCAAAACTGCTATATTCCATCTTACTCGTTCTTCATACATTAAGAGCACGCTAGCAGTAACAAACCTATTTTCAAAGTTGTTCAAGTTAAAAGCCTCGTCAAAGATACAAAGTGCTTGACATATTGGAAAGCTCAGTGCAAGGTTGTGTTTCCACCAGATTTGTGCGAGGATGTGTTAAGAGGAATGTGTTTTTAACGAACCAATGGAATCGCTTGAATTACCTCGCCTCGCTCAGCACAGCTCTGGTGTAAACGGCTTAGCGGAGCGAAGTTTCTTTTCGTACAAAACAAGGCACGTTGGCGAGGAATGTGTGCTATTATTGTGTTTCGAGAGATGTGCGCTAGAAATGCGTTGCGAGGGATGTGGGCGAGGGACGTGTGCTGTTGATGTGGGCGAGCAAAAAATAAACTCTGAAAGGAGCTCACTACATATCCTCGCAACGCTCATCTGCACACCGTTTCACAGCTCCGCCACACATCTTCGCACCGCTCATCTTCCTAAGCACATCTCTTGTGAAAACACGCACATCGCTTCACAGCTCCGCTACACATCCTCGCTGGGCACATTTTCCTAGCATACCTCTGGTGGAAACGCAGCGTAATGGAAGAAATTATTTATTAAACAAAAAGTCATGAATCAGGAAAGAGAACCTAGGGCCGTTAAAAAACATAAGTTCTTGTCATAAAATGTTGCAGCAATTACAATGAATCAATTACTACTTTTCCACATCAAAGGCAAGCGAATAATTGTTCAACCAGGTAGCAGTACGGTTGGGCTCAAATAATTATAGAGTTATAAGCACATCGAATTTGAAAGTTTTGAAGTTTTGAACCCCTATGTCTATGGCCGCGCTTTTTTTTTCTGGTATTCATAATTCTTCGCCAGAAGTTCAAAAATCATTCACAATTTTTTTTTAAATTTTTTAAATTTTTCCACGTGAGTGAAAATGGCAGCTGACGTCATCTATAGGGCGGTATCTACAATCGTAGCATGATTGTTAAAGTAACCGCACACCACTCCGAACTATAATTATTATTAACCTCAAAAAGCACGACTATATGAGCCTCAAGAGCAAAAAGTATCGATTAAATAGTGATTACGATACCTCACATCCCATCCCTGAAGTATCCTAGAGACGTAAGGGGTTATATCCACCCCGCTTTTGCTTATTCAAACTCATATTAGAAGTCTCATAAGCAACCTCTATTTTATGATGCATAAGATGTTACAATTACTACGTCAAAAGACTCGGGAGAGATCAGAACACCAGTAGAAATCGCAAAACTTGCTCACACTCAATAAGTACCATAAATCTCAAAAAAGGCTAGTTATATGGACAATATTTTGCAGCCAGGAGAACATGAGCTTAGTTAAATAAGCAAATATTGGGGGGGGGGTGAGAAATATATTAGTAAAATCCTCTAATACTTGGAGCCAAACATAGAAAAAACTATTTTTTTTTTATCGCCAACCTCAAAGGAGAAGTTCAAGGAGCAACAGCAGGAGAGAAACCCACTTCATATTACATCAATCACCAAGTGCCCTCAAAATTAGAGGACACCAGTTCTTACGAAGTCGATTCCTGCTCAAAGAAAACCATCTTTCAGCTATTTTTTGGCATGGGCTACGATGAATACTTTCTCGTGCCCAGAATCAGACATCAAGTACCAATTTTTTTGTACTGGAGACTCATCCATTCTCTGACCTAGTGTCTAACTGTGCTTTTGAGTAGGTTCTGCACCAAATTACAGGGTGTTACAGAACAGTTCCCTGACTGAGAAGACCTATTGCCTAAAAAATTCAGTGCCATACATACTAGGCTTATCAAGATCCCGACCGAAGACTCTGTCTTCCTCTGCAGTGTTTGAGTCCTCTGTGCAGAATTAAAAGAAAGACACCAGCTTCTATCATTATACAGGTGCTCGTCTTAACACCATTCGACCAACACGACTATTATTCCCATAAACTAAACATTTCATTCCAACCACAAAGAAGTCCTCGAGCGTTTCAACAAACAAAAGACACATTTCTTGGCTGAGCGACCAGGTGAAGATGAAGTCTTCGGAGCGGAAACTGCAAAAATACTCGCACGCCATTTTTTCTATAAATCACGGTCACGCTGGCTGTTGGGAAATCGAACGTCTTTTGTCCGATGCACATCTATTCCGATTGCGTTAGTTTATTAATAATTTATATGTCCTGTTGTTATTGAGATGTGCGGATTTTTATTCATAATCACAAAGGTGAATAGATTTGATGAGTTGCATATGCAAATGAGATAATTTAAATCAGTCAACTCCTACGTACCACGCCTAAGAGCTTTGTTTGGTTTTTGCACAGGCTTGGCGTAACATATTATATGCTTTTTCATAGTTTATTTTTTAGCAAACAACAATACGTAACCTGTATTATTATAAGCGTTAATTGTAAATAACTGTTAATTTACTTCCCACGTATCAGGGACAACGAAAAGGTTGTCATCGCGAAATGTTTAATAATAATAAACAAACAAAGCACCGAATGGCAGCTCCGAAAGCGTGCAAGGAAAGGCTTACCCTAGACAGAAAACAAGGGGGTAGAGGAATTATAGACATACAGTCACTTCACACAAGACAAATAAAAATGCTCAGAGACTTTTTCCAAAGCAAACAGACAAACTTACATAGGTCAATAGTAAAAGCAGATAAAAACTATACTCCACTCACCCTATCATCCCCAGATCACTCAGCAGACACACACAGTCACATGGAATCACAACAACAAAAAATAAACACCTGGTCACAAAAAGCACTCCATGGCAAGCACAGATACCGCGTTACACAAGAACACATTAATTAATGAAAAACAATAATACACCTGGCCAACTCCTTCCAGAAACGGAGGGTTTTATGCTTGCTATCCAGGACCAAGTAATTGCGACAAGGAATTACATGAAATACATTATGAAAGATACACCCATAACCGACTACAATTGCAGAAAGTGCCACCAACAGAAAGAAACGATAGACCATATAACAAGCTCATGCAAAACTCTCGCTGGAACCGAGTACACAGCTAGACATAACTCTGCAGCCAAAGTCATACACCAAGCACTAGCCACAACAAACAAGCTAATAGAAAACACAGATCCATATTACAATTACACACCGACATCAGTACTCGAAAACAATGAATAGAAACTATACCGGGACGTTGAGATACATACAGATAAGACTATCCCGGCAAATCGGCCAGATATAGTTTTCCAGTCGAAGGCAGAGTTACCTATTTGATAGATATTGCTATTCCGAAAGATACGAATGTCCAAAACGCCTACGCTGGGAAGATATCTATATACACTGACCTTGCGATAGAAATAAAACGACTTTGGAAGCAAAACAAAGTTACTATTGTCCCCCTAACTATGTCTGTCTCAGGCCTCACACCAAACACATTTACACCACAACAGTTGGGCCTGGACGAAAGGTTACACAAAATATTTCAGAAGTCTGTAATCCAGAAGACCTGCAATATTGTACGATCCTTCCTAAATTCCGATCCGTAATGTATCAGGTGTTGACTTGGCATAGCCCGTCAATATCTGTTGTTACCGCAGTTATGCGAGAGCAACTTGAAAAATCAGGATAAGAATAATAATAATTTAGTCATAAGATTTATATACATAAACATTGACAACGTCAAAGAAATACAGGTATGACCTGAGCAAAACAGCATAGACGCATTAACATAAAGTAAAATACAATAGTAAAAGTCCAGAAATTCAATTATTAAAATACTCTTGGAGGCTGTTATACGCCTTATCCAATAAGTACGTTTCCAATGTTATTTTGAAGGTATCGATGTTCAAAATCTCCTTTATGTTAGTGGGTAAAGCGTTGAAAATTTTTATACCATTGTAATATGGGCTTTTTCCGTACAGTTGTTGTAATAGTTGCCGTTTGTCCTGTATTTACTGAAATTTATTTTAGTGTCAACAGCAATGCTAAAAATATATAGGCAGGGCACTGTCAGGATTCCTAAAATGCACTCTGCACGATGTTGTTCTGGTCAGTTTCAGAATAGTACGTATAATTTTTTTCTGAGGAGTGAAAACTTCACATAATCTCGGTGAATGGAACCAGAACACAATATTATAATTTAATGCAAGTAATAATTCTGCATTTTGTATTCTGTATTAGTCACAGCAAGCTCCGGTGCCGTTGCCCCTTCAAAAAGTAGAGATGCAGCTGTCACAGCTCACAAGATCTTATCTTCAGGCGTGCGTTCATTATTGTTGATCTACAGTACAAAATATATAGTTTCAGCTTTAGCGTAGGTACGTTCATGATCGATTGATTCATAGTGTGTTTACTAGAGATGGGTATCATGCGTAATTTTAGACCTACTTCGTTCCGGATGATTTGCGACCTCTCATTTGTACATGAGTACCGGGTACAAGATACTTTGTTAACGTGGTTTGCTTGTTCTGCTTGATTACCTAGCGATCTCCTAAGACGAATCCATTTTAAATGAAAGCTTGAAGTTTTCTTTCAAAGTTATACAACTTTGAGACCCTATATCGAAGTTTTGGTTAATCGATCACTTTTTATGGCTAATCGTGATGCATTATTTAAGTACCCATAATAAAAATTAGAAATTTTTGCCAACGCTCTGTTGAAACTTTGTACCCTTGGAAACCCATTATACTTTTAGGGCTTCAATGCAATCTTATTGCCTGTATTTATCACAGTCACAACTAGTTTATGGCACCAATAGATAACTAGAAAGATGGGCATATTTTACCACAACGTGTCGAGTATGCAACATACATGACATGCATCATATGACTTTATGGTTGGCACTACCAAATTTGACGTCAGACTAAAGGCCTGGTCAAACAGAGAACGCGGCGGTCCGGCGTTCTCTAACAATACAATGGAACGCCGAACGCCGCGTTCTAGACCGCCGCGTTATAGCGTTCCATTGTATTGTTAGAGAACGCCGGACTGCCGCGTTCTCTGTTTGACCGGGCCTTTAACCACAAATTAGAGCACGTTCTATAGCGTTTTCGACTTACTGCACTGATTTTAACCACGATTGCACTACAGTGCACATTGAAAACTCGTCTGGTGCTCAGAAGTGCAATAAATCTGAACTGGTATGCCGAACATATACCAAATTTCAGTGCAATTGAAGTAACTGTTCTGTCAGCCAACTGATGATAGTTCGATGTCATTTTGCATCCCGAGAGCTCAATTTCATTCAGTGGTGGTTTTGGAATTTGAATAGTTTGAGTCCGCCTTATTCAATCATTTATTCTATTTATCGACATAAAAACTAACAGCATCTTGTGCAATATGGCTTTTGCACTAAAAATGAATGAATATCTATCTATATCGGCAAATACTTATGTATATCTTGTTGTATCTCTTCTTCCGTCAGTTCATGAACAACATCTTCAACAAATATTCGTATTTTTGGGACGCCCGCATCCGTTGTTTGCGATTTAACTAGATAAGTAGATATGCTTCAATTTCCTCATCATCCAAAGATAACGATATTCGCAGTTCTTCCAACTACACTTTCCGCACCTTTCATGCTACTATGTATACTACCCCACTACCCAGTTCTTAATTCAAAAAATTATTTTCTCTGACAAACATAATAGGTTATAATTAATATTTTATAGACGTCAAAAATGCACTGAAGGAAAGCAGAATAATTGTTGCTCATTATTCTATGGAATCTCTCCAATCAATATAATATTCCGAAATGAACGTATACGTAACCATTTCAGTGATACAATTTTTTTCATCGTGCAATCTCTTGGTTTGTCGAAGCCTCAAGTTGTTGTGAAAGTTGCCCATTTTTTGGCATGGCAGATGAATAACCTTTGACGAAATTTCATTTCGCTCACGATCTTCGGGTGAGAAAGGAAGACGAGCCGGAAATGGATGTTTTAACTACATAACTGCATGGTGTGGCCGTTTGGTATTTTACGACTACGTTAGGTTGTTTATCTTCACGATGCATCCTTCAAATATTATTTAATAAGCTTCAAGTATCGAATTATGTAAAACAGTGTTAGTACTTGAGGAAAGTTGATGAAGATATGCAGCTTAGTTTATCATGGAAATAACACAGTTTTTGTGTTTGCTAGTGAATGAGCGGAGAACGTTATTTATCTTCAAATTTTGGTTATCACAGCTAAGGTTGCTTACTTCTTTAATACAGGTAGATAGGCTGTCTCAAAGAGGACTATGTACTACAAGGTAGCACTAAAGTTCCCTACTTATTTTTTTATATAGAAGATTAATAAAAATATTGTCATATTATAAATGAGAAATATTCGTTTGACCATAAAAACTTATTTCGTTTTGCAGTAAAAATAATACCACCAGTTATCAAGCTCACAACCTCATACAAAGATCATTCAGTAAACTAAAAACCAAAACAGAGGAAAATAAAATGACACATGTTGTATACAAAATTCCCTGTACGACTGTAATAGTTCCTATATTGGCCAAACATCCCAACTATTAGAAAATAGAATAAAAGGACAAGTATGATAAAAAAAATTAAACAGCATTATCCAAACATCAAATAACATATAAACACAATTTTAATTTCAATGATACTCAAATATTACAAACTGAACAAAATACATATAAAAGGGAAGTACTTGAAATGATCTACATTAAGAAAGACACAAATAGTATTAACGATAAAACAGACATTAAAAACCTTAGTTCAATTTATTATAACATCATATAATGATTAACAATATCATGTTTTTTTTCATTCCACACAAAATTACATTTCAAATATTTAACATAATTCAAAAATTTTAAACATTTTTCAGTTTCAATAACATTTAATACAAAACTAAAACTAAAAATATCAAAATAATAATAATAATAATAAAAAAGAAACATTTAATGTCAAATGTCACCATTATTGTTATTTGCATCACCCATCTAAATACACATCTTTCTTATTCTTATTCATATGAAAAGATTTTTCTCAATGTAAAATGTTCTGTGTATTAATGGTTCTGTGGCAACTATAATTTGACCTGTAGCCTATTACCTGTTTTGTGTCTCACAACTGTTAAGAATTGTGCACGTGCATTCTGCTCATAATTTCGATTTCTTAATTAATAATTTCTTTTTTCTTGATGGAAATGAGAAAACGAAGAAAATGTGCTAAAGGGCATTCCAAACATAAAGACCAGAGCTGTTAACAGCCTGGGTAATTTTATTTTTTATTATGTTTGTATCCTAACCTGGTTTCAAAGAATTTTTGGTAGGTACATGTTTTAAAATTATAAAAACCTGTCATCTATTAACACATTTTTGTAGTTTATTTTGGAAATTAAAGAAAAAAACCAGACTGAAGAAGACCACAAAGATGGTCGAAACGTTTCGACCCATTTGAGATAAAACTTTTGTGTATTACTCTCCCTTCTCCCTTGTCACATTGAAGCATAGTTCCCGAAAACCTCATCAAGATGTAAAAATAATATCGAGCAAATGGCCACCCCCAGCATTAATGCAATAATGAGCTCTTTTTAACGCATTTTTCGTAACTTTTCAGGTGGTGTTCTGTCAATTTCTACGCGGATGTTTTCTTTTAATGCTTCTAGTATTTAGGATTCTTTACCGATATCCTATCTTTGAGATAACCCCAAAACCAAAAGACTGGAACAGTTAAATCGGAAGACCTTAGCGGATATGCAATATTGGCGTTTTTTGAGATAGGGCATCCAGGAAAAATTTTAAAAATGGCTATTATCTCACGGATATGAAATGATTTTCTGATCAAGCTCTTCCATTTCAGAAATTAAAAATTTGAACAGCATGCTTCTGTAGCGGTTTCCATTTACTGTAGTCATTCTTCTCAGATCATCCTCAAAAAATAAGGCCCTTTTGGCGTATGAAGGTTGGTGATAGTTTGTGGATTCTCACTCCCCCAAAAGCGATGATTCTGTTTATTCACAGCTCCATTCAAACAGAAATGAGCTCCGTCGCTCTTTATGATTTTATTTCAAATATCCTCGATTTCGTTGTCAGGGTTTGCGATAGCATTACAATACTGAAGTCGTTTTTCGAAGTCCTAAAGCAGACTTTTATGGGTTACCTGTATTTTGTAGGGGAGCAAGTGTACGTCATTCACCAAAATTCGCTGGAATGAACGTCGGATAATGTTTAATTGTATAGATCGTTTTCCTGTTGATGTGCCAGATCTTTCCATCACATCACTACTTACGTGGGCTGTATTATCCTTTGAATATGTTGAACAAGGTCTATCAATATGCTGTTTATCAGATGTAGATCCAGTCTGTCGCTAATGTCCAAAATGTCTTTGCAGTTGGTCTGCCATGTTTTCGACGGTATTCTCGTTAAGCTAGGATAAATGTCGAATTGTTTTGATAAACATTTTTTCCGATTTCGACACGTTTTCGCGGTGCATATCGATTCATCATAAATTTTCCAAGTATCTACTTTTCAACTGACAGAAAAACTCGAACAGATGTCAACTACAAACGAAACCATAACAACATTCCATGTGGTACTTGATTTTTCATCAGCTTGTACTAATACGTGTTTTGTAAAACCAGGAGAGGGTAGTTTTACTAAGGTGCTGACAACAGCGATATAAAAAACACCCTTTTTGGTAGTTGTTACTGGGGAGCCAACTACTGTGTATTTTAAATGAGTTGAAAAAGTTCTATTCTTGATGTATTTTGGTTAAATAGAAGTAATGATTCATAAAACCACTTGAAAAATCCTTAGAATGTAGTTATTAACAGTAATTGGCTCGTGCCAATAATTATCAAAAATATATGTTAATATCTATACAGGGTGTATCAAGCTCAACGTCTCAGACTCTTGTGACCAAACTATAAAGCATAATTTACTTGGAATATTCCTTTTTTGCGATCTTACTGAGGATACTAAAAAATTTCAAGTGCTACAGTCGGGCAGTCAGAAATATCGTTACTTTTGATTTTGACGAAAATGACTACTGTTTTATAGAAGATATTAGACTGCTAGCAACAGTCTCTGAAAGTGTTCATTTTATTTCAAAGGTTTTAGTGGTCTTCGAAATTTTTATATCTCTAATACATTGCAATAGCTAGTAATCTTTGAAAATTATCCATTTCTGTGGTATTCCAGCTTCTCTTTGACCTTGGACATGTTACCGCAGTTGTTTCTGATTGGAGTTGATTGGTTATAGGGCATTTTTATAATCTTGTCCCTTCGGTATCTTTCTGCTATGTTAGTTGTTTTCTTCCATATGAATATGTTTTTGTTTATATTTCATGGCCTGCTAGTTTGCTTATACGTAGGAAAGTTAAAAAACACCGACTTTAATGAAATCTTGAAATTGAATGAAAACCACTAGAGAGACTGATATTCACAACCTTATATTATTAGAAAGTCTATCAGTACAAATGTACAAACGTGACCGTACATCCTAAGCTGACTCACGTAATGTTTAATGACACGGCAAAGTCACAGTCCTCTTAAGTTGTATAATCGCAGCGATATTAAATTTTTTGTGATATCTACTTATACCAAAAATTGTGATTTGCACCTAAACGTTTCGCTTTAAGGCCCATGTGTGGTACATAAAGTTACACTAGAATTGACCATGGAATCCAAATATGCAATAATATACAGGGTGTTCTACTTAAAAAAGCATAACTTTGATATGTGACGCTTTTATTACATACATACAATCGCAAAGTTAATTTCGTAAAAAGTGCTATCGTTGAGCTTGACTCACGCTGTATGTCCTGTTACAAAAATATCAGGTGTATCAAGAAATTACTATAATAAAGTGACAAGTGATCCTTTAAGAAGCAATCAAACAAAAGTGTCTCTAAGATATACAACATTCTTAGGTATACACTTCAGTTTAGGCTCACTGAAAAGTTTAGGCCTTAAAAGTTTTGTGGGTGCGCTTTCTCACCAGTCTTATCATAGCATTGGAGGGCAAGAGGCAAGACACAACGAGATTTTGGTCTTAGCTGCACTTTTAGTAGGTAGGGGATACAAAACCTTTATTGGAAAGACATGTCCATGGAGCAAGCAAAACGGATGACCCAAATTTTGAATGTCTACGAAGAAGCTTCCGCTGACGTAGATATTTGACCGCGATGTAATCTGACATGTCACCGCAGATCTTACGAAACGAATTTCAGCAAAAACGCAATTACAAGTTAAATTAAAGACGAATTATCTTTGCAATTATTGCAAGACCTCATAGATATTACTAATTGCCTGACCAGCGATATATTGCATGGCGAGCTGTATGTGTCCGCATTTAGTGATATGAAAAAGAGTGAAAGTAGATTTTCAGGCTGTACCATATTGTGCTTTATAAATTGTTTTTTGAACGCGTATAAGCTTGTTCCTAGGCGAATGCTAGCGATAAGATTTATAGCAACTGGTTGCTGAAAATTTTAATTAATTCGCAAACCATATTTTAAAAGCCACTTTACCTAATTTGACTTCGTAGTTATTTATGTTCATACAATTATGTTATGGTTTCGCCACCTTGCAATTATTACTTCTAAGACAATTTGCGGATTATAAGGTCCTTTAATATTACAGATAATCACGTAAGTTACTTGAGGCTAGAGCTGGGCACGAATACTAAAAAAATACTCGTACAATGTACGAATACGAGTACTTAGAAAATTTATTTAGTAAGTATTTTACTCGCAAGTGATTTTTAAGAAGCTGTTCACGACTACGAGTAGTATTAGTGGAAGTACGGATAAAGAGTACGAGTATTTTCACAAACATAAAAATTAGTAGGTACAATGCATAAACACTAAGAATGCTGGTGAAAATAACTACTTACTTACCTAAGTACTAAATAAAACACATTTTATAGAAAGGTAAAGCATTAGGAAGAATATTTGAGATACGGGACTACAATAGTACGTATATTCCAGAAATAAAAAAGACATTTTTAGAACGAACTAAGCAGAATAAGGTATCGAACACAATTCATTAAAACTACAAATTTCTCAAAATTGCTATCAGATATAGCATGCCTCCTTGGACTACTAATAACTGTGGAAAAAGAAAATAATCTCTCTACAAGTACAGAAGAGATCAGTGGCGCATTATTTCATAAACATTTTTTTATTGTTAGATAATCGTAGAGAATCTTCAAATTAGTTTTCGAATCAGTAATATACCTCAAATATTCTAATTCTGCTCTATTCTTTTTTACTTTTTGAATGCTGACCGTCGGTATCAAATATTTAGTAAAACAATCTTGGGATACGGTACTTATTATATTTCCAAAATATAAAATTTTTTACGACGTTTCGACGCTTCTATTAGGCGTCATCTTCAAGTATTAAAACTAAAATAAAATATCAGAAATGTCAAACAGATACAAAATGACTAACATTCACAATTAATTTTTTTTAAACAAAATTACCATTTAAAACAAATAATTAAAATGCAACAGAAAACTTACATTATACCACAACAGTCATATTATGTATTATGCCGGGTGGTGCTGGCAATTTGGTTTTCAGTGAGAGACTGGAACAATTTGGTGAAACAGAAATCCAGGCTGATAAAATATACGTTAAAAAATATATATAAGTACAAAACATAAGAAAACATTTAAATATCAAGGAACGTAAATATTGATAAGATGGAAGAAAGTATAGGCTATGTTTCATTTATTAAATTTGCATATATGCATGAAAGATTGCTTGTATCTGTCCTGAAATTCATGCTGTTAGAACTTCTTTTTATATGTATTATCGTATTGCAACACGGAAAATACTCGTAAAATACTACTTGTATTCCACGAGTAGTATTTTTAGAATACAATAAAATTCGCTTGTAAGTACGAGTAATAAGTATCGGAAATCAAAAATACTTATGAGTAAAAATGACGCGTAGTTTTTTTACCCGTAACCTAAATACGAGTCGAAGTATTCGAGTACTTGGTCAGTTCTGCCTGAGGCTACTCTATATTCTGTAATACAACTTCTGAAGTGTATCTTGTAGTTGCCTAGAACATTCTTCGCAGTGATACTACGAGGAGATCAAATAAGGAGGAAGGATGTGAACTTCCAGCTTAGAGGCGATGATGGTCCCTAGTAAGTCAGTGAGGCAGTTGAGACTATAAAATATAGACAACTTCTGCTTCTCAGACCACATTAAGAAGTTAACCCACAAGGCAGAAGCTAGAATGACAGTGCTCTATAGACTGATGCCGAATATTTGGGGAACTCAGCAGTAGTAAAAGGGCACGCCTGAACGGAATTGTCCAGTCTATAGCCCTTCATGGAGCGTCAGTTTGGCACTGGGCACTCAAGAGAAAAAAAACATCAGCAGGAGCTGAATTAGTCCAGGCGGTAGAGGCTTTTTGACAGTAAAAGGTCAGAAAGAAATGAAATTTGGTTGAATGGTAGAGATTGATTCCCTAAACTTATACCTAAGTTTGCGATTTTGAGGGGTTGCCGCTTGAGAGGTGGGGGGGGGTTGAGGTTTTGGTGATATCGCAAAAAGCTTCAAATTAACTATGGAGAGAACAAAATTCTGCATAATTTTGGTCTTTACATTTTTCGTGTGCGACCAATAGTTTCTGTCCCATACTGCGTCAAAGTTAGGGTTTGATGGTTTGTGATTTTCACCAAAATCAGAATTTAAGGGTGCATTAAGTCGTGTAACATTTTTGTTTCCCTAAAAGAATGATATTTTCTCATTTTTCCATTATCTGCAGCTGTCTAAACTCATGCATTTGTAGCAAGTGACAGATGGTTCTGCTTCACATGTCTGGTAGGCATGAAAGAATTGATGCTCTCTATTTCCGTCAATCGACCTATGGCGCACTGTTGATCGCTAATAAGCCTGAAAGAGCTGTCTGCGTACTGGTGGATTGACGAAGATATAGAGCAACTCTCGTAGACTCATGCATTTGGTTAAAAAAAATAACGGCGTTTAGAAATTCACCCCTACCTACTACCGATATTTGCTGTTGCAAAAAAATATCGTATTTGTGCATACTTTTAGTGGAAATGATACTCCCCAGACATTGCCTGATTAGGTTAAGATACAATTTGCGATATTTGGGGGTTGCCGCTCGAGGGTGGGAGGGAGGGGGTGAAAAGTGTTTTGTAATGCTTTTTGACCAATTGCGCCGTTTTAGTAAGTGCTATCGAAAAAAAAAAGTTTGAAGGATATATGGAGACAATAAAATTCTTCACAATTTTGGTCTTCATTTTTACTCACATTTTTCGTGTGCGACAAATAACGTTCACTCTACAGTGCCCTAAAGTTAGGAGGTGGTTTGTCATCATCATAGTCACAATGTCTTAACAGACATGTTGTGAACTCGTAAAATGCATTAAGTCGGAGCTAGAGTATTGCCGACACGAATATTATCAATAGTTTTGAGAACTGTAGCTCGCCATCGTTCGCGATATATTGTCAGTTTAGTGGCACTCTTGATACTCATATCCGCAACTGTTTCGTCGTATCCACCCAGCGTGTAGCGGGACGGCCACGGCGCCGCCCACTCAGGGTATGACCCTGAGCTAGAAGTTTCTCCATATTATCGCTTCTGTGTATATGTCCGAAGAATGTAAGCATTCTCGTCGACACGATGGAGGATAGTCTCTATGGATTACCGAGCTCATACAGTATGGAAACGTTAGTTCGATGGGCGGTATGAGGAACTCTCAGCACTCTCTACAAATGTCCACATTTTAAAAGCATCTATGCGAGCTCGATCTGCCTTTTTAACAGTCCATGTTTCCGAGGTATACCAAAATATGGAGAACACAAGAGACAGGACCAGCGACATTTTTGTAGCTCTAGTGTTGTTATGGTAGGTAGTTTGTGATTGCTACTAAAGTCAGAATTTTATCGCGTATTAAGTCGGAGAACGCTATCAAAAAGTTATGTAACACTTTTTCTCCTAAGAGAATAACATTTCTTATATCACTATTATCTTCAATTTTTTAAATAACACATTTGGGCTTAAAAAAATTACGACATTTAGGTCCATTTTTTGTGCAAATCTATGATTTAATGGTCAGGGGTGGTGGGGGTTACTCGAAAAAATAATAATATAACATAGCATTTTCTTTTCCCAAAATCAGGCAGGAGGCGATTTAACGAGCCGATTCTAATAACTTACCCCTCCTTACCCCCAAAATGCATTTAGAAGCGATATAACTGATTCGTGCTTCAAGTTCACTGCCCTGTATTGAAGGACGGTTCTTTCTACTCAGAAAAAAATTAATAAAAAACCCCAATACCTTGCAAGGTAAACAGGTTAATGATTTTTTATCAATCGCTATACAACCAAGTTACCCATTTAAAAAGCACAATGAAAAAAATTGATATATTGTCCCGTAATAATGAAACGGCATATTTCTGTTAAGTGTACATTATGGATCAAATAGACTATCTTAATTATTTAGAAAGGCATATTGTTTGCCCAACAAAGCCAAGGTAATTTTCGAATTGAGCTCGTGAAATCAGTTATCTACTTGCAATTAGTAGACAGGCTATTTTTAATTCGAGACTATCTAAAATATGCATATTGATAGTTTATGCATTTCGACAAAATTGTTGGCGTAAGTGTCTAGTAGCTAAATATGGAATTCTAAATAGACTTATTTTTGCATGAAGAAACAGAAATGAAGTACCTCTATATTCCGGGGAGTGCCAGAAAACTCAAACGATGATAAATTAATTGTCCTAATTGTTATAACTATAGCTTTCGACAGAGTGTGGCGTGAGGGACTTCTGGTCAAGCTTGCTGCTTATGGACTACCACCTGGCCTGCGCCAGTGGCTGAATAGCTTTTTAAACGACCGATCTCTGTTTGTTGTAGTCGAGGGCTGTTCATCAGATATATTTTCAATAAACGCCGGTGTTCATCAGGGATCTGTCCTATCCCCTACACTGTTTCTGCTGTACATCAACGAGCTGCTGGAAATAACGTCCAATCCAATCTACAGCTTCGCAGATGACAGTACATTTTAGTGTCATGCATGGAACCAGGCAAGCCACTACCATCCCAGGAGACGGTAACGGTACGTCGGCGGCAGCAGCATGCCTCACAGATCAACGCAGATATCACAATTGTCGAGTGGGGTTTAGCAAATAAAGTACAGTTCGTACAAAAAACTCAGGCAACAACACTTACAAAGAAGTCTCACGATGGCTTACCAACCGTGGAAATGGAGGGTCACCCCATAGTCGAATCACCTTCCGTCAAGCTTTTGGGGATCAACATCAATAACGACATGTCCTGGCACGACCACGTCGTCAGTATTGCTAAAACGGCATCCCAGAAGCTTGGAGCAACTGCTGCTGCTCTACAAGGCACAGATCCGACCATCGATGGAGTATTGCTCCCATGTGTGGGGTTGCGCTCCGAAGCACTCTCTAAAGCTTCTGGATACTATCCAGAAAAGAGCAATTAGATTAATCGATACGCCTAACCCCACAAAGGACTTCCACAGCCTGGAACATCGAAGGAGGGTGGCTGACCTATCCCTGTTTTACAGATTCTATCACGGTAGATGTTCGAGTGAGCTCTCCCAGATAATAACACCAAAGGTCGTCCCAACCAGGAACACTAAAGGAGCTCTGCGATCTCATCGTTACCAGGTCGAGGTCCCTACCCCCGAACCAGTGTCCTCCAACATTCCTTCTTTTGGAGAACTTCGATGCTATGGAATCAGCTACCGGGGAATTTGTTTCTCGACGGCTACAACCTGCAGCGTTTTAAGTCTAACGTATACAGACACTTAGAGCGTATCCAGGTAACAACAAGGACTTCCTCCAAGCCAAATCGTCAGGCGTAGAATGGATTTCAAGGCTCGATGTTAACTTTATAGCTCAGTTACTATTCAGATCGCAAAAAACAAAAAAAAGCAAAAAACAAAACAAAGCTGTTTTACTTTTTTATTACTTTTATCATTTGTACTATCTCCATACGCTAAATGAATGGTAGACAAACATTTTTTAAATGATGGAATAACTAAAAGGACCGTAAGGCCTAGTTTACACTGGCCAAGTAAACGGTAAAGTAGAAGGGCGAGATAAGAAAAGCATGCCTAACTTGACCAGTGTAAACAGTTGGTCAAGTAATTCGTCGAGTACACGGGCAAATATCGGGCAAGTCAAGTGGTAGAGCGGACAACATAGTAACTTGACCACTCGTCCTCCCCCACTACTACTACACTGTTAGTTCGCTTGAAACTCGACCTGTCTAAACTCGAGTTACAGCAGTAGAGTAAGCAGGTGTAGTGAACATTCCGTTTTCTTGCAGTGTTTGTATCGTCTTGAATGGAATATCTAGCGAAATAAATAATTTGAGAGTGAAGTGGACGGAGAATGATACTTTAAAATTTGTTGAGCTCTATCGCGACCATGAGTGTCTTTGGAACATGAGTAAAGTGAACTATAGAAATAAAAATATGCGTCAAAAAGCTATCGAAGACATAATGAAAGCGATGGAGGATTTGGCTCTTCGCGTGTAAACAAACAAATAATCAAAACGGGAGAGTTCAGTCGCTGGGCCTAATGCATTGGGCCGAATAACTTTACCGCTTACTTGACCAGTGTAAACTAGCCTTCAGAAACGAAACCCAAGCAACAGTACACATTCGTCCAATATACACTATAAAACCTTGGTTATGCATTTTAAAGGAATACATTTTCATGGTGAATATATTAGTTTATGTCAATCCCTTATCACTCTTTATAGATAAAAGTTATGTGTGTGTTATAATACCCACGTATCATAGTTGGAGACAAAACGCATAGTGGCTGCTTGTTTCACTTTCTCCACAAATGAGATCAAAAGCAGTTTAAAAAACCACATACCAAATTAGCTAAATATTACCGTGGTTAACTACTCTATTGGGTTAAATAAGACTTAATGAGAACAATAATCCTACAAGTCAGTGCTAATAGCGGTATAATAATACGCTATTGAAGTGCTCCTGATGTAATTAGATGCTTGTTAGAAATTGAACAAGTAACGAAAATGTTTAAGTTTTTGCCAGAAATACGAGCAATAATACAAAGCTGCTAGATGTTGTGCGGTGCTTTATTAATATGATGTGTTTTTTGTCTACTACAGTATTTAAATTTGAAGTTAGAGCACACATTATAAGTAACTGACGAATAGAATCAGAAAATCAAATTTACATATTACAGCACCTAATCACTTTGAGTTAAGTAAGATTTAATTATACCGCAATTCAGCAGGTGCGTGTAGTTTACTGCTTCGTCTAAAAATAATTATATACTGACTGGTTGTTCCTGCTACAACGGCAGTCTTCTTGACAAGCATAAATGCAAAAATTCGAATGTATTAATTTTGTATGGTCAGCTTCAAGCAAACGCTGAACGCCTATAGCACGGTAGAAGCGCTGCGAGAGAATACGGACTTGAAACGTTGCAGGTTGTAGTCATCGAGAAAGACTCCCCCTCCCAGTAAGAAGAAATGCTGGAGGAGACTGGTTCGGGGAGTAGAGACCCCGACCTAGAACGGGCTCGCAGAGCTTCTCTAGTGTTCGCTGCAAAACAGGGATAGGTCAGCCACCCTTCTTCGATGTTCCAGGCTGTGGAGGTCCTTTGTGAGGTTAGGCGTATCGACTAGTCTAATTGTTCTCTTCTGTATAGTGTTCAGAAGCTTTAGAGATCGCTTCGGAGCGCATCCCCATACCCAACGATCGTCCGATCTGTGCCTTGTAGAGCAACAGTAATTTCTCTGGTGTATACAGCTTCCTACAGCGGAACAAAATTCCAAGCTTTTGCTTTTAATTTTGCTTTTGTTTGGCTATTGTTACCTTTTTTATTTAATTTTAAATTTTTTCCTGCCTCTTACTGTACTACAATCGTTGAGTCGTGCCATTTGATATTTTATATACAATTTCTTCCTATTTAATTTTCTAACTAAATTAGTAGTTAGTTTTATAATACAATATGTATAAACTAGTTCATATATTTGCTGGTTTTCGCAGCCCATAATTAAAGTTATACTAGTTGGAACCGCAAGAGGAGTAGAGAGATTGAAATACATTTGAGTGGTTTCTTATGTTGTATGTAGACACTCCAGAAGATAATGTTCTAATGTGTCAACCTCACCGCATCTGCACATCGAATCTCCAATTCTTGATTTATGTTGTGGGACCAAGGTGTGACCACTTCTGAGAGGACATAATGTTCTAATATAACTTCTTCTTATTTCCTTCTCAAACCAAGTACTTGTTCTAATGTATGATTGTATCGATTTGTAAAAGTTTCCTTTAGGATTTTCCTGGATTACCTGCGCAAATTGTTTGCGTATTGTCTTTTCATAGTTTTCTTTATAGTTATGCGGACCATTGTACTTGAGCATGCATATAATTATGATCAAAATGGAATTGTCTACGGATATAATGTTCTTACTCAGGTTCTGTTTGAATCGTTTCTCTAAAGCCGGTGTCACATATGCGGGTATTTGCCGAATATCAATATTCGCCGTTTTTTCAACCTTGCTCGCCGAATAGCGAGCACGTATCGCCCTTCAGCTGAATAGCATATAATCGGGGTTCGTTGCTCGCCGAATACCGCATTAGTGGCGCCGGCTTTATTAGCCGAATAGCAAATAATCGGGGTTCGTTGCTCTTCGAATACCGCATATGTGGCGCTGGCTTAACGCGATGATCGAAGCGACACCCGAAAAATTCAAGGTCGTCAAAATGCCCTGAAATATTTGGTTTCAGTTGCGCTGCTGGTTTACTCTTTATGCTGTGTTAACACTAAAGTGTAGGTTTTTAGACACCGTTTTTCTTATCTGCTTCCACAACCATTGAGGAATAACGTCGGATAATCGACCTTGCGCATTATCACGACATAACCTCTCGTTTTCTAATAAACGCAAATGGTAATGTTTATTATAGAGTGTATATCTAATAAAATGCAACTTAGCCATGCAACTGTATAAGAATAGTAAAAGCTACGGTTGCCTTCGTTTGAAATTTGCAAGTAGGCCTTGAATTAGCCATGCCACTAATTACGATCTAAAACGTATCACTTCACGTATTACGATCTCTTGTTACTATAACGAAATGGAAAGTCTTTTTAATATGGGTTTTCACACTCTGATATTATTGTCATGCTTTTAGTTTTAAAGAGACGTAATGAGCTCGGAATCCGTAAGGTCCCAAGTGCAATTTTTCTAATTATAGCACTATACTAGCAGTCGTATCAGTAATAGTCCAAGCACAAAC